>CM055119.1:75198231-76626356 GCA_029206835.1 Rana muscosa | reverse complement strand
ACCTCAGAGGCAACTGACAAAACTTGCGGCTCCCCATGAGCACTGCAAATCGCATGCGTCACACTCATCCTCTCATTTTCAGCAACACTGAGCCCTTCCAAGTCCCCATCCATTATCCCATCATCCTGACGCTCAACATTACGTATCTTTTGCTGTGGACAAAACCTCTGCTATGCATGTGCCCTTTTCAGATCCTTCTAACTGGAGAGGGTTAACTTCTGCAAAAGCCAACGTACCTGTGTCTACTGGCCCTGCAGCCTCTCCATTTAGCATAGCAGAAATTGTGTCCACTCCACTGTTACACACTGAGCCTTCTTTCAATAAAGCTAACAGACTTGTTGCCCATCTGTCCCAGTCTACTTTCTCTGTGCTCCCATCAGAGGTACTATGCAGTACTGCTCCAACTGCCAAAGGAGACACAGGACAGAGTGGCTCCACAGCAGACACATATCACTTTTGTTTAAATTAACTTGTGGCAAAACATTTTTAAACACAGCAGGCTGCAATAACATAACTTCACCACTTTGCTCGGGTGGCACTTCATTAATCTCATGAGAACTTTTACTGTCAGCAGTGACAGACCGCAGTAACCCATTATCACCACAAGTAATTTCAGACATTTGAGCTCCCTGGGGGTTTCTAAGGACACCTCTGCAGCCTTATATACTGTTGCTAAGGGATAACCCTTACCTCATTAAGCATCACATTATCAGCATTAGTGAACTCAAAACCAGTATGGTCATACTTCTCAGTAAGTTTCACATTACCATAATTAATTTTTACACTTGCCTCCCTACTGGACAGGGCACTACAGTGAGGCAAGTCCTTTTCTACACCAACAGTGGATCTCCCCTCTGGGATCACTTCCACTTCAGTGTGAGCAACCACACAGTCAGTCTTTCCCATGATTTTAACAGGAACAGTCTTACCATTCTTTTTAGCAGGGGTTGAAAACTTCAATTGAGGGCGTTGTCCCTTCTTTGCTTCATGGACAAAGGGGAACATTGCACCCTTCTTGGATTTTCCAACATCCCCTGCAGGCCAAACAAATTTCCTGTTGCCAGGGGTAACAGCAGACCCACACACCTGGTCATACCCCTTGCAGGATGCTGGATACGGTGCCCTCTCTCTGGGCTGACTACTTCACACAAGCAGCCGTAAGATGAAAGCACTGGTTTCTTGTGCTCTCTGTCACCCCCTGTAGGCTGAACAAAATTTTCACTACAGTTGCCAGGGGCGGCAACAGACACTTTTGCACCAACATCTTCACTCAAAATTTGAGCCAAACCTCTGCTGTAGCTCCTCCTTTCTGAAAACATACTTTCTCCGATTGCTATGGGAGACCACATTCTCCCCGCTGATCTTTTACAGCGCTCTCTAGATTGGATTGCTCCTAGGAAATTGTCGTAGTCATCTCGGTTATGATGCATCCCACGGTACACCTCTTGGTACTCCTCCATCAGAAAAGGTTGCACCAACTCGACCCAGCGACTTTTGGGCCATCCTTGGGCAGAAGTAATTATCGTAAATTCATCCAAAAAGTCTTCCACATGTTCAGAAGGCAACATAGCCCGTATGAAGTCAGCTGTACAGATTTCTGCTTTGTTGCCATGGGCAACCGCACCCATCTGCTCACGCTTTGCAGGAAGTGACGGCTTGCTTTCCTTTTTTCTTTCTCGTACATCACGGGACACAGAGCGACATAGTCATTACTAATGGGTTATATAGATACCGTCAGGTGCTGGCACTGGCAACTTCCAAAACCGGAAGTACCCTCCCCTATATAAGCCCCTCCCATCCGGGAGCACCTCAGTTTTTTGCCAGTGTCTAAGGTGTTGGCCAAGAAGAAACATGTGTTTTTCACTGAGCTTGCGTACAGGTTCTTTTGGGCCTCAGTAAGCTATTCCAGGTCCGACCAAAAAAGCTTCATAGCTAAACGGTCGGTACCCGGGCCTTGCAGAGAAGAGCAAGGTTTTGCCTGTAATGCTTCTCTTAGGAGAGCTGGACCCTGGGATCCAGAGCTCTGGTCATACCCACGACCAAGATGTTTTCTGTGCAGGGTGCTATACAGGTCCAGGGGAGTGGAATCCTTGGGAACCCGGTCCCTGAAGGTTTGATTACAATGCCTGCCGTGATAGGTGAAGTTTGGGCTTTTGTGGACCAAACAAAGTCCTGCGGCGGGGAACAGGTAAGTGGGGGGCCCCCAGGAACTTGGTTCTATTGGGGGACCCCCAAGCCTAATTTGTCTTTCTGTCTGTTACCTAACGGTATTCCCGCTAATATCTGTGCATGCCTGTAACTACTAAAAAATGTAATAATTTTAATAGTGGTCAAGAAAAAAAAAAAAAATTATATTTTAATATATTAGACTGCGGTACCTGTGTTTGTCCACTAGAGGCCGCTGTGGAACGTTTCTTGTCATGTGGACTAGTTCTTTTCACAGAGCAAGTCCAGGCAGATGGTGAGTTCTCTTATGGGAAACTGCTTCCTCTGCCATGTTGCAATGCTCGTCCATCCCCCGGCCTGCGGCAAAGAGGGGCCCTGGCTCTTGTCCCTAGTTTCCATTTTCGAAATTAGCGCCGAAGGCGCAAGTGGCCGCGCGCGTGCGTGTGCACGCGCCTCTATATATAGAGGTGAGCCGGGAAAGGGGGCGGAGCCTGGGGATGACGCTCTGTGCGCGCCGCAGCGCTTCTGCGCATGTGCGGGCGTCCCAGCATGTTAAAAACCACAATTTTGTGTGGTGAGCTGGCTATGGAGTGCAGAGACAGAGCTGGCAACATTTAAAAAAGGCATACAGCAAGCGGTTGATGCAGGCATCCCCTAGAAAGGCACATTAGTAGACACCAACTGTTTCTTATAGCAGCATTTATGCTAGACTATTGTCAGTAAGTGGTGTATTTCGGCTGGAATACCTCAGCTTTGTGGCTTAGGAATATGCCGTCTAAAAACTCCGGGACTAGAAATTCCAGGAGGCATAGGGGGTCTCCATCGGGCTCTGAGGATCTTGGGTATGCTTCGGCTGCACCAGTCTCCCCTGAAGAATCAGAGGTTAGTGACCGTAGAGCACCCTCAGGAGTAGAAAACAGGAAAAAATGCTTGGACAGCCGCACTCCAAAAATGGTTGTTTATTAAAACAAAAATGTGAAAAACATATCACAGCATGGAAAGCAGCAAACAGGAGCTGACGCGTTTCGCACTGTGACTCAGTGCTTAAACCCTCAGGAGTACCTGGTACTGTGGCTGTCCTCAGTTCACCTGCTCCTGTGTATGTAACAGAGGAGGTTTTTTCCTCAGCTCTGGGAGGGCTGGAAGAGAGATTGTCAGCATTGATCGCTGCTTCCCTGTCACAGGAAAAAAGCGCCCGATCTCCGTCTCCTCCCTCAGAGTGCCTGTTAACAGAGCAACAGTCCCATACAGGGATCGACCTACCTGAAGGGGATCAGGATGAGGTTGATTCGGTTGTAGAGGAATCAACAGTGGAAGAGCCATTCTCAGCATCACATGCTGAAAGGTTATGGGTTCAGTCCCTGACTAATATGGTCCGATCAGCATTTAAAATGCCCCTTGCGGAGCCATCATCCACTTCTGTCTCCTCGTTGGGGTCGCTAAAAGCTCCCCAGACTGTTTGTTCCTTTCCGATCCATTCTTTACTGGAAGGGCTCATTTACCAGGATTGGGAGCATCCTGATAAAATATTTACTCCCCCCAAGAGATTTCCGGTGGTCTATCCCATGGAGGATAAGTTCATCAGAAAATGGAGGGTCCCTACAGTGGATGCAGCCATCTCTTGTGTGAACAAATCACTGACATGTCCCGTTGATAATGTCCAAATGTTCAAGGACCCAATAGATAAAAAATTGGAGTCCTTATTAAAATCTGCTTTTTCTATAGCAGGATTGGTGACACAACCAGCAGTGGCAGCTATTGGGGTCTGCCAAGCAGTGAAGGATCAGTTGAAACAGGTTTTAAGGGACTTGCCAGATCAGCAGGCTCTTGCCCTAGCCGATCTACCCAGAGCCTTATGCTTTGCGGTGGACGCTATAAAGGATTCAATCCATCAGGCCTCCCGCCTTACGCTGTCTGTAGTACATATGCGCAGGCTTCTATGGCTCAAAAACTGGTCTGCTGAAGCTCCCTGTAAAAAATTGCTGGTCAGCTTCCCATTTCATGGTGAACGCTTATTCGGGGAAGACCTGGACAAATATATCCAGAGAATTTCCAGCGGTAAAAGTACACTTTTGCCGGTTAAAAATAGAGTTAGAGGTCCCTCTTTTAAGAGGCCTGCTTCTCCAGTCCCTAGGACATCGGCTGTGAAACAGTTCCGACGGCCTCCTCGGTCAAATCCCGGAGGTAAAAATCAGGGACAATTGCAGGGTAACAAGAAGCCCTGGGGCAGGAGAGGTACAAAACCTCCCCCAAAGTCAAATGCATGAAGGGTTGCCCCCACTCAATCGGGTGGGGGGAAGACTTCAGTTGTTCACAGAGACCTGGCGGGACACGATCAGAGACAGATGGGTGCTCTCCGCAGTAAATCTGGGATACAAATTGGAGTTAAAAAACTCCCCTCCTTCCCGCTTTATAAGGTCAAACGTGCCAAGGGATCCCCAGAAGAGAGGATCCCTCCTGTTGGCACTAGAACATTTATTGCTCCAAGCAGTAATTATAGAGGTTCCCCTGGAAGAATGGGGGTTCGGGTTTTACTCAAACCTCTTTACAGTCCCGAAGCCAAACGGGGACGTGAGGCCCATATTAAATCTAAAAGGGCTAAACAAATTCCTACATATCAGGACTTTCCGGATGGAGTCGATCCGGTCGGTGGCCACTGCCCTACAAGGGGAGGAATGGTTAGCCTCGATCGACATCAAAGATGCTTATTTGCACATTCCCATCTTTCCAGGTCATCAAAAAAAGGGATTTTTATAACAGCTTACCTGTAAAATCCTTTTCTTGGAGTACATCACGGGACACAGAGCGACTTAGTCATTACTAATGGGTTATATAGTTTACCTTCAGGTGTTGGCACTGGCCAATTCCAAACCGGAAGTACCCTCCCCTATATAAGCCCCTCCCACCCGGGAGCACCTCAGTTTTGTAGCCAAGCAATAAGTGTCCCAAAAAGAGGGGTGGGAGCTCTGTGTCCCGTGATGTACTCCAAGAAAAGGATTTTACAGGTAAGCTGTTATAAAAATCCCTTTTTCTTTTTCGTACATCACGGGACACAGAGCGACTTAGTCATTACTAATGGGACGTCCCAAAGCAATGCCAAATGAGGGGGGGGTACATAAGCTGGGCGCCATCAGGCATGAGGATCTTTTGCGGCCTGCAACACACTGCGCCCAAAGGCGACATCCTCCTGACTTCTAACGTCTACCTGATAGAATCTAGTAAACGTGTGTACCGAAGACCATGTTGCGGCCTTACATACTTGAGCCAGGGAGGCCTGGTGATGCACTGCCCATGAAGTTCCAACCGCTCTTGTGGAGTGCGCCCTAACTTTGAACGGAGGCGGTCTCTTTCTCAAGCCATAGGCTTGTATTATGACCTGTCGAATCCACTTGGCTAAAGTAGATTTTGATGCTGCCTGACCCCTTCTGGGGCCTTCCGGCAGAACAAACAAAGAATCCGTTCTGCGAATCTGAGCAGTGGCTTTTAGATAAGCTTTAACTGCTCTTACCACATCCAAAGAATGTAATAACTTTTCCTCTACTGAGATAGGTTTGGGGAAAAAAGAAGGAAGAACCACATCTTGGTTCAAATGAAACCTCGATACCACCTTAGGAAGAAAGGCTGGATGAGGACGTAATACTACTCTGTCCTTATGGACAACCAGATATGGCTCCTTACAGGACATAGCTGCTAATTCCGACACTCTTTTAGCCGAACAAATGGCTACTAAGAAAACCAATTTCCTGGTGAGAAGAACCAAGGAAATGTGTTGTAATGGTTCAAACGGTTGTTTCTGTATAACCGACAGAACCAGGTTTAAGTCCCAAGGACATATGGGAATACTAATGCGAAGCCAAGGGCCTTTGAAAAAATATTGACAAGGCCGAAATCTGACCCTTGATAGTACTCAAGGCCAGCTTCCTATCTACAGCCCACTGTAGGAAGTCCAGAATCCTCCCTATCATGTACTTACGTGGATGCCATTTCTTGGTCTCACACCACGTAATGTACGCTTTCCAGATCCTATAATAGATCTGCCTGGATACCGGTTTCCTGGCATTGATCATGGTAGATACCACAGAATTAGAGAGCCCTCTCTTTTTCAGAATGTGGGCTTCAATAGCCAGGCCGTCAAACCTAGGGCTGGTAAGGAAGGGTGGTATATCGGTCCTTGCGACAGCAGGTCCGGACGAAGTGGGAGGGTCCAAGGACTCCTCACTGACATTTTTACAATCTCCGCGTACCATGCCCTTCGGGGCCACGCTGGAGCCACCAGAATCACTGGTTTCTTTTCTACCCTGATTCTGCGGAGTAATCGCGGTAACAATTGTGGCGGTGGGAATGCATATATCAGCTTGAACCGATCCCAAGGGAACACTAGGGCATCCGAGCCGCAAGCTAGGGGATCCCTTGTGCGAGACACAAACCTGTCCACCTTTGCGTTGAATCTGGATGCTAGCAGATCTACATCCGGTGTTCCCCACCGCTGGCATATTGCCTGGAAAACCTCGGGGTGAAGAGACCATTCCCCCGGGCATAATTGTTGGCGACTTAGAAAGTCCGCTCTCCAATTTTCCACTCCTGGGATGAAAACCGCGGATATGGCTGGGACATATCTTTCTGCCCACTCCAGGATGCAATTTGCTTCCTTCTGGGCTGCACGACTTTTGGTGCCACCCTGATGATTGATATATGCCACTGCCGTGGCATTGTCTGATTGAATTCTGACAGGGGACCCCTGGAGTTTGGATGTCCATGCTACTAGGGCATACCGGGCTGCTCGTATCTCTAAGAGATTGATGGGCAGGGCCTTTTCTGCTTCTGACCACCTGCCCTGGAGAGACCATTGCTCCAGCACTGCCCCCCAGCCGATGAGGCTGGCATCTGTAGTGACCACCTTCCAAGAAACCGGACTGAAGGGTTTCCCTCTTTCCAGATTCTGGGGCACCAACCACCAATGGAGGCTCTTGCGAACGGAAGGGGACAGGGACATTGGTAAGTCTAAAGCCTGAACTTTTTTGTTCCAGGCTGACAGTATGGCCCTTTGCAAATTCCTTGAATGGAATTGACCGTAGGGTACCGCTTCGAATGAAGCCACCATCTTTCCCAGCAGCCTCATGCAGAGACGTATGGATGGTTTTCTTTTTGTACCCACTAAGTGGGTCAAATTTCTTAAAGACGACACCTTCTCTGGAGGTAAGAAAATCTTTCTCTGATTTGAATCCAGCCTTAGCCCTAAGTATTCCAGACTTTTGACTGGTCTTAGAGCTGACTTGTCCCGGTTGATAATCCAACCGTGATATTCCAGATACTCGATTGTCTTGTGAATAGCTACTTCCAGCTTTTCCACTGAGTGGTCTATTAGTAGCAGGTCGTCTAGATATGCCATTATCGTTACACCCTGTGTTCTTAGATTGGCCAATAATGGGGCCAGAATTTTTGTGAACACTCGTGGTGCTGTGGCCAGACCGAAAGGTAAGGCTCTGAACTGAAAATGGCGCCCTTCTACTGCAAAGCGTAGAAATTTCTGATGGGCCGGAAAGATGGGAATATGCAGATAAGCATCCCTTATGTCGATCGAGGCTAGCCATTCCTGCCCTTGTAGGGCGGTGGCCACTGATCGGATCGACTCCATCCGAAAGGTCCTGATATTTAGGAACTTGTTTAGCCCTTTTAGATTTAATATGGGCCTCACGTCCCCATTTGGTTTGGGGACTGTGAAAAGGTTCGAGTAAAACCCGAATCCGCTTTCTTCCAGGGGAACCTTCATGATTACCCCTTGGAGCAATAGTTGTTCTAGTGCCAGAAGGAGGGATCCTCTCTTTTGGGGATCTCTTGGCACGTTTGACCTCATAAATTGGGCAGGAGGAGTGCCTTTTAACTCCAGCTTGTATCCCAGACTTACTGCGGAGAGCACCCATCTGTCTCTGATGGTGTCCCGCCAGGTCTCTGTGAACAACTGAAGTCTTCCCCCCACCCGATTGAGCGGGGGCAATACTTCATGCCTTAGGGGGAGGTTTTGTACCTCTCTTGATCCAGGGCTTCTTGTTACCCTGTGATTGTCCCTGATTTCTGCCCCCTGAATTTGACCGCGGAGGCCGTCGGAACTGCTTCACAGCCGATGTGCCCGGGACTGGAGAGGTAGGCCTCTTAAAAGAAGGACTTCTACCCTTGTTCTTAACCGGTAAGAGTGAACTTTTACCGGCAGAAATTTTCTGGATATATTTGTCCAGATCTTCTCCAAATAAGCGTTCTCCATGAAATGGGAAGCTAACCAGCAGTTTTTTACAGGGAGCTTCAGCAGACCAGTTTTTGAGCCACAGAAGCCTACGCATATGTACTATAGACAGCGTAAAGCGGGAGGCCTGTTGGATTGTATCCTTTATGGCGTCCACCGCAAAACACAAGGCTCTAGGCAGGTCAGCTAGGGCATGAGCCTGCTGATCTGGTAAGTCCCTTAAGACTTGTTTCAACTGATCTTTCACTGCTTGGCAGACTCCAATCACTGCTACCGCAGGTTGTGTCACCATACTTGCTGTAGAGAAAGCAGATTTTAGTAAAGACTCCAATTTTTTATCTATTGGGTCTTTGAACATTGGAACATTATCTACTGGACATGTCAGTGATTTGTTAACAGAAGAGATGGCTGCGTCCACTATAGGGACCCTCCATTTTCTTATGAACTTATCCTCCATGGGATAGATCACCGGAAATCTCTTGGGGGGAGCAAATATTTTATCAGGATGCTCCCAATCCTGGTAAATAAGCCCTTCTAATAAAGGGTGGATTGGGAAGGAACAGACCGCCTGGGGAGCTTTTAGCGACCCCAGCGAGGAAACCGTAGTGGATGGTGGTTCCGCCAGAGGCATTTTAAATGCTGATCGGACCATGTTAGTCAGAGACTGAACCCATAATCTTTCAGCCTGAGAAGCTGAGAAAGGTTCTTCCACTGTTGATTCCTCTATAAGTGAATCAACCTCATCCTGATCCCCTTCAGGTAGGTCGATCTCTGTGTGGGGCTGTTCCTCCACTAACAGGCACTCTGAAGGAGGAGACGGAGATCGGACGCGCTTTTCCTGTGACAGGGAAGCAGCGATCAATGCTGTTAATCTCTCTTCCAATCCTCCCAGAGTTGAGGATAAAACCTCCTCTGTTATATATACAGGAGCAGGTGGACTGGGGACAGCCGCAGCACCAGGCATTCCTGCGGGGTTTCTACGGCTACTGACCTCTGCATTCTCAGGGGAGATTGGTGCAGTGCAAGCATGCCCAATATCCTCAGAGCCCGATGGAGACCCCTTTGGCTTCCTGGAAGATCTATTTCCGGAGCGTCTGGACGACATATCCTTTAAGCACAAAGCTGAGGTATTCCCGTCGTCATACACCAATTTTTTTGCTGGTAATAGTCTAACACAGGTGCTGCTATATACCAGCTGGTGTCCACTAAAGTGCCTTTCTATGGGGATGCCTGCATCAACCGCCTCTGTGTGCCACTGTTTGTTGCTAGCTCTGTTTGCATGCAGCTGACACTTATACTGTGTCTTTTAACCATGCTGGGACGCCCGCACATGCGCAGAAGCGCCGCGGCGCGCATCGAGCGTCATCCACCCGCCCCGCCCCTTTTTTTTCATAGGAGGCGCGTGCACGCGCCCGCGCGCGCGCCCGTGCGCCAATGGCGCCCTTTTCGAAAACCAACAGAGGACTAGGAGCCAGGGCCCTTTTTGCCGGAGGGCCTGTGCGGTGGATGAACGCAGCAACAGGGCAGAGGAAGTGGATTCCCTCAGAGAAACTTACCAGCTGCCTGGATCTTTTGAGTTGAGAAAACCAAAGATCCACATTTACAAGAAAAATGGACTACAGCGGCCTCTAGTGGTTTAACACAGGTACCGCGGTCCCTGTTTTTTTTTTTTTTTCTTGACTACTATTAAAATTTTACATTTTCAGTAGTTATAGGCAAACACAGATATTTAGCGGGAATACCGTTAGGTAACAGACAGAAAGACAAATTAGGCTTGGGGGTCCCCCAATAGAACCAAGTTCCTGAGGGCCCCCACTTACCTGATCCCCGCCGCAGGACTTTGTTTGGTCCACAAAAGTCCAAACTTCACCTATCACGGCAGGCATTGTAATTAAACCTTCAGGGACCGGGTTCCCAAGGATTCCACTCCCCTGGACCTGTATAGCACCCTGCACAGACAGCGTCTTGGTCGTGGGTATGACCAGAGCTCTGGATCCCAGGGTCCAGCCCTCCTAAGAGAAGCATTACAGGCAAAACCTTGCTCTTCTGCTGCAAGGCCCGGGTACCGACCGTTTAGCTATGAAGCTTTTTTGGTGGGATCCGGAACAGCTTACTAAGGCCCAAAAGAACCTGTACGCAAGCCCAGTGAAAACACATGTTACTCTTTGGCCAACACCTTAGACACTGGCAAAAAACTGAGGTGCTCCCGGGTGGGAGGGGCTTATATAGGGGAGGGTACTTCCGGTTTGGAATTGGCCAGTGCCAACACCTGAAGGTAAACTATATAACCCATTAGTAATGACTAAGTCGCTCTGTGTCCCGTGATGTACGAAAAAGAAATTTCTACGCTTTGCAGTAGAATGGCGCCATTTTCAGTTCAGAGCCTTACCCTTCGGTCTGGCCACAGCACCACGAGTGTTCACAAAAATTCTGGCCCCATTATTGGCCAATCTAAGAACACGAGGTGTAACGATAATGGCATATCTAGACGACTTGTTGCTGATAGACCACTCAGTGGAAAAACTAGAAGTGGTTGTTCACGAGACAATCAAGTATCTGGAATATCACGGTTGGATTATCAACCGAGACAAGTCAGCCCTAAAACCAGTCAAAAGTCTGGAATACTTGGGGCTAAGGCTGGATTCAGACCAGAGAAAAATTTTCTTGCCTCAAGAAAAGGGGTCGTCTTTGAGAGATTTGATCCACTTAGTGGGTTCAAAAAGACAGCCATCCATACGCCTGTGCATGAGGCTGCTGGGAAAAATGGTGGCATCATTCGAAGCAGTACCCTACGGTCAATTCCATTCAAGGAATTTGCAAAGGGCCATACTGTCAGCCTGGAACAAAAAAGTTCAGGCTCTGGACTTACCAATGTCCTTGTCCCCTTCCGTTCGCAAGAGCCTCCGCTGGTGGTTGGTTCCCCAGAATCTGGAAAGAGGGAAATCCTTCAGCCCGATTTCCTGGAAGGTGGTCACTACAGATGCCAGCCTTATAGGCTGGGGAGCAGTACTGGAGCAATGGTCTCTCCAGGGCAGATGGTCGGATGCGGAAAAGGCCCTGCCCATCAATCTCTTAGAGATACGAGCAGCCCGGTATGCCCTAGTAGCATGGACATCCAAACTCCAAGGGTCCCCTGTCAGAATTCAATCAGACCATGCCACAGCAGTGGCATATATCAATCGTCAGGGGGGCACCAGGAGTCGTGCAGCCCAAAGGGAAGTAAATTACATCCTGAGATGGGCAGAAAGATATGTCCCAGCCATATCTGCGGTTTTCATTCCAGGAGTGGAGAATTGGAAGGCGGACTTTCTAAGTCGCCAACAATTATGCCCAGGGGAATGGTCCCTTCATCCCGAGGTTTTCCGGACAATATGTCAGCGGTGGGGAACACCGGATGTAGATCTGCTAGCATCCAGATTCAACACAAAAGTGGACAGGTTTGTCTCTTGGACAAGGGATCCCCTAGCTTGCGGCTCGGATGCCCTAGTGTTCCCTTGGGATCAGTTCAAGCTGATATATGCATTCCCACCGCCACAATTGTTACCTCGATTACTCCGCAGAATCAGGGTAGAAAAGAAACCAGTGATTCTGGTGGCTCCAGCGTGGCCCCGAAGAGCATGGTACGCGGAGATTGTAAAAATGTCTGTGGGGAGTCCTTGGACCCTCCCACATCGTCCGGACCTGCTTTCGCAAGGACCGATATACCACCCTTCCTTACCAGCCCTAGGTTTGACGGCCTGGCTATTGAAGCCCACATTCTAAAAAAGAGAGGGCTCTCTAATGCTGTGGTATCTACCATGATCAATGCCAGGAAGCCGGTATCCAGGCAGATCTACTATAGAATCTGGAAGGCGTACATCGCCTGGTGTGAGGCCAAGAAATGGCATCCACGTAAATACGTAATAGGTAGGATTCTGGACTTCCTACAATGGGCTGTAGATAGGAAGCTTGCCTTGAGTACTATCAAGGGTCAGATTTCGGCCTTGTCAATATTTTTTCAAAGGCCCTTGGCTTCGCATTCACTAGTCAAAGCCTTTATACAAGGAGTGATGCGTATTAGTCCTCCGGTTAATATTCCCATATGTCCATGGGATCTAAACTTGGTTCTGTCGGTTCTGCAGAAACAACCATTTGAACCATTACAGCATATTTCTTTGGTGCTTCTCACCAGGAAATTGATTTTTCTAGTAGCCATTTGTTCGGCTAAAAGAGTGTCGGAATTAGCAGCTATGTCCTGTAAGGAGCCATATCTGGTTATCCATAAGGATAGAGTAGTGTTACGTCCTCATCCAGCCTTTCTTCCTAAGGTGGTATCGAGGTTTCATTTAACCCAAGATGTGGTTCTTCCTTCTTTTTTCCCCAAACCTACTTCGGTAGAGGAAAAGTTATTGCATTCTTTGGATGTAGTAAGAGCAGTTAAAGCTTATCTAAAAGCCACTGCTCAGATTCGCAGAACGGATACTTTGTTTATTCTGCCGGAAGGCCCCAGAAAGGGTCAGGCAGCGTCAAAATCTACTTTAGCCAAGTGGATTCGACAGGTCATAATACAAGCCTATGGCTTGAGAAGGAGACCGCCTCCGTTCAAAGTTAGAGCGCACTCCACGAGAGCAGTTGGAACTTCATGGGCAGTGCATCACCAGGCCTCCCTGGCTCAAATCTGTAAGGCCGCAACATGGTCTTCAGTTCACACGTTTACTAGGTTCTACCAGGTGGACGTTAGAAGTCAGGAGGATGTCGCCTTTGGGCGCAGTGTGTTGCAGGCCGCAAAAGATCCTCATGTCTGATAGCGCTCAGCTTATATATGGTGTATCCCCCCCCCCCCCCCTCATTGGGCATTGCTTTAGGACATCCCATTAGTAATGACTATGTCGCTCTGTGTCCCGTGATGTACGAGAAAGAAAATAGGATTTTTATAACAGCTTACCTGTAAAATCCTTTTCTTGGAGTACATCACGGGACACAGAGCTCCCGCCCCTCTTTGGGGACACTTATTGCTTTGCTACAAAACTGAGGTGCTCCCGGATGGGAGGGGCTTATATAGGGGAGGGTACTTCCGGTTTTGGAAGTTGCCAGTGCCAGCACCTGACGGTATCTATATAACCCATTAGTAATGACTATGTCGCTCTGTGTCCCGTGATGTACTCCAAGAAAAGGATTTTACAGGTAAGCTGTTATAAAAATCCTATTTTCTTTGCTCTGGGGCTTGTTCCGTCGGTAACAATCCCTCCAGCCACAAGGTTCTGTCTCTCATCTCAGCACACATTGCTTCCTTTTTTGTGTTTTAACCTCCCCATCTCTGCAGTCAGGTCAACAACGTTTTTTTTTTTTAACACCGTTCCTTTTAACACAGGAAAATTTGGCGTACTGTCTCTAAGACTTGCAAACAGCACACTTTCACATGCAGACTCCACTGGTTCACATTAGCTGCTCCTCACAGCATTGCTGCAAAACACAGTTTCTTTCTACTCTCTGTTTTTTGGTATGCGAGGATCTGGAACTCTTCCAAAAACTGCCCGAAGCAATACCTCCACCACGTGCAAGATTGGGGTGATCAGACTCCAGCGGTAGGTGCGTTTTTAGTGAGTACTTTTTAAGGTCCTGGTAGCCCACTTTTAATTAAAAGCACAAAAAAAAGTTCACAAATACATCAGTAGCCCTCACAGAGGGATTCCACCATTACTGTATCTTGCATACTTAATACCTTTTAGCCTCCTGGCTTTCATTCTTGCCTTCTGGCTGTTTGAGGCCTTTAGCCTAGGCCTTAGTTATGCTCCTCAGAACAAAAATGTTTTCCTAGAGTTGAGCTCTCTCCTAGCTTACTCCTGATCAGCGCCTTGCTGCTCAATCATCAATGACATCTGCCTCCTGCAAAAATCTGGCGTAAACCAACAGTCTTTATGGTCGCACAGGGTCCCACCGCCACAATATAAATATATGTGTGTGTGTGTGTGTATATATATATATATATATATTTATTTATTTATTTCAAGTCGGGCGATTGGCTGTGCCATTCTAGCAGCTTTATTTTCTTTCTTTGAAACCAATTGAGAGTTTCCTTGGCTTTGTGTTTGAGATTATTGTCTTGCTGAAATGTCCACCCTCGTTTCATCTTCATCATCCTGGTAGGTGGCAGCAGAGTTTTATCAAGAATGTCTTGGTACATTTTTCCATTCATCCTTCCTTCAAGGATACAAAGTTTGCCAATACCGTATGCTGAAAAACAGCCCCACACCATGATGTTCCCACCTTCAAACTTCACTATTGGTGTGGAGATGTTTTTGGGGAGACCTCCAAACATGGTGTGTATTATGGCATCTAAAGAGTTACATTTTAGTCTCATCCGACCAGACTATATTCTCCCAGTATATTCCAAGCTTGTGTAGCGGCCTCACTCCCTCTTCGACTTTATCGGTTACACTCTAGCTCATGTCTAGGGGTTCCTGGGTTGTGAGAGTGAGATGCGCCACGGCCCATGTCCTCCCCATTGTAGTAGGGAGGTGAAGGCCACTTGCTGATGTTTCCTCGGGCCGGTGTGTTCTGTGAATGCACTGAGTCTGTAATTGCAAGCTCACCAGCCTCCCCTTTGCTTCCAGTAACTGGAGTTCACACACCGGAGAAAGGTCCAACACTTGTTTATTTGACACTCCAATAAGCAAAGCACAATAAACAGTTCTTTTGCAGCAAACTGGTTGGGACCTATAACCTTGCCAACGGTGGGGCGAGCAGATCGAGGCACTTCCTAAAGTTTAAGTTCTATGCCACTGTACTATGACCAGCGGCGCCTAAGCCAATCCGGCTGTTACAGAACAGGAAAGATGGGGTCTCTTCCAGCAACCCCTATGAACAGCAATGGAGCCCTCTTCGATACGCTGTGGCCCCTATCAGGGGGATGTGTCCTCCCAAGAGAGTTCCCAGAGGCCCACTGTCACCGGGTTGGTGCTGCTCCGGGTCTCCAGTGGGTAACCTCTCTGGCCTCCTCACCTCAGATACGAGTCCCTCCGCTCAGGGACCCTCGGACAGTCCACCCTAGCGGGACCCAGTCGAAGGTACTGGGCCCCAGGCCTCCTCGATAGTACCTCACCCCAGGCTAAAGGTGCCTGGGATGGACGCCAACATGACTCCGGACCAGGCCATGGGCACCTGGACCAGACTCCTGGATCTCCAACACCCAGGCCTAAGGGCCCTGGGTGCGGACCGCAACCCTCCTCCTCCGAGGACCTCCTTCTCCGCAAGACCTCGTGGTAAGGGCATCTCCCCCTTTTATCTCCTCCCATCAACGGCCCGGCGGGTTCCCCGCCCCAGCCATACCATCTCCGGGAAGGGACAAAACAGGGAGCACTGCAGGAGATGATTCTACCTGAAGCCTGCGGGTACCCCGCCACCCACAGGCAAAGGAGAATACTACATCCTCCAATCCTCCACGAAACAAAAAGGGGTCTGAACCCTAACACAATTATACACCTGGGTCACACTATTCCCCAGGTGTACCCCATCAATTTGAGGACCCCGCTACACTTGTCTAAATGTTCAAACTTCAAACAAGGTAAAAAAAAAAAATCTTTAGCAATGGAGTCTTGCGTGGTGAGCATGCATACAGGCCATGGCAGTTAAGTGCATTACTTATTGTTTTCTTTGAAGCAGTTGTACTTGATAATTCCAGATCTTTCATAAGCTCTCCACAAGTGGTCCTTGGCTCTTGGACAACTCTTCTGATGATAATTCTTTTCACTCCTTTGTCAGGAATAGTGCGAGGAGCCACTGGTCGTGGCCTGTTTATGGTGAAATTTATGTTCTTTCCATTTCTGGATTGTGGCCCCAACAGTGCTTACTGGAACATTCAGAAGTTTAGAAATCCTTCTGTAACCAATGCCATAAGTAGGTTTTGCAACAATAAGACCCCTTTCACACTGGGGCGCTTTGTAGGTGCTACAGCGTTAAAAATAGCGCCTGCAAAGCACCCTGAAAGAGCCGCTCCTGTCTCTCCGAGGGCTTTCACACTGGAGCGGTGCGCTGGCAGGACGCTAAAAGAAAGTCCTGCTAGCAGCATCTTAGAAGCGGTGTGTGTATACCGCTCCTGCCCATTGAAAGTATCGGGCAGCGCGGCTATACCGCCGGCAAAGCGCTGCTGCAGCAGCGCTTTGCAGGTGGTTTTGACCCTTTTTCGGCCACTAGCGGGGGTTAAAAGCGCTCCGCTAGCGGCCAAATACCTCCGCAAATACGATGGTAAAGCGCCGCCGCCCCAGTGTGAAAGGAGCCTAAGGTTGCAAAAGTCTTGAGAGAGCTCTTTGCTTTTACCCATCATAAGATCTTTGTCTGACACCTTGGTAATGAGACATCATTTTATAGGCCATCAGTTGAGACTGAACCAGCTGATAATAATTTGCACTGACAAGGGTCAGGATAAGTGGTGTTTTATAGGCACCAATATTGGTGGTTGTTGGTTTTGCCACCACGCTGATGCCTTATTGTGTAAAGGGACACTCTTTGCCTAAAGGACAAGCAGGGCATGTCAGCCATGCCGTGCCGGCTGTTTTGGGCAGATGTCCCCTTTGGGAGGTACATTTATGACCATATTTGATGTGCCCACCCATTTTTACATCTACCCTTTGATTGTCCTCCCTATAGAGGACAGTGGAGGATTATTGATTCACATATAGATACATATAGAGGCAGTTATTTAGCGCATGAATACTGCATTTTAAATGGACATATCAAGCAATAAAATGTGTTAGTGAATGAAGTTACTTTGTGATGGATATCTATTAGCTTCCTGCCCCGGAATTCTAAGAACAATTAGGGGGTTCTTCTCTTCTTTAATAATATGTGTTTTTTAAAGATATGTGGGTTTTAAATATTTTATATATAGACTATTTTATATATATATATATATATATATATATATATATATATATATATATATATATATATATATATATATATAATTAAAAATTTCGCTATATTTAGATGCCACACCCCACACTTTAATTAGTGAGGCTGTAGCACTAGGAACCACTGAGATATAATACAGTGCTTATAGATTTTGGCAAGATGACATTCCTGTTTAAATGCTTGCATTAGGATATCGGCGCTTTGCGGTCATGGGGACATGACTAGTACGCATGTGCGAGATTAGGTCCAGTGTGAGAGGCAGGTGGGAGGGTATAAAGAGAGGATGTGGGGGAATCGGAAGCCAATCCCCTGAATAAGGTCCAAGTGACGAAACGTCGGGGTGTGGCTGCACGATTAGAATCTACACTGACATGACACGCTGCTGCTAAGAACGATACACTGTTACCGCAATCCGGGACTCAGGAGTGGGTGAGAGATTGAGATTGAGCACACATCTTGGATCCGCCATGACTGCAAAGTACTGCAAGTGCCATCATACATTTTTGTTTGCTGTGGTTTTTTCAAGGCTGGTTTATTTATTCACCACGTGAGTGCAATATTTGAAGTGTGGCTGTGTAATTTATTAAAATTGGTCGTTGCTATTTTACACTATTGGAGCACTTTTCTCATCTTTACATGTGTGGAAATCCTATCTTGAAACACAAGTTTTCAGTTGATGGTTGTTCACCCTCTAGTGGTTTAACTAGCAAGCCTTTGAGCCGAACACAAGAGTGGGAGGCATAAACAGCTGGTGAGTGCAATTTCAGAGGGGAGCTGACATGAGCACGGCGGTGTGGTAGAAGATTTTATCAATTAAGAAGATTTATTCTTGTTTGGATTATCATTTCACTTTCCGGACTATTTTTATTATATTATTTACCACATGTCACGTGGGGTTTTATTATAATAATCACGGTGTTATTAGTGATTGTGATATAGATATTTAGGGACTGGCACTTAGGTACTGGTCCAATTAGCGCTACATTTTTTCCTATTTTCACATTGCAGTTTTTAGGTTGAGGCTGGGTTCACACTTGTGCAACACAACAACCATCCTACTTTGGGTCAGACTTTGCCCTGCGACATGAAGCCGACATATGTCCGACTTTCAATGAACGGGGATCCGACTTGGATCCCCGCCAATACCAGGCACTGTGTTTGGTATGAATCCTGAGCGGGAACTCCACACCAAATTTTAAATAAAAAACCGGCATGGGTTCCCCCTCCAGGGGCATACCAGGCCCTTGGGTCTGGTATGGATTTTAAGGGGAACCCCTACGCTGAAAAAACGGCGTGGGGGTCCCCCCAAAATCCAAACCAGACCCTTATCCGAGCACGCAACCTGACAGGTCACAGGGGAAGAGGGGGGGACTAGAGAGCGCCCCCCCCTCCCTCCTGAACCGTACCAGGCCACATGCCCTCCAAATGAGGGGTTTGGGGCAGGGGGCGACCTGCGGCCCCCCCACCCCAAAGCACCCTGCCCCCATGTTGATGAGGACAGGGCCTCTTCCCGACAACCCTGGCCGTTGGTTGTCGGGGTCTGCGGGCGGGGGTTTAACGGAATCCGGGAGCCCCCTTTAATAAGGGGGCCCCCAGATCTCACCCCCCCCACCCTATGTGAATGAGTATGGGGTACATCGTACCCCTACCCATTCACCTGGTGGAAAAAAATGTCAATAAAAAAAACACACGGGTTTTTAAAGTAATTTATTACACAGCTCCGGGGGTCTTCTTCCGACTTCGGGGGTCTCCGGTGTCGTCTCCGCGCTCTCTGGTTCTTCCTTCCTTCTGCCGGGCCTCCGCTATCTTCTTCCAGCTCTTTTGCTAGCGGGGCCCTGTCTTCTCTGTCGCCTTCTTCCCTCTTCTCCTCTTCGATGTTGACACGTCGCTTCCTCCCGCTGTAATGCTGGCTGTGCGGTGCGCTCCGATTTATATAGGCCTCTCATGACGTCACAGTCACATGCTCCGGGTGGCCCCGGAGCATGTAACTGTGACGTCATGGGAGCATGTGACTGCGACGTCATAAGAAGCCTATATAAATCGTTGCGGAGCGAACAGCCAGCATTACAGCGGGAGGAAGCGACGAGTCAACATCGAGGAGGAGAAGAGGGAAGAAGACGGCGACGGGAAGACCGGCCCCTCCACTAGCAAAAGAGCTGGAAGAAGATAGTGGAGGGGCGGCAGAAGGACAACGGAGAGCCGGACGGGAAGACCGGGCCTCTCCGCTAGCAAAAGAGCTGGAAGAAGATAGCGGAGGCCCGGCAGAAGGAAGAAAGAACCAGAGAGCGCTGAGACGACACCGGAGACCCCCGGAGTCGGAAGAAGACCCCCGGAGCTGTATAATAAATTACTTTAAAAACCTGTGTGTTTTTTTTATTGTCATTTTTTGCCACCAGGTGAATGGGTAGGGGTACGATGTACCCCATACTCATTCACATAGGGTGGGGGGCCGAGATCTGGGGGCCCCCTTATTAAAGGGGAGCTCCCGGATTCCGATAAGCCCGCCCGCAGACCCCGACAACCAACGGCCAGGGTTGTCGGGAAGCGGCCCTTTCCTCATCAACATGGGGGCAGGGTGCTTTGGAGTGGGGGGGCCGCAGGTCGCGCCAAACCCCCCCCCCCCATGTTGAGGGCATGCGGTCTGGTACGGTTCAGGAGGGAGGGGGGCCGCTCTCTCGTGCCCCCCTCTTCCCCTGCGGCCTGCCAGGTTGCGTGCTCGGATAAGGGTATGGTTTGGATTTTGGGGGTACCCCCACGCTGTTTTTTCGGCGTAGGGGTTCCCCTTAAAATCCATACCAGACACAAGGGCCTGGTATGCTCTTGGAGGGGGAACCAATGCCGGTTTTTTATTTAAAATTTGGCGTGGAGTTCCCCCTCGAGCAGAAGTCGCATGCCAAAGTCGGATCATGCAAGACTGCGGTCCGACTTTGATCCGACTTCAATGATAGTCAATGGGCTGAAGTCGGATTAAAGTCGGACCAAAGTAGTACAGGGAGCATTTTCAAAGTCGGACCGACATTTGTTGGACCAGTTAAGACGGCTCCCATAGGGAAACATTGATTACTCTTTCGTCCATGGACCGACACAGCTTCTCTATTGACAAGTGGGTATTATCCGTTAATTAGGAGTGACTAGGCAGAAAAACTTGTAAAAAGTGTTGCATCACACCTTTTACAGTACCGCCCAGGAGGCGGACCCTCTGGGTATAACCTGCATTTCGCAGATCAGTTTTTTTCTGTCTAGCAAGGAGTAGGACATGGCTCCCTTCGGGCCCATTGGTCCGGGGGAAAAAATACATATATATATTTTTTTTTTGCTACATTTGTTGTTTCCTGCGATCTTCTATCAACTGCCGACTGGGTGACAGGCTGGATCCTCGATCCTTGTAGTCTCCCCAGTTGCGGCCATCGAGCGTGAGCCGACCCTAGCTACGCGCTGGGTTTTCCACGACATGCCGTTGCTCCACAGGTGGCCGGTGAGCCTACGCTCCAGGGCCTGCATCGGACCGCTCAGCTTTGGCTGACCTTACGGCCGAATCGCAGCAGCCTGGCCAGTGAGCTTACGCTCCAAGGCTTGCATCGGACCGCTCAGCTTCGGCTGACCTCACGGCCGAGTCGCAGCAGCCTGTCCGGTGAGCGTCACGCTCCAGGGCATACATATGATCGTCCCTTTTGGGTCCAATCACAGCATGCCTGGCCAACAGTCACCTTCCGTGCGCGGACGATGACCTGTTTGGAATGTCTTCCAGCATAATACATGCAGGATAGGTAAGTAAAACTCCCCTGCCTCGGCTGGGTGATTTAGCTGGACATTCCTGGAGAGATCAAGTAAGTGGTTGTGGCCCCTTTCTTCCCTCTCTCCCTGCCTTTCCCTCCTCCCTGGGCTTCTAGCTAAAGGTTGCTGGGTGCTGGGGGTCACCTAGGGGGTTCCACTGGAGCGGGGCTGGCTGTAACTAACATTTAAAAGAAATGTCATTTCTGCTTACCTGTATGTGCTTCCTCCTCCATGCTGTCGGCGGCCATTTTGGGGTGGTCCATGCCGAGTTCGGCCTCTTGTGACTGCCCAGCGGCCATCTTCCTGTGGTTCGGTGCCATTTGCTTGTAGTCCACACCCACTGGCCCCTATCAGTTGATCGGCGGCCATGTTTGTCCACCCTGTATGTATATATTGCCGTTCGGCGGCCATCTTTTTGTGGGCTACGGCGGCTTGACCTCTATCTTCGGCTCGGCGGCCATTTTCTTAGAGCCCACATTATCTTCCATACAGACGTTTTTGGCAGCCATTTTTCGAGAGCCTCCGGCCTCTAGGGTGCATTACACTGGCGCGAAAATTCACACAGGAAGTGCTGATAAAAGAAGCAGACTGACACAGCAGCAGTGGGACAGCATCACAGGCGCAGCACACGGCAGCATAGCAGTACCGGTCCAGGGTGGTGAGTCCTCTGGGTGACCCAGCATCTCTGCAGCGCAGGAGGGTGGCCTATTGATATCTTGCCTGGAGCCCTGTGGGTGTCAGCGTGTGGTCAGCATGACATCTGAGCCAGATGTCTTCTCCCCTGAAACACCAGATTTAGCAGCTGGTGCCCCTGAGGTGTCTATGAACGCTATGTCGGCAATCCTAGAGGCGTTTGCTGCCAGGGTGGAAGCAGCACACGGGAATACAGGGGGTAGTAAATGCCCCCTGCAATCTTCTGGGGATTTTTCTGAGACAGAACCAGGCCCAGCTACGGCTCATGGCCCAGATTCTGACGCATCAGAGACTGCAGACCGTGACCGATTGGACAGTGAGGAGGACTCAAATTCCAGGTCAGTACGCGAGACGGCTTTGGTATCTGACCTTATTACTGCAGTGCGGGATACGCTAAAGTTGGAAAATACTGCAAAAGCAGCAGAAACTCCAGTCCCCTTTGGGTTTCGTAAACCTGCCCGCACTGCTAAGGTGTTCCCTTGTGTGTCTTATTTTGACAAACTCTTATACAAGGAATGGGAGAACCCACTGAGGGTCTTTACAGCCCCAAAGAGGTTTGCGGTACGATACCCCTTTGAGGAGAGTTGTCTGAAGAAATGGACCTCTCCCCCTATAGTGGACCCTCCGGTGTCCAGACTTAATAGAGCCACCACTATTCCAGTAGAAGGGGCTCCTGTTTTCAAGGACCCTGTGGATAAGAAGGCTGAAGCACTCGCTCGCTACCTATACTCAGTGGTAGGCTCGGCAGTACGCCCGGCATTGGCGGGGGCCCTAGTGTCTCAGACACTTACTGAATGGGCAAAATTGCTACTCCAGGAGTTAAAAGAGCGAGATGCTCCTCCTAATGAGATAACTTTGGCCGACCAGTTGGTCCAGGGCCTTAAGTTTGTCTGCGAGTCAGACATGGATACTATTCCCCTGCTGTCAAAAGCTTCGGTTTATGCAGTAGCAATACGCCGCCTGATCTGGCTAAAAGGCTGGTCTGCGGACCAGACTTCCAAGAAAGCCCTGTTGGATCTGCCTTTTAAGGGCGACAGACTTTTTGGGGCTTCTCTGGATGACATCATCAAGGATGCCACAGGAGGTAAAAGCACTTTGCTTCCCCAAATTAGCAAGGGTAAGGGGCCACGCCAAGGGCAAGGGTCCTCCTTTACTGCACGCAAGCGTTTTTTTCGTCCCCCTAGGGCGACACGGAAAAGACCCCAGGCCGATAAAGCGCCTGCCCAAGGACAAAGGCGTCCTTGGTCCCGCATACCCAACAAGCCTGCGGACAAATCTGCATCCGCATGAAGGTCCGCCCCCACCCAGCTCTCGGGTGGGGGGACGTCTTCGCAAATTTGCGACTCAGTGGACAGCTCTAGTCTCCGACAGGTGGGTTTGCGAAGTAATCTCCTCAGGCTACAAGATAGAGTTTCTCTCTTGTCCACCGGACAGATTCATCACCTCCGATCTCCAGCTACTACCGACCCGTCGGGAGGCCCTGTATGGGGCGGTCCAGGGTCTACTGGAACGCGGGGTAGTTATTCCAGTTCCAGAACAGGAACGGGGTCAGGGTTTTTACTCAAATCTGTTTATTGTGCCGAAGAAGGAGGGGGTTCGTCCAATCTTGGATCTCGGAGCCCTCAATTGCTTTGTGAAAGTACAAAGATTTCGGATGGAGTCGGTTCGATCTGTAGTCACGGCTCTCCATCCGGGGGACTTTCTGACATCAAGGACGCATACCTGCATGTCCCCATATACTCCAGACACCAGAGGTTTCTGCGATTTGCTATCGGGAAGGACCACTACCAGTTTGTGGCCCTCCCGTTTGGCCTTGCCTCAGCACCCAGGACGTTCACCAAGGTGCTTGCTCCGATTTTGGCACTTCTAAGACAGCGGGGTATCGCTATCATGGGCTACTTGGATGACCTTCTACTGAAGGCCCCATCAAGCTCAGAATTAGAGGTAAGCGTGTCTATTACCTGTGAGACACTTCGAGACTGTGGTTGGATGCTAAACACGCAAAAGTCAGTATTGGTGCCCACTCAACGCCTAGTGTACCTGGGGTTGATTCTGGATTCCTCAGAGGCAAAGGTATTCCTCCCTGTGGAGAAGTTGCAGAACCTCCGGGCTGCAGTACGGCAGCTGACTTCCAGGAATTGGTCGTCACTCAGTTTTTGCATGCGAGTGTTGGGCCTCATGGTAGCCTCCTTCGAGGCGGTCCCATATGCTCAATACCACACTCGAGTGTTACAGAAGGAAGTTCTGTCCAGATGGAACAGATGCCCTTCATCTCTGGATTATCAAATCCGAGTGTGCCACCTAGTCAGGAGATCCCTGGTATGGTGGCTGACAGCACCGGCTCTAATGGCCGGGAAGTCATTTCTTCCGGTTTACTGGATAGTGATCACGACGGACGCCAGCCTTACAGGTTGGGGGGGAGTCTGGGGTGTTCAGTCGGCGCAAGGTCGCTGGGCCCCAGAGGAAGCCCTCCTGCCGATCAATGTCCTGGTATTCCGGGCGATCAGGCTGTGCCTCTTCAAATGGTCTCAGAAGCTGCAAGGGCGTCCAGTCAGGATCCAGTCAGACAACGCCACAGCAGTGGCATATGTCAATCATCAAGGAGGAACAAGAAGCTCAGCTGCAGCATCGAAGGTTTCTCGCATCCTGAAGTGGGCAGAGAGGAGCATACCGCCACTGTCGGCCTTGTACATTCTGGGTGTGAAAAACTGGCAGGCGGACTACCTGAGCCGCCAGATGCTGGACCAGGGAGAATGGTCCTTACACCCGGAGGTGTTCCAACTCCTCTGCCAAAGATGGGGCACACCAGACATAGATCTTCTGGCTTCCCGACTCAATCGGAAGGTATTGAGGTTTGTGGCCCGGTCAAGAGACCCATGGGCAGACGCAACGGACGCGTTGGTGGCATCGTGGGGTCAGTATCGGCTAATCTATGCCTTCCCTCCCTTAAGGCTTCTTCCTCTTCTGCTCCGCAGAGTGGAGGCAGAGGGAATTCCAATGATTCTAATCGCTCCAGATTGGCCTCAGCGTCCTTGGTACGCCGATCTAATACGTCTGGTAGCAGACGTCCCCTGGCGCCTACCACTACGGAAGGACCTGCTATCGCAAGGTCCCATACTCCATCCTGCTTTACAGTCATTGGCTTTAACGGCATGGCTGTTGAGAACCAGGTACTGAGAGACCGGGGCCTGTCAGATTCAGTAATCTCTACGATGAGAAGTGCTCAAACTGTCCTCTAGGAAGGTTTATCACCGCACTTGGAAGGCCTACATCTCCATGTGTGAGGAGATGAAATGGCATCCGCGTACCTATTTGGTTTCCAGAATCCTGCTGTTTTTACAGCATGGGGTGGACCAAAGGCTTGCCCTAAGTACGACTAAGGGACAGATATCTGCCCTGGCTGTCTGTTTTTCAGCGACCCCTGGCGACTCACTCTCTCGTGAGTACATTTGTGCAGGGGGTTCGACATGTGGCCCCTCCGGTCCGTCCCCCGTTACCTCCGTGGGACTTGAACCTGGTCCTCTCGGTGCTTCAGAAGGCACCGTTTGAGAATATTAGAAATATTCCCCTGTTGACACTTTCTCAGAAAGTGGTCTTTTTGGTGGCTGTTACGTCAGTTAGACGAGTCTCTGAGCTGGCAGCCTTGTCCTGCAAGGCTCCCTATTTGGTTTTCCACAAGGATAAGGTGGTGCTGCGGCCGCAGCCTTCCTTTCTTCCGAAAGTCGTTTCGGCTTTTCATCTCAATGAAGACATTGTACTTCCATCCTTGTGTCCTCAGCCGTCGAATCCTAAGGAGTCGGCGTTGCATTCCTTGGACGTTGTCCGAGCTTTGAGAGTATACCTATCTGCTACTTCCCTGTTCCGGAAGTCAGACTCACTGTTTGTTTCGGTGGCTGGTCCCAAGAAGGGCCAAGCAGTCTTGTCGGCCACTATCTCTAGGTGGATCCGACAGATAGTAATCCAGGCTTACGCCTTAAAGGGTCAAGCGCCCCCCTTTCCTGTCACGGCGCATTCGACCAGGGCAATAGGTGCCTCTTGGGCTTTCCGACATCAAGCGTCTGTTTCCCAATTATGTAAAGCGGCGACTTGGTCGTCCGCTCACACTTTCACAAAATTCTACAAAGTTGATGTAGGTGCATCTTCGGATGCTTCTTTCGGCCGCAAGGTTTTGCAAGCGGCTGTTTAGAGTTGCAACTCCTCCGTTGGAGGAGTGCTGTTTTGTGTTTGGGGGGAAGTTTATTTTATGCTGTTACCACCCCTCGTTTTTTCTCTGACACTGCTTTGGGACGTCCCACTTGTCAATAGAGAAGCTGTGTCGGTCCATGGACGAAAGAGTAAATAGGATTTTTTACTCACCGTAAAATCCTTTTCTCTGAGTCCATGGACCGACACAGCACCCACCCCTCCTTTTAAGTTTGTACTGCTTTTTGACAAACTGTTCTGCGAGATGCAGACTGGGAGGTTATACCCAGAGGGTCCGCCCCCTGGGCGGTACTGTAGAAGGTGTGATGCAACACTTTTTACAAGTTTTTCTGCCTAGTCACTCCTAATTAACGGATAATACCCACTTTTCAATAGAGAAGCTGTGTCGGTCCATGGACTCAGAGAAAAGGATTTTACGGTGAGTAAAAAATCCTATTTTTCACACGTCATGAGCTCCCAATGTCGGAGCGTTTGTCGCCCCAGTGTGAACCCGGCCTTAAATTCAGTTTATTAAGGGTCAGGATTGCTTTTTAATTACTGATAGATTTCAGCTGGTGTCTTGGCTTTCCATGCATTTCTGCACCTCCCTTTCTTCATGTGTTCAATACTTGTTCCCTGTGTCATTCCATTTTATTACACATAACTTAATTTTTGAACGTATTTGTTTTAGGTTCTTTGTATGTATGGATTGCATGGGTAGTTACTGACGTGTGGTGAAAATTTCATGTCAATAGCACCTATAGAAATATATTTACCTAGAAAAATGGTGACGTGTTCAAAACGTATTTTACCCGCTGTATTTGTATGTGTAAATTTTAAAGTAGGATGAAGCATTGTGACATAAAAGCTTCCAAATACGTCTGGTTCAATGGGGACTCGCCAAATTTTGATCCATGTGTGACCGCTGCCACGTGGCTGTAGACGCTGAAGAGTGTATCCTGACAACAGTGTCCCTGCTGTTAGAATACAATGTCTCGGTGGGGAGGATTGCTTTATCCACCTTGCTTGTGAGAATGGAGGAATCCATTCTTATTGATTTATTTTTGATCAGCCTGTTGGTTTAACTCATAAAAACGATTCTTATATGGCCACGTTAAGTAAACCACATTCTAAGATATTCAAAGTTTTTACTACACTAAAAATGTTTTTTTCTTGCAGAGTGTCAACCACAGATGATAATCACAGCCTGTGGACCTTTCACCACCTCAGATACGATTGCTTACGACGCCCTTAAGGATCTGGTTGATGTGATTAACAGAGACCGACCTGATGTTTGCATACTGGTTAGATCATGCAATTTGAAATATACATAACCTCTCAGATATAAATGATTATCTATGTGGAATTGTATGCAGTATTAAAATATATATATATATATATTTTTTTTTTTTAGCTTGGTCCCTTTTTGGATGCAAAGCACGAGCAAGTTGAGGTAAATAAACATATTATCTCTGCCTATTAGGTCCTCTTCATAATAACCTTGTTAGCAGCTGAATATAGTATTCAGGATCAAGTATTATCAGTAAAAAAAGATTCAGATGCTGTGGGTTACTGCACTTTGCACATTACTGTATGTAGTTCATGTTCCCCTTCATTTAAGACTAATTGATGTGAATGTGAGGTTGGTGTAACGTCTGTTTTCAGATAGTATAAGTACAGGGACTACTATAGCCCCGTACACACGGGCCGAATGTCGGGTGACATCTGCAGGTTCAATAGAAACTGGCCAACATTCAGCCTGTGTGTACTGCGGCCGGCGTCTGTCGACGGGGCATGACTGAAAAAGGTCTACTGCCAATGTCTGAGAGTGCTGACCAGAGTGTTTTGGCGGGGTGGCGTCCCCCTGTCAGGTCACAATAGAACAGCAGGGAACATTGATGTACTAACCTTGAATTGTTAGTACAGCGGCAACGACCTGAGCTGTCAGTTTTTTTTTGTTTGTTTTTTTCATTCAGCCTGCTGGGTTGAACGAAAAATAACTAGCAGTGTGTTCCCAGGCTTAAGGTTTCTTTAGGGCTTCCAAATTGCAACTAAAGGGAAGAGGATAACCTTCACTGCCAGTTAGGGTAATACAAGACAGTTGGAGGTGAGTGACCTGGGGCTACCAGCACAAATGTCATGAAGTACAAACTAGTCAGAATCTAAAACTGTCCTTGAATAGATAGATATCTGCCCAGTATTTGTAGTTTTGAGACCGGCTGCTGCTTCTCCTGTGAAAATCTAGAAATAGCCATGAGCAAGAACAAACAAGAATTGCTCGGTATCATTGCCTGAGCATCATTTTGGGCCTTTTGGGTGGGTTGTGCGACTATCTTGATTTGCCAGAGTGTAAACTGTGTACCACTGTAGGGCTCAGGATGTCTGCCTTGAGAAGATTGCATAACCCAGTGTCAGAGGCAGTGCTAGATAATTGGAAGTGCACGATGAACAAGTTTGTATGTCTCCCTGTGGACATTTGAGCGCTTTCAGTGTTAAAAAGCTACTTGTTTAAGTAAAAGTGGCACTAAAGCCATTCATAGATGGTTCGAATCTCAGTCAGGTTAGCGGGGACCGTCCGAAATTCGAACCATCTATGGACATGCTGATTATTTCCAAGTCAATCCATCAATCAACTTGGGTACAACCAGCAAGTCATATTTTTTTTTTACATGCAATTATTGCCAGTGGCTGTATCCGCTAGCAATAATTACTGTGTGCTCTCCTGGCAGGGATGGCTCCCCGCATCATCTATGGGCAGATAGCTGCAGAGGTAGTGAGGATAGCACATAGTTAAGCAACATTTAGGAAACCTTGACATAACAGTATAGGCACATCTCTGGGCAATATACAGTATTAACAATATTGTATGTGTGTTTATGTGAAACAATCTATTGCCATAAAAATAGTAAAATTTTTGATCATAATTCCTTTTTTTTTCTTCTGAATGATATAGAACAGTGTTTCTCAACCTTTTCTCTGTTAAGGCATCCTTGAAAATTATGCATAATTTCGTGGCATCCCATTCTAAAATGTAAAAAAAAAACGAAACAGTTTTCCAAAATGCAGCAACATCCACACACGGGACACCCAAAGTTAGAGGTGATTTATTCTTTCAGGATAAATACACGTTTCCACACTGGTACTGATTAGGATTCCAATGTTTCTTTCTCCCTCATTTTCTATCCCTCACTCAGCTAATATGACCCTGGTGCTGACAGAGGAGCAGGGGAAGGGCAAATGATGTGCAGGCATCCCAATGTCCTTATCAACTAATTATGTCATTGGTTGTTAGGAAGCAGGCGGCTGGAAGGTTGTAATGGTGCACAATGAAACCTGGTGACTTTGTGTAACTAAAAGGATGGCTTGTATACAAGTTTTGGGCAATTTTTAGGTATTTTGCCAAGGCACCATGGTTGAAAAAGGCTCACATAGAAGATGACTTCAAGAACAGGGAATATCTGTACAGTTTTATATACAACAAACAGGTCTGGGAAGTTTGAATGAGGAAAGCTGCATGCACAAACTAAACTGTCTGTTCTTTTTAGACCTTGCAGCTGACAGGGGCATTTGAAGAGGTCTTCAAGTCATGTCTGAAAATGATCATTGAAGGGACTCGTCTGTAAGTTACCCTGCAAAATAATTCCAAAGTTGATTAAAAAAAAAGTCTCACCCTATGAAAATACAATGATATATACAAGTACATACACACAAAAAACGAAATTATACTCTACTTATGCCAGAAGACAGGGGTTAAGAGTCATTATTATTTTTCAAACAGGTCTGGATCTCATTTGGTCTTTGTCCCATCTGTCAGAGACGTTCACCATGATCCTATCTATCCTCAGCCTCCTTTTAGCTGCTATGAAACAGCTAAAGAAGATAAGCAAGTAAGTTCCTGTGTGTATTTATTCACCAATATTTTAGCTGAGAAGGTGTGCCTGACTTTGAAATATAAACCTTCTGTATATTGCAGGAAAAATGCACACTTGTTAGTTTTTTACAATAATTACATTTAGTTAATATGTAGGGATGGTGTATGTGCTACAAATCATTGCAGCTGATATTTGATTTATGTATTCTGTTGCAAGCTGCAGTAAAACTAGCTATTTGATTGATTTCAGAAATTAGTAGACAAACAGGTTTCGGATGTTAGCTCGCTGCATTTACCCTGGTCTTTGTGGCTGATGCTTACAGAGTAAAACAAAAGCGCTAGACTATCAGCATGACCACAAACTCGGCAAGAAAGGATGTTACATTTGTGTCATCGTTTGGCCAGATTGTAGAACTGGGTTAAGCTCCATCTCTGCAGAGTGTAGTGTTGGGTAACTATAGTAGTATAGTGACGAACTTTGAACGTTGTCCGTATCGATAATTTTGCTTTGATCTTTTTCTGTTAATTTTTTTTTCAGTTTGATTTCATGTCCAAAACATAAGGAACACATAATACACATTGTATGAATTTTGTCAAATCTCTGTTTTTGTTTTTAGAGAGTCCATTTTGTGGCAGATCCCTGCACAATATCTGTAAATGGTGTAGCAATTGGATTCACATCCACCGACCTGCTCTTTCACATGGGTGCAGAAGAAATAAGCAGGTACAGTTCCATTGTCATACAGGGCTCGTTAGTAGAAGTGAGTAGTTCTGGCCTTTTAAGCTAAATTAGAACTCCAGTAAAAATGTTTTAAGGTTTGGGTAGTGCAGGGAATGAGTAGAATCTTTGTCAGGTTTTTACTGCTGTTTTTGCCTTTTTAGTCATGTAAACTTCTCCTTCCTTAAAGAGGTTGTAAACCTTCCTGTAGTCATTGTACCTATAGGTAAGGCTTATTCTAGGCTTGCCTATGGGTTCTGTAAATATCTCCTAAACGTGCGCCGTTTAGGAGATATTTACTGTATACTGCGCCAATGATGTCATCGGCGCATGCGCTCTGAAGGAACGGCCATCCATGCCGTTTCTTCTGAAGTCAGTGCCGTGACCGGCGGCTCCTGCATGCATGTGTGGGAATAACGTCACGTGGCTCTGGCCAGTCACACAGCCGGAATCCGCGGCCCCGGAAGGAAGATGGGCGAAGATGGATGTGGCCTCCAGCAGGGACGACACAGGCTTCTTTTGCAGGTAAGTGTCACGTAATGTGCTAGTATGCGATGCATACTAGCACATTATGTCTTTACTTTGCAGGGAAAAATAAAAAATATACCAGAGTTTACTTCCTTATTAAAGTATGACAAAACTTTTTTTTAGATTTGGACAAAGTGGAGATGGATTAGAACACCTGTTAGGTTCTTATTGCTACCTCTGCCCCTGTTAGCGAGGGTGAATCTCCCTATTTGTCCTGTTTACCATTGTCAAAAGTAAAAGTATAAGGAAATCTAATTTTGCATTGACACCAGAACAACAGTATTGGGGAAATCTTCCAATAGAGACACTAATTCTGGTGACCTGGGGGTCCCCAGTGGATTCCCTTTAAATTGATTGTAAACCCTTACATATAACCATTAAAGGGATACACAGAGATGAAACAAATCCTCCTACATAAGTTGTATCTGTCTATCTGCAGAACTTCTCTACATCTGTTCAAACTGCTGGATTTATAAAGCATTTCTGAGAGTTCAGAAAAAAGGGGGCGGAGAGTTGAAGTTACACTGCAGAGCTCAGTGAGAAGATCTCTGAGATCTGATTGGAGGGAAGGGACCCTCCACCTTCACACAGGAACAGAGCTTCCCTCCCTTGTCACCATTTTTCTCTTGGTGTTAAGGAAAACTTGTCTGAAGTGTTTCATGCTGATGGCAGAGGAACAAAGTGGGAGACAGAAATGAGACTTGGCACTTTTAATTGACACAAGTACATTATAGAGGGATATGCTTTGTTCATATTTTACGTCTGAGGTTTACAACCACTTTAACTTGCAGAGATTTCCTCTCACTTCCTGTTTTGGCTATGGGTTAGGATGTGATGGTAAATCTCCCCAATGGGACACAGATGGTCAAAATAATTAGGAAGGGGTTATAACCCTCACTTACTCTATCCAAAATGGCACAAAAAAAAAGTTTTGCCAATAGTTCTAAGAGTTGTAAAGACAGAAGGTTTTTTATCTTAATGCATTCTATGTGTGTAGCAGCCCCCCAGCACCCCCCTAATTACCTACCTGTTTCAAGCAAGTAGCTAGCATTTTACACAATGGTGTCAGCAATGACCACCCAATTTCTTGGTATGAATCTAGTGACTTTCCTACTAAATACTACTTTTCACACCGATTTAGACAGACATCCACTATCCTAACGGAAAACCTGTACCTGTAATGCTAATTTGTCTTCTGATGTGGGTTGTTGCTGATAAATCTTTCCCTAACACCTACACTAGTTGATTTTAATTTTCGATTAGTAAGCAAGGAGTTAAATATTCTCCCTTGCAGTGTGCCTGTGGTTTAACTGCTCATTTTATGTAGGGAACAGTAAAGGCAGTTTTACTTATCCGATCCTCTGCACCTTGGGCAGATCGCGCTCTTCTATGTTCTGGAGTGGACTGTCTGTTGGCATCCTTACGTCCAGTGCAGGGCTATGGTCCTTGTATTGGTCTTGATGATGGCAGAGTACCATACTCTGCTGGAGCATAGGTAAGAAGAAGCTGCGGGGAGTGGTTTAGCATAATGGAGAAGCCAGGAGCCTGTAGGAGCAGAGTATCTAAGTAAATTTGCTTTTCCATGTCCCCTAGACGGAGTTCGTGTTACATTTTGATGCATACATTTGGATAAAAAATGTAATATTTAAAAGTATAAATGCATAAAAAACGTTGTTTTTTTTTCACATAACTTTGAAAAATTGCATAGAATAAGTCCAGCATTCAAGGGTAGAATGTACATGTAACTTTCTATCTCTGCATTAAGGTTTGGGTGGTGAAGTGTTGCATTGTTTATTTACATAAGTCAGTTGGCTATAATTTGTGTATTACCGGCAACATAAATTCTGCTTTGCATAATCCCCTCTGTCATGTCAGGTGTTCATATTGTTATGTAAAATTAAACTGTATGTTGATTGTCTACTTTTGTCTGTGATGTGGTTGGTTACACTACTTGGAAACTGTGATTTATAAATTGAAAGTGTCCATACATAGTGTGCTTCTGTCTGTCAGTTAGACTCTGATGCACTGATAATGAATGCTACCATTTTAAGATTATGTTTCCATAATAATTATTGTAAGTCAAAAATTTGAGATAAAATAGTTGACCAGGATGCATTAGATGTGGGAAGACACTGTTAATAATTTCACTGAGAAGACTACATGTGGGCATGTACAGTATTTTAGTGACCTAAGTTTATGACTATTTGAAAGTCCAACAATGAATTATTTTAAATTTGTTCACAGACTGCAAGCACATTACACAATTAGTCCAGTAGATACTGCATTTATTAAAAAATATATGGCTTGGCTTTAAAGGGACCTAACAGTATAACAGCCCTTACTTGCCTAGAACCCTCTGATGGAAGCATCTATTCCTGATTCACAGGAAGTAAATTGTTTCCAGAACAGTGAAGCTGAAGCCACTGGGTTCATTGTGAGGGAAGTCTCTTTTCATAGAACTAGTATACAGTATGTGCATTCTTCATCAAAAGCTTTTCGGAAGGGGGTTTTGCTGCATGATGGATCTCATTTAATAGATCAGATGAATATTGTTTGTTTAGTCCATCCGGAAAGTATTCACAGCGCTCCACATTTTTCTTGTGTTTCATCATTAAAATTCATTATTTTCCTTAACCACTTGACAACTGGGCACTTAAAGTGGTTGTAAACCCTATATTTTTTATTTTTTCCCCATAACCACCTGTAAGAGAAAGGCATAATGAGCTAATATGACTAGCATAATAGCTCATTATGCATCACTTACCTTAGATCGGGGCCCCCGAAGCCGTCCTCGTCTCCCTCTTCAGCCGCATCCATCGCTGCGGCGATAGCCGGAAGGTTACTTCCGGGTATCGCCGCACCAGCCAATCACAGCGCCGCTCCGGCGCTGTGATTGGCCGGAGCGGCGGGGACATCACTCTGCGCATGCGCGAGAGCCGTCACAATCGGCTACGCCCAGCTATTGCTGGGAAGTAGCCGATTTTGTGAATGGGATTAACCCCATGAATGCGCCGTTGTCATTTTTAGTAAATATCTCCTAAACCGTGTAGGTTTAGGAGATATTTCTTGCACCTACAGGTAAGCCTTAATCTAGGCTTACCTGTAGGTGCAAGTTGAAAAAGTGGGTTTACAACCACTTTAAATCCCCTTAAAAACCAGACCAATTTTCAGCTTTCGATGCTCTCACATTTTGAATGACAATTACTCAGTCATGCAACACTACCCATATGAAATTTTCATCCTTTTTTTCACACAAATAGAGCTTTTATTTGGTGGTATTTGATCACCTCTGCGGTTTTTATTTTTTTCGCTATAAATGATTGGTTAAAAAATGCATTTTCTTAATTTCTATTATACAATTTTGCAAATAAGTAATTTTTCTTCATAAATTTGGCCAAAAATGTATACTGCTACATATATTTGGTAAAAATAACCAAAATGAGTGGATATTATTTAGTCTGGGTGAAAGTTATAGGGTCTACAAGCTATGGTGCCAATTACTGAAAATTGATCAATTTGATCACACCTGATGTACTGACAGCCTATCTCAATTCTTGAGACCCTAACAAGCCAGTAAAGTACAAATACCCCCCAAATGACCCCTTTTTGGAAAGTAGACATTCCAAGGTAGTTAGTAAGAGGCATAGTTAGTTTTTTGAAGTTGTAATTTTTTCCCACAATTCTGTGCAAAATTAGGATTATTATTATTATTATTTTTTTTTTTCACACCAAATTGTCATTATAACAGGTTATTTCTCTCACATGGCATGTACATTCCACAAATGACACCCCAAAATATATTCTGCTCCTTCTCCTGAGTATGGCGATACCACATGTGTGAGACTTTTATACAGCCTGCCCACATACAGAGGCCCAACACTGAAGTAGCAACTTCAGGCGTTCTAGGAGCATAAATTACACATCTAATCTCTCAACCACCTATTACAATTTTGAAGGCCCTGGAGCACCAGGACAATGGAAACTCCCACAAAGTGACCCCATTTTGGAAAGCTAACACCCCAACGTATAATCTATGAGGCATAATGAGTCTTTTGAACGGTTCATTTTTTTCCAGCAGTTTTTTGAAAATGTGGAAAAAAAATGAAAACGCATTTTTTTTACACAAAGTTGTCCATTTATAAGATATTTTCAACACATAGCATGTACATAGCAAAAATGACACCCCAAAATATATTCTGCTACTCCTCCTGAGTATGGCGATACCACATGTGTGAGCTTTTTAAACAGCCTGGCCACATAGAGGCCCAACATCCAAGAAGCACCATCAGGTGTTCTAGGGACATAAATTACACATCCAATTTCCTTACAATCTATCACATTTTTGAAGGCCCTTCATATTTCTAACACAGCATGTACATACCAAGAATTACACCCTAAAATGCGTTCTGCGGAGTAAACGGTAAAAAAAAGATTACCTTTGGTTTTAGTAGTGCAATTGTCCACAGGAGGAGAGCCCTGATCCAGGCAGCAGGCAGGGACGTGGTCAGCGACCGTGAATGGAATTGTCCAGGCAGCAGACAGGAATATTGTCCATAGACACTACAGGCAGGTAGATGAGAAGAGTGGCATGTGATGGATGTGTTTGGTAGACCAGTAGGAGTACAATTTTTTTTTTTTTTTGAGAGTCCCAAAGTAAAAGTTAGGCCTAGGAAAATTTTGAATTCCTCTACAGTAAGTTCTCTCCACTCAAAGGGACGGGCGTAACTAGACCCAGGGTTGCTTACGATGTACTGCTGTGCGTAGAGGTTGCACTGGGCCACAATGGAGGATAGTAAGTCTTCGGTGAATACTAAATGAAAAAAATTGAGCATGGAAAAACCATCGGTGTTCATCTGGACACCTGGCTGGGCGGTGAAAGGGGGGATATTTGCTGCTCCGGAATTAGGGGAAAGCCACAGGGGGTTTTGAAGGCCATAGGGAAGGCTGGCATGGCCCCTATCCCTTTGGGGCTGAGATGACACCCTACTGGTGCCTGGCCTTTGTTGCAGTGGCACTGCGCTTGGGGTGGACGGCACTGCGCTTGGGGTGGACGGCACTGTGCTGCTGGTAGTAGGCCGCTTCCCCACGCCAGAACCCCTTGTTTTCACGGGCATACATTCCTCTTCTGATTCTGTATCAGACCCACTGTCTGTAACGGGTTCATAGGCCGAATCCGAATCGGACTGAGACTCCCTGCTGCTCTCATCGGTCATGATTAGACGCTGGTAGGCCTCCTCACAAGTAAAGATTTTTTTTGCTATGCTGGTGGCTGGTGAGGCTGCACTGCAGAGCACTGTGGTGGCACTGGTGTGGCTCTGGCAGCACTGCAGTGGCGCTGGTGGGCACAGGCGGCACTGATGGGCACAGGTGGTACTGATGTGGCGCTGATGGGCACAGGTGGCGCTGGTGGGCACAGGTGGCACTGGTGGGCACAGGCGGCACTGATTTGGCACTGCAGTGGCGGAGATGAGCACTGATGGGCACAGGTGTCACTGGTGTGGCTCTGGTGTCACTGGTGTGGCTCTGGTGGCACTATTGGGGCACTTTTGGGCACAGCTAAAACTCGCTGTGTGGCACTGATGTCTCTCCTCTCCTCTCACGCTGCATCAGTGTGAGGTGAGGAGTAAGATGAACTTGCCCTGACCCAGCTGTGTTTACATTGTGATTGCACCGTCATTGGATGGCGCGATCACGTGGTAAAGGGCCGCTGTCATTGGCCCTTTACCGCGATCTGTGTTGCTACGGGTCCGGTGGACCCGGCAAACACCGTTGATTGCGTGTGCAGGCGCGCGCAGGAACGATTCTAAGGGAGGACGTTATATAACGTCCTCCCAGAGTTAAGCAACCACCTTTCCGCCGTTATTCGGCGGCAGGTGGTTGTTAAGTGGTTAAACTTCTACAAGCAATACCCCATAATGTGAAAGAATTAAATCTTTGCAAATTTATTAATGTTTAAAAAAAAATCACATACCGTATAAGCCGAGTTTTTCAGCACTTTTTTTGTGCTGAAAATGCCCCCCTCGGCTTATACTCAAGTCACCTTTTTGCGCCTGATCTCCCGGACTTTGGGGACACAGTACCGGATGGTGCTAGCTCCCCTGGACCCCAAACTTGTCACACATATAGCCCCACTCTTACTCTACAAGTGTACAAAGCTTGTTGTCCGGGGGACCTACGGCCGGGGAGCACCGATTTTTCAAAGCCGGGCACCCCTTCCGTAGACTCCCATGTTAAACAGTAATTTCTCCGGTGACTTTGGGGACCCGGTACTGGGTCCCATGTTAAACGTCAGTCTAGTCATGGACACAGTGAGGCATGCAGATGGACACCCTAGGCTTATACTCGAGTCAATAAGTTTTCCCAGTTTTTTTGTGGTAAAATTGGGTGCCTCGGCTTATATTCGGGTTGGCTTATAATCAAGTACCGTATATACTCGAGTATAAGCCGAGTTTTTCAGTACATTTTTTTGTGCTAAAAATGCCCCCCTCGGCTTATACTCGAGTCACCTTTTTGCGTCTAACCTCCCGAAATTTGGGGACCGGGTACCGGCCGGCTGTAGGTCCCCTGGACCCCAAACTTGGCACACATGTAGCTCCACTTTTTCTCTACAAGTGTGCAAAGTTTTATGTCCGGGGGACCTACGGCCGGGGAGCACCGATTTTTCAAACCTGGGCACCCCTTCCATAGACTCCCATGTTAAACTGTAATTTCTCTGGTGACTTTGGGGAACCGGTACTGGCCAGTCATAGGTCCCCTGGACCCGAAACTTGGCACACATGTAGCCTCATTTCTCCTCTATAAGTGTGCAAAGTTTTTTGTCTTGGGAACCTACGGCCGGGGAGCACAGATTTTTCAAACCCGGGCACCCCTTCCATAGACTACCATGTTAAATGTCAGTCTAGTCATGGGCACAGTGGGGCATGGGCACAGTGAGGCATGGACACAGTGAGGCATGCACATGGACACCCTAGGCTTATACTCGAGTCAATACGTTTTCCCAGTTTTTTGTGGTAAAATTAGGTGCCTCGGCTTATATTCGGGTCGGCTTATACTCGAGTATATACGGTAAGTATTCACAGCCTTTAACATTCACAGTCAGTACATGAAAGTATAAAGTCAAAAGTGAGACAAGATATCAAGTGAATCTAATAATGAATGTCACAACCAATACATAGCTGTAGGCAGAGCGAGCAACAAAACACTCACAGCCACCATAATACCCTAAGAGTGAAGGGGAGGGGGGGATAGAAATGTAGGCATATCAAAATGACATCACAAGTTTAGGATGCAAACATAAAGGTATCGTATTAAACGTCCCAAGGTATCTTAAGGCTATGAGCCATGTGCATAGATCCATTGCGACCAAACATTATCAAATTTTTTTGGGGCAGTTCCTGCTCTCATAGGTCAGTTTATACAACGGCAAGACAGAGTTGATTGTTGCTTTTCACATGCTAAGCGTAAGCGGGGTAGGTTGTTTCCATTTGAGGAGAATTTCACTTCTAGCGTAATACAAGGCATGAAAGAGAAATTTTTTCACGTGCCTAGAGGCCACAACATCCTCCATACTACCAAGTAGCGCTAAGGCCGGGTCCAGGCCAAGGGACCAGTCTCCAAAGACACTCGGGCCTCAAGTACCTTCTCCCAAAAAGGATGGATCAAAGGACAAGTCCATACCATGTGAAAGAATGTACCCAGGGAGGACCGGCACCTGGAGACATCTCGGAATACATGCTGGCTAACCTCACGAGGTGTAGTAAACTCTGTGAAGAAACTTAATTTGGATGAAACGGTCCTTTGCAGAGATCATAATAGTTATATAACCACTCAGAGTCCTCCCAATCTTCCTTGATCAACCCTGGAATATCAGCCTTCCATTTATCATACACTTTCGTCAGAGAGGTCATGTGGGCCGAAGACAGATAAAAGTAAAGGGAGGAGAGAGGTTTATCTAGAATTCTGGAAATCAACAACCATTCCACCGAGTCAGTCTGAAGGGTTATAGAGCTAAGGAAATGGGCATGTGTCGCATGTCTAAGCTGGTAGTATCTAAAGGTCATTGAACCGGGAATAGCATATTTGTCTCTGAGTTTTGCTCAATACTTTGTTGAAGCACCGTTGGCTCCAATTACAACCTCGAGTCTTTTTGAGTATGATACTACAAGCTTGGCACACCTATTTTTGGGCAGTTTCTCCCATTCTTCTTTGCTGTACCTCTCAAGCTCCATCAGGTTAGATGGGGAGCATTGGCGCACAGCCATTTTCAGATCTCTCCCGGATTGTTCAATCGGGTTCAAGTCTGGGCTCTGGCTGGGCCACTCAAGGACATTCACATTCACTGTCCCGTAGCCACTCCCTTGTTATCTTGTCTGTGTGCTTAGGGTCGTTGTCCTGTTGGAAGATGAACCTTCGCCCCAGTCTGGGGTCCAGAGCGCTCTGGAGCAGGTTTTTTTTATCAAGGATGTTTCTGTACATTGCTGCATTCATCTTTCTCTCAATTCTGACTAGTCTCACAGTTCCTGCCGCTGCAAAACATCCCTACAGCATGATGCTGCCACCACCATGCTTCACTGTAGGGATGATATTGGTCAGGTGATGAATGGTGCCTAGTTTGCTTCAGACAGAACGCTTGCCATTCAGGCCATAGTTTAACCCTTTCCATACAGGGCTTTTTATACCACTTCCATACCGGGCCTATTCTGGCACTTCTCTCCTACATGTACAAATCATCATTCTTTTGCTAGAAAATTACTCGGAACCCCCAAACATTATATATGTTTTTTTTAGCAGACACCCTAGGGAATAAAATGATGGTCGATGCAACTTTTTATCTTGCACGGTATTTGCGCAATAATTTTTCAAACGCCTTTTTTTGGGGGAAAAAATGGTTTCATGAATTAAAAAATAAAACCGTAAAGTTAGCCCAATTTTCTTGTAAAATATGAAAGCTTATGTTACGCCGAGTAAAAAGATACTTAACATGTCACGCTTTAAAATTGCGCACACTCATGGAATGGTGCCAAACTTCAGTACTTAAATATCTCCATAGCTGACTGTGACAGACCTAGCCGGGACAGAGGCTTTTGGAGGGGACTGAATGCAAGCCTCTTGCCTTGCGACCATGGGCCCTGGCATTTGGGGGAACGGTGCTCTTTGTGAGCTGTATGCCTGGGGACCCTTGAGGGGGTGTTACTTTGGATTCAGGTCCATGTCCCCACAAGACACACAGAATCTGGGGACCCTGGATATGCCATATTAGAGTGACTGATTCATACTGTTGGGACGTTCACACATTCACTCTAAGGGTATGCTAATGCAATCACCTCCAGCCATCTGTCTGTCCTCTGTGCTAATTTGACCCTGCTAAATGTGTGATGTTTATACTTATGATAATGTGTATTGTATAGCACTGAGACAGGAGACGGGATGTCTACCCTGACAGGTCATTTCTATGAGTCACCTTGGCGGTCTAAAGGATTTAGTTAATTAGCTCATGTTAAATTAGGTTCTGGTTACTCCCTCTGTTACTGTATATAAGACTTGATTTTGGTGCTAATAAAGTCTCTCCTGTTGGAACTTACATACAGCCTGCCTGGTGTTTGTTCTGACCGATCACAAATGGATTCGAATGGCACATAGCGGTAGTTTGAATCCTGGAGCACCGGATGATCCAATAGAGCAGAGGAGTGTCGGGAGAGTGGAGCCGAGCGAGCAAAGGGGCTCGTTACACTGACGCTTTCAAAATTTTTACAGGTTACCAGGTTAGAGTCACAGAGGAGGTCTAGTGCTAGAATTGTTGCATGCGCTTTAACGCACGCGGCGATACCTCACATATGTGGTTTGAACAGCGTTTACATAGGCGGGCGGGACTTGCGTGTGCGTTCGCTTCTAAGCGCGAGCTATTGGGGACGGGCGTTTTAAAAAAAATATATATATTTTTATTATTATTTTACTTATTTTTACTTTTTTTTAAAACTTTTTTTTTTTTTTTTTTGATCACTTTTATTCCTATTACAAGGAATGTAAACATCCCTTGTAATAGGAATGTGTGTGACAGGTCCTCTTTATGGAAAGATGCGGGGTCAATAAGACCCCACATCTCTCCTCCAGGCTGGAAAGCATGAGATCGTGAAAAAATTTCACTGATCTCATACTTACAGCCGCAATGGCGGCTTTGTTTACATTTGAGGACCCGGGTGTGACGTCATCACATCGCGCCCGGGCCTCCGACGGTCATAGAGATGACTGGTGACCATCTGGTCACCAGTCATCTCTATGCTCGTCACGTGACCCGGCGCCAGACGATTCTCTCCGGGTCCCCGATCGCACGGGAGAGCCCGGAGAAGCACCGGATGGCGGCGGGAGGGGGGGTGTCCCCTCCCGCCGCCTATAAGAACGATCAAGCGGCGGAACCGCCGCTATGATCGTTCTTATGGTGCGCAGGATCGCCGGCTGAAAACAAGGATATCTGAATGATGCCTCTAGCTGCATTCAAACCCAGGACGTCATATGACGTCCACCCGGAGGGAGATGGGGTTCCTGACGGCGTCATTTTACAATGACCCGGTATGGAAGGGGTTAATCTTTGTTTCATCAGACCAGAGAATTTTATTTCTCATGGTCTGAGAGTCCTTCAGGTGCCTTTTTGGCAAAATCCAGGTGGGCTGTCATGTGCCTTTTACTAAGGAGTGGTTTCTGTCTGGCCACTCTACCCTACAGGCCTGATTGGTGGAGTGCTGTAGAGTTGGTTGTTCTTCTGGAAGGTTCTCCTTTCTCCACAGAGAAACGCTGGAGCTCTGTCAGAGTGACCATCGGGTTCTTGGTCACCTCCCTGACTAAGGCCCTTCTCCCCTGATAGCTCAAATTGGCCAGGCAGCCCACCAGGAAGAGTCCTGGTGATTTGAACTTCTTCCATTTACAGATGATGATGGAGGCCACTGTGGTCATTGGGACCTTCAATGCTGCAGAAAATTTTCTGTACCCTACTCTAGATCTGTGCCTTGATGCAATCTTGTCTCAGAGGTCTACATACAATTCCTTGGACTTCATGGCTTGGTCTGTGCTCTGACATGCACCGTTAACTGTGGGACCTTATATAGACAGGTGTGTGCCTTTCCAAATCATGTCCAATCAACAGAATTTACCATAGGTGGACTCCAATCAAGTTGCACCTGAGCTCTATTTTGAGTGTCATGGCAAAGGCTGTGAATACTTTATGTACATGTGATTTTATTTATTTTTTTGATAAAAACAACCTTCTTTCATGTTGTCATTATGGGGTATTGTTTGTAGAATTTTGAGGAATTTTGAGGAAAGTAATGAATTTAATCCATTTTGGAATAAGGCTGTAACAAAATGTGGAAAAATTGAAGCGCTGTGAATACTTTCTGAATGCACTGCATATCGATTATGCTTTCATGCTGTTAAACACATTCAGGGGAGTTTAAATCCGCCTTAACAGACTTCTTTGGAGCTAGTACCCTTAAGAACTACCTGCACCTAATTCAGGCAAGCATTTGCACCATTTTTGGTAATATTACCAATATGTGCAGCCAATTCAGGTAGTTCTTACTGCTGCCAGTTAGGAAAAAGAAGCGAGTACACTGAGGAAGGAGTGTCCTGTGTGGTCACTGATGTCAGTGCAGACACGGACAGATTCATGTACCTGTCTGTGACAAGTACATGAATTGGGCGCAAACACGGACCGTTTTGATGCTGTGCCCCAATGGTATTCTAAAGGATGTCTGACACCCTTTTATAAATTAGTAATTTATTACATTTATAATAATTTAAAATTACTGATTGTATAGAATTTTATATGCAAAATTGTGTGATTTGACTTGACAGAGGCGTCTCTTTGATTGCATTTTTTACATGATCATATTTACATATTCTTATATGTTTATACTTTTAATTACCCCTAGTGGCACAGCTGGTGCTCCAGATCGGTTCAGTCGAATTCTCAGGCAAATCCTAAATCAGAGAAGGTAAATTCTTACATATAATTGTACGGTAATATAATTTTGAGTTGAGATAGGCTTTATGTAATATTTAGAAGAGGAAAACTATCTGCATGGTAACAAGTCTGGTGTTCCACAGCGATTGCAAAGGGGAAAAGTTCAGCTTACAGAGTCCTTTTCTTGTGCCATTCACATGAGTTCAAAATGGTTGTTGCAGAACCTGAAAACAATTGTTTGTGCCCTGTTCACATCATACATGTGGGGTGGTGTACAGAAAAACACAGCTGAACCGACATGGTGTGAACAAGCCCTAAAGGTAGCCACACATGTATTAATATTATTATTCCACCAACCATTCAATGTAACTTAACTGATTGAGCCCAATATAAATTCCAACCCTAAAACCATCTGATTAGATTACTTAAACATCTGTGTTTCTGCACCAGAGTACAATCTTACATTTGGGACTGATCTGTGTTTTTGATGGTTTCAGTTGACCCCAAAGTGCGGAACAATAGAGTATTTGTTGCACCTTTCCATATTTTAATGGCTTGTTTGCAATCGCAACAACCTAGGTTGATCATAAATCCTTGTGTGTATGGCAATTCATAATGAGCATAGCATTGATTAGATGGGCTAAAAATCTTCTGGAAATTGTTTTAGCTAGCCATAGGTGAGATAAGATCAAGTGTAGTATCTGTATTTATAAGTATCCAGTATAGGTGCTGTGCCGTGATTCTGGCCTCATGGCCTTGCTGATACGATGGGGGTCCTGAGGGATCTTTCCGTAGGAACAGAAACTAGTGTGTGCACTGGGTGAAGTGAAGCTGGAAATAGTTCCCTGGTGGAGGATTACCGAGGGGCTTGGTGCCTCCTGATTTGACTGTGCTACCTTGTCTGGTCTGGGCTTTGGAAAGGCAAAGAGCACACGCTGTCAAGTGTCCCCTGGAAGCGGCATCTGGGGGATGCTGGAGAAGCACTATGGGTTTGGGACCCCACTGTGTGCAACTGCACTAGGCCATGACACTAAGGTTTTCTTCTGCACAAACACCTCACGGGCTAGGCCATTTGGCTGAGAAATCTAGGGGGAGGATGTGTGGTCATTAGGTTCCTTCCTCTCATGCCTTGGGGTGTCTCTCTTCAGGAGAGCCCCTCACCTAGTACTTGCTAGTCGTCTTCTGCTGACCAGGAGCAGGGTCTGCTAGGCCTTTTGGCTAGGTTGGGCCTAAGTGTGCCTTCCCCCATCAGGAGTCTTGTGCCCCGAGTGTTTTCCATGTATTCCAATGGCTCTTGTTGTCTCTAGTTCACACCATGCAGTCAGTTTCCGGTGCAGAAACTGACTGGAAACTGACTGCATGGTGTGAACTACAGCCAACTAGAGCCATTGGAATACATGGAAAATACTGTGCATGCATTTTATGCAGAAAAAAGCACACGGAACTGCGTCTGGTGTGAACTGGCCCTTAAGGTAAAAAAAAAAAGCAGCCTTAAATTGTGTACAAGTGCAGGTAAACCCTTCTTTCCCTTACCCCAGCTAGAAAAATAATAGTGGTTACGGGGGACTTTCCAGCATGTGTGTGCAATAGCGAGCACTTCTTACATCTGAAGTGCCCCTTATCACTTCGTAGGAATACCCCTAATAGTCATGATCCTTGCCTGAATGTAACATCAGGGCAGGTGCCATGTGCAATACCTTAAAATAAACCCGTCTTGAGGGAAATCTGGGGGCTGCCATTGCAGTCTACTCTCTGAAAATGCTAGACGCCTGCCCGTTATGTCAGTCCACTGGCTTCAGTACTGAATCAGGACAAGTATGGAGGTCAGAAAATATAGAACTCCTGATCTGCATACTCTCAACTGTTGAAGTAAAGGGGTCAGCACAGCAGCCGGAAACTAGAATTTCCTGAAGACTAAGCAATAGCAGCCTTCATGTTTCTTTGATGACAGGTTTACTTTAAAATGAAATTCCAGCTTAAACCCAACTAGCCTTTAAACTGTCCCCTTAAATAACTGTTGGATGTATATACTGACCTACTTTCAGGCCACCCCAGTCCAGTCATGGAATCCAGCTCTGCTGTGTCAGCCAGCACAACTGCAGGGGAAAGAAGGGAGCGCTGACAAGGGATAGACCATTGAAGCCTATGGGTGATGTAATCGCTCAAGACTTTAGTAGCTGTTGTTGGTCCATTCTCACCTTTGCCCTGCAGCCATCATTGGCTAACACAAGGGAGATCATCAGCATGTTGAAAGAAAGAAAATGCCTCAATTCCCCCATCCACACATCTGTGTGGATAGGGAAATCACTTTCGCTGTAGCATTGTATTCTGGCAGCAGGGAGACTTCATCACTATCAGAATACAGGGATCAGTGATGCCAGCTATAGCTGGCGGCACTGATAGTTTGGGAAAAACCCAACAGGCTGGTTCTACTCAAATCGATTGATAGATCCCTGCTTTCGATCCATGTATGGCTGGCTTACGTGTGTGTGTGTGTGTGTGTGTGTGTGTGTGTATATAATATATATATATATATGTGTGTGTGTTGTGGTAGTGTGGTACCCCACCAGTGTATGAATACAGGATTCTCAACCAGGCAGGTTGAGGGGCTCCAGGGTATTTGCTTGTTTGGGAGGAAACTGGCTTTTCAGTTTCCTCATGATTTACTAAAGTCCACTTTGGGACCTGGAGCCTGGGGATTTCTTAGAGATCCGGGTGGGATGAAATCCCCAGTCCTGGATCCGGGTTTTGAGACTCAACTGCACACTGATTGTTCAGGTGTGTGTGGGCCTGATAGTAGAGTCAGGACCAGCATTCTGGGCTCCACCCTCCCGACGAGTGCAGGTGTGCACTGGGGAAGCCAGGGAGTGGTTGTGTGCACACTGGAAGCCAGAGACCCAGGTCTGAGGGTCAGAGCAGTGAGGGGCTGCTATCTAAATCGATGGTGTTGCCAATGGAATAGTCTGTATGAGACAGACAAGAGCCTGAAGTGGAAGGCTTGAGCAACACTGCTGTATGTATAAGCCAGGAGGCTGAATGTCATGTTATTGATGAAAGGGAGTGTTGAAACCCCTGCGAGGGAAACCTTTGATTTTGTTTTGAACTTCTTTTAATAAAAATGGGCAAACAAAGCCCTTAAAAAGAACCAGCGAGTGGCGGTGACCTTCAAGCTCTACACTTGATGCTAGTCCTTCACTATATATATATATATATATATATATATAATTTATTTTTTATTTTATTTTTTAGGTTGGTTAGCATAGGTGTATGGACGGGTTAGGGCAAGTTTAAGGCCCCTTTCACACTGAGGCGTTTTTACCGCGTTTTCGCGGTAAAAATAGCGCTGTAATAACGCCTGAAATAATCCTGCCCCAGCATTCTCAATGTGAAATCTCTGAGGGCTTTCACATTGAGGCGTTTTGCTGGCTGGGCGTTGAAAAAAATCCTGCAAACAGCTTTTTTAGAGCAACTTTAGGGTGTCAGGGTCACCTGTGGCCAGGTGACAGATGCACACCGTAGGGGGACAGGAGTGCACCGCGAGGTAGTGAACCCTATGGCTGGCTTCTGTGGATAGGAAACTGGGTGGTTGTGGAAAGCGGGACCAGAGGAGCACAACCGGGATCCCAACGGAAGCGAGAGCCAAGATTCCCCAGGGCGCGGAGTCTAAGACCCAGCTGGTCTTCTCCAGGGCCTCTAGTGGTGAGGATGTTACGCTGCAGGCTGGGACCAGGTCGCGGCCCCTGGAGTTTCCTAGCTCACGCCCCGTAGGATAAGGGGAAGCAGCAGCACACGATAGAGAGAACCGAATAACAAGCCGAAGGTCAGGGGCCACAAGCAGACAAGGATAGTCGGGGACAAGCCAATAACGTAACAGAGAGACAGACGTAGCCCACGGCAGGCAGGAACCCAAACACACAATGCCTAACAAACACGTTGATCAGCAAAGCAGGCTTGCAGTGCACAGGTTAATATAGTGTTCAGTGATAGGGCCTGGGGTGGAGTCAGGCTGGGAGGAGATTATAAAGGAAGCCAGGTGAAGGAGGTCTGGTCTCTAGATGAACACATGAGGAGGAAGGTAAGATGGCAGACAGACATTAATGCATATCCATGACAGTACCCTCCCTCTTATGGGCCCTCCCCCGCCTGGACCCAGGCTTAAAGGGAAATCTCTGATGAAACCTTCTCAACAGATGAGGTGCAGCGACATCAGATGCAGCGATCCAAGACGCCTCCTCAGGACCAAAACCTCTCCAATGCACAAGGTACTGAAGAATGCCTCTGCAGAGCCGAGAATCCAGAACTTGTCTAACCTCGTACTTAAGATTATCCTCAGAGACTGAAAACGAGGTAGGGAGATGACAAGAAGATCTATTGAGGACCAAAGGCTCTCTAGGAATAAGCAAGGGCATGAGACGATCAACAGGAATCTGAGGAGGGTCCCCTAGACCCTTAAAGGGGAACTGGTCATCTTGCACAGGACCATCAGACTGGGCAGATGTCAGTGGAACCCTGAAGTCAGGTTGGTTAGAAGGTGACATGTCGCCGGAGTCAAGCTGAATAGCTGAAGGACAAGCAGAATGTCCCGAACAAGAAAAAGTGAGAGGCTCACTGGGCATGGGCTGGACTGGCATAACTAGTACAGAGGCAGAGTGAATAGCTGAGTCAGGTGTAGCGACTACCTGAATCGCATCGCAAGACGTAGCGACTGCAGGACTTGTAGACAAGCTAGCCTGGCTGTGCGTCCAAGGGTGGTTAGGGACAGAGAAATGTAAATGGTTATGCAACCTGGAATGAATGACCGGCTCAGATTCACAGGGGGCAACCTTGGGTAGGCAGGACGAGGAACAGGAGGGACCCCAAGCCAGGATCTGTCCAGTAGTCCAGTCCACATGAGGAGAATGGAGCTGTAACCATGGGAGACCCAAAATTATAGGCGTTGAGGCCTTGGGTAAGATAAGGAAGGATATCCACTCCTGGTGGAGTGTACCCACCGACATCTTAACAGGGAGGGTCTGGAAGCGGATAGGTCCCCCTGGGAGAACAGTACCATCAATCGCCAAGACCACCAATGGCGTGGTGAGGGGCAAAAGAGTAAGTCTCATGGACGATGCGATTTCCCAGTCCATGAAATTACCAGCGGCTCCGGAATCCAGATATGCTGAGACCGAATGAGAAGAAGCACCAACATGAAGGAACACAGAAAGCAGAAGACGAGAAGGGGAAGGTGATATTTCTGGGTCCAATACTCCACTTTCCAGATGAAGTGGACCCAAACGTTTTTCTGGACAAAGAGAGCAAGTGTCACGAAAATGACCTTTGCCCCCACAGTAGAGACACAGGCCTAGATTTCTGCGCCTAGCACGTTCCTCTGGGGATAGCCTGGTCCTGCCCAGCTGCATGGGTTCCTCAGCTGGCAGGAGATGCTCCACGGGTCGAGGAGAGGGGAGCTCAGGCTGACTAAGGACCAAGGAGTGCTGGCGCCGCTTTTCTAGGGTCCTTTCCTGAAAGCGAATATCGATCTGGTTACACAAGGAGATAACTCCGTCCAGATCAGTGGGGATGGTTCTTCCTGCTAATTCATCCTTCACTCTATCAGAAAGGCCATGCAAAAAGGTTGCGACTAAGGCCTCATTGTTCCAGCTCAACTCAGCCGACAGTATGCGGAAATTAAGGGCGTACTGTCCCACTGAAGCAGACTCTTGGCGGAGACGTAGAAGGGCGCTGGCCGCTGAAGAGACACGAGCCGGTTCTTCAAAGATATTCCGAAAAAGTTTCAAGAAGCCAGACAGGCTAGAAACCACTGGATCATTCAGTTCCCACAGAGGGGCTGCCCAGGCTAAAGCTTCACCGGAGAGGAGGGAAATGATATAGGCTACCTTTGCCCTATCAGACATAAAGTTTTGAGGCTGAAGCTCAAAATGAATCGTGCATTGGCTAAGGAACCCTCTGCAGGCCTTGGAGTCCCCGGAGAAACGGAACGGAGCTGGCAGTATTAGTGAGTGTGTGGCTGCGACTGGTGCGATAGGTACCACCGCTGGTTGTACTTGAGGTTGCGGATTCGGGGTTCCCAAGGAGGCCTGAAGCTGCTCGAATCGAGAAGCCAGATCCTGGAGGAATCGCATCACCTGAGTCTGATTCGATTCCTGGGTTTCAAGTCTGTGGACTATGCCCTGCAATGGATCATCCGCGGGGATCGGGATGTCAGCCGGGTCCATGGCTGATCAAACTGTCAGGGTCACCTGTGGCCAGGTGACAGATGCACACCGTAGGGGGACAGGAGTGCACCGCGAGGTAGTGAACCCTATGGCTGGCTTCTGTGGATAGGAAACTGGGTGGTTGTGGAAAGCGGGACCAGAGGAGCACAACCGGGATCCCAACGGAAGCGAGAGCCAAGATTCCCCAGGGCGCGGAGTCTAAGACCCAGCTGGTCTTCTCCAGGGCCTCTAGTGGTGAGGATGTTACGCTGCAGGCTGGGACCAGGTCGCGGCCCCTGGAGTTTCCTAGCTCACGCCCCGTAGGATAAGGGGAAGCAGCAGCACACGATAGAGAGAACCGAATAACAAGCCGAAGGTCAGGGGCCACAAGCAGACAAGGATAGTCGGGGACAAGCCAATAACGTAACAGAGAGACAGACGTAGCCCACGGCAGGCAGGAACCCAAACACACAATGCCTAACAAACACGTTGATCAGCAAAGCAGGCTTGCAGTGCACAGGTTAATATAGTGTTCAGTGATAGGGCCTGGGGTGGAGTCAGGCTGGGAGGAGATTATAAAGGAAGCCAGGTGAAGGAGGTCTGGTCTCTAGATGAACACATGAGGAGGAAGGTAAGATGGCAGACAGACATTAATGCATATCCATGACATAGGGCGCATAAAATAGCGCTGTAAAAACACCTATCCCCATTGAAATGAATGGGATTCGCGGTAAAAACGCATAGGCATAAGCGTTATGTTAAAAAATAGCGCTAACGCCTATGCGTTTTTACCGCGTTCGCGCTAATTTTAGCGCGAACGCGGTAAAATCGCGGTAAAACCGCATACGCGTTAGCGCTATTTTTACTGCGATCGCTGTAAAATAGAGGTACAAAATCCTATCATTTTTGAGCGTTTTTTCAACGCCTCAGTGTGAAAGGGGCCTAAGGCTAATTAGGTGTAAGCAAGAATTCCACTTTAAGGAGCACCTAAAGTTTCTGAATGTCCTTTGTCACAAACCCCTTGTCAGCTTAATAATAGACTGAAATAAGTCCTCAGTACTGATCTAATGTTCAGCCTAGGCCTGGTTCTGCTCATGTGCCCATGTCCTGGTTGATGATGGTGTTCTGTGAATGTTGCATTGCATCTACAGACAATCTGCAACTGGATCATATTAAGTGAGATTTGGAGTCCAGTAATTAGCATAGTAGAGTGCAGAACAGAAGTTCATCTAATTATCTAATATAGACTGTGGTTGTAGACACTATAGGTTAACTTCAAAAGAAAACAGTGCTGAAAAAGCAGCTACTCAGACGCAGACTGTGATTGTTATTCATTCAATTAAAGTCCAATTGTCTGTTTAGATAAGTAATGGTAATTGAATTAGATATCCTTTTGTAGATATGCAAACATTAGAAGATGTTGGATAGCGTTCAATAGGGGGGTTTTACAGCTTGTTTAGGAAAAAGTCCAGTATTGTGGATCACTGGCTTAATGTTCGTTTACTCTGAATTTACAGTAATGTTATTCTGATTAAAGTATACCATGTTTATTCAAATAACTTTTTGTTTCCTAGTTACTACCCATTATACCCACCGAATGAGGAGATAAATATTGATTTTGAAGCAATGTATACTTTTGCTATGATGCCAGTCACACCAGATGTCTTTATTGTACCATCAGAGCTTCGCTTTTTCATCAAGGTTAGCCGCTGCTTTCAATTTTAGCTAATTTATGTTAGATAAAAGACTAACTGCTGGAGCTAGCCATATCTTAAGGGTCAAGATTAAAAAAGAACTGTATTATGATTGTTTCATAGCTGCTAAAAACTGTGATTTCCACTTTAGTAACCATTTCATACCCATCCAAAACTGTCATTTCCATTTTGATAGATGGTGGAGATTAAAGTATATCTCTTTTGAAAAACTGAAAGTACATGTAATATTTATGATCCCTTTCCTAAACTGTTTAGAGCAGTGAGTCTTAACCTTAAATTTAATAGTAAAAAAAAAAAAAAAAAACTGTTTATACGAACACAATAAGGTAATGAAAATAAAAACATGTAATGAAATGCTAGAATAATGGATGTAGTTATGTCACTGTGGGGGGATAAGGATTCTGAAGAGGGATTGGTGACACTGCAGCAGACTTGGTGGCTCTGTGTAGGGTATTCTGGAAGGAGCAGAGGGCAACTGTGGGGAATTGGGTCTCAGAAGGGGGCTGTGGGTCTTCACCACACCCACCAGGGGCACAGTTTTATACTAAAGTTCACTGCAGGGATTGGGGCACTGTGGGACACTTTTGGAGGTTGGGGGGCACTATGAGAGGATGGAAGCTCTTCAGCAAGCTAGGGAGTACTGTGGGAGCCTGAGGGGGAATGGGGTTGGAGGGCTCTTGGGAGACCTGGGGGCTCAATGGACCATTATGGGAGTTTAGGGGGGAATTATATTATCTGTAGGTGGCTAGAGGGTTGGGGTAAAGAGGAAGGCTTGCACCCCAGTGGCTGAGAACCACTGGTCTGGAGCAAATATTCACCCATAGTGATGTTATTTTATTAAAAGTACTTGTTGATTCTGACGGCTACAGACATCCAAAGCAAGTTCCTGTAGTAAGGTGAATATTCTCCCCTGTAGCCACCATTCTGAATGTTGTTCAGTTCAGAGACTACATATAAATGTGCTGACTTTCCCACCGCCATCACATCACCCTTCAGTTCAGCTCTGACTTCACCCACATCTTCACTGGGACTGCTCCTTTGCATTTATTGTATTAGGAACATAGTGCAGGTTATGGCTAATACTGCTCTGTAATAGTTAACATAATGCATTCTGGAAGTTATAGCTCCTTGATGCCAAGCAGCATAGCACAACCAAATGAGCTTGCAGGGACGCTGCTGCCCACTTATGTAGAGCAGAAACTACAGGCTTTTGTGTCAGCTTCCCACTTTTGAGAGGTTTTTACTCCCCTCCGGTTGTGTTTTTGAGGCAGGAAGTGAAGATAAATATCCCAAGTTGGACCCAAAAAACAAAATTTTATATATATATACACACACACACACTGGGTACGGAAAGTATTATAACCCCCTTAAAATTTTCACTCTTTGTTAAATGATTTTAGCAAATGGCTGCAATATAAGTTCATTTTTTTCCTCATTAATGTACACACAGCACCCCATATTGACAGAAAAACACAGAATTGTTGACATTTTTGCAGATTTATTAAAAAATAAAAACTGAAATATCACATGGCCCTAAGTATTCAGACCCTTTGCTCAGTATTTAGTAGAAGCACCCTTTTGATCTAATACAGCCATGAGTCTTTTTGGGAAAGATGCAACAAGTTTTTCACACCTGGATTTGGGGATCCTCTGCCATTCCTCCTTGCAGATCCTCTCCAGTTCTGTCAGGTTGGATGGTAACTGGACAGCCATTTTTAGGTCTCTCCAGAGATGCTTAATTCGGTTTAAGTCAGGGCTCTGGCTGGGCCATTCAAGAACAGTCACGGAGTTGTTGTGAAGCCACTCCTTCGTTATTTTAGCTGTGTGCTTAGGGTCATTGTCTTGTTGGAAGGTAAACCTTCGGCCCAGTCTGAGGTCCTGAGCACGCTGGAGAAGGTTTTCTTCCAGGATATCCCTGTACTTGGCCGCATTCATCTTTCCCTCGATTGCAACCAGTCGTCCTGTCCCTGCATCTGAAAAACACCCCCACAGCATGATGCTGCCACCACCATGCTTCACTGTTGGGACTGTATTGGACAGGTGATGAGCAGTGCCTGGTTTTCTCCACACATACCGCTTGGGTTCTTCTTTACCTCTCTCACCAAGGCTCTTCTCCCCCAATAGCTCAGTTTGGCTGGACGGCCAGCTCTAGGAAGGGTTCTGGTAATTCCAAACGTCTTCCATTTAAGGATTATGGAGGCCACTGTGCTCTTGGGAACCTTAAGTGCAGCAGAAATTTTTTCGTAACCTTGGCCAGATCTGTGCCTTGCCACAATTCTGTTTCTGAGCTCTTCAGGCAGTTCCTTTGACCTCATGATTCTCATTTGCTCTGACATGCACTGAGCTGTAAGGTCTTGTATAGACAGGTGTGTGGCTTTCCTAATCAAGTCCAATCAGTATAATCAAACACAGCTGGACTCAAATGAAGGTGTAGAACCATCTCAAGAATGATCAGAAGAAATGGACAGCACCTGAGTTAAATATGAGTGTCACAGCAAAGGGTCTTAATACTTATGACCATGTGATATTTCAATTTTTCTTTTTTAATAAATCTGCAAAAATGTCAACAATTCTGTGTTTTTCTGTCAATATGGGGTGCTGTGTGTACATTGAGGAAAAAATGAACCTAAATGATTTTAGCAAATGGCTGCAATATAACAAAGAGTGAAAAATTTAAGGGGGTCTGAATACTTTCCGTACCCACTGTATATCCAGCAAATATGCCATGCTTGCCTGATGGGCTGGTATCCTTGTAATTCTATATTTTCACAATTGGAAGACACAGCTGCAGCGTACAGCCTCCCATATAGTAATAAATGGCTGGGCACATGTATATGTCATGCAGCACATGGGTGTAAGTTTATGAACACGGCTTGTGTGCGTCCATTCCTGTGCGTCCATTCCTGTACATTTGTTTACACAAGCATGACGTAAACCTGAATACAGCCATTCAATACTATGGATGGCTGAGTGCTGCGGCTGTCTCCTGGTATTGAAAATGGGCATGCAGTTTACCTTGTATGATGTCATGCGTGCATGAAAGCCCTAAAACCATATTCTAACCAAAACTCAAAATGTAATATATTGTGGCAGTATTCGTTTTCTTTTGTTTAGGCTTTTTCCCCACTATTTTCACCTGATGATCTTGTCTGTAACACACCTCCAGTTTTAGAGTGCTTCCACCAAAGGTGTGTTTTTAAGAGGAGCATTTGAGCAGGAAAACGTGTCTAAGTGCGCTAAAATGCTAGGAGTGGAAGTGTATTCCAATGGCTAGAATAAATGAATATTTCTGGCCAGTAGAATGCATTTACGCTCAATTGCTATATGGGCATCAATGTGCCTCAATACGTGTGCAGTATGTGGTTTTTATGCTGCACTTGAAGGAAAGAGACTTGGTGCCGGTGTTCTGATAAGAAATTACCCCCTGTTGAATAATGCCCCTCCCTGTACTGCGCAGGCGCAGCGCTTGTGCAGTACGGAGCACTATGGAGCCGCCGAAAGTCTCCGAGCATAAACAACTGTACACAGCGCCTGCGCAAAGAAAACGACATTCTGACACATGCTTGTGCACGCTCCCGATGCTCGTGCAACTCTGCAAGGGGCAGGTGTATTATTGATTGAACTCTGCAAGGGGCGGATGCCTACAAAAGAGGCTGTATTGTATCATGATGGGCAGAGCTGATACGATGGGGGTGGATTTCTCAACACGTGCCGTTTATTGAGAAATCCACCCCCAACTTATCAGCTCTGCCCATCATTCTAAAATACAGCCTCTTCTGTAGGCATCTGCACCTTGCAGAGTAAAATCAATAATACATCTGCCCCTTTGAAAAATCCACCCCCATCGTATCAGCTCTGCCCATCATGATACAATACAGCCTCTTCTGTAGGCACCCACCCCATGCCAGAGTTCAATGAATAATACACCCGCCCCTTGCAGAATTCAATGAATAATACACCCGCCCCTTGCAGAGTTCAATGAATAATACACCCCCCCCCCCCTTGCAGAGTTCAATGAATAATACACCCGCCCCTTGCAGAATTCAATGAATAATACACCCGCTTCTTGCAGAGTTCAATGAATAATACACCCCCCCCCCCTCGCAGAGTTCAATGAATAATACACCCGCCCCTTGCAGAGTTCAATGAATAATACACCCGCCCCTTGCAGAGTTCAATGAATAATACACCCGCCCCCCGCAGAGTTCAATGAATAATACACCCGCCCCCCGCAGAGTTAAATGAATAATACACCCGCCCCCCGCAGAGTTAAATGAATAATACACCCGCCCCCCGCAGAGTTAAATGAATAATACACCCGCCCCCCGCAGAGTTCAATGAATAATACACCCGCCCCCCGCAGAGTTCAATGAATAATACACCCGCCCCCCGCAGAGTTCAATGAATAATACACCCGCCCCCCACAGAGTTCAATGAATAATACACCCGCCCCCCGCAGAGTTCAATGAATAATACACCCGCCCCTTGCAGAGTTCAATGAATAATACACCCGCCCCTTGCAGAGTTCAATGAATAATACACCCGCCCCTTGCAGAGTTGCATGAGCATCGGCAGCGTGTGGCACAATGTCGTCTTCATTGCGCAGGCGCCTTGTACAGCTGTTCATGTTCAGAGATTTTCGGTGGCCTGTGCAGTACAGGGTGGTCATTATTAGACAGGGACCTTTCTCATCACAACACCGGTTCACATAGGTGCGATGCGGGAACGCTGCCATATGCGAACTGCTGGGAGTGTCAATACAATGTTAACGACGCTCACATATTGCACTGTGAATTGATAGTTCGGCCATGAATCGGATTGCATGGGTGTGAACACTCATGCGATCCAATTCTGGTGTGGACCAAAAAAAGGGTCCTGTGTGAGTTTGGTCTGAATGCGATGCGCATTCAGCTATACTATCTGTATGGCTTAAATCGCATTGCATGGACATAGCATGTGATTTGCAGTGCTGTGCGAATCGCATGCGATCTTGCAGAGCGCACCTTTGTGAACCGACGCTAAAGAAAAGGTATGTAGCCATCTGATCTCAGAATTGGTAAGCTGCAATATAATGCTTGTTTTGGGGTTAGACACCTGGTTCACATCGAATGCGGCTTTGAAATCGCGCTTCTTCAGCACGATTTCATGTGCAGCTTGCCGGCATCTGTGCAACTTTATGTACAGATGTCAATGCAATTCACACATGAAATTCACTAAAAATAGTGCAGGCACCTTTTGAAAATCAGTGCAAGTCTTAAGGGCTCCATAGTCCGAAAGAGGGTGTAACTTGTCATGTGACTTTGATCTGTCCTATCACATGACAAGTCACACTGGTGTGAATGGACTAATACCACTGTAAGAGGAGAGGCTAAGCCTGCGCTAGGGCATTTCTTATGGATGATCTTAGATGGTAATATATCCATCCTGTGTTTCTATAGGACATCTCAGGGAGCATCTGCATCAATCCTGGGCGCCTGACTAAAGGACTGGTGGGAGGAACATATGGCCGCTTCTTAGTGAAGAGAGAACACACCGAGCCCAGGAGGTGTCCCTGTATATCCGCTCAGGTGGTGAAAATATAAGATCGGAGTGTATAGAGATCTGTATGGGGAGAACCGAAGAGGGATCCGTCCTGGGAGATGAAGGCGGATGAATGGACTGTCATCTGATGTACATTATTAGCTGTGATGTTTTGTATTAATAAAGTATTTACATAGACTTCTCTTGTCTGAGCAAAGAGCCCGCCGTCAGTTCGTACCCCGCCCCCTTGTATGTATGCGCTTTGATTGGCCGCGCCGTATGTGACGTAGCGGAGTGTGTGTGGCGGAGCAGTCAGTCTCTGCTGAGCTCTGGCCGTGGAAGAAGGATTGTTGTGATCCCCTCTCAGTGACTGTGAGCGAGAACCGGAAGTAGTGGCCACTCCCAACCACGTCCTCATCTGCCTGGAGCCAAATCTGCAGCGGGCACTCCGCTGTGCCTGAGAACATTCCGCGGGTAAGTGTCTCTACTACAACTTCTCCTCAGTCTACACGTGACGGTATATGGAGGTGATACGTGCGGGGTGGCTGTGACCAGTCCGGGGCTTGGTTTCCTCATGCTCAGTATTGATATTTCGGTGTGTACAGTCTGCCCGGGACTGACATGTCCCGAGTACAAGGCTCGGAATGACATGCTCAGAGGTGTGGCTGCACATGGCACACTTTCCTATCCTCAGTCTACTCTATCAGGGATCGCTCCTTCCCCCCTCTGTCCCAGGAATTCTCACCCTGTACAATCTGGAGGCACTCCATACTAAAATATACAAATCTAAACCTCAGTTTTCCATTATTCGCCATCATCCACACATTTGTAGGACATTGGACGTGGTTTAGGGGCTGATTCACACCAGCAGCTGTATTACAACACAACGTCTGAACGTGTGCGCTTCCACGGGATTGCCACTTTGCACGGGTTAAGTGTGTTTTAATGACCTTTATTGAATGTCAGATATTTGTTCAATTGCTGGCTGCAGTCCACCGCCTTTCACTGTGCAGGGGAAAAAAGTCCTTTATTTTTATTCGGCACTTGCTGCCGCACACCGTGGTGGGAACCGGGTACACTGGAGACAAGGCATTTTGCCCTTAAGGCTGGGTTCACACTAGTGCATATTGGATGTGGGTTTCCCTGCATTCAATTCACACAGCAGGAGATTGTGGCCGGTTCACATATCTCCGCAGCGGCTCCGGTGCGATTTGCATCTTTTGGTCCGAATTCAGCCAAAAATTCGGGCTAAAATGGTAAATGAGAGACACCGGACTCCTGCTGTGAGCTTCTGCGTGCTCATATGTGATCCCAGGCTTAATGTGGTGGGACTGTGCTGGAAAAGCCACCACATCTGCTGTAAAAGTGGGCCCTTATTCTTGCAAAGCATATCTATTTTTGCAAACTTGCTAGTTATTCCAGCATTTCTCTTCTCCCTCACTAGGCTGATGGAGAGGACAAGGGAGGGGCAAACAAAGATGTTGTGCAGGCACCTAATGTCCTCCTTATCAACCAATTATATTCCCGGTTGTTAGGATGCTAGCAGCTGGCTCACACGGTGCCCAAGGCTGGGGCGTTGTTGTTACATAAGGACAGGTGTGATCCTATCACCGGCCTGTTGACAAGTTTTGGGTAATATGGGGCAATTTTTAGGTGTTTTTTCAAGGCACCCTGAAGAACCCAGGGTGCCACAGCAGCCTGGTTGAAAAAAATCTGCTCTCCCTAGGGTCCCATAGTGAGAATGGGTATGGCTTTGATTTCATTTACAAAGGAACTAGATGATTTATGGGTGGAATATACATTGCATCACACACACATCATGTCTCATTCAAAAGAATAACTAAGAATGGATACTTACACCTTTCAAATCAGCGCCTCCTTAACACAAAGCAGCAATATTTCTATTGGTCAACATACCTTACAATCCAACTTTAGATTTCTCAACAAAATTATAGTGAAATGAAACCTAGAGTGACTGAATTTTTTTTTTTAATATATATATATATATATATCTCAATTATTTCTTAATATAGATCTGTTTGTCCCAAGTATGTTTGTTTGAAGCCACCTACTGTTGCCTGTGCTGGAAGTCTATTTCAAGCATCAACTATTTTTGTAAAATAATAGTTTCCAAGATTAGTTTTGAACTTTCCTCCTGCTAATTTGTGGTCATGTCCCCATGTGTTAAACACTGCCCTCCTGAACCTTATTCATCCCCTTGATATATTCAAAGTGGTTGTAAAAGCAGATTTTTTGTTTTTAACCTTTTCTGCGTTCCATGCAGTAAGGCAAAAATCTTCTGGATGCAAGAGGCTTGCTATGGGGGAGGGGGGGGGCAGGAGCATTGGCGGATGACCCCAGAACAGGAGGATTGGGGCTTCTCTGTGCAAAACCACTGCACATAGCAGGTAAGTATGGCATGTTTGTTATTTTAATAATAAATAAAAAAATAGCCTGCCTTTACAATCACTTAAAAGGTTTCAGTCAATCACTTCCCTTTGTGTCTTCTTTGGCCATAAGATTAAGGTGAAGATGAGACATGCACAGATAAACAGACCTCAAAGAGCAAACCTTTTTGCATATCAATTAAGTATGCGTCATTTTTTTCCTTGACTGTTTATCTGTGCATGTCTGTACATCTTTACACTAAGGCAGTGATTCTCAACCTTCTAGTGCCGTGACCCCTTGATAAAATTTCTCAAGTTGTGGGGACCCCTAACAGTAAAATTATTTATAGCGTGGGTTGTCAGCATCCAAGGCAAGACAAGTAATTTGCGCCCCTAACCCACAGACATTTAGCGCTCCCTGAGTCCTTTTAATGGCAATTATAATCACAGGTAGTGTTACTCACTGTGTCTCCAGCTTCACTGTGTCTCCGACTTTGTGGTGTCTCGTAGCAGTGACACCTATGCCGAAATCAGGCGATAGGGTCTCCTCAGCCCCTCCCCACTTCACGTTCCTCATCAGTCAGCTGACTTCTAGTCTTTGCCCCCAGCCATCCCTTGAACTGAATGGGCGGCTGCGGGCTCCAGGAACAGCCCAGCTGGGTGGCCGTGGGCTCCAGGGATAGCCCTGCTGGGTGGCCGCAAAAAGGCTTGGAGAGTGGTGCAGGCTTCAGGACCAGCCCAGGATTCGGTGACCCCTGGCAAATCATCATTCGACCCTCGAGGGGGTCCCGACCCCCAGGTTGAGAACCACTGCACTAAGGGCTTATTTACACAGCCGTTTCATGGCCATACACAAGCTCAGATCAGTGTATTTCTGTAGTGGGTACAGCCAAGAATTTGTGATGATAAGCTGCAGACAGGAAGCTTGTACAAATCATTGACAGGCTGAGATTTTCTGCAGATTTTTACATTCTCAAGGAGAGATGACCTGCAGTTAGGGACAGATGAGCAGCCTTGTACGCAAACTTTTTGCATTCTGGGGCTACTCATCAGTCCCCAACCACAGGTAAATCACTCCATGTGGGACTCCATGCAGACCTCAGCCTGTCATGGATTTGTACAGGCTTCCTGCTCATAGCTGATTGCAAATACCTGGTTGTACCCACTGCAGAAGCACACTAATCTGGGCGGTGTAGAGCTAGGAATGGCCGTGTGAGTAAGCGGTCAAGCAAGACAAAGAAAATAAAGTGATTTAATTTTATTAAAGTTTTGTATGTATCAAGACCAGACAGGTTCTTAAAACCGTGAACCTTGTAGTGTGTGGTATGCATAGTTGGCTTCCTTGTGAATTTTTTTTTTGCCCAAAAATCCTAAAAAAAATATTGAAAAAAAAAATTTACTTACCAGAAATAGTTGCTATGTGGAAGTCCCTAATCTGCCTCTTCATCGTCTGCGGCTGGTCAGCTTCCTACGTCCTACTCGCGCTGCCTTCTGGGAACTGTGTGTATCCCGGAGAGCAGCCGGCCCATTCACAAAGCGCCGCGTGGAACGCGCATGCGTAGTAGGAAACTGGCAGTGAACCTGCACGGCTTCACTGCCTGTTTACCTTACTGAGGATGGCGGTGCCGGGAGCTGCCAGGATTGAGGGATCGGCCTCGGGGGACTGACATCGCGGGCGAGTAGGACAGGTAAGTGTCCTTATTAAAAGTCAGCAGCTACAGTGTTTGTAGCTGCTGACTTTTACAAAAAAAAATGCGGGTGGAATCCCCCTTTAAGTACCCTATCTCTCACTCCCCTGGCAGCGAGAGCTCTGGGTCATGGGAAGGCCTTGGTATCCTCGCTTACATTCTAGAAATGCTGGTTCTCAATTGTAACGACATCAGAGTGCCTATATGTTTAAAGTGGTTGTAAACCCACGTTTCAAAAAAACACCTGCAAGACATAGGCATAATGAGCTAGTATGCATAGCATACTAGCTCATTATGTAACATTCACCTCAGATCGAAGCCCCCGCAGCCGTCCTCGTACACCGCTCGGGCGGCTGACATCTCTCCCGGTGGTTACTCCCAGGGATCGCGGCTCCGGCGCTGTGATTGGCCAGAGCTAAGATGGCGCCACTCCTGCACAGGAGCCGCCAGGCACGGCCTCCTTTAGGAATGGCACGATCGCCGTTTCTACAGTGCGCCGTAGACATCGGCGCCTGTCATTGTAAATATCTCCTAAACCGTACAGATTTATGAGATGTTTCGAGCACCTACAGGTAAGCCTTAATCTAGGCTTACCTGTAGGTAAAAGTGGTTGTAAATACCTTCTATACTTGATTTTAGAGTGGTGCTCATGTGTCAGGGCTCAGCAGCCAAGATATACCGTGGTCAGTTTACAGGGGAGAGGGCAGAACCAGGCAGGATCAGCCAGGTATTTCAGGTTATACAAGGGGCCAAATTACACAGCACAAGAACTGTGCTGTATAACATGCTTTAACGGAACATGATCCATTTTTTTTCTTAGGGCAACAAATGCCTTAAGCCTTGCAGTGCTGGGGTGCTCCACCGCAAGGGTTTGTTTTTTTTGTTCTGCAGTTCAGTGTTAAAGGGATTTTTTACTTTGTTTAATGCAGACTCTTTCATTTCATTTTTTTCCAGCCAATATTTTACACTCCTAAGCTTAGCAGTCATTCCCCAAAGAAGCTACTGAACCATTTGTGTGTTCTTACAGCACATTACAGACATTTATGCGTGCAAAAGTTATTCCTATTCCCAACATGTCATTTACAGCCTAGGCAAACCTCACGTGATCTCTGGCTGCTGGGTGAATTGTGGGTGGTTAAAGTCTACTGTCAGACCTTATGACCTCATACACACAGGACATTTTGCAAACTCCTAGTGGTAGCAGCATTTTGGCAGGAAAACGCCTGACACCTGTAAAAATGTCTAACGCATTTACAGGTGTCGAGCGCTTGGGCGGTATTCTGCCGTTGAAATGAATTAACACTCAATTTATATATATATATATATATATTTCCCCCTGTCAAAATGCTGCTGGATGCACTGGCAGTGGGTTTTTCTTTCCTGCCTCTAAACGCCTATGTGTGCATGGACACAGGCTAACATGTAGGGGAGTTTAGAGGCCGGAAAAGGTGCCTCTAGGAACAGCTGAAAAGTGTCCAGTGTGCATGAGGCCAATCGGTTAAATAAAAGGTTCAACAGGAAATGCAGTGTTCTTGCGTAAATGAAAAGCTATGGTTGCTCAGTGCACATATAATTTTTTTTTTTTTTTTTTTTTTTTTTACAGAAACTGGTGTTGATTTTAATTTAGTTCATTATTTTACTAAAACAAAAACTACAGATCCTTCTAGAAGGACAGCATCCTCCATGTATAGTACATGTATGTTCTTTTTATGCAAGCAAAGGAATAAAAGCTCCAGATTAGCTTTTCACGCAGTTGGGGTCAGATTCTCATATTTGCATTAAGGTGCCCTTTAAATCAATGGCACTGCAGTGCACATCTCCAGTCTACCACACCACAACACATGGATGTGAACCATCTGTGCATTGTGGTATGGTGGGAAAAAAAAGGCATTTCTGTTGGGGTGTGTTGGCAGCCTACTCGGAATTAATGAGTTGTCTTACCACAAGGCAAGTTAATGTGCATGCGGTAACACAAATATGTGAATCTGACTTGTAAATGTCCTTATTATGCATATAGACTTTAAAATGCAATTACACTTATATTTTACATTTACATATTGGCCTTCCTCCAGACACCCCCCACCTTCCTGGAAATATTCTGTTCACCTGACTTCGATCCATTGACACATTGCCCATAATGCTGCAGAGCTGCTTGTCAGAATTTTCTTGGCTGAGTCTCCATTTGAACCTTTGTAGATTTTGTGCTCTGCAGAGTTGACAGACCAAGGTACAATAGAGGTGTAACTGCACCACTTTGAAGGACAGGCCCAGGCTTTTCTGCTCTATAGACCTGACTACGGCCATATACTGAGGATCTCTAGTCTTGGTCCCATTCTAGTTTATAGGGACTCCATGCACAGCGTGATCACCGTTTAAGAGAATTTCCTCAAAGTAAATGCTGGAGTGGAGCAGGCAATTGTGATGCAGAGATAAGTAGGTTGGAGGTGTTAAAGGGGTAGTAAAGTCTTTTACCTACAGGTAAGCCTATAATAAGGCTTACCTGTAGGTAAAAAGAATATCTCCTAAACTTGTACGGTTTAGGAGATATTCCCTTTGCATGCAGCCGCTGACTTCAGTGGCGCATGCGCTCTAAATGCCCGGCTGAAGGTCTGGCAGACGCTGCTGGACCTTGCCGAAAATAAATCTCCCGCGCGCATGCGCAGGAGTGACGACATCGTGGCTCCGGTCACTCACAGCGCCGTAGCCGCAATACCCAGAAGACACGCCGAGGGAAAATGTCAGCTCCCTCGGCGTGAACTGAGTTCACCTGCCGATGCCTCATTCTAAGGCAAGTATTTCATAATGAGCTAGTATGCGATGCATACTGGCTCATTATGCCTTTTTGCCTTACAGGTTTAAAAAAAAAAATCTGGGTTTACAACCGCTTTAAGTTCTTCATGAAGAAGGCTGGAGGGGGTTCTTTAGCTTCAATTTAGTTAAACCTATTATTAAAAGCAATCCCTTGCTTTGCCCATGCAGAGCAAATACACAAGTTGACTTTAATGCCCCTCCAACCCAACCAAACACCCACCTTTCCTTTTGCTCTCCCAACCTTCTGCTTAATAGTGAAGGAATATATCTGCTTTAGTGGGGAAAATAATTGTGATCCCCTGCAGATTTTGTTTGCCCACTTACAAAGAAATGAAGATCTATACTTTTTTATTTTTTTTAATCGTAGGTGTATTTTAAATGATGCAGAATATCAACAAAAAATCCTGAAAAAACACTTGATACAAATTAGTTCAGTGAGTAAAATAAGTATTTGATCCCCAAGCAAAACATGACTTGGTACTTAGTGGAGAAACCCTTGTTGGCAAGCACAGAGGTAAGATGTTTCTAGTTGGTTACCAGGTATTTTGGTCCACTTTTTTTTCCCAGATCTTCTCTAAATCCTTAAGGTTTATTGGCTTCTTCTTGAGCCGCTCCTTTGTTGCCTTTGCAGTATGTTTTGGGTCATTGTCTTGCTGGAAGACCCATCTTCAGTGTTCTTGCGGAGGGAAGAAGGTTCTCATTCAAGATTTTACAATATTTGGCCCCTCAATTCGGCAAAGTCCGCCTGTACCGTTAGCAGAGAAACTGCCCCAAAGCATAATGTTTCCACCTCCATGTTTGGAGGGATGGTGTTCTTGGGGTCATAGTCAGCATTTTTCTTCCTCCAAACACAGTGAGTCAAATTAATGCCAAAGAGCTCAATTTTGGTCTCATCTGACCACAGCACGTTCTCCCAACCCTTCTCTGAATCATTTAGATGTTCTTTGGCAGACTTCAGACAGGCCTGTACTTGTGCCTTCTTATGGAAGGGGACCTTGCTGGCAGTGCAGGATTTCAATCCATGGTGGCGTATTGTGTTACCAATGGTTTATTTGGTGACTGGTGGTCTCCACTGCCTTGAGATTATTCACAAGCCCCTCCCAGGTAGTTCTGGGCTGATCGCTCACTTTTCTCATGATCATCCTTACCCAATGTCGCACGGAGTTCCAGACCGAGGACGATTGATGGTTATTTTGTATTTCTTCCATTTGGGAATAATCACTCCCAACAGTTGTCTCCTCACCATGATTCTTGATGATGGTCTTGTAGCCCATTCCAGCCTTGTGCAGGTCTACAATCTTGTCCTTGATGTCCTTTTGACAGCTCTTTGGTTTTGCCCATGATAGTGAGGTTTGAATGGAAGAAAGATTTTGTGGAAAAGTGTCTATTAAATACAGAATGAGTTGTCAATAGGCGCAGCTTCTTCACTGTACTGCTACTCAATTTATAACATTTGTATCATGATTTTTATTTTTTATTTTCTGGATTTTTGGTTGACATTCTGTCTCTATCATTTAAAATACACCTACGATAAAATTATAGATCCTTAATTTCTTTGTAAGTGGGCAAACTTATAAAATTATTTTCTCTATTGTACGTGTGAGTATGGGGGAACCTGGCACCGGATGATTGTCCCAATGCTGTCACCTAGTGGCAGGGAGAGACCACAGCCCTGTGTGTTGTCCTCCCTTATTATTGGCATCAGAGAAGAGAGGGAAAATTTAATATATTAGGCTGATGAGGGACCTTCAACCTATTGCAGACCACCCCAAGCAAATATACTGCGGCAGGGTAGCCGCACTGTTCATAGTTAAGTACATAGTATGTGATCGGACACTTCCGGGTCTAGGGCGTGTGCTGCCGGCAACCCGCTCCCACTGTGATTGGACTGGGCGGATGCAGCAGTCGCAATGTCCGCCAACACCCGCAGATCGTTTGGGAAACTTGTAGCACAGCGGCCTGCCTATTTAAATGAGGCAAATCGCCATTCTGTGAGAGGGGAATGTACTGATTCTGTTTGTCTGCTAAGCAGGGACACGGGTCTTTACCTTCCCCCCAGTCAAAGCACCTCCCCCACAGTTGGCAAGCAGTCCCTAGAAATGCAGTTAACCCCCGGATTGCCCCTGATGTTAACCCCTTTCCTGCCAGTGTCACTAGTACAGTGATAGTGCAGATTTTTTTTTAGCACTGATCACTGTATTTGTGTCACTCGTCCCCAAAAAGTGTCAGGTCGGTGTCTGATGCAATATCGCAGTCTCGCTGTAACCTCCACCATTAGTCGTAAAAATATCCTATATTTTGTAGACGCTATAACTTTTGCGTATAGCAGAAAGTAAAAAAAAAACTTTATTTGTCAGTCTTTTGTTTATAGCGCAAAAAATAAAAAGGGCAGAGGTGATCAAATACCAAAAGAAAGCTCTATTTGTAGGGAAAAAAGGCCTGTCACGAAGGGGGTAAACCTTCTGGAGCTGAAATGGTAAAGGATAAGTTCACCTTTTACAACAATAAATAATGCTAAAAAAAAGAATTTTCTCTTATCGTCCATGGACGAACACCGCTCATTAAACCTTGACAAAGTCGGTTATGTTCCTGTTTATAGGAGAGGACTAGGCAGAACATGTTAGTTATCTTAAAACATGTAACGTTAACAGAGTTGAACAGCCCCGTCCAGGGGGCGGTCCCTCCGTACATAACCCTCCTACCTGCAGTCAGCAGCCTCAGTTTTTTTTCTGCCTAGCAGAGGACGTGGCTTCCATCCTTCCCCCTGAAGATTTTTTTTTTTCTTTCGTGATATCTTCTATTAGCTGCCGGCTGGGCGACAGGCTGGATATATAGATCCTTGTAGTCTTCCCAGTTCCGGCCATCGAGCGTGCCAGTCCCTTGCTTCGCGCTTGGTTCTTACCACGACATACCCCATGGCTCCAGGGGTGGCCGGTGAACACATGCTCCATGGTCCACATATGACTGGGCTGCTTGTTGCCTCACTCACAGTGAACCGGGCCGACAGCTACTCCGTACCATCGGTTGTGGGTCTGTCAGGGACGCGCCAGCTTGTCCTCGCAAGGATGGGTAAGTACGGCTCCGCCTGTCTCGGCAGGATGGAACACCTGGGCATTCCCGGGATTAAGGGTTTCTCCTGTCCTCCCTTTTCCTGCTCTGTCGCCCTTTCCCTTCCTGCCCTAGAGCCCGCTGCAACTGGGGTGTACCTGTGGGGGGGCTCCGAGTCCCTGTGGGGTGCCAGGGTCCGATTTCTGTGAGGGGGGGTCTGTCTCCTGGGAGTCTGCAGGCCTTCTCATCCACATCCCTGGCCTCTGACACCATTTTTTTTTTGCGGCGCTAACGCCATTTTTTAGTGTGTGTGTGTGTGTTTTTTTTTTCTGTAATAAAATTTCCATTGGCGGCCATTTTTGTTGTAGCCTTTGGGTCACACAAATCTGCCCGCTTTGTGACGTTTTTTCCTTATGTTACTTTCTTTGATAGTTCATACATAAGGAATAGGAACGGCCGCAGAGGTCCTTGTGGTCCCCAGCGCACTGGTTCGGACCGGACCCAGACACCATCATGTTCTCCCTGTGTCTGCGTGGGTTTCCTCCGTGTACTCCGGTTTCCTCCTACACCCCAAAAACATGCGTGCCTTCAGCGCCACAGTAAAAACATATGCACTAATACATACAGTGTGTGTATTTTAAATGGCCCCGTCGCAGTTTGTTTAGGGTTTGCATATTTTCCCTGTGTCTGCGTGGGTTTCCTCTGGGTGACCTGGTTTCCTCCCACACTCCAAGGACACGCGCGCCTTCGGCGCCACGTTAAGGACGTATGCACTAATACATACTCGGTGTGTGTATGTAAATGATTTCCAGAACCTCTGTATCTGCGGTGGTGCTGCGCCGCCTGATTGGCTGGAATGCTGGTCCGCTGGCTAAGCTCCCAAGTGAGCTCTGGCAGATTGCCTTTCTGAGGCTTTTTGGTACTTCCCTGGATGACATTGTTAAGATGTCACTGGAGGTAAGAGCACTCTTCTCACAGTCCTCTGAGGGGAAGGAGCCACGCCGTTGGCCGGGGCCCTCCGATTCCGCGCAGAAGTGGTATTTTCGTCAGTCGATCCTCCCGGGCTGACAAGGCTCTAGCTGGGGGACAGAAGCGTCGCTGTAGTAGAAGCGTATGTGTCGGCTAACATACCACGCTACGCGTGCTATTTTGTCCCCACCCGACTCAAGGGTGGGGGGGGGGGATGATTTTGCGAATTTGCAGCTCGGTGGACCTCTCTGCTCTCTGACCAGTGGGTCTGCAAGGTGGTCACTTAGGGGTACAAGATAGTTTTTCTTCTTGTCCACCAAACAGATCTTTCCCTCGCATTTTTCCTCTCCTTCCGGCTCGTCGGTCTGCTTTGATGGGAGCAGTACTAGACTTGCTCTGGTGCAGAATAATTTTACCTGTGCCCCTGGTGGAAGGGATTCTGTTCGAATCTGTTGGTAGTCCCACAGAAGGATGGTGTCCGTCCAATCTTGGACCTCAGGGCCCTCAATAACTTGTAGGGCAGCACAGTGGGATTGTGATTAACTCCCTCACCTGGCAGCAAGAGGGTCACTGGTTCAAACCCGGACCCCGACACCATCTGCCTGGAATTTGCATGTTCTCCCTGTGGTCTGTGTGGGTTTTCTCCGGGTACTCCGGTTTCCTCCCACACTCCAAAGACATGCGCGTCTTTCGGCGCCACAGTATGAACATGCGCATTAATACATACACAGTGTGTGTATGTATTGTTTTTGGGGACTTCTGGCATCTCTGGACACCAGGATCCCATGCTTGCATGTCCCCATCTGCAACAGCCATCTGAGTTTTCTGCGCTTTGCGATTTGACTTGGCGTCAGCACCAAGAGTTGTTCACAAGGTGCTCGCCCTTATCTGGGCTTTGCTGAGACAGCGAGACATTGATATTGTGGGTTACTTGGATGTTCTTCTTCTGAGAGCTGCTTCTGGCTTAGAGGAGGACATGTCTATAGCTAGTCAGACCCTCCGGGACTTTGGTTGGGTACTGAACATACAGAAGTCGGTGTTGGTACCGACTCAGTGTCTGAAGTCCCTAGGCTTGATCCTGAATTCTTTGAAGGCGAAGGTCTTCCTTCCTTTGGAGCAGTTGCAGACTCTCCAGTCGGCGGTGAAATTGTTGGCATCCAGCAAATGGTCGTCTCTCCCCTTTTTTGCACGAGTTCTGGGCCTCACGGTGGCCTCCTTCGAGGCAGTTCCATCTGCCCTTTTCCACACTCGAGTATTGTAGGAGGAGATCCTGTCCACTTGGAACAGATCTCCATTGTCTCCAGATTCAGTTAAGTCACCTGTCAAGGCTTCCCTGAGAGGGCGGCTGCATTTGCCGTCCCTTCCTTTCCATAGGACTGTGATCACGACGGACGCCAGCTTCACGGTCTGGAAGAATCTCGACCGCCGATCGATGTCCTCGACATTCGAGCGATCAGACTGTGCCTCTCCAAAGGGTCGCAGAGACTTCAAGGGCTTCTGATCAGGTTTCAGTTGGACGGCCGCAGCGTCGGTAGTCGCTTGCATCCTAAGTTGGGCCGAAAGGAGCGTGCCGGCTTTATCGGCTGTTTACATCCGGGTGTAGAGACCTGGTAGCCGAACTGAGTCGCCAGATGCTGGACCAAGGGGTATGGTCTTTTCACCCGGAGGTGTTTTCAATTGCTTTGTTGGCATTGAGGCACACCAGTTGTGGATCTCCTGGTTTCTCGACTCAATCGCAGGTGTCGAGGTTTGTGGCCAGGTCCAGGGCTCCCTGGGCAGACGCGTTGGTGGCTCCATAGAGACTTTATGCCTTTCCCCTACTGGAATTGCTTCCTATTCTGCTCCGCAGAGAGGAGGCCGCAGGGATTCTGGTTATTCTAATCGCCCCAGATTGGTCCTGGTGTCCCTGGTACACCGACCTCGGTAGACTGGTAGCTGACGCTCCCCGGCGGCTGCCAATGCGGGAGGACCCTCTGTCTCAAGAGCCCATGTTTCATCCTGTTTTAACGCCTTGACTATTGAAAGCCAGGTACTAAGGGACCGTGGTCTGGCAGATTCGATAATCCCCTTTATGTTGGGGGCCCGGGAACCTTCTTCCCGGACGATCTACCATTGCACTTGGAAGGACTACATCTCTGTGTGGTGAGATTGCCGGGCGCCCACGGACATAGCCAGTTTCTCTGATCCTGCTGTTCTTGCAGTGCGGAGTGGATCTGAACCTTGCCTTGAGCACCGTTAAGGGGGAAGATTTCAGCCTTGGCTGTCTTCTTCCAACGGCCTCTGGTGGCTCACTCACTGGTAAGTACGTGTGTGCAGGGGGTCCGACACGTGGTTCCCCCATTTGGACCACCGCTTCCTCCGTGGACTTGACTCTAGTGCTCTCGGTACTTCAGAAACCTCTCTTTGAGAACATCGGGGAGATTCCACTCTTTCTCAAAGAGTTGCCATTACTTTGGTCAGAAGGGTTTCTGAATTGGTGGCCTTGTCTTGCAAGTCGCCTTACTTGGTCCCCCATAAGGATAAGCGGTGCCTCGCCCGCAACCTTCATTCCTTCCTAAGGTGGTTTCGGCTTTTCACCTAAACTAGGACATTGTGCTTCCATCCTTGTGTCCTCGGCCATCGCATCCCAGGAGGCTGCGCTACATACCTTGGATGTGGTACGTGCCCTACGGGTGTCCCTGTCTGCTACTGCTCTGTTTCGGAGTTCTGACTCACTGTTCGTGCCGGTATCTGGTCCACAGTAGGGCCTGACTGTCTCATCTGCCATCTTTCTAGGTGGATCAGGCTGATCGTCATCCAGGCCTGTGCCCTTTAGTGGCGGACGCTTCTTTCCTGTCACGGCGCATTCAACCAGGGCAATTGGTGCTTCTTGGGCTTTCCGACAACTAGCATCTGTCTCAAGGTGTGTGAGACGGCGACCTGGTCGTCTGTTCACACTTTCCCAACGTTTTACAAGGTTGATGTTGTGTGCATCTTCGGATGCTTCCTTGGCCGCAAGTTTTTGCAGGCGGCTGTTTGAGGTTGCAACTCCTCCGTGAAGAGCTCTGTTTGTTTGGGGTGAAGTTAAGTCTTCTTTTGATCGCTGTTCCCACCCCTAGTTTTCTCTGACACTGCTTGGGGACGTCCCACTTTGTCAAGATTTAAGGAGCTGTGTCCGTCCATGGACCATAAGAGAAAATAGGATTTTTTTTTTGTACTCGCCGTAAAATCCTTTTCTCATTCGTCCATGGACGGACACAGCACCCACCCCTCCTTTTTTTAGTTTGTACTGCTTTACTACAAACTGAGGCTGCTGACTGCAGGTAGGAGGGTTATGTACGGAGGGACCGCCGCCTGGGTGGGGCTTTTCAACTCTGTTAAAGTTACATATTTTAAGATAACTAACATGTTCTGCCTAGTCCTCTCCTATGAACAGGAACATAACCTACTTTATCAAGATTTAAGGAGCTGTGTCCGTCCATGGACGAACGAGAAAAGTATTTTACAAAAAATCCAATTTTTTTTTTTATTGGGGACCTGTAAAGCATTGTGTCCACGATCAGCAGATTGTGGGTGTAATGCCACAGTTCTGTACGCTTGTCTGCCTGTATCTCTGATGCAGACAGTTACTAAATGACAGGACGCTCAATGAACTGCTAGAGCGATCAACGGCGCCCTGGTAGCTCATTGAGAACTACTGGCTGACAGCCGCAAAGGCTGTAGGTACTTATAGTTTTCGCATTCACAGAGCTCTGTGCATGGCCATGTTTTTATTAGATTGTGACAGAGAGCAGAGGAAGAAGATCCCCCGCTAGCTGTCAAAACGGGATCGGGGGGCGGTGGTGGAGGCTGGTGCATCTGTAACATGTTATAAAATGTGAACTTATCCTTTCAAGTAAACCTGTTGCTTTCCCTCCTTTTAAAAAAACCTGTGAAGGCATATAGAATTGTCCATTTTGACTTGATCTAATTCAACTGGTTTAGGGACTATCATCCTGATCCATAATTTACTTTTTGGGGAGCCACTCACTAGGCACAAGAATGTGTATATCAGTTGTCAGGGCACATCCTTGTTTTGAAGTAATGACTCACGATGTATTAACCACTTAAGCCCCGGACCATTTCGGGCCATTAGGACCAGGCCTGTTTTTGGGATTCGGCACTGCGCTGCTTTAACTGTAAATTGTGCGGACATGCAATGTTGTACCCAAATGAAATTTGCGTCCTTTTCTTCCCACAAATAGAGCTTTCTTTTAATGGTATTTGATTGCTTCTGCGATTTTTATTTTTTGCGATATAAACAGAAAAAGACCGAAAATTTTGAAAAAAAATGATAGTTTCTACTTTTTGTTATAAGAAAAATCGAATAAACTCAATTTTAGTCATACATTTAGGCCAAAATGTATTCAGCCACGTCTTTAGTAAAAAAAAATGTCAATAAGCGTATATTTATTGGTTTGCGCAAAAGTTATAGCGTTTACAAACTAGGGTACATTTTCTGAAATTTACACAGCTTTAAATTTATGACTGCCTATCTCATTTCTTGAGGTGCTAAAATGGCAGGGCAGTACAAAACCCCCCCAAATGACCCCATTTTGGAAAGTAGACACCCCAAGGAAATTGCTGAGAGGCATGTTGAGCCCATTGAATATTTTTTTTTTTTTGTCCCAAGTGATTGAATAATGACAAAAAAAAAAAAAATTACAAAAAGTTGTCACTAAATGATATATTGCTCACACATGCCATGGTTATATGTGGAATTGCACCCCAAAATACATTCTGCTGCTTCTCCTGAGTACGGGGATACCACATGTGTGGGACTTTTTAGGAGCCTAGCCACGTACGGGACCCCGGAAACCAAGCACCGCCTTCAGGATTTCTAAGGGCGCAAATTTTTGATTTCACTCCTCACTAACTATCACAGTTTCGAAGGCCATAAAATGCCAAAATAGCACAAAACCCCCCCAAATTACCCCATTTTGGAAAGTAGACACCCCAAGCTATTTGCTGAGAGGCATGTTGAGTCCATGGAATATTTTATATTTTGCCACAGGTTGCGGGAATATGACAAACTTTTTTTTTTTTGCACAAAGTTGTCACTAAATGATATATTGCTCACACATGCCATGGGCATATGTGAAATTTCACCCCAAAATACATTCTGCTGCTTCTCCTGAGTACGGGGATACTACATGTGTGGGACTTTTTGGGAGCCTAGCCGCGTACGGGACCCCAAAAACCAAGCACCGCCTTCAAGGTTTCTAAGGGCATAAATTTTTGATTTCGCTCCTCACTACCGATCACAGTTTTGAAGGCCATAAAATGCCAAGATGGCACAAACCCCCCCCCCAAATGACCCCATTTTGGAAAGTAGACACCCCAAGCTATTTGCTGAGAGGCATGTTGAGCCCATTGAATATTTTTTTTTTTGTCCCAAATGATTGAATAATGACAAAAAGAAAAAAAAAATGTACAAAAAGTTGTCACTAAATGATATATTGCTCACACATGCCATGGTTATATGTGAAATTACACCCCAAAATACATTCTGCTGCTTCTCCTGAGTACGGGGATACCACATGTGTGGGACTTTTTGGGAGCCTAGCCGTGTACGGGACCCCAAAAACCAAGCACCGCCTTCAAGGTTTCTAAGGGCATAAATTTTTGATTTCACTCCTCACTACCTATCACAGTTTTGAAGGCCATAAAATGTCAAAATAGCCCAAAACCCCCAAAAATGACCCCATTTTGGAAAGTAGACACCCCAAGCTATTTGCTGAGAGGCATGGTGAGTATTTTACAGCTCTCATTTGTTTTTGAAAATTAAGAAAGACATTTTTTTTTCTTTTTTTTTTTTTTTTTTCTTTTTTTACATTTTCAAAACTTTGTGCCAAAAAGCGAGATCTGCAAAATACTCAACATACCTCTCAGCAAATAGCTTGGGGTGTCTACTTTCCAAAATGGGGTCATTTGGGGGGGTTTTGTGCCATCTGGGCATTCCATGGCCTCCGAAACTGTGATAGGCAGTGAGGAGTGAAATCAAAAATTTACACCCATAGAAATCCTGAAGGCGGTGCTTGGTTTTTGGGGTCCCGTACGCGACTAGGCTCCCAAAAAGTCCCACACATGTGGTATCCCCGTACTCAGGAGAAGCAACAGAATGTATTTTGGGGTGTAATTCCACATATGCCCATGGCATGTTTGAGCAATATATAATTTAGTGACAACTTTTTGTACATTTTTTTTTTTTTTGGTCATTATTCAATCACTTGGGACAAAAAAAAAAAAATATTCAATGGGCTCAACATGCCTCTCAGCAAATAGCTTGAGGTGTCTACTTTACAAAATGGGGTCATTTGGGGGGGTTTTGAACTGTCCTGGCATTTTATGCACAACATTAGGAAGCTTATGTCACACATCATCCACTCTTCTAACCACTTGAAGACAAAGCCCTTTCTGACACTTTTTGTTTACATGAAAAAAAATTTTTTTTTGCAAGAAAATTATGTTGAACCCCCAAACATTATATATTTTTTTAAAGCAAAGGCCCTACAGATTAAAATAGTGGGTGTTGCATTTTTTTTTTCCACACAGTATTTGCGCAGCGATTTTTCAAACGCATTTTTTGGGGGAAAAACACACTTTTTATTTTTAATGCACTAAAAAACACTATATTGCCCAAATGTTTGATGAAATAAAAAAGATGATCATAGGCCGAGTACATGGATACCAAACACGACATGCTTTAAAATTGCGCACAAACGCGCAGCGGCGACAAACTACATTCATTTTTAAAAGCATTTAAAAGCCTTTACAGGTTACCACGTTAGATTTACAGAGGAGGTCTACTGCTAAAATGACTGCCCTCGATCTGACCTTCGCGGTGATACCTCACATGCATGATGCAATTGCTGTTTACATATGACGCTAGACCGACGCTTGCGTTCGCCTTTGCGCAAGAGCAGGGGGGGACAGCGGTGCTTTTTTTTTTTTTTTTTTTTAGCTTTTTTATTTTATTTTTAAACTGTGCCTTCCATATTTTATTTTTTTACCATTTTTATCGTTATCTCAGGGAATGTAAATATCCCCTATGATAGCAATAAGTAGTGACAGGTACTCTTTTTTTGAAAAAAATTGGGGGGTTAGACCCTAGATCTTTCCTCTGCCCTCAAAGCATCTGACCACACCAAGATAGTTGTGATAAAATGCTTTCCCAATTTCCCAATGGCGCTTTTTATATCCGGGGGGGGGACATTCCCTCCCACTGCTTGTAAAAGCAGTCTAGAGGCTAATTATCTGCTAGAATTGCTTTTACATGAAAGCTGGCTGAAAAGAATGATACCAAGATGATACCTAAACCCGCAGGCATCATTCTGGTATAAACATTCAAAGTCCAGCAACATACCAGTACGTTGCTGGTCCTTGTTGGACATGTATTGTAATCTTTTTTTTCATACAGCCTATTGGCTGAACGAAAAAAAGAGATTGATTGGTGGGTATGCCCACCATTGGAATACCTCCCTTCATCCACCCACTTCTAATGATGGGCATATATGCCGAAGCATGGGGGCATCCTCCCGCAAAAAGTTATGCCGCGTACACACGGTCAAGCCTTCGTCGGAATTTCGACCGTATGTACGCGGCATAAAAGGTTATGCCGCGTACACACGGTCGGACTTTTCCATGGGCAAGCCTCCGTTGGAATTTCGACCATATATACGCGGCATTAGGAGCAAAATCGCTCCTCCGCCCCTGCTGCCCCCATGCTTCGGCATATATGCTCTTTTTTTTAACTGTGGTGGTGAAATCACCTCCTACAGCGTTGGAGTCACGGCTTTATGTATCGTGGGAGCAAACGCTGTTGCTGTCAAGATAAATAGATCCGCGCTGCAACTGAATGGCGTACCTGCTAAGCAAATGGTGGTTAACATTAAAACAAAGTAACATTACAGTACAACAGTAAGACCTTACCATGCCATACCTGCAAAGCAAATACCAAAACAAAACCTAGTAAAAAATAAAAAAATGTTTTAACGCAACCTGTGCCTAAAATATATATATGCCGAAGCATGGGGGCATCCTCCCGCAAAAAAGTTATGCCGCATACACACGGTCGGAATTTTCCACGGGCAGGCCTCCGTCGGAATTTCGACCGTATGTACGCGGCATTAGGAGCAAAATCGCTCCTCCGCCCCTGCTGCCCCCATGCTTCGGCATATATGCTTTTTTTTTTAACTGTGGTGGTGAAATCACCTCCTACAGCGTTGGAGTCACGGCTTTATGTATCGTGGGAGCAAACGCTGTTGCTGTCAAGATAAATAATTCCGCGCTGCAGTTGAATGGCGCATCTGAAAACAAAAAATTACATACCTGAAAAGCAAGCATGATAAAACATTGCAGAATAGAATACAGTAAAAAAGAGCAGAACAATAGAGAGAAAATAGAGAGAGAGAGAACAATAAAACAACTATTTTTGGTTTTTTTATTTTATATTTTTTTTGTGTTTTGTTTTTTACGTTTTTTTTTGTAACTTTACAACTGTAATGGTTCGGGTCTCTCAAAATGTAATGGCATCTTGGGAGACCCTGTGTAAGTGTGTCCTTGTCTGTGAAATGCTGTACCCTACGCTAAAACTTCACTTTTGAGTGGTAGCGTTCAAAACATTCACCTTGGCAAAGACCAGGCTTGTCAGGACAGAGTGGACAAAAACTACGGGTGTCACGCCTAAATCCGCACTTGCTACAGACACGACATCTTTTTTGGGGGTGGCTTTGGGTAGGGGTACTCGGGAGGACATACGAATAATGCCTCTCATGCAGCCGGCTTACTGCATTTGGTTGGGGATGGTGAGGTGCAGAACCGCCTGGATACAGGAGTTCTGTGACTATCTCATTCTGGAATTTTAGAAGAGATAACGTCCCGCCTGAAGCTCTGTATAGCACATGAGCGTTCAGCAAAGCCAATTGGAATAATGATAGAGACACTTTTTTGTACCAGCGTCTCGCCTTACGGTCAATTAGATACAGCGCCATCAACTGGTCGTTGAGGTCCACCCCTCCCATATTTTGGTTATATTCGTGGACACAGAGGGGTTTCTCCACAACACCAGTCGCCGTACGAATTTGGACTGTCGTGTCTGCATGAAGGGAGGTAAGAAGGAAAACATTCTTATTGTCCCTCCACTTCATAGCGAGCAAGTTATTACACTTCAAGCAGGCTCTCTCCCCCAGCCTAAGACGGGCATCTACAAGCCGCTGGGGAAAGCCCCGGCGATTAGGTCGCACGGTGCCACATGCTCCAATCTGATGATCAAACAAGTGACTAAACAGTGGCACGCTCGTGTAATAATTGTCCACATACAAGTGGTACCCCTTTCCGAATAAGGGTGACACCAAGTTCCACACTATCTTGCCAGCGCTCCCTATGTAATCCGGGCAGTTGACCGACTCAATCTGACTATCTTTTCCCTCATAAACCGTAAAGTTCACTACATAGCCTGTTGCCCTGTCACAGAACTTGTAGAGCTTGACCCCGTATCTGGCACGCTTGCTGGGAAGGTACTGCTTGAAAGACAAGCGGCCAGAAAATTTAATCAGGGACTCATCAACGCAGACAACTTGATCGGGAGTAAACAAGGCTGCAAAACGTTCGTTGAAGTGGTTTATGAGGGGCCGAATTTTATAGAGCCGGTCATATTCAGGGTCCCCACGTGGACGACAAAGTTCATTGTCGTTGAAGTGCATGAACCGCAAAATCTGCTCGTATCGTGCCCTGGACATGGAGGCAGAGAACACGGGCATGTGGTCAATTGGGTGCGTGGACCAATAAGCACGCAATGACGGAAATTTATGTGTGCCCATGTTGAGGGAAAGGCCCAGAAAGGTCTTAAATTCGGAAACCGTAATTGTTTTCCAATTTCTGGCCATTTTAAGCAACTGGGGGTTAGCGGCGATAAATTGACCAGCATATAAATTACTCTGGTCCACAATAGATCTATAGAGATCTTCCGTGAAAAACAGCGAATAAAAATCAATTGGAATAAAATCAGCTGTTTCCACCTGAATACCGGGTTGGGCAGTGAATGGGGGAAGTACGGGTTCTGCAGAAGTGGTGGGGACCCAATCAGGATAGGCGAATTCTGCAGGAAGGGCAGTATGGGCACGACGGGCCTGCCTTTGTCTTCTTGGTGGCAGCGGGACACTACTTGTGCTTGCCACCTCGCCAGCTTGAACTGCACTTATGGGACTCGCCACGTCACCAAGTGTTACTGCAGTGCTGGATGTACGTCCAGGCTGTACTAGGCCGCTGGTGCTTGCCAGTTCACCAGAAGGAATAGCGGCGCTAGTACTACTCTGCTCCATGATACGAGAGACCTGCGGTTCTTTCTCCTCAACAACCTCAGAAGATCGGGATCGGGTACACCTGACCTTAGCAGGGACCTCAACTTCGTCGTCAGAGCTATCTGACGTGGGGCCGCTGACGTCACTGTCTTCTACGGGAAGATATTCTGAGCCTGAATCTGACAGATACGTGACCTCCTCTTCACTATCTGTCATGCTCAGAATCTCGTAGGCCTCTTTACTAGTGTACCTTCGTCTTGCCATTTTGGGCTCTAAATTTAGGGGTACACTAGTAAGATTCACAGGAAAAAAAGCACCTGACTGTCGTCAGCAAATATATCAAACGCTACAAAAAAACTGTTAGCGATCGCAGGGATCAGGCCTGTCTCTGCAAACGCTGCAGTTATGTGTGTTGTGTTTGGTAAGTGACAGTGATCGATCGATACTGCACTTGGGTGGGCTGGGCGGAGGGGCTAAACGCAGGCGCTAGCAGGTATCTGGGCTGATCCCGCTAACACTGCGTTTTTGGGAACCCTAAACCGCTGGGGATGCTAGTATAGATCTGATACTATACCACTAAGGGGGGTGTATGCTTTGCGCGTGGGTGTTAGCGTTACTGGCACTAACCTAACACTGCCTGGGGCGACGCAGACCCTCTCTGGCGCTAAAACCTAATTGATCTCACCCGCCGGGCGATCAGGGGGGTTAAACCTTTATTGGGTTATATACGGCGGGTGCCCTGATGCTATAAAAAGCAAACTAATCAACCAGCGTCACCCGTAACCTTTATATGGTGATCACTGGTGAAAGGGTTAACTAGGGGCAATCAGGGGGTTAAAACCTTTATTAGGTTAAATATGGGGGTACCCGACGCTATATAAAAACCTGACGGGTAACCGAAATAACTTACTGACTAACCAGTGACGCTTATACGGCGATCACTGGTGAAAGGGTTAACTCTAGGGGCAATCAGGGGGTTAAAATAATATATGGGGGTACCTGACACTAATAAAAACCTGCGGTGAACCTAAAAAAAAATAACTGCCTATCTAAAACACCAGCGACACGAATACAGCGATCGGAAAAACAATCGCTTAGTGACGCTGAAGTTAGGGGGTGAAAGGGTTACCTGGGGGGTGATCAAGGGGTTAAACCTTTATTAGGGGGGGGTTAGGGGGCTACCCTGGACCTAAAGGGGCCTAATCCTAACTGCCCTGCAACTTTTTACAATCACAGATGACACTAAATGCAGTGATCAGTAAAATAAATGATCACTGCAATCAGTGACACTGTGATTGGGGGCTTTGGGGTGACCTGGGGGGTGATCTGGGGGGTGATTTGTGTGCCTATGTGTACCTACGTGTCAGTGGACTGTTGGAGCACTAACCTCTGTCTTCTCTCCTCGGCGCCGGGAACGAAAAGACCGCGGCGAGGGAGATGACATCACTTCCTCCAGCCTGTGTTTACATCACATGGCGGAGGAAGCATTTTCATTGGCCGGGAGCGATCGCGAGGGGGGGGCGGAATGGAGCGGCCGCCCCCTCATGCCTGATCGCTCCCGAACACTTAACGGCCGCTCACTGCAGTGAAGGGGGGTCCGGATGGACCCCCCAACTGCACAAAGGCGATCACGTAGATCTACGTGATTCTGCCTGTCGGTGCCATTCTGCCGACGTAAATCGGCGGTGGGCGGTCGTTAAGTGGTTAAAAGGCACAATGCCATCCCCCAAGCCTACTCCTTAAACAGCAGGTCAGCATCGGCAGCTCTGACCCTGGCAGGTTTCTTTTAATAGAAAATATATTTAGAGCTGTGCATTTACCCCATGTGTTCCAGTGGAGATCTATAGGATGGTGGATGAATTGGCATCCTGGAAAGCCTCGTACACACGGCCGGTTTTCTCGACAAGAAAACTGCCGGGAGAGCTTTCTTGCCGAGAAAACCGGCTGTGTGTACGAGGCTTTCAGGTTTCTCGTCAAGAAAACTCCCGAATCTCGACGAGAAAAATAGACAACCTGCTCTCTATTTTCTCGTTGAGATTCTCGTCGACCTGTTTCCCGACGAGAAACCCGAGAGTGTGTACGCTTACCTGTCGCTGTGGAAATCTGCGCATGCTCGAAATGACTGACGCAGCTTCCTAGGCATAGGTAGGGTGTAGCAAGATGGCGGCATCGAATGTGACGCACGCTCGTCGTAGTCGACGACGTCACCGCGTTCGTTCCCTTCAAAAGAACGGCCGGGACAAGATTCTTGCCAAGAAACTCGTCAGGAAAAACGACGTGTTTTTTCCTGACGAGATTCTAGGCCGTGTGTACGAGGCTGAAGTGTCATGAATGTGTTTTTGTGTGGCAAGCTTTATTATAAAGTATAACTAAAGGCAACATTTATTTTTATTTTATTTATTTTTTTACTTGGTTTTGGATATTGGAACACCTGCAGGTTTTTTTTTTTTTTTATATTGCTGTTTGTGCCTCTGTTAGGGAGATCCACTATCTCTATAGTCCTGATTGCTGTGATCTCTCAAAGTAAAAGTAATAAACCTTACAGAAGTTATAACCTTCCCTTAACTCTATCTGAAATGGGGGGAAAAAAAAAAGTTTTGCCTATGGTTCTACTTTACCTCTGTGCGAGAGACAGGAATATTGGATTGTGACGGGGCCTGGAGACATATGAGCGTAGTTGGACATCAAGAAGTGAAACCATACTACCACAAGTACAACCCTCATTTACTTTTGTGGTCCTCAAGTGTACTGGGCCTACAGCAGTGGTCCTTTTTATAGAGGAAACAATGGGTGTTCTGCAAAACCTTTCCGACTCAATCAATATGCTTTCTACTATCGAGGTCCCCAAGATTATTACAATCTGTACAATTTGTTTTAGATTTGCTAGCAACTATTTAGATGAGACTATGGGTCCGGATTGCTTAATAAAATTAATAAATAATAAAATTCTCTGCATTTTTTTTTTTTTTAACCTGAAACCAATCTTGAGAAATTGATTTGCGATATCAAATGACATGCAAGTAAGGTCTGTAAGAGCCGGTTCACACAGGGGCGACTCGTCAGGCGACTCAGCCGCCTTACAAGTCGCGTCCCGTTCTGTACAATGGAACCGTTCTAATAGGAGCGAAAGAAGGTTTCTGTTCTACTTGGGGGGCGACTTCCATTGACTTCAATACAGAAGTCATTTTGCAAGTCGCCTCTGAAGTCGTCTGCAGATCGCCTTGCCGAGTCGCGCAGCAAGTCGTGCCGCCCGTGTGAAATGGCACTCGCTGTATGGGCTTGTTTATTATTTTTTTTGTCGTACTCCTTGCTATCCATATGTTAAGTAAAACTAACATATTGACATTTTTTAAATGTCATGCTGGTTCCCCTAAGGACAGGTGGAGATGAGGATTTTGATAGTCAGGCAAACTAGGTCTGGGGCATATATTGGACAATTCATTGGGGGTATGTCATTGAAAAAAACGTTTACAAACACCTAATTTGCATGATTGGATCTAAGATGAATGGAATGTATTGATACTTCCCATTCTACATGGCAGCTGGTACATTTTAGGCAGTTTATATCATAACTTGTGTGGCCTGCCCAAGTCCCGGTTCATGCTGGTGTGATGCAGGAAACCCTGCAATTCAGTGCCAGTTCCCGCATGCACCTGAATCGCACACTGGTTCACAATGTCCTCTGCAAACCACTGGGGGTGTCAATGTAAAGTTAATGACATCCCCAGATTGGTTCGCAGATCATGGTGCAGGAATCGGATTGCATAGGTGTGAACACCCATGTGATTGGATTCCAGTGTGGATCAAAAAAAGGGCCCAGCATCATTTTGGTGTGAATGCTATTTCAGCCATACAGTTTGCATGGCTGAATTTGCATTGCACAGATATCGCGTGTGATCTGTACAGCAATGCAGTGTGAATCACATGCGATGTCTGTGATCGCACAAGTGTGAGCCCAGCCTAAATGAAGAAAGAGAACAGGGAACAAGTCACCTGTGCCCAATAAAATGTGCCAAAATCACAGGGGTGAGTCACTTCACAAAATAGACCAGTTCTGTTCCATCTTGCCAGGATAGATGCATGTCTAAATGCTTAGCAAACAATAAGTGACTGGCTTTGATGTCACCAGTGATAAAAGCATGCAAAGCCTTTTTGCGTTGCCAAGACCTTTATCAGCCAGTGTTGGTGAAATGTGTTAAAAATCATTAACTATTGTGTATTGAAGGTTGGCTTTCAGAGAGGTGTCACCACTGAAGAATATACATGTGTCTTCATTCAGTCCTCATTTGGATAACTCCTTTGTTGCAACCAAAATGCAGATTTATGGAGGTGAAAGAATTCTAATTCACTAATACTGATCATTTAAAGAATTGGTTCACCTTTACATAAAAAATATAAAGGTGAACTAACACTGTACATGATTTCTGAGAAGAAGAGAAGAGTGGGGATTTCAAATTCTCAGACTGCTGAAACGGCTGTGGGGATTCTGACAGCTCGGGAACCGTGAAGGCAAGTACAGCAGCTACCAAGGTGGTGGGGAGGGTGTCCAGTGTTCACTTAAAAAAAAAAAAAAAAAATTCTGTAGGGCTACATGTACACTGGCCACCCCTAAATGTAACTCTCCTGGCAGCAGGAAAATGCTAAACGCGGCAAAAAAAGTGGTACTGCGATTTTTCTGCGTTTGCTATTTCTTGCCAAGGTGTTCCTCTCATGAACATGGTTTTTCTTCTTTCAGGAGAAGGACGTTTAACTGCTCCTGAACTCTGATAAAGGCCTATGTGTACATGGACACAGGCTTTTATTGAGTTGAGTTCAGGGGCTTTGGCAAAAAAAGCCAAAAGCTTCTAAACTTGCGTTTTTTAAGAGCAGCAGTGTACATGAGACCTAAGGCTCCATACACGCTGGACATTTTTAGGCCTCGTGCACACAGCATTTTTACAGCTGCTTTTAGCAGCGTCAGACTTTTTTTTTATTTTTTTGCAGCTTAAAAACGCGCCTCCGTGTTATTCTATGCGTCCATGCACACACAGGCTTATAAAAGCTGTAAGTGGCATAAGCGTTTTCAAGCGTTAAAAGTTCTGCTAGCTACATCTTTGCAGCGCTGTAGGAGCAGTGTTTACATTGCTCCTAAACCACCCCTGCAGATTTAAATCAATGGGCAGCACCGGCAAAGCAACGCAGGCGATTTTAACCCTTTTTCGGTCACTAGCGGGGTTTAAAAGTGCCCGGCTAGAACTCCAAAAAAACGTTAAAGTGCCGCTAAAAATAGCGGTGCTTTACCGCCGACGCCCGGCGCTGCTCAGTGTGAAAGCGGCCTTTACACATAAATATGCTTTGATCTAAACCATTCCATTGTAGCTCTGCCTGTATGTTTAGGATGGTTGTCCTGCTGGAAGGTGAACCTCCACCCCAGTCTCAAGTGTTTTTCAGACTGAAGCCCCGTACACACGATCGGTTTGACTGATGAAAACCATCCGATGGATGGTTTTCATCAGACCAACCGATCGTGTATGGTACCCATCAGTCTTTTTTCCATCGGTTGTGAAAAATAGAACTTGTTTTAAAATTTTCCGATCGTCTATGGGCAAGTCCTTCGGTTAAAAAACCAACGCATGCTCAGAATCAAGTCGACGCATGCTCAGAAGCATTAAACTTCATTTCTCTTAGCATCCATGGACCGACGCGGCGTGTCTTACACTTTACACGTGGGTATATGTCCCTGCTTGCAGGAGAAGACCTAGGCAGAATGTTAAATGTTAAAACATTCCAGAACAAACCAGAGCTGAACAGCCCCGCCCAGGGGGGCGGTCCCTCCGGACATTACCCTCACACCTGCAGCTAGCAGGCCTCAGTTTTTTTCTGCCTAGCAGAAGGAGAAGACGTGGCTCTCTCGGGAGCCAGTCTCCTGGAAGATTTTATTTTTTATTCCTTTGGGAATGTTATTATTTTATTTTTGAGAACTTCAATCAACTGTCGGCTGGGCAACAGGTTGGGTACACTAGTATCCTCGTAGTCTTCCCTGTCCGACCATCGAGCGTGCTGATCCTTGCCTTGTGTGCGTGAGACTCAGTTCACGACATACCCCATGGCACCAGGGGTGGCTGGGTTGCTTTCATGCTCCCGCGGTCCTCTCAAGATCGAACAGTACCTACTGTATCTTTCGCGGTGGACCGGGCCGACAGCTACGCAGTACGACTCTGTGATAGGCCTGTCTGAAACAAGCCAGTGAGTCCCTCTATGGGCACCGGGGGTGTTCTCCAAGGTGCTTGCGGGACGGGTAAGTAGTCTCTCCTGCTGCAAGGTGAGTACATGCTGGCTGTGTTTCTGTGTGTGGGGGGTTCTCCCTGTCTCCCCCCTGTTATGCTGCTCTCTGCACCCTGTTGTGCTGTGTGGGGATGCTTGGGGGGTCACTCTGCCCTGGGGGGGCCACTCCATGACTGTTATTTTGTTTGGGAAGTGTTCTTGGGGACTGGCTGTGTTGTTTTCTGTGCGCCATTGGCGCAGTGTTTTATTTTTTAAAAAGTGCGCCATTGGCGGCCATTTTGGCTGGGGCTTAATGCATAGTTATACTGATGCCCGGCGGCCATTTTCTTGTAGCCGCGGCACTTTCACTTTCGTTTTCGGCCTCTAGCAGCGCTGCTGTACAGCGCGAAATACACACTTCTTCACCTCAGGCTGCACCAGCGCTACAGCGCGACTCATACAGCGCGGCTCATACAGCGGTACCGAGCGGTCCCTAGGGGTGGTGAGTACTCCAGGTATCCCCTCCTCAGCCCCAGCACGGCCTGTGGGTGGGCTGTATTGTTCACTGTAATGGTGAATAAGGTCTCAGAGCGTGGAAATATTGGAGTCTGGTTCACCTGTTTCTTCACACTGTTAGAGACAACTGGCAGTGCTCCTGCACCTGCGGTCCTTAGGGACCAGTTGTCGGCAGTCCTGGTATAATTAATCTGACCGGGAGGAAGCAGTGTGTGAGCGCAAGGGAGCAAAAAAGCCCCTATCCCCACTTTTTTTCCACAAAAAAAAAGGGGGGGGTGGGTGTGCGCTGATTCAGATATGGGCCTAGCCACTTCTGCTCAGGACCCTAGCTCTGAATATATATTTGATGGTTTTGAACAGGACATTCCTTGCAAGGAAAACTCCAGTTCTGTGTCGGTAAATGACAGGGTGCTTGTTTTGTGAACTCATTGATGCAGTGAGGGACACTCGCAAGCTAAATGCTGCGGATGCAGAACCTCAGGCGGACGGCCTCCTCTGGTTCCTTAGGGCCAGGCCTTCTAAAAAAAATTTTTTTTTCAATATGTACCTTTCTTTGACCAGCTCACTGACGAGGTCTGGGGAAAAAGGCGCAGAAGACTTTTATGGTCCCGCAGCGTTTGCCTATAGATACCCCTTTGAAAATGCCCTACTTAAAACGTGGGCTTCTCCCCCAGTGGTCGACCCTCCGGTTGCACAAGGCCACCATTCTCCCGGTGGAGGGGACTCCTGCATTAAAGGACCCCACTCACAGGAGGTCAGAAGTGGTGAGTAGAGCTATGTTTGCCTTGTTGGGGTCCGCCCTACGGCTTGTGGTAGCGGCGACCCTTGTGTCTCCAACACTTGCGGGATGGGCAACTAATACAGGAGCATGATCTTCCTCCAGACACTATTGCTCTGGCCCACAAATGGTGCAGGGCCTGGTTTATGTGGCGACGCCACGTTTGACGCGGCCCCTTATACCTCAGGGTATTGCATTGTCTGATCTGGTTGAAATGCTGGTCTGCTGACCTAGCTTCTAAAAAGCCTCCGAAGGGTTTACCATTGAAAGGTGGTAGGCTTTCCGGTGCTGCGCTGGATGACATCATCAAGGATGTCACGGGAGGTAAAAGCACTGTTCTTCCTCAGGCTGGCAAGGAGGCCGCTATAAGCAGGGTCCTTCCTTTCCAGAAAAAAGGGTTTTTTTTTTCGTCAATCAACGGGGAGGCCTTCCCAGACTGACAGCGGTACGGCTGGTGGACACGAGCGCCCCTGGGTGCGTATGCTGAACAAGCCAGCTCCCTAGCCCGCCTCCGCGTGAAGTCTTGCCCCCTCCCGACTCTGGGGTAGGGGGGACGACTTTGCAGGTCCACGGATCAATGGACCTCCCGGATCTCCTACTGGTGGGTGTGCGAGGTGATCACCTCAGGTTACAGGATAGGTTCCGTTCCTAATTCCAGACAGATTCTTCCCTCGAATCTTTCTCTCCTTTCTGCCCGTCGGGTGGCCCTATGGGGGCTATTCAGGTTTGAGGTCCGGAGTGATTGTGCCGGTTCCGTCACAGGAGAGGTTTCAGGGATTCTACTCGAATTGTTTGTCGACCCAAAAAAGGGACGGGGTTCGGCCTATCTTGGACCTCCAGGTCCTGAATGCCTTCGTGAGGGTGCAAAAGTTCCGCATGGAATCCATTCGCACGGTGGTCAGTACACTCCGTCAAGGGGATTTTCTGGCGACCTTGGAAATCAAGGACGCCTACTTGTATGTTCCGATCTGCGCTTGCGATCGGCGAAGTCCACTATCAATTTGTGGCTCTTCCTTTCGGCCTAGCCCCGGCACCGAGGGTGTTCACCAAGGTGCTTGTGCCAGTTCTAGCTTGCTGAGACAGCAAGGCATTGCTGTCGTGGGCTATCTGGAATCTCGGTCTGATTCTGGACTCCTTGGAGGCAAAAGGTATTCCTACCTCCGGGGAAGCTACTGACACTTCAGTCTGCAGTGCGGATGCTGACATCCCAAAGAATGGTCGTCAATCCGTTTTTGCATGGGAATCCTGGGACTCATGGTGACCTCTTTCAAGGCCATTCCGTATGCCCAATCACACACCAGGGCATTGCAGAAGGAGATCTTGTTCCCTTGGGACAAATCCGCCTTGTCTTTGGATTTTCCGATCCAGGTGAGCCACCTGGTCAGGGCGTCCCTGACATGGAGTTTGGGTCCCCGGCTCTTCGGTCCGGGAAGTCGTTCCTCCCCGTCCAATGGGCGGTGTTCACTACGGACGCCAGCCTGAAGGGCTGGGGTGTAGTCTGGGGAGTCCTGTTGGCCCAAGGGCTTGGACTCCGGACGAAGCCCGTTTGCCGATCAATGTTCTGGAAATACGGGCCATCAGACTGTGCCTATCCTCGTGGTCTGAGAGATTGCAGGATCGTTCCATTAGGATCCTGTCGGACAAGTCACGGTGATGGCGTATGTCGACCATCAAGGGGGGACTCGGAGCTCAGCTGCGGCTTCCGAGGTCCCCCGTACCCTGAAGGGGGCTAAAAGAAGCGTGCCGGCTCTGTCAGCTGCTTACATTCCGGGCATAGAACTGGCGGACTATTGAGTCGCCAGATGTTGGATCAGGGAGAGTGGTCCTTGCACCCGGAGGTATTTTGACTCCTTTGCCACACAGACGGTGGGGCACGCCGGAGGTGGACCCGATGGCCTCTCGACTCAATTGCAAGTTGTCGAGATTTGTGGCCAGATCCAGGGATCCTTGGGCGGATGCCTCAGAGGCGTCAGTGGCCCATGGGGTCATGATCACCTGATACACATTTATCCTCCGCTGCAGTTGCTTCCTCGCCTGCTGCGCAGGGTGGCGACCGAGGGAATTCCGGTGATCCTCATTGCTCCGGATTGACCTCGGCTTCACTGGTACGCCGATCTGGTACGTCTTGTCGCGGCCGTTCCCTGATGGTTGTCAATAAGGGAGGACTTTCTGTCTCAAAGTCATATATTTCACCTGCTTTTACAGTCTCTGGCCTTAACGGCATGGTTGTTTAAAGCCAGGTGTTGAGAGACCGAGGTCTCTCGGACTTGGTCATTTCGTCCATATTAAGGACACGGAAGTCTTCCTCCAGAACTATCTCTGTACCTGGAAAAGCTTACATCGCCATGTGCGAAGAGCTGGACTGACATCCTCTGACGTATTCCGTCCTTCGAATCCTACGTTTCCTACAGCATGGCGTGGCCCAAAGGCTCGCTTTGAGTATCATTAAGGGTCAGTTTCGGCCTTGGCCGTCTTCTTTCGGTGACCACTAGCGGGTCATTCCTTGGTTGGCACCCTTGTGCAGGGGGTTCGCCATGGGCTCCCTCCTGTCAAGTCTCCTCTCCCCCCGTGGGATCGGAATTGGTACTCTCGGTTCTCCAGGAACCTCCTTTTGAGAATATCAGGGATATTCCCCTCTTCATTTTGTCTCAGAGGGTGGCCTTTTAGTGGCAATCACTTCTGTTCGACGAGTATCTGAATTGGCGACCTTGTACTGCAAGTCGCCATGTTTAGTCATCCATAAGGATAAGGCGGTGTTGCATCCGCGACTTTCTCTTTTGTCAAGGGTGACCTCGACCTTTCACCTAAAATGAGGACATTGTCCTCCCGTCCTAGAGTCCTCGCCCATCGCATCCCAGAGAGTGTGCGCGGCACACTTTGAATGTGGTACGAGCCTTGCGGGTGTGCCTGTCTGCTGCTTCTATTCGGAAGTCTACTCTCTGGTTGACTGTCTCTGGTCAGAAACAGGGTCAAGCGGCTTCGTCTGCCACCTTTTTCTAGGTGGATCGGACAAACCGGCTTTCAAGCCTATGCTCTCATGGGGCGGGCGCCTCCCTTCCCGGTTACGGCGCATTCCACCAGGGCAATTGGTGCTTCCTGGGTTTTCCGACATCAAGCGTCGGTTGCACAAGTGTGCAAGGCGGCGACCTGGTCGTCTGTTCATACCCTTTCTAAGTTTTATAGGGTTGATGTGGCTGCATCTCCGGATGCTTCCTTCGGCCGCAAGGGGTTGCAGGCCGCTGTTTAAAGTGGCAACTCCTCCGTTGAGGAGCTCTGCCTTGTTTGGAGTGAAGTTTTTTGGTTTTTCCATTTATACTGCTCCCATCCCTCTTGACACTGCTTTGGGACATCCCACGTGTAAAGTGTAAGACACGCCTTGTCGGTCCATGGATGATAAGAGAAAATAGGATTTTTGTACTCACCGTAAAATCCATTTCTCTGACATCCATGGACCGACACGGCACCCACCCTTCCTTTAAGTTTGTGCTGCTTTGTTACGAACTGAGGCCTGCTAGCTGCAGGTGTGAGGGTAATGTCCGGAGGGACCGCCCCCCTGGGCGGGGCTGTTCAGCTCTGGTTTGTTCTGGAATGTTTTAACATTTAACATTCTGCCTAGGTCTTCTCCTGCAAGCAGGGACATATACCCACGTGTAAAGTGTAAGACACGCCGTGTCGGTCCATGGATGTCAGAAATGGATTTTACGGTGAGTACAAAAATCCTATTTTTTCTCGGCTCATCGGAGTGTTTTACGTCACCGCGTTTGGAATGGTCGGTTTTTTGACTGATGGTGTGTGGCCAAGACTGATGAAAAACAGTTTCATCGGATTTCCGATGGACAAATCCATCGGATGAAAATCCATAGGTTATCCGATCGTGTGTACGGGGCTTCACAGGTTTTCTTCTCAGATTGCCCTGTATTTGGCTCCATCCATCTTCCCATTAACTCTGACCAGCTTCCCTGTCCCTGCTGAAGAAAAGCATCCCCACAACATGATGCTGCCACCACCATGTTTCCCAGTGGGGATGGTGTGTTCAGGGTGATGTGCAGTGTTAGTTTTCCGTCACACATGGCGTTTTGCTTTTAGGCCAAAAAGTTAAATTATGGTCTCATCTGACCAGAGCACCTTCCTCCATATGTTTGCTGTGTCCCCCTCATGTCTTCTCACAAACTGCAAACGGGACTTCTTATGGCTTTCTTTCAACAATGGCTTTTTTCTTGCCACTTATCCATAAAGGCCAGATTTGTGGAGTGCACGACTAATAATTGTCCTGTGGACAGATTCTCCCACCTGAGCTGTGGATCTCTGCAGCTCCTTCAGAGTTACCATGGGCCACTTGGCTGATTCTCTGATTAATGCTCTCCTTGCCTGGCCTGTCAGTTTAGGTGGACGGCCATGTCTTGGCAGGTTTGCAGTTGTGCCATACGCTTTCCATTTTCAGATGATGGATTGAACAGTGCTCTGTGAGATGTTAAAAGCTTGGGATATTTTTTTATAGCCTAATTCTGCTTTAAACTTCTCCACAACTTTATCCCTGACCTGTCTGGTGTGCTCCTTGGCCTCCATGATGCTGTTGGTTCACTTAGGTTCTCTAAAAAAACCTCAGAGGGCTTCACAGAACAGCTGTATTTATACTGAGATTAAATTACACACAGGTAAACTCTATATTTACTAATTAGGTGACTTCTGAGGGCAATTGGTTCCACTAGATTTTAGTTACGGGTATCAGAGTAAAGAGGGCTGAATACAAATGCACGCCACACTTTTCGAATATTTGGACCCGGCGGATCACGAATCGCGGTAAATCGCCGCTGATAGCGGCCGCTTACCACGTGATCGCTCCGTCAAATGACGGAGCAATCACTTGTAAACAGACCGGCGTCATTTGATGACGCCGGTTCCTCCCTCCCCTCTCTGTACCGATCGGTACAGTGTGAGAGGGGAGGGGGAGGGAGCGGATGGCAGCAGCAGCACTGTGGGCTGGATCTGTGACAATTGCAGTCACAGATCCAGCCATCCATCCATCCCTGCTCAGCCATCCCTGTGCTATACCCTGCCAATACTCTGCAATACACCCTGCCAATACTCTGCAAAATACCCTGGTGCAATACTCTGCAATACCCTGGTGCAATACTCTGCAATACCCTGGTGCAATACTCTGCAATACCCTGGTGCAATACTCTGCAATACCCTGGTGCAATACTCTGCAATACCCTGGTGCAATACCCTGCGAAATACTCTGCAATACCCTGGTGCAATACTCTGCAATACCCTGGTGCAATACTCTGCAATACCCTGGTGCAATACTCTGCAATACCCTGGTGCAATACTCTGCAATACCCTGCACAATACTCTGCAATACCCTGCACAATACTCTGCAATACCCTGCAAAATACTCTGCAATACCCTGCAAAATACTCTGCAATACCCTGCGCAATACTCTGCACAATACTCTGCAATACTCTGCACAATACTCTGCAATACCCTGCACAATACTCTGCAATACCCTGCACAATACTCTGCAATACCCTGCACAATACTCTGCAATACCCGCCACAATACTCTGCAATACCCTCCGCAATACCCTCCGCAATACCCTGTGCAATACCCTGCCATACACCGCAATACCCTGCCATACTCCGCAATGCCCGGCAATACTCCGCAATGCCCGGCAATACTCCGCAATGCCCGGCAATACTCCGCAATGCCCGGCAATACTCCGCAATGCCCGGCAATACTCTGCAATAACCACTTCCCGCCCTCCGGCCGTCATATGACGTCCTTGACTTTGTGCGGGGATATCTGAATGATGGGAGCAGCTACAGGCATCATTCAGATATTAGCTTTTTCAGCCGGCGATTCCCTACACCATAAGAACAATCATAGCGGCTGTTCCGCCGCTTGATCATTCTTACGGGAGGCGAGAGGGGATGTGCCCCCCCCCCGCCGCCCTCCGGTGCTTCTACCGACTCACCGCTACGATCAAAGCCAGGATTGTTGTTTTTTTTTTTGTATTTTTTTTTCAGGCTTCCCAGCCTAGAGGTGAGATGTGGGGTCTTATTGACACCCCCTCCCCCATATCTCACTGTAAAGAGGACCTGTCATGCCATATTCCTATTACAAGGGATGTTTACGTTCCTTGTAATAGGTATAAAAGTGATAAAAAAAATGTTTAGGGCGGAAAAACATGTCAAACTAAAATAAATAAAGTAAAATGAAGAATAAATTTTTTTTTTTTTAAAGCGCCCCTGTCCCCGTGAGCTCGCATACAGAAGCGAACGCATACGTAAGTCCCGCCCACATATGAAAACGGTTTTCAAACCACACATGTGAGGTATCTCTGCGAACGTTAGAGCGAGAGCAATCATTTTGGCCCTAGACCTCCTCTGTAACTCAAAACATGTAACCAGTAAAAATATTTAAAGCGTCGCCTATGGGGATTTTTTAAGTAGCGAAGTTTGGCGCCATTCCACGAGTGTGTGCAATTTTTAAGGGCGACATGTTAGGTATCTATTTACTCGGCGTAACTTCATCTTTCACATTATGCAAAAACATTGGGCTAACTTTACTGTTTTATTTTTTTTTTTAAGCACAAAACATTTTTTTTCCGTAAAAAACGCGTTAAAAAAATTGCTGCGCAAATATCGTGCGAGATAAAAAGTTGCAACAACCACCATTATATTCTCTAAGGTCTTTGCTAAAAAAACATATATAATGTTTTGGGGTTCTATGTAATTTTCTAGCAAATAAATGATGATTTTTACATGTAGGAGAGAAATGTCAGAATTGGCCTTGGTGCTCCAGAACGCCTGAAGGTGCTCCCTGCATGTTGGGCCTCTGTATGTGGCCACGCTGTGTAAAAGTCTCACACATGTGGTATCGCCATACTCGGGAGTAATAGCAGAATGTGTTTTGGGGTGTAATTTGTGGAATGCATATGCTGTGTGTGAGAAATAACCTGCTAATATGACAATTTTGTGAAAAAAAAAAAGAGAAAAAAAAAATCTTGATTTTGCAAAGAATTGTGGGAAAAAATGACAACTTCAAAAAACTCACAATGCCTCTTTCTGAATACCTTGGAATGTCTTCTTTCCAAAAAGGGGTCATTTGGGGGGTATTTGTACTTTTCTGGCATGTTAGGGTCTCAAGAATTGAGATAGGCCGTCAGTACTTCAGGTGTGATCAATTTTCAGATATTGGCACCATAGCTTGTGGACTCTATAACTTTCACAAAGACCAAATAATATCCACCAATTTGTACTTATTTTTACCAAAGATATGTAGCAGTATAAATTTTGGCCAAAATTTATGAAGAAAAAATAGTAATTTGCAAAATTTTATAACGGAAACGAAAAAAAAATCATTTTTTTACAAAATTTTCAGTCTTTTTTCTCTTATAGCGCAAAAAATAAAAAACCCAACAGTGATTAAATACCACCAAAAGAAAGCTCTATTTGTGTGAAAAAAAGGACAAAAATTTCATATGGGTAGTGTTGTATGACTGAGTAATTGTCATTCAAAATGTGAGAGCACCGAAAGCTGAAAATTGGTCTGGTTATTAAGGGGGTTTAAGTGCCCAGTGGTCAAGTGGTTAAACCATTTTAAACACTAATTATCCATGTTAATAATAAAATCGCCGCTCCATTCACGTTTTTTTTTATAGTACTTTTAAAGCACTCTGGCTTTCAAACTGAGGCTTGCAGGGGAGCCGTTTTTCAGGCTCTGCAGGCCTGCTTATCTGATTTTCCATTCTCCATTTGGATTTCTTCACGTTCCCAACTACTAGACTCGGCTTCCGCGTCCCTTCTCCTCAAGTGCTTTCCTCATCTGCCTCCTCTTCCCCCATTGCTGTTTAGCCTCTACTCTCCATTCTCTTTGCTCCCAGCATAACCTTTGCTGTCATACTCTTTTTCTGTGCTGCAGTTGCTATTCCCCATCCCACTACCCCCAGGGTGGATTCTATTTAAATCACTAGTAAGGCTTGATTTAAATCCAAATTTTTCCAGAGCAACTGCAATCTCTGTCCCGCTGTTGACTCACCGACAGTCCCATTCACTTTAATGGGACGGCTGGTGTTGCGGCAGTGACACAACAAGGTGAGGGATGAGGCGGCAGAAGGTGAGTGGATGCCCGCTAACAGGCGGCTGCCTTAATGGATCTGAAAATTTGTGTGCATATATCAATGCAGTGCATGTTAGCTTGGCTTGCAGAGCTTGAATTCATGACTGGGCCACTTTTTTGCGATTCGGCACTGCGTCGCTTTAACTGACAATTGCACGGTCGTGCGACGTGGCTCCCAAACAAAATTGACATCCTTTTTTTTCCCCCCACAAATAGAGCTTTCTTTTGGTGGTATTTGATCACCTCTGCGGTTATGTTTTGCGCTATAAACAAAAATAGAGCGACAATTTTAAAAAAAAAGCAATAATTTTTTACTTTTTGCTATATTAAATATCCCCAAAAAATATATTAAAAAAAACATTTTTTTTCCTCAGTTTAGGCCAATACGTATTCTTCTACATATTTTTGGTAAAAAAAAATCGCAATAGGCGTTCATTGATTGATTGGTTTGCGCAAAAGTTATAGCGTCTACAAAATAGGGGATAGTTTTATGGCATTTTTATACTTTTTTTTATTTTTTTTACTAGTAATGGACTGCGACATTATGGCGGACACATCGGACACTTTTGGGACCATTGTCATTTTTACAGCGATCGGTGCTATAAAAATGCACTGATTACTGTAAAAATTACATTGGCAGTGAAGGGTTTAACCACTAGGTGGCGCTGCAGGGGTTAAGTGTAACCGAGGCAGTGATTCTTACTCTTGGGGGACGTGACTTGCTGTGACACGTCACTGATCGTGTTCCCGAAGACAGGGAATGCGATCAGTGACAGTGTCACTAGGCAGAACGGGGAGATGTTGTGTTTACACTAACATCTCCCCGTTCTATCTCTCCGTGAGACGATTGTGGGTATGCCCGCGGCAATCGAGTCCGCAGGACCCGCGGTCGGGCTCACAAAGGCTTCTTAAAGGGCCCATAAATATACGTCCTGCCTGCCTGCCCGCCCGTGCCATTCTGCAGACGTATATCTGCATGTGCCGGGCGGCAAGGGGTTAAATGAGTTAACCAAAAATTTAAATATTGCAGAATATACGACCTCTTGCTACATAACTAAGCTCCATTTCATGCTGAATAAACTAAATTAATGTATTAAATAGAGAACTATTTTTAGCGGCACTTTACCGGTTTTTGCAGCGCTATTCAGCTGCTAGTGGGGTGCTTTTAACCCCCGCTACCGGCCGGAAAAGGGTTAAAAGTTCGGCGGTGCTGCCCATTGATTTCAACGGGCAGGGGCGCTTTAGGAGTGGTGTATACACCGTTTCTACAGCGCCTCAAAGATGCGGCTAGCAGGACTTTTTTGAGCGTCCTGCCAGCGCACCGCTCCAGTGTGAAAGCCCTCGGGCTTTCACACTGGAGTGAGAGAAGAGGTTCTTTCAGGGCGCTTTGCAGGCGCTATTTTTAGCGCTAAAGCACCTCAATGTGAAAGTAGCCTTAAATAGATTTTTACTCAAAGCATTTTTATAAAAAAAAATTTTTTATTTTTTTTATTATCCACCATGACTACCCCTGATACACATGTGTCTGATGTACTATCCTAGTATGGGTGCCTGTGTACCCACAGAGAATCAAAGGGCTTTGCAGTGGCTTATGTATGATTATAAACCTTGTTTGGGAGGGAAACCTCATTATACTGCTTTTCTGCTTAAAGAGGAATTCTTGGTATGGTGTATTTTTACATGGGTCCAGCTTGGACAAATGTAACAATGTAGCTACCATATTTGGCTGATGCCCCTGGAATCCCTGGTGATATCTCTGCCTCTCCTCTAAACCTCATCCAGTCAGAGGACACTGCATCGATTCAGTGAATGCAAAGTGTTATTTGAATGACGCCTGTCCTGAGTGGCAGACCTCCTGTGTTCACAAAGCATCAGGCTGGCGTTTATCACAGGACCCAGTGGCAAGTGTAGATCACGAGATGCATAGCTTCACTGGCTGAAGCTGGACCGACGTATCTATGTAAAAATATACCGTGCCTGGAATTATTCTTTAACATGTTTTATTTTGTCTGTAGAACAAGAGATTTCATTATGGTCCTCCCACTTCCTCCTTTTTGTTATACACATTAAAGTGTAAGTGCACAGGGTAGCCTAACTCATCCTAGTGTTTTTTTTTTACTATACAAGGATCCCCTCCATCCTAGCAGCTTAGGCCCCATGCACACGAGATGCAGGTGCAAACGTTGCTGAACACACGTTTTTAAAGGCTAAAACCGGCGTTTAGAAACGCCTGTTTCTCTTATCGTCCATGGACTGACACAGCTGGATACTGTAAACGTGTGGGTATATGTCCCTGCTCGCAGAAGAAGATCTAGGCAGAATGTTAGATGTTAAAACATTCTAGAACAAACCAGAGCTGAACAGCTCCGGACATTACCCTCCCACCTGCAGCTAGCAGACCTCAGGTTTTTTCTGCCTAGCAGAAGGAGAAGACGTGGCTCTCTCAGGAGCCAGTCTCCTGGAAGATTTAACTTTTAAATTTTATTCCTTTGGGAATTGTATTTTATTTTTGAGACCTTCAATCAAGTGTCGGCTGGGCAACAGGTTGGGTACACTGGTATCCTCGTAGTCTTCCCTGTCCGACCATCGAGCGTGCTGATCCTTGCCTTGTGTGCGTGAGACTCAGTTCACGACATACCCCATGGCTCCAGGGGTGGCTGGGTTGCTTTCATGCTCCCGCGGTCCTCTCAAGATCGAACAGTACCTACTGTATCTTTCGCGGTGGACCGGGCCGACAGCTACGCAGTACGACTCTGTGATAGGCCTGTCTGAAACAAGCCAGTGAGTCCCTCTATGGGCACCGGGGGTGTTCTCCAAGGTGCTTGCGGGACGGGTAAGTAGTCTCTCCTGCTGCAAGGTGAGTACATGCTGGCTGTGTTTCTGTGTGTGGGGGGTTCTCCCTGTCTCCCCCCTGTTATGCTGCTCTCTGCACCCTGTTGTGCTGTGTGGGGATGCTTGGGGGGTCACTCTGCCCTGGGGGGGCCACTCCATGACTGTTATTTTGTTTGGGAAGTGTTCTTGGGGACTGGCTGTGTTGTTTTCTGTGCGCCATTGGCGCGGTGTTTTATTTTTTAAAAAGTGCGCCATTGGCGGCCATTTTGGCTGGGGCTTAATGCATAGTTATACTGATGCCCGGCGGCCATTTTCTTGTAGCCGCGGCACTTTCACTTTCGTTTTCGGCCTCTAGCAGCGCTGCTGTACAGCGCGAAATACACACTTCTTCACCTCAGGCTGCACCAGCGCTACAGCGCGACTCATACAGCGCGGCTCATACAGCGGTACCGAGCGGTCCCTAGGGGTGGTGAGTACTCCAGGTATCCCCTCCTCAGCCCCAGCACGGCCTGTGGGTGGGCTGTATTGTTCACTGTAATGGTGAATAAGGTCTCAGAGCGTGGAAATATTGGAGTCTGGTTCACCTGTTTCTTCACACTGTTAGAGACAACTGGCAGTGCTCCTGCACCTGCGGTCCTTAGGGACCAGTTGTCGGCAGTCCTGGTATAATTAATCTGACCGGGAGGAAGCAGTGTGTGAGCGCAAGGGAGCAAAAAAGCCCCTATCCCCACTTTTTTTCCACAAAAAAAAGGGGGGGGTGGGTGTGGTGTGCGCTGATTCAGATATGGGCCTAGCCACTTCTGCTCAGGACCCTAGCTCTGAATATATATTTGATGGTTTTGAACAGGACATTCCTTGCAAGGAAAACTCCAGTTCTGTGTCAGTAAATGACAGGGTGCTTGTTTTGTGAACTCATTGATGCAGTGAGGGACACTCGCAAGCTAAATGCTGCGGATGCAGAACCTCAGGCCTTGTGTGCGTGAGACTCAGTTCACGATATACCCCATGACTCCAGGGGTGGCCGGGTTGCTTTCATGCTCCCGCGGTCCTCTCAAGATTGAACAGTACTTGACTGACTGCATCTCTCGTGGTGGACCGGGCCGACAGCTACGCAGTACGACTCTGTGATAGGTCTGTCTGAAACAAGCCAGTGGGTCCCTGAAAGGGACGGGTAAGTAGTCTCTCCTACTGCAGGTGAGTACATGGTGGCTGTGTTTCTGTGTGTGGGGGGTTTCTCCCTGTCTCCCCCCTGTTATGCTGCTCTCTGCACCCTGTACTGGTGCTGTGCTTGGGGGTCACTCTGGCCTGGCTGGGCGCTCATGTCTGCAGTTTTTTCTGGTGTGTGAGGTGATTATTGCGTGCGCCATTGGCGCTGTTTGAGGTGGTTATTGCGTGCGCCATTGGCGCACATTAGAGCTTTGAATTTCGTGCTCGGTGGCCATCTTGGCGTTCAGTGGCGCAGTTATAGCTGCGGCCGGCGGCCATTTTCTTGTGGTCGCCACGCATTTATTTCTGGCAGCGGCGCGAATCCTCTCACAATCTCCTCACAGACTGAGCGGTCCTAAAGGGTTGGTGGGTCCTCCCCGGGTATCCCCTCCTCAGCCTCAGCATAGCCAGTGGGTGGACTGTATATTCACTGTATAGTGTATAAGGTCTCAGAGGGTGGCGTTATGGAGTCTGATACACCTGCTCTCCACACTTGCCTGGGGCAACTGGCAGTGCTGCACAGTTAAACATGTTCATATGTTTCCTGCTCCTGCGGTCCTTATGGACCAGTTGACAGCAGTCCTGGAATCATTCCTGTCAGAATGGAAGCAGTGTGCGAGCAAAAGGAACTATAAGCCCCCTCCCCCCACAAAAATCTTTACTGAAGGGGTGCTCTGAGTCAGATATGGGCCTAGCTACTATGCTCAGGACTAGAGGTCGACCGATATGGGTTTTTCGCTGGCCGATGGCCGATTTTTGTGGCCGATTAAAAAAAAAAAAAAAACCTCACCCACTCCACTCCTTCCTGCTTACTCCCGTCACTCTAGCACACACTTGATGTCCTCAGTACAGATGGCACTGGCAGGTGGCACTGGTTTGGAACTGGCAGGTGGCACTGATTGGCACTAGCAGATGGCGCTGGTTTGGAACTGACAGTTGGCACTGGTTTGGAACTGGCAGGTGGCACTGGCAGGTGGCACTGGTGTGGAACTGGCAGGAGGCACTGATTAGCACTGGCAGGTGGCACTGATTGGCACTAGCAGATGGCGTTGGTGTGGAACTGGCAGGTGGCACTGGTGTGGAACTGGCAGGTGGCACTGATTGGCACTAGCAGATGGCGCTGGTGTGGAACTGGCAGGAGGCACTGATTAGCACTGGCAGGTGGCACTGATTGGCACTAGCAGATGGCGCTGATTTGGAACTGACAGATGGCACTATTGGCACTGGCAGGTGGCACTGATTGGCACTAGCAGGTGGCACTGGTTTGGAACTGACAGATGGCACTGGTTTGGAACTGACAGGTGGCACTGGCAGGTGGCACTGGTTTGGAACTGACAGATGGCACTGACTGGCACTGATTGGCACTAGCAGGTGGCACTGGTTTGGAACTGACAGATGGCACTAGTTTGGGACAGATGGCGCTGGCTGGCGGGCGGCGCTGGCTGGCAGGCGGCGCTGGCTGGCGGTGGGTGGTGCTGGCTGGCGGTGGCGGCGGGTGGTGCTGGCTGGCGGTGGCGGGTGGTGCTGGCGGTGGCGGGTGGCACTGGCTGGCGGCACTGACAGATTGCACTGATTTTGCAGACCCAGCAGCTAAATTACATCAGCCAATGATTGGGCTGCTTTAGAAAGGGGGCGGGGCCACATACACATAGCGACCCGCCCAGATACCATCCCATTAGCTGGTGTAATATAGCTGCTGGGTCCCGCCCACCCCGGCCCGGGTCCCGCCCACCCCGACATCGAGCTGACAGCTCCTCTCTGTCTCTCCTTTCTGCTCACACACACTCAGCGGCTCTGGCTGCATCAAGCGCCGTGCTGAGTGTGTGAACAGAGAGGAGAGAGAGACAGAGAGGAGCTGTCGGCTCGATGTCGGGGTGGGCGGGACCCGGGCCGGGGTGGGCGGGACCCAGCAGCTATATTACACCAGCTAATGGGATGGTATCTGGGCGGGTCGCTACGTGTATGTGGCCCCGCCCCCTTTCTAAAGCAGCCCAATCATTGGCTGGTGTAATTTAGCTGCCGGGTCCCGCCCACCCCGGCCGGGTCCCGCCCACCCCCGACATCAAGCTGACAGCTCCTCTCTGTCTCTCTCTCCTCTCTGCTCACACACTCAGCGCGGCGCTTGATGCAGCCAGAGCCGCTGAGTGTGGAGAAGGAAGAATGAGCGGAGGTCAGTCTGAAATATCGGCCTAATCTTGATAATAAATCGGCCAATGCCGATTTATCAAAAATGGCCAAATATCGGCCGATATATCGGCCAGCCGATATATCGGTCGACCTCTACTCAGGACCCTACCTCTGAATATTTAATGTTTATGAACAGGACATTCCCTTGTGAGGAAGACTCCATTTTTGTGTCAGTGAATGACAGGGCGCTTGTAAGTTATCTCATTGATGATGTGAGAAACACTCTCAGGCTGGAATTGCTGTAACAAGCTTTTCTTTTACACCGTTTCCTCACGCTGCCTCGAGCAGCATGGATGAGGGAGGACTTTATTCATTTATGTATCTAGTCCCTGTGAGCCTTCTGTGTGATACCTGAGGTAACATTTCCCGCCATTTCCTGGGGAATGATTTGAGCTCTGACAGACACACGGTCTGAGGATCAGAGGTTACCTGTTACCTGCATGCTGCTTCGGCAACACAGTCAAGCAGGTTGGAATGATACAGAGAAGATTATGCGCCTCTGCGCCATAATTTAAACTCATCCTATACCTCTACACTGCATACATTAACAGTGTATGTATGTGTTATTGGTCTCTGTGTCTGCGTGGCTGTCCCCACGTTCCAATGCTGTGTTTCAGTGCCATACATGATATAAACGTACAAAATATGTTTGTGCACGACTCCAGATACATTCACAGTATATGTATGTATTATACTCTCTGGGTTGGCGGGGGCTCCGGTGTCCTCCCGCACTCTCATGGTATGTGCGCTTCAGCTCTCTGCACAGTATAGACATGTTCAATATGTTTATTGCACATATTATACATGTTTACAGTATGGGTATACTGTTTGCGTGGGGTTCCTCCGGGTACTCCGGTTTCCCCCCGCGCTCCAATGGAAATGCACAGCATAAACATGTGCAATATGTTGATTCACATGCTATCATTCCTACACGGTATCTGTGTGCTGTCTGCGTGGAGTTCTTCCGAGTGTTCCAGTTTCCTCCCACGCGCTGACGGTATGTGCGCCTTTGGCCTTCTGCACAGTTAAACATGTTCAATGTTTATCACGCATGCTATAATACCTACACGGTATGTGTAGGCAGTCTGTGGTTTTCCTCCGGGTACTCCGGTTCTCTCCCACACTCCATTGGTATGGGCGCTATGCACAGTCTAAATTTGTGCGATTGGATATCCACATACTAACATACCTACCCGGTATGTCTTTGCAGTCTGCGTGGGTTTCCGCCCGCGCTACATGACATGCATGCCTTTGGTGCAATACACGATGTAAACATACACTATATGTTTATACACTACACTAAATACATTCACAGTAGTTGTAGGTATTGCATTCTCTGAGTATGCGTGGGGTACTTCGGTTTCTCCCACGCGCCAACGGTGTGCGCGCCTTCGGTTCTATGCACACATGAGCTTGTGCAAAATGTTTAGCACACATACTATAATACCTACACGGTATGCAGTCTGCGTGGGTTTCTGCCCATGCTACATGACATGCATGCCTTTGGTGCAATACACGGTGTAAACATACACATTTTGTCTATACAATACACTAAATACATTTACAGTAGCTGTAGGTATTGCATTCTCTGAGTATACGTGGGGTACTTCGGTTCCTCCCACGCGCCAACAGTGTGCGCGCCTTCGGTGCTATGCACACATGGGCTTGTGCAAAATGTTTAGCACACATACTATAATACCTACACGGTATGCGTATGCAGTCTGCATGGGTTTCATTCGGGTGCTCAGGTTTCTCCCCTGCGTTCCAATGGTGTGCGCATTCTCAATGCACAGTATAAACATGTGCAATTTGTTTATTCGCAGGCTAACATACCTACACGGTTGTGTACGCAATCTGGGTGGCTGGTTTACGTCCAGGCCCCGATGATGTGCGCGCCTTCGTCGCTGGCACAGTATATACGTGTTTTAATAGGTTTATCCACAAATACTAAACTACATACGCCGTATGTGGTGGTATTCTGTAGGGTTGTCCCGATACCACTTTTTTAAGACCGAGTACAAGTACCGATACTTTTTTCCAAGTACTCGCCGATACCGAATACCGATACTTTTTTTTTTATCTCTTTTAAAAAAAAAAAAAATTTTTTTTTTTTACAATTTTTTTTTTTTTTTTTACAATTTTTTTTATTTATTTATTGATTGATTTTTTATAATGTTTTCTTTTTTTAAGGGGTGGGGGGTGGACAGTGTCAGTGTGTTTTTTTCTTCTATTTTATTTTATTTATTTTTTACAATTCATTTCTTTATTATTTATTTTTTTATTAAATTTTTTATTTTTTTATCAGCCCTGTTGGGGGCTTTGGTGAGATATCGGGGGTCTTAACAGACCTCTGACATCTCCCCTTTGAGACAGAGAAAGGGACTAGGGACAGATTCCCCAGTCCCTTTCTCAGCAGCCTCTGCTGCGCTGAAAATGAATGGAGAGAAGACCGCGGCTTCTCTTCATTCATAAACTAAAACATTGTAAACACAGTTTACGATGTTTCAGTTATGTGAATGGACAGAGTCAGTGATCACTGACTCTGTACATTCCGAACAGTAAGGAGCCAGATTTACCGGCTCCTACCTCCGCTCTCCATCCTGACAGATGGAGGGGGTGGAGGAGGAGAACAGAGGGGGATGGCAGCACGGAGGGGGACACGGATTGGGACGGCAGCACGGAGGGGGACACGGATTGGGACGGCGGCACGGAGGAGGACACGGATTGGGGCGGCAGCACGGAGGGACACACGGATTGGGACGGCAGCACGGAGGGACACACGGATTGGGACGGCAGCACGGAGGGACACACGGATTGGGACAGCAGCAAAACGGAGGGGGCTGGAGGAGGATACGGGGACAATCAGCGGTGATCGTGTGTGGGGGGGAGCTACAAGCACCGATCACCGCTGATTTTAAAGCAGCTGATACCCGCGCGAGGGGGGGGGGGAGAGAGAGAGAGAGAGAGAGAAGTGGACTCGGAGAAACTACTTTTAAATATATACAGCGGTGATCGGTGCTGGTAACTTCCCCACCGCACTGATCACTGCTGATCACAAGTATCGGGTGAAGCATCGGGAGCATTTGCCCGAGTACAAGTACTCAGGCAAATGCTCGGTATCGGTACCGATACTAGTATCGGTATCGGGACATCCCTAGTATTCTGCTCTTTGTGGCTGGGTGGGTTTCCTCCCACACTCTCCATTTGTGCGTTTGACGCAATACATAGTATAAACTATGTGTTTGCACAATCAGCACCTATCCATGGGTAGCTGCTGGATGGAGCATTGTCTCAAGGATCCCTGGTTTCAGGGGTATCACTTTCCACCTGCTTTCAGTGGTGATCAGAAGCGCTGGCTTGGACTGTGTTCGCCAGGCTGGGGTTAGCGTTACGCCCGTTAGTGGCTGCGTCTGGCATTTTTTGTAGCTCAATGACTGGGCAAAAGCCTCTGCTTCATCCATCAGTCGTCTAGCAGGTGCACTACAACTGCTTTAGCCTTTAGGGTCTCTGTGCCCGGGGTGGGTTTGCGCCACCTGTGGAGGCTGAGGTACTAGTCCTCTGACCGAGTTTCTAGGGAAGTTCCGTCAAGTTGCCTTTATTGGCCAACATTTGAGGCACCCTGTACACTGGGGCCTCCCTTCTCCGATACGTTGCGGAATCTCTTTGGGATTTTCATACATCTCGCTGCAAGACGGTCCTGTTGGCCGTATGCATTGCAGGCGAAGGGTCCTTGCATCCGGAGGTGTTTCCACCTTCTTTACCGGAGGTGGGGCACCGGAAGTGGACCTTGTGGCCTCTCGACTCACTCGAAAGATGGCAAGATCGTGGTCAGGTCCAGGGACCCCTGGGCGGACACGTCAGATGCGTTGGAAGCCCGTGGGGGCAGTATCGCCTGATATATGCTTACCCTCCGCTACTGTTGTTGCCTCGCCGGCTTCGCAGAGTAGGGGCTGAGGCCATTCCAGTGCTCTGGAACGGCGACATTGGTACGCCGATCTACTTCGGCTAGTCGCAGACATTCCTGGCGACGGCCTATTGGGGTGGACCTTCTGTCTCATGATCCCATACTTCATCCTGCTTTACAGTCCTTGGCTTTAATGGCATGGCTGTTTAAAGCCAGGTGCTGAAGGACCGAGTTCTCTCGTATTCGGTCATCTCTTCTATGTTGTTGACACGAGAATCTTCCTCCAGAAAGATATCTCACCGTACCTGGAAGGCTTACATCGCTATGTGCGAGGAACTTAAGTGGCATCCTCGGATGTATTCCGTTCCCAGGATTTTGCTGTTCTTACAGCGTGGTGTGACCCAAAAGCTGGCCTTGCATACCTTTTTTGAGGGTCGGATTTCGGCCCGGGCTGTCTTTTTCAACGACCGCTACCGGGCCATTCCTTGATTAGCACCTTTTGTGCAGGGGGTTCGCCATGTGATCCCCCCTGTCAAGCCTCCTCTCCCTACTTGGGATCTGATTTTTAATGCATCTCGGTTCTCCAAGAACATCCCTTTGAGAGTATCAGAGAGATTCCTCTATTGACCTTGTCCCGGAAGTTGGCCTTAGTGGCCAGTGCTTCGGTTAGACGGGTGTCTGAGTTGGCGGCCTTGTCCGGCAAGTCGCCTTACTTGGTCCTCCATAAGGATATGTTTGTGTTGCGCCCACGACCATCCTTCTTTTCTAAGGATGGTCTCGGCCTTTCACCTTAAGAAGGACATTGTTCTTCTGTCCTTGTGTCCTCACCCATCGCATCCCTGAGAGTTTGCGCTTCATACATTAAGATGGGTACAAGCCTTACGAGTGTACCTGTCTGCTACTGTTTCCATTCGGAAATCTGTGTCTGGTCCAAAACAGGGCCGAGCGGTGTCGTCTGCCACCGTCTTTAGGTGGATCAGGCAGACCGTCATACAGGCCTATGCCCTTAAGGGCCAGGCGCTTCCCTTTCCGGTTGCGGCGCATTCCACCAAGGCAATTGGTGCTTCCCGGGCCTTCCGACATCAAGCGTCGGTTGCACAAGCGTGCAAGGCGACGACCTGGTCGTCCGTTCATACCTTTTCAAGATTTTATAAGGTTGATGTGGCTGCATCTTCGGATGCTCCCTTCGGCCGCAAAGCATTGCAGGCCGCTGTTTAATATCGCAACTCCTCCGTTGAGGAGCTCTGCTTGTTTGGAGTGAAGTTTTGGTTGTTCCTTTACTACCGCTCCCACCCTTCTGATACTGCTTTGGGACGTCCCACACGTTTACAGTATCCAGCTGTGTCAGTCCATGGACGATAAGAGAAAATAGGATTTTTGTACTCACCGTAAAATCCATTTCTCTGACGTCCATGGACTGACACAGCACCCACCCTTCCTTTTAAGGTTTGTACTGCTTTGTTACAAACTGAGGTCTGCTAGCTGCAGGTGGGAGGGTAATGTCCGGAGGGACCGCCCCCCCTGGGGGGGGCTGTTCAGCTCTGGTTTGTTCTAGAATGTTTTAACATCTAACATTCTGCCTAGATCTTCTCCTGCGAGCAGGGACATATACCCACACGTTTACAGTATCCAGCTGTGTCAGTCCATGGACGTCAGAGAAATGGATTTTACGGTGAGTACAAAAATCCTATTTTTGCTGCGATTGCACCTGTGTTTAGCGGCGTTTTACCGCGTTTGCGTCTATAAGCGTTTAAACATCATAAGACCCTCCCTAAGCTCAAAAAAAGTATTATTTAACCATTTCAGCCATTTTGTGAGACCAGAGTGAGTAGCAGCAGCTAAGAGAGCAGCAGTGTACTTGTATTTAGCGTATCACTTGCCACATCACCTGCCACAAGCTGTGGATTGTCCACTTGCCACGTCACCTGCCACAAGTTGCGAATTGTCCATCTGACCACGTCACCTGCCACAAGTTGTGAATTGTCCATCTGGCCACGTCACCTGCCACAAGTTGTGGATTGTCCATCTGGCCACGTCACCTGCCACAAGTTGTGGATTATCCATCTGGCCACGTCACCTGCCACAAGTTGCGAATTGTCCACTTGCCACGTCACCTGCCACAAGTTGTGGATTGTCCACTTGCCGCGTCACCTTACATAAGATGTGGATTGTCCACAATGCAATGCAAGCAATTAGTTTATTTTAATTCTTTAATGGTTTTTCATCATTTGTCATAATTTTTGAGTTTTCTAATGTAAAAAAATACGTCACCTTGCCACAAGTTGCGAATTGTCCACCTGCCACGTCACCTTGCCACAAGTTGCGAATTGTCCACCTGCCACGTCACCTTGCCACAAGTTGTGGATTGTCCCCCTGGCCACGTCACCTTGCCACAAGTTGTGGATTGTCCCCCTGGCCACGTCGCCTGCCACAAGTTGTGGATTGTCCACTTGCCACGTCGCCTGCCACAAGTTGTGGATTGTCCACTTGCCACGTCGCCTGCCACAAGTTGTGGATTGTCCACTTGCCACGTCGCCTGCCACAAGTTGTGGATTGTCCACTTGCCACGTCACCTGCCACAAATTGTGGATTGTCCACTTGCCACGTCACCTGCCATAAGTTGTGGATTGTCCACAATGCAATGCAAGCAATTAGTTTATTTTTTTCATGGTTTTTCATCATTTGCCATAATTTTTGAGATTTCTAATGTAAAAAAAATAGGTCACCTTTAAAAACACTTATAAAACGAAAACGCCGGTACCGCGTTTAGCGGCATTTCGCGTCTCTAACGTGGAAAACGTTTGCGGTCTGAACCCATTTTTTTGCTTCTGGAAAAACGAGGTTAAACGCAACTGCATATAAACGGCAATAAACAAGACTGTGTACATGGTCACATAGGATAACATTGAATGGGTTCAGGGGCAGTTGAAAAGTGTCCACCTGCCTCTGAACGCGAGTTTAACAGCGTCCCGTGTACATGGGGCCTTACCCCAGGAAAAGGGCTGCAAATTTGTCTTTTAGTTCAACACTGTTGGCTTTGTCTGCAGGGTGTGCCCTCAGAAATGTGTATAATAGGATCATGTCTTCAGCATCTCTGGTCTGAGGTAGGCCTTAGCTGTCTTCCGGGGCTACATAAGCAGTTGGGCTTGGAGTTTTTAGTATAATTACCCCAGGAATAGGGCTTCAAATTTTAGTTTTCACCAGTTCTCTTCCATGTTGGCTGTGCCTGCACGGTGTGCCCTCATAAACATGTATAATAGGATCATGTCTCCAGCATTTCCAGTCTGAGTAGACCATAGTTGTCTTCCGGGGGGACATAAGCAGTTGGGCTAGTTTTTTTTTTATTATAGTTAAGCTTGAGAAGGGTGAGTTAGATTCCTTTTTATTATTATTATTCCTTTTATTCATGTCTTTTAACACCCCCATACTAAATAAACCCATTTGATTAGTAGACGGCTTTGCTAGTGTTAGAATAAAAGAACTCGTCTGACTCGTTTTTAATAAGATACAAGCATCTGTTTAGTCGATTACTGTGATTGTGGTTGTGCAATCTTTTAAAAAAATAAAAATAAACTCCACTATTTTTTTTAACAGTCATTAGTGTGAGCTGTCTTTTTTTTTTTTTATTTAGTTCTCTGGCTTGTATTTCCCATATAATCCTTTAGAGAATTTATTAAGGAACTGTTGATAATCACCAAAACCAAGAACTTTTCAAAGAGATATATGAAAAATAGATTTCAAAGAAGGAAAATGGGAAGCTCGGCTTTGTGCTGGGTGTCATCGGGACAAGAATGCAAGCTGAGACAGGGAGAAATAAAACAATAAAAACATGAAAGAAGCTAGTCCTTCACCACAGAAAAAAAAACTGAAATGGTAAAGTTTGGATATAGTTTAAATGCAGCAACTTGTAAAGTCAGCTTGTGTGAGTGTAGGCCTTTTATAGACCATATCTTTACTAGTGGTGAGATCTATTTACATATCATTAACAATAACTGCTTGGGATGTGGAAGGCCAGCTCCAAGTATGATATAGATTCATGGTATTGTAGGAATGCTGCAAAATTTCTTGTGCACTTCTTTCACTATACCCATGTCTGATATAACACTGGAATGGTTTGTGTGAGTCTCCCATAGCAATGGCAGTGTTTTGTGTTATGGCCTTATCTAGATATGGTTGGCCAGCCTGTTGCCTGTTGTATATCAGACCATGTAATATGAGCAGTGTTACATCCCAGAAGGCAAGCTTCCCAGGTGTGCACCTTCCTGAATCTATTACAGCCTGCCACAGTTTACATTCTGCTGGCAAAATCATCTTTCCACTGTGTGCCAGGTCCTTCTAGATGTCTGTAGAACAGTCTCCCAAGAATCTCCAGGTGGTGGTCCCATAAAAGTCTACGACATATGTCAAACACAAGGCCCGTGGGCCGAATCTGGCCTGCAAGGCCTTGTCATGTGGCCCTCACACCACCCACCTCCAGCTCTCACCCTCCACTGCCACTCCCCGCTTTCACTTGTAAAAGCAGAAGATGAGTAGTAGAGTCACCTGGAAAGGGAGCTACTAGAACCGAGCCAGGTAGGAGAGGGATGCAAGGTTGGGGTTGCGCGCCCCTAAACCCTGCACTCTGCACACACCGCCGGTCCTTTAGGGCAGTCATACTGCTGATGTGGATTGTGATGAAATTGAGTTTGACACCTCTGGTCTATGAGGACCCAATACACTTTTTGTGTGAGAAAAATAAAAAGAATTTTAGTTTTCACCTTCTAAAGTGCTTGTCTTTCCAGTTTTTATTCACTTTCCATATTTTGGTGAGGGGCTTTGTAATGACAGTGTCATCTTCATGTTTGTTGTTGTTTATTAATTTACAATTTAAAATTAAATCTGTACTAGACAGCCTCGCCAGTACAACGCTACACCTGAGCGAGGAGTTGAACAGAGACAAAACCCGGAACACTTTTGCTTTCTAGGTGACAGCGAACCCACAAAAGGGGTAAGATACGGTCTGGGGATGGCTGAGGCCACGATATACAGATGTGGGACCTCGGGAGGAGGGGGAGGGGTTTACGGCAGGACGCTGCTCTCCTTTCATGTTTTCCACAGAAGACCTAACTCCACTAAGGTTAAAGATACCGGGATGCCCAGAGACATGGAGGAGGAGGGGTGGGTCGATGGGTGCACGCAGGGGGGGGAAGGGGGGTTCTTGTTAAGGTCTCTACAAGGCTCAGTTATACGGGAGCCGGACGGCATGTTACCAAGTTAACATGTTATGTTATGATGTTAGTATGTTATTATACTGTTAGGCTGACTGTCTGTAGAGAAAATGGTCTAGAAGATATATATGTGGCTGATATAATATATGAAGATAGATTCTCTGCACTTTAGAAATTGTTCACTTTTATGTTGTTGCTCAAACTCTCACACCTTCATAACACAAAAAAAAAAAAGGTCTGGGGACCTGGAGAGGGAGGGAGCTCCCCCCGGGATCCCTCGCTAGACACACCTCCAACTAGGTAGACGCCTTGCCGGCTGGTGCCGACAGACGTTTGTACAGCGGATACGCTGACAACTTAGGGTGGGCTCCGCCGGTCGGAGTACACCAAGAGCATACTTGCTCGAGCAGCACCTGGGACGGACTAGGGAAGTCCTCTCTCACTCTCTACTCTTTTACCCCACACTTTCGCTTTCCCCATCCCCCACCCCCCCCCTTTTCCCTACCTCTCTCCCTTTCTACCTCCACCTTATACACCTCTATACAACCCCCCCCCCCCTCCTGACCCCACGCGGCCATGGACACGATGCAAATTGTCACATTGAACGCCAAGGGACTTAACATCCCGGAAAAAAGGAGGATGCTACTGCATGACATGAAACAGATGAGGGCTGATATTGTCCTCATACAGGAGACACACTTTAAAGAAAACAAATACCCGATTTTGAAGAATAGGTTCTACCCCACAGTGTACCATTCCACCCACTCGGATGCTAAATCCAGGGGAGTGTCGATCCAGATTGCAGCAAGAGTCCCGTGGACTCTGGTTGATAGGAAGACAGATAAGGCTGGGAGATTTTTATTTTTGAAGGGGCTGATCGGGGGAGTGAAGGTGACTATTGCGAACCTTTATGCCCCGAACAACCAACAGGACTCCTTCATTAGGAAACACCTAGACATCCTACATGCCTTCTCGGAGGGCCAACTTATTGTAGGAGGAGACCTAAATACCCCCCTGATTCCCTCAGAGGACACATCCACAGGAACATCCTCGTCCTCTAGGGGGTCACGTAAAACAATACACACAGCCTTACACAATGCGAGACTGGTGGACGTATGGCGTCTGTTCCACCCCGGCGAACGGGACTACACGTTTTTCTCCCGTACACATCAGATATACTCACGGATAGACCATTTCCTGATCCCACACCATCAGTTACAGGCGGTAAAACATACGGCCATAGGGTCTATTACTTGGTCAGACCATGCCCCAGTTACAATGCAATACACACTGACCGACTATAATATAAAACAAAAGCAATCATGGAGGCTCAATGAGAACCTCCTCCAAGACGCAGAAACATTAGCAGACGTCACTAAGGAACTTGGTCACTACTTCCGTACAAACATTACTCCTGACTGCGACATGGGGCTTATATGGGAGGCACACAAAGCGGTGATCCGTGGAGTGCTAATAAAACACGGGGCAAGGATCAAAAAACTGAGAACGGCCCAGACTGAGATGCTACTTAACAAACTTCAGAAGCTAGAAACAGAACACAAACAGGCACCGACCAGAGCCATAGGGAGCGAACTCGACACAGTCCGAACACAGTTGACAGACCTGCTACAGTTCAAAGCCAAGGCGGCACTGCAGATCTCACGAAGGAAGTCCTATGAGTCGGGAAACAAATGTAGCAGGCTTTTAGCGCGGACTTTAAAAACACAGACAGCGGCATCTTATATACCACACATACACGCCCCAACGGGTCAAAAACGAACACTGCCCAAACAAATAGCCCATGAGTTCAAATCCTACTACGAAACACTATATAACTTAAACACCGCGAGGCCATCGACAGAACAGATAAGGGACTATATAGGGAACTCTAATATGCCATCCCTGGAGGCAGAAATCTGTCAACTGTTAGAAGAGCCTATAACGCTATCCGAGTTGCAGGGCGCGATAGGGAGTACTAAACAAGGTAAAGTACCGGGGCCGGATGGCCTCACGGTGCAGTATTACAAGACACTCCTCCCCTCACTGGGTAATCACTTAGTTACACTCCTGAATGCCCTGGGCAAGGGGACAAAACTTTATGATACCACGATGCAAGCCCAAATAGCGGTGATCCCCAAGGAGGGGAAGGACCTGAGTCAATGTGGGAGCTACCGCCCGATATCTCTGTTAAACACAGATTTGAAACTGTTCACGAAGATACTAGCCATGAGACTACAGACATACATACCCCGAATCATCCACCTGGATCAGGTGGGATTTGTTCCCTCCAGGGAAGCGAGGGACAATACCACCAAAGTGCTGAGCCTGCTGTACCAGGCAACTCTTACCAGAACGCCAAGTGTATTTCTCAGCACAGACGCTGAGAAAGCCTTCGATAGGGTGGGCTGGGACTTTATGTTCAACACGCTGAAACATATGGGTCTGGGGGGTAACATGCTGAACTGGATTGCAGCAGCATACACACGGCCAGCGGCAAGGGTCAGAGTCAATGGAGTCATGTCAGACCCATTCCTGATCACCAATGGGACACGTCAGGGATGCCCTCTTTCACCCATCCTGTTCGCACTATCCCTTGAACCATTCTTAGCCCACATACGGCAGAACCCGGACATAACAGGGATACGGGTTAAGCTAGCCCAATACAAAGTGTCGGCCTACGCCGACGACTTGATGTTCACGCTCTCGAATCCAGTGATCTCTCTCCCGAACCTGCTAAAGGAATTCACAACATACGGCACACTTTCCAACTTAAAGATTAACTTTGCCAAATCAGAAGCGATGGGGGTAAATGTAACACCGTCCCAACTCACGCACCTCCAATCCAACTTTAAATTGAAATGGACAACAACGGCCCTGAAGTATTTAGGCACATACCTCCCTCAAAAAATCTCGAAAGTATACGATCTGAACTTCCCACCCCTTTTAAAAAAGGTCAGGACATTGCTACAGCAATGGCAAACGGGTCTTCATTCATGGCTGGGACGCTGCAACATCTTGAAGATGTCTATACTCCCGAAATTCCTATATTTAATGCAGGCACTGCCCATACATCTACCAACCACATACTTTAGGCAAGTACAATCCCTGTTCACGGAGTTCGTGTGGGCCGGGAAGAGACCTAGAATAGCCAACACAATTCTCGTCCTCCCCAAGCAACACGGGGGCCTAGCACTACCGAACTTACGCGCCTACTACCAGGCGGTTCACTTGGGAAGGCTGTTGGACTGGTACCGCCATAAAGAGACCAAATTGTGGACTCAGGTGGAGCAGGCTCAACACACGATCCCTCTTCAGAGTACACCATGGTGCTATATGGGTTTACCACCAGAAGTCAAGCGACACCCGCTAATAGGGAACTCATCGAAGGTATGCGCAAGCCTCATGTCCAAACTGACCCTTTTCACCCCAAACTCTCCTCTATATCCGATACTAGGCAACCCCTTTTTCAAACTAGGGCTGGGGGACGGACCTTTCCGTGCCCTGGCGGAGTCAGGGATATATCAGGCATCTCACTTTAGCTCTGGAGGGGAATGGAAATCGATTGAGGAACTATCGGACCCCACGGGTCCATTCCACCTAGATTTTTTGAGAGCTCTACAGATACGCCACTTCCTCAGCACTATCCCACCACCCTCAGACGCTGACCAACCGCGTACGACGTTAGAAGACCTTTGCGAGGACACGGGAGTCCTGTCCCATACCCTTTCCTTGACCTACACCCTCCTGAACAATCCCCCAGAAAACTTTGTTCCCCCTGGTTTACTTAAATGGGAAGAGGAGTTAGAGACACAGTTTAGCTCCACCAGAAGACAGCACATACTCCAACACACACACAAAACCTCAATCTGCACCAAGATACAGGAAACTAATTATAAAATTGTATCACGCTGGTACAAAACCCCAGTCCTACTACAAAAAATATTTCCGACGACATCGGATAGGTGCTGGCGATGTCAAACTGAAAAAGGGACCTTACTACATATCTTTTGGTCCTGCCCCAAGCTACAACATTTCTGGAAGGTCATTCATGAGACAATACAAAAACTCACGGAGCGGCCCATCCCGGCCAATCCAGCATTTTTTCTCCTGCACGGGAATGACATCCCCATCAGGAAATATAAAAAATCAGTGATACGCCACCTGCTTGATGCGGCTAAGGCATGCATTCCGCTTTGCTGGAGGTCTGCCCTTCCGCCGTCCATCGATCTGTGGCTCCGTAAGGTAGAAGAAATAAGGCAAATGGAGGATCTTACCCTTTCGGGGCAAAAGAGACAAGAGATATTCACTAAAACCTGGCAAACATGGCATACGTTCATATACTCTGAGGAGGGCCAGACCTTGAGAGGAACCGACATAATAACCTAATCACAATACAACGCAGTAGTAGGGAAAACCAAAAACTATACGGGAAGACAGACCAGTCAGTAAATGGAAGAGGGCATATGGATGATAGAGACTCCATGGCCGCGGACGGTCTTCCCCCCTTTCCCCTTTACTCCCTCTGTTTTCTTTCCCTAATCCCACCCACTTTTCCCCCTACACCACTAGTTTCTTTATTCTATTTCCCGCCCCTGCCTTGATTCCCCCGTGCTGCGGTAGCTCCCCCTGAGATAGGGGACCGCGGCCGGGGGGTTTGGGGAGAGGAGGGGGGAATTTTTTGTACAAAAAAAATACAATAAAAACGGGGGGCGGACTCCGCGGGACTGCAAACACTCATACAAACTCCCTACAGAGCCAGACAACTTAAGCTGCATGCAGGGGAAACTTCAGTGCAGGATACACATAGAGACGTAAGTTCACACAGAACCCCAAGCACACCACACTCTATCAACACACAGCAGCAGGCAATGCACTATACCCTGGTATGACACATGTTACTTAAACCCACAGGAAATGTTTAAGGGGACCAACCTGCTGTACATGCAAGTTTCATGTTGTTTGATTACTGTTTTATACTGTATGGTATATAGTACATATTACCCTGTAACCTGTTGGTCCTTGCGGGATCTGCTCCTTATGATAAATAAAAAAAATAAAAAATCTGTACTAGACAGGTGTTTGTATGTTTTTTGGAGTATTGGAATATCTTACTGTCAAATCCATCATGGTAATACAGCAGCTCTAAATGAAGCTGTTCTCAGAATCCTTTAATATTGGCTGCATGACAGCAACCCTAACCAAGCCTCTCACTGAATCAGCAGATTTGTGTTTCAGAGCAAAATAAAAAGGTATGGATACGATCTGGCATTGCACAGCACTCGTGTGTTTACTATCAAAATGTTGGTGTGGTTTGCATGGTTTTGTTTTGTGAATTGGTGATCTTTGCAGCTCTGATAAGTGTCAGAGACAGTGTGTGTTCATAGTTTGTATCCGTCCTCAGGTCTAGGTCTAATCTCAGGTTGTAAGGATTTGTGCAAGAAAATTTTTATCCATAGAAAAGTGTATAGATAATAATGAGCAAAAATTTCACAAATATTCCCATTTTGTGGATTTTAGATGTTGTTCTTGTCTAGACATATTTAGTTTGGTATTCAGAATCTGCCGTTAAAATGCAGATTTTTTTTTTATTTTTTATTTTTTTTTAGTATTATGTGGAACTCCTGAATATGGTGTAATGTCCCTCCAAAATGTATTTCAAATGTTTTATCTTAAACGCTGAGCCTGCTGTGCGAAAAGTTTATCGTGGAACCCCAGAAAAATGTTTTTCTACTTTTGGATAAAATAATTCTAAGCTGTGTCAGGCTGTTATTACGTGTGTCCTCACTGGGAAGTCCCCCAATGGGAATATGTGTACTGATGGACAGGGGACATTTTTCTAGTAGGGGCACAAAAATGATATCCCTATGGAGGAGCTAATAGATCCCTTATTATTCCACTTTCTGTAACAGACCAAGCTATCCATTCCCAATCCTCTTCCAAGTACCTGCAGTGCGTGAGCAGCTCTGTGTACGTTCTAAAGAAGATTGCAAACAATCGGGTGTCTTTTTTTGTTTAGTTTTTTTCTTTATTGCAGAAAAGACATGATCTCAAAGCGCCCACCACCTGTTCACAATATTTTTACTTTTAGTTCCAAATGATGATGAGGCTTTATTATATGAAGTTGAATTGATAAAGCTTTAACACACCAACCAAAGGTGCTCCTTTTTTTTGAGTTATGTGACAGTCATTTTTTAATTTCACAGGACTGAATTGAAAAATTAAAAAAAAAACACTTCTTTTTAAGGACAAGTATGTGTGTGAGCTTTGTGAATTGACCTTTGCAGATATTGTTTATGGTCACTGAGGACTTGACACTTATGCTTTAGTGATTTTCTTTTTTACTAGCACTATCCAGACACTTTTTGTATCACTACAAAATATTAGGTAGTGCGTGGCTGGCATTTCCCTAATGTACGGTACATGCATTTGGTATATACAAATTTATGTGTATGTGTCTATTCATGCTGTGTATTCTAAAAATTGTTAATTTATTCCTTATGTCACAGAACTGATACCATGTAAACAAAGCAAATCCTGATTCACTCAAGAAACAAAGACTGCAAAGATGTCTACAAAAGCTCCCATCTACCTGAAAAGAGGAAGCCGTAAAGGAAAACTAAGAGATGTGCTTTCTCCAGATATGATCAGTCCCCCTCTTGGAGACTTTAGACACACTATTCATATTGGCAGTGGGGAAGGAGATGTTTTTGGGGATGTTTCCTTCCTGCAAGGTAAATTCCATCTCCTGCCTCAATCACATCCTGGATCCTCCACCTCCTCTTCACCTGATGCAACCCCACCTCTATCCCATTCAGAGGTGTCATCTCCTATCCTAAAGAACGCCATCTCACTTCCTGCTATAGGCGAGCCACAAGCACTTTCCCTTCTGCAGGCTCCCCCACCAAAGCCACCAAGACTTCATCTCGAAGAGAAAAGTAAGAGCCCAATCACAGAGATGGCTCCTTGTGGAGGATTTACAGCAGAGGGAAGGGAAGAAAGGTTTCTTGCTCATGCCGGCTCTCTGCTTTCCCTACATGTGGATTTGGGGCCTTCCATCTTGGATGATGTGCTGCAAATAATGAAAAACGAGTAAAGACAGATGGACATCTTTTTTGGGCTACATCAAAAATTCTAAAACAATTTTTTATAAGTATTTTAGTTTTACACACTACAGAATGTCTTAGTTTTCTAAGTGGACACAAACAAGCCAATGCTGCCTAATAAGTATTTATACAGTGTTTATACTGTATATACCGATGCTGAGCATCTACATGCTGTATAGTTTTGGGACCTTTACTGGAATTAAACAGCATTCCATAAGGAATATTTACATTATACCTATAGAGTGGTACACCCTATTCTTAACTATCCAAAGCATATACAGCTTTCTTTGTACTAAGCAGGGTCATTCTTTAGTGCCTTCTTGCCAGAAAATGTCACTTTATTTTTATTTTTTTATTTCTTTTATTCTTTTTATGATCAAAAGCTGTAAATTGTTTATTGGACCAAATACAGAACAATATTTAATGTTGGATGTCATTTATTTGTGCTAAGCTGTGAAATGTATTTTGGGGGACTTATGTGAAAATGCAAAAAAAAATAACTATTTAGATGTTTTCTTCCTCTTATTTCCAGAGTATTCATTTTTGAATTCCAAATAAATGAAACAAACAAAGATGACAAGCATTAGAACATCTACTGTGTTTGAAATTGTCACATTTTTGTGAACATTAAAGGGGTTGTAAACCCTGTGCATTAAGGTGAAAAAACTTCTGTCACTGACCTGCCCCCCTGTAAATTTCTCGATTTCCTATCACTTTATCCTCTGGTGCCAAAGGCCAGCAGGATAAACTGAGAAAATTAATGTCCCTAAGAAGACTCAGACAAGCAATAAAAACAGTTTTCACATTTGCCCATTTTGTCCAAAACCAATTAAGTTTGATTTTGTTATAGTACGGGGGAATGTTATGCAGATAAAGAACTGGATACCAAACATGTCACGCTTTAAAATTGCGCACACTTGTGGAATGGCGCCAAAGTACAGTACTTAAAATTCTCCATAGGTGATGCTTTAAAAATGTTTACAGGTTACCATTTTAGAATAAGAGGTGGTTTCGACGCTGTGTACATATGCGGGCGCAACCTACGTATGTGTTCGCTTCTGTGTGAGAGCACAAGGTGATGGGGCACTTAAAAAAAATAAAGAAAACTTTTTATTTTTACACTTTCCAGGTTCGGAAGTGATGTCATGACGTCCTTTTTGGCCTCCGAGGGTCCTAGAGATGGTCAGTGACCATCTGGTCCCCGGCCAACTATATGGTATCCCACTGGAGAGACCAGAGAAGCATCGGCAGGCGGTGGGAGAGGGGGGACATCCCCTCCCACCGCCTGTAAAAGCAATCAAGTGACTAAACAGCCACTAAGATGGCTTCTACATGTGAGGGAATTTCCGGCTGAAAAAAAAAGATATCTGGATGATGCCTATAGCTGCAGACATCTTCCAGATATCGCCACTCAAAGTAAATGACGTCTACTTAGGGGAAGTGGTTAACATATTTTGCTCTCTTTTTGTCCGTTTAAAAGCTGAACTTGAGGTAAATGGCTAAAATACACAGATGACATACAGTATCTCACAAAAGTGAGTACACCCCTTATATTTTTGTAAATATTTTATTCTATCTTTTCATGTGACAACACTGAAGAAATGATACTCTGCTACAATGTAACGTAGTGAGTGTACAGCTTGTATAACAGTGTAAATTTGCTGTCCCCTCAAAATAACTCAACACACAGCCATTAATGTCTAAACCGCTGGCAACAAAAGTGAGTACACCCCTAAGTGAAAATGTCCAAAGTGTCAATATTTTATGTGGCCACCATTATTTTCCAGCACTACCTTAACCCTCTTGGGCAAGTAGTTCACCCGAGCTTCACAGGTTGCCACTGGAGTCCTCTGCCACTCCTTCATGACATCATTGAGCTGGTAGATGTTGGAGACCTTGCACTCCTCCAGCTTCCATTTGAGGATGCCCCACAGATGCTCAATAGGGTTTGGGTCTGGAGACATGCTTGGCCAGTCCATCACCTTTACCTTCAGCTTCTTTGGCAAGGCAGTGGTCATATTGGACCAATTTGATGCAGTGTGCGGCGTATGGTTTAAACACCGACAGGCTGACTCCACCCCTTCAACCTTGGCAGCACTCATACGTCTATTTCCCAAAGACAACCTTCTGGATATGACGCTGAGCATGTGCACTCAACTTCTTTGGTTGACCATGGCAAGGCCTGTTCTGAATGGAACCTGTCCTGTTAAACAGCTGTATGGTCTTGGCCACAGTGCTGCAGCTCAGTTTCAGGGTCTTGGCAATCTTCTTATAGCCTAGGCCATCTTTATGGAGAGCAACAATTCTTTTTTCAGATCCTTTAGAGTTCTTTGCCATGAGGTGCCATGTTGAACTTCCAGTGACTAGTATGAGAGATTTAGAGTGATAACATCAAATTTAACACACCTGCTCCCCATTCACACCTGATACCTTGTAACAATAACGAGTCACATGACATCGGGGAGGTAAAATGGCTAATTGGGCCCAATTTGGACCTTTTCACTTAGGGGTGTACTCACTTTTGTTGCCAGCAGTTTAGACATTAATGACTGTGTTGAGTTATTTTGAGGGGGCAGCAAATTTACACTGTTATACAAGCTGTACACTCACTACTTTACATTGTAGCAAAGTGTAATTTCTTCAGTGTTTTCACATGAAAAGATATAATAAAATATTTACAAAAATGTGAGGGTGTACTCACTTTTGTGAGATATTGTACATATATGGGGCTGTTTTACCTGCTGAAGGATTTGTATTTTTTTCAATGCAGTTCTAAGAATTACAAAAGTCCCGAAGTCCCATCTGGCAGGGCACAAGACCTGAATTCTCTGGGCTGTAGGTAAGTAACAGTTACAAGTCTTGCTGCATTGGCTGATACAGAGTTAAATTAAGGTATCTGCACTGCTTGCATTAAAAAAAAAAAAAATTGCAATACTTTTAACTATGAAGATGTTATAGTTGTCATTGCAGTGGCTAAATAACAGCTATACTTGTTCAGCCAAGCTTTGACTCCAAATGTTTTCTCATATTTCTGCCCATCGTAAATAACACTGTGGCATTCATCAGGAACAGAAGTGCAAGTTTTTGACCAGAAAAGCAGCTTTTTAGACTCGTTTCACACTAGTGTGAGTTGGATGTGGATTTCCCTGCATCCAATTTGCGTTACAGAAGAGTGTGAGGCCACAGAGTGGATCGCACAGGGGTCCTGTGCATCTTTGGCTCCGTTTTAGGCAAAAATTCAGGCCGGATTCATCCCTGAAACGGAGAACAGGGACGCACCGGACCTAAGTGTGAACCCAGCCTTAGGGAGATTATGATTTATTTAATTTTTTTTTTCTTAAATAAAAGGAAAATAATTAAAGGCCCTTAAAGTATATGTAAACCCAAATCATTAAATCTTGCAGAACCACTTAACATGTTAGAGACCATGTCTGAAGCAGCATTTCTGCTATTACCGTAGGTTTCCCCCTTTTTTTTTTTTTTCTTTTTTTTTTGGGGGGGGGGGGGTGGGGGGTTTAAAGCTGTTCAATAATAAGCCATCTCTGAAACTTGTGTGTCAGCGACTTTCTTTTAAAATAGCTGCAGCTTACCACCCCTGGGCAACTGCTGTAGAAGCCTTGCATGATCTAAAGAGGTAGTGTCTGCACAAACCAGTGACATATGACACTGGAATGTGCAATGTAAATAAATCAGTCGTTGTTCAGGCAATGGGTTGTCACTGCTTCCCAATTGTGCCTCTGTGGTGCCACCATCTTGCATAGACACTACAAGTGGCTGTTTCAGCATACATTATGTAGGCATGGTCCACTGTTGTCAACATCAGTAAACCCACGCTGGAATGCATGTAGACAGGATGTGGGAAATCAGCAGTACTGAGATGCAACAAGGCTGAAAAAGGAGTGAAAACTGTATTTATTACAGGTACTTAACATAGCGCCATCAATGTATGCAGTGCTTTACATTCTCATCAGTCCCTGCCCTCCATGGTGCTTACAATCACATTCATACATACACCTACTAGGGCCACTTTAGACAGGAGCCAATTAACCCACCAGCATGTCTTTGGAGTGTGGGAGGAAATTGGGTATTTCTCTTCTGTTTATTGAAGGACAAGGGAGAGATCTTAGTTCTTGATCAATAGATTGTAGGCACAAAAAGAAAGCACAGCCAGTTTTTCTCCTAGTGTCATGGAGTAAGGACCTAAGATTCCTGATGGAAATCTTGGCTCCCTTTTTTGCAGGGAAATCGTATTTCTATTTTATCTTCAACAACTGAGCTGGTTGACAGGCTAGATAACCTATTTCCTTGTAGTCCTCCTAGCTTAGTCAACAAGCCCTTGCTATGTGTGCATTCAGCTGCACCAGACCTATCCCAGATTGTGGCAATCTGACAGTTATCTCATGTGGCCTAGTTGCTCTGTCCCCTTACTTAAGAGCCCCCATGGTCCAGTGAAGACTGCCTGTCATGGGGAAAGTACACTCTATTATTTCAGGATGAGGTTAGTACATACTTTTGGTCTGATGGGTGTCTACATAAAGGCGGAAAGTAGCGTTCTCTGCCACTACAGCCATACAAGCTACGAAATACAGTGGATAGTGGCGCAGGTTTTAGTATGTAAAATGCAATATGAGTCCATGCAAGAGTCCTTTTAAGCTTTCTAGCTCTGTGTGAGAAAGCAGTCTGTAATAGCAGGGCAGCCTTGCAGAGGGAGTTGAAGCACACACCAAACATGTAAACAGGAAAAACAGGCGCCTCTTAACCTCCCTGGCGGTATGATTATTTTAGATTTTAGGTGCTGAAAGCGGTACCATTATTTTGCATGGAAATTTGGCGTCTTATATTGTAGGCCAGTAATTCTTAGGAATAACTCACTTAAATCTGTCCAAACCAGAGTCTAGTAGACATCACGGGTATGATAAAGTTTGAAACACGAAATCATAAAGTATAATATAAAAAAAAACTATAAAATAATTATAACAAATAATCATAAAAGTGTTTGATGACGAATTTCCCCACAAATCACTATCGCTTAATTCTGCGAGTGATTCTAATTTATTATCGCTTTTCTAGCTGGTCTAAAACCACTTTTGACATAAAGGGACACTTTTTGGTTGCTATGGACAATCTCCAGTTTCCAGGCAGAAAGAAAAGTATTTTATAATGTAAAAGTGCATGCAGGTCACTGGACCAACCACTAGAGACAAAGGGGATGTGTAATTATTTGATACAGTACACTGTAATCTTACAGATTACAGTGTACTGTATGTGTTTTTTACTTTTTGAATTTGGCGCCGAACTCCGTCGCAACGCTCGCAGGGAACGGAGCTCGGCACTGTGAATCAAGCGAGACACGGCGGCTCAAGATCACAGCGGGGTGACGTCGCAGGATCCAGGGGACAAGGTAAGTAACCTCTACATGGATCCTGTGAGGCAATCCCGAGTGTGGCTCGGGGTTACCGTTCTTGGTACTGAAAATTCACCGCGAGCCACACTCGGGAATACCGCTCAGCAGGTTAAGTAAGACTGTTTGTGTTTAATAGACAAGCGTATTAAAAAACTCATAGTGGTGTCTTTAAACGGGCACACTAGAGTCCAGTGAACCCGATCTCCATCTCAGCCGTCAGCAGTGGCCTTGTCCTGTTGCTCCCTGTGCCTCCGGCGTGCTGATCAGCAGGAACCTTTCGGTCGTTCAGGCGGGATCCAGAACGAGGCCTGGAACACAGCTGGTGGATCACAGGAGAGGGCTATAACGCCACGGACGTAATTGCAACGCGTTTTAGAGCGTGCGCACTTGGTAGATGTCTGTATTGTGCGCTCCTTTGTCAAGCTAACATGAATAGGCCGTGAGCAGCCTTTTTATGTGCCTTGGTGGTGCTGCCACCCAGTGGGGGAAAATTGTAACTGCACTCCATACATACAAATAGAGGCTTACAAATTCTCAATTAGGCCCCTTTCACGCTAGTGCGACTTCAAAGTCAAGCGTTTTTTGCCACGATTTCAGGGAATGCTTGTGTAAGGCCCCTTTCACACTTGTATGACTTGTCCCATGATTTGTGATGGCAAAGTAGCATGACAAGTCGTTTCCCCTAACAACCATTCATATTAGTACGACTTCAAGTCGTTCCGACTTCAAAGTAGTCCCTGCACTACTTTTGGTCTGATTTTGATGCCACTTACACAGGCATTCCCTGAAATCACAGTAAAATTGCGCGACTTCGAAGTTGCACTAGTGTGAAAGGGGCCTAAGTGGCATCAAAATCGGACCAAAGTAGTGCAGGGACTACTTTTAAGTCGGAACGACTTGAAGTTGTACTAATATGAATGGTTGTCATTGGAAATCGTGGGAAATTACTTGTCATGCTACTTTGCCATCACAAATCGTGGGACAAGTCGTATAAGTGTGAAAGGGGCCTTAGAGTAAAAGCAGGAGCAGAATATATACATACATATCTCTCTAAAAAGCACAATGGTATAAAACATTAGACGTGGATCATCAATGCAAGGACGATATATAAAATTATGTAGACACTTTAAAAATAAATGAACATTCGGGGGACTTTACCAGGCATCCCACTTCAGCACATCGGGGAGATGGAAGACGCATGCGGAACTGTCAGATCCCAATGGCCCATACAAACTTGACTTTATGAGAGCCTTACAACTCAGCCATTTCCTCAGCGGACTCGCACCCCCCCAGCGACTCGCACCAACCACTCACGACCATAGAGGAACTCTGTTCGGGGGCCGGGGTGATTCTGCATACGTTATCCCTGACTTACACCATCCTGATTGAGCCGTCGGGAGATTATTATCCTCCATGCTTGACCAGATGGGAAAGTGACCTGAACTGCCAATTCACCGATATTAAGAAACAGCAAATAATCAAATTTGCCCACAAATCCTCCCTGTGCGCCAAAATTCAGGAAACGAACTTCAAAATCCTCACACGCTGGTACAGGACCCCAGCCCTCCTTCACAAACTTTTCCCGAAGTCCTCGGACCTCTGTTGGCGTTGCCAATCGGAGGCGGGTACCCTCCATGTGTTTTGGTCTTGCCCACGGCTACGGAGTTTCTGGGGTGAGGTACGTCTTATAACCCAGAAATTTACTGACCGGGCGAACCGGCTTACTTTCTCCTGCATGCGACGGACACTCCGACACGTTTATACAAAAAATCGGTGATCAGACACCTCCTAGACGCAGCCAAAGACTGCATCCCACTCAACTGGAAATCCCCACACCCACTGACCATTGCCCAATGGTTACACAAAGTGGATGATATTTGCTTGATTGAAGACCTGATCCTCACTGACCAGAATCGACATGAAACATATTCCAAGACATGGCAGTTATGGAATATGTTTAAATATTCTGACGAGGGACAAAGCCTCAGAGGATCCCCCTGGCGACCTGACGACTGATCTCGCCATGTCCCAGGATTGCACTGCTACCCGGACGTGTGACTTCTAGGGAGGGGTGTTGCTGCCCACACGGGTCACCCCCCCTGAATCCATGTTCGAGGACATCTGTCCCCGCCATATCCCTCCCCCCCCCCTACCCTGCGTATTGCCTTTACAACCCTACCCTACTATTCTAATTCTTAGGCCCTGCTCTGTATTTCTTCTGTTTTTTTTATGCTGTTTTTTTTTATCTACTTCTTAATATTTCTTCTCTATGATAAAAGAGAAAATGGGAAGGAGGCTGTATCCAGGGGACCAAGGAAGGCGATTGCCCCCCTCTCGCAGACACTCTTGACAATACCTCACACGAAAGGGGCCACTTTGGACCCATGCAGAACCTACACCTGTATGATAGCCCAGGCGAGGACTCCACTCTCGTGCCCTATGTTGCTTAGTTTCTGTGTATGGGAAGTCTGTCTGAATAGATGCTTTCAGACTGTATATTATGCAAACGTATTATCTCTGTTACTGTGGTCCCTGTGGACCGGTCTCTCTGATTTAAATAAAAAAAAAAAATGAACATAACCATATGACTCAATTGTTGATTATTAAAATTATTGTTGTATACATGCTGACAAATTATGTCTGCAAGCATAAATAGATTAAATGGATACAAGTGAATATTTATTATAAATGGGTTATGGCTATAAACAGTACTATATAGGGAGATTATATGAATCTTATGACCGTACAAGCTGCCAGAACATGCATGTATGGAATAAATTCATGGTGTTTTGATGGAGATAAGTCTTATTAAAAACATGGTGGTATTATGGATTGATTATTTTATAACGATGTTTATTTTTATTTTTAATACTTTTAATCCTAGCCCTTGCTATGTGTGCATTCAAAAGTATTAAACACAAACAGTCTTACTTAAGAGGCGCCTGTTTTCTCTAGCCATACAAGCTACAGCTAGGGTTTTCCCAGGTTCTCCCATGGGGATTCCTCCTTTATCACTTGCAACCGTTTGTGGCTGTGATGATAATCTATTTAACATAGACTAGACTCATGAGAGAGAAGATCCAGCCTCCCTCCACATTGATTTGTGGAGCTCATACCAACAGCTCTGAACCAGTGGTGGAACTACCAGGGACGCAAAGGTTGCACTTGCAACCGGGCCTTGGCATTCCACCACTGTGGGGGGGGGGCGCGCCCAAGTGCCCGGACTGTGGCTTCACTGCAGGGTTGCTGTATGCAGTTGTAAGCACAAAGTGTGTAATACACTCTAAAACAGCAGGCAACACACAGGGGAGAGAGCTGATCTTGTGTGCCGGCAGCGGGAAAGCCTAGCTACATCATGTAGTAAATTTGCAGACTGAGCCTCCCCTTCTTGGGGTGAGTTAGCTCGCCATCCATAGTGACTGAAGTGCCCCCCTGCTCTCCCTTCTCTCTCCTGCCTCTGAGTACATTAATGTAAGGGGGACTCAGATGTAAGTGGGGGAGCAGAGACCCCTTTACACCAATGTCCACATCAACCCCCCACCCTTAAATCGGGGTTCCCAGAGCACTCCTTACATCAGAGTTCCCCTTTACATTAAAGTCCACAGAGCTCCCCCTTACAGTGAAATTCTGAAGACTCTGATGTAAGTGGTGCTCTGGGAACCCTGATTAAAGGGGAATCCTAGGAACTATTATGTAAATGGGGGCTCTGGTTACCCCCTTTAAACCAGGGTCTGCAGTGTTCTCCCCCCCACATCAGAGTCCTCAGTGTTTTCTTCCTTACATCAAAGTCCCAAGAGTTCTCACTTGCATCTGAGTCTGCAGAGTCCCCCTTTACAATGTAAAGGAGCTCTGCAAGTTGAGATGTAAGGGGAATATTTTTTTGCCATGCGCCGCTAAAGTGTTCGGGTTTGGCTTGAAGAAAAGGTGGCAACCGAAGATGGCAGAAGGGGGACTGCTGCAAAACATGTAAAAGGGTCCAGCTGTGGGACAGTAATAAAGGGCCCCAGGACCATAGGTCAGGGGGGGCCTTTATGGTTTCTTGCACTGGGGCTCTGAAGGGTTCTAGTTATGCCTCTGCTCTGAACTATTCGGTTGGTGGGCTAGTGGCTATCTCTAGTAATGTTTCCTGTATCAGTCTTTTATTGTGCAATATGTGGGGTGCACTTCAACTATACTGTTGAGCTGCAGAGATGACACGTAAAAAAAGATTTCATGTGCATGCCTTTCAAGGAACAGGGTCTTTTTCTTCCATTACTGAGGGTAGGAGTACACATCTACTCCAATAAAGGTACCCGGGGATTCAAGCTGAGAAGGATTGTCTCTATGGCGGGAAGGCTTCGGGCTTTTACTGTTTATAAACTAAAAGGAGATATTTGCTTTTTTCTTGGGTCAGGCTTTTATTTTTAGATTTTGCATGTTCTCTACCAGGTCTATCATAGCTTCCCTTCATCAGGGAGACCTAGCTTTTTCGGACATCAGTGCATGCTTCCATGCCCCTATTTTTTCTGCACAACACACTACTTCCATTTTGCCCTCTGCAATATTAGTTTGTGTTGCATATAAAAAGGGCGCGCTTTAAGAGTCTGCAAAATGCAAACAAATCGTTATGTGATACAATTAGGATTTAACACAGTGGTCACCAGGTCAAGCCACCACATGAATAGCTCTGCTCCTGGGAGTGCAATAGTTAATTGCTGCCAATAGGATGATCCAAAGCCAGGTCCTATTTCATAAAAAGCTCTATATTACCACAGAAAATAAGGATCCACAGTGCATTATTGCCTTAAAGTGTAACTCCACTTTTGTTGAGAAAAAAAACATTGCCCTCTGGGTGATCTATGTACATTGCAAGGAGTATACCAAACTTTGTTGCAGATTCCTACCTTTTGTTATTCTGAAGAAATCCATGTGTGTTTGTCTGTGCCTCTGTTCTCAATGGGTGTAATGGGAGTGGTTTCATAATTAACTCTCAGGTTTGGCAGCAGCAGGGTACTAATGAGAAAATCCGTTGGGCCTATATCCCTTTTAGACAGGTTCCTATTAAAAGTATATCTCCAAAAATGTAATTTTTGTTGCAGGGGATGCCTAAAATCTGACTTGTATCTTAGTGCATATTTCTGGGAAAATTGGTGAGCCAATCACGCAGGAAATTATGTTTCTGGGGAGTGGTCAGTACACATTCTGTGTACAGAACAACCCCAGGTATCCATATTGCAATGCATTCTCAGAAAATTACAGAGCTGCAGATTAAAAAGGAAAGGTAACTTTTAATAACATTCAATTACAATATGATTAGTGTCGCAGTTATATGCGCTATATAATTTTTTTCTTTTTTTGCTACTTTTTTTTTTCCCCCACGAAAGTGGAGTTACCCTTTAAAAAAACTGCCCATCCCATGTTTGCGCAATGAGTTGTGTTCTTTTTTATCTACACATGTCCTCATTGGCTTACTGAATCAAGTTGCTGTGGCTCAACCCTGTGCTAACTTCTAAGCATACCCTCAAGTGAACTGATTTGCATAGAGAGGATTGGCTGACGATTCTTTTTAAAGACGAATTGTCTGGTGATTGAGAGTTCCATTATTTTCTGGGTCAGTATACCCTACATGTGCATTACCTATGCACTGACGGTAAGAGTCAGTGTGTTTGGGTGCTGGTGGCGGCTTTCTTGTCTCTCTTCATCTGATCTCTCCTCTCTTCTGGATTTTTTTGGACTGGATTTATGCCATAATCATATTTTAGAGTGACAGATAATGAACTTTGTTTATTTTATTTTTTTAAGCGCTACATCTCAATTTTTCATTGCTATCTATTGTATCCAACAATATTGTGTCAGCTGCTGCTTTTTATTTTTTGTTTTTATTCTTTTTGATTTAGGCCGGGTTCGCACTTGTGCGACACGACAGCTGTCCTTCTTTGGATCCGACTTTGCCCTGCGACATGAAGCCGACATATGTCCGACTTTCAATGAACGGGGATCCGACTTGGATCCCCGCCAATACCAGGCACTGTGTTTGGTATGAATCTTGAGGGGGAACTCCACACCAAATTTTAAATAAAAAACTGGCATGGGTTCCCCCTCCAAGGGCATACCAGGCCCTTGTGTCTGGTATGGATTTTAAGAGGAACCCCCACGCCTTAAAAATGGCGTGGGGTCCCCCCAAAATAGACCCTTATCCGAGCACGCAACCTGGCAGGCCGCAGGGGAAGAGGGGGGGGGACGAGAGAGCGCCCCCCTCCCTCCTGAACCGTACCAGGCCGCATGCCCTCAACATGGGGGGTTTGGGGGCAGGGGGGCGACCCATGTTGACAGGGCCTCTTCCCGACAACCCTGGCTGTTGGTTGTCGGGGTCTGCGGGCGGGGGGCTTATTGGAATCCGGGAGGCCCCCCTTTAATAAGGGGGCCCACAGATCCCGGCCCCCCACCCTATGTAAATGAGTATGGGGTACATCGTACCCCTACCCATTCACCTGGTGGAAAAAAATGGCAATAAAAAAACACACAGCTTTTTAAAGCAATGTATTGCAAAGCTTCGGGGTCTTCTTCTGACTTCGGGGGTCTCCGCGCTCTCCGGTTCTTCCTTCCTTCTGCCGGGCCTCCGCTATCTTCTTCCAGCTCTTTTGCTAGCGGGGCCCGGTCTTCTCCGTCGCCTTCTTCCCTCGCTCTCCGGTTCTTTCTTTCTTCCTTCTGCCGGCCCCTCCACTATCTTCTTCCAGCTCTTTTGCTAGTGGAGGGGCCGGTCTTCTCCGTCGCTGTCTTCTTCCCTCTTCTCCTTCTCGATGTTGACACGTCGCTTCCTCCCGCTGTAATGCTTGGCTGTTCGCTCCGCAGAGATTTATTATAGGCTTCTCATGACGTCACAGTCACATGCTCCCATGACGTCACAGTCACATGCTTCGGGGATGTGATCTTTCTGATATTTTGGAAGATCCTCACAATGTATGCCAGCCTTCCAGGCTGGGAAGGGGTCCTGGACTCCGTGTTATTGAAGAGTAGTTGGTCACTGGAGGAGCTTCAAGTCATTTGGTTGTCCCTACAACACGGAATCTGCTGGATTAAGTCGGACTATGCCACAGCAATGGCATACATCAATTATCAGGGAGGAACCAGTAGTCTTGCTTATGCAAGAGCAGTAGTAAGGATTCTGTCTTAGGCAGAACTTCATGACCCAGCCTCGTTCTCGGTTTGCTTCCCAAGCGTGGAAAATTGGCAGGCAGACTTCCTCTGTCATCAGGGCATGGATTTTGGAGAATGTTTTCTACACTTAGTGGTGTTCCAGGACATGTCACAGAACACCGGGCATGAACCTTCTGGTCTTTAATTTCAACAAACAAAACTGCACAGATTTGTCTTCACGTGCAGAGATTCTCATTTGGAAGCAGCAGATGCTCTGGTAGCTCAGAGGAATCAATACAGCATAATATATGCCTATTCCTCCCCTTCAACTCTTTCCTTGTCTGTTTCCCTGGATTGAGATATGGGTGATTAGGGATGAGCCGAACACCCCCCAGTTCAGTTCGCACCAGAATTTGCGAACAGGCAATAAATTTGTTCGAACATCCGAACCCTGTTAAAGTCTATGGGACACGAACATGAAAAATCAAAAGTGCTAATTTTAAAGGCTTATATGCAAGTTATTGTCATAAAAAGTGTTTGGGGGACCCGGGTCCTGCCCCAGGGGACATGTATCAATGCAAAAAAAAGTTTTAAAAACTGCCGTTTTTTTGGGAGCAGTGATTTTAATAATGCTTAAAGTGAAACAATAAAAGTGAAATATTCCTTTAAAATTTGTACCTGGGGTGTGTATATAGTATGCCTGTAAAGCAGCGCTTGTTTCCCGTGCTTAGAACAGTCTCTGCACAAAATGTCATTTCTGAAGGAAAAAAAGTAATGTAAAAGTACTCGCGGCTGTAATGAATTGCCGGTCCCGGCAATACAGAGAAAAGTCATTGATAAGAAAAAAAAATGCGTGGGGATCCCCCCAAATTCAATTACCAGGCCCTTCAGGTCTGGTATGGATTTATTTTTCTTTTTTTTCTCCAAAAGGATGTTTATTGAAAAATATATTAAGAAAAAGTTTACATACCATTGCACAATGTGTAGTATATCCATAGAACACTTGAATATTTAGATAACTTTTGAAATAATAAACAAAAACACAAATACAAAGCTGTAAATATACCATACTTCTCTCCCGCACTCCCCAGACCCCCATACCTCCAAATTATACTCAAACAAGACTCGACCCCGTCACCCCCACCAGACCCCAACTGCAAACTGCATATGGGACCCGCAAACCCCCACCAAACAGCCTATAAAAGCATTCTGTCCAGTACAAGCTCGAGCAGAGAGAGCCCCGGGGTATTCCACCAAGGAGCCCATAGCCTTTCAAATTTCCCCTGGCGACCTCTGTGCTGATAGATGTATTTTTCTAGGCGTAGGGTACGTCCCATCTGAGTTATCCATTCACTCAGTCTAGGAGGTTCTTCCGCTTTCCAATGGTGAAGAATGAGTTTGCGGGCCTGAAAGAGGGCTCTACCGATGGCTGATTTTGGATTGTCCTCTAGTGGCAGGCCATCCACAACCCCCAGGACACAGATCCTGGGGTCCTACGGAATCTCCACCGAGAACACCTCCCCTATGGTTTTAAGAACCCCCCTCCAGTAGAGATGCAACTTGGGGCATCGCCACAGCAAATGGATGAGGTCCCCGTGATCCCTAGCACATCTCGGGCAGCTGTCCTCCTCTCCCAGACCCATCCTGTGCAATCTCGCAGGCGTAAAGTGTACTCTCAGCAATATGTACAATTGGGACAGGCGTTGGGCAACGTTAAGCGAACTTCCCTGAACTGCTAACAACGCCTCCTCCCACTGACCCTCCTCAAATAGACCAACATCCCTTTCCCACAAGGCTATTACCCCCGCAGGAAAGCCCGGCAAAAAAGAGGATAGTAGCATGGCGTATGTTCTAGAGATGAAACCCTTAAAACTGGGCACCCCCATCATAGAGTGAAAGATTGGGGCTGGAGACAATATCCACGGGTTGTTTCCCGCCTGGGCCCTAACTGCATGGCTCAACTGTAAGTAATAAAAGTGCATGGACCCATGCAGCCCAAACTGCTCCTGCAGCTCCACAAAGGGCCGCAAACAGCCATTGGAAAAGATGTGGACCAAATGGGTAACTCCACCCCTCCTCCAACGCTCCGCACAGGTCAAAAGAAGCAGCTCCCCATAATACCGGTTGCTCCAAATCGGGCTGTAAACTGTAAACCCCTCAATCTTTTGTATTTGACGTGTTTTATTCCAAATTTTTTGGATCGGGCATAGGTGGGGAAGAGCTTGTTTGACTTGGCAAATTGCAATGCCTCAAGGCCTGTTACTACACTTTCCGCTCCCGTGGTGCGCAGCATCAGGGCAACTGTCGGGTCCCCCACCTCCCCCTCCATGACCGGCTTCTCTGTTAGGGCTCTAGCAACGTGCTGCAACTGCGCAGCTACATAATATAACCATGGATTTGGGAGGGCCAGACCCCCCTCCTCCTTGGATCTCTGCAACTGCTCCAATTTGATTCTAGGGGTTTTGTTAAGCCAGAGAAGAGATCGAAATAGAGAATTAATGATTCTGAAAAATTTCAACGGGATCACAATGGGAGTGTTATGTAGAACGTTCAAAAGTTGTGGCATATAAATCATTTTAATGAGGTTGGCCCTGCCCGCCATGGACATCCTCAGATTAGACCATATTTTGGATTTATCCCTAATCCTAGTTAGAAGGGGCGATTAGATTGAGAGAAATGTACTCACTAAGTTGTGGAGTGACCCATATACCCAAATATTTAAATTGCCGTGAGACTGGGATATCCTGCAGCATGGGTCCCTGGTCCCCCGGGGAGTCCAATAGCATCATTGAGGATTTAGTCCAGTTAATTACCAGGCCAGAAAATGAGCCAAAGTTCCGGACCACCGCCATAGCCTCTCTCAGGGACCCCCCCGTATCCCCCAGCAGCAACATCGTATCGTCCGCATAGAGCATGATTTTTTCATGCGTCTGGCCATACTTAAACCCAGATATTAAGGGGTTGGACCTAATGAGAGCAGCCATTGGTTCTATGGCGATGGCAAAAAGCAAAGGGGACAGGGGACACCCCTGCCGTGTCCCCCTATGAAGAGGGAACGGAGGAGAGACCCTGCCCGCCTCCCTAATGACCGCCGAAGGGGAATAATATAGAAGCTGCACCCAGGAGCGGTACACCGGTCCAAAACCAAATTTTTTCATCGTTTCCCACAGATATTGCCACTCGATGCTATCGAATGCTTTATGAGCATCAAGGGACAGCAGAGCCCTATCCCCAATATTATCCGCAGGAGACTGCATGTTAAGAAACAATCTCCGAAGGTTAATAGCTGTGGATCTTTCCGGTATAAAGCCGGATTGGTCCGAGTGTATTATGGATGCAATTACCCCATTCAATCTTGTGGCCAATACCTTAGCAAGGATTTTAATATCAGTCTGCAGTAGCGATATCGGCCTATACGAGCCCGGGTCTAATGGGTCCTTCCCAGGTTTGAGCAGGAGGACTATACTGGCTTGTCTCATAGATTCGGGTAGACGGTGTGTTTCCCTGGCCATATTTAGGGTACGGAGCAGTTGTGGTAAAATCTCTTCCCCATATTGTTTATACACCTCTATCGGGATGCCGTCGTCTCCAGGTGCCTTGGAGTTGGGAAAGGAGCTGGTGGCTGCAAGCATTTCCTCCACTGTAATGGGAGCTTCCAGAGATTCCGCCTGGGACTCCGTCAAACACGGTAGTTCTATTCCCCGCAGAAAATCCCGAAGCTCCTCCATCGTATGGGTCTGTTTAGATCTATATAGATCCGCGTAGAAGTCCCTCAATTCCCGCATGACAAGATCTGGGGTATTAACCATCCTCCCCGCTGTGTTGCGTAATGCCCCGATGGATGGAGATGACTGCTGGGATCTAACCAATTTAGCTAGTATTGAACAAAGGGGGGACAATGGGTATACTCAATACCCTGGGATTTTTTGAAAAAACGGTGCTTGGTAGAGATAAACACAGAAATCAAATCTATAAAAGATTATTAAGCCCTTTCTATAGAGTTCTGTTGACAATCATCATAACATGTACCTTTATTGTTTTCATAACATTCCTATTTCCTCCCTTTTTTTTTTTTTAATACCACTATCTCGCATCTCTCAGACTCCAATGCATGTTTCATCTAGAGTGTATAATATCACTTATAATGTATTGAACATGATTGATGTACGTCACTCTGTGACTTGATTTGGCATATTGTATGTTCATGCTCCATCCTGAGCTTTCCCAATCTCACCAATTTGTATTTATTATAGACCATTGCTATTAATTGTATAAAGTTTCAACATCATTGTACCACTTTTCTTGAAGGAATGGCAACTGAACCTCCTAGCATTATTTATCTATATAGTTAATATATGTCTATGCATATAATTCATGTGCACTAAATTTCTAATTAATTTTCTTTATATTCCACATGGCATTTCTTGACTGGCTCAATTTATAATCCTCCCAGTGCAACCATACGGACGCCCAGGGGCCCCCAAGTTTGATTTGACTCGTGATGCCAATCGAGTTTTCAACTGGGTGCCCCAATACGGATGATCAATGCTGACAGTCACCCCTTAGTTCCATCTGCGCTGCTTTACCACTTTTTTCAACACTTTTTTTCCCACCATTATGTATCAGATTGCGGGTTCATTCTGTTTATTTTCCCAAACTTAAGATGGCGCGGTTGACCTCAGCAGCAAGCGGCTGGCCAGCACACACCCCTTTGGACGTGTGACGTGCCACGCTGCCTGCTGTTCCAATGACGCTTGCGCCAGTCCAACTCATGGACGGCGCGCGTCATCATTGATCTACCAATAGACGTCCGCATCGCGGCGATGACGTCAGACGCCGCCGCTATGGGGGTATTTTAAATGCGGCTTCAGCCGCCGACAGTCTGCCAGGATCTCTCGTCGCTCTGGGGCATTGAGACGTGCATGCTCCAGCCTGATCGATTCTGATTCCCTATACTCACCCAGGTAGGATGCTGTATGGACAACAGTTCGTCCGCTGTGTTGATTGTTTTTCTCCTCGCAGCGGTCGCGGTTGCTCATTACTTTTTCCTTTCTTCTTTTTTATCTACAGCTGATGTAAAGTTCATTGACCCTACTCAGTCTCCTAGGGTGAAGCCTAGCTATTGAAGTCTCCCCACTTTTTGATCTCTAATATTCCAGCCTGAGGGTTTTCCTTTTTTTGAGCCAAAAATGTCTTTGCCATTTAAAATGCTCACAATTCCCTATTGGCATATTGCTATTGTGAATAAGTGACACACTGAATAAACCTCTCAAGGTAAGAGGCTGCATCCTTACCCATCCCAGGAACTACATTCCTGTCCCTATCTGTATGCAATTGTGACAGTTTTGTTGGATATATATATCATATATATTCTACATTCTTATATTTCAACAGGAATTTTCTTTACCCCTATGGTTGCAATCATTTTGGGTTGTTTTATTAGATTGGGTCAGTCGGCTGAGTAGACCAGTGGAAAATGCCATTTTTTCCTTCAAGTCTGTGGTTATGTTGCAAATTGGTGAGTGTTTGTATATATTTCTGTATGCATGATGCTCAGCATGGGCCATGATCTTAATATGAATTGATCAATGTTTCAATGATTTGTCCCTATGAATAATTTGATCACTAACGTGCCCACGCATGTCAACTAGTTTTTTCTAAAGTTTAACACTATAGTTTGTAACTTTTTAACCATTCTATGTTACTAATTGTTATATATCCTGTATTTACAGTTTAATCTGCTATTGCTCTTAACACTCCTGAGGAAGCTCCGTTTGGAGCGAAACTAGTTGAGTGGAAACTAAGCAGCGAATTGCATCTCTTGATAACTGACCTTTATATCTTCAAGGATGGTTACTTTTTTGTATTGTTTTTCATTATTTTATGTAATAAAATATAATCTTTTATAGATTTGATTTCTGTGTTTATCTCTACCAAGCACCGTTTTTTCAAAAAATCCCAGGGTATTGAGTATACCCATTGTCCCCCCTTTGTTCAATAATAAGTCAAAATGGGATGTGGTGCTTTTTGATTTGACCAAGAGTACCCCAAAATATTATTTCTCAATTTAGCTAGTAGTTTGCCTGTCTGTTCCCCCTCCTCATAGAAAGCTAGTTTAGTAAAAAATCTTTTTTTATCCGCTTTGGATGCATCTATTCTATTTAGTGCGTCCTGTGCCGCTATCCAAGCCTCCCGGGAGCCCTCCCCGGAGTTGGCGATGTACTCCGCCTCCAAGTGTCTAACCATGCGGGCGACCTGCTCTCTCTGTTCCGAGGTATTGCGCTTAATGACATTGACTTCAGATATAAAGACCCCCCTCAGGAAAGCTTTAAAAGCATCCCAAGAGGCGTTCAAATCAGGGTGGCCAGCATGTCTCTGCCAGTACTGCGCAATGTCAGCCTCTATTTTAGCATGAGAGGGGAAAAGATTCAGCCAGAAAGCGTTCAGCTTCCATGGCGCTCTTTGCAAGGTAGATTCCGGCCTTACCCTCAGGTGAACCAATAGGGGAGAGTGATCCGAGATGCTCCTGGGAAGATACTGCACCTTCTCAATATACTGGTACGCCTCTGCTGAACACAGACACAGGTCAATTCTGGATAAAGACATATGCGTCTTTGAAAAGCAGGAAAACTGCTTCTCCAGAGGATTTCTATTTCTCCAGGGATCCATCCACCCCACCTCCTCCATAAACCTAGCCAGAGCTGGCTTGTTATTCCCTGTTCCACCCGATGGGGGAGGGTGCCTATCTAATTTTAGGTCCGTAACACCATTCAGATCCCCTGTTAAAATCAGGGGAACCCCTGGACTACAGAGCTGGAATGCCAGCAAGGCACGCAAAATCAGCGTGTTAAATGGTGGCGGGACATGTACTGCTGCCAGAATGAACTTCAAGTGGTAGAGGCTACAGTGCAAAAAAACATATCTCCCCTCCTGGTCAATCCTTGAATCAAACAATTGGAAGTCCAGTGACTTATGTATCAGGACACTCACACCCCGCGAGTACGAGGTATGAGTGGAGTGATATGCCCATCCCGCCCAAGCATACCCCACCCCCGACAGTGTGTCAGGAGTCAAATGAGTTTCCTGGAGAATACACACTGCCGGGGAGATGTTTTCTGATGGAAGTGAACACCATGGTGCGCTTAAGTGGATCACTCAAGCCCCTAATGTTCCAAGACACTAAAGGTACACTAACCATCATGTAACCATATAATAGTAAATGCAACAGTGCAGTTGAGCGAGTAGGGTTGTCCACCGGCCAAACTTGGCGTACAATGGACCCCCGCAGTCGCCATTCAAAAACATACAGATAACACATAGTTTTATATCCCCCCTCCACCCAACATCCAATGTCTTTCTCCTGCCCCCTCTACCGAGGTGCGACATGTGCAGTGTTAGTACTTGGGTAACAAAGTTGGGAAGAGGGGGGGGACCAGCTGGGGCGGAAAGATTGTCAATCAGAGAGGGACTCCGGGCGGGGGAAGGGGTCATCCAGTGCCCACCAGGCAAAGCCTGCACGGCCAGCGCCGGTCCTGGTATGTACCCGTATAGAAAAACGAGGGGGAGGGGGGCGGGGAAGGGTGCAACAAAGTCATTTGTCCGCCTGTGACAACAGGGCCTCCAGAGTGCGAGAGAGAGAAAAAAAATGTGGAAAAAAATAAAAAAACAACCTATCAACCGAACTAGAAGGTCCTGGGAGTGAACAGAAACCCAGTGCGGGCTCAGGTGCAACAGGCATACACTGGCCCAAGTCCGATACCCCTCGGGGTATACCAACGATAGTTCAAATTGCATGCTGATTTCTAATGCTCATTTCCTGGCAAAAACATAGGTATGTGTCTCCCGGTCGTGTGACCTTGTGGCTGCAACGTATCTTGCTTCAAACGAAGGATACTTCAAGGGTATACCCCACCGCAGGGGTCAGTCTGCATCCGCCGCCGGCCCACCTGCCTGGTGGAAGAGATGATCATTTGTGTCTAGCCAAGCTGAGGCTTCCGCCGCCGTTTCAAAGAACTGTACCCTGTCCCCTGCCACTATTCGGAGCTTGGCAGGATACAACATTGCATAGTTGGCCCTCAGGCGCTGCAGTCGCTTCTTCACCTCCCCAAATTTAGCCCTGCGTCTCTGCACCTCCGCCGAGAAGTCTGGGTAGAAGGATACTCTCACTCCATTAAACTGGATATTGCGTTTTTCTCTAGCCAGTCGCAGGATAACCTCCTTGTCCTTAAAGTTAAGGAGTTTGGCCAGCATGGTGCGGGGCGGATTTCCCGGAGGCAATGGCCTAGGAGGCACTCTGTGTGCGCGTTCCACTGAGTAGAAGGGGGTAAAGACATCTTTGCCAAATATCTCTAGCAACCAGCCCTCCACAAACGCCGTAGGGTCTCTGCCTTCCGTTTTTTCTGGAAGACCCACTATGCGGACATTGCTCCTTCTCAAACGATTCTCAATGTCCTCATTTCTAAATTCATTGGCAGCATAAAAATAATTTTCAAAAAAAAAAAAATTCATTGGCAGCGGCAATCCTGGCAGTGACCTGCATATCTCTGATAAGGGGGGCCATCCTGTCTTCCACTTCACTGACCCGACCCTCCACCGCAGTGGTGCGTTCCCGGATCTTCTGGATGTCATGGCGGATCAGCCCTACATCCTCCTTCAGCCCTCCAAAGTGTACCTGCAGAGTTTCCACAGAGGCCGAGCATTTATTTACAGCTCTAAGGATTTCTGCCAGGGTGGGTTGTTCAATGTCTCCCTCCTCCTCCTCCTCTACCATGTCTGGTGAGGACTGACCTGAGGCCTGCTGTAGTGACTGCATGGAGGATTCCTCTGTGTGCTGTGGGCAGAGGATAGCTGGAATAGCTTCCAGGTCCTCCTCAGCAGATCGCCCCCCCACACTGTTCAGTTTTTGTGTATAGTATGTCATATCCTTAGGGCCATCTTTCCCCTGTGCTTTGGGGGTTTTGGGTGCTTGCTTACCCGAGTCCTTCTTGTCCCCTCGTGTGCGCTGCTGCGCCGCGGCGCCATTTTGGCTGACCTGCATGTCGTCTCCCTTCTGCTGGTTGCGCGTCAGCATACCGGTTTTAGAAGCTGGCGGTGGGCTCAGGACGTGCCTGGGTCTTTCGGGATACTGCTGGTGGGTTCCGGTGCCGGTTTCAGCAAGTTGTTCGGCCGGGAGAAGGATCACTAAAGGATACACTCAGGGAGCTCTGTGAGACACGTCCGCTCACATGCCGCTCTTGGCCACGCCCCCCTGGTATGGATTTTAAGGCGAACTCCGCGCCAATTTTAAAAAAAAAATGGCGTGGGGTTCCCCCCAAAAATCCATACCAGACCCTTATCTGAGCACACAACCTGGCAGGCCGCAGGAAAAGAGGGGGGGCGAGAGAGCGCCCGCCCCTCCTGAACCGTACCAGGCCACATGCCCTCAACATGGGGAGGATGCTTTGGAGTCTGGACCCCTAAGCACCATGTCCCCATGTTGATGGGGACAAGGACCTCATCCCCACAACCCTTGCCTAGTGGTTGTGGGGGTCTGCGGGCGGGGGGCTTATCAGAATCTGGAAGACCCCTTTAACAAAGGGGACCCCCAGATTCCGCCCCCCCCTATGTGAATTGGTAACGGGGTACACTGTACCCATACCATTTCACAAAGAAAGTGTAAAAAATTTAAAAATAAACACACAGACACAGTTGGAATAAGTCCAGCGGTGGTAATCCACTCTCGATCTCCACTCCAGCGATGTCGGTATCCTGCGATGGATGATCTCTCCAGGCTCCAACGACGATGTCCAGCTATGAGGAACAGCACACGGTCCTCTCTTCACCGGAGCGGAGACACCCCGGGAATGACTCGGCTTCAGCCAGTGACAGCTCTTATGTAGCTGAGGGCGGGGCCACCCGTCACGTGACCCCCTCCCCCTCTGACACAAGGGGAAACCCAGGCTTCCCCAGTGATGTGACGGGTGACTCCGCCCCCTCTGATGCAAGGGAAACCTGCGTTGCATCAGAGGGGGGCGGGGTCACCCGCACGTCACTGGGAAAGCCTGGGTTTCCCCTTGCGTCAGAGGGGGACGGGGTCACGTGACGGGTAGCCCTGTCCTCGGCTACATAAGACCTGTCAGGCTTTGTCGGTGTCTCCGTTCCGGTGAAGAGAGGATCGTGTGCTGTTCCTCATCGCTGGAGCCTTGATAGATCATCCATCGCAGGATACCGACATGAGTGGAGATCGAGAGTGGATTACCACCGCTGGAGTCTTTTTTTTTTTTTTTTTTAATAAAGGGCTTATCCCAACTGTGTTTTTTTTATAATTTTTTTACACTTTCTTTGTGAAATGGTAGGGGTACAATGTACCCCGTTACCAATTCACAAAGGGGGCGCGATCTGGGGTCCCCTTTGTTAAAGGGGTCTTCCAGATTCCGATAAGCCCCACGCCCGCAGCCCCCCACAACCACCGGGCAAGGGTTGTGGGGATGAGGCCCTTGCCCCCCTCTTTTTCTGCGGCCTGCCAGGTTGCGTGCTCGGATAAGGGTCTGGTATGGATTTTTGGGGGGAACCCCACGCTATTTAAAAAAAAAATTGGCGCAGGGTTCCCCTTAATATCCATACCAGACCTGAGAGGCCTGGTAATTGAATTTGGGGGGACCCTCACGCATTTTTTTTTTATCAATGACTTTTCTCTGTATTGCCGGGACCGGCAATTCATTACAGCCGCGAGTACTTTTAAATTACTTTTTTTCCTTCAGAAATGACATTTTGTGCAGAGACTGTTCTAAGCGCGGGAAACAAGCGCTGCTTTACAGGCATACTATATACACCCCGAGGTACAAAATTTAAAGGAATATTTCACTTTTATTGTTTCACTTTAAGCATTATTAAAATCACTGCTCCTGAAAAAAGGCAGTTTTTAAAACTTTTCTTTGCATTGATACATGTCCCCTGGGTCACGACCCGGGTCCCCAAACACTTTTTATGACAATAACTTGCATATAAGCCTTTAAAATTAGCACTTTAGATTTCTCCCATAGACTTTTACAGGGTGTTCTGCAAATTTGTTCCAAATTGTTCGCTGTTCGCCGAACGGGTGAACAGGCAATGTTCGAGTCGAACATGAGACTGTTTTTTTTTTTTTTTTGTTTGTTTTTTTTTTTTATTATATTCTCTTTATTGATTTTCTTTCATATTCAAATTAACAGTGTACATACTTATACAAAAAAAAATTTCATAAAAAATAGCAAAATATTATCAGTATAATTTTCACTCTATTGATCCTTATCCCTCCCTCCTTCCCCCCCTCCCACTTTACCATTTCTAATTAATGGGTTTTTCTATTATCTTTTCTTCCATTTTTTTTTTTTTACACATTTACAATTATTTTTATTTTCATTTTAATTTTCCTTATACCATTCTTCTTCTTTTCTATTTTACAGGGTTTGACTCAAACTCGAAGCTCATCCCTATGCGTGATACTTGTTCAAGACTGGCCTAAGTATATGTACTCTGACCTGATTAGACTTGGGGTGGATGTTCCGTTGGCTATTCCAGACCATCTGGATCTTCAATCCTATGTACTGTTTTACCTTCCTGCTTTACAGTTGCTGTCTTTAACCACATGGCTTTTAAAGCCCAAGTCTTGGGAGACCTGAATCTGTAATTCCTACACTGTTAAACAGTTAGGTATTCAATTTTCCTACTATTGCATATAGATGGCATTTTTCACCTGGTGCGAGGAATGAAGCTTTTACCCCAGGGAAAACTGCATGATCCAGACCTGACTTTTTGCAGTCAGGTCTGGATCAATTTTTGAACCTGAGCACAGTCATTGGATAAATCTCCTCATCTGTGATCCTATTCTAAAGACCACTATCCTTCCTTTCCTTGACTAAAGCCTTGTACACTTGTAGGAGGAGGAGCCGCTGTACTAACTATCCGACATTAGTACAGCAATATCCCCTGCTGTGCTATTGTGTTCTGACAGGGGGATGCCCCCCCGCCAGAACACTCTGGTCAGCACTCTCAGCCGATTGGGAGCTGACCCTTCGACAGAAGCCGGCTGAACGACCGGCTTCTGTCAGACCGACTGCAGTACACACGGGCCAAATGTCAGCCAGTTTTTATTGAACCAGCCAATGCCGTCCGACATTCAGCCCATGTGTACTAGGCTTAAAGTGATTGTAAAGTCTCGTTTTTTTTCCCAGATCCTCCTCTTCCCAGGTCTCTCTTCTGTGCTCCTGTCCCCTCCCTCCTGCTCAGTGCCCCCACAGCAAGCAGCTTTCCATGGGGGCACCCAAGTCGTGTCACAGCTCCCTGTGTACATTCAGACACAAAGCCATGACCGGGCCCTGCCCCCTTTCTCCCCGATTGGCTAGCTGACTTTGATTGACAGCCGTGGGAGCCAATGGCACCACTGCTTTGTCTCAGCCAATCAGGAGGGAGAATCTCGGATGGCAGTCGTGGACAGAGAGGGACCTCAGGTAAGTATTAATTGGGCTGAGGGGGGATGCTGCACAAAGAAGGTTTTTTTTATCCTAATGCATACAGTAGAATGCACTTTAAGTCTTTTATTTAGGGTATGTCCTATGTAGCTGTCCCTGTACGACCCCTTGAAACTTTGTTCGTTCGTCGAGATATCTCTGTATCTATGCTCTCTGTTGTGATATTTTCAAGAACTAATAAGAAAAAGAGTGTTTCTGGATGCTAAAAGTGACATAAATACTCTCACCAAACATCCCTATGTACTGTATGTTATAATTGATGATACTTATTCCATCTCATAGTTAAAGTGTTGTGCAAACAACAGGATAATTTAACTAGTAAAATCTTTTAAATAGAATCAATGTTTAAAAATCGCATTTCCACAGTTCCTTCAAAGTCTCATAGGTGTTTCATTTGGCTGCCATAACTGTTCAGTCTAATACATCATTCTTCCTATGTACTATAAAGTTCAACAGGTCTCATTTCACATACTGTATATACATAAAGGATTTTTTCAAGGCAATTAGCACACACTTGGGTCACCACATCTACCTTAGAAGAGTGCACTATAACATTACAAGCCTTTTTCAGTTGAGCTGTGCCAAGTTTCAAAGCACCAACACAGTTACCGCCTGCCTGAAAGCTATTGGGGGTATCCTCAAGATGGATTCACACCTCACTGTCTATGGTTGTCACACATGCTCTACAGTCCAAACCTCTGTTGGCTCTTCTCTCACACTTTCTCCTCATCGGGCAACATGCCCTCTGCTGTGTGATGCCCTTTACTGCCACTGCTGCTAACTGATCCTCACTTTACATACTCTCTCATCCAGAGTGATATGTTGCTGAAACACAAATCTAATAAAATAGATGAAATACTTCCCCTCGAATAGTAAAACCAAGTGAGTTTTATTGAGAAAAAATTTCAAATACACACGTCCAAACTGAAACTACTGTCCCTGGAACACTTGTAAGAGGCTGTCTCTCTACATGGATGCTATGGGTTACTTGCCCAGAAATTTCTCACTCAGCTCTCCCAAGACCAATGCATTTCGACAGCTGACTTGCTTCATAAGGGGGTGGGGGAGAGCTCTTATTTCCTTTATTTTTTTTTCCGTTATGGCATTGTTTCATCATAAGGATGTAATATGATGTACTGTCACTGTGTCTCTGTACTGATATCCAAACAAAAAAGCAAAGATTATAATTCTTTCAACAAAAATTAACTGATTAAAAAAAAAAATCTGTTTTTTTGATTAGTAATTTTTCTCTTTCCACCTTTACTCTCTGGTTGTTTTCTTTGTTGCTTTCACCTCTGCAAAGCATGGTTCTGAGTTTCCTCAGTACAGAACCTATTCTGGTCCTACGCCGGGATAAGTGGGGTTGAGACTCTGAAGCCCCATACACACTATCAGTTTTCTTGCAGGTTTTTCTCTTCAGGTTTACCAAAACCATGTAGTGCAAGGGCCTGCCTGATTGCATACGAATTGAAACTCTTAAGGTTTGACCTCATATTAGATGGTTTTGGTAAACCTGAAGAGAAAAACCTGCAAGAAAACTGATAGTGTGTATGGGGCTTGAGTCTCTTTTCTTTCCTGTTGTAATTTTTTTGCTTTTCCCCTCAACCAGGACATTGTTTTCCCATTTTTCTGTCCATCTCACGTACATATGAAGAATATTTCTCTTGGCTTACTAGATGTAATTTGTGCTGTGTGGGTTTACCTCACAGTCTTTTCTTCCATTAGTTAGTCTGCCACTCTCCAAGTTACCTTGAGGAGGCCTCTGGGACCCCAGGGTCTTTGCCCATTTGGAACTGGCCCTTGCATGTTACTCACTAAGAGGGAGATTCCATGCCTCTTTTAATGCTCACAAATTTTACAGGTGGCAGTGTTCTGTTGTGAAACCAACAAATCTCTGCGCTTAGGTATACCCTCTTACCGTAGCTGCTAACACTAAAAAAAAAAGCTTGTTATGCTAAACTTAAGTAAGTGCTATAACTAAGTATAGTCCTATAAGTCCAATGTGCCAATATGATGTGCAATGTTGCTGTAACGTGATGTAACATAAATGTAATTTTGCCAGTAGCTGAGATGTAATGTAATCTGTAGAAATAGTGTAATTGTAGATATAGTTTAATTCTGCGTTATTAGAGATACAGTATTTTCAGTAATCAGTCACATGTTGCTCTATTAGCATTTGAAAGGGACAGGGCCAGCTTCTAAGCTAGAGTTGACACTTAGATGCCAATAAAGTTCCCATCACAGTAAACATAGATTGCAACCTTCATGAAGCCTCAGGCTTCATTCCACACCATGGCGTTCCGTTTTGTGGGCAGAATCTCTGCAATTCTGTCCGCGATTCGGAAACACCACAAATCGCGGGACGCCCTTGCGATCCATGTTACATTGAATGGCACCAAATTGCAGCACGATTTTGCCGTGATTGTCGTCGGACGAATCTCGGTAAAATTGTGCAAACAGAATCGCGAGACACCTGACACCCAAAATAAGTTCTTTGGGCATCCCGCGATTCTGTTTGCACGATTTTACCACGATTCATCAGGCGACGATTGTGGCAAATTGTGCCATTCAATGTAACAGGGATCGAAGGGGCGTCCCGCTATTTGCGGTGCTTCCAAATCGCAAAATGGAATGCGATGGTGTGAATGGAGCCTCAAAGAAGACTGCTAGTCATTTTGGCTACAAGGATCCGCAGGGGGCATTCACAAGGCCCCAGAATGTCTGCAAATTTGATTGATATCCACCGATCCAAGGAATCTATTGTATCTCTAATAAAAGCTAAAATATTAGCGGCAGAGAGATGATTATAATTCCTTTTTGATCATACACACGTTGGGCTACAAGTACATGTACAGTAAATCTGTATTTGTAGCGTATGTAAAATCCTAGAGAAACACACAAAACCATTGTATGGTGCCTGATTGTAGCAGGCAGGCAGTGATTGGTACTGTCGTGATCGGACTGATGTGCTGGTGTCGGAAATCCTATCCCCGAAACATGGTTCAGCGTCGTTCTGGGCCAATTCAACTCTGGTAATTTCAGACTACAAACAATCCTGTGGACTAGACTTTAGCCCTTGGCCAATCAACCCTGGGGGGATGTTCCTGTGTCAGCCCACAAGATGTTTAGTGTTCTGAAATTACCAGAGTTGAGTTGGCCCAGAATGGTGCTGATCACTGTGTCGGGAATAGGATTTCCGACAGCAGCGCATCAGCATGCTTGTGACAGTACCAATCACTGCCTGCCTGCCACAATCAGGTGCCAGATAACAATTTTGTGTGTTTCTTTAGGATTCTACATACGCTACTGTAACAGAACCCACTGTCACTGTGTGTTTTTGAGGTGGCTATGGGCTGGCCTCCTAGCCATAGTCTATGGCCCAGCAGAGAACGAGAGACTTGGGGACAAAATGGCGTTGGGATAATGTAATGATGTCTCTATATAAGTTGAATCCCTTCTTCCCCATCCTCCCCCTCTTGTTATTGTGTTTCATTATGTTAGGTCATGGCACATAGACAAAAGATGTGGAGACACATCCCAGCAGGGGATGTGTAAGGAGGGGCTTCCTGCTTATCATAATCCCTTTGTGTGTTTCAACTGTAGTTTCTGTTTGAATGTACAAATGTCGAGTTTCCATTGGTTCTTCCTTGTCCCCTACCCTCTCTATGACAAGGCTAAGGGGAGTGTCCCTAACTGTGTTTAAAGGTGTATGTTTTGTACTTAATAAACAGTTTATGCTCTGCATGTTTAACCCTCAACACCTGTGTGGTTTTACCTCATGATTGGGGGTTTAAGGGCTGGTTATCGCGAGTCTCCCGGGTGCGTTTGGAGAACAGGAGACCTAGGTCTGGCGGAGGTGCCCAGCTGGGGTATCCGAGATCCGTCAAAGCTACAAATACAGATTGACATGTACTTGGATATAACAGTTGCCTGTTGAGATCATCAGATAGTAATCTCCAACCAAAGAGTAGATCTTCTGGAAATCTCACCACAAAATGAACCCAGTGCTTGTACAGATGCAATCCACCAGTGATTAAAAGCAGGGGGAAATCGGCTGCTTCCAGATATCCATGACTATTCCTGTCCCAGCAAATGGTCAGATAGCAATTTTAGGGTTAATATGGCTAACCCCCAGCCAATGACCCACCGCAACTCCGGACCAGCCACCACAATGTTACTCAGAGAAAATAGTATGCAATCTCATAGTGTAAAACTGTATAAAAGCGTCCCGATCCTCTAATCACGGCAGTGTACTATTGCTGCTTTAGGGTAGTTTTTTTCCACCCTTCATTAGACCCTGCTTTGTGGTGTCTTCATGTTCCAGATCTAAAATCTCCACTGTGTCTTTCAATGAATAGAAGAGAAAACCGGACTTTTGTACACACTGTAAAAAAGAAATAAAAAAAATTCTATACCTGTATTTATTGCGTATAACACTCACTTTTTTACCCTGAAAATAGAGGGCAAACTGTGCCTGCGTGTTATACGCAGGGGGCTGCGGAAAGTTTTTTCCTGAAACTTCCCTCTTAAAGTTAGGGTGCGTGTTATACGTCTGTGCGTGTTATACACCGATAAATACGGTATATATAAATATATACTGTACTGTATATATTCAGGATATAAATAAAAATTATAAACATTTGCATAAGTGATTACATAACCTCTGTTCTCAGCTGCATAAGGTGCTTAGAGAGCTGAGGGTGGAGATGGCAGGGGGACATGTGATCAGGGGGCAGAAAGCGGCAGTACACTGATCTTCCCAGTGAAAAACTGTGCAGGGGGCATGTCAGCACAAGTCTGAGGCCTCGTACACACGACCGATTTTCTCGTCGTAAAAAACACGTCGTTTTTTTCGACGAGATTCTTGTTAAGCTTGTCGATTTTCTCGTCAAGCTTTCTATGCGTACACACTGTCATTTTCCAATTTCCTCGTGGTTCTCTGCGCTCACGTCCAGCACGTACAACGGCACTATAAAGGGGAAGATCTTTTTTCTTGGCGCCACCCCTTGGGCTGCTTTTGCTGATCTCGTGTTACCGCGTGTGAAGTAAAAGTTTGGGAAGAGACGATTCGCGCTTTTCAGTCTTCGTACTTTTCAGATCGTTTTCTGCGGTTCAGTTTGTGCTTGTGGGTTCGTATCTTGACTTTCAGGGCATCTAGGCAGGTCGTATCTGTTTTACAGTGCGTTATTGCCTGTTCGTTTCTGAATTTCAGTTCGTTATTCATAGGCCTTGCTGTTCTAAAGTGCGTTCTGTACGTTCTGATTAGACGACCGTTTCCTAGCCATGTCGCCTGGACGTTCTCGTCGTCGAGTTCGTGCTGTGCGTGCGCTTGGTGTTGGTCTGCTTGTTTTGGACCAAGACCAGTCCATGAATGGTGTGAGGAGGAGTTCATGGACCAAGAATTGGTTGCTCCAGCGGGACCAATTCTGCCACATGCCTCTGCTGCGGGAGATCGTCGAGAATAATCCTGAGGACTACAGGAATTTTCTGAGGATGTCTGACCCCGTTTTTCAGGAACTGTTGGCTTTGGTGTCCCCCTATATTACCAAGAAGGACACCGTTATGCGGGAAGCCATCAGTGCTGAGCAGAGGCTCATCGCCACGTTGCGTTACCTGGCGACAGGGAGAAGTCTTCAGGACTTGAAGTTCACCACAGGCATCTCCCCCCAGGCTCTGGGCCTCATAATCCCAGGCACCTGTTCTGCTATTATACAAGTCCTGCAGGAGGACTATATTAGGGTAAGTTTTCTCCCTTAACATCACATTTTATGTATTACATGTATGCTAATGTATTGTATTTCTTTCATCCTTCCCTAATTACCATGATTGTAATATGCTGAGAATGTCCCCTTTGTCCCCATGCATGTTGGAAGCTTTAGATTGCCCCTTTTTTATCCTCCCTAAATATTTCCCCTCACTAACTTTTCCAGCAGGGGCGCCTGTTGCTCCAAATGTTGGGGGGTTCCAACCCCAATTTCGGAAATAAACTTCCTCCTTTTTTGCTCTGTTGCCTAATAAACGCCCCCAGTTGTCCCCTCCAATGCAGCCATTTAGTCCCCTCTAATGCAGCCAGTTTCCCCCCAGCCCTGCACTTACCTTCTTGTGGTCAGCGCCATCCTTCTTCTGTCCTTGATGTCTTCTCCTTCCCTTCATGTTGCATCAGCCAATCATGTTACCATTAAACAGACTTGGTGAACATGATTGCCAGAGCAGCCTGTCAGTGTTTACACAAGGAATGCCCCCTCCTTGCGTCCCCGATTTTTCTTTGAGGAAGCCAATTACATCCCTCAGGTTGTAATTTGCAAGACTTTTTTAATACCTGTTTCTGCTCTGCAATTTTAACCCCCTAAATGACGCAATTATTCATATGTCGGTCGCTTTACAAGAGGCCATCCACCTGAATAGTGTGCGGCATAGACAATACATAGGTTCATGCAACGCATGAACCTATGTATTGTTCTGAGTGATGGGCACAGGAGAGAGGGGACAGTGCTCCAGCGCCCACTCTGGACGCACCGCCACTGCAATGCTATCCTGTGGCCAAACACATCTCCCCCCCCCCCCCAAAATAATTTAGTAATGGCCCATCAGAGGTGGTGATGAATATGATAAATGAGCCTTCCATTATACTTTTTTTACACACCTTAATAAACGTATAATTAGATTGATGTTGGTCTCTAATTTTTTGGTTTAGAATTTGCTTGTAATGTATGCCTTTGTTTTTCTAATATTATTTCATCTTGTTTCACTCCACAGCTTCCTTCCACGCCACAGGAATGGCAGACTGTGGCATCGGAGTTTGCCACGCGGTGGGACTTCCCCAACTGCGGTGGTGCCATAGACGGGAAGCACGTCCGCATCGTGCCGCCACCCCGTTCTGGGTCCTACTACTACAACTACAAGGGGTTTCATAGCATTGTGCTGATGGCGGTGGTGTCAGCACGGTATGAATTCCTCTATGTTGATGTAGGGATGTCCGATGGGGGATCCTTCATCCAGACGGAGTTTGCCCTCCGTCTCCAGAGTGACGACCTTGCATTGCCACCGGATGCAGGGAATATTGAAGGACTCCCCTTTGTTTTCTTGGCTGATGAAGCCTTCGGACTCGGACGGCATCTTATGAGGCCATTTCCACAGAGGACCCTGACCCCAGAGAAGAGTGTGTTCAATTACCGGCTGGCCAGGGCCCGAAGAGTCGTTGAAAATGCCTTCGGCATAATGGCCAGCCGGTTCCGCCTTTTTATGACTTCCATCCACTTGGCGGACTACAAAATAAACTATGTAGTGTTATGCTGCTGTGTGCTACACAACTTTCTGAGCCAAAAATCTAATTCGTATATGGCCTCAGTTTTGCCAGAGGCTGGACTTTCCCCTGCAAATCCCCTTCCGGGCCTGGAATCTGCCCGTCTTGGCTTGCCCCCCCAAAATGCCCGTGTGGTTCGGGACAAATACATGGAGTATTTCACGGGTAGGGGGGCAATTCCTATGCCAGCCTATGTCTAAGTATCCCAATAAAAATCTTGTTTAAACCTTTAATTATTTGTTCTTTCCTGTCTCCTAGTTTGTCTTTGTGCATTTGTAGTGGCAAGTGTATTTTACTTTAGTAAATAACAACCAATTTCACTATGTTACCTTACAAAAGAACCAAATAAGCTTAGAGAGTATTATAAAAAGAAGCTACACGTTGTTTGTGGTCAAATATTTTACTCTCTGCACTTTTTTTTTTTTTTTTTACTTTGGGGTTGGCCTGGCCACAACCCGGCAAATTTTGGCTTATGAAAATACAAAAATACCACTTGCATTTCTAAAATGACAACATTGGATACCTCTGAGCAATCTGAGACATTCAGTTACACAAACTATGTCTCTATGTGCCCGTCCTAATATGGGGTCCTGCCACCCCTTGCCCAGCCAAAAATTCAATATGCACACATTTTTAATTTTTGGCAAATAGGAAGTTTACAATCCTGATCCCTATTGTCAACATGTGCTATCTGCCATCAGGGGTGATCAATGGACGTGTTTTGGGGATGCATCCCCTTCCTCAGTTCACCGACTTTTGATACGAGGAAGGGGTTGCACCCACAAAAGACGTACATGGATATCCCCTGATGGCAGATAGCACATGTTCACACACTGTGTGCATATTCAATTTTTGGCTGCTTTGTTACTCAAAAAATTAGTAAAAATATAAAAACAAACATGTAAAAACAAATGTGTTTGGATGGCTTATTGAATTCTCCCCAAAACATCGAGAATGTCTTTAAATGTTTGTTCCATCACATGGATTCTTTGTTTAATTAGGTCCAGTTCCGTGCTACATTCCATCACTTGCTGGATGAGGCGGAGGGCACTGTCAGCAGAGAACGGTGTGCTATCCTTCACAACATTTCCATCCCCTAAAAACCATAAAAAAAAATTAATAAAACTCTGCAGGCCTACCTCGCTTACCTTAAGCTGTGGTGTCAGATACTGACCTGTTGTGGTGACCAGATCCACAACGTCATCCACCTCTCCTTCCTGCACTTCTCCTTCCTCCACCTCAACTTCCTGCACATCTTTCGGTTGTGGATCTTTGGGAGTTTGGGGTTGCTTGGAAGTTGTGGGGTGCATGTGCTCCCTGGAGTGTCCTCCTCCCAGTCTTCTCTCCCCTATGAGAATAAAACCAAAGGTCTATTTATCACACTGTAAAAATCTCATTTTTAAACTTAAAACAGGCTAAATTGTTTGGAAGTGGGGTACAAGTGTGTGTTTGTGCGGAATTTAAAGAAAAATGCATTATTTATGACCCCAAATATGTTTAGTATTCACATTTGGATGTAATTTTTTGGACATGGAGGCACCACAAATAAACTCTGATGCACCTGTGTGGGACACCCAAAAAAGGCGGGTCTGGTGGCCCACACTATAGTGCTCCAAAGTACAGATGTGGAAGCAGCTGCTGAGTGTCCTCTCCTTTACACTGATTAAAGTTTGCATTTCATTCTCCTTACAAACACATCATCTAGACTTAAAAATTAGCCACAATACTTGATCAAAAATGGCAGATGTCTAATTACTTTTGGGGGTCTTAAATAAGCCAAAACCGCGGATAGTGGCCGAACGAAGTGTCGGTAACGTAACGAACGATTACTGTGCCCAACCTAGTTCAAAATATTACATTTTGGAAGGGAGTCCAATATGGAAAAAAAAAAAAAAAAGTCAGTATCTAAAAAGATTAATAGCAGAAAGGTCGTCATTTTACTTACTTTTAGCGAGCATCCTCTTTATGCTCCTCAACTGGTCTGGCTCCCTCAGTTTGAGGTCTGACCACCTCTTTCTGAGCTGCTCATTTGAGCGTTTCACCCCGAACTTCGCCCTCAGACTCTTCACAACTTTAGTGAGGATTTTGGCCTTCCTTCTATTTGGTTTGCTATACGGCCCATGCTTGGCATCATAATCAGCCTTGACCAAGATGTCCACCATCTCCGCCATCTCCGCCAAAGACATTCGATGCCTTGAATCTCCTCCTTGATCGTGACGTGTCCTCGGTCTCCGGGCTTGTCTCCTCGCTAGTTGCGGAATTATCAGACACCTGCTGTAACTCCGCCATATCTGTCTGCGCGCCGAAAGATAAGGGGCGGGGAAAAGATGTTAGTTAGAACGTCATGGGCGGGCGACGTGTGCGGAGCGACGTGTTCGAATTTGGACGCATGCGTGGTGTGTATATAGCAAACACACATGTGACTATAGTACGTTCGGTGTGCGGAGAGAGGAGTTCAAGTGACGGACGTGCGAACGAAGGTATGTGATTTTGTGAGACTTGTAAAAATTGTGGGCCTATACTGTCTTGAGATTGGTGGAGGATATATATGGTGACTAGGATGTGAAGGAGGTTAGACTGTTTGCCTCACATTATTAAAATATAAATTATTTTACTTGCAGATACAATATGAATGTCTTTATTAGCGACAAAGAGTTCCTGGCGGAATTTATTGACCGGGTAAGGGAGCTGCCGGCTCTGTGGGAGACCAAAAACCCCATCCATAAAAAAAAGGGGTGAGAAAAGCAGCGCTGGAGAAGCTGCTCCCATTTGTGCATACCAAGGTGCCCACAGCCACAGCAAAACAAGTGGACACTAAAATTGGGAGCTTGAGAGGTACCTACAGGACTGAACGCTCTAAGGTGCTGGCTTCTCAGAGGTCAGGAGCAGCAGCAGATGATGTTTATGTCCCGGTTTTGTGGTACTACAGCAGGATGTCCTTCCTGGATGACCACATTGAGCCAAGGCCATCACTCTCCACTCTTCCCCCCAGACTTCCCTGCAGCCAACCTGAGCCTTCTCTGGAGCAAGAGGAGGCAGCCATCCTGGATGATCCTGATTTGTCCATCTGGAGCCAGGTATAGTATTAACTGAAAATGTAGTGGGATAAAATTAATGTTTCCCAAATATGTCAGGATGAGAAACATACATTATTTTGTATTCCACAAGTGAAATCATGATCTGTAGACATTATTCTGCACTTAATTGTGTGGTAAATAGTCAAGCTGATGTAGTGGTAAATTTAAAGCAAGGATTTATGCATTTACATTCTAATTGCTTCCATCAGGATTACAAAGTTTGAGGCAAAGATTAAACCAACATATTAAACTATGTTTCTTTTTCATACACAGGATGAAATCAGCCAGGAGGAGGGTCTGGAAACTGTCAGGCAGGAGGAGGAAGGGCCCAGTGGCAGCCAGGAGGTGGCAGGGCCCAGTACCAGCCAGGAGGTGGCAGGGCCCAGTGGCAGCCAGGAGGTGGCAGGGCCCAGTACCAGCCAGGAGGTGGCAGGGCCCAGTGGCAGCCAGGAGGTGGCAGGGCCCAGTGGCAGACAGGAGGTGGCAGGGCAAAGGAGAAGCACCAGATCCCAGGTGCCTCCCATCAGGCTTCACAAAAGAGGCAGGAGGGACAGGACCACCAGTGACGCAGCAATGGCCCTTATTAAAGAGGCCCATGCCACCCTCAAGGAGCCCACATCCCCTGAAGAGGCCATTGCCGGCCTAGTGGAGGCTAAGTTCAAGGTGATGAGCATGGAGCAACGCCTCCTATGCGAACCCCTGCTCATCACCTTGCTCAACAAGGGGGTGATGGAGCAAATTACCCCCAATACCGCCATATGTGAGGTGGCCCAACTGACCCAACCTCAACCTCCACCTCCACCTTCCTCTTCTGCCCCACCCCCTTCTGCTACCCCTCCACCTTCTGCCCCACCCCCTTCTGCTACACCTCCACCTTCTGCCCCACCCCCTTCTGCTACACCTCCACCTTCTGCCCCACCCCCTTCTGCTACACCTCCACCTTCTGCCCCACCCCCTTCTGCTACACCTCCACCTTCTTCTTCTGCCCCACCCCCTTCTGCTACACCTCCACCTCCTCCTCCTGACAGGAGTACCCCTCCAGTGGGCCAGCCTCCAGCTAAACGAAGAAGGAAGGCTGCAGGAAAGGCTGCAGGAAAGGCTTCAGGAAAGGCTTCAGGAAAGGCTGCAGGGAAGGTTGCCAGGAAGAAGAGGAAGTGATGGCCTTGCTTCATTGTGGTCGCACTGGTCGGACAGAAGGCAGCCTGTTGTAGTACCACACACTTGGGACATATATCTCACCTGCTGCTGTTCCTGACCTCTGGGAGGCCAGCATCAGATTGTGTTCTGAAATGTGGGCCTTCTCAAGCTCCCAATTTTAGTGTCCACACAGGGTTGGTGTGTGCTCTGGGGTCCCTGGGATGCACAAATGGCAGCAGCTTCTCCAGCGCTGCCTTCTCTTTATTTAATTTATAAACATGAATAAATGTGTTTTTTGTTTAAGTTCATACTTGACTATGTGTATTTTTAAATAAAAAAAAAAAAGCTTTGGAGTAAGCAGATACATTTGACTGACAATAAAAGGCACAGATATCACCCCCCCAAAAGAATAACTAAATCTGATTAGCTCAAAAACATGGTGTGAAATTTTAAAAATATAGATTAGAAAATTAAATGTGAGATCGCTATCAAAACATTGAGAAATTTATAATTAACATCATTTTGAAAAATCTAACCATTTAAATTATTCCTAAAAACTTGCACGATATAATACACATAAATCTTATAAAGAGCAGCATGAAAAAGGTTAAAAATAAGGCAGAACTCTGTGTGAATATCAGCAGCAAAAGAAGGTCTCTCGTTTTGATTAATGTAACATTCTAACGAAGAATTCAATGCAGAACATTTAAACGATGAAATATTTATGAGCGTGACGAATGTGCTCTCTCCATTATGAAGGCTTGTTTTACCAGAAGATGCGCTCCCGTCTCATAGTTGCTTGTGAGCATGCGCGCTTTTGGAAGAGTCGTAAAAGCATACACACGAACCATTTTCTCGTCACAAAACAGGCCGACGAGAAACACGACGAGGAAATCTGGAATCCTGACGAGAAAATAGAGAGCAGGTTCTCTATTTTCTCGTCGAGATTCTCGTCAAGTTTCTCGTCGTAAAACCATACACACGAACGTTTTTCTAGACAAAAAAACTCTCGCGGCACTTTTCTTGACTGTTTACGACGAGAAAATCGGTCGTGTGTACGAGGCCTGACTGTTGGAGGACAGGCAGAGTGTGCTTCCATAACAGCAGAAACCTGACCAAGCTGTGGTGGATGTGCTTCCATACACTGAAATGGTCAGTTTAACCACTTGAGCTCCTGAAGGATTTACATGCTACTTTAATTGCGCAGTCATGCATCACTGTACGCAAATACATTTTTTATAATTTTTTGCACAGAAATAGAGGTTTCTTTTGGTGATATTTCATTACCACTGGGCTTTTATTTTTTATTATATAAACAAATACTGAAAATTTAGGAAAACATTTTTTTTTACTTTCTGCTATAAAACATATCCAACAAAAAAAATTGAAAAAAATCGAATTTCTTGATAAATGTAGGCCAAAATGTATTCTGCTACATGACTTATAGGTGTATATTGACACTGAAAATCACCATTGACACTAATACAGTGATCAGTGATAATACTATACACTGTCACTGTACTAATGACACTTGCTGGGAAGGGTTTAACATCTCGAGTTAATCAAGGGGTTAAGTGTGTGCCTAGCAAGTGCTAATGTGTGTATTATGTGCTGCTTTTTACTAAAAATGTATTTGTTCCTTCTACCTGCTTTTTATTCCTATCTTTGGTAAGCAGAAGTAGGGTCACTCTGCTTATGTAGGCAAACCACAGGGCTTAGAACCACTTGGTTCTTGTGTGGAGGGCAGGGGCATTGCTAGGTCTACAAAAGATCTGGGGCTAGAGCTCATAGCAATGAAGTAAAGAAAGTCATACGCTTGGGCAGGCATATACATGTATATAATATACATGTGTATGTATATATGTGTGTGTGTATGTGTGTGTATATATATATATATATGTATATATTACGCTTACATCAGGGTCCCCAGTGCCCCCCTCATTACATCAGGGACCCCAGAGAGCCTCCCTACTTATATCAGGGTCCGCAGAGAGCCTCCCCCTTACATCAGGATCCCCAGAGAGCCCCAGGGCTCAGGAGTGCACTACATAAAAAAAATGCAGGGCTCAGCTGTGCCCATCTATGCAGCCTCCCCAGTGCCCAGCAATGCAGCCTCACCTGTGCCCAAGAATGCAGCCTCAACAGTGCCCAGCAATACAGCCTCACCAGTGCCCACATATTAACCTCACCAGTGCCCAGAAATGAACCCTTACCAGTGCCCAGCACTGCGCACCCCCCACTGTAGTGCCCTCTGTCCCCTGCACCCCCATTATAGTGTTCTCTGTCCCCTGAACCACCCCCCACTGTAGTGCCCTCTGTCCCCTTCACCCCCCACTGTAGTGTCCCCTATCCCCTTCACCCCCCACTGTAGTGTCCTCTGTCCCCTGCACCCCCCACTGTAGTGTCCTCTGTACCCCCCCCCCCCGCCACAAACACACACCGTGTAGGTAAAACTCTCCTACCTTGCACAGGTGTACAACAAGCATAGCAGCAGAGATCGACATCACAGGGCTGGATGGAGGCGAAACTACCGAAGTTAACTTGTCACATTGTCAGGCTGGTTATTTGTTGCTGTGATTGCCCGGCAACCAATCACCTGCTGTTTAATCTAAAAAGTTAACTCCAGCAGTTCCCGTCCTATCCAGCCCTGTGACACTGGACGGGTGCCCGCATTCAGTGGTGGCAGGCCGGGTGCGGACCTAGGGCCATGGGTTACCAACCCCTGCCCGAGAGACTCGGGGCTATGGGCCCCAGATTCAGGGCTATAGCCCCAGTAGCCACCCGTAGTGACGCCACTGGTGGAGGAGTTTCCTTATGGTCTGGTTCAGCTCTCTGCTAGGGACCAACTCTGACCAATGGGGGAATAACATCTATTTCCCCCCTCCGTTGCTAAATTTGACAGACACACTGGACTTCTATGGTTTAATCAGGATCCCTCAACAAAACCATTATTAGATGTGGATTAAATTGGTTGTAAAGGCAGAAGGTTTTTTATCTTAATGCATTCTATGCATTAAGATAAAAAGCCTTCTGTGTGCAGCAGCCCCCCTAATACTTACCTGAGGTCCCTCTCTGTCCATGAGTCTCAGCCGTCCGAGATTCTCCCTCCCTGATTGGCTGAGACACAGCAGCGGCAGCATTGGCTGCCACTGCTGTCAATCAAAGTCGGCTAGCCAATCGGGAGAGGGAGAGGGCGGGGCCGGGTCGGGTCCGTGTCTGAATTGACACACGGAGCCGTGACTTGGCTCAGGTGCCCTCATAGCAAGCTGCTTGCTGTGGGGGCACTGAACAGGAGGGAGGGACCAGGATCACAGAAGAGGCACCTGATAAGAGGAGGATCTGGGCTGCTCTGTGCAAATCCACTGCAACAGAGCAGGTAAGTATAACATGTTTGTTATTTTTATTGGAAGAAACAAAGAGACTTTACAATCACTTTAAATGCTCTCTCTAAAGGTGGAGTATTTAAGAGTGATTGTGATTTGCCACTATTGCATCCAAATCAGAGAATTTGTTTTCCCTTAATGTAGCAGTTAGCTCTACCCTTGGATTAGTGAAATTAACAGCTCTTGCCCCACATTCAATCACAAAGTTTTGTTGTTCAATTTTGTGCATATTACAAAGTCTTCCGCTATTCAGTGACTTCATTATGAAATATGAGAACACCACTTCGAGTTTGTGTGCCTTGTAAAACCATGGCTCAGCGGTCACATTCCCTTTAAAGAGATTCCTCCAATATTGCTAATGATCCCTTTTTTTATAGTATTTGTGGAATAATGGCTGTAACTTTAAATTTCAGGTGTCGGTCAGCTTCCCAATTTTGTTATTGCATGGTTTTCCTAACTGTACTCATGCATGGGTGCCTTGGTTAAGGTGCTAGACTGTGAAATTCTTGTGTAAAAAGCATTTGTTCCATATGGTCTTCAAGGGACATCACCTCGGATTGATTCTAGGTATTATTTATCTACAGTAGGACATTACCAGCAACAAAAATAAACGTTTTTTTCACAGTGTAAAATGTCCAATGTGCAGCCTGCATAGCCTTCCTACTGTATTCTGTTTTTTTTTGTTAGTAAAAGTTCCTTTTGTTCTTGACTTCCGTATTGAGACCTCTTAGCCTAGTTTTGTGTCCTCTCGCAAGGCTTGGCAGACTAGTTTTTCTCTGTAATTGGGCACTCGCACTTTCAAGGGTATATGAACATGTTGTTTCACAAATTGCATTTTTAATGCTTGGGTTCTGTTAATGGTTTCTGAGAGCTACAAACTAAAGTTTTCCATCTAATGCCTTCTCTGATTTCTCACCTCTATCTTCCCAGCGCCACCGCTCAAATTAGCAGTTCTCAATCCTCTTGGTTTATATTTACCTAGGTGTTATTGCCCCAGTCCTGTGGCAACACAGTTTCTAGTGTTCTTCTCATACCCAATGGGACCATTCGTTTCATCTTGGATCACAAAAGTCTGAACGTCTTTATTTTAGTCTAAATTCTGCAGGGAATAAACCAGGTCTGCCTATGCCTTTCTGCACCATGCAGATATTTTGGCTTTTGTGGACATTAGGGATGTTTACTTACATATTCCCACATATCAATGTGTCCTAACTTTTGCTGCAAGTTTATGAGCTGCTGTTCAGGCTCTCTTCTGTACTTTTAAAACTCACTAAGGTGCTGAGACCAGTTTTAGCCCTGTAGTTCTCCTCATTCTGAGATACTAAAGCCCCATACACACAACCGGTTTTCCTGCCAGGAAAACTGCCAAGAGAGCTTTTGGACGGGAAAACCGGACATGTGTACGCTTCCTAGCAGTTTTCACGTCAGGAAAACAGACGGGAATCCCGACGGGAAAATAGAGAACCTGCTCTCTATTTTCCCGGCGTTTTTTTTCGGCAAGATTTACTAATGCTCTATGGGAAACACTGCGAGGCAGTGCCCATGGAGCATACACACGGCCGGGATTCCCGGGCCAAAGCTCCATGGCAGTTTTCCTGCCGGGTTCTCGGCTTTCCCCTCGGTTTTCACGGCAGACTTTTTTCCGCCATGAAAACCGAGCGCGTGTACAGGGCTTTAGCGGACTTTCTGTTCATGAAGCTGTCAGGGTGGGCTCTGTCAGACATTACATTTAGAAACCATCACTGGAACCCACTCATCATTTGTAGTATCTGGGTCCAGTCCTGAACACAGTTTAGACAGTTTCTTCCACAGGAAATAATTTGGGCACTCTAAGCTCTTCAGTCCATGAGTCATCTGGTTTTCCACTTTAATGCAAGAGAGTCTTGGGTCTGGTAGTAGTCTCTTTTGGGGCAGTCTCATTTCGTAAATCGATCCTTGTGGCCCCAATCTAGACCTCTACAATACAAGTTAAGTCGTTGTGATACAAATCAATCAAGTCTTTAGACAGATTGATTCTTTTGGCACAAAGTACCAGGTTTTTCCTGGTCTGGAGGTTAGGGAACCTGGAAGATCCTTGCAATAGATGCTGGGCTATCAGAATGGGGAGAAGTCCTGGGCACCCTGTCAGTGCAGGGGACTTGGTTGTTGGAAGAATCTCATCTCTTGACATCAACACCAGCATCGGTTCTGGTTTCCGTCAGATCAGCCATCAGGGAAAAACATATGTCTCACTTCAGCAAGAGATGTAGGTCACATCCTGTCCTGGACAGAACTTCACATTCTAGCCTTGTCCGCTATGCTCATCCCAGGGATGGACAAATGGCAGCCAGTGGTGCGTGGACCTATGAAAGTGGTCTTTTACACCTGGAGGTGTTTGGGGGATGGGGATGTCTGTCTGCCCCTCTGCTCCAGGCATTACAGGACCACTATACTATTATTAATGCGGTCCCATTTTTTCTTTGGGAACATTTTACCATACTAGTGTGGCTAAGCATTCCAAGACTGGTGAACTGTTGGGACTTTGGCTCTTTACTGTGATGATATATTGATGCAGGCCCAAGTTTTAATTATGATCTTTATATAGATTTACTCCTCTGTCCTAAATCTCCTGACATATCTTCCTTTTTTTTGCACATATATATATATATATATATATTTATAGACGGACCCCTTGGAATTCGTGATTTACCATATGGGCCTCTGCATCCACCATTGGGTCGCTTGTTGTACTGATTTTCTCATCTCTGTTCACCTTGTATGATTCTCTTGCATATCATGTAATATATTGCACCAGCTCCTGAAGAAGCGCCTAGCCACGAAACAAGTCAAGCTGAGAAATTAGAAATATAATTAGCTATGCTGGTATCCATGTGGCAGCCCATTATCTTTTAATATTATAATTGTGTGCAACTAATTCCTTGATATCCTTGAGGGCCTAGCCCACCTGTGGGTAGCAAAATTCAACTTCAAGTTAACTGGTGTACAAGATGTGATGTTTTTAAATATTTTTTAATGTGTTTTGATATTGAATACAATTTTAAATTTTAAACAATCTATGTGTATATCGGTGCCTAAAAAGTCCATACTCTCTCCACTTATGTATTCCACTCTAGGAATTTCAACCATTTTATTCCTGTAGCTGTGTCTGGGTCAATGTTTTGCTCTAAACTCTATCAAGGTCCAAGTTTCTGCCCTCTTGTTTCAAAGACAGTGGCCTCCCAGTCCTTGATTAGGACTTTCCAGTTGATGATTCTACTGATTCCCTTTCGTTATCCCATAAGGTTGCTGTGTCTTTTTTTTAAAAATCATTATCACTTAGACAGATGTATGGTCTCTAGGATTTGATTCCATCTCGTCCTGTCAAGATGCACACTAAATGTGGGTGCTTGCTTCTTGGTTCTTTCAGCATCTAGAAACTTTCTCAGATTTGCAAGGCTAACACCTGGGCTTCTGTTTTTCTAAGTACTACCAGGTGGATGTTCAGGCCTCTTATGCCTGCTTTGGGCGAAAGGTTCTTCAGGTAGCTTTTGGGCTGCAAGCAAGTCCTAGATTATTTTGATTTCATGGGCCTGTTAGCGATTGTTTACTGTGTATGCTGGAACAAACAAATCCACCACGTCTAAAGACTGGTAAGAAGCAATATTTTAAATTTTTGTCCTTGGTTTTGGATATTGTTTAAAGTGTTTGTTACCCCAACATTTCAAATTCCTGATATGTACCTGCTGAACCATGTACTTGTATAAAAAAGTATCCTGTTCTCTTCGTATTGCTTCCTTTGTGTGAAATCCTGTGTGTTCCTGCTAGTCTCTCTGCTTTTTTATTATAAACTGACCACGCTAAACAGGAGAGCACAGCGTGGTTAGTTCTCTAGCTGTGCTGGGAATTCAGCCTGCTCTCCCTCAATGATCAGACTTGTCCTGACAAACCTCCCCTGCACAGCCATTCACTGGGAAGCTCAGTGTACTGTTGCTGCTCCTCCCCCCAGCTCTTATGCAGCTGAGAACAGAGAGAATGTGATCACTTATAAAAAAGGGAAAAAAGGTATTGATAAATGTTAAAATCTATGCACAAATGTTTTTCCTTTCATTTCTAGTTTAAATGGAATACATGTTTTTGCAAGGTGATCGTTTACAATCATTGTAATTCTTTCTTTACTGAATTAAGGTAACAAAAATGTAGTCAATGAAATAAAAATAATTATGCAATAAAGGTGCAAAACATCAAAAGCGAAGCAACAAGCATCAGAATCAAATACTGTAATATCATTTTCAAATTCTCTATTTATCCCTTCCAGCTGTTTTGCATTAAGATTCCAGATCTGTTATGTGTCGGTTACAATCTTTTGTTTGGATTCATACCTTCAGAAAACTGTACTTGTTTCAAAACTGGCCAACACAATGTGTTATGCTATAACTATAGAAATGTTTAGCTAAACAAAAATATTTTTATGTTTTATTGTTGGACTCTGTATTACGATCACACTGGGGCTGATTTACGAAACGTTTGCGCCATGAGTATTGGCGCATCTGCGTGCGCAATGGCAGTTTTGGTATTTACAAAACATTAGCGCCTGTAGCGCAGCCCTATTTCCCATTTACTATAGTGTTGTCGGTGGACGGGAGGAGGCGCTCAGTGCGCCACTATGGACCTGGCGCACGGCATGTTAAACACTAAATATAAAGAAGCTGGAAGTGAGAATATAATGGGGGTGACATGGGGTGATGTGAGGAAGTGTAGTGACACCTGCCCAAATAACAAACATGGGCAAAATTGAGTGATAAAGTAACTTTTTCAAAACCAGCCCACTGCGCCGGCAAGTACGATTTGAGCTGCGGGAGGTTTTTTTGAGCTCAGCGCGGAAATTTCAATGGTTCAAATGCGCCGGGACACTGCGCCGGCAAAATCTTTGTAAATGTCAAGTCACGTAAACTAATTTGAATAAGTTGAACAGGCGCAGCTCTGAACTTGCCAGTGCGCCAGCAAAATGACATTTCTAAAGGAAAAAAAAAGGCATTTAAAAGCACTGGCGGCTATAATGAATTGTCGGCTCCCGGCAATATAGAGAAAAGTCATTGAAAGTCTTTGCTAACAAAAAAAAAAAGCGTGGGGGTTCCCCCAAATTCCATTACCAGGCCCTTGAGGTCTGGAATGGATATTAAGGGGAACCTCGCTGCAAGTTTTTTAAAAAAATGACGTGGGGTTCCCCCCAAATATCCATACCAGGCCCTTCAGATCTGGCATGGATTTTAAGAGGAACTCCACCCCAATTTTTTTTTAAAAAATGGCGTGGAGTCCCCCCAAAAATCCACACCAGACCCTTATCCGAGCACATAACCTGGCCGGCCGCAGGGGAAGAGGGGGGGACGAGAGAGCGGCCCCCCTCCCTCCTGGACCGTACTAGGCCACATGCCCTCAACATGGGGAGGATGTCCCCATGTTGATGGGGACAAGGGCCTCATCCCCACAACCCTTGCCCGGTGGTTGTGGGGGTCTGTGGGCGGGGGGCATATCGGAATCTGGAAGACCCCTTTAACAAAAGGGACCCCCAGATCCCGCCCCCCCCCTATGTGAAATGGTAAGGGGTACATTATACCCCTACTATTTCACAAAGAAAGTGTCAAAATGTAAAAAATGACAAGAGCCGGTTTTTGAAAATTCCTTTATTAATGTCTTTTCCTTTCTTCCATCTTCTTCTTCCTTCTTCTTCTTCCATCTTCTTCTTTTCTCCATTCGGGTTTCTTCATCTTCATCTCCCATCTCCCATCTCCCATCTCCCATCTCCCATCTCCCATCTCCCATCTCCCATCTCCCATCTCCCATCTCCCTTCTTCCTTCTTCCTTCTTCCTTCTCGTCCTTCGGCTTCTTATTTCCCTTCTTCTTTCTTCTCCGGCCGCTCCGTTTGAATTGGAGTTTCCCGCTGTGCGACGCTTCAGTTCTCCACTTGGTCCGCTGCCACCCGGTGGCTCCGCCCCCCTCTGACACCATGGGGAAGTCCCCGTGAAATCCATGTGCGTCAGAGGGGGGCGGGGTCACCGGGTGTAAGCGGACCCAGAGGGGAACTGAAGAACTGAAGCGTCGCACAGCGGGAACCTTCAATTCAAACGGAGTGGCCGGAGAAGAAAGAAGAAGGGAAGACGCCGGAGCAAGATGCGGACGAGAAGACCGAAGGAAGATGAAAATAAAGATGAAGATGAAGAACAAGATGGAGGAAGAAACCCGAATGGAGAAAAGAAGAAGATGGAAGAAGAAGATGGAAGAAAAGAAAATACATTAATAAAGGAATTGTCAAAAACCGGCTCTTGTCATTTTTTACACTTTCTTTGTGAAATGGTAGGGGTACATTTGTACTAGGGTTGTCCCGATACCACTTTTTTGAGACCGAGTACAAGTACCGATACTTTTTTCCAAGTACTCGCCGATACCGATTACCGATACTTTTTTTTCAATGTCATGTGACAGTTTGAAAGATGGGGACTGATAGGTGGCACTTATGGGCACTGACTGGTGACTGGCGCTGATGGGCACTAATAGGTGGCTGGCAATGATAGATGGCACTGATTGCACTGATAGGTGGCACTTATGGGCACTGATGGCACTGATAGGTGGCACTTGTGGGCAGTGATAGGTGGCACTGATAGGTGGCACTTGTGGGCACTGATAGATGGCACTGAAAGGTGGCACTTATGGGCACTGATAGATGGCTCTTATGGGCACTGACAGGTGGCACTTGTGGGCAGTGATAGGTGGCACTGATAGGTGGCACTTGTGGGCCCTGATAGATGGCACTGAAAGGTGCCACTTGTGGGCACTTATGGGCACTGACAGATGGCACTTATGGGCACTGATAGGTGGCACTTGTGGGCAGTGATAGGTGGCACTGATAGGTGGCATTTGTGGGCACTGATGGCACTTGTGGGCACTGATTGCACTGATAGATGGCACTGATTGCACTGAAAGGTGGCACTTGTGGGCACTTATGGGCACTGATAGATGGCACTTATGGGCACTGATAGGTGGCACTTGTGGGCAGTGATAGGTGGCACTAATAGGTGGCACTTGTGGGCACTGATTGCACTGATAGGTGGCACTTGTGGGCACTGATAGGTGGCACTTGTGGGCACTGATAGGTGGCACTTGTGGGCACTGATAGGACTGATAGATGGCACTTGTGGGCACTGATAGATGGCACTGATTGCACTATCTGTGCAATCAGTGCCATCTATCAGTGCCCACAAGTGTCACCAATCAGTGCCCATAAGTGACACCTATCAGTGCAGTCAGTGCCATCTACCAGTGCCACCTGATAGGTGGCACTGGTAGATGGCATTGATTGCACTGATAGGTAGCACTTGTGGGTACTGATAGGTGGCTGGCACTGAAATGCTGTGGGGAAAAAAAATGACACAGGATTAAAAAAAAAAAAAAGCTGCTGCAACGCCCATCTTGGTACACCCTGCACTCGGCTGAAGTAAGCAGCAGCAGACATCTTGTTACACCCAGCCCATATAGCTCGGGCTGGGTGTAACAAGATGTCTGCTGCTGCTTACTGCAGCCAAGTGCAGGGTGTACCAAGATGGGCGTGGGAACGTTTAGCCGCTGACGGCGACCGAATGTGACAGCACCGGTCACCGATCCTGATGCGGCTGCGCCCTGCACCCCTGCCAGCTTACCAAGTTCAACTGCAGGTGAGGGACTCGCTCTCCGCCCGCGGACTCCATCCATCGACTGTGCCCGCCCTCTCCAGCCAGACTCCGCCCGCACTTTCCTTCAGAGACTCAGCCCGCCCCCTCTCCAGCCAAACTCCGCCTGCACTAGCTCTGTCGACAGACTCTGTCCGCCCTCTCCAGCCAGACTCCGCCCGCACTCCCCCGCCCTCCCCAGCCACTGACTCCTCCCGCCCTCTCCGGCCACAAAAAAAAAAAGTATCGGGTGAAGCATCGGGAGCATTTGCGCGAGTACAAGTACTCGCGCAAATGCTTGGTATCGGTCCCGATACCGATACTAGTATCGGTATCGGGACAACCCTAATTTGTACCCCATTACCATTTCACACAGGGGGGGGCGGGATCTGGGGGTCCCCTTTGTTAAAGGGGTCTTCCAGATTCCGATAAGCCCCCCGCCCGCAGACCCCCACAACCACCGGGCAAGGGTTGTGGGGATGAGGCCCTTGTCCCCATCAACATGGGGACATCCTCCCCATGTTGAGGGCATGTGGCCTGGTACGGTTCAGGAGGGAGGGGGGGCCGCTCTCTCGTCCCCCCCTTTTCCCCTGCGGCCGGCCAGGTTATGTGCTCGAATAAGGGTCTGGTGTGGATTTTTGGGGGGCTCCACGCCATTTTTTTTTTAAATTTGGGGTGGATTTCCCCTTAAAATCCATGCCAGATCTGAAGGGCCTGGTATGGATATTTGGGGGGAACCCCACGTCATTTAAAAAAAAAATGCAGTGGGGTTCCCCTTAATATCCATTCCAGACCTGAAGGGCCTGGTAATGAAATTTGGGGGACCCCCACGCTTTTGTTTTTTGTGTAATCAAAGACTTTCAATGACTTTTATCTGTATTGACGGGAACCAGCAATTCATTACAGCCGCAAGGACTTTTAAATGACTGTTATTTTACTTTAGAAATGTCATTTTGCTCTCCAACTGTTATAAACATGGAAAACGTGCTACTTTACAGGCATACTATAGACACCCCCCCGGGTATGATATTTAGAGCCAGTTCACATCGGATGCAGTGCAGTGCGTTTTTTTGATGCATGAAAAACGCAAAGAAAGTTGATCACATTAATGCCAATGGCATAGTTCACACCACTGCAGTCCGTTCCAGTGCGTTTCAGAAAGCAAAAAAAAATTGGTCATGCTGCATTTTTTAGGTACAAAACTGTACTGGACCCCAGTAAAACACATCAAAAACGCAACGGAACGTACCAAAAATGCACTGGAATGCACCGGAACGCACCTAAATGCACCAAAGACGCACTGCAACACACTTGTCCTAAGTGAAAAGAGGGGGAAAAAACACTGGACTGCATCAAAAACACGTCAAAAATGCACTGGAATGTGTCAAAAACGTGCATGCAGAAAAGCACCTGGAACGCACCCAGACTGCGTTTCTATAGTGTGAACTAGGGCCAGTTCACACCATAGAAACGCAATCCGGATGCGTTCCAGGAGCTTTTCTGCATGCACGTTTTTGATGCGTTCCAGTGCATTTTTGGTACGTTTTTGACGCAGTCCAGTGCTTTTTTTTCACCCCTCTTTTTTATTAACCATAGATAAGGACAAGTGTGTTCCAGTGCGTTTTTGGTGCATTTAGGTGTGTTCCGGTGCGTTCCAGTGTGTTTATGATGCGTTTTGCTGCGTTCCAGTGCAGGTAAAATGCAGCATGTTCTACTTTTTTGGGGGAACGGGAACGCACTGGAACAAACACTGCCATTTAGAACCATATAACCAACTTTCCATGCATTTTGGATGCATAAAAAACGCAATGCACTGCATGTGGTGTGACATGGCCCTTAAGCAATTTGGCATATTTAAAGGCACTTCTCTTTCTTTTGTTTTTGTTGTTTTCCAAATTGGTGACATTGATATATGTCCCTTAGGGTGGGACCTGCGCCCCCATTTTAAGGCCAATAACTAGAAGATAAGCCAGCCAAGTGGGGACTAGCAAAATTAACAAGTCAGTTCCCATAGACTGCAATGGTATTTGTTGGTGGGGGGGGGGGGAGGGGTGATTGTCCCATCTCTCATTTTCTAGCATGCTGGATGATGTGCTTAATTTTGGACGGGGGGGGGGGGGCGCGTTATTTTTTGCTAGCTGCATTGGTGGTGTTCTGCACATGCCCAGCCAGTTAGTTTTTTTTTTTGCGTGCTTTTTGTGTGTGAACTGCACCTGGATATTTCTGGGCATGCTCACTCAGAGAGTGTTTTTATGGGTTAGTAATTGAAGGACATCCTTAACCACTTAAGCCCCGGACCATTTGGTAGCTAAAGGACCAGAGGTGAATTTAGAATTTTGCACTGCGCTGCTTTAACTGTAAATTGTGCGGACATGCAATGTTGTACCCAAACAAAATTTGCGTCCTTTTCTTCCCACAAATAGAGCTTTCTTTTAATGGTATTTGATTGCCTCTGCGATTTTTATTTTTTGCGATATAAATGAAAAAAGACCGAAAATTTTGAAAAAAAATGATATTTTCTACTTTTTGTTATAAGAAAAATTGAATAAACTCAATTTTAGTCATACATTTAGGCCAAAATGTATTCAGCCACATGTCTTTAGTAAAAAAAACATCAATAAGTGTATATTTATCGGTTTGCGCAAAAGTTATAGCGTTTACAAACTAGGGTACATTTTCTGGAATTTACACAGCTTTAAATTTATGACTGCCTATCTCATTTCTTGAGGTGCTAAAATGGCAGGGCAGTACAAACCCCCCCCCAAATGACCCCATTTTGGAAAGTAGACACCCCAAGGAAATTGCTGAGAGGCATGTTGAGCCCATTGAATATTTTTTTTTTGTCCCAAGTGATTGAATAATGACAAAAAAAAAAAAAAAAATATTACAAAAAGTTGTCACTAAATGATATATTGCTCACACATGCCATGGTTATATGTGGAATTGCACCCCAAAATACATTCTGCTGCTTCTCCTGAGTACGGGGATACCACATGTGTGGGACTTTTTAGGAGCCTAGCCACGTACGGGACCCCGGAAACCAAGCACCGCCTTCAGGATTTCTAAGGGAGCAAATTTTTGATTTCACTCCTCACTACCTATCACAGTTTCGAAGGCCATAAAATGCCAAAATAGCACAAAACCCCCCCAAATGACCCCATTTTGGAAAGTAGACACCCCAAGCTGTTTGCTGAGAGGCATGGTGAGTATTTTACAGCTCTCATTTGTTTTTGAAAATGAAGAAAGACATTATTTTTTCTTTTTTTTTTTCAATTTTCAAAACTTTGTGACAAAAAGCGAGATCTGCAAAATACTCACAATACCTCTCAGCAAATAGCTTGGGGTGTCTACTTTCCAAAATGGGGTCATTTGGGGGGGGTTTGTGCCATCTGGGCATTCCATGGCCTCCGAAACTGTGATAGGCAGTGAGAAGTGAAATCAAAAATTTACACCCTTAGAAAGCCTGAAGGCGGTGATTGGTTTTTGGGGTCCCGTACGCGGCTAGGCTCCCAAAAAGTCTCACACATGTGGTATACCCGTACTCAGGAGAAGCAACAGAATGTATTTTGGGGTGTAATTCCACATATGCCCATGGCATGTTTGAGCAATATATCATTTAGTGACAACTTTGTGCAAAAAAAAAAAAAAATTGTCTTTTTTCCGCAACTTGTGTCAACATATAAAATATTCCATGGACTCGACATGCCTCTCAGTATATAGCTTGGGGGGTCTACTTTCCAAAATTGGGTCATTTGGGGGGGTTTTGAACTGTTCTGGCATTTTATACACAACATTAGGAAGCTTACATCCACTCTTCTAACCACTTGAAGACAAAGCCCTTTCTGACACTTTTTGTTTACATGAAAACATATTTTTTTTTGCAGGAAAATTATGTTGAACCCCCAAACATTATATATATTTTTAAAGCAAAGGCCCTACAGAATAAAATGGTGGGTGTTGCATTTTTTTTTTCTACACAGTATTTGCGCAGCGATTTTTCAAACGCATTTTTTTGGGAAAAAATACACTTTTTTTAATTTTAATGCACTAAAACACACTATATTGCCCAAATGTTTGATGAAATAAAAAAGATGATCTTAGGCCGAGTACATAGATACCAAACACGACATGCTTTAAAATTTCGCACAAACGCGCATTGGCGACAAACTACATACATTTTTAAAAGCCTTTAAAAGCCTTTACAGGTTACCCCGTTAGATTTACAGAGGAGGTCTACTGCTAAAATTACTGCCCTCAATCTGACCTTCGCGGTGATACCTCACATGCATGGTGCAATTGCTGTTTACATATGACGCCAGACCGACGCTTGCGTTCGCCATTGGGCAAGAGCAGGGCAGGACAGGGGTGCTTTTTTTTTTTTTTTATTATTAATTTTGCTTTTTTATTTTATTTTTAAATTGTTCCTTCCAAGTATTTTTTTTATTTATCATTTTTATTGTTATCTCAGGGAATGTAAATATCCCCTATGATAGCAATAGGTAGTGACAGGTACTCTTTTTTTGAAAAAACTGGGGTCTTCTAGACCCTAGATTTTTCCTCTGCCCTCAAAGCATCTGACCACACCAAGATCGGTGTGATAAAATGCTTTCCCAATTTCCCAATGGCGCTTTTTATATCCGGGGGGGGCATTCCCTCCCACTGCTTGTAAAAGCAGTCCAGAGGCTAATTAGCCGCTAGGATTGCTTTTACATGAAAGCCGGCCGCAGGCTGAAAAGAATGATACCAAGATGATACCTAAACCCGCAGGCATCATTCTGGTATAAACATTCAAAGTCCAGCAACATACCAGTACGTTGCTGGTCCTTGTTGGACATGTATTGTAATCTTTTTTTTTCATGCAGCCAGTTGGCTGAACGAAAAAAGAGATTGATCGGTGGGTATGCCCACCATTAGAATACCGCCCTTCATCCACCCACTTCCAATGATGGGCATACACGCACCATTCATATATGCCGAAGCATGGGGGCATCCTCCCGCAAAAAAGTTATGCCGCACACACATGGTCGGACTTTTCCACGGGCAAGCCTCCGTCGGAATTTCGACCGTATGTACGCGGCATTAGGAGCAAAATCACTCCTCCGCCCCTGCTGCCCCAATGCTTCGGCATATTTGCTTTTTTTTTTTAACTGTGGTGGTGAAATCACCTGCTACAGCACTGGAGTCGCAGGGATCAGGCCTGTCTCTGCGAACGCTGCAGTTATGTGTGTTCTGTTTTGCAAGTGACAGTGATCGATCGATACTGCACTTGGGTGGACTGGGCTGGACGGAGGGGCAAAACGCAGGTGCTAGCAGGTATATGGGCTGATCCCGCTAACACTGCGTTTTTGGGAACCCTAAACTGCTGGGGACGCTAGTATAGATCTGATCAGATCAGATATTGATCTGTTCAGATACTATACCACTAAGGGAGGTGTATGCTTCACGCGTGGGTGTTAGCGTTACTGGCACTAACCTGACGCTGCCTGGGGTGTGACGCAGACCCTCTCTGACGCTAAAACCTAATTGATATCACCCGCCGGGCGATCAGGGGGTTAAACCTTTATTGGGTTATATACGGCGGGTGCCCTGACACTATAAAAAGCAAACTAACTAACCAGCGTCACCCGTAACACTTATATGATGATTACTGGTTAAAGGGTTAACTAGGGGCAATTAGGGGGTTAAAACCTTTATTAGATAATATATGGGGGTACCTGACGCTATAAAAACCTGCGGCGAACCTAAAAAAAATTACTGGCTACCGATCTGCATCACCGACGCTAAGACAGCGATCAGAAAAATGATCGCTTAGTGACAGTGGTGATAGGGGGTGAAAGGGTTACCTGGGGGGCGATCAAGGGGGTTAAACCTTTATTAGATAATTTATGGGGGTACCCGACGCTATAAAAACCTGCGGCGAACCTAAAAAAAAAATACTGGCTACCGATCTGCATCACCGACGCTAAGACATCGATCAGAAAAATGATCGCTTAGCGACAGTGGTGATAGGGGGTGAAAGGGTTACCTGGGGGGCGATCAAGGGGGTTAAACCTTTATTAGATAATTTATGGGGGTACCCGACGCTATAAAAACCTGCGGCGAACCTAAAAAAAAATACTGGCTACCGATCTGCATCACCGACGCTAAGACATCGATCAGAAAAATGATCGCTTAGCGACAGTGGTAATTGGGGGTGAAAGGGTTACCTGGGGGGCGATCAAGGGGGTTAAACCTTTATTAGATAATTTATGGGGGTACCTGACGCTATAAAAACCTGCGGCGAACCTAAAAAAAAATTACTGGGTACCGATCTGCATCACCGACGCCAAGACAGCGATCAGAAAAATGATCGCTTAGCGACGGCGGTGCTAGGGGGTGAAAGGGTTATCTGGGGGGTGATCAAGGGGTTAAACCTTTATTAGGGGGGTTAGGGGGCTACACTGGACCTAAAACTAAATGTAGTGACACTTTTACAGTCACAAATGTCACTGATTGCAGTGATCAGTAAATAAATGGTCACTGCAATCAGTGACACTGTGACTGGGGGCTGGGGGGTGATCTGGGGGGGCTGGGGGTGATCTGGGGGGGCGATTTATGTGCCTGTGTGTGCTGGTGTTAGTGTAGTGTTAGTGCACTGACCTGTGTGTCTTCTCTTGTACGACGCTCGGTATATGTGAGCGCCGCACAGGAGATGACATCACTTCCTCCTGCTTTCTCGGTCTGTGTAAACATTACACAGACAGAGGGGGCATTTCTATTCGCCGGGAGCTATCGCGGGGGGGTGGCCGGAATCGAACGGCCGCCCCCCCATCTCGGAACGCTCCCAGACGAATTCCGACCGCTCACTGTACAGAAGGGGGGTCCGATCGGACCCCCCAACTGTACAAAGGCAATCACGTACACTCTACGTGATTGTGCCTGTCGGTGCCATTGTTCCGACGTATATATACAGTGAGCGGTCGTTAAGTGGTTAACAGGTGTATCCACTTTTCAGTCTCTACATTGAGTGAACTTGCATTTTGGGTGTTTCATGGACTGTGCATGTGTTTTCAATTGCCTCATTAGCTCACAAACATATGTTATATAAAGCTCAGAGGGAACATTCGTTTGCTTGCCCTGAGAAGGGGCAAGTGTGTGTGTGGGGGGCAAAATGTACATGTTGGTGTCCTTATCGAGTTTGTAACACATGTATTTTATTTGTTATGTCTTTGCAAAACAGGTGATTGGTTAACTTTTGTGGATTGGATTTTTTTGTGTGGGGGAAATGTTCCCCTGAAATAATTCTGATGTTGTTAATGTGTGTTGTTTGTTCACTTTGATTTAATTGTCTGTGCTGCATTTTATTTTTGGGCAAAAATTTCTCAAGATGTTGAGTCTGTAACTGTTTCAAATTGACCATGTTTTTTATTTTGCCTTCCCTTTTGTTTTGTTGGCCAATAAAATTTGATGCAAAGTTTTGATGTTTGTTTTGTGTTTTCTTTGCAACAAATGTGACAGCTGATTGGCATGTCAAAACAAAACAGGTGTGATTTGTCTACCCTGGTGCCTTCATGCTAGCATATGCATGAATTGTGTGCTGCCATGGAGCGTTACCAGGAAATGAAATACAGAGCGGTAAGTATTCAATTTTCCTTTTTTACTGCAGTGGTTCTCAGCCTCAGTCCTCAAGTACCCCCAACAGGACATGTTTTGTGAATTTATCTTATCGAGAATTGCTGTCCAAAATACCAAACCATTGACTGACTGTGATTTAAAGCACATGTGCAACATGAAGGAAAACCTGCAAACATGGCCTGTTGGGGGTACTTGGGAAGCACTGATTTAGAGCACTGCACTTAAAAATAGCTCAAGGCAATACAATTCTAATTGTGGGCATTTTGAGGGAAATAAAGTAAGTGTTAGAACCCCTGCGTGTGTTTTTTTTTTTTTTTTTTTTTTTTTAAAGTTTGGGCTTTGTCTCCTTTTTCTTAAAATTGGCTTCACTTCCTGTCACACAGCTAAACAGGAAGTGAAGGTAAAACCCTACCAATGTCTTTTCTTGGGGACACACAGATCAATCTAACTAGTGTCCCCATTAAGCAAATTGCACTCTAGCACTCTGTTGTGTACACCCCAAATCATTGTATAGTTTGGGGTTTAGTAAAGACAAATCCACTCTTCAGTAAAAGTGTAGCTGCTGAAAATCTGAGGGAAAGTACTGGTGATTGGATGTTACAATCATGTAAAAGCAAAGATGGTGTTTTTTTTATTTTTGCTTGCATGTCCCCCTCAGATATACAGCAAGTGCACTTGTAGTGCAAAGTAGATTTGCCTTTAGTAAATAAACCCCAAAGTCCAAACTACCTAATAATTTGTGGTGTACCCTGCAATATGCTCGAGTGCAATGTGCATAATGGGGAAAGTATTTAGACTGACCTGTGTGTCCCCAAGGAAAGACATTGTTAGGGATTTTCCCTCACTTCCTGTGTGGCTATGTGACAGGAAGTGAATTATTTGGAAGGATAAAGTGGCCAAATTATTTAGTTTAACTTTTCAAAGACACATTCCTAAGTTGAATTGTGATGCATGTCAATGGCCCATTTAGGCCCTCTTTAATCACTTGAGATCAGCACTATAACTGATCGACGGCCACAGCATGGTCCTCAATTGCCGGGAGTCCGTCAATAAATGTCCTCCCCTTTGCGGGCGCTGTGGTCACAGAGTCACTGAGACTCAGGTGGTGACAGATCTGAGTAAGGGGCCGATCCCTGCCCTTTACCATGTGATCAGCTGTCAGCCAATGACAGCTGATCACGTGATGTAAACAAAAGCTGGGTAATGGTTTTTGTTTTCTCCTTGTGCTGACAGCGTGAGCATAAAAAAAGGCAATCACCGGCTTATGTGCAAGGGACATGGTGCCCGAAGAGGAAGAGGCAATTCTGCGTCATTTGTGACAATTAGTAGCCCCTGCCAGTGCCACCTATCAATGGCCACCACTGGTGCCAATCAGTGGCACCTAGCAGTGCTGCCTATCAGTGCCCATCACTGCCAACTATCATTGCCACCTAGCAGTGCCACTTCTCAATGCCCACCAGTGCCAACTAGCAATGCCACCTCTCAGTGCCCACCCTTGCCACCTTATCGGTGCCCATCAGTGCAGCCCATCAGTGCAGCCTCATCAGTGTACATCAATGAAGAAGAAAAATTACCTTTTTAAAAAATATTAACCAGTTTCCTACCACCCACCGTCAAATGACATCCTTGGCTTTGTGCAGTGACATCTGAATGATGCCTGCAGTTGCAGGCATCATTCAGATATCATTCATTTCAGCCAGCGATTCTGTGCACAATAAAACGATCATAGTGGCAGTTCCGCCGCTTGATCGTTCTTATAGGCGGCGGAAGGGGATGTTCCCCCCCTCTTGCCACCATCCGGTGCTTCTCCGGGCTCTCCCGTGCCATCTTGGGCTCGGAGAACGATTTGGAGATGACTGGTGACCGCAGACCCCGACAACCAACGGCCAGGGTTGTCGGGAAGAGGCCCTTGTCCCCATCAACATGGGGGCAGGGTGCTTTGGGGTGGGGGGGCCGCAGGTCGCCCCCCCTGCCCCAAAGCACCCACCCCCCCATGTTGAGGGCATGCGGCCTGGTACGGTTCAGGAGGGAGGGGGGGCCGCTCTCGTCCCCCCCCTCTTCCCCTGCGGCCTGCCAGGTTGCGTGCTCGGATAAGGGTCTGGTATGGATTTTGGGTGAACCCCACGCCGTTTTTTCGGCTTAGGGGGTTTCCCTTTAAATCCATACCAGACCTAAGGGCCTGGTGTGCTCCTGGAGGGGAACCCCCACGCCGGTTTTTTCATAAAAATTCGGCGTGGAGTTCCCCTTCATGATTCATACCAAACACGGGACAGCGAGGCCGCCGAGAACCAGCGCGATGCCATCGCGCTGGAGACATTCTCGGCCAGCTAGTCGCCTCTAGGATACGATTTGAGCGGCTGCTTCACGCGCTCAGGTCGTGTCCAAGTTGCCTGGCAAAATCGCGCTGTCCCTGTGTCAGCCGGCACACGAGTCGCCCTGCTAGTCGGATACGCTTCATCCGACTTCCCGGGCGACCTCTATTCAAATCAATGGGCTCCCATAGGGAACCATTCATTTTCAATAGAGCGCCGCTGACATTTGTATTTACTATAACAGTGCGCCGCTGGTTCCTGCGCCAAGTGAAGGAGTTATCTGGCGCACCAATTAAGGTTAGAACCAGCGCAGCGCACTGTTATTGGTAAATCATCCCCACTGTGTTGGTGGTTTATATGCGTGCATATAACTAGATTTATTTTTATTATTTGAGATGTTTGTCCCGCAAATAGTCTCTCACGTGAAGATTCAATAAAGGACCCCACTGGTATCCCATGTAGAGTAAAGTTGACCATACATCGATCAGTCTTTTCTGATCAGCTAACGGATTCCTCAATCCACACAAGCAAGGTGGATGGGGGCACCGTCCCTGCTGTGCTATTGTATTCTGGCAGCAGGACTTCACTTCTGTCAGAATACACTGATCAGTACTGCATCTGATCAGAGGCTCTTTACCTGATCACCGCGATGCGCTCCCCCATGGGCACGCAGCGACAGTTATCCTGCTGGATGTCATATGACGCCCAGTCAGGATAACAGAACCACCGTCCGGCTGTCATTCTGCTATAGGCCGGGCGGGAAGTGGTTAAAGGAGAAGTCCAGCCAATACTCGTTTGGCTGTACTTTCCTATGGATTACAGGAGTGCAGTTCGTTTTGCACTCCTGTGACCCGTTTTTAGCAGAGAGCGGTCCGAAGTCCGCTCTCTGCTGACGTCACAGATGTCAGTCCAGGCACCGCGTCATCACGACAATAAAGTCTGGATCCACCAGGTGCCTGGACTGACATCGGCTCAGCCTCTCAGCGAGCCTCTGAGAGCCTGAGCCGACTCCCCCCTGCACAGCTTAGTGCTCCAATGAGCGAGGAAGGGGCAGAGCAGAGAGCTGAGACTCAGTCTGCAGCTCTCTGCTTGGGGAGCTGAGAACCAAGTGATCGGCAGTGTTTGATCGCTCGGTTCTCTGTGCAGAGACACCAGGGGACAGATGCAGCATTGGACCGATGCTGCATCCACCGAGATAAGTATGATTCTAAAAAAAAAAAAAAAAAAAAATTCTTCTCTTAAGATAAAAAGCCTTCTGTGTGTAGCAGCCTCCCCAGCACCCCCTAATACTTACCTGAGCCCCCTCTCTGTCCAGCGATGTCCATGAGACCCTCGGCTGTCCATGACTCTTTCTCCTGATTGGCTGAGACACAGCAGCGGCATCATTGGCTGCCGTGGCTGTCAATCAAAGTCAGTTAGCCAATCATGAGAGAGAGGGGGCGGGCCAAATGGCAGGTCCGTGTCTGAATGGATACACAAAGCTGCAGCTCGGTTTGGGTGCCCCCATAGCAAGCTGCTTGCTGTGGGGCACTCAACAGGAGGGAGGGCCCAGGAGTAGTGACGAGGTACCTAAGAAGAGGAGGATCTTGGCTGCTCTGTGCAAATCCACTACGCAGAGCAGGCAAGTATAACATGTTTGTAAAGTCTTATTTAAAAATAAAAATAACAATCGCTTTAATGGAAGGTTAGATATCAGAATTATTGCTCTCACTCTGAGATTTGTCATATTACCTCACATGTGTGGTGCGATCACTGTTTACATTTGCATGTGGGACCTATGTGTGTGTCAATATTTGGGCGGAAGCATGGGGATGCTTAAAAAAATAAAATAATGTAGTTTATTATTTATTTTATTCCAATGTATTTTATAAATTGTCTCTTTAAAAAATGTTTTATTGAACGGTATTGCTATCACAAGGGATGTTGTTCTCTTTATAGAGAGATCTGGGGTCTATTGAAAGTAAATAAACAGCCAAAACCGTCAGTGGTGAAATCCTCGTTGCTTCCAGTTTCATACACCATAGAGATGATTGAGGAATGGAAGCTCTTCCTTCATCTCCATAGTCAGCTGGCTACACTGCCAGCAGTGGCCCTGGACTCCCCAGTGGGATGTGGGAGCCTGGAAACAGCAGCGTGCGAGGGGGCCCTTCCGCCGCTTGTAAAAGTAATGTGAGGAAAAGGGGATAAGACTGTTTCAAGGCTCCCCTTTTCCTTATGGGATTCTTGGCAGGAGCAGTTTCAAGGTTTCCCTCACTTGAAATGAAGCGGGAAGCCTTAGGATAGGTCAGGTAAACTGTTGCTGGGGAAAGATTCCTGAGCCTAGGATAGGTTAGTTAGGGTATTCAGGCGGGAAAGACAGGGATTGGGTCAGCTGGCCAGTTACTGGGGAAAGAATTCAGGACCCCCTGGGAGCAGGATTGGTCAATTGGGGTCAGCTGACCCCATAGAACATTCTGGAAGCCTTTGGGGTCCCTATTTAAAGAGCTGGGCTAGGAGGTCCGGGGCCAGTCGTTCTGAAGAGGATCTACAGCGGAACTTGAGCTATAATACTGGGCAGGGAGCTATTTAATACATCCGCTGTTAGATCCTCTTCGGCGGCATGAAGACCCTCATTCGACAGCTTCTGGAGCGGGTCGAAGCGGAGGGAGAAGACTGGATCCGGCGGTGTTTGGTCTTACCTTCGGGTCAAGAAGCCGAAGAATTTGCGGAGGAGATCGTGGAGCATCCTGAGGTGGATCCTGACGCCATCAGAGCGGAAGAAGAAGAGGCGGAGACTGGAGCGGAGCTTCCGTTTCCAGGTCGGGTCCCAGAGGCGTCAGCGTCGTTGGACGGGGAGGAGGAACTGCCAAGCAAGAGGAAGCGCACTGCGAAGAGGAGATTCAGCCCGCCCCCTAATCGGAGAGACGTACAACGAAAGGCGGAGCCAGCGCAACGTCAGAAGAAACGTCTCGCCCATTCTGAAGAAAGGGGTGGAGCGTCGGCAGGAGCGAACGCTGCGATACGCCCCCTAGAGCGTTCATCGTCTCCACGGCAACGAGCGGCGTCCTCTCGATTTGAAGCAGCCGGCCATAGAGGCGGTTTTACTGCGGAAGGGAACACCACAGCAGTAACGGATCATCGCAATGCAGGAGCAGCTGGTTCTATTCCAGTGCTTTGTGCAGCTCAGGTGCCAATGTCAGCGGGTATGGGTGAGTCCTCAGGTGAGATTAACAATGTGAATATTATTGATCGTTTTTCAAATGTTTTAGCTGCATTCATGGATGATTTTAAAAAGAACATTTTATTGCCTCAATCTCACATTCATGTTCAGGCTCTTTCCAATCCTACTGGTTTGTTGTCACAGGAACCTGCGGCCTTGGTCTGGTCTGCTGATAAGATTTCAGGGTCTGCTCCAGAGGGTATGCATACTGCAGATCCGGTCTCTATGGTTACGCCAGCTTCCTCACCTAGCATTCCTATGGCTGCAACTGATAGCCTGGTTAAAGAATCAATGCCTTGTTTCCTGTCACCTCTTGGTTTTCATTTATCATCATCCGTAAAAGATAAAATCTGGAATGGGGATTTTATAGATATTTTATCACTGTTACCATCACTAAAAGACCCCTTTTTAAAATCAGAAAAGGGTGACAAAGTAGATGACGATAGACGGAAAAGTACCCCCTATAAATCTTTTAATAACTGGTTACAAGGTTTTTGCATTTATGCTAGTGTTTTGTGTGAACGGTTTCCGGATAAAAGTCCGGGTCTGTTTCAACACATTGACATCATACAGGAAGCCTATAGATGTTTTTCAGGCTTTTCCTGGTATACATATGATGAGGCTTTCCGCCACAAGATGTCTATTTACACTGGTTTACAGTGGGGTTCAAAGGAGGTGGGTTTGTGGCTGAACCTTTTTCTTCCTCAGAAGTCATCTTTACCTAGGCTAACCACTAGTAATACTACTCCCTCGTCCACAGTTTCTTACAAGAAAGGCATATGTTTTTCTTTTAATGACAGCCAATGTAGATGGCCTGCTACATGCAGATATAAGCATGAGTGTGCTTTCTGTGGAGGTTCGCATCCTGTGGCTAAATGTTTTCGTAAAATGTCAGCTGCCAATCAGCAGCAGCCACAGAGGGAATTTTTTCTTAAAAGCAACAACTCCGGTGATAGTGGAAAACATCCTGCCATGGCTCAAGCGGTACCCAAATCGTCAGAAGGCGGAGCTGCTCATTAGAGGTTTTAGAGAAGGTTTTTTAATTCCTCAATTTCAGGGAACGGGTTGTGCTATGGTGGATAATCTGAAATCTGTTTCTGATTTTCCAGTTATAGTGGAACAAAAATTAACTGCAGAACTTGTTTTGGGCAGAATATCTGGCCCTTTTAATACGCCTCCTTTTACTAATTTTCGTGTGTCCCCATTAGGTATAGTACCTAAGAAAGAACCAAATTCTTATCGTTTAATCCATCATCTGTCTTTTCCAGCTGGGTCTTCCTTAAACGATCAGATAGATGATGAGATGTCTTCTGTTTCCTATGCATCTTTTGAGCAGGCCATTCAGAAAATTAGGGAGCTGGGGGGATCAGCTTTGTTAGCAAAGGCTGATATTAAAGCCGCTTTTCGTTTACTTCCAATTCACCCTAGCTGTTTTAATTCTTTAGGTTTTCAATTTCAAGGGAAATTTTATTTCGATCGGTGTCTTCCGATGGGATGTTCCCTGTCCTGCTCTTATTTTGAGGAGTTTTCTTCATTTTTGGAATGGGTGGTATCATATAAGTCCGGATCCCCTTTCATGATACACTATCTGGATGATTTTTTGTTCATGGGTCCTGCGGATTCTTGTCATTGCATGTCATTATTGCACAATTTCATGGTAACATGCGAAGATTTTGGCGTTCCATTGGCGCATGAGAAAACGGTTTTACCTACTACATGCATTGAATTTTTGGGTATCACTATTGATACCGTTGAAAGAGAATTTCGGTTGCCAGTGGAGAAGATTGAGAAGTTGAAGAATCTACTTCTGTCTTTTATTAAGAAGAAGAAGATACTCTTAAAAGAATTACAGTCCTTGATGGGACTCTTAGCTTTTGCTACACGCATATTACCTATAGGTAGGATTTTTTCTCGCCGTTTATATTTAGCAATGTCAGGAATCAAGAACCCGCACGCTCATATTAGGTTGACGGTGGAATTAAAGGAAGATTTATTGGTTTGGTATAATTTTTTAATACATTTTAATGGAAAGGCTTTCTGGCAGGAGGATTTCGTCATAGACAGTGATTTCTGCTTGTCCACGGATTCGGCTGGATCAGTGGGTTTTGCAGCTATCTGGGGAAATCAGTGGTGTGCGGATATTTGGCCTCGAAGTTGGGTAAGTAGAGGTTTGTGCAAAAATATTGTGCTTCTAGAACTTTTCCCAATAGCAGTTTCCCTGGAGATATGGGGTGATATGTTTGCAAACAAACGAATCCTTTTTAGTACTGATAATAGGGGTGTTTTGTTTGCAATCAATTGCCTGACTTCCAAATCCCCTCCTGTAATAGCTCTACTACGTTATTTAGTTTTTAAATGCCTGTGTCACAACATCTGGATTAAAGCTAAATACATTCCAGGTAAGGTAAATGAGACAGCTGACGCCCTCTCTCGTTTACAGATGGAGCGATTTTTCTCCCTGTTACCCACAGCGGACCGTGTCGGGATCCCTTGCCCAGCTCGGTTATGGGATATCGTTTAATTTCACAAAATATTAAAAATTCGTTGGCTACCACTTCTTGGTCTAGTTACAGGTCCTCGTGGTTGCTATGGTTGCAATTTTTGGATTCCAAAGGGGCGAAATTTTCGGACATCTCCGAAACGTCGGTTTTGTCTTTTTTGGAATCTCTGTTGACTAAAGACTACTCTTGGTCTTATGTTTATAAGACTTTGTCCGGAATATCCTTTTTTCAAAAATTAAATCACTTAACCTCCTGTTTATCATATTTTTCAGTACAACAAGCACTTAAAGGTTATAAGAAGTCTCATTGCGTCACTGACAATAGATGTCCTATTACCCCTGGGTTATTGGAATCTCTCTGCTCGATTACTGCTTCTGTATGTTCTTCTCCTTTTGAGGCTACTCTTTTTAATGCAGTTTTTACTATGGCTTTTTTTGCAGCACTCCGAGTTTCTGAAATAGTGTCAGCTAGCAAAGGAAATCCGTCTGGTTTGTTATTCAAACACATTATCTTAAATGTCTCTAGTTTAAAAATATTTATTCGCACTAGCAAAACTGACAGGTTAGGTAAAGGCAATTGGGTACATTTATTGTCTTCCCCGGGGTCTTTAATTTGCCCGGTAGCCAGATTGTCAGCTTATTTGAGACTTCGTCCTCCTACGGATGGAGTGCTTTTTATTCATAGGGATTCTTCCCCTCTTACTAAATTTCAATTTAATGCAATATTATCTAGATGTTGTAAACTTTTGAATATGGCAAACGTTAAGATTTCTTCGCACTCTTTTAGAATTGGAGCTGCCACAGAAGCTGCTAGGTTGGGTTTTGTTGATAGTCGTATTAAGAATTTGGGTAGATGGAAATCTAAGTCTTTTCAATTATATGTACGTCCTAATCTTGTTGTTTGATTATTTTAGGTGTGCCTGGAGTGGTCTGGATTATTGGACACTCTTTCGTGTATTGGGCGCATCAGCGGGCTAATGCTCGTCAGTATACTGCGAATTTAGACATGGATCCGTCCAAGTTTCAAGTCTTATGGTTCGGTAGGAGGGGCATGCTTTGGGAGGAGTTGTTATTCGAGTTCAGTTCTTTATTATCTTACTGGCCAGAACCTGATATTTTGATTTTACATTTGGGAGGGAATGATGTGGGTCAGATGAGAACATTGGATCTTATTTTTAGTATAAAAGATACGATCCAAATTTTAAAACAATCCTATCCGAACATGGTGATTGTTTTTTCTGAAATCATCCCTAGATTAAGATGGTTAGAGTCTGGGGTTTTTAAACCTTTTGAAAAGGTTAGGAAAAGAATTAATAAGGTGGTTGAGAAATTCATGGCCCCGGACTTGGGTTTCTCTTTCCGCCATGTAGACCTGGAGGGCGGTATTTCGGGCCTATATAGGGCTGATGGGGTTCATCTTTCTGACATTGGCCTGGACATACTGAATGTTTCTTTCCAATCCTGCATAGAGAGGGCCGCGTGCTGGGGTTTTGGTGACAGTCGGGGTTGTAACAACCCGTCCTGTCTTTTGGGAAAGTTTTAAAAGGCTGATTCTTTTCAGCTCGAGTCGTAGTGGCTGAGCTGGGTTTTATTTCTTATATGTAATTTGATTTATTTATTGATACAGTTTTTGATGATATTTAAAATTAAACCAATAGTAATAAGCCGCGGCCAAATTTTATCCAAAAAAATAAAATAAAAAATATAATATATAATAATTATATATATAGGTTGTTATTCATTTAAATAAACAAAATTTTATAAAAATCTTTGGTGTGTGTATTTTTGGTATGTCCAGGCATCCTGCCTAAAATCCCATGTGAGGAAAAGGGGATAAGACTGTTTCAAGGCTCCCCTTTTCCTTATGGGATTCTTGGCAGGAGCAGTTTCAAGGTTTCCCTCACTTGAAATGAAGCGGGAAGCCTTAGGATAGGTCAGGTAAACTGTTGCTGGGGAAAGATTCCTGAGCCTAGGATAGGTTAGTTAGGGTATTCAGGCGGGAAAGACAGGGATTGGGTCAGCTGGCCAGTTACTGGGGAAAGAATTCAGGACCCCCTGGGAGCAGGATTGGTCAATTGGGGTCAGCTGACCCCATAGAACATTCTGGAAGCCTTTGGGGTCCCTATTTAAAGAGCTGGGCTAGGAGGTCCGGGGCCAGTCGTTCTGAAGAGGATCTACAGCGGAACTTCCCACCCCCCCTTCCCTTGTCGCGGCTATACTATGTGGTATGGTCCTTTTTGTTTATTATTGCAAAAAGGGACATGTTGTTGTTTGGGAAAGTTTTAAAAGGCTGATTCTTTTCAGCTCGAGTCGTAGTGGCTGAGCTGGGTTTTATTTCTTATATGTAATTTGATTTATTTATTGATACAGTTTTTGATGATATTTAAAATTAAACCAATAGTAATAAGCCGCGGCCAAATTTTATCCAAAAAAATAAAATAAAAAATATAATATATAATAATTATATATATAGGTTGTTATTCATTTAAATAAACAAAATTTTATAAAAATCTTTGGTGTGTGTATTTTTGGTATGTCCAGGCATCCTGCCTAAAATCCCATTAGCCGCTCAGATCATTTATACCAGAAAGGGCATAGCTGGCTGTAAAAAATTACATCTAGATAATGGCTGCGGCTGAATTTCATAGAGAAGCAGTGGGGCTCAATGATGACTTGGGTGCAAAATAAGTAATGAAAACGAATTTGTCTAAAAATGTTATTAGCATGTTGATGAAGGGGGGAAAGGAAGAACCAAGAAAGGCAAAAAATAGGAAGCCGGCCCATCTCCATTCTTTTTTTTTTTCACAAGGAAACCAGTCTCCATTCTTGCCTAGGAAGAATGGTGTTTGCCTGCTCTTGCAACCTCCTGGGATATCCACATCACATATCCCAGGAGGCAGGCACACACGGTGATCAGAGGGAGAACCTGGAGGTGCATCACTGGGGGCTGGCTGCAAGAACTTCAGATGACATAAGCAGGGAAGATGGTGGTGCGGGACCTGGCTTGTGGTAGCGGAGTGACAGATCACAGCAGACAATGCTGGATTCACTGGGTGTGTGGGTATGTTTTTTGAAGATAACCCTGCAATAAAGGGGGATGGTTATGTAGTACTACCTCCAAAGCAACCACTGGTTAAGACTTGTCCTCTGTTTCTGGTCTCGACCTGGCCTAAAACTGTCTGGTAAGCACCATCAGTAGCTGAGATGTCAAGAATAAGTATAGATAAATATAACATGGTTTGCATGCAGGTTGCGTGATAGGGCAGTCCTTGAGATGTTTCTTCTGCTGGCTATACATTGGGACCCTTTAAGAAGCATTGGTGCACTTAACGAGATGAACCTGCATGCAGTTTCTACAAGGGTGGCATAGTCTTTGCACGGATACAAAGTAGATGTGGGACAAGTACTAGGTAAAGGTGCATCAGGTGTAGTAACAGTTCAGCGTAGCAGTGGTATGGAAGTGGTAAAGGTGCAATATAAGTTTGAGATGAATGTGGTATGACCTGGGTGCTTACAGCAACTCAGTCCCTGCTAGCAGTGTAATGTATAGACCGATAGCCCTATCAACAGTCCCCTGTATACAGCTCCAATGTCCACAGTGGAAGGGGTCCCCTCAGTCTCTACTTTGAGCCTCCAGTGAACCGCGGTGTAAGTGGATGGATTCTCCAGCCAGGTTCCAGGTGCTGCCAGTGCGGCCGACGATGCACTTCAACCAGTGTCCTTTACTTGGGGTAGCAGGATCAGGTCCCCCTCTCTAACTGGTTCTTGGGGTGAGAAGAGCGGAGTGACAGAGGTCCTCACTCCTTGGGATCCTGGGTGCAAAAGCCCCAAACTTTCCTGGGCAGAACAGTAAAAATCCTCCTTACTCCTCCTCCATGGGATTTTTCATTTTGGTTAGCCATCCCTGTGCAGTGTAGCAGCCCTCCCAAACAACATGTCCCAGCATGCACTGCAGCAATCCTGAGTCCTCCTCTTGCTGCTCATTGGATGAATGTTGCTGCCAGGAGGAAGGTGAGGTTCTCACAAACGCAGGCTCAATGCTGCTGCACTCGGTCCCTATCTGCAGGATGGGTGGTAAGTTGAGCAAGGGGGGCAGCCCACAGCACAGCAATCTTTCTTTTTCCTCTTACAGCCCGCATCAGCGAGCATGGGGGGAGGGGCACAAGGAAGGACCTGCAGCCGGCTATGGTTGAGTTCACGTTTAAAGTATATTTAAACCCTAAATATAGGCATTTAGATAGAGAAAGTACTGTGTATCATGAACAATTGCCTTTTTTTAATAATAAAGATACAAGAAAGGACCTATGAGTACTAGTCTGGAAAACACTATATAGTGTACCACACCAAGCAAGTTTGTAATGATCGCAATTAGGATCATGATCCCAAAGTTGATAGATGTAGGCTGAAAGATTTATTTTTTCAAATAAAAGTCTTTTTTTTTTCCCCGTATATAGCGGACCCCTAAATTTAGGGGGTCGCTATGCCCAAATTTAAGGGACGGCCTGGGCAATAGTTTGGCTCAGGTCTTCTAATTTGATACTGGACTCTGCTTTGCTGTGGTGTTGTCTGGTGTACAGTTCCCCTTTGGCCTGTGGGTGGCACTATTGCCCAGGCCTAGGGTCGAACCTCAAGTGACACAGTGGCATGATTGGATGTCCTCTTTTGGCTGCTGTGCGGTGGGCGGGGCTTCGCCTGCTGTGCATGCTGGGAGAGGGTATATAAGGGGCAGACGCCATGTTTAGGGAGTGAGTGCTGGGGAGTAATTCCCGGGGGGAGTGTGCCCCCTGGGGGTACGTGGACTGGCCGAGGAGTCTCGGGCACCTTTTAGCCTGAGTCTACAAAATTCCAGGTAGGCCCAGTACCTTTTAACTGGGTCTACAATCAGCATATTGGAGTCCCAGGGTGCCCAGGTGAGGGTACCCGCTCTGATCGAGAGGAAGCCAGGGGGGAACGGTCCCACAGAGGACAAAAGTGATAGTAGGTCGCTGTCTCGGGAAAGGCCTGGTGACCTGTCAGAGAGAAGGATTCCTTACTCAACAAAGCTAACCCTGTAGAGTGCCCATTGGCATCATCTGTTCTCTAAATTCTACAGAGGTTTAAGGAAAGTTCTGGATTCAGGAATAACAGGATTCTGCTGCTATTAGAGGATCTCCTGAACCCGTCCCTGGAGGGGACAAAGTGATAGTACTGTTCGAGCTTCACTCTGGCTGCTAGAACTGTGAGAGGGATCTATCCGGGTGAGCTAAACCCGCTCGGGATCGAGTGGCGACGAGTAAGTCAAGTGTTGTGTGCCTGAATCTACCTTCTAACTTCGCTAGCTTCTTTCTCTCTTCAATTTCCCGTTAACTGAAGCAAAGGAAAATAAACTCTTTGTTGGAGTTAAAGTTGTGTGGACATTGGCCTTCTTGGGAAAGAATATAGACTTTTCCCTACATTCTAGGGACAAGAACCAGTGGAAGGAGGTAACTCGCTGCAGGACCCAAATCTGTGAACACCGCCTGACCTCTGATAAGGAGGACATGGACTTGTGACATGGTGTGTCCTACCCCCGCAGGTGAAGGTAAGGGGGGGCAAAAGGATTGGTGTGCTACACGTATTTAAAAAAAAAAATCCTCAGCACTGCTGATCTCCTGTAGTCTTTTAACACTTTCTGAAGCATGGACCTTTGTTGATTGCACAATAGCATGTGACTTTATTGCAAAGGTCCTATGTAGTCTCCATAGAAAACCAATATGATAAAATAACAACACAGGAGCACAACTAAAAGAGAGAGGGACAGACCGTTATTACAATTGTAGCGGGTATGTACTTTTTTTAACTGGTGAGGACACCAGTGATGCATAGTTCCCTGCGGCCCAGCAGGTGGCGCTGTCACTTTGGGCCGGGGTTGAACCATCGCTGCAGTGCCGTATCTTTTGTGGCCTCTCGCAGCAGTTGTATGGCGGGGAACCCGCCGTGCATCCTGGGAGAGGGTATAAAGGGGCGGACATTTTTCGCCACGAGGTTCGAGTCCCGGGCACCTTCAGCCTGAGGGCTGTGGTTGCGGTCGGTGTCCAGGCGGCCTAGGCCTGGACACTTGGAGTTCATGTTCCATCCCAGACACCTTCAGTCTGGGGTGAGGTACTCAGCCGGAGGCCTGGGGCCCAGTACCTTCCGCTGGGTCCCACGAGGGAGGGATCATCCTAGGGGGCCCGAAGTGGGGCATCTTAGTGGGGCACCCGAATCCAGAGGCGTAAGAGACCGGAGGAGGAACTCACCCGAAGACCTGGTGCAGCAGATTGCCAGTGCCGGGTGAACCACTGGAGACCGCCCGGAGGGATATCTTTCCTGAACAGGGGCCAAGTTCAAAGAGGAAGTTCAGTCCACGTTCAATGACCGGTAGCAGCGGTCCAGCTATTTCAATCAGGTCAGTGGCAGGGGCCTGCTATTAGGCCTGTGGCAGGGGCCTCAACAGTTCATCCGGTCGGTGGCAGAGACCAAAACTCAGTCGGTGGCAGAGACCGTGCGCCAGGCCTATTCGCTAGAAAAGGAATAGGAGAGTTCAGTTGTGCCTGGGCCTACTCGTTCCCACACCCCCATGTTCGTCTGTTATTGGACGTTCAACTGAGTGTGTTCACCGTATTGTATGAGAAATAAAAGAGTGTTGGACTTTCGATTGGTGTGGGGCTGTATTATTGGCAGACACGTTTCCATGGAACAACTGAGGCTTCGTATGCAGTGGACAGACCCGGGAGGTAAATCAACTAACTTTGCTCAACCCTCTTATACACACGAGGGGAGAGCTTGGCATAGTGTTCCTGCACTCTCCTCTCCCAAATACCCCTAGACACAAGCCATCCACAATAGGAAAGAGGGAGAGTGAGGTTCCGCTACACAATATAACAGGAAGTGCCTTTACAAGGACCTTCTTGGCAGGATCAGCAGATATTATTTTGATAAATGCTACAGTTTTATAATTATTGAAAATTACTTTTGAATGTGCACTAGCATGTTAAAAGCTTATGAGATTTTTGTGATTGAGTTTACATCTACTTTAACACTTAGTTAAGTAGTTAAAACAAGCTCATGGCTCACATAGCCACCCGATCACTTTTGCGGTAGTGAGAAGGCCGGCCCATCAACCAACCCTTGTTCGCCCCTTGTGATAGCAATGTTAAGTGAGAAAAAAATAAGCTTTAATAAAATAAATAACAATAAAAAGATTAAAAGCACCCCCTTCTCCCCTGTGCATGCTTGCAACTGTAAACACACGCATAGGTCCCACACAAATAAACAAACAGCGGTTATACCCCACATGGTACTGCCAGGAATATTGGTGTAAGAGCAATAATTCTAGGGCTGTAATTCATGGTTAACTCTAAAATGATAACCTGCAACAACTTTTAAAGTTTCACCAATGAAAAAATTTGGGTACAGTCGATTTTTGCCATTTCACGGGCGCACGCAATTTTGAGTCTTGACATGTCTGATAACTATTTACTCGACGCAACCACATCTTTAATATTGTATCATAAACTTGGGTATTATATTGTGTTTGTGTGCAATAAAATTCATTTTAGTGTATTTCGTCCTGAAAATATATGAAAGGGGGGAGGCAAAATTTTTAACCAGTTCAGCCCCGGAAGAATTTACCCCCTTCCTGACCAGAGCACTTTTTGCGATTCGGCACTGGGTCGCTTTAACTGACAATTGCGCGGTCGTGCGCCGTTGCACCCAAACAAAATTGACGTCCTTTTTTTCCCACAAACAGAGCTTTCTTTTGGTGGTATTTGATCACCTCTGCGGTTTTTATTTTTTGCGCTATAAACAAAAAAAGAGCAACGATTTTGAAAAAACACAATTTTTACCTTTTGCTATAATAAATAAATATCCCCCATTTTTTTTCTAAAAAACTTTTTTTCCTCAGTTTAGGCCAATATGTATTCTTATACATATTTTGATTTTAAAAAAAAATCGCAATAAGCGTATATTGATTGGTCTGCACAAAAGTTATAGCGTCTACAAAATAGGGGATAGTTTTATGGCATTTTTATTATTTATTTTTTTATTTTTTTACTAGTAATGGCGACGATCTGCGTTTTTGTATTGGGACTGACATTATGGCAGACACATCGGACACTTTTGACACTATTTTGCGACAATTGTCATTTATACAGCAACCAGTGCTATAAAAATGCACTGATTACTGTGTAAATGACACTGGCAGGGAAGGGGTTAAACACTAGGGGGCGATGAAGGGGTTAAGTGTGTCCTAGGGAGTGATTCTAACTGTGGGGGGGGCTGGGCTACAAGTGACACGACAGTGATCACTGCTCCCGATAACGGGGAGCAGTAGATCACTGTCCTGTCACTAGGCAGAACAGGGAAATGCCTTGCCATCTCCCTGTTCTGCCTCTCCGTGAAACGATTGCGGGCATTAGTGATGAGCCGAACACCCCCGGGTTCGGTTCGCACCAGAACCCGCGAACGGACCGAAAGTTCGTACGAACATTAGAACCCTATTAAATACAATGGATGCGAACGTTCGAATTCTAAAGTGCTAATTATAACAACTATTATGCATGTTATTGTCCTAAAAAGGGTTTGGGAACCCGGGTTCTGCACCAGGGGACATGTATCAATGCAAAAAGAAGTTTTAAAAACGGTCGTTTTTCGGGAGCAGTCATTTTAATGATGCATAAAGTGAAAAAAAAAAAGTCAAATATTCCTTTAAATATCGTACCTGGGGGGTGTCTAAAGTATGCCTGTGAAGTGCCACGTGTTTCCCGTGTTTAGAACTGTCCCTGCACAAAATGACACTTCTAAAGGAAAAAAAAGCCATTTAAAACTGCTTGCGGCTTTAATGTAATGTCTGGTCCCGGTAATATGGATGAAAATCTTTAAGAAAAATGGCATAGCTACCCCATGACCCCCCCCCTACCCCAGCCCATTACCAGCCCCTTTGGGTCTTGTATGGATATTAAGGGGAACCCCGCACATAAAATAAAAAAGGCCCTATATACTCTGAACAGCCGTATACAGGCGGTGCATACAAGACAGGGACTGTAGGTTTGTTCTTATGTAGAATGTGTTTGTAATTTTGAACAGGTACATTGTTGAAGTGTAGCTCCAGCCCAAAAATCTATTTTTAAACTTTTTGGAAAACATAGGTAAGGGTTATCACCCCTGTAACATTTGTTTTGCTGTCTGTGCCCCTGTTCAGAACATTTCACCTCACTTTCCGTCCCAATGACAACTGTTTTTGAAATGTGGTGTTTTTCTTGAAACAAGGATTGCTGATAAAGCATCAGTACAGAGGAGACACCTTTCTCCCATATTTATTCTTACAGGAGAGAATTTTCCTTCCTAGGGGTAGATTTCCTCTCACTTCCTGTTGTCTTCTTGCGTTTGCAAGTAGGAGTCGTTTGTAAGTTGGATGTTTGAAAGTAGGGACCTGCCGTATATACTCTGCAGAAATAGGCCCCTTAGTTGTTGGTGTTGGCACAACACTGTAAGCACTCACAGTTACTCTTGGTTGGTGCTGGAACGCCCTGCTGTCAACTATTATATCAGGAATTTTAATTACATATAATTGTTGAACAGTGGTAGTAAAAATTGGGGCTTTGATGGTGGTGCTGGTGCCACAACACTGTAAGCCCTGACAGTTACTCTTGGTGGGTGCAGCAATGGGCCCTGCTGTGAATTATTAGATCAAGAATTGTAATTACATGCCCCTTTTGAACAGGGGCTGAAAAATTGGGCCTTTCGTGGTGGTGGTGGTGGTGGCGTTGCCACAACACTGTAAGCCCTCAGACTTACTCTTGGTGGGTGCAGGAATGGGCCCTGCTGTGAATTATTACATCAAGAATTGTAATTGCATGCCCCTGTTGAACAGGGGCTGAAAAATTGGGCCTTAGGCACTGGTGGCACAACACTACAACCCCTCACAGATACTGTACTTGGAGCACAGCAATGAGCCCTGTTGCAAAGTATTGCTTCAAAAATTGTAATGACACGCCCCTGTTAAACAGGGGCTGAAAAATTGGGCCTTAGGCACTGGTGGCACAACACTACAACCCCTCACAGATACTGTACTTGGAGCACAGCAATGAGCCCTGTTGCAAAGTATTGCTTCAAAAATTGTAATGACACGCCCCTGTTAAACAGGGGCTGAAAAATTGGGCCTTAGGCACTGGTGCCACAACACTCCAACCCCTCACAGATACTGTACTTGGAGCACAGCAATGAGCCCTATGGCAAATTATTGCAAAAAAAATTGTAAGTACACGCCCCTGTAAAACAGGGGCTGAAAAATTGGGCCTTAGCCACTGGTGGCGGCACCCATAAACAAAAATGATCTTCCAAGCTATCATCATCAATCGTATCATTGAGGACTCGGAGGAGGAGGATAGCCAGTCAACATAACAGCACAGGCACTCAGCATCAGCATCAGTCTTGAAGGGATGTGACATGTTAAAATCAATTAGTCTGTTATATCAGCATCAGGTGTGTGGTAGCTGGTGGTGATCCAAGACTGGTTCATCTTGATGAAAGTCAGTCGATCAACCGAGTCGGTGGACAGGCGCACCCTGTGATCCGTGACAAATCCTCCAGCAGCACTGAATGTGCGTTCCGAAAGAACGCTGGATGCAGGACAGGCCAGTAGCTCAATTGCATACTGTGCAAGCTCTGGCCAGTGATCCATCCTCAAGACCCAGTAAGCCAGAGGATTTTCGGTGGGGAAGGTGTCCAAGTCTGACCTTGCCCCTAGATATTCCTGCACCATGTTTATCAGACGCTGGCGATGGTTGCTGGAACCGATCATACTTTGGGGCTGCGGACTAAAGAATTGTCTGAACGCATCGGTCAGACGGCCACCTTCCCCACCGCTCCTTCTTTGACTGGCCGAAGCCTCAGCAACTCGTTGTCCAGGACCAGGAGTTTGTAACCTCCCAGTCTCTGGGAACGCGTTGCACAGACCTTTCTGCAAGGCCTCCTGGAGTTGTCTCATCCTCTGCTCCCTCTGCGACGGTAACATAAGGTCCGCAACCTTACCCTTGTACCGTGGGTCAAGGAGAGTGGCCAGCCAGTAATGGTCCCTCTCCTTGATCCGAAGAATACGAGGATCCTTCCGCAGACTTTGCAGGATCAGGGAGGCCATGCAGCGTAGGTTTGCTGAGGCATTCGCTCCGGAGTCCTCTGGGTCACTAAGGACGACATGATCCGCAGTCACCTCCTCCCAGCCACGTACAAGTCCACTGGTTTCTTGGGACTGTAAATCATCCCTAAAAGACTGCTGCTGATGATGCTGAGTGCCAGCCTCCACCTCCATGCTGACACAATCCTCCTCCTCCTCCTCCTCCTCTTCCTCTTCCTGTGCGATGGGTGGGACAGAAGGAACACTGTCTGGGTAAAGGGGGCCTTGAGAGGCAAGGAAGTCCTCCTCTTCCTGCCTCTGTTCTGCCTCAAGTGCCCTGTCCATTATTCCACGCAGCGTGTGCTCCAACAGGTGGACAAGAGGTACAGTGTCACTGATGCATGCACTGTCACTGCTCACCATCCTCGTGGCCTCCTCAAATGGTGCCAGGACAGTGCATGCATCCCTGATCATGCCCCACTGGCGTGGAGAAAAAAAAAACCAGGCTCCCCTGACCCTGTCCTGGTGCCGTAGTCGCACAGGTACTCATTGATGGCCCTCTGCTGCGTGTGCAGCCGCTGCAGCATGGCCAACGTTGAGTTCCACCTGGTGGGCATGTCACATATAAGGCGGTTCTTGGGCAGGTTCAACTCCTTTTGCAGCTCAGCCAGGCGAGCACTGGCATTATAAGATCTGCGGAAATGCACACAGACTTTCCTGGCCTGCCTCAGGACATCCTGTAAGCCCGGGTACCTGCCCAAGAACCGCTGCACCACCAGGTTAAGGACGTGAGCCACACAGGGCACATGGGTCAGTTGTCCCTGTCGAAGGGCGGAGAGGAGGTTGGTGCCATTGTCGCAAACCACCATTCCTGGCTTAAGCTGGCGTGGCGTCAACCACCTCTCGGCCTGGCCCTGCAGAGCAGACAGGACCTCTGCCCCAGTGTGGCTTCTGTCCCCCAAACACACCAGCGCAAGCACGGCATGGCATCTTTTTGCCTGCGTACTTGCGTAGCCCCGTGAACGGCTACGGAGCACCGCTGGTTCATAGGACAAACCACAGGAAGAGGCCATGGAGGAAGAAGAAGAGGAGGGGGTGGAGGAGAGAGGTGTGTCACAACCAGTAGTAGCATTTTGGAGGCGTGGCGGTGGGACAACCTCCAACACTACTGCACCTTGTCCTGCATCCTTCCCAGCTGCCAAAAGAGTGACCCAATGGGCCGTGAAAGAAAGGTAACGTCCCTGTCCATGCCTGCTGGACCATGAGTCAGCGGTAATATGCACCTTACCGCTGACCGCCCTGTCCAGCGAGGCCAAGACATTGCCTTCCACATGCCGGTAGAGAGCCGGAATAGCCTTCCGTGAGAAAAAGTGGCGTTTGGGAACCTGCCACTGAGGAACCGCACATTGCACAAACTCACGGAAGGGGGCCGAGTCTACCAACTGAAAAGGCAGCAGTTGAAGCGCTAGCAATTTAGCCAAGCTAGCATTCAACCGCTGGGCATGTGGATGGCTGGGAGTGAACTTCTTTCGACGGTCCAGCAGCTGGGGCAGGGAAATTTGCCTGCTAGAATCGGACGTCGGTGTACTGCTAGCAGAGTGGCCGCAAGTACTTGGCTGTGACACACCTAATTCTACACCTTCATTCCTCTCAGTGCATGTTTCAGAGAGGACTGAAGTTATAGTGGGGTTGGAGATCCCAGCTGATGCGGTGCAAGGAGAGGTCCGCTTTGTTCTTTGGTGTGGGTCTTTGAGGTAGGCTTGCCAACGAGCTGCATGGCAGGTCAACATATGTCTGGTCAGGCATGTGGTACCCAAGCGGCTGATGTTTTGGCCACGCGATATACGCTTGAGACATATGTTGCAAACAGCAGCTGTGCGATCTGATGCACTAGCCTCAAAAAAGGCCCACACCAAGGAACTTTTTGAATGACGGGCAGAGGCAGCGCCCTGCACAGGCGGAGCTCTGCGGTGTGATTCCGTCGGTGTACTGCCCTTACGCTGGCCACCAAAGGGCATCCTGCCTCGTTGGAGATGTGCCTCCTCCTCATCCTCCTCCTCCTCTCTCCTATTAGGCACCCACGTGGAGTCAGTGACCTCATCATCCCCTCCCTCCTCATCACTGGAGCCAATCTGGCAGTATGCTGCAGCTGCTGGAACATGACTGCCAGATTGGTGTCCTTCTTGAGCATCCCCTCTGTCTGCTCTCACCCTACTGCCTTCCTGTAGCTGGGTTTCATCATCAGACCCTTCGAAACGCTGGGCATCCTCCTGGAGCATGTACCCAACACTGTGCTCAAACAGTTCGGGGGACTCCTCAGGAGGAGGACATGGTGGGTCTAGGGAAGGAGTGACTGATGATGAGTCTGACATTGATACCAGGGAAGAGGACGCTTTGGCAGCTGCTTTGCCAGTACCCTGAGCCTGGGTGAGAGAGGATGAGGAGGAGGAGGAGGGCTTGGTCATCCACTCTACCAAGTCTTCGGCATGATGTGGCTCAACATGTCCAGCTGCCGAAAAGAAGGACAAGCGTGTCCCATGGCCATGTGCTGATGACAATGCACCGCGTCCACGACCAGCACTGTTGCCCCCAGACACAGAGCCTGCTTGCCCTCTTTTATTGCCTCCTGACTGTCTGCCTCTCCTTGTTTGCCTTCCAGACATTCTAATAGATGGCCTGCAGGGAGATGGGAAAAAAGCAATAAGGGCTACCTTCAGGTGTCCTTCTCTGTCCCTTTACTTAAGGATTTCTAAATATGGTTGAGGATGATTGCTTTTGCACAGAATAGCACAACGACAATTTCCCTGACTGTCCAAAAATCAAGGATTTCAAAGATGGTTGATGAGGAATGCTTTAGCACACTATAGCACAAGGAGAATTCCCCTCACTTTCCTTCTTTGTCCCTAGAAACAAGGACTCGCACAGTGAAAGAAACTGACACTCTCCCTACCTAGAGTTTTCTGTCCCTAGAAAAAATGTTTTTTTTAAGCACACTATAGCACAAGGAGAATTCACTCACTGTCCTTCCCTGTCCCTGGAAACAAGGACTTGCACAGTGAAAGAAACTGACACTCTCCCTACCTAGAGTTTTCTGTCCCTAGAAAAAATGTTTTTTTTAAGCACACTATAGCACAAGGAGAATTCACTCACTGTCCTTCCCTGTCCCTGGAAACAAGGACTTGCACAGTGAAAGAAACTGACACTCTCCCTACCTAGAGTTTTCTGTCCCTAGAAAAAATGTTTTTTTTAAGCACACTATAGCACAAGGAGAATTCACTCACTGTCCTTCCCTGTCCCTGGAAACAAGGACTTGCACAGTGAAAGAAACTGACATTCTCCCTACCTAGAGTTTTCTGTCCCTAGAAAAAATGTTTTTTTTAAGCACACTATAGCACAAGGAGAATTCACTCACTGTCCTTCCCTGTCCCTGGAAACAAGGACTTGCACAGTGAAAGAAACTGACACTCTCCCTACCTAGAGTTTTCTGTCCCTAGAAAAAATGTTTTTTTTAAGCACACTATAGCACAAGGAGAATTCACTCACTGTCCTTCCCTGTCCCTGGAAACAAGGACTTGCACAGTGAAAGAAACTGACACTCTCCCTACCTAGAGTTTTCTGTCCCTAGAAAAAATGTTTTTTTTAAGCACACTATAGCACAAGGAGAATTCACTCACTGTCCTTCCCTGTCCCTGGAAACAAGGACTTGCACAGTGAAAGAAACTGACACTCTCCCTACCTAGAGTTTTCTGTCCCTAGAAAAAATGTTTTTTTTAAGCACACTATAGCACAAGGAGAATTCACTCACTGTCCTTCCCTGTCCCTGGAAACAAGGACTTGCACAGTGAAAGAAACTGACACTCTCCCTACCTAGAGTTTTCTGTCCCTAGAAAAAATGTTTTTTTTAAGCACACTATAGCACAAGGAGAATTCACTCACTGTCCTTCCCTGTCCCTGGAAACAAGGACTTGCACAGTGAAAGAAACTGACACTTTCCCTACCTAGAGTTTTCTGTCCCTAGAAAAAATGTTTTTTTTAAAGTGGAGCTCCACCCTAAATAGCAACTTTTGCTATTTGGAACCCTCCCCCCCTCCGGTGTCACAATTGACACCTTTCAGGGGGGAGGGGGGTGAAGATACCTGTCTAAGACAGGTATTTTCACCCACATCCGGGAGTCCTGTCTCCGGGAATCTGCGGGAGTTACGTCACTTCCCGCAGACTTCCCTTGGTGTTCTGGGAGACACTCGGCTCCCAGAACACAGGAGCACCAATCAGAACGGCGCAGCGCGACTCGCGCATGCGCCGTAGGGAACCGGGCATGAAGCCGCAGGGCTTCACTTCCTGGTTCCCTCAGCGAGGATGGCGGAGGGAGCAGCAGAGCGACGAGCGGTCGCTCGTCCTCTGCTGCGGACGTCGCTGGACTCCAGGACAGGTAAGTGTCCAAATATTAAAAGCCAGCAGCTGCTGTAGCTGTAGCTGCTGGCTTTTAATATTTTTTTTCCGGTGGAGCAACCCCTTTAAGCACACTATAGCACAAGGAGAATTCACTCACTGTCCTTCCCTGTCCCTGGAAACAAGGACTTGCACAGTGAAAGAAACTGACACTCTCCCTACCTAGAGTTTTCTGTCCCTAGAAAAAATGTTTTTTTTAAGCACACTATAGCACAAGCACAAAACACACTGACACTCTCCCTACCTATCCTTCTCTTTCCCTAAACTAAAGGAATCCAGGTTAAGCAAGAAAGAAATAAAAGTCACTGTCCCTGCCTATGCTGCTCTTTCCCTGCTCCGGAACACACTACACTAGGCCGCCGTGCTGGCGGCCTTTTATAGTGTGGGGCGTGTACTAAACACCCTCAGCAATAATTGGCCACAGGCATCCTGCCTGTGGCCAATCATTGCTCTCCTCGCTGCCGGCGCTGTGATTGGCCAAGCATGCGGGGTCACAGTGCATGCTTGGCCAATCACAGCGCCTGGATGACACTGCGATGGCGTAGTGCATTGTGGGCCGTTCGCGTCACTCGAATTTGGCGCGAACGGCCCAAATCGTTCGATCTTCGTCGAACGATCGAACAGCCGATGTTCGAGTCGAACGTATGTTCGACTCGAACACGAAGCTCATCCCTAGCGGGCATCCGGCGGACACCGAGTCTGCGGGACCCCGCGGGCACACTCACGGAGTGCGTGGCAGGGGCAAATTCAAAGCAACATACAGGTACGTTGCTTTGCGCAGCCGTGCCATTCTGACAACGTATATGTACAGGCGGTGGTCGGCAAGTGGTTAAAGCGGTTGTATACCCAAAATTCTCACCTTGCATCTAATTTTGTATTGTATTAATAAAAATGTATTGCCATTAGTAATTTTTACTCTACCTGCTTCCTGTCCGAGTTATCGATATATTGCAGAGTGATGACGTCTGAAGCGAATGCACCGTATCCTCGATAATTCTGGCAAGCCGAGACCCTGGCAGAAAAATTCAGTTTCTATGTCGGGACTGCGTCATTTCCTGTTGTAGACGTCAGCCCCGACATCTCACGATGCTTCCTCTGAATTCTTCTACAAGAGCATCATGGTTACCTTGCATAGGCGTGCGCACAGGGTGTGCCGAGTGTGCCTGGGCACACCCTAATCACCCCATGCACATTAGCATTATCACTCTGTGTGCCGCCAGGAAGATGGGAAAGATCTCCCTTTTACCGGCTCTGCCAAAGAAAAGTGCTTACGCTGTTCTCTATGCCAGCAGGGAGATCAGTGTGCCAGGGCCATATATATATATATATATATATATATATATATATATACACACACGTGTGTGTGAGCTTTAGCGTGCACACCCTAATGCAATAGGCTGCGTACACCTATGTTACCTTGTGACTTGTACGTCACAGGGTGGAGGAGAGACAGACGGCTCTGTGATTCTGTGAAGCACGCTGTGATTCGTTTTTCTTTGTTTCTGTAGTAACCGGAAATGAAGAAGAGGCTTATATATTTTGTTACTAGTGCGCATGCGCGGGATTATCGAGATGAGTATGTACTGTGGGCGGAAATACAGATCTATTCAGATGCGGAAGACCACAGTGTAGATGGCGCCTGCTAATATGCTGAATAAACTTTGACAAGATAAAGAATATATGCAGTAAGATAAAACATATATATATATATATACATACAAAGTGATCAATCGAATCCTAATTACCATAACTTTCATAATATTGTGAATATCGTATTGATGTGGGAGGGTTTACTACAGCTTTAAGCAGACTTATCTTAGCCTTTACTTTCACTGTGGCATATTTGTGTTGGATCTTTCTTGGACTTTCATCCATCCTTGATAGTTTTAAAGCAGTCATTAAACTTAAAAAAAAAATGCTCTAAAATATTATTAGGAATGTTGTATGGCAAATGAGAATGCATCTGGAACTTAATATAAAGATGTTACACTGCTGCTGCACTATTGTGATTAACCCAACCTAAAAATATGTTTACAAAGTGTCAGCGCTGTGAACAAACAATGGGGTTGATTTACTAAAGGTAAATCCACTCTGCTGTCACGTGCCTGATGGTGGTGAGCCCGATATAGCAGAGGGAGGCCTCTCTTACGGCTCCTACACGTGGCCCCTGGTAAAGTAACAGAAGGCACAGGAGTGAGGAGTAGTACGAGTGCCTGGCAGGATCAACAGAGGTGGAGGTAGTCCGGACGTTCAGGAACTCCTCAGGAACTGGGAAACAGGAGCTGAAGCAGCTGACAGGTTTGGCAGACAGGAACTGGATCACTGGACCGAAACCAGGAAAAAACAGGCACAGTTCAGCAGACTGGAACAGCTTGGACTGGAACCAGGACAGACAGGAACCGTTCAGCAGGCTTGGAGCAGACTGGAGTGGAACCAGGAACAGACAGGATCCATTCAGCAGACTGGACTGGAACCAGGAACAGACAAGAACCGCTCAGCAGACTGTAGCGGACTGGACTGGAACCAGGAACAGACAGGAACCGTTCAGTAGACTGGAGCAGACTGGACTGGAACCAGGAACAGGCAGGATGGTCAGACAGGCCGGGTCGGTTATCAGGTGGTCGGCAAGGTACAGAGGTGCAGGCAGAAGAATAGTCAGAACAGGCCAAGGATCAGGTGCAGGCGGATGGCTGGAATAGTCACAGGTAAGCCGGGGTCTTTCACAGGTTAAATCACAGATGAGGTTTCAGGTACACAAATGCTGTAGAGCAGACAGCGGGGACTGTATGTGACAGGCAGGCTTAAATAGCCCGCCTGGCGCCAACAGAGGTGTGCGCGCACGCACGCGCGGTTGCAGCCGCGATCGGGAACCGGAGAGTCTGAGGCGCCTGTTTCTGGCAGGATCTTCATGACATCTGCACTACAAGTGCGCTTGAAAGTGCAGTCGCTGTAAATCTAAAAGGGGAAGATCTGAAATCAGGGGAAGCTCTGCTGATTTTATCATCCAATCATGTACAATCAAAAATGCTGTTTTTTATTTTGCTTTCATGCCCCCCTCGGATCTACAGCAACTGCACTTCCAAGTGGATTTGCCTTTAGTGCATAAACCCCAATGTATCAACTTTTGTATATAAACGTGTTTTATACATCTATTGCAAATTAACTTGTGGTGAAAATTCATAAAAGTCTAGCTTATATAAATCTATCACATTTCTTACATCGATAAAGTTCTGTGTAACACTAAATTGACTTCTAACATCCAATGTTATAAATCTTATAAAGTGCAAATATAGTGCAAAAAAAAATAAAAAATGTAATTAAAAAAAATAATGTATCACTGAGTGTACAAAGCAATTAAAAAAAAAAGTCCCCAAAAATCTTCTAAATAAAAAAAAATATGTCTAGTCCATATGACCAACACTATTTCTTCAATTAAGCAGATCTTCTTCTCATACTACTTCTACCACACCTATGTGTAAAATAAACCACTAGTTTTGCCCAAAAAATACTCACTAAATTGCAATGCAAGCAGCCCATTTCCTTTATGTAATAATTCTCTGCAGAGACCATAGAGAAATGATCGCTCGCCAATGTTGTGGATGTGTTAGATCCTCAGGAGCCCAACATTAAAGGTAAGAGAGATAGTGTGAAATATTTAAAAAACGCTAAAAGTTTATTTAAAAATCAGTGCACTCACATTTAAAGGAGCACTAAAGCTTCCCTTTTTTTTTCCCAAAAATAACAAACATGTTATACTTACCTCCACTGTGCAGCTCGTTTTGCACACAGTGGCCCCGATCCTGGTCTTCTGGGGTCCCTCGGCGGCTGTCTTGGCTCCTCCCCGCAAGGACTCCACACCATAATGCGAGTGAGCTCGCATGGTGTGGAGTGATTGCGGGCGCGCTCCCGTGATACAGCGGCGGCCATAGCCACCGACTGTATTACTCGGCCCCGCCCCCCGCGCGCCGCGTCATTGGATGTGATTGACAGCAGCGCCAGCCAATGGCTGCGCTGCTTTCAATCCATCCAGTGTAGCCAATCGGCGGCCAGGCTGAAAAACGAAGAGGATGACGGGGACGAGCGCGGGACTTTCGAGGGGCCAGATAAGTAAAACGGGGGCTCGGGGGGGGGGGGGCGGTATTGTCGAATGTTTTTTCACCTTAATGCATAGGATGCATTAAGGTGAAAAAACATGTAACTTTACTACTCCTTTAAGGGTGTCTCTTCTGACAAGAGTGCACCTATGAATATTAAAAACCAACTCTAATCCTAAGGAACTTTTTTTAATTATCAACATATATGCTATATAATAGTGATGAGCCGAACACCCCCGGGTTCGGTTCGCACCAGAACCCGCGAACGGACCGAAAGTTCGCACGAACTTTAGAACCCTATTAAATACAATGGATGCGAACGTTCGAAATCTAAAGTGCTAATTATAACGACTATTATGCATGTTATTGTCCTAAAAAGGGATTGGGAACCCGGGTTCTGCACCAGGGGACATGTATCAATGCAAAAAGAAGTTTTAAAAAACGGCCGTTTTTCTGGAGCAGTCATTTTAATGATGCATAAAGTGAAAAAAAAAGAGTCAAATATTCCTTTAAATATCGTACCTGGGGGGTGTCTAAAGTATGTCTGTGAAGTGCCACGTGTTTCCCGTGTTTAGAACTGTCCCTGCACAAAATTACATTTCTAAAGGAAAAAAAGCCATTTAAAACTGCTTGCGGCTTTAATGTAATGTCTGGTCCCGGTAATATGGATGAAAATCTTTAAGAAAAATGGCATAGCTACCCCATCACACACCCCCCCCCCCCTCCTACCCCAGCCCATTACCAGCCCCTTTGGGTCTTGTATGGATATTAAGGGGAACCCCGCACACAAAATAAAAAAGGCCCTATATACTCTGAACAGCCGTATACAGGTGGTGCATACAAGACAGGGACTGTAGGTTTGTTCTTATGTAGAATCTGTTTGTAATTTTTAACAGGTACATTGTTTAAGTGTAGCTTCAGGCAAATAATCTATTTTTAAGCTTTTTGGAAAACATAGGGAAGGGTTATCACCCCTGTAACATTTGTTTTGCTGTCTGTGCAGTGTGCACCTGTTCAGAACAGTTCACCTCACTTTCCGTCCTAATGACAAATGTTTTTTGAAAATTTGGGGTTTTTATTGAAACAAGAATTGGTGATAAAGCATCAGTGGAGAGGAGACACTTTTTTTCCCATATTAACTCTTACAGGAGAGAATTTGCCTTCCTAGGGGTAGATTTCCTCTCACTTCCTGTTGTATCCTTCCGTTTGCAAGGAGGAGTCGTTTGTAAGTTGGATGTTTGAAAGTAGGGGCCTGCCGTATATACTCAGCTGAAATTTGCCCCTTACATGTTGGTGTTGCCACAACACTGTGAGCCCTCACAGTTTCTCTTGGTGGGCGCATGAATGGGCCCTGCTGTGAATTATTAGATCAAGAATTGTAATTGCATGCCCCTGTTAAACAGGGGCATAAAAATTGGGCCTTTGGGTGGTGGTGGTGGTGGTGGTGTTGACACAACACTGTAAGGCCTCACAGTTAGTCTTGGTGGGCGCAGGAATGGGCCCTGCTGTGAATTATTAGATCAAGAATTGTAATTACATGCCCCTGTTGAACAGGGGCATAAAAATTGGGCCTTAGGCACTGGTGCCACAACACTGCAACCCCTCACAGATACTGTACTTGGAGCACATCAATGAGCCCTGTTGTAAAGTATTGCATCAAAAATTGTAATTACACGCCCCTGTTAAACAGGGGCTGAAAAATTGGGCCTTAGCCACTGGTGCTGGTGCCACGACACTGCAACCACTCCCAGATACTCTAGTTGGAGTGCAGGAATGAGCCCTGCTGCAAAGCATTGCATAAAAAATTGTAATAACACACCCCTGTTAAACAGGGGCTGAAAAATTGAGCCTTAACCATTGGTGGCGGCACCCAGAAACAAAAATGTTCTTCCAAGCTATCATCGTCAATCGGATCATTGAGGAGGAGGAGGATAGTCAGTCAACATAACAGGACAGTCTCTCAGCATCAGCATCAGTCTTGAAGGGATGTGACATTTGAAAATAAATTAGTCTGTTATATCAGCTTCAGGTGTTTGGTAGCTGGTGGTGATCCAAGACTGGTTCATCTTTATGAAGGTCAGTCGATCAACAGAGTCGGTGGACAGGCGCACCCTGTGATCCGTGACAAATCCTCCAGCAGCACTGAATGTGCGTTCTGAAAGAACGCTGGATGCAGGACAGGCCAGTAGCTCAATTGCATACTGTGCAAGCTCTGGCCAGTGATCCATCCTCAAGACCCAGTAAGCCAGAGGATTTTCGGTGGGGAAGGTGTCCAAGTCTGACCTTGCCCCTAGGTATTCCTGCACCATGTATATCAGACGCTGGCAATGGTTGCTGGAACCGATCATACTTTGGGGCTGCGGACTAAAGAATTGTCTGAACGCATCGGTCAGACGGCCACCTTCCCCACCGCTCCTTCTTTGACTGACCGAAGCCTCAGCAACTCGTTGTCCAGGACCAGGAGTTTGTAACCTCCCAGTCTCTGGGAACGCGTTGCACAGACCTTTCTGCAAGGCCTCCCGGAGTTGTCTCATCCTCTGCTCCCTCTGCGACGGTAAGATAAGGTCCGCAACCTTACCCTTGTACCGTGGATCAAGGAGAGTGGCCAGCCAGTAATGGTCCCTCTCCTTGATCCGAAGAATACGAGGATCCTTCCGCAGACTTTGCAGGATCAGGGAGGCCATGCAGTGTAGGTTAGCTGAGGCATTCGGTCCGGAGTCCTCTGGGTCACTAAGGACGACATGATCCGCAGCCACCTCCTCCCAGCCACGTACAAGTCCACTGGTTTCTTGGGACTGTAAATCATCCCTAAAAGACTGCTGCTGATGATGCTGAGTGCCAGCCTCCACCTCCATGCTGACACAATCCTCCTCCTCCTCCTCCTCTTCTTCCTGTGCGATGGGTGGGACAGAAGGAACACTGTCTGGGTAAAGGGGGCCTTGAGAGGCAAGGAAGTCCTCCTCTTCCTGCCTCTGTTCTGCCTCAAGTGCCCTGTCCCTTATTCCACGCAGCGTATGTTCCAACAGGTGGACAAGAGGTACAGTGTCACTGATGCATGCACTGTCACTGCTCACCATCCTCGTGGCCTCCTCAAATGGTGCCAGGACAGTGCATGCATCCCTGATCATGCCCCACTGGCGTGGTGAAAAAAACCCGAGCTCCCCTGACCCTGTCCTGGTGCCGTAGTCGCACAGGTACTCATTGATGGCCCTCTGCTGCGTGTGCAGCCGCTGCAGCATGGCCAACGTTGAGTTCCACCTGGTGGGCATGTCACATATAAGGCGGTTCTTGGGCAGGTTCAACTCCTTTTACAGCTCAGCCAAGCGAGCACTGGCATTATAAGATCTGCGGAAATGCACACAGACTTTCCTGGTCTGCCTCAGGACATCCTGTAAGCCCGGGTACCTGCCCAAGAACCGCTGCACCACCAGGTTAAGGACGTGAGCCACACAGGGCACATGGGTCAGTTGTCCCTGTCGGAGAGCGGAGAGGAGGTTGGTGCCATTGTCGCAAACTACCATTCCTGGCTTAAGCTGGCGTGGCGTCAACCACCTCTCGGCCTGCCCCTGCAGAGCAGACAGAACCTCTGCCCCAGTGGGGCTCCTGTCCCCCAAACACACCAGCGCAAGCACGGCATGGCATCTTTTTGCCTGCGTACTTGCGTAGCCCCTTGAACGCCTACGGAGCACCGCTGGTTCCGAGGACAAAGCACAGGAAGAGGCCACGGAGGAAGAAGAAGAGGAGGGGGTGGAGGACAGAGGTGTGTCACAACCAGTAGTAGCATTTTGGAGGCGTGGCGGTGGAACAACCTCCAACACTACTGCACCTTGTCCTGCATCCTTCCCAGCTGCCAAAAGAGTGACCCAATGGGCCGTGAAAGAAAGGTAACGTCCCTGTCCATGCCTGCTGGACCATGAGTCAGCGGTAATATGCACCTTACCGCTGACCGCCCTGTCCAGCGAGGCCAAGACATTGCCTTCCACATGCCGGTAGAGAGCCTGAATCGCCTTCCGTGAGAAAAAGTGGCGTTTGGGAACCTGCCACGGAGGAACCGCACATTGCACAAACTCACGGAAGGGGGCCGAGTCTACCAACTGAAAAGGCAGCAGTTGAAGCGCTAGCAATTTAGCCAAGCTAGCATTCAACCGCTGGGCATGTGGATGGCTGGGAGTAAACTTCTTTCGACGGTCCAGCAGCTGGGGCAGGGAAATTTGCCTGCTAGAATCGGACGTCGGTGTACTGCTAGCAGAGTGCCCACAAGTACTTGGCTGTGACACACCTAATTCTACACCTTCATTCCTCTCAGAGCAGGTTTCAGAGAGGACTGAAGGTATAGTGGGGTTGGAGATCCCAGCTGATGCGGTGCAAGAAGAGGTCAGCTTTGTTCTTTGGTGTGGGTCTTTAAGGTAGACTTGCTAACGAGCTGCATGGCAGGTCAACATATGTCTGGTCAAGCATGTGGTGCCCAAGCGGGTGATGTTTTGGCCACGCGATATACGCTTGAGACATATGTTGCAAACAGCAGCTGTGCGATCTGATGCACTCGACTCAAAAAAGGCCCACACCAAAGAACTTTTTGAATAACGGGCAGAGGCAGCGCCCTGCACAGGCGGAGCTCTGCGGTGTGATTCCGTCGGTGTGCTGCCCTTACGCTGGCCCCCCGAGGGCATCCTGCCTCATTGGAGATGTGCCTCCTCATTATCCTCCTCCTCCTCCTCTCTTCTATTGGGCACCCACGTGGAGTCAGTGACCTCATCATCCCCTCCCTCCTCATCACTGGAGCCAATCTGGCAGTATGCTGCAGCTGCTGGAACATGACTGCCAGATTGGTGTCCTTCTTGAGCATCCCCTCTCTCTGCTCTCACGCTACTGCCTTCCTCTAGCTGGGTATCATCATCAGACCCTTCGAAACGCTGGGCATCCTCCTGGAGCATGTACCCAACACTGTGCTCAAACAGTTCGGGGGACTCCTCAGGAGGACATGGTTGGTCTAGGGAAGGAGTGACTGATGATGACATTGATACCAGGGAAGAGGACGCTTTGGCAGCTGCTTTGCCAGTACCCTGAGCCTGGGTGAGAGAGGATGAGGAGGATAAGGAGGGCTTGGTCATCCACTCTACCAAGTCTTCGGCATGATGCGGCTCAACACGTCCAGCTGCCGAAAAGGACAAGCGTGTCCCATGGCCACGTGCTGATGGCGATGCACCGCGTCCACGACCAGCACTGTTGTCTCTAGACACAGAGCCTGCTTGCCCACTTTTATTGGCTCCTGACTGTCTGCCTCTCCTTGTTTGCCTTCCAGACATTCTAATGGCCTGCAGGGAAATGGGAAAAACAGCAATACAGGCTAAGTTAAGGTGTAATATGGTCAGGAGGCACATTCCGCCCGCTGTAAGTGCCGCAAAATCCTGTTGGTGTAACACACCAGGAAAAAGCAGCAATACAGGCTAAGTTAAGGTGTAATATGGTCAGGAGGCACACTCCGCCCGCTGTAAGTGCCGCAAAATCCTGTTGGTTTAACACACTAGGAAAAAGCAGCAATACAGGCTAAGTTAAGGTGTAATATGGTCAGGAGGTACACTTTGCCCGCTGTAAGTGCCGCAAAATCCTGTTGGTGTAACACACCAGGAAAAAGCAGCAATACAGGCTAAGTTAAGGTGTAATATGGTCAGGAGGCACACTCCGCCCGCTGTAAGTGCCGCAAAATCCTGTTGGTGTAACACACCAGGAAAAAGCAGCAATACGGGCTAACTTCAGGTGTATAATGTGCAGGAGGCTTAGCAACAATGACACTGACACTGTCCCCTGCCTATCCTTCTCTCTTCCTGCACACAAGGTTTATCAAAGTATATGACACTGACACTCTCCCTGCCTATCCTTCTCTCTCCCTGCACACAAGGTTTATCAAAGTATATGACACTGACACTCTCCCTGCCTATCCTTCTCTCTCCCTGCACACAAGGTTTAGCAAAGAATATGACACTGACACTGTCCCCTGCCTATCCTTCTCTCTCCCTGCACACAAGGTTTATCAAAGTATATGACACTGACACTCTCCCTGCTTATCCTTCTCTCTCCCTACACACAAGGTTTAGCAAAGAATATGACACTGACACTCTCCCTGCCTATCCTTCTCTGTCCCTACACACAAGGTTTAGCAAAGAATAGATTTGACAAGATTTGACACTGTCCCTGCCTATCCTTCACTTTCCCTGCTCCGGAACACACTACACAAGGCCGCCGCGCTGGCGGCCTTTTATAGTGTGGGGCGTGTACTAAACCCCCTCAGCTAATTTTGGCCACAGGCATCCTGTCTGTGGCCAATCATTGCTCTCCTCGCTGCCGGCGCTGTGATTGGCCAAGCATGCAGGGTCACAGTGCATGCTTGGCCAATCACAGCGCCGGGATTACACTGCGATGGCGCAGTGTATTGTGGGCCGTTCGCGTCACTCGAATTTGGCGTGAACGGCCCAAATCGTTCGTTGTTCGCCTAACGCGCGAACAGCCGATGTTCGAGTCGAACCTATGTTCGACTCGAACACCGAGCTCATTCCTACTATATAAGTGTTTATTGCTGTTGTGTGTAACTCTGGAAGATCAATTCTTAAAGGGGACTACTACTATTCTTATATAATAATTTAGGTTCTCATTAATTTAAAAATGAGTGAGAAAACTATTTAGATCTACTGTGTGTCAATATTCATTCTATTAATCTGTAGTGTATTCATCTCATAAATCCATTTGGTTTCCTTCTTGGATACCTCTTTTTCTATATCATCCTCTCCAATGTGGGATTATTTTTTCAATCCCATAAAATTTGAAAACTCTTGGATCCCTATTATGTTTTAATTAAAAATGCCTTGATACACTATGGTTTTGCAGACCTTTTTTTTTTTTTTTATTTGTTTTTATTTGAGATTTAAACTAGGGCTGTGGAAATTAACTATTAATTCCTCGATTAATCGATTAATGGTTTTGATCGGTACTCACCTCTCCGCCGGCTTCCGGGTCTTCAGGGAGTTCCGTCGGAGATCCGGTGACTTCACGGACACCGGCGGGGCTTGCTGTGTCCATCTGAAGGGCTCCTTTGCTGTGCCTTCATATCTGCATGCCGGCGGGACCTTACTATCTGCCACACGCAAGGGCTGTTACACTTCCCTCTATCACTTCCCTCTATCAACCAGGGATTCTACAGCCATCCACTGGGAGTTGTGATAGTTCCCTTCGCGGGACATCTACATGCCGACGGACTGATGTTAACCCCTCCTCATCTAGTTTCAGCAGTGGAATTGTTGTACACATTTTTATACCAGTATCATACTTAGCTACATGTTTTTATGACTGCTTTTGCTACCGTTTGGTATTACTCGCACCATTTTTACAGTTTATGTAGCTACATTGATTTTATCTCCAGTGCAATATTTATTTTGTTACCTACTTGAAGACTATAAAAGTTTTAATGCTATTCCCATCGATCGCTGCCTTTGTGTGTTTTTTGTATCCTGCTATCCATTTTTCCAGTGGTTGGTTGCTGCACTGGGAATCAGCCTGCAAGGAGATCAGCTAAAAGTAGTTGGATCTGTATGTGCGTTAAAATTAATCAAAATTAATCGATTAATCAATAAAAAAAAATTGTTTAATCGAACACGAAAATTGTAATCAGTAACAGCCCTAATTTAAACACAAAACACAAAAAAAAAAAAAAAAAAAACATAGCTCAAGCGCTTACAATATATCCAGATAGACAGTTGGAAGCAGTGTAGTATTGCAATGCAGACATGGTCTCATATAATATTACAGACCTTTTTTAATGTTATGTACTGCATATGCTTCCCTATTCTTGTGCTCAAGTTTCTTGTGGTTTTCCCAATGTATTGTTTGGAGCAAGGACATTCCAAAATATACACAACACCAGTGGAATCGCATTTAATACATTGTTTTATTTTATACTCTTTACCTGTTTGTGTGGATGTGAATTCAATTTTCTTTTTGTCATCTTACAAGTTTTACACCTATTGCACCTATGGAATCATTATTTCAGTTAAAACATTTTTTTTAGGGTTGGGGGGGGGGGGATCTCAATTACATTATGTACTATCTTTTTTCTTAATGTAGCGGGGTCTATGTTACCCAGAACCCCAGTTGGCCACTGCAGAGACTCATGGGAGGGGTTATTTAAGGAGGAGGCGAGGCGGAGCTCGGCCTCTTTGGACACCGCGCTGCAAGCAAGAGTTTCTTCCTGTGCGGATCTGCTGCAGTGCAAGGCCTGAAGCCTGGGCCTTGCGCAACTTCCAAAGAGCCTTCCACCCCGCTGCGGAGCCAGGGTGGCACCAGACTGGTCGAGTGAGGACATCAGTTGGATCGGGGACCCGATCGTTGCAGACGCTGTGTGCGGAGACACAGCAGATGGAAGAGTCGGGCTGGGATCGCGCCCGGAGTGGTGAGCGAGCACTTGCTCAATCAAATAGACTTTACAGATTCTAGGCCTATAGACTGCAGTGGCTCACCGATCGTTTGCTTGTTGTTCCACTGGGGGACCGGTAGCAGGACAGAGTTGAAGTGTCCCCCCAGCATAGTGTTCTTAGGGATTACCAGTTTGTGGATTATAAATACTATTCATCAAGTGCACCACCGAAAGTTTGCATGCGAAGAAATCCATATAGGAAGGACTGAGATTTATTCTGGGTCAGGCCTGGCCAGGGTGGGGAGATAGGATATTGTTTAGTGCGCCACAGGGCGTGTATACCATAATAGCTACGCGTGGTGGATTACCACGCAGCGCCATTATTGTGTGCTATATTGATTGCTGCAGGGCTCTGCAAGCCGGTTGTGTGTATTATATTCTGCTTAAGCCTTTTTTTCAACCAGAGTAAAACTGATATACTTAATCTTTAACATTTGTGTGTTGTCTTACTGTAAAGAGGGTGCCTTTACAATACCAATTGATTATGATAAAAATATAACCCCTAGACTAGCTGTGCCAGGGTGGGTCGAGCAGATTGCCGGGGGTTGGTGGTGCTGTACACAGGGCCCGAAAACAAATCCAGCAGCTCTCTTAACTGGGGGTAGCGCTACATTAAGGTTCTATTATTTTTCTATATATGAAACTAGGTTGGGCAGGCAAAATCTTTTTCAATACCTCATCCTTTAATAGGATTGGCCAATATTGTTTTAAAATCTTCTCTATTTATTTATATTCTGCATTACATTCTGTGATAAAACTACAAGACATATCTCTTGTTCTGCCTTTTTTTTACCATTATCTAGCAGTGTATCTCTATCTATGCTGAGAACCTTTTCTCTCTCCTTCTCTAAGAAAGCTCTTTCATATCCCTTCTCCAAAAATCTATCAATTAACATATCTTTTTGATCCCTAAAATCCAACTCCAATATCCATCTAGGATGGTGAGGTGACAGCTGACAGTGGGAATATAACTGTTAAGCCCTGTACACACGATCGGTTTGACTGATGAAAACCGTCCGATGGATGGTTTTCATCAGACCAACCGATCGTGTATGGGACCCATCGGTCTTTTTTCCATCGGTTTTAAAAAATAGAACATGTTTTAAATTTTTCCGATGGATAAAAAACCGATCGAAAACTCAGATCGTCTATGGGCAAGTCCATCGGATCAAAAACCCACGCATGCTCAGAATCAAGTCGAAGCATGCTCAGAAGCATTAAACTTCATTTTTCTCGGCTCATCGGAGTGTTTTACGTCACCGCGTTTGGAACGGTCGGTTTTTTGACTGATGGCGTGTGGGCAAGACTGATGAAAAACAGTTTCATCGGATTTCCGATGGACAAATCCATCGGACGAAAATCCATAGGTTATCCGATCGTGTGTACAGGGCTTAACAGTCCGTATCTTGAAAATAGGTTTTATGCCGTGTATACACTATCGGTTTTACCAATGAAAACAGTCCGATGGACTTTTCTCATCGGACAAACCGATCGTGTATGGGCCCCATCAGTCTTTTTTCCATCGGTGAGAAAAAATAGAACATGTTTTAAATTTATCCGATGGGAAAAAAAACGATAGCAAATTCCGATCGTCTGTGTGGAACTCCATCGGACAAAAAACCCACGCATGCTCAGAATCAAGTCGACGCATGCTCAGAAGCATTGAACTTCATTTTTCTCGGCTTGTCGGAGTGTTTTACGTCACACATTTGGGACGGTCAGATTTTTGACTGATGGCGTGTAGGCAAGACTGATGGAAGTCAGCTTTATCGGATTTCCGATGGAAAAATCCATCGGATTAGAATCCATAGGAAATCCGATCGTGTGTACAGGGCTTTAGTGCTAATCTTGCCCCCCACCTTATAGAGATTCACTTCTAGATAGTTCACCTGGGACCTATTTATATCTGCTGTGAATTTTAGACCATACCTGTTGATATTGATGTTATCTAAAACATTTTTAAAGCTATCGATTGACCCCTCCTATACTAACACAATATCATCAATGTATCTTTTATAGAGTGAGAGTTCAGGTCATTTCCTATAAATACTTTTCTCTTCCCACTTCGCCATTACAAGATTCACCACACTCAGAGCATATTTTGCTCCCACGTCTACGCCCTTTTGTTGTTGAAAGAATGCTTTATTGTACCAAAAAAAAAGATTTTCCATAACAAACTCTAATAAGTTAAAAATGAACTCCGTTTTTTCTTCAGGTTAGATTTCTCTTCTAGAACCCATTTTATAGCTTCCACCCCATCTTTTTGATTTATACTAGTGTACAAAGAATTAAAGCGGAGGTCCACCCTGAAAAAATCTATATATTAAAAATCATAAAAAAAATTAATAAAAATTAATAGAAAAATATTTTTTTTTATACTCACCCTAAATGTCTGTTGCTATGCGGAAGTCCCCTAATCTGCCTCTAATGTTCTTCTTCTCGTCCGCGGTGGCTCTCCTTCCGTTTCCTCTTCTTGTAAATGGGCCGCGCTGCCTTCTGGGAACTGTGTGTATCCCAGGAGGCAAGCCGCCCATTCACAAAGCGCCGTGCGAGTGGCGCACGCGCAGTAGGAAACGGGCAGTGAAGCCTTACGGCTTCACTGCCTGTTTCCCTTACTCAGGATGGAGGAGCCACGTCCTGCCAGCAGCAATCGATCGTCGTGGCGGGACCGACGTCGCGGGCGAGTAGGACAGTTAAGTGTCCTTATTAAAAGTCAGCAGCTACACTGTTAGTAGCTGCTGACTTTTTTTTTTTTTTTTTTTATATTGGCTGCGCCTCCGCTTTAACATCTATTGTACATAGGAGACTGTTTACAGGAAAATGTCTGGAACTTAGAATTTTTATTAATTCCCCACTGCCTTTTAGAAATGCCAAAATTTTCATCAAATAGTCAATATATTACTATATATATATATATATATATATATATATATATATATATATATATAGTCAATATATTTCTCTACTCGGAAGAATAGAGAGTCAACTCCACTTCCTATTGGCCTTCCAGGAGGCTTATCCTTATGGATTTTTGGAAGGTAGTAGTATTGTGGGTATTTTCGGTGCTTTGGGTAATAAATATCTTGCTTCTCTATTAGTTAGTATCCCTAGATTTTTGCCCTTTGTTATAATCTCTTTCAATTTATGCTTCAATTTTTTTGTCAGATTCCCTGGTAATTTCTTATAAGTATCTTTTATTAATAATAAATTATCCATTTCTTCCTCGTAATCTTTTTTGTCCAATACTACATTACCCCCCCCCCCCCCATTTGTCAGCTGCTCGGACAACTATATCCCTATTGTTTTCAAATTCTTTAATCCCTTGTGTTATAAAGTCTGGGATCTTTTTGCCCAGTCTGGTGTTTATTTTTCTTATGTCAATTTCAACCATTGTTTTAAAAACATGTAAGTAATAATTTCTGATTTGGGATTTTTGAGATTACTATGTCGATACACTGCCTATGTTTGTTCTTTATTCTTCACATTCTTCTTATTCGATTCAAAAAATATTTTAATATTTAATTTGCAGTGACATCAATATATGCATTCAATTTATTCAATTTTGCATAAGATATAAATTTCAGCCCTAATTCTAAAACCTTTAATTCGGCTTCAGATAAAACCACACTGCTTAAATTAAAAATACCTGCTCCTAATCTTCTCTCTTCCTTTTTCTTTCTGTTCCTCTTCCCACCTCTCTTTCCTTGTTGTATGGCAGTCTTGAAATAGTTAACCGTTCTAAATGATTTATTTTGTAGTGTATATCCTGAATGTGGATGGAGGAATGTGCCAAGAATGTCTTGTGTGGTATAGTCACGTGGCTTTTACCTGGAACCATAAATATGATTGAATCATCACCTGCTGAAAGGATTCTGTGACATTCAGCCAGTCTGGGCTTGTCTATGCAGCCTTTTGCAGGCAGGTAGTATGTTTGAAATTTACGTTGGTCTCAGCTCTGAAACAGCAAAACAATTTTAGCTTATTTTCTTGTACCATGCAGTATCTTTGGTATCCTGGCCCAACATGGAATAGCATTACCATTTATGTACATGTGCCATTAGGCCCCTTTCACACTGGAGCGGGAGGTGCGCTGTGGGTATAGCGATGCTATTTTTAGCGCCGCTATAGCTTCGTTTTTACCGTGGTATGCGGCCGCTAGCGGGGTGAATTTAACCCCCGCTAGCGGCCGAAAAAGGGGTTAATACCGCCCGCAATGCGCCTCTGCAGAGGCGCATTGCGGGCGGTATTACGGCGGTCTCCCATTGCTTTCAATGGGCAGCAGCGGTAAAGGAGCGGTGAACACACCGCTCCTTCACCGCTGTAAAGATGCGGCTAGCAGGACTTTTGGAGCGGTCCAGCTAGTGCACCGCTTCAGTGTGAAAGCCTTTGGGCTTTCACACTGAAGACTGCAGGGCACGATTTTTTCAGGTGGTATAGCAGCGCTATTATTAGCACTAAACCGCCTGAAAAACATGTCAGTGTGAAAGGGGCCTTACACTTAGCACTGTAGATAACAATCTTATCTGACAACTGTTCAATGGCAAACAGAACTTTCATGATACTTCCAATACTCTTGTTTTAATTTTAGATTAAAGCTGAACTCCAGGCAAAGAGCCAATTACACAGATGAAATGCATATATACTGGAGCTGTTTTACCTGCTAAAGAATTAGTTTTTCTGCCTATTTCCTTCTCAGATTAACACAGCTCTGCCTGACAGGGTAGGGGCATTATTTGTCTGCTGGAGTATCACTATTATTTACAGGTCTCTCCCCTGCCACCCTATCAGTGGCGGCTGGTGCTCAAAATTTTTGGGGGGGCACAAACAAACTCAAAAAAAAAATCAATTGCCGCCACTGTGCCCATTTAACGCAGCCACTGTGCCCAAACGCCCCCAGTTTGCCCCCTCAAATACAGACAGTTTGTTTCCATATACAGCCAGTTTGTCCCCATATACAGCCAGTGTGCCCCCATATACAGCCAGTGTGCCCCCCATATACAGCCAGTGTGCCCCCCATATACAGCCAGTGTGCTCCCATATACAGCCAGTGTGCTCCCATATACAGCCAGTTTGTCCCCATATATATAGCCAGTGTGCCCCCATATATATAGCCAGTGTGCCCCCATATATATATAGCCAGTGTGCCCCCATATACAGCCAGTGTGCCCCATATACAGCCAGTTTGCCCCCATATACAGCCAGTGTGCCCCCATATATATAGCCAGTGTGCCCCATATACAGCCAGTTTGTCCCCATATATATAGCCAGTGTGCCCCCATATACAGCCAGTTTGTCCCCATATATATAGCCAGTGTGCCCCCATATACAGCCAGTTTGTCCCCATATATATAGACAGTGTGCCCCCATATACAGCCAGTTTGTCCCCATATATATAGCCAGTGTGCCCCCATATACAGCCAGTTTGTTCCCATATATATATAGCCAGTTTTTCCCCATATATATATAGCCAGTTTGTCCCCATATATATATAGCCAGTGTGCCCCCATATACAGCCAGTGTGCCCCCATATACAGCCAGTGTGCCCCCATATACAGCCAGTTTCCCCCAAATGCAGCCAGTTTGTCCCCCATATACAGCCAGTTCCCCCCAAATGCAGCCAGTTTGTCCCCCGTATACAGCCAGTCCCCCCCAAATGCAGCCAGTTTGTCCCCCATATACAGCCAGTTCCCCCCAAATGCAGCCAGTTTGTCCCCATAATACAGCCAGTTCCCCCCAAATGCAGCCAGTTTGTCCCCCATATACAGCCAGTTCTCCCCAAATGCAGCCAGTTTTTCCCCCTTTACAGCCAGTTCCCCCCAAATGCAGCCAGTTTGTCCCCCATATACAGCCAGTTCCCCCCAAATGCAGCCAGTTTGTCCCCCATATACAGCCAGTTCCCCCAAATGCAGCCAGTTTGTCCCCCATATACAGCCAGTTCCCCCCAAATGCAGCCTGTCCCCCCCCCAGCCCTGCACTTACCTTCCTCGGTCCGCGCCGTCCTCGATGTGTTCTCCCGCCCTCGATGTCGCTTCAGCCAATCAGGTTACCGGTAACCAGATCCGGTGAACCTGATTGGCTAAAACCTCCACAGTCTTCTCCAAGGAACGCACCCCCGTGCGTACCTGGGAGGAGTTTTTGGAAGCCGATTACAGCCTGAGAGCTGTATTCGGAAAGCCTATCAGAGCCGCTGGCTCTGATAGACACTTCCAGAACACACCCACTGCCGGCCACCGCTCTAATTCATATGGCCGGCGCTCACCAGGAGGCCGGCCATATAATTAGTGGGCAGCGCGGCAGCGGTGACAATACACAGTTTCATGCAATGCATGAATCTGTGTATTGTCTTTCAGTGGTGGTGCGGGAGCGAGAGGGGGCGGCGCTCCGGCACCCTCTATGGACGCACCGCCACTGCACCCTATGATTGGACAGTGAAAGGAGACGCAGCACACTATTCAGCTAATCTCTGCGTTTTCCTCCTATCAGTATGCTCTTTGTATTGGAGCACACCTTATTGGCTCCTTGTGCCTCCTTGTCTCTGAGCTCTGCTGTCCAGTAGATGACAAGAGCCTAAAACCAAGTAAAATTCTGGTACTTGCACTGCTTGCAGTAAAAGAAAAATTCCATTTAAAGCAGAACTACATTGCATCTGAGCTCCACAAACCAAAAACACTGTTAAATTCATTTTTAATATTCAGAGCAAACTCCTCCATCCATCCATGTCTCCATGTTTTATTTTGCTGAGAAACTTTTAATTTAAAAAAACACCCCCTTGCATTCGGGCCGTGGCCATCTTGAATAAGGGCAGATTATTCATGTAGCATTTGCTTCCTGGAATCCACTTGCCACCAGCTTAGGCATGCAGGCAGGAAGGTGTGCTAAGCTAAGAAAAACCCTTCTCCACTCCTGAAGATGTATAACATCATTTGCCTAGGCCTGGAAATCAGGAACCAAAGAAATAAAAATAAAAATTCAAAACTAGTAAAAATTATTGACTTTCCTATCTATTTAATAATTCTAGAAGCATAAGGATTAAAAATAATCAATGTTGATTGAGAGAGTGAAGTTCTGCTTTAAAATGTATTAATTAATAAAGAGTTGCATTAATGTGTGCCTTTTATATCTGCCTGGAGAGTTCAGCAAGAAATAAAAGGTTTTATGCATAAGAAAACATTTGGATAGTCTGTTTTCACACAAAGTATGTAACTATATTTTATTGGGGGGGCGTGGCCAACGACCGGGATGTGAGGAAGTGCTTAGCCAGAGCTCCGTCCATGCCGCTTACATCCTGACTGAATCCTGCTGATCCGTTCGCCATCCGAGGATCACGTTTGTCCCCACAGCATCCAGGGAACCTTGTGCCCACTGGGAGATGGTCAAATACGGCCCACTGATGGAGGAAGCCTCAGGACCCGGCCCGCAGCCCCCATCATGCAAACAGAGGCAAGATGGCACCGGTCATCATGCTGCAGACACATGCAGCCAGCCATCCTCATGCTCCTCAGCGCTGACAAAGAAGCCTGCAGGGAAGGGTGAGTCACACTGTTCCCCCCCTGTTCTAAGCCCGGAAGATCCTTTCCTGTTCTCTCCACCTGAGGACATTGCCCCTGATACTCCCAGCAGGGACACTGCTGATGCAGGCCCTGCAGAGCCATCCCTGTCTCAGATCATGGAGGCCATCCAGCACAGCCATGCTTCCCTGACCACCCAAATAGACTCCATTAAAACAGACTTATCCTTCCTAAAACAGGATGTCCATAACCTCCGCCACAGGGTGTCTAATGCTGAGCAGCACATTAGCACGCTGGAGGATGAGACCCGTCCATTACAGGGCTCTGTTAGGGAGCTACGCCAGGCCCAAAATTACACAGCAGATAAGCTCACTGAAATGGAGGACCGTTTACGGAGGAGCAATTTACGTTTCCTGGGGTTCCCAGAGGGGGCTGAGGGTAGAACTCCGAAAGGTTTTTATGGAAAGATGGCTAATCACCACATTCGGCGCTTCAACCTTTTCACCGTTATTCGCCATTGAACGAGCACACAGGGTTCCTATGCGCCCCCTCCCACCTGGGGTCCAGCCACGTGCCATGATCATAAAACTCCTGCACTTCAGGGACGACGGAGGCAATTCTTGGTGCTGCCAGAGAGAAGGGTGTCCTTTAATAGTAGCGGTATTACTATTTTCCCTGACTTCTCTGTAGCTACACAAAAGCAGAGGGCCACTTTCCTGGCTATTAAACGCAAGCTCCGTGAGCATCATCTCCCCTATGGCATGCTATATCCTGCTCGATTGAGGATTGTCTACCAGGGAAAGGCCTACTTCTTCACGGATCCTAAGGAGGCATCTCACTGGGTGGATACCCTGGGACATCCTGAACGCTGGAATCAGAATCAAAGATCCCCTCCGCGCTGACATCGCACCTAACCTGCATTTTTTGATAGCTATACCTTGTGCCTTATGTGGCCTACGTTACCCCTTTCCAGCAAAGAACAGCGGAGGGGGGGTAGGAGTGGGCCTGGAAATCCTTACGCCTGTGATCATCTCACTCCCCTCTTTACAGTTATATGAAAGTGGCAAACTACATTCTATTAACTCTGTTTGTTTCTTACTTGATCTGGATGACTGCTGCATTTTTTCCTTCAGACTCAGAGTCAACTAGCATACTTGTCCTGTGCGGTCACGGACGGTAGCCCGCGTCTAAGGGACTTTAACGCTCCTCAGGGTTGGTTAGTTTGGGGTCTGTGTCATGACCCCCCTGCTTTGCAGTTTTGGTTTTGGGAACAAAGCTCTCATATGTTTGGGTTTGGGAGCCAGGAGGGTTAGGGTGGGTGGGGATGTTTTGGGATTTTTGTTTGAAGTTTTTATTTTTATGTGTTTTGTTCTGCAGTGCTGGTATTCATTTGTGCATTTCCATTTACAGGCTGGTATAACTGACCCTTATGATATGCATCTGATCACTTTATTTCCTATGCTCTTGCCTTATCTTTTTGACCTGTTTTGTACCTTGCCCGCTTCCCCTGGTTCGCGGGACTTTGGGCCTTGCTTGTGTCCGGTGGGCCATGGGAGGTGGGTAAGGTTAATCATGTGCTTTACGCCTCCCTATGTCTAAGCTACGTTTAGTGTCTTGGAATGTACGGGGGCTGAATTCCAAGGTGAAAAGATCTCTGATGTTTGACTACTTGGCACGCCACAATCCGCATGTAATCCCACTTCAGGAAACCCACCTCCAGGGCTCTAGAGTCATGGCCCTCAAACGGGCAAAAATTGCCTATGCCCTCCATTCTACATACTCCACATATGCCAGGGGGACCTCCATCCTAATAGCCAAATCAGCCCCGGTTAGTATTAAGCATGTTAAACTGGACCCGCAAGGGTGTTTTGTAGTTGTTGTACTCGAACTTATGGGAAGACCATATACCGTGACTAGCCTGTATGCCCCTCCCCCCTTCACTAAATTGTTCTTTGAAAGGGTTATGACCTCCATTCTGGCGATAGCAGAGGGTCCTTTACTAATAGCGGGTGACTATAATACAGTACTGGATAATTCCATAGACAGGTTACGTTGCTCTTCATTACCCCCCACTCCCCTGGGTTCCTTCTTAAATCAATTTGACTTGTTAGAGGCCTGGAGGTGGAAGCATGCGGACAGGAGGGAGTATTCGTGTCACTCTGAGTCACACGGTACTCTGTCTCGTATAGATTTGTGTCTGGTCTCGTCGAATCTACTTTCCATGGTATCAGAGGTTAAATACCTCCCTAGGGCGATATCCGACCATTCTCCTTTGATGGTGGACCTCGCCCTGGGCCCCTCCTCCTCCTATCGGGTGTGGCGACTGAGCCCACTGTGGTTGGCGGATGAGATCGTGGTGAACCAATGTATGACTGAGATGAAATCATACTGGCTACTTAATAAACAGAGTGCATCCGTTCCAGTGGTATGGGATGCCTTTAAGGCCACTACACGTGGCTCTTTTGCTGCGGCGGTTGGTCAGACACGCAAGGCCTCTATGTCCAAGTTGATGAATGCAGAGGGGGCTCTCAGGGAGGCAGAAGCCGCTTATGCTGCGACTCCCTCTCCTGAGACACATGCTGCCTGGAAGCATGGGTCCAGAGAATTGGACCTAGTGCTTTTGGAACGCACCCAGAAGAAGCTGTTATACCAGAATCAGCGAATCTTTGAGTTTGGTGACAAGACTAGCCGTTTGTTGGCATATCTTTCTAAGCCTGACTATCAGCCATGCAGCATACCCAGAATTAAGAGCGCAGAGGGAATAGTGGTAGAACAGAACAATGAGATCATGGAAGCCTTTATTTCCTTTTACTCCTCCCTATATGCTACTAGAGCTCACTACACGATTGTGGAATTGGATGACTATCTTGCGGACATTTCGTTGCCCAGACTTCAGACCCAGCAGGCGTCAGATCTTGATGCTCCTCTGACAACTGAGGAAATTGGGGAGGCTATCCAGTCCTTTGCCAGAAACAAAACGCCGGGACTGGATGGGTTCCCCATCGAGTGGTATTTGCAATACAAAGATTTGCTTATACCCCATCTAAGCAGGGTATATGATTTTGCTATGAAAACGGGACAGCTACCCCCTCTCTGTCGGAGGCATTGATTGTCCTCATTCCTAAATCGCATAAGGATCACCTCCTATGCGAATCTTACAGACCAATATCACTCATCAACTCAGATGTTAAGATTTTGGCCAAGGTGCTCGCCCGGCGATTGAACACAGTTATTACTATGATTATTAGTGCGGATCAAACTGGGTTCATCCCTGGGCGATCGACCTCCATCAACCTGCGGAGATTGTTCACCAATCTTCAGGCCACTCATGCGGAGATGGGTTCCAGGGCTGTTCTGGCCTTGGACGCACACAAGGCATTTGATTCAGTCGAATGGCCTTATCTGCTGGAGGTCCTGGCAAAGTTTGGTTTTGGCGGTACCTTCATCAGATGGGTCTAGCTGTTATATTCGAAACCCACTGCTCGACTGAGGGTGAACGCAGCCGTGTCTGATCCCTTCCCGATAAAGAGAGGCACCAGACAGGGGTGCCCTCTGTCGCCGTTGCTCTTTGCACTGGCGATAGAGCCCTTGGCAGCACTGATAAGATCTTGCGGGGAGGTTGCGGGACTGACGATTGGGGGTCTGGAGGAGAAGGTGTCTCTTTATGCTGACGACATGTTGATCTATTTGTCGGACCCCCAGTCGTCTTTCCCAGTCCTGCTGGAGATTATTGGCAAGTTTGGGCATTTCTCCGGGTTCCGGGTTAACTGGGACAAGTCCATCCTATTTTAGATTGACCAGGCAGACCCACCCAGGCTAACTTCCTCTTGCCCACTACAAATAGTCACCTCCTTCCGATATTTAGGAGTTATGGTACAGCTCCCTATTACCTCTTATGCTAAACTCAATATAGACCCCCTTATAGGGAGAATGAAGACCACATTCAAAACCTGGGCAAATCTCCCACTTACCTTATTGGGCAGGATTAATATTTTTAAAATGATATTCCTGCCACGACTTCTGTATGTATTGGGCAATTCACCAATATATGTCACTAAGCTTAAATTTAAAGAAATAGACTCCATCCTTACTTCCTTTTTATGGAGGGGGGGAGTAGTCAGGATTGCCAAGACCACCCTCCAGTTACCGGTACTGGAGGGTGGATTGGCCTTACCATGCCTCCACACTTATTATGTTGCCTCACAATTAGCTCATGCACATTGGTGTTTTTTTCCTGAAGCCAACAACGCAGCCACTGCCTTGGAGGCTGCTGTCCTTACCTCCTATGAATCTCTGCAGAACCTGATTTATCGTATGTCCCTTAGAGGGCGGGAGGGTACGAGTGTCCTGGCAATGACTATCAGGCTTATTAAGCTAACAAAACTACAGTCGTTCACTGAGAGGAATACTTACTCGCCGAACACTCCACTCTGGGGGAACCCGACTCTACCAGAGTTCTTCCACAGATCTGACGGGGGATTCTGGTCGAAAAGGGGGGTAAAAACTATTTTGCATTTATTCTCAGACAATGTGTTTCGTTCTTTTGATGAATTTCGTAGAGATTACAATCTACCACGCACAGCTTACTTCCTCTACCTACAGATACGCCACACTGCAGCAACGCAGTTTGGTCTTCGCAACATATCCATTCAACTCTCCCCACTGGAACGTATATTGACCGACTCCTCTCACACCAAGCTAGTTTCTACATATTATAAGTCCCTTCTGCATTCCACGACTCAAAGGCTGAGCAAGACGGCTGCCAGCTGGAGAGCTGATATTCCTGAGCTGACGGAGGAAATCTGGCAGGAGCTTTTGCCCCTCCAGGTTCCCTCTGTCATCTCTTCTCGTGATAAAGTAATACAAACGAAATTGTTATACAGATCCTACTTTACTCCATGCTTACTATTTAAACTGAATAGATTGCCCTCTGCATTGTGCTCTCGTTGCGGCATGGCTGATGGCACGTTCTTTCATTTAATGTGGGAGTGTGCTCCGATCAGGCAGTTCTGGTCGGAGGTCACGGCCTTCATTAGTTAATTGACACAATTACCTAATGTATGTAATCCTCTAAGGTGTTTACTGGGCTATATTGATGATGATAGTATATCCGAGAATACACAAACATTTCTGAGAATAGTATTGTTTTATGCTAAGAAAGCAATAACCTTCCATTGGAAGTCTCCATCCTTACCCACTATTGCCTTCTGGTTCACAAATATTAACCATGCTGTATCATTATACAAACTGACATATGAGGCTAGAGGGTGTCCGAAAAAATTCAGGAAGGTTTGGGGCTACTGGGTTGATTCTGAGAGCACCGTCTCTCCTGCTCCTTAAAAATGTGACTGAATATTGTCATCCTGATATATGCCAATTGTTTACCAGCTTTCTAAAAAACATTTTTTGCACTGTACTGGATTGGGCGATGTTCGCTCCACGAGTGTCTGTTTGTTGTCTATTGTATGTCTTGTTTTGAAAAAAAAACTTAATAAAAATGTACCTTTAAAAAAAAAAAAAACTATATTTTATTAATATTATTTTATTTAAGCATTATATTTTATTGTGACTTTTCAAACTCAGACACTTACTTACCAGTGCTTGGAGTCCAGGGCTGTCTTCCCGCAGTCAGTTCTTTTTACTGCTGCGGGTCTCCAGCACTTTCACCTTGCCCCTGCAAGCGGTGTCCCCTGCCTCCCTCCCCCACAGTAGTGTTCTACACCCCCCCAACGCAGTGTCACCTGCCCCTTCACATCATCCCCCCACTGTATTGTCCTCTGCCCCTCCCCCCACAGTAGTGTCCTGTACCCCCAAAAGCAGTGTCCTCTGCCCCCTTCACATCACTCCCCCACTCTAGTATGCTCTGCCCCTCCCCCTCCCAGTAGTGTCCTGTATCCCCCAAAGCAGTGTACTCTGCCCCCTTCACATCACTCCTCCCACTGTAGTGTTCTCTACCCCCTCCTCCCGGTAGTGTCTTGTATCCCCCCAAAGCAGTGTCCTCTGCCCCCCTTCACAACACTCCCCCCCACTGTAGTGTCCTCTGCCCATCCCCCCCAGTAGTGTCCTGTATCCCCCCAAAGCAGTGTCCCCTGCCCCCCTTCACATCACCACCCCCCACAGTGTCCTCTGCCCTTTTCCCCCAGTAGTGTCCTTTACTGGTAGTGGTTGAGGAGACAAGTGAATGTTTCACTAGGTGAATAAAATCACTAAGTGTAAAACAGTGAAAAATATAAACAAACCAACCAAAAAAAGATGAATGTGCTAATAAGTCCACATAAAGAAAAAGCAAAAACATGAAAAATGAATGTCCATCAATGTGACATGTAAATGCACAGTGGAAAGAATAAACGTGCAGGCCTATGGGTCATCATGGGAACGATTTCTTTTGACTAAATGAAATAGATGGAATACTCTTACCGGAACCCGTGGATCTGCCTGTCAGCGACAGCAGATCATGCAAGCATTGGAAATCCAAAAACGAAACAGATCGACTTGTCTGACGACTTCTGTGAAGTTAGGACCACGAACTTGGCTATTGGGACTCAACAGTCCTCAGCTGGAGACCCTGGATAGATGATATCCCGGATGGATGGAGCGAACCCGAGCTCACAGGGTGTCCACCACTCCCCATATTGCCTTTTTTATCTTGTTAATTTGTGATCACTTTTAATGTCAAATTCTTGTGGTTTTATTCAAATAAAACCTTTTCATACCTTTTGACCTGCACCATTGGAGCACCGTTTTTTCTTTCTCCTTGCATGTGTGTTGGAGTAAGTTTTTGGAGCTGTTTCATCGTGTCCATTCACCCCTTTTGGGGTTCCTTTTCATCAAAATCACCCCAACATCGATTGAAAACAGGGTGGACACAGTGGATCCCCCCACTGTGGTGTTCCCCCCCCCTCCAACTGTGTCTTCTCTGTTCCCTTCACAGCACCCCCCCCCCATACACACAGCATAGCACATCCTACCTGCCAGCGTGTGTACAGCAGAGCAGAGATCAGTAGACAGCATAGTGCTAAGTGGAAGGTGGGAGAGGGAGCTGCCGGAGTTCATAATAACAAGCTGGTGATTGGTTGCTAGGACCGCCTAGCAACCAATCCCTGAGCAGCTCTCGCCCTTCCTCCAGCTCTGTGCTGCTGCCTCCCACTCTCCTCTCTGCAGTTAACAGGAGAGCGGCGGAGGCTGAGGGGAGGGGAGGCAGAGCTGTGGTCACGATCCGCCTGTCGCACCCTGCGGTCGACTGGTCGATCGCGATCGATGGCTTGCAGACCCTCGGGATAGAACATACCAGAAATTTTAATTATGTGTTTATTTTGCCTTTGCTTGTAAGCAGGTCCCTGATTCTCCACTAGCAATGGTCATGCTGGCCAAGGGCACCTCCCACTGTCCTTTTGGGACAGGACCAAACACCTGTGTTATGGAGAAATTCAACCATCTTGGTTACTAATGCACTCCTGGCCTATGGCCTGCTTCTCCAAATAAATGATTATCCACACGAACAGCCTTTTTGAATGTTTTACTGCGAACAAGAACAGGGTGCAAAATATCCTTCAGCCAAGTTTTGCATAGCCTCATATTTTACATCAGTTACTGTCCATTCTGGGTTCTCCTACTACATCACCTGTCCCCATCATTTATAAGTGAAAGAAGTACCCTAACCCACATTACACACCCAGGGGCAGGGTTTCTCATAAAGGGATACTAATTCCTGCTTACATACTCACTTTATACACCCAGTCAGGTTCATGAAATTTTAACAATGATAAGGTAAATTACTCCATAATCATCCCCAAAGCATTTGCAATTTTTCACAGGATACCCTTACAACAACTGAGGAAATAAAAAGTGTGAAACATGCCCTTTAATGTATCAGCCTGTGCCATGTTTCATTAAAGAGGAAGTAAAGGCAAAAAATTTTTTTTTTTTTAAAAAACCCTGCAAAAGAAAGGCATAATGAGCTAGTATGCGTAGCATACTAGCTCATCATGAATGACTTACCTGTGATCGAAGCCCCCGCAGCGGTCCTCGGTCACCTCCGCCGCCGCCATCTTGCCTAGATGTCCCGTAACTGCATCGCCGCTCCGGCGCTGTGATTGGCCGGAGCGGCGATGACGTCACACGCATGCGCGCTCGGGCCGGCAAGATCCCATTCAGAAAACCGGAAATTATGCCAGCCCGCTATTGCGCATGCGTGTGACGTCATCGGCTGTGTTTTTAATAGTAAATATCTCTTTAACCGTGTAGGTTAAGGTAAGGAGATATTTCTTGCACCTACAGGTAAGCCTTAATCTAGGCTTACCTGTAGGTGCAAGTTGTCTAAGTGGGTTTACAACCACTTTAACACTGTGCAATCTGACAAAATGCTAGCTGTAAGTTTTGTTTGCCATAAGTTACTGCCAGGATTCAAAATGTACAGTATCTCACAAAAGTGTGTACACCCCTCACATTTTTGTAAATTCACACAATGCTCCAGTTTCTATCTCAGCCTGAAGTCCAGTGAGAGCACAGAAAGCTCTAAATCACACTCTGCCTCTAGCAAAGCACCTGGCTATATAACCATACAAAATATATTACAAAAAGAGTAGTTAAAGTGTCACTAAACCCACATCATAAAAAAACTATCAATAAATGCTGTATCACATGCTGTTCATACTCACTCAGTCACTATAAGTTTCCTTTTCTGTATTCCCACAAAAACCTGGTTGATCCTGCTGCTCTTTATCTTCACCCAGTTCATGTCCCTAATTCAGCTAAGGATTTTGCAGCTCTGGTGGCAACTCTGCACATGCCCAGTTTTCAGTGAGTTTCTATGCTGATCATTTCCTCCCTATCACATCTGAGCTGCCCATATGACTATGGAGTCACACATATGGGAGTATACACAGTGGTAAATGACAGCCAACTCCCTCCCTCCTCCTTTTTGCCCACAAACCAGCTAAACACAATGGGGGTGGGATAACATGTTACATGTAGATTAATGGTGGCTATCCCTCCCTCTTATTCTAAGACATAGTCTGGAGGGGCGTGACACAGATTGTGACTGGCAGAAATCTGCCCACACCATGTTATTTCCACAAAACAATAAAGATTTGATTTAAAATATATTTTTGTAAAATTGTTTATTGATATTATTTATTTATTTTTACTCATAAGCTGTTTTTTTACATTTTGAATATGTGACCAGTAGCAGAGGACTAGAAGCTCCTCCTGCTTCCCTGCAGACAGGCTGGGAAAGAGCTGGGTCACGTGAGAGCTGTATATCGATTAGGAAAAAGGTACTTAGATTTTTTATTTATTTTTGGAAAATTCTTTTCTTTTTCGTACATCACGGGACACAGAGCGACTTAGTCATTACTAATGGGTTATATAGATACCTTCAGGTGCTGGCACTGGCAACTTCCAAAACCGGAAGTACCCTCCCCTATATAAGCCCCTCCCATCCGGGTGCACCTCAGTTTTTTGCCAGTGTCTAAGGTGTTGGCCAAAGAGTAACATGTGTTTTCACTGGGCTTGCGTACAGGTTCTTTTACGGGCCTTAGTAAGCTGTTCCGGATCCCACCAAAAAAGCTTCATAGCTAAACGGTCGGTACCCGGGCCTTGCAGCAGAAGAGCAAGGTTTTGCCTGTAATGCCTCTCTTAGGAGGGCTGGACCCTGGGATCCAGAGCTCTGGTCATACCCACGACCAAGATGTTTTCTATGCAGGGTGCTATACAGGTCCAGGGGAGTGGAATCCTTGGGAACCCGGTCCCTGAAGGTTTAATTACAATGCCTGCCGTGATAGGTGAAGTTTGGGCTTCTGTGGACCAAACAGAGTCCTGCGGCGGGGAACAGGTAAGTGGGGGCCCCCAGGAACTTGGTTCTATTGGGGGACCCCCAAGCCTAATTTGTCTTTCTGTCTGTTACCTAACGGTATTCCCGCTAATATCTGTGTATGCCTGTAACTACTGGAAAATGTAAAATTTTAATAGTAGTCAAGAAAAAAAAAAAAAAGAGGACCGCGGTACCTGTGTTAAACCACTAGAGGCCGCTGTGGTCCATTTTTTCTTGTCATGTGGATCTTTGGTTTTCTCACGTCAAAAGATCCAGGCAGTTGGTAAGTTCTCTGTGGGAATCCACTTCCTCTGCCCTGTTGCTGCGCTCATCCACCGCACAGGCCCTCCGGCAAAAAGGGCCCTGGCTCCTAGTCCCTGCTTGGTTTCGAAAAGGGCGCCAATGGCGCACGGGCGCGCACGCGGGCGCGTGCACGCGCCTCCTATGAAAAAAAAGGGGCGGGGCGGGTGGATGACGCTCGATCCGCGGCGCTTCTGCGCATTTGCAGGCGTCCCAGCATGTGTAAAAGACACAGTACAAGTGTCAGCTGGATGCAAGCAGAGCTAGCAACAAAACGGTGGCACACAGAGGCGGTTGATGCAGGCATCCCCATAGAAAGACACTTTAGTGGACACCAGCTGGTATATAGCAGCAACTGTGTTAGACTATTACCAGCAAAATTGGTGTATGACGACGGGAATACCTCAGCTTTGTGCTTATAGATATGTCGTCCAGACGCTCTGGAAATAAATCTTCCAAGAAGCGAAAGGGGTCTCCATCGGGCTCTGAGGATTTTGGGCATGCTGTACTGCGCCAATCTCCCCTGAAATTTCAGAGGTCAGTAGCCGTAGGAAACCCCGCAGGAGTACCTGGTGCTGCGGCTGTCCCCAGTCCACCTGCTCCTGTATATATAACAGAGGAGGTTTTATCCTCAACTCTGGGAGGATTGGAAGAGAGATTAACAGCATTGATCGCTGCTTCCCTGTCACAGGAAAAGCGCGTCCGATCTCCGTCTCCTCCTGCAGAGTGCCTGTTAGTGGAGGAACAGTCCCAGAGATCGACCTACCTGAAGGGGATCAGGTGAGGTTGATTCAGTTATAGAGGAATCAACAGTGGAAGAACCTTTCTCAGCATCTCAGGCTGAAAGATTATGGGTTCAGTCTCTGACTAACATGGTCCGAGCAGCATTTTAAATGCCTCTGGCGGAACCATCAACCACTACTGTTTCCTCGCCTGGGGTCGCTGAAAGCTCCCCAGACTGTCTGTTCCTTCCCAATCCACCCTTTATTGGAAGGGCTTATTTACCAGGATTGGGAGCATCCTGTTAAAATATTTACTCCCCCCAAGAGATTTCCAGTGATCTATCCCATGGAGGATAAGTTCATAAAAAAATGGAGGGTCCGTACACTGGACACAGCCATCTCTTGTGTAAATAAATCACTGACATGTCCAGTAGATAATGTTCCAATGTTCAAAGACCCAATAGATAAAAAATTGGAGTCTTTACTAAAATCTGCTTTCTCTACAGCAAGCATGGTGACACAACCTGCAGTAGCAGCGATTGGAGTCTGCCAAGCGGTGAAAGATCAGTTGAAACAAGTCTTAAGGGACTTACCAGATCAGCAGGCTCTTGCCCTAGCTGACCTACCTAGAGCCTTGTGTTGCGGTGGACGCCATAAAGGATACAATCCAACAGGCCTCCCGCTTTACGCTGTCTGTAGACATATGCGTAGGCTTCTATGGCTCAAAAACTGGTCTGCTGAAGCTCCCTGTAAGAAATTGCTGATTAGCTTCCCATTTCATGGAGAACGCTTATCTGGAGAAGATCTGGACAAATATATCCAGAAAACTTCTGCCGGTAAAAGTACACTCTTGCCGGTTAAGAACAAGGGTAGAAGTCCTTCTTTTAAGAGGCCTACTTCTCCAGTCCCTGGCACATCGGCTGTGAAACAGTTCCGACGGCCTCCGCGGTCAAATCCAGGGGGCAGAAATCAGGGACAATCACAGGGTAACAAGAAACCCTGGGTCAAGAGAGGTACAAAACCTCCCCCCATATCATGAAGGGTTGCCCCCACTCAATCGGGTGAGGGGAAGACTTCAGTTGTTCACAGAGACCATGGCGGGACACCATCAGAGACAGATGCGTGATCTCCACAGTAAGTCTGGGATACAGGCTGAAGTTAAAAGACATTCCTCCTGCCCATCTTATGAGGTCAAACGTGCCAAGCGATCCCCAGAAGAGAGGATCCCTCCTTCTGGCACTAGAACAACTATTGCTCCAAGGGTAATCATGAGGTTCCCTTGGAAGAAAGCGGGTTCGGGTTTTACTCGAACCTTGTCACAGTCCCCAAACTAAATGGGGACGTGAGGCCCATATTAAATATAAAAGGGCTAAAACAAGTTCCTACATATCAGGACTTTTTCGGATGGAGTCGATCCGATCGGTGGCCACCGTCCTACAAGGGCAGGAATGGTTAGCCTCGATCGACATAAGGGATGCTTATTTGCATATTCCCATCTGTCCGGCCCACCAGAAATTTCTACGCTTTGCAGTAGAAGGGCGCCATTTTCAGTTCAGAGCCTTACCTTTCGGTCTGGCCACAGCACCACGAGTGTTCACAAAAATTCTGGCCCTACGATTGGCCAAACTAGGAACACAAGGTGTAACGATAATGGCATATCTAGACGACTTGTTGCTGATAGACCACTCAGTGGAAAAAACTAGAAGTGGTCGTTCACAAGACAATCAAGTATCTGGAATCTCACGGTTGCATTATCAACCGAGACAAGTCAGCCCCAAAAACCAGTCAAAAGTCTGGAATTCTTGGGGGCTAGGACTGGATTCAAATCAGAGAAAGATTTTCTTACCTCCAGAGAAGGTGTCGTCTTTGAAAGATTTGACCCACCTTAGTGGGTACAAAAAAGAAAACCATCCATACGCCTGTGCATGAGGCTGCTGGGAAAATGGTGGCTTCATTCGAAGCAGTACCCTACGGTCAGTTCCATTCAAGGAACTTGCAGAGGGCCATACTGTCAGCCTGGAACAAAAAAGTTCAGGCTTTAGACTTACCAATGTCCCTGTCCCCTTCCGTTCGCAAGAGCCTCCATTGGTGGTTGGTGCCCCAGAATCTGGAAAAAGGGAAACCCTTCAGTCCGGTTTCTTGGAAGGTGGTCACTACAGATGCCAGCCTCATAGGCTGGGGGGGCCAGTACTGGAGCAATGGTCTCTCCAGGGCAAGTGGTCAGAAGCAGAGAAGGCCCTGCCCATCAATCTCTTAGAGATACGAGCAGCCCGGTATGCCCTAGTAGCATGGACATCCAAACTCCAAGGGTCCCCTGTCAGAATTCAATCAGACAATGCCACAGCAGTGGCATATATCAATCACCAGGGTGGCACCAGGAGTCGTGCAGCCCAGAGGGAAGCGAATTGCATCCTGGAATGGGCAGAAAGATATGTCCCAGCCATATCCGCGGTTTTCATCCCAGGAGTGGAAAAATTGGAGAGCGGACTTTTTAAGTCGCCAGCAATTATGCCCGGGGGAATGGTCTCTTCACCCCGAGGTTTTCCAGGCAATATGCCAGCGGTGGGGAACACCGGATGTAGATCTGCTAGCATCCAGATTCAACGCAAAGGTGGACAGATTTGTGTCTCGCACAAGGGATCCCCTAGCTTGCGGTTCGGATGCCCGAGTGTTCCCTTGGGATCAGTTCAAGCTGATATATGCATTCCCACCGCGATTAATCCGCAGAATCAGGGTAGAAAAGAAACCAGTGATTCTGGTGGCTCCAGCGTGGCCCCGAAGGGTATGGTACGCGGAGATTGTAAAAATGTCAGTGGGAAGTCCTGGGACCCTCCCACATCGTCCGGACCTGCTTTCGCAAGGACCGATATACTACCCTTCCTTACCAGCCCTAGGTTTTGACGGCCTGGCTATTGAAGCCCACATTCTAAAAAAGAGAGGGCTCTCTAATCCTGTGGTATCTACCATGATCAATGCCAGGAAGCCGGTATCCAGGCAGATCTATTATAGGATCTAGAAGGCGTACATCACGTGGTGTGAGGCCAAGAAATGGCATCCACGTAAGTACGTAATAGGTAGGATTCTGGACTTCCTACAGTGGGCTGTACATAGGAAGCTTGCCTTGAGTACTATCAAGGGTCAGACGGCCTTGTCAATATTTTTTCAAAGGCCCTTGGCTTTGCATTCATTAGTCAAAGCTTTCATACAAGGAGTGATGCGTATTAGCCCTCCGGTTAGTATTCCCATATGTCCATGGGACTTAAACCTGGTTCTGTCGGTTCTACAGAAACAACCATTTGAACCATTGCGGCACATTTCCTTGGTTCTTCTCACCAGGAAATTGATTTTTCTTAGTAGCCATTTGTTCGGCTAAAAGAGTATCGGAATTAGCCGCCTTGTCCTGTAAGGAGCCATATCTGGTTGTCCATAAGGACAGAGTAGTATTACGTCCTCATCCAGCCTTTCTTCCTAAGGTGGTATCGAGGTTCCATTTTGAACCAAGATGTGGTTCTTCCTTCTTTTTTCCCCAAACCTAGCTCGGTAGAGGAAAAGTTATTGCATTCTTTGGATGTAGTAAGAGCAGTTAAAGCTAATCTAAAAGCCACTGCTCAGATTCGCAGAACGGATACTTTGTTTGTTCTGCCGGAAGGCCCCAGAAAGGGTCAGGCAGCATCAAAAATCTACTTTAGCCAAGTGGATTCGACAGGTCATAATACAAGCCTATGGCTTGAAAAGGAGACCGCCTCCGTTCAAAGTTAGGGCGCACTCCACAAGAGCAGTTGGAACTTCATGGGCAGTGCATCACCAAGCCTCCCTGGCTCAAGTCTGTAAGGCCACAACATGGTCCTTAGTACACACGTTTACTAGATTCTACCAGGTATACGTTAGAAGTCAGGAGGATGTCGCCTTTGGGCGCAGTGTGTTGCAGGCCGCAAAAGAGCCTCATGCCTGATGGCGCCCAGCTTATGTATAGTGTATCCCTCCCCTCATTTGGCATTGCTTTGGGACGTCCCATTAGTAATGACTAAGTCGCTCTGTGTCCCGTGATGTACGAAAAAGAAAAAGGGATTTTTATAACAGCTTACCTGTAAAATCCTTTTCTTGGAGTACATCACGGGACACAGAGCTCCCACCCCTCTTTTTGGGACACTTATTGCTTTGCTACAAAACTGAGGTGCTCCCGGATGGGAGGGGCTTATATAGGGGAGGGTACTTCCGGTTTTGGAAGTTGCCAGTGCCAGCACCTGAAGGTATCTCTATAACCCATTAGTAATGACTAAGTCGCTCTGTGTCCCGTGATGTACTCCAAGAAAAGGATTTTACAGGTAAGCTGTTATAAAAATCCCTTTTTTATTGGGTTTCAAGTTTAGATACAAAACAGAGCCTATTGGGCATACCCATGCTTGGTCCACATACATCACAATAAAAAACAAACATTTATATAAAAAATAAAACTCTTAACAGTAGTGCCGTTATTGGCACTAGAACAAAGCTCCATGCTCCAATGACTACTGAGATTGTCAGAGTATTGTAGGTAGCAGCTGCTCAGGGGTAGTAGTAAGCCACATTTAACAAGAAGGAAGTCACAATTCTTAAACGTGTGGATTGGACGTGGGTTCAATTACATACAGTATACGTGTCCACCTGGTCTTTTGTAAGGTAATCTACTAATCGGGAGATTCAGGGTCATTATTGGTAGATAGGTCCTCTACCCAAATGTCCCAGACCTTGTGGAACTTTTTGGGGCAACCTCTAGCTAGGTAGGTGGCCTTGTACAGTGGTAAGTTGACATTGATCAATTTTTTCCACGAGATTAGGGCTGGAGCTGACGGGGATTTCCATTGGAGAAGAATAATTTTCCTTGCATAGAACAATAGTAATCCTATCAGCGTCATAGAGGCCTGAAGATGGACCATAGTGTCCACCAAACCCAGCAAACAAACATCCACCGTCCGGGGCACATGAATAGTGGTCACAGAGTGTATGTCCGAGACCACCGCCTCCCAGAAAGTTTGAATTTTAGGACATTGCCAGAATACATGGATAAAGTCTGCTGCACATCGCCAACACTCTGCAGAAACGGAGGGATATATTCTGTGTAAACGCACAGGCGTGAGGTAGATCCTATGTAGGAGTTTGTACTGAATCAACCTGTCCCTTGCGGAAACCAGCTGAAAAAATGCACATTCAAATGTTTCTTGCCACCCTTTATCATCTAGGTCAGGGACATCCAGCACCCATTTAGATTTAAGAGCTTCTAACCCCGAGTGGACAGAGGGAGACATTGGGGGTGATTTACTAAGAACACTGCGCTGCGCCGGTTCATACTTTAATTGGTGCGCCGGATAAATCATTGATTGGGCGTGTGAACCGGCGCACGCCGACTCGCATCGTGATAGTAAATAAAAAATACTACCGGCGTAAGGGATTTTCTCATTAATATCAGCTGCGTTTTTCTGTCTCTATTCAAAATCAATGGTTCCCTATGGGACCCCATTGATTTGAATAGAGGTCGCACCAGAAGTCGGATGAAGATGATCCGACTTGCGGGGCGACTCGTGTGCGGAGAACCTTGAAGGAGAACCCTGCGAAAATTAAAAAAAAGATTGGCGTGAGGTTCCCCCAGGACGATACCAGACCCTTCGGTCTGGTATGGATCTTGAGGGTAAGCCCCCACACCAAAAAAAATGGGGTGGGGGTTCCTCCAGGATCCATACCAGACCCTTATCTGAGCATGCAGCCCAGCAGGTCAGGTAAGGGGGGCAAGCGAGCGCCCCCCCTCCTAGACCATACCAAGTCAACATGGGGGGTTAGTGTATTGGGGCAGGGGTGGCACTGCGCCCCCCCACCCCAAAGCACCTTGTCCCCATGTTGATGGGCCCTTCCCGACAACCCTGGCCGTTGGTTGTTGGGGTCTGCGGGCGGGGGGGCTTATCGGAATCTGGGAGCCCCCTTTAATAAGGGGGCCCCCAGATCCCGGCCCCCCCACCCTATGTGAATGAGTATGGGGTACATCGTACCCCTACCCATTCACCTGGGGGAAAAGGTGTAAAAAAAAAAAAAAACACACTACGCAGGTTTTAAAAGTCATTTATTAGGCAGCTTCGGGGGTCTCTTCCTTCCAACTTTGGGGGTCTCTTCCTTCTGACTTTGGGGGTCTCTTCCTTCCGACTTCGGGGGTCTCTTCCTTCCGACTTCTCCGCTCTCTTGTTCTTCTGCCGGGCTCCTCCGCTATCTTCTGCCGCTCTTTTGCTAGAGTTGGCCCGGTCTTCTCCTTCCCTCTTCTCTTCTCCCGATTTTGACTCGATGGCCTCTCCCGCTGTAATGCCGTGTGTGAGGTGCGCAACGACTTTTATAGGCATGGGGCGGTGACCCCGCCCCATATGACGTCACAGTCCCAGGGCATGGTGGGACTGTGACGACACACACACACACACACACATCTTTTCAGGACAAGGGAGAGAATGCTATCTGCAAGCTTTATATAACCTAGGTTTGTGTGCTAATGAGGCAATTGAAAACACATGCACAGTCCATGAAACACCCAAAATGCAAGTTCACCCAATGTAGAGACTGAACTTCAAAGTGGGTACACCTGTTAAGGATGTCCTTCAATTACTAACCCAAAAAACACGCTCTCTGAGTATGCCCAGAAACATCCAGGTGTTGTTCACACACAAAAAGCACCAAAAAAAAACGAAGTCCCTGAGCATGCTCAGACCAACAGAAATGCAGCTAGCAGAAAACAAGCCACACCCCTGTCCAAAATTAAGCACATAATCCAGCATGCTACTAAATTAGAGAATGGACAAACACCCCCCGGTCCGGGGGACAAATAAAGAGCCTAACATGGGCAAAAGTTATACAACAAATACCATTGTAGTCTATGGGAACTGACTTGTTAATTTTGCTAGTCCCCACTTGGCTGGATTATCTTCTAGTTATTGGCCTTAAAATGGGTATGGGGGCCCAGGTCCCACCCTAAGGGACATATATCAATGTCACCAATTTGGACAACACCAAAAACGAATCAAGGAAAAGTGCCTTTAAATATGCCAAATTGCTTAAGGGCCATTTCACATCACATGCAGTCCATTGCATTTTTTATGCATCAAAAATGCATGGAAAGTTGGTTTTATGGTTATAAATGGCAGTGTTTTTTCCAGTGCATTCTAGTTCCAGAAAAAAGTAGAACATGCTGCATTTTACCCCTACCATTTCACAAAAAAAAGTGTCAAAAATGTTAAAAAAGACAATAGCCGGTTTTTGACAATTCCTTTATTAATGTCTTCTCCTTTCCCCGCTTCTTCTTCCATCTTCTTCTTTTCTCCATTCGGGTTTCTTCCTCCATCTTGTTCTTCCTCTGCTTCTTCCTTCGGTGTTCTCGTCCGCATCTTGCTCCGGCTTCTTCTTCCCTGCTTCGTTCTCCAGACGATCTGCTTCCATGGGAGGTTCCCGCTGTGTCACGCTTCTGTTCTTCTGACGAACTGACTGAGGGCGGGGTCACCCGGTGACCCCGCCCCCTCTGACGCACATGGACTTCACAGGGACTTCCCTATGGCTTTCCCAGTGGTGTCAGAGGGGGCGGGGCCACCGGTTGGCCCCGCACTCAGTTAGAGAAGAACTGTCAGAAAAACAGAAGCGTCACACAGCGGGAACCTCCAATGGAAGCTGATCGTCCAGAGAACGAAGCGGGGAAGAAGAAGCTGGAGCAAGATGCGGACAAGAACACCGAAGGAAGAAGCAGAGGAAGAACAAGATGGAGGAAGAAACCCGAATGGAGAAAAGAAGAAGATGGAAGAAGAAGCGGGGAAAGGAGAAGACATTAGTGTCGAAACACTATCTGGCTGTGCATGATCGGAACCCTAAGGGTACTATCTTTTTGGGAATCGATAAATATAGCCCTCATTGGAGGGGTAGCAATCTGGTCCAGAGCATCTCTAGGTTGGAGATGTCGTGGGTGCATAGGATTAAGAGCTACACCCCCTTTGGTCTTAACATAGATGTAGATGTGAATTGTTTCATAGACAATTCTTGACCTCTATGCCGACCAGTTAAAATGTACAAATTGAGGTAGGGAGGAGTGTCCTGTCTAGATCAGTGTGATTCCTTATTTATTTATTTTGTATATTTCCCCTCCCTTCCCCCCCCCCCCTCCTTTATATGCACTTTGTATTATTCCCTCTTCCCCTTTCATAGGTTTGGGTCTAGATCTTAATGGGCTAATTGGGTTTATGTGAAGGAAGATGGAGCCGAGACTCTACTTTTGGATTATAAAGTGTCATGTTTAATTTAGTTAATATACAATTTTGGTACAATGTCCAAATTACTGTTAAAGTGGTTGTATACCCAAATTTTGTACAAGCACCTACAGGTAAGCCTACATTAAGGCTTACCTGTAGGTGCTTGTAATATCTCCGAGACCTACACAGTCTCGGAGATATTTGCAAAAAAAACTGTACCGCTATCTACGGCGCATGCGCGCCGTAGATAACGGCGCAGGCGCACTGAGCGCGGCGGCTCTTGAATGGGAGCCTGCCGTACACTGCCGGTAGTTCGCGCATGCGCGGGGATTGTGCCGTTCCCCGCGCATGTGCGGGTGTGACGTCATCGCCGCTCCGGCCAATCACAGCGCCGGAGCGGCGATACCCGGAAGTCACTCCGGGTATCATGGATTCGACGGAGGACGCGTCCGATGACCGCTGCGGGGGCTTCGATCTAAGGTAAGTGATTGATAATGAGCTAGTATGCTAGTCATACTAGCTCATTATACCTTTGCCTTGCAGGTTAACCCAAAAAAAAAAAAGTTTTGCGGTATACAACCGCTTTAATATATTGTTAGAGTGTTGTTTTTATTTATAGTTTTTATTTTATAACAATTTTTTAGGATCAGGTTCACGATTCTGGCATACTGTACTAGCCTTGGGTAATTCCTTGTGTTCTTGTACACTCGATGTGAATCTTGGGAATGATCCAGTTCGCCTTTTCCATTGGATGAGGTTCTCTCCTCCCTTTGGTTGTTATTTTTCAACAATAGAGGATTAACCTCTATATGTAGTTGCTTTACATTAAATGGTTTATAGACCGTTTGTTGCTTTGCCCCCCCCTTTTTTTTCTTTAAAATAGATTGTGTTTAATAATGCAATTCTTATCTCTCTGCACACATAAATCCCTATTTGCTTTGGGTTTGCCAATCCCTTCATAGCATCTAGTGATATCCTTTCCCTCAGTCAAAATGGCGGTGCTTCGGCATCCCGCGGTTCACATCGAGGCTTGGCTGATTGAGATGGTTATATTAGAGCGGTACGTCAGAACGCCGCCCGTATCCCGTGAACACGTCTTTGATGACGAAACGCGTAGGGAGGAGCCACATTCTGATGTCATCGCGCCCCCGCTACCCGGAGGCATACGGGCTGTTTTATGTTTAGGAGCCGGCCGGCTTATTTTCGCTCTTTTTTATCTGCATTCATGTAAGTGTGCATTCGTCTTTTTTTATTAAACGTGTTAAAAGGTTTTACACTATAGTATATCCTTCTCTTTATTTACGGGGACCGTGTTTCCTATCATTGAGAGTTGCGGATCTCCTGGTCAATGAGACGCTGCCTGCCCCATACCCTTGGCTGGGGAATAGCCACAGGCTTTCTTTGATCCCCTGTGATAAGGGATCCATCATTTTCGGTAAGAGGCAGTAAATCTATTGGTGGAGGCTGTCCTATCTTACACTTGCTCGTGGTGTAATACATTGGATCACAACCAGCACGGTGGAGGAGCATCCTTTGTGCATATGAACTTTACTGTTTGGACTATATGCGACAACTTCTGTGGTTTTTGGTCTATGTGATTTTGTATCACACATTCGCATCACTCACTTTCATTATTTTGTGTCACATATTTACTGTGTGAGCCTTTTGGCTCATTTTTACACTGTCACCAGTTGCTGTACTGGTGATATTTTCAATAGCGCAACTTTTTTTTCCTTTTATTATCTGTTTGGTGTAGTATAACACTGTTGGTTGCAGCTTTAATTTTTATTTCACTAGCGCAGTTTTTTTCTTTTTCATTTTGTATATTATACATATTATTGCTGCTTTTGATACTTGTTAATTCAATTTATCTATTTGATTATCAACAATATTTAAATGGATGTTTTTGAATTCAGAGCCACTCGAGTGGTGAATACAGATGGGGTTTTTGAAACCTTTAAGGATGGCGAAGGGGATCTGGGGAGTCTTTTTCTTAGACTTAAGAATCTCACTATTTCTGAGATTCATACTCAGTGGGATATAGCCTTTTTAGAGACCTATATCAAGCACCTCATGGTGCCCCGTAGCCTTAGGTGGGAGGTATGCCCCCAGAAGGGAGAAGTAGATCTTGAAGGGTGGTTCAAATATTTTAACAAAGCAGGCGTAAACTTTTTAAAATTTTTGGTAGATAGAAAAGGGAGTAAATTAGGGAGACTTGATGATGAAATCAAATTGATCAAAGACAAACTAACTCCATTTTAATCTAGTGAGGAATATTTGGAGAGGTCCAAACTTTTGCTCAAAATACTTGAAAAAGAGGACAAAGAGCAGAGAGTAAAAAAGAAAAAGAAATTTAACCGTGACTTTTCTGACTATGACTCTAGTATTGTTTTTGAGTGGCAAAAAAAGCTTCTGGCTGAACAAGCTGCTTTGGCAGGCCCTGAGATGGATACTACCCCTCAGGTTGCTAGCCAAGTCTCATTGAGACCATTGGGAACCACTGGTAAATCCGGTCATTCTGGTCCTGGACGTGGCCGCTCTCCTGTGAGAGGTCCACCTTTCCAGGCTCAGTCACGACCTGGTAACCGACCCAATACCTACAACAATGGAAGATGGGGAAAAAATGGCCCTAAACAGCCCAATGGTCCCCCCTCTCGACCCCCAGGACGTGGCCAATACCAACAAGGCTCCGTTGGGCCACCACGTAATCAGGGACGAGGATGGAATCAGGGCTCATTACCTCTACCCCCTAGGGGCCGACCGACTGTTGCACAATCTAGGTCGAGTTACTATGATGGACAGGGTGCCTGCCCTCGTGGTCAGGGGTATGATTTGCCTCATGCCTATGAGCAACAATTTGCACACTATGAGGGGGATTTTGATGATGGTTTCAGTGTCCCTACTCAGAATAGTTTCTTTCCTCTAAGAGACCTGGCACATGTGTAGACCAAGGGGTCCCTCGACCCACCTATGATGTGAGTAGTAATGGTATGTCAGGTGGATACTACTTGCCTAGGCAGGAGGATCCTCATGAAGTGGACCATAACGTTAGATATGATCACCAGAATTGGGGTTTTCCCCGTCACAGCCAAGGATTAAAAAGAGTGGTCGAGTTAAGAGAGGAACTAGAGGGGGGAGGAGAGCTCAGTCCAAAAAGAGCAAAGATGTAGGTGATGCTGGAATTTTTAATTTAAGTTCTCACACATTAACGGTACCAGAATTAACTGTTCTGGACAAAGGTCTGAAGTTTGCTCCACCTCAAAATATGAGCAAATTTCAGACCTACATGGACATTCATAAATATGTCCGTAAATTGAATGTCCAGAGGTATCTGGCTTCTAACCCTTTCAGTTCTTCTGTCAATCTCACTGATCACATCTCCCATTCCGGGCTTTCGAATACTTCCCTTTTCAACCCTCCAGGTCATGTCTCCCTCTTTGAGGGTTTTTAGAGACTTGGCACTAAAAGAGTTAGATGCCATGCAGATCAGAGTACACAAAAATAAAAGGGATATAGAGCTGGGTTTGAATTCTTTGTGCTCCAACAAAAATGTTGTCATCCGACCGGCTGACAAGGGGGGGGGGGGGTATAGTCGTATTGAATAAATGCGACTATATGCAAGAAATGCACCGCATCTTAAGTAATACGGCCACTTATACCCCATTAACCTCCAATCCTAATTCAAAATACAAGGCACGTTTGGAGTTTATTGTCCAAAGAGGTTCGGATGACGGGATCCTCAATAAGAAGGAACGGTTATTTTTGGTGCCTAAGGCACCGCGAATTCCGATAATATATTATCTACCTAAGGTGCATAAGAGTCTGACTTGCCCCCCGGGACGTCCCATTGTTAGCGGGATAGACTCCATCACGTCCCGGGTGGGCAAGTACATAGACTTCTTTTTGCAGCCCATAGTGCGGAAAATCCCTTCCTTTTTAAAGGATACCCGCCATGTGATCAACCTCCTTTCTGAAATAACATCTAGTGAAGGTATTTGGCTGGTCACAGCGGATGTCACATCCCTGTATACTGTGATCCCCCATCAATTGGGTTTGGACGCAGTTCGCCATTATATGGATCGCGACTCAGACTTACTCCCGGACCAAATCAGCTTTATTATGGAGTTATTAGAGTATGCAGCTACTCATAACTTCTTTTGGTTCGATGGGGAGTTTTATAGGCAGGACAGAGGTGTCGCCATGGGGGCTAAATATGCCCCCAGTTTGGCGAACCTTTTTATGGCCAAATGGGAGGAGGATGTCGTCTGTGTTGACACCAGGCCCGATGTGGCCCTGTGGGCTCGTTACATAGACGACATCCTCCTCCTATGGAGGGGTAGCCACCCTGACCTTTTAGACTTCATGGATTCTCTCAATAACAACTCTAGAGGTATCCATTTAAGTTATGTGGCTAGTCAGGATCGGATCAATTTTCTAGATCTGACTATTTCGGTGGGTGATCGGGGTTTTACCACTTCAACCTTTTTTAAACCTACTGATAGGAATTCATTCATTCCCAAAGGTAGTTGTCATTATGCCCCCTGGTTGGGTGCTGTGCCTAAGAGTCAGTTTCTAAGATTAAAAAGAAATTGTTCGGACCACACCACCTTCTTAGCACAGTCCGATATCCTAACCAGAAGATTTATAGATGAGGGTTACTCTCCTAAGTCCCATAAAGCTACCCTTGATTCGGTCAGTTGTGTGGACCGTGCTGTTTTGTTAAAAGAGAAAGTTAAGATGGATGCTGGGTCGTCATTTCGCACCCCTTTTATTACCAACTTTTCTTGCCAACATTCTCAGATTAGGCACATTGTTAATAAACACTGGCATATTCTGAAGAATGATAGGGTCCTTAATACCATTTTGCCAGATAGACCTCAAGTGGTTTTTAGAGGAGCTCCGGCTCTGAGGGACAGACTTGCACCCAACATTATGGATCCACCCATGATTAGACCCACCTTCTTTCCCAATCTCACTAGTTATTATCAGTGCAGGAGGTGTCAAGTATGCTCTTTGAATGGGTGTAGATCTAGGAGAACTACTCAATTTAGCTCCACTTGTAATTCCAGAACTTTCAACATCAAACCTTTTATTACCTGTTCGACGGAGGGCGTGGTCTATTTACTGCAATGCCCGTGTGGGTTGCAGTATGTGGGCAGGACCAAACGCCCACTTCAGGTATGCCTGAACGAACATATTGGTAATATTAGAAGAGGGTTCACAAAACACTCTGTGTCGAAACACTATCTGGCTGTGCATGATCGGAACCCTAAGGGTACTATCTTTTTGGGAATCGATAAATATAGCCCTCATTGGAGGGGTAGCAATCTGGTCCAGAGCATCTCTAGGTTGGAGATGTCGTGGGTGCATAGGATTAAGAGCTACACCCCCTTTGGTCTTAACATAGATGTAGATGTGAATTGTTTCATAGACAATTCTTGACCTCTATGCCGACCAGTTAAAATGTACAAATTGAGGTAGGGAGGAGTGTCCTGTCTAGATCAGTGTGATTCCTTATTTATTTATTATATTTCCCCTCCCTTTCCCCCCCCTCCTTTATATGCACTTTGTATTATTCCCTCTTCCCCTTTCATAGGTTTGGGTCTAGACCTTAATGGGCTAATTGGGTTTATGTGAAGGAAGATGGAGCCGAGACTCTACTTTTGGATTATAAAGTGTCATGTTTAATTTAGTTAATATATATACAATTTTGGTACAATGTCCAAATTACTGTTAATATATTGTTAGAGTGTTGTTTTTATTTATAGTTTTTATTTTATAACAATTTTTTAGGATCAGGTTCACGATGGTGGCATACTGTACTAGCCTTGGGTAATTCCTTGTGTTCTTGTACACTCGATGTGAATCTTGGGAATGATCCAGTTCGCCTTTTCCATTGGATGAGGTTCTCTCCTCCCTTTGGTTGTTATTTTTCAGCAATAGAGGATTAACCTCTATATGTAGTTGCTTTACATTAAATGGTTTTTAGACCGTTTGTTGCTTTGCCCCCCCCCCCCCTGTTTTTTCTTTAAAATAGATTGTGTTTAATAATGCAATTCTTATCTCTCTGCACACATTAATCACTATTTGCTTTGGGTTTGCCAATCCCTTCATAGCATCTAGTGATATCCTTTCCCTCAGTCAAAATGGCGGTGCTTCGGCATCCCGCGGTTCACATCGAGGCTTGGCTGATTGAGATGGTTATATTAGAGTGGTATGTCAGAACGCCGCCCGTATCCCGTGAACACGTCTTTGATGACGAAACGCATAGGAAGGAGCCACGTTCTGACGTCATCGCGCCCACGCTACCCGGAGGCATACGGGCTGTTTTATGTTTAAGAGCCGGCTGGCTTATTTTCGCTCTTTTTTATCTGCATTCATGTAAGTGTGCATTTGTCTTTTTTTATTAAACGTGTTAAAAGGTTTTACACTATAGTATATCCTTCTCTTTATTTACGGGGACCGTGTTTCCTATCATTGAGAGTTGCGGATCTCCGGGTCAATGAGACGCTGCCTGCCCCATACCCTTGGCTGGGGAATAGCCACAGGCTTTCTTTGATGCCCTGTGATAAGGGATCCATCATTTTCGGTAAGAGGCAGTAAATCTATTGGTGGAGGCTGTCCTATCTTACACTTGCTCATGGTGTAATACATTGGATCACAACCAGCACGGTGGAGGAGCATCCTTTGTGCATATGAACTTTACTGTTTGGACTATATGCGACAACTTCTGTGGTTTTTGGTCTATGTGATTTTGTATCACACGTTCGCATCACTCACTTTCATTATTTTGTGTCACATATTTACTGTGTGAGCCTTTTGGCTCATTTTTACACTGTCACCAGTTGCTGTACTGGTGATATTTTCAATAGCGCAACTTTTTTTTCCTTTTATTATCTGTTTGGTGTAGTATAACACTGTTGGTTGCAGCTTTAATTTTTATTTCACTAGCGCAGTTTTTTTCTTTTTCATTAATAAAGGAATTGTCAAAAACCGGCTATTGTCTTTTTTAACATTTTTGACACTTTTTTTGTGAAATGGTAGGGGTACATTTGTACCCCATTACCATTTCACACAGGGGGGGCCTGGGATCTGGGGGTCCCCTTTGTTAAAGGGGGCTTCCAGATTCCGATAAGCCCCTCGCCCGCAGACCCCCACAACCACCGGGCAAGGGTTGTGGGGATGAACATGTTGAGGGCATGTGGCCTGGTACGGTTCAGGAGGGGGGGCGCTGTCTCGTCCCCCCCTCTTTTCCTGGTTGCGTGCTCGGATAAGGGTCTGGTGTGGATTTTTAGGGGGAACCCCACGCCATTTTTTTTTTAGTTTGGCGTGGGGTTGCCCTTAAAATCCATACCGGGCCTGGTACGGATTTTGAGGGGGAGCCCCACGCCATTTTTTTTTATTTGGCGCGGAGTTCCCCTTAATATCCATACCAGACCTGAAGGGCCTGGTAATGGAATTTTGGGGGACCCCCACGCATTTTTTTTTTTCAAAGACTTTCAATGACTTTTATCTGTATTCATTACAGCCACGAGTAGTTTTAAATGACTTTTTTTTTCCTTTAGAAATGTCATTTTGTGCAGAGACTGTTATACAATGGCAAGTTTAGAGGTGCGCCTGTTCAACTTATGCAAATGCATTTACATGAGTTGACATTTACTAAGATTTTGCCGGCGCAGTGAACCGGTGCATTTGAACGAGCGCAAATGCCCAGTGCGCATGCGCAGTGCACAAATAGACCTCTCACAGTTATAAACGTACTTGCAGGCGCAGCAGGCTGGTTCAGAAAAAGTTACTTTCTCATTCTATTTTGGGCATATTTGTTACTTGGGCAGTTGTCACTATACTTCCTCACATCACCCCACATCACACCATTATTTTGGCCCTTCCAGTTTCTTTTCATTTTGATTTGAAGATGCCGTGCGCCAGGTCCATAGTGGTGCACTGAGTGCCTCCTCCCATGCGCCGAGAACACTATAGTAAATGGGGAATATTGCTGCATTACCGGCGCAAATGTTTCGTAAATACCAAAACTGCGTTGCACACACCGATGCACCGCAATTAATGGCGCAAATGGTTCGTAAATCAACCCCATTGTCTTATAAATAGTTGAAAGGGGTTTAGTGAGGGTAGTATCTCTAAGTACATATCTCTATGGTCGAGGTATAAAAAGCTATTGGTTGTTGTTTAAATTGGAGTTGAAAGGCGTGTCTCAATTGTAAATATCTAAAAAAATATATATTAGGCAGGTCAAATTGCAATTTTAAGGTGTCGAAGGGTTTCAGTTCTCCAGTTATACATATCTGTTCTAAATATTTATTGCCCTTCACTGCCAAAATTTGCGGATCAGGTATTGAGGCAAATTCCGGTAATAATGGATTGGGCCATAGGGGGGTATTTTGTGAGATATGATCGGGGGGGGGGGGGGCTAGGCCATAGAGCTTTGGCCTGCGACCAGGCTTTCAATACGGCTTTCATGTTGGAAGTCAAAAGAAGGGAAGCAGAGGGTCCTCTGTATAAGAGGTTTTTAAGAGCCTCAAAGGAGCCTACACAGGATGCTTCTAATACTACCGCTGCGTTGGTCTCATTCTGTGTTAGCCAATTATGGGCATGTGTGAGCATGGCAGCCATGTGTGAGCATGGCAGCCAGGAAATATTTGTAGAGATCTGGGCACGCCAAACCTCCCTGCAGCCATGGCCGTTTCAAGACTGTCAACTTAAACCTTGGTTGTTTTGAGCCCCAAATGAAGGCAGTTAAACTAGAATGAATTATTTTCAAATATTTTTGGGAAATCCACACTGGCGCATGCCGGAGCACACCATTTTAAACAGGTTTATGCGCCCTATTAAAGTCAAAGGGAGATTGGCCCATGCCCTCAATTTAGATTTCATGTTATCAAGAAGTGGAACTAAATTTAAGACACAATATTCCAAAGTATCAGGGGATATCTTAATACCCAGGTATCTGATGCTGGATGACCATAATAGAGGTAGTGTAGGATCAGCTCCATCTCGGGCCTCCCTGTCAATAGGTAAATTTTGTGATTTTCCCCAATTAATTTGTAGTCCTGAATGAATGGAAAATTCAGACAGTATATGCAACACTTCTTTAAGAGATGGCCCTGGGTCATTTAGAAACAATATGAGATCATCTGCATACATTGCTATCTTTTCCACCAAGGTTCCCACACGAATACCAACAACAGCAGAGGCCATTTTTATGGCCACTCCACCGGCTCCTTCACCATAGCGAACAGAGCCGGAGACACTTAGATTTTTTTTAAATTAAAATATTTACATGACCATCATCCATATACAGAAATAGAAGGGACAGTGTAAATTAAACAATGTGTGTTTAGTATCACTTTAATGCTTGGACTTTCAGCAGAGGTAGTGAACCAGACAACATTAAGAGACTATAAGGCTGAACAGGTATGATTTTAATTGATTAGTTATATTGGGTCAGCCTGGACCAATGTAAGTATGCATATTTCATACATGATGGTGGCAGTGGAAGCTGTTAATCGCTGTAGAAGTCCTTTTCTGAGCAGCTGCCCCACTGCATACTGACCACAGGGGGTTGCATGCTTGGCACCATCGTCATTTACAAAATGCCTTGTATTTTTTAAATGATTGTCATCTTCCACAGTGGACCATCAGATGTGAATTATGCATATTGCAGTTTGGACTACTGTTACTAGGAATTTAATATCATATTTGGAGTTCAGCTTTAAACATGTTTGGGACAAACATAAATCTAATCTAAGTAGAAAAAAGGGGGGAATGTACCGCGCTTAAATAATTGATGATGAAAAATTAAATAATGAAAAATTAAATAAACCCTAACTGTGCGGCAAACTCATATGTGTGAACCCAACACTAATATACAAACAAGGAAAAGAAAAGTTGCGCAAACTAAATATAGTGAACCAATCAATATATCAAATGTGACTAATTATATATGAATGATAATAAGGGTCCATGTGAAAGTCCATATATTCTGATCAGTGAAAGCTTGCAATGTAGAGTATCAAAAGAAGAGTGAACTCCTAATCACACCAAATTGCACAAGTGCACCACCACCAGGATAATGTGCTTACCAGAGGCAAACTTAAGTAGTGCCAAACTGTGAATAATCCACTTCCTCGTAGTATATGGACCCCCAGGGATGGAACTCCTGCACTGTATAGGACTCAGTATTCGCCAATCATGCAAATGAAGAGGGGAAACCACATAGTGTGTACCGTCCAACAGCAATTTTATTCGATAAAAACAGATGGCTACTTACATCAAAGTAGATAAAACAAGCATAGGAAAAAGGCAGCCGGCTTGCAGTCTCCCGTCCAGCGATGACGTCATTTATAAATCTAATCTATACTCAGACAAAAAAAAAATTATAAAAAAAAAAAAGTAATTTTTGTGCCATCACTCTATGTTGTGAATGAACCATTTGCCCAATTAGATAATTTTCCTTTATCTCTTGCTGTGGTGACATCTTTAAAATTTTAGATTCACCCCATACTTTCTTTGTCACTGACAACGGCCAGCAAATAAATACAACTTCTCAGCAGACACAAAGACGGCAATAAAACTTGATCGAAGGCCTAATGATAACCCTCCCCTACTTTGTCCAAAAAATAAAAAATAAATTAAGCCTTTACATACATGTTAATGTTCTTATGATTTTAATAAACTGTAACTACACAGGGGACTTCAGAATTGCTTACTTAAAAATTCATAGAGAAAGGGTATAATAAAAAATCTCTGGAAATAGATTTTCAGAAAGTAGAACATCTGGAAAGAGTCTTCTGAATGACAAGCTACAAAAGATGAATGCAGTCTAGATTTGAAATGATTATTTTAAACATAATTCTCAATGCCAATCCCAAAATAGACAAGTTTACTATTTGAAACTGCAGGAATGAAAAAAATGAATTAAGCTGTAATCCATACGATTGAAGTACACTAGCAAATGTATTATACTCTTCTCATGCCGTGTACACACGATCGATTTTCTCGACGGTGAAAACACCGTCGAGAAAATCAACGGGAAAAACAAGGAACGGCTTGTTCCCCTACACACGGCCGGTTTTCCTGACATTTTTTCTCTTGGGCGAGAAAAACGACCGTGTGTAGGCTCCCTGGCAGTGTTTCCCTATGGGAAAACTACAGCGGAAAAAAATGCCGTGAATCACAGCGAGAAAAATTAGAGCATGTTCTAATTTTTCTCGTCGTGATTCATGCCGTTTTTCTCGTCTGGAAAAATTATGAAAAGCCCACACACGGTCGTTTTTCTCGTCAAAGAGAAAAAATTTCATTTTTCCCGACGAGAATAATGGTCATGTGTATGTAGCGGGGTCTCTAAATTTAGGAGGGGTACACCTGGGTGGAAGTCCAGGTGTGTAAGTATGGGAGTAATGGACCATTTGTATTCGTGGAGGATTGGGCGGTGTAATAATCTCCTTGGCCTGTGGGTGGCAGGTGCCCGCAGGCTCGGGGTAGATTCACTGCCATAGTGCTGTCCTTTTTGTCCCTTCTCTGAGATGGTACGGCGAGGGCGGGGGCGGGGAACCTGCTGTGGCGTCATTGGAGGGGATAAAAGGGGGAGACGCCCTGGTCACGAGGTCTTGCTCTTCTGGAGGTTCTTCATCACGCACTCAGGCACCTTAGGCCTGGGTGCGGGCAGTTCTGAATTCCGGCTCAGGTGCCCTAGGCCTGACCGGATTAGAGTTGGAGTCCATCCCAGGCACCTTCAGCCTGGGGTGAGGTACTAAACCAGGAGGCCTGGGGCCCAGTGACTTCGACTGGATCCTGCAAGGGTCCCTGAAGTGGATGGGGCCCATGTCTGAGGTGAGGAGGCCGGGGAGGTTACCCATTCAGAGAGTCTGGAGCAGCATCAACCCAGTGATGGATGGGCCTCTGGTAACTCTCTTGGAGGGACATCTTCCCCTGACAGGGGCCACAACGCAGCGAAGGTACTCCTATCTACGTTCTCTTGAGTCGCTGGTAGAGACTCTCAAGTTCTAAGTCCTTTCTAGCTAAGGCTATAGTAACCGCTGGCGAGATCGCAGTGGTTTCGTTGACAATCAGGACAGTGCCTCGACCTGCTCATCCCCTTGTATCAAACTGTTATCAAGTCGCAACCAGTTGGCTACTGAAGCACTGTTTATTGTGAGATATGCAATAAAACAAGAGTTGGACTGTAATCGGTGTGTGGAACTCTGGTTAATGGGAGCAAAGGGAAGTGTTGACACAGCAGGACTTAATCCTTTACAGAAGCACACAGGCCCGAGGAAATATCTGGTCCTGGCCTTCACCTCATCCATAGCTATGGGGAGGACATGGGCCGTGGCGCATCTCACCCTGTCGTGTGTGATACCCCTAGAAGAATGAGATGGAGTGAGGTCGCTACACGTGGGGGCTCGTGAGTCCGGGATGATGTGTGTTTTGACTTTGGAAGTAAGAATGGCTGTGTCTGGACTTTGCTGCCCGGAGGAGTTCCGAGCAGGTCGGCCATGTGATCGGCCAAAGTGCATCCCTGCTCAAAGTCGTGGAAATGACCCTAAGACGGGAGAGGCCCATGCGGAGGAGCGAGAAGAGGGAAAAGTTCAGCCGTGTGACGTACTACATGTGGGGGCTTTTACTGCACTGCGCCATGAGGCACCCCGTGACTACACAGTTCGTGGGCGGAGCTTGATGGAAGCCCGCGAAAACGTGCAAGTCGTGGGAGGAGTCTGGCCATGTGGAGGAACTCACGTGGAGACTTCGGCACGTGGTCAGTGCGTGATGGAGCAGCAGACAGTCGGGATGGCCTCAAGCTCCCCGTGGATTCCGGTTCCCTACCCTACGAAGATGACTACATTTGCTGCTCCCCTTACAGACACGGGGATAAGACTCCGGCCCCGAGGACAGTTGGCTCTGTACACCTGCAGAGACACGGAGGCCCTCGGCGTGATCTGTCCCGGATGTTCGGGACTGGTGGTCCACCTTAAGCCATTCGGGCGTTGCGAGGCATGCAAAGAGTTCTTGTTCGAGGTGGAGCCATCCACAGTAAGGCCCCGGGCCCTTCGCCTCCACAGCCTCACAGGTACCGCTACTCCAGAAGGGGAGATCCAGGCCTTTGCGGAGGTTCCCGTACGCACTGACCAGGGCGATGTGACTGCCCAATCAGAGACTGAGAAGGAAAAATCAGAGGATGCTGCTTCGGTCACCACAGATTCTCTGCTCCCACCTCCGAAGAGGAAAGTCGGCCTGGTGCAGGCCTCCTATGGTCGTGGAAGAGCTTCACCCCGTCGCTTGCCTGGCCTGGATGGATCCGGTTGGAAGAGTCCTGGACATCCCAGTTCTACAAAAGGTCAAGGTGAGCCAGGGGCTGGGACTGTGGTGGTGGTTGGAGGTGTCGGGGGTCCACAGTCGGTGGAGCCCGCTAGGGAGGGAAGTTCCACGTCTACCAGAGACTACCTTCCCGCGGAGATGTATGACACCTCCAACCTAGAGTCACTGTCGGATTGTGGAGATGACGGTGAGATTGATGAACTGTTTCACCAGAAGGGCTGGGACAAACGCCCATTACCTATGCTACGTGCACCCCAAGATTCGCCTATGTCCATAGGAGATAGCACGCCCCGGGCGGAGGCCCCAGAGTCTACGAGGAAGCCTAGTCCTCCAACTGCTCTTCCACAACCCACAGCATTACCCGTTTTGTTGGCGGGGAAACAGCGAGCATCACTACGGGCACCGAGAGAAAAGCCATCCGAGGTAGTGAAAGTACTTCGGCACCCGGAGGCCATCGTTCAACCAGGAGAAGGTGAGCGGGCCACAATGTCTCCTTTGGCCCGATTGCAACGACTCTTCTCTCAGAGGGTCGCTCACGAGTACGGATGGGAATATCCTTACTTGCCCAGAGACTTACTGTTCGAGATTGAAGTTCTGAGGCAGCGGTGGTACGATGAGTTCGAATCTTTTACAGAAGCACACAGGCCCGAGGAAATATCTGGTACTGGCCTTCACCTCATCCATAGCTATGGGGAGGACATGGGCCGTGGTGCATCTCACCCTGTCGTGTGTGATACCCCTAGAAGAAAGAGATGGGGTGAGGTCGCTACACGTACGTGGCATAATACTTCTGTTTCTTTTTGAGAAGAATGTAAAGAGAAGAAAAAGAAGGTAGATCATAGCACTGATGATGTGTGGATGCAGTAAGCCATAGCTCCCTTCCACTATTTGTACTGTGTATAAAATATGCTTGATTGTATTTGATCTGCAGGAGACTCTGGACCATTGGCTCACTGATCTTTTGGTTGTTTTGGCAAAGGAAAGGTTAGTACAAATTGCTGCGGTGGGTGTGTGCTGGGGGACACCCTTCACTGGTGGCATGTATATCTGGTTATGAGTTGTGTGCGCTGTAATGCAAATCTTACTCATATCATGGATATTTAGGGGTAAACTGTGTGTGTTGAAGTTCAGATCTCACTGGTGGCATGGATATTGAGATATCAGTGCATAATAGCTAAAGAAATGAAGCCAAAGTACAACAGGTGGTAGTAAACACAAATTAATTTTTTTTTATTTTCGATAGAGTAAATGAGGGTTTTTAACCCTATAATATTCATGTATTTATTGATTTTTTGCTACCTGTGTCCTATTGGGGAGAATCCCCTTCACTTTCTGCCCCCTACAAAAAGATTAAGTGAGAGGTAATCCCTTCAAAGTGAGGGAATTCCTGGATGCCACCAGGGTAACTAGAACTAGTGTCCCCCATTAAAAGACCCAGTAGCGCCCGCTGGTTACATACTATATAGATGCAGCTGGCAGCTGTGGGGTTTAGCTCCCACTGGGCACCTTCTCCAGCAGGTGTGGGGATATCGGTTATGTAACCCAACTACAAAAAGCCTGATTAGAGCTCAACAAATCTCCCAACATTCTACTCGTAGTACATGAAATATAAAGAAATATGAAGAAGGGGAGGATGAGGCTGATGTGACCAATGAAATATAGCATATACATAATAATACACAATACACATATACATCATAATACACAACTCCTAAAATATATTGCTTTTAATTTATATGTATTTATAGAAGATTATGATTTTTGCATATCTTGTCGATATAGTTGGGGGCTTTTAATTTTACCATTAAGTTTTTTCTTTTAAGAGTTTGTTTTTTAATAAAGTATATATACTATACTTCAATGTTCGCAGCAGCCATCCTTCTATGTAATATAAATATAATGTTGGGGGGTTTGCCTAATTAGGCTTTCTCTGGTTGGGTTACATATTGGTCTTTACCGGGAGCTCCTACTACTGACCTTGATTCTTTTTTTTTTTTTAAACAAAATAACTGACCTTGATTCTTAATGCAAATTAGTATAGATATCAGCACAATTAAGTCTGCCCATCAATATCTATCTCTGCTTACCTATCTTGTATGTCAATTTGATCTATTTGTGTATTGGTATCTATCTACCTTAGTCCATTTGTGTGTATTTATGTCGTTTAGTTTGTGCCAATGCCAAGCTCGTTATCGGTGTAAATCATTCTGCCAATATTTATGTTCCTCAGTGACAGTCTGTCTAATAATGCTAAACCAGGCATCATTGTCAATCAGTCTACATCCGTTTTAGAGCCAGTATGTCTGTTAATCAATGCCAGAATTTCCATCAATTACCTGTTAATCTTTCAAAGGAAATCAGCATATCTTTCTGTGTCTGTATGTACTGTATGTCTGTATTTTTGTAGCACTTAACCCAAGTTTTTTTGGGTGCCTTGTTCCTATGCGCACAACTTTGAAAATAGCACCATGCACTGACACACCTTGCTGGGTGGGGGATATGTACTGCAGATGTAAAGTATATGCAGTACCCCGATGGCAAAAGAGACATGAACAACAATAATAACACTGCAAACAGTTAAGCAATGGCAAGAAATAAGCTGCAAATAGGTGAACAATAGCAATAAGTATACCACAAAAACAAACATATGGCGTAGAGAGCAATCCCTCCTAAGCCTTATACCGGAACAATCCTAACTAAGGAGTTACGCCACCATAAAGTCCAGCAGTCTGTAACTCTCTTTGCTGCTGGCCACCTCATTGGGGCCTAACTTATGTCAGAGTGCTTAGGATATGGTCCCTTTAAGCAATGATAAATGCACTAGCACTTTGACCTGCAGACAACACTTTTCCTCTTTTGTCAAAATGTAGTGCGGTCTGGCCAGCGGCCTCTCACCAACGTTTGTGGTAACAGGTGATCCCCCTCTGTTTGCTGTTGGCAGCACAACTGGTCAGTGCCCACAATGTCCTTCCCCTTGATCAGGCAGCAGGCTCTAATAACATCCATGGCACTCTCTGGTGTTCTAGGAAGTCTGGCCTTGCTCCTCTCTCCCCCTAAGGTGCAGTGTGGTCTGCTGGCAACCTTAAAGCGGAGCTCCACCCTATTTTTAAACATTCGCTTAATCAAATAGCATACTTTAATGCAGTACAAAACAGATGGTATTTTTTTTTTTTCTGTGACAGTACCTTTGATTACAGCATCTGTCATTCGGCTTCCTGTCTCCCTCTTCTGTGGGTATTCTGCGGGTAGTGTGTCATATCCTTCACCCACACTGTGTCCTGGGAGCTTTTCTCATTGCTCCCAGGAGTCATTGCGGAGCCTCGCTGCCATCTTGCTACACCCCACACTCCTGCACAGTAATGATAGAGTGAGAAGGGGGCAAGCGGACATCTTGTTACACCCACCAGAGTTTTAGATTTCACAGTTATTTTCAACACAAAACTGAGCTTATATGCTTAAATACAGTATCCGTTTTGTGTTGAAAATAACTGAAGTCCAAAACTCCGGTGGGTGTAACAATATGTCCGCTTGCCCCCTTCTCACTCTATCATTACTGTGCAGGAGTGCGGGTGTAGCAAGATGGCGACGACGGAACTGAGCATGCGCGGGAACGAGTGGTGAATGCTGGGAGTTCAGCATTCACCGCAACAAGGAAGTAAGTGCTTGTGGGCTTCTCATGCCCACAAGCAAAATGGAAACGCTGTTGCAAAGACAATATAAGTTATAATTACAGATGAAATCGGAAAGCGGATTACTAAAAACAGCAGACGTGTGAGTACTCCTTTGATACTACTTCAATAATTTAATGCCAAAAAAAACCAAAAAAACAATGGCAGCGGGAGATCTGCTTTAAGCACACTCAGTCCCTCTGAAAATCCTCCACACTCTCTGTCTCAGCCTGGGAAAGGTAACAGAAGACCCAGGGCTGATCCTGGCCGGGGTGCAGGGGGTGCGCAGCACCCCAGCGCTTGCAGTTGAGGCAGAGGGAGGGGCGCCATCAGGGGGGACAGCCCAGGCTGCTTTGCCTTTTGTAAGAGGCAACTTTCTAGGTCTGGAGCCTGGAGGGGTGGGCGGAGGCAGAGAGAAGACTGGGCGCCGCGATCTCCAGCAATTAAAAAAAAATCTGTCCCAAAAACTGTGACAAGCGGACTATTTGTTCACTTTCTGGCGCTGCCGTGAAGTGATCTTGACAGTCACGCACGGCTATATCAATCCACCGGCGCCAGTCCTGTGCTTGCTAGCGGCTCACAGCTGACACTTGTTAACACAGGAGTTCGGTCCTGTGTCTCCAAGCCCAGTGACAGCATGGCTCTCCCAGCAGCGCGCCGCACACAGAAGCCTTCCATCCTATCCTATAACAATAGAGGAGGGGGCGGGGAGTGGCGCAAGTGGGGGAGGTACCTTACTCCGGAAATGGCCAGCGCTTCCTCGTGTGACAAAGTGCATTCTGCAAATGACCGTCTTCGGCAGGCAGGACAGGTGGGGTGATCTGACATGCAGGAACAGAGTGAGCATACTGCAGGCACCCTGCTCTCTTTTCCCCTCTAGTTTGCACAGCTGCATTCTGAGACTCAAGCCTCGTACACACGACCGAGTTTCTCGTCAAGAAAAAACACGTTGTTTTTCTTGACGAGATTCTTGGACAAGAAACTTGTCCCGGCCGAGTGTACACACGCTCCTTTCAAAGAACCCGTGGTTCTTTGAATGGAGCGAACGCGGTGACATAATCGACTACGACGAGCGTGCGCTCGTCACATTCGATGCAGTCGCCGCCATCTTTCTACACCCTACCTATGCCTAGGAAGCTACCGCGCATGCGTCAAAGTCATTTCGAGCATGCGCGGGTTTCCACGGCGACAGGTAAGTGTACACACACACACTTTTCTCGGCGAGAAACATGCTGACGAGAATCTCGACGAGAAAATAGAGAGCAGGTTCTCTATATTTTTCTCGTCGAGATTCTTGTCGGTTTTCTTGACGAGAAACATGATAGCCGCGTACACACGACCTTTTTACTCGACAAGAAAGCTCTGCCAGCAAGTTTCTTGTAGTTTTTTGACGAGAAACTCGGTCGTGTGTACGAGGCTTAAGTGCAGTGTGTCAGGGTCACCTGTGGCCAGGTGACAGATGCACACCGTAGGGGGACAGGAGTGCACCGCGAGGTAGTGAACCCTATGGCTGGCTTCTGTGGATAGGAAACTGGGTGGTTGTGGAAAGCGGGACCAGAGGAGCACAACCGGGATCCCAACGGAAGCGAGAGCCAAGATTCCCCAGGGCGCGGAGTCTAAGACCCAGCTGGTCTTCTCCAGGGCCTCTAGTGGTGAGGATGTTACGCTGCAGGCTGGGACCAGGTCGCGGCCCCTGGAGTTTCCTAGCTCACGCCCCGTAGGATAAGGGGAAGCAGCAGCACACGATAGAGAGAACCGAATAACAAGCCGAAGGTCAGGGGCCACAAGCAGACAAGGATAACGAAGAACGAGCCGAAGGTCAAGGGTCACGAGCAGACAGGGATGGTCGGGGACAAGCCAATAACGTAACAGAGAGACAGACGTAGCACACGGCAGGCAGGAACCCAAACACACAATGCCTAACAAACACGTTGATCAGCAAAGCAGGCTTGCAGTGCACAGGTTAATATAGTGTTCAGTGATAGGGCCTGGGGTGGAGTCAGGCTGGGAGGAGATTATAAAGGAAGCCAGGTGAAGGAGGTCTGGTCTCTAGATGAACACATGAGGAGGAAGGTAAGATGGCAGACAGACATTAATGCATATCCATGACACAGTGTTTCCACTAGTAGTGTGATGGGGCCGTGGCCCCAGGCGCAACACTTGGGGGGCGAAATTTCGTGCCAATGTGTGTCACTCTAGGCTCTGTCCTCCTATTTTCTATTTCATGTGTCCCTGCGCTCTGGTCACAAAGTCAAAGACAAAGTCGGCGGCCCGAGAGTGACACACACTGACGACTGGGCGAATGGGGTCATGTGCGGTCATATGCGGCGGCACGGTTGCTCCTGGAGTCCCGTCTCCACTTCATTGTGAGCCGTTGCTGTCTTCTCCTCATCCAGACCGGATCAGTTTCCCCATTGTGGCAGCCAGTCTGGCAGTGTGACAGAGGCCGCAGAGCAGATGGAAGAAAAGCAGGTGATCAGTATAAGAATACTGTTGGTAGGTCATTGTAGTGGTCAGGTAGGTCAGTGTAGGAAACAGGTAGGTTAGTGTTGTGGTCAGTGTAGGAATCAGGTAGGTTAGTGTTGTGGTCAGTGTAGAAATCAGGTAGGTCAGGGTAGTGGACAGGTAGGTCAGTGACTCAGTGTAGTGGTCAGTATAGGAATCAGGTAGGTCAGTGTAAAGGGCAGTGAAGGAATCAGGTAGTGTAGTGGCCAGTGTAGGAATCGGGTAGGTCAGTGACTGTGTAGTGGCTAGTATAGGAATCAGATAGGTTAGTGTAGTGGTCAGTGTAGAAATCAGGCTGGTCAGTACTATTGTAGCAAGGGACTCGGGGAGTGTTAAAAGTCCACAGGTTAGGGAGCGCAAATAATCTGCCACACAGCAGAAGATTGGGGGAGCAAGATACAGCCTTGAGTACAGTAAGTCTTTACAGTGTGTATGGGTATGTGGCTCAGCTGTTTCTTCTAAAGCAGTGGTATCCAAACTGTGGCCCTTTGCTTGTTTTTTTTTTCCGGCCCTTGGGCATTTTTTCTCTCACTATCAGCAACAGTGGGGCATAGTTCCTTCCTGCTACTAACACCGACAATGGGGCACTAGTCAGTTCACTGACACCCACAGATGGGGCACTATTTCTCCCATTGATACAAACGATGGGAAACTATTCCTTCCCCTGATACCAATGATGGGACATTATTTCTCCCACTGACACCAATGATGGGACACTATTCCTCCCACTGACATCAATGATGGGACACTATTCCTCCCACTGACATCAATGATGGGACACTATTCCTCCCACTGACACCAATGATGGGACACTATTCCTCTTACTGATGCCAATGATGGGACACTATTCCTCCCACTGACACCAATGATGGGGCACTATTCCTCTCACTGATACCAATGATGGGACACTATTCCTCCCACTGACACCAATGATGGGGCACTATTCCTCCCACTGATACCAATGATGGGGCACTATTCCTCTCACTGATACCAATGATGAGACACTATTCCTCCCACTGACACCAATGATGGGACACTATTCCTCTCACTGATACCAATGATGGGACACTATTCCTCCCACTGACACCAATGATGGGGCACTATTCCTCCCACTGATACCAATGATGGGACACTATTCCTCCCACTGACACCAATGATGGGGCAGTGTTCCTCCCACTGATAATAATGGGGCACTATTCCTCCCACTGACACCAATGATGGGGCACTGTTCCTCCTATTGATGCCAAAGATGGGACACTATTACTGTACACCACCACAGTGACACTGTCAGACTGTTGTTTTGCTGGATAACCATACCATAGTGATGGGCTCTGTGCATCAGAGAAAGTCCTTTGGCTCTTATTTAGGCAAGTTGTCAGGCAGTCTGAATTTGTACTGTGTCCAATGGCCCTCTACTGGCTCAGAATGCTTTTCCAGCTGCAGAGACTTACTTCTGTGGTGAGAACTGCATAATTGTGAGGTAGGAATAACCTGCCCAGGGTTAACACTGGAGATTGCAGCCACCACAACAGGGGTGAGACAAAGTTCCCTGTCCAGGAAAACAGTAAGCTATCTTATCTGGACAAGATCTTTAGTTGAAGGGCTCTTAAGTGGAACTGGGCAAAGAACTACCTTGAGAAATGAGACCAGACAGATGCCAGGCCCCGGACCCAACAGCCAGGGCCCAGTCCCAGGACCAGCAGCCAGAAATCAGGACCAGCAGCCAGGAGAAGCCCCAGTATACATTAAGGTAAGTGACGTCTTGTAGGGCTGGGCCTGGGCATCAAACATTAATATAATGTTGTTTATTTTTACTATTGTTCAATGACACTCTATTGTAATCTCTCATGGTTCTTGGAGGGAACTCTTTCTATCAGAGACTCTCCAATGGTCACAGAGAGGGCCTCTGTTAGATCGACCCACCTCCAGGATCCATTAGACCCCATTGTAGTCTCTAATGGGGCCCGGTGGGGGCTCTTTCTAACAGTGGCCCTCTCTGTGTCCATCAGAGAGACCCCCATTCCTGTATTTGCTTATTGTTAAGAGATAGTGGGAAGATCCCAGGGTAAAAGACTCCTTAGGGGAGGAGTTAGTAAGATGACCATGCCCATGTGGGGGCGCCAGAAATATTTCTGCACCCAGGCGCCTGTGACCCTAGGATCGGCCCTGAGAAGACCACTTCTCCTCTGTGCTTGTGGGATCTGTAGTTTCCTTTTGCTCAGTCCATAAAGCAACTTAGTCTGTTTGGAATTACTTTTCAGGCAGTCCACATTCCCTTATAGCAATCTCATTGCTGACAAAGTATCCTCTCCACAGAAGCATTTGGCCAAAATATCTCTCTGCAACATGAATATGGGCAGTCTATCTTTGTCAATAGCACCATTTGGTTTAGTGGTTCTGTTTATACCTGCCCCTTTTTCTCCCATTAACAAAGCCAATCAGGTGGAACACACAAAAGGAAAGTAATGCTGCATACACACGGTCAAAATTTCCGACAACAAATGTTCGATGGGAGCTTTTCATCAGAAATTCCGACCGTGTGTAGGCTCCATTGAACATTTGCTGTCGGAATTTCCGACAACAAATGTTTAAGAGCTGGTTCTCAATTTTTCCGACAGCAAAACCTGTTGTCGGAAATTCCGACTGTGTGTATCCAATTCTACGCATGCTCGGAATGAATTTGACGCATGCTCGGAATCATTAAACTTCATTTTTTTCTGCTCGTCGTAGTGTTGTATGTCACCGCGTTCTTGACCTTCGGAATTTTCGACATTTGTGTGACCGTGTGTATGCAAGACAAGTTTTAGCCAACACCCGTCGGAAAAAAAAACCCACGGTTTTGTTGTCGGAAATTCCGATCGCGTGTATGCGGCATAAACGTTTGAGAATGGAGCATTATGCAATAGAATAGGTAAGATCCAAGATGTAAATGGATTATGTGACAGCAGGAAGGTAAAGTCACCTGGTTGCATCCAGGGGGGTAGATATATTTCGCCCAGATTCAGGCTTTACGCCGATTTGTACAACTAGGTGGAGAGTTGTATAAGGCTAGTGTGCTCATGGATGACTCATACCTCTAGGGAGAGGGCTGGGCGTCGTGCAGACAGGGAGTTGATGAGACCAGCTGAACCTTGTCAGCTCATTTAGGCCTCTATAAGAAACTCCCAGATTCATTAGATGTTAGCTCATGCCTGGAACCAGACCTGTGTGGACTGTCTAGGGAGAGTGAACCCCTGTGCGGTGAGGCAAAGCCTGTGTGGCTATTTGTTTGGACTTTTACTAAACCAGGGACTTAGGGACTAGGACAGCACTAGGCTGATCCCAGTTGTTAGTTTAGGAAACCTGCATGTTTAGTCAGAGGTCAAACTGACCAGGATTTATTTTGTTTGTTTCTTTTTTGGCTTTGCTGTGTTTTTGTCACTGTACATAGAGAAATAAACCGCACCTTTTGATTTTGAAAACCACAACCTCCGTCTGCTGGCCCTGTTTTTGTGTGGGGAGCCCAACCAGGGGGTCACACACACCCGCTACCGAGTTAACCCCCTCACAGTTGGTGGAGAATGCGGGCAGTTTTTTTTAAGCCAGCATGGAGGAGATACTGAAACAGCTGGCTCTAGCAAATGCCAATCAACAGCAGACAAATGCAGGTTTGCAAAGGAGCCTTGCAGCCCAGCAGCAAGCTCATCAACAAGCCCAGCAGCAATCTGAGGCCCGCTTCATAGACCTGTTACAGAAGCAAGAGCAGAGACTACAACAAATGGAAGCAGTAATGCAGCAACGTCCGCAGACCAGTGAGGAAAGCCGTCCCACTAATACCGCGTCCTTTGGGGTGAGTCGTTTATTGACAAAAATGACTGGAGAGGATGATCCAGAGGTATTTTTGACCACATTTGAAAGGACTGCTGAAAGAGAAAAGTGGCCTGAGGAGCAGTGGGCTGGACTGGTGGCTCCTCTGTTAACTGGTGAATCGCAGAAGGCTTACTATGACCTAGAGCCTGACCAAGCAAAAGACTATGTGATGCTAAAAGCTGAAATATTGGCAAGGCTGGGTGTCACCCTGGCTGTCCGGGCTCAGCGTGTGCATAACTGGACTTTCCAGCTTGGAAAACCCCCCAGGTCTCAAATGTATGATCTCATTCACCTGAGCAGGAAGTGGCTACAGCCAGAGACTTTGTCCGCACCGGAGATTGTGGAACGTGTTGTGATGGATCGTTTCTTGAGAGCTCTTCCTACCGCCATTCAAAAGTGGGTAAGCCACGGAGACCCAGAAACGGCCGGTAAACTTGTGGATCGTGTAGAGAGATACTTGGCTACAGAGAACCTGACGGCCTCTTCCAGAGACTCTCGGACTTTCCACCCTAAGACCAGACCATCCCCAGGGGCGGATAAGAGGATTCCAAGGGGTGAGGGTGGAGAGAGTGAGAGGGTGGGAGCTCTACCCCAAGTTTGGCGAGAACAGCCTGGGAAATCAGCGGCTCAAGAGGCCGCAAGAAGGATCGTTTGCTACCGCTGCCGGCAAGCGGGACATATTGCAGCCAATTGCCCGGTTGTGGAGGAACCCATGCAGTGTGACTTTCTGACGGGCAGACGTCAGTCGCTGTGTGCGACAGTCGCATGCACTGCCATTCGAGGAACTGAGAAACATTTATGCAAAATGTGTGTTAATGGTAGAAATGTTGTGGTATTGTTGGATTCAGGTAGCCTCGTGACCCTGATAAAGGCTGAGTTAGTTAAAACAGAGGTCTCTGGGAATAGCAAGGTAGCTGTTATTTGTGTGCATGGGGACACCCGAGAGTATCCAGTGACTACAGTGTGTTTCGAGACCCCCAAAGGTACCCTCTCTCATCCAGTGGGCTTAGTATCTCAGTTACCGCATGACGCCATTGTGGGAAGGGATTTTCCGAAGTTCTGGGAACTGTGGGATGATCCTGAGCCCCCCACTGGTGCCCCTATGTACCAGGAATGTGATAGCCAGAACTCCTCTGAGAGTGGTGAGGACTCTCCAGAATTTCCCTTGTCAGTATTGGCAGGGGAGACTCAAGAAACTGGAGAGGAGCCCACCTCCTCAGACGAAAACCTACCGTCTGTGGAGTTTTCTGATCTGGAGGTTCACAGGGAAAATTTTGCCACAGAACAGTTAAAAGACCCCGCCCTAATAAAGGCACGGGAAAACGTAGTGGAAATAGATGGCGAGTTAGTGAACCCAGATAATACCTGCACTTACCCATACTTCAGCGTAGAGAAGGACCTACTGTATCGGGTGGCAAAAAGGGCAGAAGAAACCGTTGAGCAGCTGGTGGTGCCCAAACCTTACAGGAAGTTGGTGTTGGAGTTGGCCCATGGGCACATTCTTGGAGGTCATCTGGGGACAGAGAAAACCCGAGAGAGGGTATTACAGAGATTCTATTGGCCTGGGGTGATGAAGGACATAGAAAATTATTGTTCCTCCTGCCCTGTGTGTCAGAGGTCGGCCCCGATGCCACATTTCCGTAGCCCGCTGGTCCCTCTACCCATCATTGAGGTCCCGTTTGAGAGAATCGCAATGGATTTGGTAGGTCCTATAATCAAGTCCGCTAGGGGGCACCAGTACATATTGGTTATAATGGACTATGCCACCCGTTATCCAGAAGCGATCCCTCTCAGAAATACCTCGGCCAAAACCATAGCCAAAGAGCTATCTCTTGTTTTTAGCCGGGTGGGTATTTGTAAAGAACTGCTTACGGACCAAGGTACACCCTTTATGTCCCGGGTTATGAAAGAGCTGTGTAAATTGTTCAAAGTGACGCAATTGCGTACATCTGTGTATCACCCCCAAACCGATGGGCTGGTTGAAAGATTCAACAAAACCCTAAAACAAATGTTGAAGAAAGTGGTGGATAGAGATGGAAAGGATTGGGACTGTCTACTTCCTTATTTGATGTTTGCTATTAGGGAGGTGCCCCAATCCTCTACGGGATTCTCCCCCTTTGAGTTACTGTATGGGAGACACCCAAGAGGGCTGTTGGATATTGCCAAGGAAACTTGGGAAAGTGAGAGTTCTCCCCACAGGAGTGTGATTGAGCATGTCGCCCTGATGCAAGATCGAATTGCACAGGTAATGCCCATCGTGAAGGAACATTTGGCCCAAGCGCAGTTGGCACAGCAGAGAGTGTACAACCGTGGAGCAAAGACCCGTACCTTTTCCCCGGGGGATAGGATATTGGTACTTGTCCCTACGGTTGAAAGTAAATTCCTTGCCAAATGGCAAGGCCCCTACGAGATAATGGAAAAAGTGAGCGAAGTGAATTACAAGGTCAGACAACCAGGAAGGCGAAAGCCCGAACAGATATATCACGTTAATCTGTTGAAAGCCTGGAGGGATAGAGAGTCCCTAGTCGCAGAAACTTGGTCACCAGCTCAAACTGGTTGCGTGATTCCGGAGGTTGGAATAGCAGCCACCTTGTCACAACCCCAACAACAGGAGGTTAAGGAGTTTGTGCTTCGCAACAAGGAGGTGTTCTCTGAGCTGCCGGGACAAACCTCTGGGGTAGAGCATGATATTATTACCCCGCCCGGTGAAAGGGTGAAGTTAAAACCCTATCGGATCCCAGAGGCCCGACGGGAGGCAATACGGGAGGAAGTACAGAAAATGCTGAACTTAGGGGTGATAGAGGAGTCCCAAAGTGATTGGTCTAGTCCCATTGTGTTGGTGCCTAAACCGGATGGGAGCTGGCGATTTTGTAACGATTTTCGTCAGTTGAACAAAGTTACAAAATTTGACACCTACCCCATGCCACGTATAGATGAGTTGATCGACCGGCTGGGAACAGCCCGATACATGACGACTCTTGACCTCACAAAAGGGTATTGGCAAATTCCCCTGGCCAAGTCGGCCAAAGAGAAAACCGCATTTGTAACCCCAGACGGGGCGTTCCAATATAAGAGAATGCCGTTCGGGTTACAGAATGCGCCGGCCACATTCCAGCGGAAAATGGACCAGATGCTGAGGCCCCATCGGAAGTATGCTGCGGCTTACCTGGATGACGTAATTGTCCATAGCACAGATTGGGCCTCACATCTGCCAAAAGTGCAAGCAGTCCTGGACTCTGTTCGGGAAGCGGGGTTTACGGCTAACCCCAAGAAGTGTACCATTGGGCAGGAGGAGGCCAAATATCTTGGGTACACCATTGGCAGGGGAGTAATAAAACCCCAACTCAACAAAGTCGAGGCCATCCAGAGTTGGCCACGTCCCAACAGCAAGAAGCAGGTACGAGCCTTTCTGGGAATCGCGGGTTATTATCGGCGCTTCATTCCCCACTTTGCTTCTAAGGCTGTGCCCCTAACCAACCTGACGAAAGGGAAAGGGTCGGTCATGATTAAATGGACCCCCGAGGCTGAGGCAGCATTCCAATTCTTGAAACAAGCCTTATGTAGCCAGCCAGTGTTGTACTCACCCGACTTCTCTAAAGACTTTGTCGTACAAAGTGATGCGTCAGATGTGGGGTTAGGAGCAGTATTGTCCCAGGTCTGGAACGGGGAAGAGCACCCAGTCATTTACCTCAGCAGGAAGTTGAAGTCCCATGAGGTAAATTACGCCACGGTTGAAAAGGAGTGTTTAGCGGTGAAGTGGGCTCTAGATTCCCTTCGGTACTATCTGCTAGGTAGGCACTTTGACATGGTTACGGATCACGCTCCGTTAAAGTGGATGGCTCAAAACAAGGAAACAAATAGAAGAGTGAATAGGTGGTTCCTGGCCCTCCAGGAATTCAACTTCACAGTAAAGCATCGCCCTGGCGTTCAAATGGGGAATGTGGATGCTTTGTCTCGAGTACATGAATGCCTGATTGCTGGTGTTCCAACCCCGAGGTTAAAACAAGAGGGGGGGGTATGTGACAGCAGGAAGGTAAAGTCACCTGGTTGCATCCAGGGGGGTAGATATATTTCGCCCAGATTCAGGCTTTACGCCGATTTGTACAACTAGGTGGAGAGTTGTATAAGGCTAGTGTGCTCATGGATGACTCATACCTCTAGGGAGAGGGCTGGGCGTCGTGCAGACAGGGAGTTGATGAGACCAGCTGAACCTTGTCAGCTCATTTAGGCCTCTATAAGAAACTCCCAGATTCATTAGATGTTAGCTCATGCCTGGAACCAGACCTGTGTGGACTGTCTAGGGAGAGTGAACCCCTGTGCGGTGAGGCAAAGCCTGTGTGGCTATTTGTTTGGACTTTTACTAAACCAGGGACTTAGGGACTAGGACAGCACTAGGCTGATCCCAGTTGTTAGTTTAGGAAACCTGCATGTTTAGTCAGAGGTCAAACTGACCAGGATTTATTTTGTTTGTTTCTTTTTTGGCTTTGCTGTGTTTTTGTCACTGTACATAGAGAAATAAACCGCACCTTTTGATTTTGAAAACCACAACCTCCGTCTGCTGGCCCTGTTTTTGTGTGGGGAGCCCAACCAGGGGGTCACACACACCCGCTACCGAGTTAACCCCCTCACAATTGTCATATTTGGAGTCAGGAAGAATTTTTCCTCACTTTTGAGATAAAATTGTCTGAAATGTGTATTATACATATCTGGGGCACCTTGGTTTTGGAGTCAATGTTGTTCCTTATTGTATAAAATCTGCAAAGTATTTAATTGCACTGCATTGTGCGAAAGCAATATAAATACTTGAAGGAATTCATAAAGTGTGTCATAGAACAAAAGTGTTGGTGCTTGCATGGGCGTCTGCAGGTAGGGGCAAGGGGGGGGCTAGTGACCCCCTGGAGCAAGGTGTCCACACACGGAAACTCAGGGGCCAGGCCCAAGCCGATCCTGGGCGGGTGCAGAGCGGCTGCCAGCATAAGGGAGGAAAAGCGGCCGTCTTAGGGCACCAGGAGAGGGAGGGCACTTAAGCCACGGGTCCCTCAAGAAAAGCTGATACTGACACTGGCCCCGCTCACACCTTTAACCAGCCCAGCACAGGTCACACAGCGCGCACTGTGATATGCAGCACTGTGCCGTAATTCTGGGAACATCAGCCGCTGCCTCCAAGTCACACTAGCTTACATTTGCTCTCCCTTCCAGGCTGCTACTGCTCCTCCTCTCTCCGAGTCCCGGGAGAAAGGCAGAACAACCGCTTCTCTCTGTACAGGCTCTAGCCCTGCAATTAACAATTCCCGCCCACATGGGCGGTAGCACAAATGTCTCCAGTCCAGTACAGAGTTAAAAAATCGCTGCTGAACTGGAGGCAAGAGATGAGGGGAGGAGTCAGTGAGAGTAGGGGGAGGAGTCAGCAAGCACAGGAGCTGGATCAGCACCTAGTGGAGGGATGAAAGGTAAATCTGGCTGCTTTGCTTTGCATAAGACAGCCCGCTGACTTATACACCATGGGGACCCTCTAAAGATGAGTAATAGATTGGAAAATAGGAACAGAGTGCAAGGGAAAAAAAGAAAAATGGGGACAGGAAGGGACATGGTGGCAAAACAGAAGATTACATGGGGATCAGGGTTGCCAACTTTCAGTAAATTTACAAACAGTTTTTAAAATCCATAATTGTTGCATCTGTCCATGAATGTCAGTTACAGACATGCAGCCTACATGTCTGTAATGGACATTCAAGGACAGATGCAAAAAGTACGGATTTTACAAACTGTTCGTAAATTTACTGAAAGTTGGCAACCCTGATGGGGATAGAGGGGCAGAATTTGTTTCCTATCCACTTGCTCAGCTTGGGATCTGTGTGCTGATCCCCTGCTGAGCAGAGCCCACACAGCCCACTCTACTCTATGGGTGGTTAGGTGTATACAGACTTGTGTCTCTTTATACCCAACTGCCCTCCAATCCCATCTGCCCAGACAGAGGGGGACAGATCCCCTTTATTTGTTTTTGGCAGATTGTGTTGGATTGGATGTGGGGGGGGGGGGGTGTAAAAGGACAAATGATCAGGTCCGTCTGAAAAAACTGACAGGCAGACCCGATCAGACCAAACGGTGCAATATTTTTAATGTACTGCAGACATGTTCTTTTAACACACCCCTGGCTGCAATAGCAGCCAGGAGTGTGTGTACTTTTGTAAATCCAAATGTTGGCTGATCACTTCCACAACTGCTGTGATGTGCCTAACCCCTCCCCCCGCCACCTAGTCACCTATATGCCATCACATAGGGGCTATTTGTTCCCTATGTGATAACAATAAAGTCATGAAAAAAATACATTTTAAAAAGCTTTAACTGTTTAATAGACACATAAACAATAATATTTTTTTTTAGAGGCCTCCCCCCCATCCCCCCCCCCCACACACACACACATACAAAAAAACACACGTGTTAGGTCACCTAGGTAGGAAAATTGTGTTTTCCCTACACATACAGTATATCACTGCACACATCAGAATGAGGGCAATAATTTCAATTTTAAAATGATGACCTACGGGGACAAAAAAGAAAGATGTAGATCCAACCGGCACAGCGCCGGAACTGCCCACTTAATACCCTCCCCTTCATGACATTGAAAACAAGGGGCGAAGCATGGGTGACCTTAATATGATGCCCCCCCCCTGAAAAAAGTTCTGCGGACGCCCAAGGGTGCGTGTTCTCTATTCATTTACAGTACCTGTAAGAGAAAGGTTCATGAATCTGTCTATGTTTGCACTGGGGAATTAGTGTCCACAATGTACACTCCCACCCTCCCTCCCTGGCTACTGCTTCTGTCACACTTACAGGCACATGGCATGACTGACCTTGACAGGGAACTGAGAGACACGTTTCCCATCAGGTCTGCTTCACGTATGGCTGACAACGCACGGGAGTGGCCGATCCATAGCCGCTATTCAGTCTAATAGCGGGTTTTGAATCTGCCCCCTGCTGTGCACTTTAAAAGCAAAATGAAAGTGGACCCGATGGAGAACTCTCAGTTCACCATCAGGCTCTACCGCCCCTACCCATCGTGACAACTAATTTCCCAAATATGAGCATTGCCATATTCGGTTAATGGCATCACCGGTATGCCTGTTCCTGTTTACATTTAACTTATACTGTACTGTGCGTGAAGCTGTCGCATTCATGACAGCTTCCTGGCAAAGGCCTGCTTTGATTACCGGTGTACACCAGCACAGAGTTGGTCTTAGTTACCACTAGTTTCTAAGTTAAGAATTGGCTGTAATTCTTTAAGAAGTCATCGCTGCCATAACAGATTCTTAAAATGGTGGTAGTATGAACTATCTGAATTTTCCACAGGTGTCAGTAATGTTACAAACACTGGTATAAATACTTGCCTGAATTAGGCGCAAGTAGTTTCAAAGGCCTACCGTGGTTAGATGCTGATATAAGCTATACCCACTATAGCATTAACTGGGGGTAACCCTCTTAGTTGTCAGAATCCAGATCTGAACCTGGAACCTCTGCAGTGTCTGGATGTAACTCTTCTTCTTGCTGTGCCAACTGGACAGCTTCCATCCTGATCCCTTGGACATTCTTGCCTTGTTTCTTGTGTGTAGTGAACATTAAACTCTTTGCTGCTCCCATGAACTTCCTGATTTAAGTTGTCTCTGCACTTCCTGTTTGCTAGATTATTGTGCTCTCTCCAGCTGATATCTTGGTCCTTTGCATACCTGCAGCTGTCCTTATCTTCACTACCACTTGTTACTAACCATTGGGTTGTTCCTTGACTTTTGCGTGATTCCAACCTGAAACTACTCATTACCAAGCTTTGGCTTGTTTACTGACTATGCTTCTTCTTGCTCCTTACCTACTACATCTGCTACTGGACCCCTGCTTGTTCACCTCCTTGTGGGGCGATTCTGAGGACCGTGACCTGGCACTAGCATGCAGAGAAACTCATATCCACCATCAGGAGCTCTGGTAAAGTCTGATTAGTGGTTACACCCTGCACCTTGGGTGAGCCGTGTCATCCGCCAGGGTGACCTGCTTGTGTACTTATCCCATACCTCACAACTTTTTGAGGTGGAAATGAGGGACACCCATTAGAAAAAGTATGTATGCGTGGCACCCCCTGCCACACCCCCTTAAAGGAGAATTCTAACAAAAGAAATTATTAGCTAAACCCACAAGTGCTTTTTTTTTATCACTACTTTTAAATTTAATTGGCTTTTGAAACTTACCAATGCAGCAATTTAGAAATTCGATGAAAGGTTTAGCACTGAGAAAAACTTTTTGAAAGATAAAAATGACCAGTTACACTTACCGGTAACGGTGTTTCTGGGAAGTCTTCCAGAACGGCACCCTGAGAGATGACTGGTCCCACCGGACAGGAAACACAAACAAAGAGGTTAAAACCCCCGCCCCTCCCTGTGCTCCTCAGTTGTGAAAAGTTATTGACCCACACCAGTGCACAAGAGTAAAACACCTCAAAACTCCATACAAAACCAACATACCAAAAAGAGCGAGTGGGAAGTAGGCCTGCCATCCTGGAAGACTTCCCAGAAACACTGTTACCGGTAAGTGTAAGTGGTCATTTTCTCAAGTCGTCTTCCAGGATGGCAACCTAAGAGAAGAGCAAGTAGCTCAGGCCTACCTTAGGGCGGGACAACAGCTTGTAGGACCTTCCTACCAAATGCCAAATCCTGAGGTGACAGCAACTCCACCCTGTAATGTCTCAGGAAGGTGCTCTGGCTTGTCCATGTAGCTGCTCTACATATCTGCTCTGGCCCTTTCTGCTCAAGAGGTCACCAGAGACAGAGTAGAATGTGCTTTAAGGTCACTCGGGGCTGCCCTACTAGCCTGATCATATACACTTGCTGACCCTTCTTCTGGCCAGAAAAATTTGCTAATAAATGGCTGGACCTTCTAAACCCTTTTACTTTATCTAAATAAGCCAACAGCCAATGTCTGACATCTAAACAATGAAAATAACTTTCTCTCTCGCTCTGAGGATTGGTGCAAAAAGAAGGAAGGACAATCTCTTGAGTTCTATGGAAACTTTGAGGCTACCTTCGGGAGATACAGGGGGCCCTGCCTAAGTACAACCCTGTCATCAAATAATAGAAAAAAGGACTCTTTTATTGACAGAGCCTGAATGTCGCTTATCCTCCTAACCGCCAGCAGGAAAGCTATCTTTAAGGTAAGCAACTTAAGAGGGATAAGAGCTAACGGTTCAAACGGTGCCCTGGTTAACGCTTCCAAAACTAAAGTAAGGTCCATGGGCAGAAATCTGCTCATCTGCACTGGGGACAGTCTATCTCTGACCGACAAGAACCTTTTAATCAGGGGGTCCAGAGCCAATCTCCTGTCCAAAAAACAAGACAAACCTGCAACTTGAACCCTAAGTGTCTTGTTCGTCAGCCCCTGATCCGCGCCATCCTGGGGAAAGTCCAGGATGGCAGGGATCTCCTGCTGGGAAGTCCCATTCACGAGAAGACTCCCCAGACCTTTGCGTAAATACGCCTGGTAACCGGCTTCCTACTTTAAAGAAGTGTGTCAATTACTCTCTCGGAACACCCCCTTTTTCGTAGGTCCTCCCTTTCAAGAGCCAAGCCATCAGCTCGAAGAAGTTGGGATCTGGGTGGCAGACTGGGCCCTGAAAGAGAAGGTCTTGCCGGACTGGAAGATGCTGGGGGGGGGGCTATGTACAGGTTTTCCAGGGAAGGGAACCAGGTCCTCTTGGGCCATCATGGGGCGATCAGAATCAGTCTGCCCTCTGAAAGACTTAGCTTCTGCAGTAACCTTGGGATCAGAACTAAGGGGGAAGGGCATATGCCAAGCGGAATTTCCAAACTTGGGCCAGCGCGTCTACCCCCTCTGAATCCCTTTCCCGAGAGAGTGAGAAAAATCTCTTCACTCTTCTGTTTCTTCTGCGGGCAAAGAGGTCAATCTCTGGTTTGCTGAGGTGCCGGCACACAAGGGAGAACACTTCGAGGTTCAATTCCCACTCCCCCTGGTGAATCGGCTGCCGACTGAGATAGTCCGCTTCGATGTTGTATGCCCCCTTTAAATGTACTGCTGAAATAGAGGGGAACCGTTGCTCTGCCCACCCGAGGATCTCCAGAGCCAGGTTCAGAAGAGCACGGGACCTGGTGCCTCCCTGATGATTCAGGAATGCTACCGCGGTTGCATTGTTGGAAAGGATTTGGACCTCTCGGTCCCTGATTCTTTCCTCGAAGACCCATAAGGCCTCTCTGACCATCAAGAGTTTTCAGAAGTTGGAGGAAGCGCTTCTCTGACCCTGGTTCCAGGCACCCTGGGCTCGAAGTTCCTCTAAGTGGCCCCCCCACCACAAGCGCTTGCATCTATATTTATCCTGAGAGGTTGGAGTTGACCCCAAAGGTGGCCCTCCTGCAGCCTCTGAGGGTAGAGCCACCACTGTAAAGATTCCTTCATCTCTGCTGGAACGGGAACCCTGTTGTCCAACGTTCCTCTCTCCCCGTCCCAGGAGGATAGTTGGAATTTCTGGAGAGTCCTGGAATGGAGCTGAGCCCATTAAACCACTGGGATACAGGATGTCATCAGTCCAAGAACTCTAATGATCCCTCTGTAAGAGACCTCCGCTAATTCTAGAAGGGACGCTACCGCTGAAATGAGGCCTTCTACCTTGTCCTGGGGTAAAACAAGCTTCTGCGCTGTTGAATACACCAGGAATCCAAGATAGGCCTTGGTCTGGGCTGGAACCAGCGAGGACTTCTCCTGGCTGATGATCCATCCCAGAGACTCCAGGGTACTCACTACCTTGGCCAGGTCAGAGAGAAGGAGATCTCCTCTGACGCATATACTGCCCTGAGGAGGCCCTCCATGTTGTTGGCCGAAAAGATATGTCTACCGGGCCTGGAGTCCTCTTCCTCCTCCTCCTGACTGACTGTCTACTAAGCCCTCATCTGAAAAACTGTGATCAGGAGCCTCAGCCTCATCCTCCTCAGAATCCTGAGACGGGGGAGATCTCAAGGGTTCAGGACGCCTTCTATTGCCCTCTGCCCTGTTAGAGGTAGAGCCTTCCTGGGAGGAAGAACCCTCTCTGCTAGTGTGGGGTTCCGGCTCCCTAGAATTAAGGGATGCTTGGAAAGCCTTAAGAGTTGAAAGCATCTCCGTCTGCACGGAGAGAAAGTCCCTCATGACTAGGGATGAGCCGAACACCCCCCGGTTCGGTTCGCAGCAGAACATGCGAACAGGCAAAAGGTTTGTTCGAACACGCGAACACCGTTAAAGTCTATGGGACACGAACATGAAAAATCAAAAGTGCTAATTTTAAAGGCTTATATGCAAATTATTGCCATAAAAGGTGTTTGGGGACCTGGGTCCTGCCTCAGGGGACATGTATCAATGCAAAAAAAAACGTTTTAAAAACTAACGTTTTATCGGGAGCAGTGATTTTAATAATGCTTAAAGTGAAACAATAAAAATGAAATATTCCTTTAACCGCTTGCCGCCGCCGCCGCCCTGTCATTGGGAACACGATCAGTGACGTGTCACAGCAAGTCTCGTCCCCTAACAGTAAGAATCACTCCCTAGGTTACACTTAACCCCTACAGTGCCACCTAGTGGTTAATCCCTTCACTGCCAGTGTCATTTTTACAGTAATCAGTGCATTTTTATAGCACTGATCGCTGTAAAAATGACCGGTCCCAAAATGGTGTCAAAAGTGTCCGATATGTCCGCCATAATGTCGCAGTCACAATAAAAATCGCTGATCGCTGCCATTACTAGTAAAAAAAAAAAAATATTAATAAAAATGCCATATAACTATCCCCTATTTTGTAGACGCTATAACTTTTCAGCAAACCAATCAATAAACGCTTATTGTGATTTTTTTTTAACAAAAATATGTAGAAGAATATGTATCGGCCTAAACTGAGGAAAAAAAATTTTTTTATATATTTTTTGGGGATATTTATTATAGCAAAAAGTAAAAAATATTGAATTTTTTTCAAAATTGTCGCTCTATTTTTGTTTATAGCGCAAAAAATAAAAACCGCAGAGGTGATCAAATACCACCAAAAGAAAGCTCCATTTGTGGGAAAAAAAGGATGTCAATTTTGTTTGGGAGCCACGTCGCACGACCGCGCAATTGTCAGTTAAAACGACGCAGTGCCGAATCGCAAAAAGTGGCCCGGTCATTTAGCAACAAAATGGTCTGGGGCTTAAGTGGTTAAATATCATGCCTGGGGGGTGTCTATAGTATGCATGTAAAGTGGCACAGTTTTCTCGTGTTTAGAACAATACCACAGCAAAATTATTATTATTTTTTTTTTAAAAAGTCATTTAAAACTGCTTGCGGCTGTAATGTATTGTCGGGTCCCGGCAATATAGATGAAAATCATTAAGAAAAACGGCATGGGTTCTCCCCCCCCCCCATTCCATTAGCAGGCCCTTTGGGTCTGGTATTGATAATAAGGGGAACCCTGCACCAAAATAAAATAAAAAAATGGGGGGTCCCCCAGGCCGCCAGGCACTATAATACTCTAAACAACAGCAGTATATATACTATACGGCCTGCCATATATACTCTGCAGAAAATTGGGCCTTAGGTGTTGGTGGTACCAGAACACTGTAACCCCTCACAGATACTCTTGTTGGGTGCAGGTACGGGCCCTGCTGTGAAATTTTAGATCAAGAATTGTAATGACCTGCCCCCGTTAAACAGGGGCAGAAAAATGGGGCCTTTGGTGGTGGTGGCACAACACTGCAAGCCCTCCCAGTTACTCTTGGTGAGCGCATGAACGGACTCTGCAGTGAAATATTAGATCTAGAACTGTAATTACATGCCCCTGTTAAACAGGGGCAAAAAAATTGGGCCTTTGGTTGTGGTGGTGGTGGTGCCACAACACTAACCCCTCACAGATACTCTTGTTGGGCGCAGGAACAGGCCCTGCTGTGAAATATTAGATCAAAAATTTTAATTACATGCCCCTGTTAAACAGGGGCAGAAAAATTGGGACTTTGGTGGTGGTGGTGCCACAACACTGTGACCCCTCACAAATACTCTTGTTGGGTGCAGGAACGGGCCCTGCTGTGAAATATTAGATCAAAATTTGTAATTACATGCCCCTATTAAACAGGGGCAGAAAAATTGGGCCTTTGGTGGTGGTGGTGCCACAACACTGTAAACCCTCACAGATACTCTGTTTGGGTGCAGGAACGGGCCTTGTTGTGAAATATTAGATAAAAAAGTGTAATTACATGCCCCTGCCCCTGTATCGGTGGACCCTGGCTGGATCTTCCTACAGATAAAAGGCCGCGGCTGGGCTAAAGCCACTCGCACAAATCTGCACATTTTTGTGGTAAGGAGCCATTTCTTATGGTGGTGACCATCTTTAGAGGATAAGGTGTTATTTTTCGAGTATATCGAATATTGGGACTCCTCCTTATAATATTGGACACTCCCCCTAAGTGGGCCACACCCTTGGACTTTTTTATCCTGATGCCAATCAGGGTTGTGTTCTTTCAATAAGTTTTTTTGCCGCAGTTTTTTTCTTTATTATCATTCGTTTGTTTATCACATTATTTCTGCTGCCTATGATATACTAATTGTTTGTATTAGTCTTAGCGCAGTTTTTTTACTTCTACAATACAGAACCCCCCTACATTTCAGACCACCCCTTTAATACAGAACCACCCCTACAATACAGAACCCCCCTACATTTCAGACCACCCCTACAATACAGAACCCCTCCTACAATACAGATCCCCCCCTTCAGACCCATAATGTACCTCAGATCAGCGCAGGACTGCATGTTGGGTCCCCTCCCCCTGTTTGGACATAAAGGAGGAGGGGGAGGCGGCTTCACTCTGCTCAGCTGTGTGAGACAGCCGAGCCAAGACTGATCAGATCATCAGTGCCGCGGCCACCTTGCTAGAGAGAAGGGGATGGTTGCGGGTCCCGGCCCCCTGATGTGCCGATGGGTGTCACTGTCACTCGAGTGCGGCTCCGACTCGCAGCTGAGAGTGCACTGGGGCAGTGGCGTCACTAGGGTTGGTGTCACCTGGTGCGGCAAAACATGGTGTCACCCCCTCCTGTCTATCCTGCCCAGCGCCCTGCAGGCAGCGCACGGTCACGAGGCACACCCCCAAAAGACCCCTGTAAATTAAAGTATAGGGTGGTATTGGGCCAGCTGGGGCAATATAGGGCAGGTTGGGGTGATAAAGGTCAGGCTGGGGTGATAAAGGGCAGGCTGGGGTGGCATAGGGCAGGTTGGTGTTGTATAGGGCAGGCTGGGGTGCTATAGAGCAGGTTTCTGTGGCATAGAGCAGTTTGCGGTGGTATATGGCAGGCTGGGTGGCATAGGGCAGGTTGGGGTGATATAGGGCAGGGTGTGGTGGCATAGAGCAGGTTGCGGTGGCATAGGGCAGGTTGGGGTGGTATAGAGCATTTTGCGGTGGCATAGGGCAGGTTGCGGTGGCATAGGACAGGCTGGGGTGGCATAGGGCAGGTTGCAGTGGCATAGGGCAGGGTGCGGTGGCATAGGGCAGGGTGCGGTGGCATAAGGCAGGTTGCGGTGGCATAAGGCAGGTTGCGGTGGCATAGGGCAGGTTGTGGTGGCATTAGGCAGGGTGCGGTGGCATAAGGCAGGTTGGGGTGGCATAAGGCAGGCTGGGGTGGTATGGTGTCAGGTTAGGACTCTATGTAGTGACATGTGCAGCAGTGCAGTAACTTACAGCATGCCTGGAGATGAAGACACTCTGGCTGCTATGTCCTCCTTTCTTTCTCCTTCAGCTGTGGGATCAGCCAGAGTGAACGAGTCTGTGGGAGGAGTGGAGGGGGGCAGCCACACCCCCAGCTCTGCCCACCAACTCCGGCTGCCTCCAGAGACATTGGAGATGATGGGGAGACGTGACATGCTGTCCCGCGGGCCGTCGCGGGCCACCGGCGGTCCGCGGGCCGCCGTGGCCCACCGGGCATTTGCCCGGTATGCCCTATGGCCAGTCCGGGCCTGATTGCAATTTTTTTTTAATTTAATATCTTTTTATTGTTTTTTTAACAACACATCACATATTTTACAATACAGGACATAGGACACATACACACTCTCAATATTTCCAAACAGTAACAAAAAAAAAAAAAAAAAAGAGACAATACTCTACACTCCTATATATAAAAGGCCCGGCCATGATGTCTCCCAATGCCTAGGGGAATCAAGGCTGGGCGGGAGAGAGGGCAAGGAGTAATCAGAAATAGAAACAGAGCAGTGAGGAAGGGAGAGAGATAAAGAAGGGGGAAAAAAAAAAAAACCTTCTACCTACTAACAAAAAGACAAGTATTAGAACCTGATATAGGCTATGTAAATAAAAAAGTGTCAATACCTATGTGTAGAAACAGAGAGTGATCAGGATGTGGAGGGGGAAGGAAAAAGAGGGGGGGGGGGAAAGGGAAGAGAATTAAGAAAAAAAAAGGGGAGGGAAAGTGTCAATACCTATGTATAGAGACAAAAAGTGACCAGGTTGTGGAGGGGGAAAAGAAAGAGAGAAAAAAAAAGGGGGGAACACACTTCTTCCTACTAACAAAAAGACAGGTATTAAAACCTGATATAGGCCAAATGAATGACAAAGTGACAGAACATATGTGTATAGTCATAAAGTGAACAGCAAAAAAAAAAAAAAAACTTCTACCTACTAACAAAAAAACTTATAAGTGATACTCTGATATGGGTACTCTTTAAAATGGGATAGTAACAAATGCTTCTACTAACTAAAAACCTAGTGTTAGAGAAAAAAAAAGGGGGGGGGGGAAGGGAAGAGAATTAAGAAAAAGGGGAGGGAGGGGAGTAATATTATTTTCTCCCCGGTGTCTTATAAGTGATACTCTGGTATGGGTGCTCTTTAAAATAGGATAGTTCCAAACACTTCTACTAACTAAAAACCTAGTGTTAAAATCTGTCAAAAAAAAAAAAAAGAAAAAAGGGGGGTGAAAAGGAGAGGGGAGTAGGGTCCGCCTTATTCTCACCCCAATATCTTATGTGGTGAAACTCCAATATTAGTGCCTTTTATGGTGAAGTGATTCCAAAAACTACCTCAAACCAAAAGTCTAGTGTTAGGGTCCACTCAACACAACAAAAAAAAAAATTGCATTTAAAGTGAAAGTCTCCTTAATAGTCGTATTGATTGTTATAGCACTTAAAGTAAAATGTCTAAGTCTAGTACTGCTATGCCACTGTTGGAGGATACAAAGATAGATAAGATAGAAGGTGAAGAGCAAGTGAACCTGTCAGAGGTAGAAGAGTCTGATGCAGCATTAGTCTTGGCCCAAACAAATATATCCCAAACAAATGAACTAAGACGCTCAAACCGTATCAGAAAACCGACCCTAAAGATGCTGGAAAATTTGGAGCAAGAAGCAGCATTAAAAGGAAAAAAGTTCACCAGAATGTATGATAAGTGGAAATCTTACATTAAAGATGTTCGTAGAAAGCTAAACCAAGAAAGTATAAAGAAACTTGAGTGATATGATAGAGACGGTAGAAAAATCTGAATCTGAGCTTTTGGCAGCATATGTCAACCTGCGATCATCTACGACACCTCCCGAGGATATTGTAAGGAACATGGACACATGTACTGCAGTCACTAAAGATTTAGTAAAGTTTATGAGAGAACTATCATCTGAAGCTAACTATGATGAAGTTAAGGCAAGAAAGAGAATGAACAAGCTTTTTATGAGAGACTATGCTAGGTCCTTAGGAGGAACCACAATCACAAGTAGGACTTCTTCCACTAGCAGAAGTACCAGCAACATATCAGAGTCCTCAAGTACCTTAATAGCCAAAAGAAAGGAACTTGTCGAACAACTTGCTGTCAAGAGAGCAGAAATTGAGATGGAATCTGCAATCGAGGCGCAGCGTCTACGAGTAGCAGAAATGGAAAGGCTGAAGGTAGTTAAGATTATAGAAGCCAGACTAAGAGTACACGAAGAGGACATTAATAGTAATCATAAGTCCAAATCTGTACTAAGTGAAGATGCAGATTCCTACTTCCTTTCATACGCCCAGGAGAATGGAAGGAAATCACCAGTATGTAATGAAGAAAAAAGTAATTGCCCTTCCATCCCTGCTCAGAAAGGCGAAGAGAGAGACTCACCCAATTCAGAACTAAGTGAAAAAATAAAACAGGATAATTCTGTTCCTAGATGTCACTGCAATGATCAGGAGAATGTTGCGACTATTGTCCCAGAAAGACGTCAGAGAACAGTCCCAGCAAGACTTCCTGTTCCAGAACCTACTGTATTTTCAGGAGACATACTGAAGATCATAGAGTGGAAGGCAAGTTTTGAAATGATCATTGAGCATCATTGCTCCAGGCCAGTTGACAAGTTATTCTACCTACAGAAATAAGTTGGTGGAGAAGCAAATAAAGCTCTTGAAGGTAACTTCTATAGAACAGACGAAGAAGCCTACAAGCAAGCTTGGGAAAAGTTAAATGCAAGATATGGCCATCCTTTCTTAGTACAAAGAGCCTTTAGGGAGGAATTGAATACCTGGCCTAAAACAGGTCCTAAAGAACACTTCAAACTCCAAGAGTATGGTGACTTCCTGCAAGCATGCAGCAATGCCATCCTACATGTACGAGGACTAGAAGTACTGAACGACTATCTAGAAAACCACAGGATGCTAGCTAAGTTACCTGAAGAAGTGGCTTCTAGATGGAATCGCTATGTGACTGAACAGTTAGATCCAAGTAAGAACTTCCCAAGTTTTGAAAAGTTCTCTGAGTTCATTAATAAGGAAGCACGAATAGCATGTAATCCAGTTACTCCCTAAAATCCTTAGAACAAATGCCTGCGAGAGATATAAGACGTGCAAGAGCAACTAGGCACAACAGCTAAAGGTCTAGATACCTACGAGAGCAAGTTCAAAGTCACTATTGGGATCAGTAGAGAGACAGAACCGACAAATCCTCAGACTACTTTTAAGTGTATGTTCTGTGGAGAGAATCACTCTATACACAAGTGCCAACAATTGAAGGAGAAATCCCCAAACGAAAAGAAAAAATTTGTAATTGTTAATCAACTGTGTTTTGGGTGCCTAAGAAAAGGCCATATTACTAAGGAGTGTAAGAAAAGGGCCACATGCAGCGTTTGCAAAGGATGCCATCCTACACCACTACATGAAGAACGTCCAAAGAAGGATAAATCCTCAATACCTAAAGATGCTGAGGAAGAAAAGTAAGCATCGGTATTCTCTTGCAGAGTGAGGGAAAGCAACGGCACACCAATGGTTGTACCAGTGTGCATTTCAAATCCTAAAAGGAAGAATAAGAAGGTATATGCCTATGCACTACTGGATGCCCAGAGTGATGTCACCTTCATTGATCAAGAAATCTGCAAGAAATTACAAGTGGCTACAGAACCAGTGAAGCTCAAACTCACCACAATGACGGGGAGAGACACATTAGTGAACAGTCAAAGGGTCAAAGGATTGAGAGTTAGAGGACTTCATTCAAACTTCATATTGGATCTACCTCAAGCTTATACGAAAGACGATATACCTCTAGATCGAGATCGCATACCTACCTGTGAAACAGCCAATAAATGGGAGCACCTATCTGTCATATCTCATGAAATGTCCCCGCTGAAGGAGTTTGGTGTTGGACTGTTGATAGGTTATGATTGTCTCGAAGCTTTGGTACCACGAAGGGTAATCACAGGAGGAAAGGGTGAACCCTACGCTGTTCAAACTGATCTAGGATGGGGCGTTGTTGGAGGAAAACAGCAGATTGCAAACTCAAGACAGGTGACAGGATTGTGTCATCGAATATCTGTCCAAGAGTTACCAGCTGTAAGTTCAGCGGCAGTAATCAAGATTCTTTAATTCTTACTTTGCAGAGATAAGTTCTAAAGAAAATAATGTATCCCAAGAAGACATAAAGTTTGTACACATTCTAGAAGAAAGTATTCAGCAGAATAAACAAGGTTATCTTGAAATGCCCTTACCTTTTAGAGAACGACCTCGTCTGCCAAATAACAGAAATCTGCCCTAGCGAGATTTAAATGTTTGAAGAAAAGGATGAGAAGAGATCTCAAATTCAAGCAGGATTATTTGAAATTCATGGAAGGCATCCTTGAAGAAGGACATGCAGAAAAAGTTAATAACCAACCTAAAGAAGGAGAAGTGTGGTACATCCCGCATCAAGGTTTTTACCACCCAAAGAAACCAGATAAGATTAGAGTAGTATTTGATTGCTCAGCAAAGTATGATGGTGTTGCATTGAATAATTATCTACTAAAAGGACCAGATCTTACAAACACTCTGCCTGGAGTACTCTGTAGATTCAGAAAGTATCCCATAGCGGTCATGTGTGACGTTAAAAAGATGTTCCACCAGTAGGGATGAGCTCGGTGTTCGAGTCGAACTTGGGTTCGACTCGAACATCGGCTGTTCGCGCCTTCGGCGAACAACGAACGATTTGGGCCGTTCGCGCCAAATTCGAGTGACGCGAACGGCCCACAATACACTGCGCCATCGCAGTGTAATCCTGGTGCTGTGATTGGCCAAGCATGCACTGTGACCCTGCATGCTTGGCCAATCACAGCGCCGGCAGCGAGGAGAGCAATGCCTGTGGCCAATTATAGCTGAGGGGGTTTAGTACACGCCCCACACTATAAAAGGCCGCCAGCGCGGCGGCCTCGTGTAGTGTGTTCCAGAGCAGGGAAAGTAAAGGATAGGCAGGGACAGTGTCAAATCTTGTCAAATCTATTCTTTGGTAAACCTTGTGTGTAGGGACAGAGAAGGATAGGCAGGGACAGTGTCAGTGTCATATTCTTTGCTAAACCTTGTGTGTAGGGAGAGAGAAGGATAGGCAGGGAGAGTGTCAGTGTCATATACTTTGATAAACCTTGTGTGCAGGGAGAGAGAAGGATAGTCAGGGGACAGTGTCAGTGTCATATTCTTTGCTAAACCTTGTGTGCAGGGAGAGAGAAGGATAGGCAGGGAGAGTGTCAGTGTCATATACTTTGATAAACCTTGTGTGCAGGGAGAGAGAAGGATAGGCAGGGGACAGTGTCAGTGTCATTGTTGCTAAGCCTCCTGCACATTATACACCTGAAGTTAGCCCGTATTGCTGCTTTTACCTGGTGTGTTACACCAACAGGATTTTGCGGCACTTACAGCGGGCGGAGTGTGCCTCCCGACCATATTACACCTGAACTTAGCCTGTATTGCTGCTTTTTCCGGGTATGTTACACCAACAGGATTTTGCGGCACTTACAGCGGGCGGAGTGTGCCTCCTGACCATATTACACCTTAACTTAGCCTGTATTGCTGCTTTTTCCTGGTGTGTTACACCAACAGGATTTTGCGGCACTTACAGCGGGCAGAGTGTGCCTCCTGACCATATTACACCTTAACTTAGCCTGTATTGCTGCTTTTTCCTGGTGTGTTACACCAACAGGATTTTGCGGCACTTACAGCAGGCGGAGTGTGCCTCCTGACCATATTACACCTGAACTTAGCCTGTATTGCTGCTTTTTCCTGGTGTGTTACACCAACAGGATTTTGCGGCACTTACAGCGGGCGGAGTGTGCCTCCTGACCATATTACACCTTAACTTAGCTTGTATTGCTGCTTTTTCCTGGTGTGTTACACCAACAGGATTTTGCGGCATTTACAGCGGGCGGAGTGTGCCTCCTGACCATATTACACCTGAACTTAGCCTGTATTGCTGCTTTTCCCATTTCCCTGCAGGCCATTAGAATGTCTGGAAGGCAAACAAGGAGAGGCAGACAGTCAGGAGACAATAAAAGAGGGCAAGCAGGCACTGTGTCTAGAGACAACAGTGCTGGTCGTGGATGCGGTGCATCGCCATCAGCACGTGGCCATGGGACACGCTTGTCCTTCTTTTCGGCAGCTGGACGTGTTGAGCCGCATCATGCCGAAGACTTGGTAGAGTGGATGATCAAGCCCTCCTCATCCTCCTCATCCTCTCTCACCCAGGCTCAGGGTACTGGCAAAGCAGCTGCCAAAGCGTCCTCTTCCCTGGTATCAATGTCATCATCAGTCACTCCTTCCCTAGACCAACCATGTCCTCCTGAGGAGTCCCCCGAACTGTTTGAGCACAGTGTTGGGTACATGCTCCAGGAGGATGCCCAGCGTTTCGAAGGGTCTGATGATGATACCCAGCTAGAGGAAGGCAGTAGCGTGAGAGCAGAGAGAGGGGATGCTTAAGAAGGACACCAATCTGGCAGTCATGTTCCAGCAGCTGCAGCATACTGCCAGATTGGCTCCAGTGATGAGGAGGGAGGGGATGATGAGGTCACTGACTCCACGTGGGTGCCTAATAGGAGAGAGGAGGAGGAGGAGGATGAGGAGGAGGCACATCTCCAACGAGGCAGGATGCCCTTGGGGGGCCAGCGTAAGGGCAGCACACCGACGGAATCACACCGCAGAGCTCCGCCTGTGCAGGGCGCTGCCTCTGCCCGTTATTCAAAAAGTTCTTTGGTGTGGGCCTTTTTTGAGTCGAGTGCATCAGATCGCACAGCTGCTGTTTGCAACATATGTCTCAAGCGTATATCGCGTGGCCAAAACATCACCCGCTTGGGCACCACATGCTTGACCAGACATATGTTGACCTGCCATGCAGCTCGTTGGCAAGCCTACCTTAAAGACCCACACCAAAGAACAAAGTTGACCTCTTCTTGCACCGCATCAGCTGGGATCTCCAACCCCACTATTTCTTCAGTCCTCTCTGAAACCTGCTCTGAGAGGAATGAAGGTGTAGAATTAGGTGTGTCACAGCCAAGTACTTGCGGGCACTCTCCTAGCAGTACACCGACGTCCGATTCTAGCAGGCAAATTTCCCTGCCCCAGCTGCTGGACCGTCGAAAGAAGTTCACTCCCAGCCATCCACATGCCCAGCGGTTGAATGCTAGCTTGGCTAAATTGCTAGCACTTCAACTGCTGCCTTTTCAGTTGGTAGACTCGGCCCCCTTCCGTGAGTTTGTGCAATGTGCGGTTCCTCAGTGGCAGGTTCCCAAACGCCACTTTTTCTCACGGAAGGCGATTCCGGCTCTCTACCGGCATGTGGAAGGCAATGTCTTGGCCTCGCTGGACAGGGCGGTCAGCGGTAAGGTGCATATTACCGCTGACTCATGGTCCAGCAGGCATGGACAGGGACGTTACCTTTCTTTCACGGCCCATTGGGTCACTCTTTTGGCAGCTGGGAAGGATGCAGGACAAGGTGCAGTAGTGTTGGAGGTTGTTCCACCGCCATGCCTCCAAAATGCTACTACTGGTTGTGACACACCTCTGTCCTCCACCCCCTCCTCTTCGTCTTCCTCCGTGGCCTCTTCCTGTGCTTTGTCCTCGGAACCAGCGGTGCTCCGTAGGCGTTCAAGGGGCTACGCAAGTACGCAGGCAAAAAGATGCCATGCCGTGCTTGCACTGGTGTGTTTGGGGGACAGGAGCCACACTGGGGCAGAGGTTCTGTCTGCTCTGCAGGGGCAGGCCGAGAGGTGGTTGACGCCATGCCAGCTTAAGCCAGGAATGGTAGTTTGCGACAATGGCACCAACCTCCTCTCCACTCTCCGACAGGGACAACTGACCCATGTGCCCTGTGTGGCTCACGTCCTTAACCTGGTGGTGCAGTGGTTCTTGGGCAGGTACCCGGGCTTACAGGATGTCCTGAGGCAGGCCAGGAAAGTCTGTGTGCATTTCTGCAGATCTTATAATGCCAGTGCTCGCCTGGCTGAGCTGCAAAAGGAGTTGAACCTGCCCAAGAACCGCCTTATATGTGACATGCCCACCAGGTGGAACTCAACGTTGGCCATGCTGCAGCGGCTGCACACGCAGCAGAGGGCCATCAATGAGTACCTGTGCGACTACGGCACCAGGACAGGGTCAGGGGAGCTCGGGTTTTTTTCACCACGCCAGTGGGGCATGATCAGGGATGCATGCACTGTCCTGGCACCATTTGAGGAGGCCACGAGGATGGTGAGCAGTGACAGTGCATGCATCAGTGACACTGTACCTCTTGTCCACCTGTTGGAACATACGCTGCATGGAATAATGGACAGGGCACTTGAGTCAGAACAGAGGTAGGAAGAGGAGGACTTCCTTGCCTCTCAAGGCCCCCTTTACCCAGACAGTGTTCCTTCTGTCCCACCCATCGCACAGGAAGAGGAGGAGGAGGAGGAGGAGGAGGAGGAGGATTGTGTCAGCATGGAGGTGGAGCCTGGCACTCAGCATCATCAGCAGCAGTCTTTTAGGGATGATTTACAGTCCCAAGAAACCAGTGGACTTGTATGTGGCTGGGAGGAGGTGGCTGCGGATCATGTCGTCCTTAGTGACCCAGAGGACTCCGGACCGAATGCCTCAGCTAACCTACACTGCATGGCCTCCCTGATCCTGCAAAGTCTGCGGAAGGATCCTCGTATTCTTCGGATCAAGGAGAGGGACCATTACTGGCTGGCCACTCTCCTTGATCCACGGTACAAGGGTAAGGTTGCGGACCTTATCTTACCATCGCAGAGGGAGCAGAGGATGAGACAACTCCGGGAGGCCTTGCAGAAAGGTCTGTGCAACGCGTTCCCAGAGACTGGGAGGTTACAAACTCCTGGTCCTGGACAACGAGTTGCGTTCAGACAATTCTTTAGTCCGCAGCCCCAAGGTATGATCGGTTCCAGCAACCATCGCCAGCGTCTGATATACATGGTGCAGGAATACCTAGGGGCAAGGTCAGACTTGGACACCTTCCCCACCGAAAATCCTCTGGCTTACTGGGTCTTGAGGATGGATCACTGGCCAGAGCTTGCACAGTATGCAATTGAGCTACTGGCCTGTCCTGCATCCAGCGTTCTTTCAGAACGCACATTCAGTGCTGCTGGAGGATTTGTCACGGATCACAGGGTGCACCTGTCCACTGACTCTGTTGATCGACTGACCTTCATAAAGATGAACCAGTCTTGGATCACCACCAGCTACCAAACACATGAAGCTGATATAACAGACTAATTTATTTTCAAATGTCACATCCCTTCAAGACTGATGCTGATGCTGAGAGACTGTCCTGTTATGTTGACTGACTATCCTCCTCCTCCTCAATGATCCGATTGATGATGATAGCTTGGAAGAACATTTTTGTTTCTGGGTGCCGCCACCAGTGGCTAAGGCCCAATTTTTCAGCCCCTGTTTAACAGGGGCGTGTTATTACAATTTTTTATGCAATGCTTTGCAGCAGGGCTCATTCCTGCACTCCAACTAGAGTATCTGAGAGTGGTTGCAGTGTCGTGGCACCAGCACCAGTGGCTAAGGCCCAATTTTTCAGCCCCTGTTTAACAGGGGCGTGTAATTACAATTTTTGATGCAATACTTTGCAACAGGGCTCATTGCTGTGCTCCAAGTACAGTATCTGTGAGGGGTTGCAGTGTTGTGGCACCAGTGCCTAAGGCCCAATTTTTCTGCCCCTGTTTAACAGGGGCATGTAATTACAATTCTTGATCTAATAATTCACAGCAGGGCCCATTGCTGCTCCCACAGAGACTAACTGTGAGGCCTTACAGTGTTGTGTCAACACCACCACCACCACCACCACCACCACGAAAGGCCCAATTTTTCAGCCCCTGTTCAACAGGGGCATGCAATTACAATTCTTGATCTAATAATTCACAGCAGGGCCCATTCATGCGCCCACCAAGAGTAACTGTGAGGGCTCACAGTGTTGTGGCAACACCAACATGTAAGGGGCAAGTTTCAGCTGAGTATATACGGCAGGCCCCTACTTTCAAACATCCAACTTACAAACGACTCCTCCTTGCAAACAGAAGGATACAACAGGAAGTGAGAGGAAATCTACCCCTAGGAAGGCAAATTCTCTCCTGTAAGAGTTAATATGGGAAAAAAAGTGTCTCCTCTCCACTGATGCTTTATCACCAATTCTTGTTTCAATAAAAACCCCAAATTTTCAAAAAACATTTGTCATTAGGATGGAAAGTGAGGTGAACTGTTCTGAACAGGTGCACACTGCACAGACAGCAAAACAAATGTTACAGGGGTGATAACCCTTCCCTATGTTTTCCAAAAAGCTTAAAAATAGATTTTTTGCCTGGAGCTACACTTAAACAATGTACCTGTTCAAAATTACAAACAGATTCTATATAAGAACAAACCTACAGTCCCTGTCTTGTATGCACCGCCTGTATACGGCTGTTCAGAGTATATAGGGCCTTTTTTATTTTGTGTGCGGGGTTCCCCTTAATATCCATACAAGACCCAAAGGGGCTGGTAATGGGCTGGGGTAGGGGGGGGGGGGGGTGTGATGGGGTAGCTATGCCATTTTTCTTAAAGATTTTCATCCATATTACCGGGACCAGACATTACATTAAAGCCGCAAGCAGTTTTAAATGGCTTTTTTCCTTTAGAAATGTAATTTTGTGCAGGGACAGTTCTAAACACGGGAAACACGTGGCACTTCACAGGCATACTTTAGACACCCCCCAGGTACGATATTTAAAGGAATATTTGACTTTTTTTTTCACTTTATGCATCATTAAAATGACTGCTCCAGAAAGACGGCCGTTTTTAAAACTTATTTTTGCATTGATACATGTCCCCTGGTGCAGAACCCGGGTTCCCAAACCCTTTTTAGGACAATAACATGCATAATAGTCGTTATAATTAGCACTTTAGATTTCGAACGTTCGCTTCCATTGTATTTAATAGGGTTCTAAAGTTCGTGCAAACTTTCGGTCCGTTCGCGTGTTCTGGTGCGAACCGAACCCGGGGGTGTTCGGCTCATCACTATCCACCAGTTTCATGTGAAGAATGAAGATAGAAACTTCCTGAGATTCCTATGGTGGGAGGACGGAGATACAAATACAGAGCCAGCAGAATACAGAATCAAAGTACACTTGTTTGGAGCAGTGTCGTCTCCAGGTTGCGCCAATTATGGTATGAAGTACAGGGCCAATAAAAATGAAAAGGATTGCCCATCAGCAGCGAATTTTCTTAAGAAAAACTTTTACGTAGATGATGGTCTTATAAGTTTAGAGTCCTCAGAAACTGCAATCAAACTAGTGAAAGAAAGCCAAGAGTTATACGCAAGAGGAAACCTGCGCCTTCACAAATTCATCTCAAACAACTGAGAGGTAATGGAATCCATCAGTGACTCTGAACATGCATCAACAATGAAGAATGTAGATCTCAATTATGATCATCTTCCAGTTCAGAATGTACTTGGATTGGGATGGAATGTAGAGAATGACGAGTTCTTCTTTGAAACATCCTTGAAAGAAAAAGTTGCAACTAGACGTACCATTCTTTCCGCAGTGGCTTCTATATATGATCCATTGGGATTCTTGGCACCAGTAATCCTCAAAGCAAGAGAAATACTACAAGAATTATGTAGATGGAAGTTGGGATGGGATGAACCCATACCTGAAGATTTGAGGCCAAGGTGGAAGGCTTGGATAAAAGACTTGCAAAATTTGAGAGAAGTTCGGATACCTAGATGTTTTGTACCTCATGATTTTGGAGAGTACAAGAAAATAGAACTTCATCACTTTTCAGACGCCAGTAGTTATGGTTATGGACAGTGCTCCTATATCAGAGTGATAGGAGAAGGAAAAATACACTGTGCCTTGGTTATGGGAAAGACCAGAGTCGCACATACCAGTATTCAGACAATACCAAGACTTGAACTGACAGCAGCTGTTGTTTCAGCATCAGTAAGCAAGTTTCGAGAGAAGAATTAGATTTAAAAATAGATGAAGAATATTTTTGGACAGACTCGCAAGTTGTCCTAGGATACATAAACAACGAAGCTCGAAGATTCCATGTCTTTGTCGCCAAGAGAGTTCAGAAAATTTGGGAAATAACACATCCGGAACATTGGCATCACATTGATACAAAGCATAACCCAGCAGATCATGCTTCAAGAGGCCTGAATGTAACAGAATTGCAAAATTCTAACTGGTTCACCGGTCCAGAGTTCCTTTGGGAAAAGGAAATCATACCAGGGCTGGACTGGGACAAAAATTTGGCCCTGGACTTTATCCAGACCGGCCCACTTTAATTTTGCAAACACGCACAAAAACATTAATTCATCAGTGACCATGACCAGCAGTGGCAGTACGTTAATTCATTCATACCTGTAGCCCTCTGCAGAAATACTACAGGAGAGGGTCAGAGACTGCAAATCTTACTACAGGCGAGGGTCAGAAACTGCAGACATAGTACAGGAGAGGGTCAGAGACTGCAAAACGTACTACAGACGAGGGTCAGAGACTGCAGACATACTACAGGAGAGGGTCAGAGACTGCAAAACGTACTACAGGTGAGCGTCAGAGACTGCAGACATAGTACAGGAGAGGGTCAGAGACTGTAAAATGTACTACAGGCGAGGGTCAGAGACTGCAGACATGGTACATGCTACAGGAGGGGGACAGAGGCTGCGGATATACTACAGGAGGGGGACAGAGGCTGCGGATATACTACAGGAGGGGGACAGAGGCTGTGGATATACTACAGGAGGGGGACAGAGGCTGCACTCAGACATGATTATAGTGTCCTCTTCACCCCCTCATCACAGTAGCCTCCTCATCTGTCCACCATCATATTACAGTCTCCACACCAGTGTGTTCTGCTCCTGTACTGTGCCCCTGAAAGAGAACTGCTTATTCACGTCTGGAGTGCGCATGTGCACATGCGCGCGTTCCCGGACAACAACCGACTTCCAGAACGCCATTGCGCATGCGCGTGCGCAACGAATGGCGTGCACGCCCAGGAGCGCGTCCCTAACGCCAGTTGGCACCAGACAGCCTATTTAAAGGATGCTCTGACTCTCTACAAGTGCTGACTGGTCTTCAGTTGTGTCCTGATCCTCTGAACCCTGCTTATTACCTGCTTGATACCTGTTACTGATACCGGCTTCCTCTGACTCTGCTTCTGGACTCTGATTAGGGCTGGGAAAAAAATCGATTTTAATCTTGAATCGAGTTTTGAGCTTAAATCGATTCAGATTTAAAGAAAATCGATTTTTTTAGATTTCAAAAAAAAAAAAAAATTATTATTTTTTTAATTTAATTTTTTTTTCCTTCAAAGTTTCCGTAGCAGGACTGCTGGGGGTGTATCCGGAATGGAACTGGGCGGCGTTACCCCAATTACATCTACTCGCCGCAGCCGCCGTCTGCCTACCTGATCAGCGTGTCATGCAGACAGACGGCGGCCATTGCAGTGTTCAAAAGCCGCGCCTCCCGAGTCCTCGTCGTCTGTGATAGGCGGAACACTCAATTTCACAGCAGGCAGTGTTCAGCCTCTCACGGACATCCTCTCATCCTCGTCTGTGTTATGAGGATGACCATAATAGGCGGAACACTGAATGCTGGGAAATTGAGTGTTCCGCCTATCACAGACGAGGAGGAGGCGCGGCTTTTGAATACTGGAATGGCCACCGGTGTAGCAGTAAAATCCGTATACCATGAAAATCTGCATCAGGTACGGGCACAGTGATTGAAGCATGGGCACAGTGAAGCACGGGCACAGTGAGACACGGTTACAGTGAGGCATGGACACAGTTCAATTCAACTAAGAGTAACCTCAAGATTTTTTGTTGTTTTATTAGCTAAATCCAAATACAGTATTAATAATTTGGATATTTAACAATCTTTGTTGCACACTGCACACTGACTTTGCAGTTAGAGAAAGGGTTTGCCTTTGCAATTTTATTTGTTGATGCACTTTAATATAATAAAAAAAAAAATCGAATTGAATTGTAAATCGAGTTTTTTATAAAAAAAATTGCAGATTTTTTTTGGGGGGAAAATCGCCCAGCCCTAACTCTGATTTACTTTATTACTGGTACCTGACACTGGCCTGCACCTGACCTTCCTCCTGCTTATGCCTTGTACTCTGCAGCCCGCCTGTTACCGAACCCAGCTATCCCCACGACTCTGCTTTCATCGTCTGCCCGGCTCTGACGCTACCTCTGGAAATCTGCGCTGGCTCTCTATCTTCTCAGCTCTCCTGTGTCCAGTGCTCTCCTGTCTCCTGACCACAGGAAGTACTGACAAGCCACCAAGCCTGAACCTGCAAGTTGGTTGGAGTTCCTGTTTAACATCCGCTGATCTTCTGAGTTCCACCCCAGCTCTTCACCTGCTGTCCTGCTGGTACCACCGAGCCTACTACTGCCAACGCAGGTTCTACAAGCAACATTCCCAGGCACTCGTGTTCCTCCTGACCCTAGCCACTATCTGTTCCACCTTCAGTGGGGCTTGGGTAGGAGATACAAGGGAGGCCGACCTCGTCATATCAGACTCCTACCAGGTACGTGACAGCCCCTTTCACCTCTCCACAGGGCAGCACATCAGTGTCCTTCACTGTCCCCCTGCATGCCATGGCTTCACCCCCCCCAGTAATGCCATGTCATCCTCTTTCGTCTGTCCCCAGACCCAGTAGTGTCAGCCGCTGTCCCCAGTAATGTCATCTTCTGCCCCAGTGTCACACTCTCCCCCTCACTGGACTTGCCTTGCCTTGCCCCTCCTCAGCTCCTCTGCCTACGGCGAGTGCACGAGACGCAGCCGCCGTGTCTTACCCAAGAACAACTGTACTCTGGCATCTATTCAAAAATGGCACCAGACGGCGCCATTAAGTTGCTGCGCATGCGCCGCCCAGCCGAGCGAGTACGAGCTTTCCCGAGCCCGGCTGGCTCCGGAACCGCGCATGCGCAGTTACATGGTCGGCTAGCGGCCATCTTTTTTACCGGCACCGCTGCCCATAACTGACATTTGCGGGCGCCCCGGGCGAAAATAGGAGCAAATCTACAGGCGGTTGGCAACACTGCAACCGGCCCACTGAGCCATCGGCCCACCGGGAATCTCCCGGTAGTCCCAATGGCCAGTCCATCCCTGAATCATACCCAGTGAAGGTCATACAGAATTGTCTATGGGTGAACTAGAAGTAAAAATTGTACAAACATTGAGCACTGCCGCCAAGTGTCAAGGTGACATACTTGAAAGACTAGCCAGATTTTCAAAATGGAATACAGTCATAAACGTAGTAGCTCGAATTCAACGTTTGGCAAAAGGAATCAGAAAGAAGGAATCATTGAATGTAGAGGAAAGAATGAAAGCTGAAGAAACAGTCATAAGACTCATTCAACAGAGATTCTATAGTGAAGAGTTGAAGAGACTTAGTCAAGAACCCAAAAGGCTTCCCAACAACCACCCATTGTACAAGCTTAATCTTGTTCTACAGGATGGTATACTGAAGGTGGGAGGGAGACTGGAAAATGCATCGTTACCCAGCAGAGTGAAGCATCCAGCAATTCTACCCAAAAATTCTACCTTCACAAGATTGATTATCAATCACTACCACAACAAATCCTTGCATCAAGGAAGAAGCTTTACCCAGAACTGTTTGAGAGAAGGTGGTTACTGGATAGTAAAAGGAAGCAAAGTTATAGCAAAGTATATAAGTAAATGTGTAACCTGTAGAAAGGCACGTAGACCTACCGAAGAACAAAGAATGGCAGATTTACCGATAGATGGTGTAAACCCATCACCACCATTTCTTTATAGTGGAATGGATTGTTTCGGCCCATTCATCACCAAGCAAATCCGCAAGGAGTACAAGAGTAGTGATGAGCCGAACACCCCCGGGTTCGGTTCGCACCAGAACCCGCGAACGGACCGAAAGTTCGTACGAACATTAGAACCCTATTAAATACAATGGATGCGAACGTTCGAATTCTAAAGTGCTAATTATAACAACTATTATGCATGTTATTGTCCTAAAAAGGGTTTGGGAACCCGGGTTGTGCACCAGGGGACATGTATCAATGCAAAAAGAAGTTTTAAAAACGGTCGTTTTTCGGGAGCAGTCATTTTAATGATGCATAAAGTGAAAAAAAAAAAGTCAAATATTCCTTTAAATATCGTACCTGGGGGGTGTCTAAAGTATGCCTGTGAAGTGCCACGTGTTTCCCGTGTTTAGAACTGTCCCTGCACAAAATGACACTTCTAAAGGAAAAAAAAGCCATTTAAAACTGCTTGCGGCTTTAATGTAATGTCTGGTCCCGGTAATATGGATGAAAATCTTTAAGAAAAATGGCATAGCTACCCCATGACCCCCCCCCCCCCCTACCCCAGCCCATTACCAGCCCCTTTGGGTCTTGTATGGATATTAAGGGGAACCCCGCACATAAAATAAAAAAGGCCCTATATACTCTGAACAGCCGTATACAGGCGGTGCATACAAGACAGGGACTGTAGGTTTGTTCTTATGTAGAATCTGTTTGTAATTTTGAACAGGTACATTGTTTAAGTGTAGCTCCAGCCCAAAAATCTATTTTTAAACTTTTTGGAAAACATAGGTAAGGGTTATCACCCCTGTAACATTTGTTTTGCTGTCTGTGCCCCTGTTCAGAACATTTCACCTCACTTTCCGTCCCAATGACAACTGTTTTTGAAATGTGGTGTTTTTCTTGAAACAAGGATTGCTGATAAAGCATCAGTACAGAGGAGACACCTTTCTCCCATATTAATTCTTACAGGAGAGAATTTTCCTTCCAAGGGGTAGATTTCCTCTCACTTCCTGTTGTCTTCTTGCGTTTGCAAGTAGGAGTCGTTTGTAAGTTGGATGTTTGAAAGTAGGGACCTGCCGTATATACTCTGCAGAAATAGGCCCCTTAGTTGTTGGTGTTGGCACAACACTGTAAGCACTCACAGTTACTCTTGGTTGGTGCTGGAACGCCCTGCTGTCAACTATTATATCAGGAATTTTAATTACATATAATTGTTGAACAGTGGTAGTAAAAATTGGGCCTTTGATGGTGGTGCTGGTGCCACAACACTGTAAGCCCTGACAGTTACTCTTGGTGGGTGCAGCAATGGGCCCTGCTGTGAATTATTAGATCAAGAATTGTAATTGCATGCCCCTGTTGAACAGGGGCTGAAAAATTGGGCCTTTCGTGGTGGTGGTGGTGGTGGTGGTGGTGTTGCCACAACACTGTAAGCCCTCAGAGTTACTCTTGGTGGGTGCAGGAATGGGCCCTGCTGTGAATTATTAGATCAAGAATTGTAATTACATGCCCCTTTTGAACAGGGGCTGAAAAATTGGGCCTTTCGTGGTGGTGGTGGTGGTGGTGGTGGCGTTGCCACAACACTGTAAGCCCTCAGAGTTACTCTTGGTGGGTGCAGGAATAGGCCCTGCTGTGAATTATTAGATCAAGAATTGTAATTACATGCCCCTTTTGAACAGGGGCTGAAAAATTGGGCCTTTCGTGGTGGTGGTGGTGGTGGCGTTGCCACAACACTGTAAGCCCTCAGAGTTACTCTTGGTGGGTGCAGGAATGGGCCCTGCTGTGAATTATTAGATCAAGAATTGTAATTACATGCCCCTTTTGAACAGGGGCTGAAAAATTGGGCCTTAGGCACTGGTGGCACAACACTACAACCCCTCACAGATACTGTACTTGGAGCACAGCAATGAGCCCTGTTGCAAAGTATTGCTTCAAAAATTGTAATGACACGCCCCTGTTAAACAGGGGCTGAAAAATTGGGCCTTAGGCACTGGTGCCACAACACTCCAACCCCTCACAGATACTGTACTTGGAGCACAGCAATGAGCCCTATGGCAAATTATTGCTAAAAAAATTGTAATTACACGCCCCTGTAAAACAGGGGCTGAAAAATTGTGCGTTAGCCACTGGTGGCGGCACCCATAAACAAAAATGATCTTCCAAGCTATCATCATCAATCGTATCATTGAGGACTCGGAGGAGGAGGATAGCCAGTCAACATAACAGCACAGGCACTCAGCATCAGCATCAGTCTTGAAGGGATGTGACATGTTAAAATCAATTAGTCTGTTATATCAGCATCAGGTGTGTGGTAGCTGGTGGTGATCCAAGACTGGTTCATCTTGATGAAAGTCAGTCGATCAACCGAGTCGGTGGACAGGCGCACCCTGTGATCCGTGACAAATCCTCCAGCAGCACTGAATGTGCGTTCCGAAAGAACGCTGGATGCAGGACAGGCCAGTAGCTCAATTGCATACTGTGCAAGCTCTGGCCAGTGATCCATCCTCAAGACCCAGTAAGCCAGAGGATTTTCGGTGGGGAAGGTGTCCAAGTCTGACCTTGCCCCTAGATATTCCTGCACCATGTTTATCAGACGCTGGCGATGGTTGCTGGAACCGATCATACTTTGGGGCTGCGGACTAAAGAATTGTCTGAACGCATCGGTCAGACGGCCACCTTCCCCACCGCTCCTTCTTTGACTGGCCGAAGCCTCAGCAACTCGTTGTCCAGGACCAGGAGTTTGTAACCTCCCAGTCTCTGGGAACGCGTTGCACAGACCTTTCTGCAAGGCCTCCCGGAGTTGTCTCATCCTCTGCTCCCTCTGCGACGGTAACATAAGGTCCGCAACCTTACCCTTGTACCGTGGATCAAGGAGAGTGGCCAGCCAGTAATGGTCCCTCTCCTTGATCCGAAGAATACGAGGATCCTTCCGCAGACTTTGCAGGATCAGGGAGGCCATGCAGCGTAGGTTTGCTGAGGCATTCGCTCCGGAGTCCTCTGGGTCACTAAGGACGACATGATCCGCAGCCACCTCCTCCCAGCCATGTACAAGTCCACTGGTTTCTTGGGACTGTAAATCATCCCTAAAAGACTGCTGCTGATGATGCTGAGTGCCAGCCTCCACCTCCATGCTGACACAATCCTCCTCCTCCTCCTCCTCCTCCTCCTCTTCCTGTGCGATGGGTGGGACAGAAGGAACACTGTCTGGGTAAAGGGGGCCTTGAGAGGCAAGGAAGTCCTCCTCTTCCTGCCTCTGTTCTGCCTCAAGTGCCCTGTCCATTATTCCACGCAGCGTGTGCTCCAACAGGTGGACAAGAGGTACAGTGTCACTGATGCATGCACTGTCACTGCTCACCATCCTCGTGGCCTCCTCAAATCATGCCCCACTGGCGTGGAGAAAAAAAACCAAGCTCCCCTGACCCTGTCCTGGTGCCGTAGTTGCACAGGTACTCATTGATGGCCCTCTGCTGCGTGTGCAGCCGCTGCAGCATGGCCAACGTTGAGTTCCACCTGGTGGGCATGTCACATATAAGGCGGTTCTTGGGCAGGTTCAACTCCTTTTGCAGCTCAGCCAGGCGAGCACTGGCATTATAAGATCTGCGGAAATGCACACAGACTTTCCTGGCCTGCCTCAGGACATCCTGTAAGCCCGGGTTCCTGCCCAAGAACCGCTGCACCACCAGGTTAAGGACGTGAGCCACACAGGGCACATGGGTCAGTTGTCCCTGTCGGAGGGCGGAGAGGAGGTTGGTGCCATTGTCGCAAACCACCATTCCTGGCTTAAGCTGGCGTGGCGTCAACCACCTCTCGGCCTGGCCCTGCAGAGCAGACAGGACCTCTGCCCCAGTGTGGCTTCTGTCCCCCAAACACACCAGCGCAAGCACGGCATGGCATCTTTTTGCCTGCGTACTTGCGTAGCCCCTTGAACGCCTACGGAGCACCGCTGGTTCCGAGGACAAACCACAGGAAGAGGCCATGGAGGAAGAAGAAGAGGAGGGGGTGGAGGAGAGAGGTGTGTCACAACCAGTAGTAGCATTTTGGAGGCGTGGCGGTGGAACAACCTCCAACACTACTGCACCTTGTCCTGCATCCTTCCCAGCTGCCAAAAGAGTGACCCAATGGGCCGTGAAAGAAAGGTAACGTCCCTGTCCATGCCTGCTGGACCATGAGTCAGCGGTAATATGCACCTTACCGCTGACCGCCCTGTCCAGCGAGGCCAAGACATTGCCTTCCACATGCCGGTAGAGAGCCGGAATAGCCTTCCGTGAGAAAAAGTGGCGTTTGGGAACCTGCCACTGAGGAACCGCACATTGCACAAACTCACGGAAGGGGGCCGAGTCTACCAACTGAAAAGGCAGCAGTTGAAGCGCTAGCAATTTAGCCAAGCTAGCATTCAACCGCTGGGCATGTGGATGGCTGGGAGTGAACTTCTTTCGACGGTCCAGCAGCTGGGGCAGGGAAATTTGCCTGCTAGAATCGGACGTCGGTGTACTGCTAGCAGAGTGGCCGCAAGTACTTGGCTGTGACACACCTAATTCTACACCTTCATTCCTCTCAGTGCATGTTTCAGAGAGGACTGAAGTTATAGTGGGGTTGGAGATCCCAGCTGATGCGGTGCAAGGAGAGGTCCGCTTTGTTCTTTGGTGTGGGTCTTTGAGGTAGGCTTGCCAACGAGCTGCATGGCAGGTCAACATATGTCTGGTCAGGCATGTGGTACCCAAGCGGCTGATGTTTTGGCCACGCGATATACGCTTGAGACATATGTTGCAAACAGCAGCTGTGCGATCTGATGCACTAGCCTCAAAAAAGGCCCACACCAAAGAACTTTTTGAATGACGGGCAGAGGCAGCACCCTGCACAGGCGGAGCTCTGCGGTGTGATTCCGTTGGTGTACTGCCCTTACGCTGGCCACCAAAGGGCATCCTGCCTCGTTGGAGATGTGCCTCCTCCTCATCCTCCTCCTCCTCCTCTCTCCTATTAGGCACCCACATGGAGTCAGTGACCTCATCATCCCCTCCCTCCTCATCACTGGAGCCAATCTGGCAGTATGCTGCAGCTGCTGGAACATGACTGCCAGATTGGTGTCCTTCTTGAGCATCCCCTCTGTCTGCTCTCACGCTACTGCCTTCCTGTAGCTGGGTTTCATCATCAGACCCTTCGAAACGCTGGGCATCCTCCTGGAGCATGTACCCAACACTGTGCTCAAACAGTTCGGGGGACTCCTCAGGAGGAGGACATGGTGGGTCTAGGGAAGGAGTGACTGATGATGAGTCTGACATTGATACCAGGGAAGAGGATGCTTTGGCAGCTGCTTTGCCAGTACCCTGAGCCTGGGTGAGAGAGGATGAGGAGGAGGAGGAGGGCTTGGTCATCCACTCTACCAAGTCTTCGGCATGATGTGGCTCAACATGTCCAGCTGCCGAAAAGAAGGACAAGCGTGTCCCATGGCCATGTGCTGATGACAATGCACCGCGTCCACGACCAGCACTGTTGCCCCCAGACACAGAGCCTGCTTGCCCTCTTTTATTGCCTCCTGACTGTCTGCCTCTCCTTGTTTGCCTTCCAGACATTCTAATAGATGGCCTGCAGGGAGATGGGAAAAAAGCAATAAGGGCTACTTTCAGGTGTCCTTCTCTGTCCCTTTACTTAAGGATTTCTAAATATGGTTGAGGATGATTGCTTTTGCACAGAATAGCACAACGACAATTTCCCTGACTGTCCAAAAAACAAGGATTTCAAAGATGGTTGATGAGGAATGCTTTAGCACACTATAGCACAAGGAGAATTTCCCTCACTGTCCTTCCCTGTCCCTAGAAACAAGGATTATCACAGTGAAAGAAACTGACACTCTTCCTACCTATAGTTTTCTGTCCCTAGAAAAAATGTTTTTTTAAAGCACACTATAGCACAAGGAGAATTTCCCTCACTGTCCTTCCCTGTCCCTAGAAACAAGGATTATCACAGTGAAAGAAACTGACACTCTTCCTACCTATAGTTTTCTGTCCCTAGAAAAAATGTTTTTTTAAAGCACACTATAGCACAAGGAGAATTTCCCTCACTGTCCTTCCCTGTCCCTAGAAACAAGGATTATCACAGTGAAAGAAACTGACACTCTTCCTACCTATAGTTTTCTGTCCCTAGAAAAAATGTTTTTTTAAAGCACACTATAGCACAAGGAGAATTTCCCTCACTGTCCTTCCCTGTCCCTAGAAACAAGGATTATCACAGTGAAAGAAACTGACACTCTTCCTACCTATAGTTTTCTGTCCCTAGAAAAAATGTTTTTTTAAAGCACACTATAGCACAAGGAGAATTTCCCTCACTGTCCTTCCCTGTCCCTAGAAACAAGGATTATCACAGTGAAAGAAACTGACACTCTTCCTACCTATAGTTTTCTGTCCCTAGAAAAAATGTTTTTTTAAAGCACACTATATCACATGGAGAATTTCCCTCACTGTCCTTCCCTGTCCCTAGAAACAAGGATTATCACAGTGAAAGAAACTGACACTCTTCCTACCTATAGTTTTCTGTCCCTAGAAAAAATGTTTTTTTAAAGCACACTATAGCACAAGGAGAATTTCCCTCACTGTCCTTCCCTGTCCCTAGAAACAAGGATTATCACAGTGAAAGAAACTGACACTCTTCCTACCTATAGTTTTCTGTCCCTAGAAAAAATGTTTTTTTAAAGCACACTATAGCACAAGGAGAATTTCCCTCACTGTCCTTCCCTGTCCCTAGAAACAAGGATTATCACAGTGAAAGAAACTGACACTCTTCCTACCTATAGTTTTCTGTCCCTAGAAAAAATGTTTTTTTAAAGCACACTATAGCACAAGGAGAATTTCCCTCACTGTCCTTCCCTGTCCCTAGAAACAAGGATTATCACAGTGAAAGAAACTGACACTCTTCCTACCTATAGTTTTCTGTCCCTAGAAAAAATGTTTTTTTAAAGCACACTATAGCACAAGGAGAATTTCCCTCACTGTCCTTCCCTGTCCCTAGAAACAAGGATTCGCACAGTAAAACACACTGACACTCTCCCTACCTATAGTTTTCTGTCCCTAGAAAAAATGTTTTTTTAAAGCACACTATAGCACAAGGAGAATTTCCCTCACTGTCCTTCCCTGTCCCTAGAAACAAGGATTCGCACAGTAAAACACACTGACACTCTTCCTACCTATAGTTTTCTGTCCCTAGAAAAAATGTTTTTTTAAAGCACACTATAGCACAAGGAGAATTTCCCTCACTGTCCTTCCCTGTCCCTAGAAACAAGGATTCGCACAGTAAAACACACTGACACTCTCCCTACCTATAGTTTTCTGTCCCTAGAAAAAATGTTTTTTTAAAGCACACTATAGCACAAGGAGAATTTCCCTCACTGTCCTTCCCTGTCCCTAGAAACAAGGATTCGCACAGTAAAACACACTGACACTCTTCCTACCTATAGTTTTCTGTCCCTAGAAAAAATGTTTTTTTAAAGCACACTATAGCACAAGGAGAATTTCCCTCACTGTCCTTCCCTGTCCCTAGAAACAAGGATTCACACAGTAAAACACACTGACACTCTCCCTACCTATCCTTCTCTTTCCCTAAACTAAAGGAATCCAGGTTAAGCAAGAAAAAATAAATGTCACTGTCCCTGCCTATGCTTCTCTTTCCCTGCTCCGGAACACACTACACTAGGCCGCCGTGCTGGCGGCCTTTTATAGTGTGGGGCGTGTACTAAACACCCTCAGCAATAATTGGCCACAGGCATCCTGCCTGTGGCCAATCATTGCTCTCCTCGCTGCCGGCGCTGTGATTGGCCAAGCATGTGGGGTCACAGTGCATGCTTGGCCAATCACAGCGCCTGGATGACACTGCGATGGCGTAGTGCATTGTGGGCCGTTCGCGTCACTCGAATTAGGCGCGAACGGCCCAAATCGTTCGATCTTCGTCGAACGATCGAACAGCCGATGTTCGAGTCGAACGTATGTTCGACTCGAACACCGAGCTCATCCCTATACAAGAGATATGGACTAATATTTACATGTCTAAGCTCCAGAGAAATTCATCTGGAAATGTTAGAAGATATGTCAACTGACGCATTCATTAATGCCTTGAGATGTTTCATAGCCATTATACTGTCAGAGAGCTTAGATCTGACCAAGGATCTAATTTTGTTGGAGCAAAGAATGAATTGAAGAAAGCTCTAAAAGAGATCGATAAAGAAAAAGTAACTGAGTATTTGTCACAAAATCAATGTGATTTTTATATGAATGCTCCGCATGCAAGCCACACAGGAGGAGTTTGGGAAAGACAAATGAGACAAATGAGAATTGTAAGAAATGTGTTAAGTTCAGTGTTGAGAAAGAGCTCCGGAAGAATAGATGATGCTTCACTTAGGACCCTATTCTATTAAGAAATGTCTATTGTTAACAGTTGTCCACTTACAGTTGACAACATCCATGATCCAACACGTTTTGAACCTTTAACTCCCAACCATCTACTTCACCTTAAGTCTGATTACATACAATCACCACCTTGCAAGTTTACCAAAGAGGATTTATATGCCAAAAAGAGATTGCAAAGAATTCAATATATAGCAGAACAGTTTTGGAATAGATGGAGGAAAGAGTACTTAGCCAATCTTATGTTAAGAAGTAAATGGCAAACACCCAGAAGAAATGTATAAGTTGGTGACATAGTATTAGTGAAAGAAGAAGATTTGCCTAGAAGTCAATGGAAATTGGCCACAGTTCTAGAAGTTCAAAAGGATAAAGACAGACAGACTAGTAAGAAGAGCGTTGTTACAAATAGGAGACTCAAAACGTGACAAAAAGGGAAAACGTCTCACTATTCCACTCAAGTTGGAACGTCCTATACAGAAGTTAGTTGTTCTAATTGAGAGTGATAAAAGACACTTGGAAGTTGAGAACCTGATGGAAAATTCCCCAAATTCATGTTCAAATCCTACTATAGAGAACATAGAATTATAGGTAATTTTGGTGGGGGGTGTAGCTGGTCAGCTAAGACCTGTCCTAGGTTGCTAATGTCACTTACATGCATATATATAGCTAGACCTGCTAATAACCTTAATACAGTTAATATGCTTATATGTGAGAGATAAAAGCAGAGTTATTTACTGTGACTTTATATATGGATGTCATATAACAGTTGTATATTGTGTTCACAGAAGCAAAAGAGAAAATATGCCTTTAAGATTCATTATATGACAGTAAAGGTAAGCTCAATGACACAGCAGAATTGAAACCAGAAAGCATAGAGTTAAGCTTTTGAGACTCATCAAAAGTTTTGGCCAATCACAGACAATCTCACGCTGAGCAAGAGTCTTGGCCAATCACAGCCAGCCTTACACCCATTTTTGTCTGGAAATTTCCCAGCACACTGCCAGAACTCATTACACCAGAGAGAGTGGAGCTGAACAGTCACAGATCCAGTCAGAGTTCAGTTTTATGGAAGCAAGTGGCCAAAATAGGTATTTAATACAGTTATATATGTTCCTATTGTTAATAATGTGATTAGAACTGTATACTGAGCTAGTTATGTGTTCACTTATAGTTCCACCAACCATCATAGCAAACGTTCAAACAAGCAAACAAACGTGCAAACTGCAATATCAAACAAGTAAAACTATTGATTAAGCCTCAGATATACCTCTCAGAGAGATCATAAAGTGTCTAAAGTATTTAAAGTAAAAGTACAGATACTGAAGAGAGAAATACATCTACCATTTTATGTAGAATGACAAGATTGAACAGTTGAACTGCCATTTTGTTATACATTATTCAACACATGTTGGTACGTGGACTGTCTGCTGCGAAATTGTCAGTGTTATATATGAAGAAAAGATGAAGTTAATAAAGAAGTTATCTTAAAAGTTTGGTGTGCTCTTTAAACCTACTGCTTCCATAGAACGGTGCTAGAGGCAATATAGAGTAACAGATAGTCTTGTTTAAACTAAAAGGTCAGAAATTAAAATTCTTCTAATGCCACAGCGCATAAGGCACTTCATAGTGCTGCACCTGCCACATCCTCCTCTTCTTCCTGTGTGTTTGGTGGGCCCGGAGGAACACTATCTGGATAAAGGTGGCCTTGACAGGTAAGGAAGTCCTCCTCTTCCTCCCGCTGTTCTCCCACTAGTGTCCTGTCCAATATTCCACGAAGTGTGTGCTCCAACAGGAAGACAGGAGGGACAGTATCACTGATGCATGCATTGTCGCTGCTCACCATCCTTGTGGCCCCCTCAAATGGTGACAGGACAGTGCATGCATCCTTGATCAGTAGCCACTGGCATGGCAAAAAGAAGCCAAGCTCCCCTGACCCTGTCCTGGTGCCATACTCACACAGGTACTCATTGATGGCCCTATGCTGCGTGTGCAGCCGCTGCAGCATTGCCAACGTTGAGTTCCACCTGGTGGGCATATCACAAATGAGGCGCTTGGTGGGCAGGTTGCATTCCCTTTGAATGTCAGCCAGCCGAGCACTGGCATTGTATGACCGGCGGCAATGACCACAGACTTTTCTGGCCTGCCTCAGAAGATTCTGTAAGCCTGGGTACCTGCTCAAGAACTGCTGCACCACCAAATTCAGGATTTGTCTAATGCGCAGCGATTTGAAGGCTCTGATGTTGGTTCCCAAGTTGAGGAAGGGAGTAACGTGAGCCTAGAGAGAGGGGGTGCCCAAGAAGGACAAGAAACTGGTAGTCATGTTCCCCCAGCTGAAGCATACTGCCAAGTTTGCTCCAGTGACGAGGAGGGAGGGGATGATGAGGTCACTGACTCTACTTGGGTGCCTGATAGCAGAGAGGAGGAGGAGAAGGAGGAGGCACAATTCCAACGAGGCAGGATATCCTCTAGGGGCAGCTTAAGGGCAGACACCCTATTGCATCACACCGCAGAGCTCCGCAGGTGCAGGGTGCTGCCGACTCCCCGATGACTTTGAAAAGTTCCTTGGTATGGGCCTTTTTCGACACGTGTGCAGCAGATCGCACCGTTGCTGTTTGCAACATATGTCTGAAGCGGATCAAGTGTGGCCAGAACAGCAGCTGCTTGGGTACCACATGCTTGACCAGACATATGACGACCTCCCATGCAGTCCGTTGGCAACAGCACTTGAAAGACCCACATCAAAGAAAAAGGCGGACTTCTCCTTGCACCTCATCTGGATCTCCAACCCCACTATACCTCCAGTCCTTTCAAAAACCTGCGCAACGGCTTTGTTATCCACTCCACCAACTCTTCTGCATGTTCTGGCTCAATAACACGGCCAGCAGCAGAAAAAAAGGACAAGCGTGCCCCACGGCCACCTGCAGAGGATGCACCATGTTCATGACCAGCACTGTTGACTGTAGACACAGAGCTTGCTTGACCTCTTTTAGTGGCCTGTGAGCGTCTGCTTCTCCTTGGTGGCCTTCCAGACATGATGTATATTTTGTTTTGCAACGCCACACTACACTGTATTAGATACTGTGTACACCACCAGAAGTGTAGTAGCAACTGTACTAAGGCTGCACTGTATTGTGTACATCACAAGAAGTGTAGTAGCAACTGTACTACGGCTGCACTGTATTGTGTACACCACCAGAAAAGTAGTAGCAACTGTACTATGGCTGCACTGTATTATGTACACCACCAGAAGTGTAGTAGCAACTGCACTACAGCTGCACAGCTGCACTGTATTGTGTACTGTGCACACCACCAGAATAGTAGTAGCAACTGCACTATATTGTGTACTGTGTACACCACCAGAAGTGTAGTAGCAACTGTACTTTGGCTGCACTGTATTGTGTACTGTGTACACCACCAGAAGTGTAGTAGCAACTGCACTACAGCTGCACTGTATTGTGTACTGTGTACACAACCAGAAAAGTAGTAGCAACTGCACTACGGCTGCACTGTATTGTGTACTGTGTACACCACCAGAAGTGTAGTAGCAACTGTAATATGGCTGCACTGTATTGTGTACTATGTACACCACCAGAAGTGTAGTAGAAACTGCACTACGGCTGCACTGTATTGTGTACACCACCAGAAAAGTAGTAGCAACTGCATTACGGCTGCACTGTATTGTGTACTGTGTACACCACCAGAAGTGTAGTAGAAACAGCACACCACTAAATGCACTGTAGATATAGGCTACACTGGATGTAGAGTATATATTGTGAAGGACTAGCATCAAAGGTAGAGCTTGAAGGACACCGCCACTCGCTGGTTCTTCTTTTTAAGGGCTTTGTTTGCCCATTTTTATTAAAAGAAGTTCAAAACAAAATCAAAGGTTTCCCTCGCAGGGGTTTCAGCACTCCTTTTCATCAACAAAATGACATTCAGCCTCCTGGCTTATAATGCAGTGCTGCTCAGGCCTTCTACTTCAGGCTCTCGTCTGTCTCCTACAGACTATTACCTTGCAAAAACCATCTGTTTAGATAGCAGCCCCTCACTGCTCTGATCCCCCGACTTGGGTCTCTGGCTTCCCCTGTGCACACAAGCACTCTCTGGCTTCTCCAGTGCACACCTGCACTCGTCGTGCGGGTGGAGCACAGAATGCTGGTCCTGACTCTACTATCAGGCCCACACACACACCTGAACAATCAGTGTGCCGTTGAGTCTCAAAACCCAGATCCAGGACTGGGGATTTCATCCCACCTGGATCTCTAAGAAATCCCCAGGCTCCAGGTCCCAAAGTGGACTTTAGTAAATCATGAGGAAACTGAAAAGCCAGTTTCCTCCCAAACAAGCAAATACCCTGGAGACCCTCAACCTGCCTGGTTGAGAATCCTGTATTCATACTCTGGTGGGGTACCACACTAATATATATATATATATATATATATATATATATATATATATATATATATTTATTTATTAGACTGACTGTATGTATATATCAAATACACTGCCACTAACTGAATAACCTGCCTGCTTAATCTAAATCAAGCTATCTATCCGTCCACACCAACAACACTACACAGGGCCGCCGTGTAGGCAGCCTTATATAGTGTGAGGCGTGGACTTAGTCCCCCTGAGCCATTATTTTTTTTTAACTACAAGGTTGGTCTTTATTGAAAAACATGTCATCTCACAAGGCAGACATTAAAACACTCAGACACAATTCAGGGAAAATTGAACATACAGATGTAAAAAATATTCAAGTGTAGAACAATTATTATACGAGTATAATATCCAATACATGAACACGTAACTAGTGCAAACACACAGGGTCATGCCATATCATAAGGTCATAAGGAGTCTCGTAGAGACAAGGAGAGGGGATGGGACGGCCGCCCCCCCCCCCCCAACATGGAGCCTGGGTACAGATCCCTAGGTCCACCGCCACATAAACTTATAGTTGTTTAGTCCAAGGCAGCCATAGACAATCAAATTTTTGGGGACGGCCTCTGTTGATATATGTCAGCTTGTAAAGGGCAACACAGCATTTATGGAAGAGTCCCAAGATTCGACCGTAGGGGGAGAGGAGGATGTCCACTTGAGCAAGATTTCTTTCTTAGCATAAAATAGGACATAGGAAATAAGCAACTTAGTATATCGATATCGCTGACCATAATCCTGAATGCCCAGCAGGCCAATTCAGACGATATTGGAAGAGACAACTGCAGGCGGACATTGATACATTCAAAAACTGCGGCCCAGTACCCAGCCAAGGATGGACAGGTCCAAAACATGTGTAGGTATGTGCTATCAGGGGAATGACATCTGGGACAGTCCCGGGACCTCTGTGGGTAGATCTTGTGCAGTCTTTGTGGTGTATAATAGACTCTGTGTATAAATTTGGCGTGTATTAGCTTATCCCTGGAGGAGATCATCAGTCTAGAACCTGCCTCGAAGCATTCTTCCCAGGTCTTCCTGTCTAAGCTAGGAATGTCAGTCTGCCACTTCTCCCACAGGGCCTCTATCTTAGGTGAGTTCACCCCAAGGAGGGCAAAGTACAGTGTAGAAAGGGTGTTTTTAAGAGTCTCCTGCGCTAAAAGTGCCCCCTGAGCCATTATTGGCCAATTATGGCTCTCTTAGCAGAGGGCGCTGGGATTGGCCAAAGCATTCAGGTCAGGTGTATGCTTTGGCCAATCATCATACAGGAATGCACTGCGACTGAAGCCCACCTAAGGGTGTATGACGATAGCGAATGCATTTTCACACTAAAGTTCCTTCCTGCCAATCAGGAGGCAGGTCGTGAGACCTGTTTCCCTATTGGCCAAAGTGTCAGGCGATCCTATTGAATGCCTAGGTTTTAGGAGGAACAGAGAGGAGACATGCAGCCGAGGAAGCCACGGGAGGAGCAGACACTGGAGCCGCTGCCTGCACCCTGGGAGAGGACACCACAGCCCGCAAAAGCCTAGATCAGGTAGGTGCCTGACCGCCTCCGGCCTCCCGAAGGGTGGGTGCTGTCAGTGCTGTGCCGTCGGCCGCCCGGAGGGGTGCCAGCCACCACTGGAATCTTTAACATCCAACACTTGCCCACTGTCCCTCCAGCCACCCCTTATGTTACCACAGGACCATGGCTGAATTTTACACTAAGCCATTTAGGCCAAAATCTGGAGAACCATGATCACCAAGGGTGGTGCCTTGCTTCTGGCACAGACCAGATTGATTCTGGTTGGTCAGGGCTGGTAACCAGTGGCATATTTTTTTTGGGGGGGGCAATGCACCCACAGCCAACGCCCCCCCTTCATCATGGGTCAGTCGGTCACACAGCTGTCAACACCGCACATTGTACTGCATGCCTGCCTACTCCAGCGCCATATCTAGAGAGGTCATGCAGTGCCTACGGATGCATGATGCGGTCTCTGGGACTTGCAGTCCCCCTGGGATTGTACAGGTCAGGCTCAGTATACACAGCGGGGACTGTCACTCCTCTCTGCCCATACTCTGCACGGCTCTGATCAGTAGCTCCTCCTCCATACAGCTCCGCTTTCTCCCGGTGTCTGCAAAACTCTCCAGCACCCGAACCATTTGTAGGACCACACGGACTCCAGGCCGTACTGCTAGGTAGGGGTCTGCAGCTTGGAGCCCAGGCTCTTAGCCATGCTGTACACATCCTCCAAGGACAGAGTAGCATAAACCCGTCATGCTGTCCCCAACCTCCTAGGCCATTGGGCTCGCTGCTCCTTTCGGCCAATCTGGAAACGGGTCTCAGGACCTGCTTCCTGATTGGCCGGGAGGAGAATCAGTTTGACAATAGCGAATATTTATTTGCTATTGTCACATAACTGGGTGCGCTTGGGGTGCAGTGCTCTACGCCCCGAGCCCACCCTTTTTTTTGAAGCCTATTAGAGCCACAAGTTCTAATCACGTCCTTCAAAAAAAAAACAAAAAAACATTGGAATCCATGCGTCCGGCACCCTGCATGTAGATTAGGGGCCGGATGAATGGATGGGGGGGGGGGGGGGGGCTGCATTACGGGCTGCCATTGCTGGTTACATTCATGGTGCTGACCAATCAGAACCAATCTGGTTTGTCCCAAAAATGCTGAAGGAAAAAAAAAAGAGCAGAGATGTCAAATTCTTGAACCGTTGATGCTGCTGCAGGGGTGCTGACAAGTTGGACATCCCCGGAGGTAGGCACAGTGAGGACCAGGAGGAAAGATGAGTAGTGTTAGTTCGCATTTTTATTAATATTATAATAATAAAAGCCAACTAAAGGAAGAAGGCTCGTATCAGGCAAAACAAATTCCCTGTAACCCAGCAGCTCGCAGTAACACTACGTAAGCAGCAGAAATCTTCCACAATACGCTAAGCCTCTTGCGGCGCATGCGCCATGAGAAAGAAGCTCCTCAGCCCTAACGTAGCGCGTGCGACCCAGCAGCACCGCGCATGTGTACAAGTGAGGTCATGCACCATGTGCGCAGGCGCCCTGTTAGAGTGCTTGTGTCGCGGGAGAGACTGAGAAGATGGCGGCGGCTGTAGAAAAGATGTAAGTGAAGGAAATGGGAGAAAGTGAAGTGGGAAGGTGGCGGAGTTAAGGGAAGAGAGAGGCGGCCATGAAGGCGGTTGTTCTCGGGCGGGAAGGCAGGGTTCTCCTCAGAGAGGGAGTGGAGAGTGTGTGAGGCAGGCTGGGACATGTTGTACCTCTTGTAGAACTACAAGGCCCAGCTTGTCATTCATAGGCAGGCGGAGAATAGCGGCGCCCCCTCATGTAGCCCTAGCATTGTTAGTCCTGACACAGCAGTCATGTGACCGGTACTATATGGGCTCTCTCCCGGGGCTGTGATTGGTGCATTGTGATTGTTATGTAGCAAAGCTTTATACATAAAGATAACAATGTTTACTGTGCACAGGCAGCAATCACTTGTGTCTATGAGAAGACACTCCGGGGAGAGGAAGCTGCCTGATCCCCCGGCTACCCATTGTTTACCTTTTCTATCAATGGCCGGTCTGTGCTGCCACATCCAGATAACAGCTCCACTCACTCCTCTTATATACCAGCAGCAATCCTCTTATATGTTTATTATAGTATTACACCCACAGGCTGCTCATACACCATTCATTAGATTTGTCAAAAGAATTTATTTTTAACGCTACACGCTGATTTTTATTAATTTTTTTCTCTATGAAATTGCTAAAAGTACACATGGTAATCTGCAATAACCCTCACAATTTTGTTTTTTACTTTAAAGTGGTTGCAAAGGCTGCTTTGGTGCAGTTTTTCCGCGCTAGGGGAGCAGCGCACTTTACCTGGTGTCAGTGTTCTTCTGTCAAAAGAGCCAACTCGTCAAAATCTCCAATTTACGTCACTTCCGGTGACTCTCCAGCAGCAGTAATTGCAGATTTTCAAAGAAATTGGCTGTTTTCACGGAACACTGGCAGCGTATACACTATGGCAATGTTTAAACTCCAGTCCTCAAGTACACCCAAAAGGTCATGTGTTCAGGGTTTCCCTCAGATGAAATGGATGTGGTAATTACTAAGGCAGTGAAACTGATCAAACCGCCTGTGCAAAATAATGGAAAGCCTGAAAACATGACCCGTTGGGAGAAACATTGCTCTACGGTAAATGATATAATTAGATCCTGCTGTTTTGTTGTGCTTTCTGAAAACGTACCAAAGATGCAGCATGCAGGAGTTTTGGTGCACTTTCAGAAAGCCCCTCAAAACCGCAGGGCCTAATAGAAGTCTATGGGAAAACACAGTTAACCCGCTTCAAACCCATGGGGACACTGAGCTGCTCCCCACAGTGCGGTCAAACTGCAATGCATCAGTCTGAAGGCAGCCTAAAGTTTTTTTTTTTTTTTTTACCTTAAAGTGGTTGTAAACCCTCCCCCGGAACTTACACCTACAGGTAAGCCTAGATTAAGGCTTACCTTGTAGGTGTTTGCAATATCTCCTAAACCTACACGGTTTGGGAGATATTTGCCAAAAGGTATACACCGTTGTCTACGGTGCATGCGCGCCATAGACAACGGTGCATTCACAGTCAGAATCCCCATTCACAAATCCGGATTTGACGGCTTCTGCGCGCATGCGCGGAGTGACGTCTTCGCCGCCCCGGCCAATCACAGCGCCTGAGCGGCGATACCTGGAAGTAACCTCCGGGGTATCTGGAGAGATGGCTGCGGCTGGAGGGGGAGACGAGGATGGCTTCGGGGGCTTCGATCTAAGGTAAGTAATGCATAATGAGCTAGTATGCTAGTCATACTGGCTCATTATGGCTTTGTCTTGCAGGTGTTTTTAAAAAATAAATAAAAAAAAATCGGGTTTACAACCACTTTAATGACATACTGGGGGTTATTTAAGAAAGACAAATCCACTTTGCACTACAATTGCAGTCGCTGTAGATCTGAGGGGGACATGCAAGGAAAATAAACAGCATTTTAGCTTGCACATGATTAGATGATAAAATCAGCAGAGCTTCCCCCTAAGGCCCCTTTCACACGGGACGGATCCGCCCCGCGAACCTCCACTTGCTCAGCAGGGATCGCTCCGCTGATCCCCACTGAGCCGGCGGATGATAGGGCGGTCCCCACACACTGTGCAGGGACCGCCCTGTCAGATCTGTGCTTTTCCCTATGGGGGGATCGGATGAACACGGACCGTCTGTCCGTGTTCATCCGATCCGCTCTGCAGACAGATAGAAAAATAGGATTTTCCTCCGTCTGCAGAATCGGAGGATTGCGGACCTGGATGAGATCGGGTGTCAGCGGATGTTCATCCGCCGACACCCGCGATCTCATAGGGACCAATGTATGTTCCTTTTTCATCCATAAACAGATGGATGAAAAAGCGGACATACGGTCCGCTGGTGCAGTGTTTCTCAACTCCAGTCCTCAAGGCGCACCAACAGGTCATGTTTTTGGGATTGCCTGCAGATGAAACAGCTGTGGTAATTACTAGGGCAGTGAAACTGTTCAAATCACCTGTGCAAATCAATGGAAATCCCAAAAACATGACCTGTTGGTGCGCCTTGAGGACTGGAGTTGAGAAACCCTGCGCTGGTGTGAAAGGGGCCTAATACCAGAGGTCCAATTAGATTCAGCAATGTTGCACGAGAGACTCAGCTGTCCAGGACTCCCCTCCTTATTGGCAGACTGCTGCTGTCAATCAAAGTCAGTCGGCCAATGAGGAGAAAAAAGGGGGTGGGGCCGAGCCACTGCTCTGTGTCTGAATGGACACAGGGAGCTGTGGTTCAGCTCCCTGTGTCTGAAAGGACACAGGGAGCTGTGGTTCAGCTCTGGTGCCTCCTATAGCAAGCTGCTTGCTGTAGGGGCACTCAACAGAAGGCAGGAGCAGTGAAGAGGGACCCAAGAAGAGGAGGATCTGGGCTGCTCTGTGCAAAACCACTACACAGAGCAGGTAAGTATAATATGTTTGTTATTTTTAACGATAAGACCCAAGACTTTATTATCACTTAAAAGTGATTGAAAAATCATTTTTGTAATTTTTTTTTTTCCCCTCCTAAAAACAACAAACATTATACTTGTCTCCTCTGAGCAGTGGATTTGCACAGGGTAGCCCAGATCCTGCTCTGTTCTCGGGTCCCTCTTTTGCTCTTCTGGCCCCTCCCTCCTGTCGAGTGCCCCCACAGCTAACAGCTTGCTATGGGGGCACCCAAGCCAAGTCACAGCTCCCTGTGTCCATTCAGACACACAGCCCCCATTTGGCTCCACCCCCCTCTCCTGATTGAATAACTGACTTTGACAGCAGCGGGAGCTAATGGCGCCACTGCTGTGACTCAGCCAACAAGAGGAGAGTCCCAGATGGCTGAGGCACTCGTGGACAGATGGGAAATCAGGTAAGTATTAGGGGGTGCTGAGGGGGGCTGCGGCACACAGGTTTTTTTATCTTAATGCATAGAATGCATTTCCAGTACCTATATTTTGGATTCGAAAATGTTTAGGGAATTTCAAATGTATGCATGTGCAAGCGACATGTTACTAATAAACAGTAGTGGTAGACCCCTGTTCTCTGATCCTACCATTGTGCTATAACTGATCCCTGCTCCTGTGGCTATAAGGGCATTTAACTCAAAAACACATAGAAGCAAAGCTTGCTGCTGAGGCAGTGTTCAGTTAGCAGAAAGGGCAGTCTTTCGAGATAATTTTCTTTTTAAATACAGGTATTTAAAAAAATAAAAATAATTAAAAAGAAATTTCACTTTTACTAAAAATTGTTTATTTACAGAAAAAAACACTTTTGAAACTATATAAAACAAATATAACACTGAAGCAAACCCCCCCCCCCCAAAAAAAAAACAAAAACACTCAAGCTTTCTTTGAGAATTATTCTAGAGTAGTGAATATAAGGGCTCATTCAGACAGCCATTAATCCCATCCTCTGTGCAGAGCCATTTGCAGATGTGTTTGCCGCAGGGGATCTATCACAGATTCCCTGCTGAATAGAGCAGAGTGGCTCAGTGGGAAAGAGCCTTTAGTCCCGGTTCACACCAGTGCGATATTGCATGTGATTCTCACCGTAAAACAAATCACATGCGGTGTCTGTGCGATGCGATTTCAGCCATACAGATAGTATGGCTGAATTTGCATCGCATTCGGACCAAACTCGCACATGACCCTCTTTTTGGTCCGCACCAGAATCGGATCACATAGGTGTTCACATGTCTGAACTGACAGTTTGCACTGCAATATGCGAGCTGATTTTGGGGGTGTCGTTAACTTTCTATTGACACTCCCAGCAGTTTGCATAGTGCAGTGTGAATTGCCTTGCGAGTCAGGTGCGATGCTGGAACCCGCAGTGGATTTGCAGTGTTCCCGCATTGCACCTATGTGAACTGGGACTTAAAGCTTATATAACTGTCAGTTGGTAAGTTGTTAAAATAGTTGTAATCCCACCAAAAAAAAAACAACCTGCAAGACAAAGGCACAATGAGCTAGTATGCATAGCATACTAGCTCATTTTGAAATACTTTCCTTAGATCGAAGCCCCCGCAGCGGTCCCGGCACATTGCTGTGCCCAGCGACATGTCTCCCGGAGTTATTTCGGGGTATCGCGGGCTCTGGCGATGTGATTGGTCGGAGCCGCGATGAAGTCACTCCCACACATGCGTGCAAGAGCCCCCCCGGTAACGGCACGTCAGCTGAAGCAACCGCACAAACGAGCAGTTGCTTTAGTGCCGAGGACGTTGGCACATGCTAATACAAGGGGATATCTCCTAACCCGTGCAGGTTTAAGAGATATCCATGGTAGCTACAGGTAAGCCTTGTTGTAGGCTTACCTGTAGTGAAAAGTGGTTGTTTGGCCTCATGCACGCTGGATGTTAAAATAACGTTCTGAAAACGCCAGTAGCTTTGCAGTAAATTTTTCAACTTTTTTCAGCGTTTTTGCAATAGTGTTTTTTACCTTTTTTTTTTTTTTTTTTTTTTTTTTTTTTTAAGGAAATTATTATTATTCTTATTTTTTTTTAATGGATCAAAAACGTTAAACGTTGTTGAGCGACATTTTTGAGCATTTATCAACGTTTATCAGCGTTAGAGCATTTTTACAGCTGAAAAACGTCCCTCAGAACCCACTAGTTTTTTTTTTTTTTTTTTACTGCTCAAAAACGCCACTGCCCAAAACTGCTGATAACAGCCTATGTGTACATGGACACATACGATAACATGATGGAGAGTTTAATGACTGTAGAAAAAAACGTCTACTGCCAAAAACAGCCGCTGTAAAAACGTCCAGTGTACATGAGGCCTAAGGCCTCATGCCCACGGACGTTTTTCCAGCCACTATTGTGAGCTTTTTTTGCAGCTTAAAAATGCCTCTTCATGTTAGCCTATGGCCTCATGCCCACCATGACGTTTTTGAGCTGTAAATGGCATAGGTGTTTTTAAGCTGCAAAAAAACCCCAGGACCAGAGCTGTCAAGACGTCAGACGCTGGCAAAAGGTGTTAAACGCGATTTAACGAGGCTTAACGCTGTGTTAAGCCTCGTCCGGCATTTCTTTCTCTATTCCAAATCAATGGTTCTCTATGGGAGCCCATTGATTTAAATAGAAGTCGCACCAGAAGTCTGATCAAGATGATCCGACTTGCGGGGCGACTCGTGTGCTGAGAATCTTGAAGGGGAAAAATGTAAAAAAAAATTGCGTGAGGTTCACCACAAGGACGATACCAGACCCTTTGGTCTGGTATGGTTCTTAAGGGGGACACCCACACAAAAAAAATGGCGTGGGGGTTCCCCCAGGATCCATAGTACCAGACCCTTATCCGAGTATGCAGCCCGGCAGGTCAGGAGCGAGGCAAGCAAGCGCCCCCCCCTCCTAGACCATACCAACCCACATACCCTCAACATGGGGGGTGGGTGCTTTGGGGCAGGGGGTCACTGCGCCCCCCCCACCCCAAAGCACCTTGTCCCCATGTTGATGAGGACAAGGGCCTCTTCCCGACAACCCTGGCTGTTGGTTGTCGGGGTCTGCGGGCGGGGGGCTTATCGGAATCTGGGAGCCCCCTTTAATAAGGGGGCCCCCAGATCCCGGCCCCCCACCCTATGTGAATGAGTATGGGGTACATCGTACCCCTGCCCATTCACCTGGGGGAAAAGCGTCAATAAAAAAAAAACCACACTAGGCAGGTTTTTAAAGTAATTTATTAGGCAGCTCCGGGGGTCTTCTTCCGACTTCGGGGGTCTCTTCCGACTTCTCTGCTCTCTTCGGCCTCTTCTCCCGCACCTTCTGCCAGGCTCCTCTATCTTCCAGCTCTTTTACTAGCGTTGGCCCGGTCTTCTCTTCTTGCGATGTTGACTCAACGCTCTCTGCCACTGTAATGCCGTGTGTGCAACGACTTATATAGGCATGGGGCGTGGTCACCTGGTGACCCCACCCCCTTATGGTGTCACATTCATGGGGCATGATGGGATAGTTTACACAAGAAATATAGGAGAGTTTGCCTGTTACAGTGCTTTTTTTTTTTTTTTTTTTTTTTTTTCCCTAGATCACCAGGTATTTTTTGTACCTGCTGAAAATAATTAGTAACTTGAAAATAGAGAACTAATTCAGAGCTCATGTTTTAGGACTGGTAAGCTGCAATGTACTACATTTTTGTTTTTGAGTTCATATATGCTTCAAGGCTGGGTTCACACGTATACTTATTAGATGAGGGTTTCCCCGCATCCAATTCGCATAACAGGCAAGTGTGACTGGCTGTCATTGGAGCCGGTTCACACATGTCTGGGGTGGCCGCGGTTCATATTGAAAAAAGGTCCGGTGCGTCTTTGGGTCCAGTTTAGGTGCGAATTCAGGCTAAAATTCAGACCTGAATCATGCCTGAACCGGTGTACAGGAATGCATCGGACCCCAGGCACAAACCAGCAGCCGTACACGTGTGAACCCGGGCTCAATCTGAACTCTGGGTAAATCTAAACTACACAGATTAATGCCGTTCTGTAATCATTAATACATCAAATGTATTTTTTATTGCAAGCAGTGCAAGTACCTGAATTTGACTTGGTAGCAGCCTCTTGCAGAGCTTGGACGGAAGGAGAGACAGTCTATCGAAGGTGACTATCGATTGTATTGCAGTGCAAGACGCACACTGAATGGAGGATAGGGCTAAGAGAGAAAGAGCAGCCACCCACTGTTATTGTAAGTTATACCATTGTATACTAATATATATATATATATATTATTGTTTTAAATGCAGCATTGGTGAACAGTATTACAGAGATGCCATGGAGCAATGCCACAATTACAATGCACGTTTGTGTGCAGAGCGCAGCGTTCGAATGCCCTTCTTGGATTCCCAAACTGGGGTGGCTCAGAGCAACTGTTACATATGGATGGAGAAAAGGCACAGAGGTCCAGGTATGATATTGTAAAAAAAATAGAAAAAAAAAAAAAAAGTTTGAGGTAAATTAACCAGCTGAGATCCCATCTGGTTACCTACTAATGAGCACATCGCACCCAGTATTTGATATGTAATTTTGCCCAGAGGCTTGTGTCTCACAGCACTTGATTGTCAAAGGTACATTTACCACTATTCCTGGAACTTGCCTAGGGGAATTGTATTGGATGGCATGCACAGCAGGGCTCAGTGAAGCATTCTTTGAAAACACTGAACTGAACATGGGCCACAATATCCTGCCAATCAATGTGTTTTTCTTATAAGGGTCCTTGTCAGTACATGCTAACTTTATTAGTGGATTCTGCTTTTGGTTCTCAGAACTTGATATACAGCATTCAAATTGTACACTCTAGATAAGATTACTTTTCAGTCATAAGATGGGAATAGGATTTCTATATATGGTTGGTATAGAAATCCTGATGATTCATTGGAGGGCTGAATCAGTTTCTCTATGATCTGATTCAGCCGATTTCCAAACCAGTCACAGGAATTAGTCCTTCTCCTTTTTTCCTAAATGTTCCAAACTAATGCCAGAAAAAAAAATAGTTACAATTTTTAATTTACAGAAAACCTTGTATGTGTCTCTTGAAATGAATGCTTAGTTCAATAGGAGGGGCTATAATAAGTTTGTATAAAACCAGCAGAATTACCAAAATAAAAAAGGTTTTGTGTGTGTGTCCAATCATGAAATGGTAATTTCATTTTATCGTCCTTTATTGTAATAAAGGTACAGCTCCTGGGCAGCTTTATACGTATCCATCTCGGCGGTGGCGCAAAAGGCGGAGGGCACACCCTCCTGAGGACCCAAGGCTTACATTCCCTTCTCTGAAACCAGGTAATGTCTGTTTTCATACTTTGGGATATGTCAGTAGCATCAGTCTGACACTTCTAAGGTTATTAAAAATTCTGTTCCATTTGACCTGCAGGTTACCTTCCTTTGGCCTACTTCAAGCAGGTTTGGCATTCCCATAGACTTGTAAATTTGTAGATGTAGTTTGTATGGCTATAAGAATTTGTATAGCTAATTTACATGTAGATGTTCTAAAGCAGAGCTCCAAGCACACAGGCTATTACATAGTCTAAATATACTGTATATGTGGCTAAGTTTTACTTGTCAAAGCTTTTGTCGCATTTTAAAAACAGAATGACTGTGCGGAGGTCCACTTGCACAGCTGTGTCATTCATTCACAGTTTCATCTGCCAATGCATCAGATGGCTTGTATTTCTCAATGGAATGCAAGGGCACATATAAACCCTACAGCTTTCAGACTGATAGCCTACACAGAGGCGTGGGCTGAAAACTAAGGTTTGTCTGCAGGAGCCTGACATTGCACCCTAGATCCTCTGATCGCAGGTGCAATGCATTTAAGGCTTGTGCTGAGAAAAAAAAAACACTTCTTTTTTTTTCCTTTCTGCAAATATATATGCATTCATTATTTTTTCCCAAAAGATAAACTTCGGCTTTAATAGAGATTTCTACTCATTGGAGGAAAGTGGAATCCTTCTGTTCTTGTACCCATACACTGGTGATGGATACATTTATTGTAGTATTCAGGAGGTAACCATTCTATTCTCTTTTACAAATCTTTTATTGATGAAAAAGTAGTCACAACATCTAAGTATAATAGTGCGATGGATACATCGGACATATGATGAAGTGGAGGATCCCAATGACGGGATACTCTATGCATGGTACAATATTTACTGGTACAATAAAGGTTCAGAAAATTAACTGCATGTGGAACAAAGAAAGATCATTTTTGTTTTATTACGTATGATCTCATCGTTGCAGGTGTCCTGTATCACTGTAACCATCGTCACTAAATCGACTCCAGGAAATCAGGAGTCTCAGAGAAAAGTACACAGAAAAAGGAAGAAAATGGGGATAGGAAGGGGATCTACAGGAAAGAGGAGAAACAAAGGGAGGAGGGAAGAAGGGGAGGAAGAGTCCAGCAGGTGTGGGGCACATCCAGAGACCACTAGATTGAGAGAAGTTGAGTATCAAACCTGGAGGGTTGATTAGTTGCTATCCATGGTTGCCATACCCTCAGGAATTTGCTGTGGGTGTCAGAGGTGAGGGATGTCAGCTTCTCATTATTTCATTCATGCGGTTTTTAACTGCCTCAAAACTGAGGACAGGGGTTTTCCATGCCCTCGCAATGGTTAACTTAGTGGCGTTGAAAAGGTTCTGAGCTAATTGGCATTCCGGGCGAAGAAGTTCAAGGATGGGTTTACATAAAAGGGCTTCGTAAGGGTCCCTTTTAAGGTTGGAATGGAGCATGTTACGTAGAAGGGAATAGACCCTGATCCACAATCTGCAAACCTTAGAACATGTCCACCAAATATGGGCCATTGTGCCTTCTAGGGCGCATCCCCGGTAACAATTAGGGGAGTAGGAAGGGATAAAACGGGCTATCCTGGCTGGTGTATAGTACCACCTGTAAAATACTTTATGCATTCTCCAGAGTGAGGACATTCCTGGAGCTCTTTATAAGGGATACTGTCATGATCTGCCAGTCCTCTGGATCCAATTTTTTACCCAGGTCTTTCTCCCATTGAAGATGATATGCTCTCACTGGGGGCTTCCTAGATGAGATGATAGAGGAATAGATTAAGGATATTAATCCTGGAGAGTGGGGTTGGGCCCTGCAGATACTTTCAAAGGGGGTCAAAGTGTATGGGGTGGGTTCGGCCCTTATGAGTCGATGGAGGAAATGTCTGATTTGAAGGTAACTATAATGCTCCCTAAGGGGAATATTTTGAGAAGATCTAAGGACCTCAAACGTAAGAATTCTCATAGGGGTGAACAGAGAATGGACATCCGTGAATCCATTATCCGCCCACCAAGAGAACTGCTTAGGGTTCTCGCAGCTGGGGGGAAATAAGGGGCAGTGAGTGAGACGCAGCAACGGAAGATGGGGGGGGGGGGGGGAATAGTAGTCCTGCCGAATATTTAACGGAGTCCCAAATACGGAGAGAGTGAGCCATACATGGGCCAAACCCATGTGGGCGTTTTTGGGGGGGGGGGGGGTAGCCAGGGTACAGAAGAAATAGGGATGGGGTGAGAGTCAATCAGATCAATAGTGTCCCACAGAGGCATTTGATACGTGTCATGAAGATGGGATAAGGGAGCTATATTCGCTGCTGAGTAGAGTAGGCCTGAAGATTAGGGACTGAGAAACCCCCATTGATCCGTCGAGCATACAGTATTCGCTTGTTGATCCGGGGTCGGGCGGAACCCCAGATGAATTTTAAAAGCTTCCGCTGATGAATTCGCAAAATATGGGAGGCAATCGGGACTGGTAGCACTCAAAAAAAATACAATAATTTCGGGAGGTAGGTCATACGGACTGCAGAGATTCTGCCGAACCAGGACAATGGGAGGTGGGACCAAGAGGATAATGTATCAGTGAGTTTCCGAAAGAGAGGAGGGAAATTGGCCTTATATAGACCATCGTATTTGGGGGTGAGGCGTATACCTAAATAGGGCAGCGAGGAGAGCCATTGAAATGGGAAATTCGCTTGTAAGGAGGTCAATTCCAGGGGGGAAAGATTTACGGACATTGCTTTTGACTTTGTAGGATTAACCCATAGTCCTGAGAGAGACGCAAAGGTCTCCAAGAGGGGAGAACAGGTTAGGCAAAGAGATTCTGGGTTTTGTCAGTGTCAATAGGATGTCATCCGCGAATAAGGAAATCTTATGATCAGAGCCTGCAACCGTGATACCTTTGACATCTGGGTGTGAACGGATCGCCTCTGCTAGTGGTTCCATGGCCAGAACGAACAAGAGAGGCGAAGTGGACAGCCCTGTTGAGTACCCCTCCGGATAGGAAAAATAGAGGATTCAAACCCGTAGTATTTAATTTTAGCCTGAGGGGCATCATATAGGGCATCCAACCAACGTAAAAACGAAGCACCAAAGCCATAGTGGCGGAGTACTGTCATAAGATAAGGCCAAGACAAAGTGTCAAAGGCTTTGTTCACGTCCAGTGACAAAAGCATAGTCTCCAAGGAGCGGTTGTGGGCTAAATGCTGTAATTGTATGTTTCTCCTAATGGCATCTGTAACGGGTCCCCAAGTATGAAAGGGGGTTAACGCCGTTTAGGATATTCCCACTCCGAACACACATCAGCTACCGACACTCCACAGTCAGGTAAGCTCTTCCCATAGGGATAATCCTTTCAGACATACGAGACAACGCTCCGTGTGCTTTCCAGCTGGTCTGACAATCTTTATTGAAAACTCCCAATTTTATACACACAGAGAGGAGGTTCTTACATTCCTCATTTTCCTCTGACCATACACCTTTGGTCAGACCGAATTTACATGAGCTAATTAACTACAGCTGATGACTCAGACACATGACCTTTAGGCTAGCCTTACTGTCTCTTAACTACAGTACCCATCATCAAAAGACTTCACACAATGGTTATATAACGAGCTCCCAATACCCATCTGACAGCTCTTAGCAGACACAGGTGAGTTCAATAGCTAATCCCTTTACATCTTAAATGGCTATGCATAACCTTTTATGTTCAGCAGACTGTCTGTCTGCTATTTACAATCCATACAAGTACAGAATTAATTATCACAATGAAAGATCCTCAGAAGCCATTCTAGATTAATTTACATCACAACAGGCAGGTAACACATCTCTCAATTAACTTGTTGAGTTCAGAATCAAACAACCAGTACATATTGTGAACTAATATTACTATCCCAATTTAGGTAGTCCAAGATATATTCTTAATGTCCATTATTTTCTTGCTCACCCTGTGCCCAAAATGACCCCTGTCACAGCATCTCCTGCCTGTCTCAGTGGAATAAAACCTACCTGGTCTTTTTTAATTAAGCGGGGAAGGAAAGAGTTCAACCGGTTGGCCAGAATTTTGGTGAGGATCTTCATATCAATATTAATTAATGATACGGGTCGGAAATTGGCCCAAGAGGAGTGGTCATGGTCAAGCTTCGGCAACATCACTATATTGGCTGTCAGAAGATCGGGTGGGAGTATCTGGCCATTTTTAACAGAATTTAGCATGCCCGTCAGGGGGAAGGCCAATACGTCCACTAATTTTCTATAGTAAAGAGCCGTAAAGCCGTCCGGACCAGGCCTCTTACCTATCTTCAGGTCTTTAATACATTGTCGAACTTCAGATTCCTGAATATCGCAGTCCATATGTGCCTTGGATAAGGTAGGCAGCAAAATACACTGCAAAAAATCTATCCTATCCTGTTCGCTAGCAAGATCTTGGGCAGAGTACAACTTGATAAGTCTATGGCGGAACTCGTCCAGTATACGGATCGGGTTGCTAGTAAGGACATTATGTCGAGTGCGTAGGGTGATAGGGGAGGGTTTGGGGTGAAAAGTACGTAACCTCTTGGCCAGCATCGCATTTGGTTTGTTTGCCTTAATATACCAGTACTGGCGAGACCAACGCAATACGCATTCAGCCTGATCAGTGAGACAGAGGTCTAATTCTGTGCGAGCCTGGTCCAAAAGCTTACGATTTGCTGGTGTGGGTTGTTGTTGTTTAAAAGCTACGGAGATGGACTCCAGCCGGGATTCCAACGTCGATTGCAACTTTTGTCTTTCCTTTTTACGTTTCAATGCTATTTGTATAATATGGCCCCTGAGCACGGCCTTGTAGGCCCCCCAGAGAGCCACCGGGGAGGAGACAGAGGCAGAATTAAGGCGAAAATACTCTGCAGAAGCTTTTAAAAGGTCTTCCCGAACGTCTGGCAGAGATAGAAGCGAGTCATTCATGATCCACGAGGAATGTCGAGGATTATGCACTAAGGACCGGCAGACCACCAAAAGGGGGGTCATGGTCTGTCCAGGGGGCCCAAGGATGGACACCGACTCTATTAAAGGAAGATGTTTTCTAAGCATAATCATATGGTCAATTCCAGAATGAGAATGGTGTGGGTGAGAGTAATACGTATAGTCTTTACCCAGTGGGTGAAATTCCCTCCAGATGTCTCCCAGATCATGAGAGCGTAGGGAGTGAGAAAAAGTTTTCGCTGCAGGTGAAATAGCCACACGTTCTGAAGGGTATTTGTCCTGTACTGGATCCAGGGCGACATTTGAGTCCCCTGCTAAAAGCAGGGTCCCCCTTTGGTGGGATGTCAAAAGGGAGCAGACATGTGACAGGAAGGGTCCTGGGTTAGAATTAGGAGCATAGTAAGTCAGTATGGTTACTTCTGCATCTTGAATAGTACCTATAAGCAGAAGGTATCTGCCATCGGGGTCAGATATCTGTTTAACGCAATTAAAAGGGACAGATTTGCGAAAGGCTATCAAAACTCTCAGCTGTTTGGTTGGGCCAGTAGCTAAAAATACCTGGGGATATTAAGTGTCGTCAAATTTGGGGCTGGAGGTAGAGGAAAAATGAGTTTCCTGTAAGCATGCTACGTCTATATGTTGCCTTTTTTAGATACTTAAATATCTTCACCCTTTTTTGTGGAGAGTTCATACCTCGAACATTTAAAGACAACCAATGGAGGGTCATGGTGGAAAAATAATTAAAGGCAGATCAGTGGCCCTGAATGCAACCCCCGCGGACTCTGGGGAGAATGAAGAGAAGGGAGGTAGTGGGGAAGGAAGAGGTAAGTAGCAGAAGAAAGAGAGAAAGGTGAGCACAGTAAAGCCGAGAAAATCTCGGTAAGTTATAAGCAAACAATTTGTTAGTGCAACTAGTCGTGGGTCCAGGGGCCCACCAATAGGTCGGTGGTTGGCCAAGACCATAGTCTTAGACAAGTGCCGACACTGTGGGGGCACAGTGGTCCACCGGACCTCTTCGGCCTATTTAATCAGTAAACCATAAAACAGAAATGCATAGAAAATTAGCACTTATTGTAACAGAAAATATCAGGCACAAACTATCAAAGAAGAAATAATAGTTTCCAGGCTTGGCAAAGAGTTGGTTAAGTTCCCTCCCAGGTCCCCCTGGGAACTCAGGGAGGGTCCTCGGGCGGCAATCAGCCTGGAAATTGAGCAGGCTCAATTGCTGGTACCAAATGCCCATGAATTAACTGCCGTAGTAAACCATAACAATCAACATAAATCAAACAATAGCGAGCATGGTTGGAATCATCCCTGAAGGCTCTAAGTGATGGGGGAGTGCCCGATAGCCCTAAATGGGCACCGAGCATGCCCCCAGCCCACATAAGTAAAAATTGGTCAGAAATGTCTCCAAGGCATCAGCCAGCTCCCCAGCCACAGGTCACATTCCACCCCTACCGCCATCAATCTATTTGGGCGGTCCAGGGCGGCAGACCCACAGTTGGCCAAGCCGGCTATACTGAAATGTAAAACAAGAGTCCAATACATAGTCAAAACGGTAGTAAAAAAACAAAAAAAAACATATAAAAGTTCGATACCAGTTGTGTGACTCCAGAGAGCCTCCCTAAGATTGTTCGAAAATGAGATCGACCATCAGAAACTTGGTCGAAGTAGGCGTAGGGGAAAAAAAACCCCTGAGAAATACCTCAGACCCGTGTAGAAGTGTAAACCCCGAGCATATGGAAGTTCAGTACCTCATCCATTGGGGACATCCTGGAAACGTTGAGCTTGAAGCGAACAAAGGGCCTGGGAGCCTTGTTGGGATGCCTGCGAGGATTTGCGGGGGGGCTGTGTAATCCGTGGGCATGAGGACGGGCCTTCTTGGGATGGTGGGAGATCCAGTTGAAGTTCCTGAAAGTGGTGCTTTAAGTCGGGCAAGGAGGATGCTTGAACATGACGACCCTGGTAAGAAAAAGAGTTTTTAAAGGGGAACCCCCATCTGTACTTGATACGACGGGTTTGCAGAATTTGGAGATAGGGCTTCAGGTTCCTTCTTTTGGCAATCGTGACTGGGGAAAGATCCGCAAACAACCGGAGAGAGTGATTTTGAAAAGAGATCTCTGGGCATTCTCTCGCCGCCTGTAAGAGTCTTTCTTTAGTGCGGTAAAAATGGAACTTTATGATGACATCCCTGGGTGGGCCCTCTGTGGGTTTGGGCGCTAGAGATCTATGTATGCGGTCAAATTCAAGGCGCTCCAGTGGAATCTCAGGGGCTAACTCCTGGAAGAAGGCCGTGGCCGTGCCTTGCAAGTCAGTTATGACTTCAGGTAACCCACGGATCCTAAGGTTATCCCTGCGGGCCCTATTTTCGGAGTCCTCTAACTTGTCACGCAAGCTGTCCAGCTCTGCATTGAGCTTATCAACTTCTTCCTCATGGCCCTCCAGCACTGTAGTGGTTAAATCCATACGCTGTTCAAGCTGGTTTGTGCGGTGGCCTAGCTCTTTAAGGCCCCTCATGAGGTCAGAGGAGAGCTTACGTGAGGCTATGGATATTTCATCCCTTACAATAGAACGGAACTTTGCCAGCATAGCATCAGACTCCTGTTGTGCAGGGCTTACCAAGTCCGAGGGGTACTGCTGTAAGCTGTCCGAAGGGGAAGCCGGGCTTGTTGCTGAGAGCCTCGTGGTGTCATCAGGCTCCGGAGGATCGGGCGCCTAACCATTCTAATCTCAAGCCAGCAATGAGCTTCCATTGATATTAGAAATGGTCAAAAATAATTAGGCTCAGCTATAATTTCTTTAAATGTATTAGCCATTTGGCTTCTGCGATTTCTTGCACACCATTGTATGCTTTATGGCAGTAGGAATCCTGCTCATCAGCTGATGGGCCTTTTTTTAGCTGATTCCACTTTAAGTAACCTCTTGGTGCTTTTGACTCGAATGTCTTATACATGTGCTTTTTAATACACTGCCATGGGAGAATCATGGTGGCTGCCATTACTGACCATTTCTGACCATTGGCTGCCATTACTGACCATCATGCCTAGTCATGTCTGTGAATGTCAGAGTTTTGCAACGCCTCATGGGATTTGTAGTCCTGCAACAGCTGGAGGGCCATAGTTTGGGGATCCCTGTATAAGGGTGTCTTTTAGGTTTAAATGGATCACATTAAACTGATTTTTATTTTTTACTATACTGGAATGAGAAATTGCTCACAATTTTTATCATCTGAGTATTCAGTATCTTAATCTCTCTGGCACCCTTGTCTTGCTGCTTCTGTTGAATTCTTCAAGGTGTAGATTAAGACTGTTATGTTGCCTGCAGCTGGGGGACGACGACGATGACTTTGAAGCCTGGAAAAGGTGTTTATAAAGTCAGAAATCCTTGCCCCTTTAAAACCTTCTTGCCAACTGTTTTACATTACTATGAAACATTTTCACTTCTATAGCTTTAGGTTTGCAGCATGCCATTTTAGCCTCCAGTAAGAAATAAGAGCTGAATTAGACTGATTGGAGTACAAAAAATACTGTCTACATTTTGTGTTTTTTTTCATTTCAGCTGACTCAGAACAAATTCTGAAGAAAGAAGGGCTGATTCCACAAGATGGCAGCAGCTTAGAAGCTCTCTTGCGAGCAGAGCCCATTGAGAAGAGAATTGTCCCTGACCCTCGTGATGATGACAGTCTTTCAGAGTTCCCGTCTGTTGCTGGCCGAGCACGGAAGGTACAGGCCAACAGCATGAAGCAGCGTTATGTAGCTAGCAGGATTTTTACGGTAAAGTCAGGGAACTGACATGTGGCCTGTGGGGAGGAAACAATGAGGTCATCCTTAATATTTTAATTTTTTGTTTACGGTTTTCAGATATATGGTCTGAATGCAGATAATACAACTCCTGTTTAAATTTTGGACATACTTGCGTATTTTCTGTATATGCAAATCTTTTCCCACTATAGGTAACTTGGCATAGTACTCTTTACTTCTGTCCATACGCAAACATATACATATTTGACAAACAAAAAGGATGGCAAACTTGCATATCGAATGGTTTTGGGTCAAAGGGATCAATACCACCAAAACCAATTTATTTTATTTTTGGGTGAAAAGTATTCAGTCAAATTTAGTGTTTTATAGCCCTTAGAGACTTCATCAGTGAGGATTTTTTTTTTTTTTTACTTGAGTCCTCAGGCCCACCAAGCTGCCTGTAGTTGGGTTTTTCTTTTATTTCACATTAAAGTGTATAGAGCAGAAGCATTGTATTACCTCCTTCTGCAGTAAGAAAATCAAAACTCCTGCACAATGCATCTAGAATTGTAATTGCATTGTATGCACTCAAATGTTTTAAGCTCTGTAAAAAACAAAATGACACACTCTAGTGTTAAAAGTATTAAGACTCCTGCCTTTTACACGCACTTGAACTTTAATTGCATCCCAGTCTTAGTCTGTAGGGTTCAATATTGAGTTGGCCCACCCTTTGCAGCTATAACAGCTTCAGGCTGTCCACAAGGTTTAGGAGTGTTGCTGACTATGGGAATGTTTGACCATTCTTCCAGAAGCGCATTTGTGGGGTCAGGCTCTGATGTGGATGAGAAGGCCTGGCTCGCAGTCTTTGTTCCAATTCTTCCCAAAGATGTTCTATTGCAGGGCTTGACAAATTTGCTTGGAATCTAGGAGCCAGCTAAAAAAGTTAGGAGCCAGGAACGCGCCCTGTCCCGCCAAGCTCGCGCGCAGAAGCGAACGCATACGTGAGTAGCGCCCGCATATGAAAGCGGTGTTCAAACCACACGTGAGGTATCGCCGCGATCAGTAGAGCGAGAGCAATAATTCTAGCCCTAGACCTCCTCTGTAACTCAAAACATGCAACCTGTAGAATATTTTAAACGTCGCCTATGGAGATTTTAAAGGGTAAAAGTTAGTCGCCATTCCACGAGCGGACGCAATTTTGAAGCGTGACGTGTTGGGTATCAATTTACTCAGCGTAACATTATCTTTCACAATATAAAAAAAAATTGGGCTAACTTTACTGTTACACTTTTTTTTTAAATAAAAAAATAAGATATTTTTTTCCCAAACAAGTGCGCTTGTAAGACCGCTGCGCAAATACGGTGTGACAAAGTATTGCAACGACCGCCATTTTATTCTCTAGGGTGTTAGAATAAAAAATATATATAATGTTTGGGGGTTCTAATTAGAGGGAAGGAGATGGCAGGGAAAACAGACAGGGAAACTCCATTAGCATTGCTGGTTGTCATACCAACTGCCACCACAAGATGGCGTTAGTTCACAGAAGGAAGCATAGGCCTGCAGAAGGCCGCAAAGCCGTGGCCTCAATTACCAGCCGGCGCGGCCCGACGCGATCCCGCGGAGGGGGGGGCAGGGAGACACAGGATACCCCAGCTGTGCTGCCCCAGGCGCCAGGTCGCTAATTCTAGTCGCAATGGCGACCTGGCGCCCGGGGTTTGTCGAGCCCTGTTCTATTGTGTTGAGGTCAGAACTCTGTGCAGGCCAGTCAAGTTCCTCCACCCCAAACTCGCTCATCCATGTCTTTATGGACCTTTCTTTGTGCACTGGTACGCAGTCATGTTGGAACAGGAAGGGGCCATCCCGCAAACTGTTCCCACAAAGTTGGGAGCATGAAATTGTCCAAAATGTCTTGGTGTGCTGATGCCTCAAGAGGGCGTGTACAGGCAGGCATCCCAATACTTTTGACAAAGTATGTGTAATTACTCTTACAAAAGTAAGGTACATTTTTTCCAAATATTTTATTATGTCTTTTCATGTGACAACACTGAAGAAATTGCACTTTCCTGCAATGTAAAGTAATGAGTGTACAGCTTGTATAACAGTGTAAATTTGCCATCCCCTCAAAATAACTCAACACACAGCAATTCATGTCTAAACCGCTGGCAACAAAAGTGAGTACACCCCTAAGTAAAAAAAAGTCCAAATTGGGCCCCATTTTCCCTCCCTGGTGTCATGTGACTCATTAGTGTTACAAAGTCTCCTCAACTCGCGTCTGTCAGACGCGATAGAGGAAAAGCCGAGTCGCAGCTTTTCCTGTTTACACTGTGATCAGCTGTAATTGGAAACAGCTGATCAAGTGGTAAAGGCTCTTTACCTAGATCGGAGTTGCAGTGTGTCAGACTGACATGCCATACCACAATCGCTGCGTGCCCCCACCACGGGTGCGCGTTGGCTTGTTATCCTGCTGGACGACATATGACGCCCAGTCAGGATAACTGAACCACTTACCGGCTGTAATTCTGCTTTAGGCTAAGCGGGAAGTGGTTAAAGTGGTCTTAAAGGCTCAAGGTTTTTTACCTTCATGCATTTTGTGAACCTGTAGTCCTGGTTCACACTGAATGTAGGTTTGAAATCGCACTACTTCCGCACGATTTTAAAACCGCCGGTCAGTGTGATTTCATGTGCAACTTGCAGACATCTGTGCAACTTCATGCACGGATGTCAAGTTTGCACATGTAATTGGCAAAAATAGTGCAGAAAACTTTTTTCAAAGTCAGTGCAAGTCAGTCGCACCAATTTGAACACTTCCATTGCCAGAAATAGGGTGCAACTTGACATGCCACTATAATCTGTCAAATTGCATGACAAGTCGCACCGGTGTGAACAGGGGCTTAATGTCACTTTAATAATAAAAGGTGTGTGTTGTTTGTTTTTTTTTTTTTTTTTTTTTTTTTTTATTAAATCCTGTTGCTTTATTCTGTGACATGTCAGAAACTTTATACCTGCAGTCTTGTAAAGTTACTTAAAAGTCCTAGATACCCTAAAAGCGAGACCTCTTTGCCATATTTACTAACTTTTATCTTGAGTGTTCCCACCAGCTTTTGTGTATAGTACATCCTGCCATCTCCTGTTTTAATATAAATGATAAATCTCCAACAGGGAGAGAGGAAGCTTCCGCCCCTTTAAAAAAAAAAAGAAATTGGGCAAAGGTTTATGGAGATGTCACAAATTTGTATAACCAGACATTAAAAGTACATGTAGTTCACATCAGATATCAATTCAACATACCAGTATTTTAGTTCACGTCTTTAGAATGCTTTAAGCACCCTTTAGAGCCGTATCTAGGGTCGTGCACAACCCGGGACACTAGGGCCACCATATCAAAGCAGGTAGACGAGCATTAAACATTTGGAAAGCAAGGGCATGCAAATTCCAACTATAACATTATCGGCTAAATTTAACATGTCCATTTTTGTGTTTTAAATTTCACATCAATAACCTGTGCATTACTAAATCGGCTGGGGCCAAACCAGAGAAGCCAACCAACTACCCCATACCTTCTCAAATTTGGAAAAGCTGCCCCTATGCTGATATATCGGCTTTTTTAACCTCAATGTTGTGCCCATCTGTGCAAACCACGTTTTGAGGCGAAGGGGGAGTACTGGAAGTCCAATGAAGTAAAATGAGCCTGAAACAATGCCCTGGATGTGGCGTCTTTAACATGCCGATCTGATATTATAGTATCAAGCAAACTTAGTGTTTAGGATCCATGTCAATGGAGATCTGAAATGCGGAGTTCACTGTAGTAACCACAGCATTCCAGTAGCTATGAAGCTTCCGGCACCTCCACTCCATAGCAAGTGTATTAAAGGGGTTGTAAACCCTTGTGTTTTTTTTTTACCTTAATGCATCCTATGCATTAAGGTGAAAAAACTTCTGGCAGTCGCCAGCCCCCCTATTTTACTTACCCGTGCCGTGGAATTCGCTCAGCGGTGACGTGCTCTGCCTCTCTCCACAGGGTCCCGGCTCTTGATTGGATAGATTGATAGCAGCGCAGCTATTGGCTCCCGCTGCTGTCAATCAAATCCAATGACGCTGGGGGGCAGGGCCTGAGTTATACATTTGGCGGCTATGGACGCCGAATTAATGACTCTCGGGAGCACGCCCGCAAGGTAACCCCCCAGGAGAGCCCTTCGCCTAGGGGGTTATCTGATGCGGGGAGAAGCTGCGAGAGCCGCAGAGGGACCCCAGAAGTCAGTGTTCGGGGCCACTCTGTGCAAAACGAGCTGCACAGTGGAGGTAAGTAGAATATGTTTGTTTAAAAAAAAAAAAAAAAAAGATCCTTTATCATGTTAAAGTGGTTGTAAACCCAACCATGCAACTTGCACCTACAGGTAAGCCTAGATTAAGGCTTGCCTGTAGGTGCAAGAAATATTTCCTTAACCTACACGGTTTAGGAGATATTTGCTGTAAAACACAGCACCGATGACGTCACACGCATGCGCAGTAGCGGGTCGGCATCATTGCCGGTTTTCTGAATGGGTTCTTGCCGGCCCGAGCGTGCATGCGTGTGACATCACCTCCGCTCCGGCCAATCACAGCGCCGATAACAGGAAGTCACTCCGGGACAACATGACGGCGCCGGAGGAGGAGATGTGGACCGCTGCGGGGGCCTCGATCTAAGGTAAGTAATACATAATCAGCCAGTATGCGATGCATACTGGCTGATTATGCCTTTGTCTTGCAGGGTTTGTCTTTTTTTCCCGTTTTTGTTCGGAGGGTTTACTTCCTCTTTTAAGTCCTCTGCCTCCCTGTTGCATCTAGCGCATATGGGGTCAGGGCGTACGCCCATGGAATGTAGCCTGAGTGGGGTACGGTGGACTCAATAGAATGTATAATTGTGACAGTCTCTGTTAGATGTTGAGAGACCCCCCCCCGCACTGCATCAAGAGCCTCCTCCCATTGGTCTCCCGGGATATCCCCTATGTCCCTCTCCCACCTTTCACATGCAGAGCTAGGGAATTTCTCCAGATATACCCTCAGGAGCGGAGCATAGCAGTTTGATATAAAGCCCTTGGTAGAATGGGACTGCTGCATAATTCCAAAGATCGAAGTCGGTGACATCTCAGAGGTCCCCAGAGACGGCTGAGCATTCACCGCGTGTTTCAATTGCAAATAATAGAAGAACGTATTAGAGGGAATGCCATATCTAGACTGCAGTTGGACAAAGGAGATTAAATGATCATTAGTCATGTGTTTGATATGCATGACCTAATACCCTTGCCACCTAGCTGCATGCTGTAACTTGGCCAATTTGGGGTAGGTTTGGTTTTTCCAAATAGGATATTTTGTAGTTGTTTAGCTTTCTTCCATATTTTGTGTATAAGCCTGTAAATTGGATACTGTTTATTTGGTTTGGAAAAAAGGTGTGCCTCTAGACCCTCAGCTAAGGCATTGGTCCCACTAAACTGCAACATTGCAGACAGCGTGGCGTCATGAGTTCCATTTTCAGAGGCTCTCTTCCGCACTAGGCCTCCCACCAAGTGTTGAAGATGAGACGCAATGTAATAGAGCCAGCCCTCCCCTATCCTTTTGCTTCTGCAGTTGTTCTAGTTTAATTCTATCATTACCTTTTTTCAGGAAAATAGTGTTGACCACACAGAAATATTTTAGCGGCATAACCACCGGGGAGTTATGCAGATGGTAGAGAAGCAGGGACGTCGCAATCATTTTGACCAGATTGGCCCTCCCTGCCACATAGAGCCATAACTTGGTGAAGCTCCGCTTTAATGTGGAGTACATGTGCAGACCCTGAAACTAAATATCTGTTTTTGTGGTGGCCTGATTCCCCAATAGAAGATTTAAGAATTCCTTTGCTGCTTTCTGGGAAGCACATTAGAATAATGGCTGAGTGAGGTTTTTTTAGTGTTTAGTTTAAACCTGTGAATGTCCCCGATGTCAGGGAGTATGTATGCTATCTGCACTAGAATGACATGCATGCATTTATAATGCTTTTCATTGTGGGAACATTTTTCTTCCCTTTTTCTAAGGAGACAAACAATGATTGGCAGTCAAGTTTTCTGTTTACAAAGAGAATTGAGGCATTTCTGTAGAATTTTATTTGTAGTAATTGGATTAAGTGTGTTTTAATGTAGGTTATTGATACCAGCATTTACTGTACAAAGTATATTTCCTTTTGTAAAGTGAAGTAACATTTATAGTGCATCAGTCATATAACATACAGCTTGTATTTTCATGACTACCCACTGATGATTTAATCTTGCGAAGCCCTATGGGGAATCGCATGCTCATTTGAGACTCTAGTCACTTTCCAGTAAGCATAGCATCTGTTTGAACATTTTTTATTTATTTTTTTCCCCTCTCTGCTTCAGATAGGAGTCTGGGCTTAAATGAATGCTGTACTATGTTGGCCAGGAACAAGTATGTAATAGCAAATACTTTCCAGTGCCAACATGCAAAACATTAAGAAAATACCTTGAAGGGTAATTTAAATAGGATAATGTGCTAGTTTACACTATATAGAAATGCAATTTTTTTTTTTTAACACGTTTTTATTGAACAAATCAGCATTACAATACAGTCAGCTTTCGACAATCAAATATTGCATAGTACAGTATCAATTTGAAATCACCATATGAGGGGGGGGGGGCCATCGGCTGCCCAGCCCGTGTGTGTGTGTGTGTGTGTGTGTGTGTGTGTGTATATATAAAAAAAAAAGTTTATTTAGTATGTTTGGGTGCCACCCATGGGAAGGGGTGGGAGTGGTTTACCCCTATCCGGAAAAGGGGGGGGAATCCATCAGTTGGTCCCCCACCTCTCCGGCTCCTCACCCACTCTCGTCCACCCATGCAGCCCACACCTTATCAAATTTAGTCGGGCATTGCCTGTTCTCGTATGTGAGCTTGTACAGAGGAAGTACTAAATCAACCGCCTTTTGCCAGGCTTTCAATGTAGGGGGTTCGGCCGACTTTCAGTGGAGCATTATCTCCCTCCTGGCATAGAATAGTGAGAATGTAATGCAGAGTTTAGCATACCTGTCCCCCTCAACGTCTCCCAAATAGCTCAAGAGGAGCACCCAAGGTTCCCTTGGCACCAGAGTTCCCAAGATGTCGCTCAGTTTCCCAGCTACGTGGTCCCAGTAAATTTGGATTTTAGGGCAAATTATATTTGTTTCCTCTCCATGTTCAAAAAGTGGCCTTTTTGCTCTGCTCTGTTTCTTTAATTTCTTTTTATTTTTTTGCCTTTTTAGACCCAATTCATTTGTGCTTTTAGCTTGTAGAACAGCAGAGAAAACTGCACGCTTTTATGAAGCTTTTGAAAAGGTTTTGGTATGCTTTGAGCAGCTTTCTTAAAGCCTTTATAAAGACTTAATAAAAAATGTTCTTTAGCAAGGAACCACATTAATATTTATGCTCCAAAAATTAGTGTGTGCTGTAAATTACTTCCAGCATTGTTCTAGTTTCCTCTTGCTGGAGGCTGACATTTTGCTGAAGCCCAGAGCCCCTGAACAAAAATAAATCGTAAAGCAGAACTAAACCTAGTAATTTAACAGTTGCATTCCTGGAATTCCATGATTGCTAACTGTCACATTTGCTTGTGTCCTCTGCCAAACCAGCAAATGGCTGGCCTCCTAACTGATCACGTGCAGCACCATGGCAGTTGCAGATCAAACAGAAGCAGCTTCCTTGGCTGTAGAGGATAGTAGGTCTTAAAGTGGAGTTCCACCCAAAAATTGAACTTCCGCTGTCCGGAATCCCCCCCCCCCCCTCGGTGTCACATTTGGCACCTTTCAGGGGGAGGGGGCAGCAGATACCTGCCAGGTATTTGCTCCCACTTCCGGCGAAAGATCGCTGCAGTATCCACAGCGATCTACGTCATGTCCGGCCCCTCCTCCGTCCCCCCTGTCTTCTGGGAGATGCACAGGTCCCAAAAGACAGCAGGGACCACTCGGAACTTGCAGCACGACTCGCGCATGTGCAGTAGGGAACCAGGCTGTGAAGCCGCAAGGCTTCACTTCCTGATTCCCTTACTGAAGATGCTGGCACCTCTACCTGGGAGCCCGAGGGATGGGTCGGCTTCGGACGAGGACATCGCAGGCGCCCTGGACAGGTAAGTGTCCTTATTTTAAAAGTCAGCAGCTGCAGTATTTGAAAAAAAAATTTTTTGCAGGTGGGACCCCGCTTTAATTCCACTTTAAGGCTGTCAGCAGTTCGGCCTCTACAAACTCCACAGTGCCTAAAAAAGGAGAGCAACTGAGCAGGTGCAGAGCAGTGTGAGACAGTGTATTATTGGATTTTAAACAGTATAGAAACTTTTTTTTTTTGTTGTACATAGCTATACCTGCAAAAGGGACCAACCTGAAGTGATCTAGCAGCACTTAATTTTCTGACTAATCTTCCACTTTAAAGCCGAACCTAAAATGAATTTTTAGTCAAAATTAAGTCAGGCTAGATCACTTTAGCCTAAAGATTTACGGATGTTCAGGGCCTCTGAGCTTTAGGCAATTTACAGCACATACTGATTTTGGTAGCATAATTATTAATGTGGAATGTTTGTTTATGATAAATGTTTTTTTTTTAGCAAGAGCTAGGGGTAAAGTTCCGCTTGAAGTCAATTTTTTTTATGTCTTTACTGCAATAAAATACTTGCATGCCTGCTCACAGGTACACTGAGCTACACATGTGCAGCTTAGCTTACATTTCCAACACAGTGCTAGCGTGGTGTGATGACCAACTCCTGTGACTGAGTTACATCATCCCATGCCTGCAAATCAAGAAGGCTGAATTCCAGCCCCCAAAAGAAGCCAAGGAGAAGATGCCGACATGGTTGAGGGACCTTGAAGGATATCTGATCGTTGGAGAGGAGATTAGTATTTGTATTTGCGGCTGTAGTTCTGCTGCTTTAACACTGGCAAGGGTGCTTGCAATGGTCAACTTTTATTTATTTATGTAAGGGCTGATTTACACTGTGTGCGTTACAGACATTTTACTGCATTGTAAAATGTCTGGCACCGTAAGGACACTCGGAAGCAATTGTTTCCTATGTTTCCCATTCACACTGCATCCTAGGGATACACTGCAGCGTGCTGCAATAAAATGCATACATGCTACATTTTATCGTAGTGCGCTGTACAAAACTGCATGGCACGGTGTACAGTTCCATGAATAAAGTGTATGGTTTGTACACTTCAAATAAAGTTTGTACAAAAAAAAAGAGAGCAGTATGATGTTTTAAATCGCTTACCACACTGCCCCCTACTGCAGCCAGCAGCTGCTGGAGTGGTAAAGTGCTCTGGCAGCTTTCTGTTGTGTGAACCCGGCCTGAAACCTTATGCCAAAAATAAAAAAACTGTTTGTATAACTGCTTAAAAAGTGTTTCCAGGAGTTGGGCTTTAAAGTTTTTAACTAAGTCTACAATACTTATATCTGGTGCAGCTTCCTTACTTCATCCAGGTGTTTTCTTCTGCCATCTTGATTGGCTGTGTGGGATGACCTAACTCCCATGCATGCATGGTAGTTCACTCATCCTGGCACAGGCGCCATGCTGATAACATGACATAACTGAGCTGCACAGTGTACATCCTACAGAAGACTGTGAGCTGGCAGGTAAGGTTTCTTTGTTATTGCAAAAGTGATATTACATGTCTGTGATGCAGTGAAGAGTCTACCTGCTTGTAATTTTATTTTTTTTAGACATTAGTTCCCCTTTAATTTGTTATTAAAATCCATCTCTATCTGCTAGTGCATTTAACGTAACACTCTCCACAGGTTTACAATACTGCTGTCCAAAGGTGTCTCCATTGATCCTCCAGTGGAATGGAGATGGCCCAAGGTGGAAATGTGTTATTGGCCTGCTCACCAGGTACAAATGAAGGGGAAAACGAGCATTAAAAAAAAAAAAGCAAAGCAAATGCAGCTGCCACATTTTAAGAATTGGTTGGCTGCAATATGTTACATTTTTCTGGATTTAATACTGTTTTTTCTTATGTAGCAGATGGAATCTTGGTAATTTTTTGTCTGTTGGCGTTACATTATTTGTGTTTTTTTTTTTTTTTTTTGCATCCAATAGCGAATTCTGGAGCCAGAGGATTTTTTGGATGATTTGGATGATGAAGATTATGAAGAAGATACTCCAAAAAGACGTGGGAAGGGCAAAGCCAAAGTAAGAGTCGCCATAATTTATTCCTGATTTTTAACCATAATTTGATTTATTGGAGTATGAAAAAAGGAGAGTTCAGCTCTAAAATAAGTATAGCCCCTCATTAAAGTACATTTTCTTTGAGCTTTTTTTCTTTATTGACCTTGTTTTTGAATCCAGACACGCTTGCAGTACACCATAGCCAGGTTTTGATGGTGTCAAAGCAATACAGTTTAATCAAGCCATTATCCATGTGATTGTATAGTAAAACAGCAGCAGTAGCTTACCGATGAGTGCTCTTTGAGTCTGAACTGATAAAGGCTTACAATGCTGCTCCTTCCTCTTCTGTTATGATTGCTGATGGTCATCTAGTGTTAAGCTTAGTACACAACAGTTTTTTTCCGTCAACAGAACAGCCGGTTGAATGGAAAAAAAACGGGCAGCTCCGGTTGGAGCCGCTGTACTAACAATCCAATGTTAGTACAGCAATCTTTTCTGCTGTGCTATTGTGTTCTGACAGGGGGATGGCCCCCCTGCCAGAACACTCTGGTGATCGGGAGCCAGTCGGCTGCTGGTTTTCTGAATGGCCAGCTTCTTAAAGAACAGCTGTTTTTATTCATCTGGCCGATGCCACCTGACATTTGGCCCATATGTACTAGGCTTTAGGGTATTTTTTAGGATCCTGAACAATGTGAAATTCACATCGGTTGTGGCAGAACTGTATAATTATGACATCTGGTAATGAGTGGATATGTACAGTTTGTAATGGTTTTTGTTTAACTGTAAACATTAAACTTTCCCCGAAAAAAAAGCAAGTGTAAGGATTCAGCTGAGGCTTCAGGGCCCATTCACACAGGGGCGACTTTGGATCCGACTTGAAGTAGCCCCAAGTCACGATGTTGAGAAAAGCAATTGAAGTGAATGGAGCCGTCTTAATGTACACTACTGCAGTCGCTCCGACTTCAGAAAAGGTTCCTGTATGACTTCAATCCGACTTCAATCCGACTTCTAGGCGACTTGTATCCATTGATTTCAATGGAAGTCGGATCACTGTCCTTTACTGCAGCGACTTTTCAGGAAGTGAAAATAGTTTTTAGGGCAAACCCCTCCCTCCCACAGAGCTGATTTTAGTTTGATTGGCCACTGGAAAGTCGCCTGTCCTGGAGGCGACTTGAAGTCGCCTTCTAAGTCTCCCCAAGTCGTGCTGTGGTGTGCGCTCGGGTCGTTTCGCAAAGAGTCGTGTTGCCCCTGTGTGAATGGGCCCTCAGGGTTATGTATTTGGAGAAGGTAAATCAATCACTATGATGGCCAAACACATGGCAAATTAAGGACAAAACGCTTGCAATCCCAAAAATAACCGAACATGTCAAGGAAACCGGCCTTCAAAACTTCCATGGTGTGGTTTGCTTTAGGGATAGTTTGGATGTTAGAGATGTTTAGGGAAACTTTTATTTTTCATTTCTTTTTAGGCCTAAAGTCTAATTCTGATTGTTTACAAAGAAAACTGCACGTTGAGATTACATCTGAACAATTAAGACAAAATATTAAGGGAGTTTGTGTCCGACATTTTTGTTTACTTATAAAATCCTTATCAATACATATGTTTTCCCTTGGCACTATTTTTTACATTGATGTGCTCCATTTAGCTATTCCTTCCTCTTAAATTTTTACAAGGTGTTTTTTTTTTTTTTTTTGTTTTTACAGGGAAAAGGTTTAGGTGGTGCCAGGAAGAAGCTGGATGCAGCTGCACTGGATGACAGGGACAAGCCGTACGCCTGTGACAGTGAGTCAATTTCCTGATGATTCTATTTAATGTTTTACGTTCACTTGCCCTGTGGTATTGTTCACTGTTTGATCTGTGTTTCAGATACCATCTTCTTCCTTTACCAGATACTTTTTTATTTAGTTTCAGTTTTTTTTAACTGGGCATGTAAATCTTTTCTTTATCTGGCTTTTTTCTTTCTTAAAGGGGTTGTATCAGAGTCATAGTACTATTTTGGTATACCTTTCTCCACCCCACCTTTTTTTTAATAGTTTTTAAGTCTTTGTCAATATGAAGATCAGTACTGAAATACTGCATCTTTTACAATAGTTGCCTTTTATTAACCCATTAAATATAGTATTGATACACTGTTTAAAACTGACTTTTTAAAGAGAACTTGTGTTATATTCATGCAGGGCAAATCAATAGGTTCACTTAGACACTTTCCCTGGTTATATATACTTCCTTTCCTTTGCCCCCTCGCTCCATTTGCCTATGGGAGTGCAGAGACGCAGCTTTGTGTGAGCTCCAGTTCTCATAGCCCTCACATGACAAGATTGGTGCCTTTTGAGTGGTCATTCAGGGTTCTAGTGCTGCTCTTCTCTGGAAGTAAAGGGCAAGTCCGTTCTCCTAGCAAAGGGAAATATAATCAATGGGGGGGAGGGGCAGCAGTTTTAGCGGACCTGTTGCTCTGCGCTACATGGACAAAAGTTCAGGTTCACTTTATATAGATCTATCTGGTAATAGCTTGTGCTTTACAGGGAAGGGTTTCTCTTGTCACTTGTGCAAGCACTATGCCATTATAAAATGATACCGTAAGGCACAAACTATCAAACCTATGCAAATTCATTATTCTATACAAGTAGTATGATTTCTCAATAGGTCTTGGTCTGGACTTTTCTTTCTCCTTAATTTGACTTGAGCTATATTGTATGGATGGTTTAGTAATAGCATGACTTAATAAAACATGCAGGACATGTTAAAAACGGTTTAAATTGGAACATGATGTAATCATGCTCATTTTTGCCACTACAGAAGATCTCTTTAGATACAAAAAGGAAACGGTAACTTTAACAGTCGGACAATTATATAGGCTTACTCAGTAAAGTAGTCCATTGAGTAAAACAACATTTTAATGTGTAATGGCTCACAGCAAACAGATTTAATTTTGCTCTAATCGGATCATTTAAAACATTTTTGATCGATTCATGCAATGTTTTTGGTGGTTTTGCCCTTTAAGGCCTGGTTCACACCTATACAAGTTTCAGTTTGCATATTCCAGGTGCATTTTTGCATTTTTCAATACACATTTTTAACCCATTGAAGTCTATGGAACCAGAAAAAAATTCTTGGCCCTTTCCATAAAATGCAGATGTGAATGTGGCCTATAGGAAACCATGTTAAATGGACTGTAGTGTGTTTCTTCAAAACTTAAACGCACTGAAAAATGCATAGGTGTGAGCCAGGCCTAAAAGTGCCTTAACCACTTGCCTACAGGGCACTTTCACCCCCTTCCTGCCCAAGCCATTTTTCAGCTTTCAACGCTGTCACACTTTGAATGACAATTGCGCAGTCATGCAACACTGTACCCAAATTAAATTTTTATCATTTTTTTCCCACAAATAGAGCTTTCTTTTGGTGGTATTTGATCACCTCTGCGGTTTTTATTTCTTGCTCTATAAACAAAAGAAGAGGGAAAAGTTTGTAAAAAAACTGAATATTTTTTTCTTTTTGCTATAATAAATATTATTTTTTAAACAAATTTTTTCCTCAGTTTAGGCCGATACATATTCTTCTACATATTTTTGGTAAAATCGCGATAAGCGTACATTGATTGGTTTGAGCAAAAGTTATAGCGGCTACAAAATGGGGGATAGATTTATAGCATTTTTCTTAATTTTTATTTTATTTATTTTTTACTAGTAATTGCGGCAATCAGCATTTCTTTTTTTTGTTATCATGACTGCGATATTGCGGCGGACACATCGGACACTTTTGACACATTTTTGGGACCATTCACATTCATACAGCGATCTCTGCTATAAAAATGCATTGATTACTGTATAAATGTGACTGGCAGGGAAGGGGTTAACACTAGGGGGCGAGGAAGGGGTTAAATGTGTTGTCTGGGAGTGATTCTTACTGTGGGGGGAGGGGACTGTCTGGGGGAGGTGACCAATGGTTGTCCCTATGTACAAAGGGACACACCATTGGTCTCCTCTCCCTGACAGGACGTGGATCTCTGTATACACAGAGATCCACGGTCCTGCTCAGTTACTGAGCAATCGCGGGTGCCCGGGAGACTGGCGCGCGTCCCCTAGTGGCTTCAGAAGGCACGACGTCATATGACGTCCGCCCAGAACAATAGGGTCTTCCGCCCACCGTCATTTGACGGTGGGCGGTGGACAAGCAGTTCAACAAGTGTTCTTAGTGTCACTAAAGGCAAAACTTTTTTTTTTTTTTTTTTTTCTTTCCCATCTGTATCCCATCAAGGAGATTTCCCTTCACTTCCTGTCCCTTTAGCCAAACTGGAATGTGAGAAAATCCCTCCAAAGTGAGTTAATCCTGGGGTGTCACCAGAACTAGCATCCTCATTGGATGATTTGCCCTATATTACTGTTCTAATGTTAACCCAAATAACAGTAAACAGGACAAACAGGGTGAATCTCCCAAACAGAGACACAGACAGCAATAAAACCTGACAAGGGTTCTAATCCCTCTCCACTCTATCTAAAAACTAAAACGTTTTCCCCCAGTCGTCTTCCAAGTCAGCCCTTGAGAGATGGAGCTCCTCCTCACAATCAGGAAACACATTGCCATTAATTTTTCCCTCCCTTTAAGAGGCGGTCCCTCAGGTCCCTGGTCAGTCTTAGTGTTTCCTCCGTCCGGAGGAGACATGTTGCCAAAAGGACCTGAGGGGGGGCTCCATCTCCCATGGGCTGACCGGGACAGGTGTCTGCGGGTGCAGCAGTGGGTGTCAGCAGGGCTGACTGTGTGGAGTCTCTGCGGCAGGGGGTCAGTGGACCTTACCGGAGCCGCATCACTGGTGTGGAGGAGGACGGTTCTTTGACCACGGGCAACCCTCCTTAGGCTGTGGGCAGGAGGTGTCCCGTGTTCGAATTTCCTCTGTGCCCAGGTGAGGAGAAAGGCGCCATTGCTGCGTTCCCTTGGCGTCAGCGGGGGGGCGTGTACCCACGTCTGAACGCCGCTTGACCCGGAAGATGCAGGGCGTCACTTCCGGGTAGGAATGACGCAATCGGCGTGCGCCGGGGAAGCTGGTCCGATCCCCTTAAAGGCGCGGGAAATTCGAAAGGTCGGCTGGTGCTAGTAGCGTGGACGCGGCTGCAGACGGCAGTATCGAACGCCACAGCAAGCCAGGATGCTGGAAGAGGATGAGATTCCATCGGCCCAGGCTCCAGAAGGCAAAAGCACCAGCAGGATGCAGGTAGGCACCAGTGGGTGACCTTTGTATCCTTTGTATTGGGACAGCAGCTAGGTGGTGATGGTGCACTAGCAAGCTGGGGCCAGGGGGTTACTAATGTCACTGGGTGTGCACTTTAGTATTGTTTGGTGCAGTGTGTATTTTTTTTCTCACCGCCATGGGTCCCCCTGTGTTTATCTTTTGGCAGGTGAAACCACCTAAAGAGCCAAAGCCCACTCCCAAGAAGCGGTGTGCAAAGTGTAATACCAAGATGCTCTTGGAAAACACAGAACCGCTATGCAAAACATGCATTGATAAACTGATTGAAAAACAGTCAGATGCAGTTTATGCGAAGATTTTTGGATCCGTAAGAGATGATATGGCTAACACCTTTAAGGATATCAAAAAGTTTATCGCAGAAGTTAAACCTCCAGCAGTTCCTACTGGAGTTTCCTCTCCCATGGCCTCACCCAGATCAGAAGTCGCCTCAGGGTCGCACGAGTCGGTGAGAGAGCGAGCGGGCAGCAGCACAGCTAGTGTTATGGCTACCAATAGCTCAGATCCAGAGCAGGAAGATGGGAGAGAAGAAAGAAAGGGACCCAAATACAAGTTATCTCTAGAAGACGTGGATGATTTGCTTGGGGCCATTTACGAAACTTTGGAAATTAAACAGGAAAAAGAACTGCCTTCCAAACATGACCTGATGTACCAGGGTCTGAGGAAGAAAAAATCCAAAGTATTCCCAGTTCATCCGGTAATGTCAGATACCGTGAAAAACAAATGGGCAGACCCAGAAAGGAAACCTTTTTCTTTCTCGTACATCACGGGACACAGAGCGGCATAGTCATTACTATGTGGGTTATATAGTTTACCTTCAGGTGCTGGCACTGGCAACTTCCAAACCGGAAGTACCCTCCCCTATATAAGCCCCTCCCATCCGGGAGCACCTCAGTTTTTTGCCAGTGTCTAAGGTGTTGGCCAAGAAGTAACATGTGTTTTTCACTGAGCTTGCGTACAGGTTCTTTTGGGCCTCAATAAGCTATTCCGGATCCGACCAAAAAAGCTTCATAGCTAAACGGTCGGTACCCGGGCCTTGCAGAGAAGAGCAAGGTTTTGCCTGTAATGCTTCTCTTAGGAGAGCTGGACCCTGGGATCCAGAGCTCTGGTCATACCCACGACCAAGATGTTTTCTGTGCAGGGTGCTATACAGGTCCAGGGGAGTGGAATCCTTGGGAACCCGGTCCCTGAAGGTTTAATTACAATGCCTGCCGTGATAGGTGAAGTTTGGGCTTCTGTGGACCAAACAGAGTCCTGCGGCGGGGAAAAGGTAAGTGGGGGCCCCTCAGGAACTTGGTTCTATTGGGGGACCCCCAAGCCTAATATGTCTTTCTGCCTGTTACCTAACGGTATTCCCGCTAAATATCTATGCATGCCTGTAACTACTAAAAAATGTAATATTTTTAATAGTGGTCAAGAAAAAAAATAAAAAATATATAGACTGCGGTACCTGTGTTAATCCACTAGAGGCCGCTGTGGAACGTTTCTTGTCATGTGGACTGGTTTCTTTTCATCAGAGCAAGTCCAGGCAGATGGTGAGTTCTCTTGTGGGAAACTGCTTCCTCTGCCATGTTGCAATGCTCGTCCATCCCCCGGCCTGCGGCAAAAGGGCCCTGTCTCCTGTCCCTAGTTTCCCTTTTCAAAAAAGAGCGCCGAAGGCGCACGTGCCCGCGCCTCTATATATAGAGGTGAGCTGGGAAAGGGGGCGGAGCTTGGGGGATGGCGCTCTGTGCGCAGCGCTTCTGCGCATGTGCGGGCGTCCCAGCATGTTAAAAGGCACAATTATGTGTTGTGAGCTGGCTATGGAGTGCAGAGACAGAGCTGGCAACATTTAAAAAAGGCATACAGCAAGCGGTTGATGCAGGCATCCCCATAGAAAGGCACATTAGTAGACACCAACTGTTTTTATAGCAGCAATTGTGCTAGACTATTGTCAGTAAGTGGTGTATTTCGGCTGGAATACCTCCAGCTTTGGGCTTAGGAATATGCCGTCTAAAAACTCCGGGACTAAAAATCCCAGGAAGCATAGGGGGTCTCCATCGGGCTCTGTGGATCTTGGGCATGCTTCGGCTGCACCAATCTCCCCTGAAGAATCAGAGGTTAGTGACCGTAGAGCACCCTCAGGAGTACCTGGTACTGTGGCTGTCCTCAGTTCACCTGCTCCTGTGTAAGTAACAGAGGAGGTTTTTTCCTCAGCTCTGGGAGGACTGGAAGAAAGATTGACAACATTTGATCGCTGCTTCCCTGTCAGAGGGAAAGCGCGCTCGATCTCCGTCTCCTCCCTCAGAGTACCTGTTAGCAGAGCAACAGTCCCATACAGGGATCGACCTACCTGAAGGGGATCAGGATGAGGTTGATTCTGTTGTAGAGGAATCAACAGTGGAAGAGCCATTCTCAGCATCACATGCTGAAAGATTATGGGTTCAGTCCCTGACTAACATGGTCCGATCAGCATTTAAAATGCCCCTTGCGGAGCCATCATCTACTTCTGTCTCCTCGTTGGGGTCGCTAAAAGCTCCCCAGACTGTTTGTTCCTTTCCAATCCATCCTTTACTGGAAGGGCTCATTTACCAGGATTGGGAGCATCCTGATAAAATATTTACTCCTCCCAAGAGATTTCAGGTGGTCTATCCCATGGAGGATAAGTTCATCAAAAAATGGAGGGTCCCTACAGTGGACGCAGCCATCTCTTGTGTGAATAAATCACTGACATGTCCAGTGGATAATGTCCAAATGTTCAAGGACCCAATAGATAAAAAATTGGAGTCCTTATTAAAATCTGCTTTTGCTACAGCAGGCTTGGTGACACAACCAGCAGTGGCAGCTATTGGGGTCTGCCAAGCAGTGAAGGATCAGTTGAAACAGGTCTTAAGGGACTTGCCAGATCAGCAGGCTCTTGCCCTAGCTGATCTACCTAGAGCCTTATGCTTTGCGGTTGACGCTATAAAGGATTTAATCCATCAGGCCTCCCGCCTTACGCTGTCTGTAGTACATATGCGCAGGCTTCTGTGGCTCAAAAACTGGTCTGCTGAAGCTCCCTGTAAAAAATTGCTGGTCAGCTTCCCATTTCATGGTGAACGCTTATTCGGGGAAGACCTGGACAAATATATCCAGAAAATTTCCAGCGGTAAAAGTACACTCTTGCCGGTTAAACAGAGTTAGAGGTCCCTCTTTTAAGAGGCCTGCTTCTCCAGTCCCTAGGACATCGGCTGTGAAACAGTTCCGACGGCCTCCTCGGTCAAATCCCGGGGGTAAAAATCAGGGAGAATTGCAGGGTAACAAGAAACCCTGGATCAGGAGAGGTACAAAACCTCCCCCAAAGTCAAATGCATGAAGGGTTGCCCCCACTCAATTGGGTGGGGGGAAGACTTCAGTTGTTCGCAGAGACCTGGCGGGACACGATCAGAGACAGATGGGTGCTCTCCGCAGTAAGTCTGGGATACAAATTGGAGTTAAAAGACTCCCCTCCTTCCCATTTTATAAGGTCAAACGTGCCAAGGGATCCCCAGAAGAGAGGATCCCTCCTGTTGGCACTAGAACAATTATTGCTCCAAGCAGTAATTATAGAGGTTCCCCTGGAAGAATGGGGGTTCGGGTTTTACTCAAACCTCTTTACAGTCCCGAAGCCAAACGGGGACGTGAGGCCCATAGTAAATCTAAAAGGGCTAAACAAATTCCTACATATCAGGACTTTCCGGATGGAGTCGATCCGATCGGTGGCCACTGCCCTACAAGGGGAGGAATGGTTAGCCTCGATCGACATCAAAGATGCTTATTTGCACATTCCCATCTTTCCAGTCCACCAAAAATTTCTACGCTTTGCGGTAGAAGGGCGCCATTTTCAGTTCAGAGCCTTACCCTTCGGTCTGGCCACAGCACCACGAGTGTTCACAAAAATTCTGGCCCCATTATTGGCCAATCTAAGAACACGAGGTGTAACGATAATGGCATATCTAGACGACTTGTTGCTGATAGACCACTCAGTGGAAAAACTAGACGTGGTTGTTCACGAGACAATCGAGTATCTGGAATATCACGGTTGGATTATCAACCGAGACAAGTCAGCCCTAAAACCAGTCAAAAGTCTGGAATACTTGGGGCTAAGGCTGGATTCAGACCAGAGAAAAATTTTCTTGCCTCAAGAAAAGGTGTCGTCTTTGAGAGATTTGATCCACCTAGTGGGTACAAAAAGACAGCCATCCATACGCCTGTGCATGAGGCTGCTGGGAAAAATGGTGGCATCATTCGAAGCAGTACCCTATGGTCAATTCCATTCAAGGAATTTGCAAAGGGCTATACTGTCAGCCTGAAACAAAAGAGTTCAGGCCCTAGACTTACCAATGTCCTTGTCCCCTTCCGTTCGCAAAAGCCTCCGTTGGTGGTTGGTTCCCCAGAATCTGGAAAAAGGGAAATCCTTCAGTCCGATTTCTTGGAAGGTGGTCACTACAGATGCCAGCCTTATAGGCTGGGGAGCAGTACTGGAGCAATGGTCTCTCCAGGGCAGATGGTCGGATGCAGAAAAGGCCCTGCCCATCAATCTCTTAGAGATACGAGCAGCCCGGTATGCCCTAGTAGCATGGACATCCAAACTCCAAGGGTCCCCTGTCAGAATTCAATCGGACAATGCCACGGCAGTGGCATATATCAATCATCAGGGTGGCACCAGGAGTCGTGCAGCCCAGAGGGAAGTAAATTGCATCCTGAAATGGGCAGAAAGATATGTCCCAGCCATATCTGCGGTATTCATTCCAGGAGTGGAGAATTGGAAGGCGGACTTTCTAAGTCGCCAACAATTATGCCCAGGGGAATGATCCCTTCACCCCGAGGTTTTCCGGACAATATGTCAGCGGTGGGGAACACCGGATGTAGATCTGCTAGCATCCAGATTCAACGCAAAAGTGGACAGGTTTGTCTCTTGGACAAGGGAGCCCCTAGCTTGCGGCTCGGATGCCCTAGTGTTCCCTTGGGATCAGTTCAAGCTGATATATGCATTCCCACCGCCACAATTGTTACCTCGATTACTCCGCAGAATCAGGGTAGAAAAGAAACCAGTGATTCTGGTGGCTCCAGCGTGGCCCCGAAGAGCATGGTACGCGGAGATTGTAAAAATGTCTGTGGGGGAGTCCTTGGACCCTCCCACATCGTCCGGACCTGCTTTCGCAAGGACCGATATACCACCCTTCCTTACCAGCCCTAGGTTTGACAGCCTGGCTATTGAAGCCCACATTCGAAAAAAAGAGAGGTCTCTCTAATCCTGTGGTATCTACCATAATCAATGCCAGGAAGCCGGTATCCAGGCAGATCTACTATAGAATCTGGAAGGCGTACATCGCCTGGTGTGAGGCCAAGAAATGGCATCCACGTAAGTACGTAATAGGTAGGATTATGGACTTCCTACAGTGGGCTGTAGATAGGAAGCTTGCCTTGAGTACTATCAAGGGTCAGATTTCGGCCTTGTCAATATTTTTTCAGAGGCCCTTGGCTTCGCATTCACTAGTCAAAGCCTTTATACAAGGAGTGATGCGTATTAGCCCTCCGGTTAATATTCCCATATGTCCATGGGACTTAAACCTGGTTCTGTCGGTTCTACAGAAACAACCATTTGAACCATTACAGCATATTTCCCTGGTTCTTCTCACCAGGAAATTGATTTTTCTAGTAGCCATTTGTTCGGCTAAAAGAGTGTCGGAATTAGCCGCTATGTCCTGTAGGGAGCCATATCTGGTTATCCATAAGGACAGAGTAGTGTTACGTCCTCATCCAGCCTTTCTTCCTAAGGTGGTATCGAGGTTTCATTTGAACCAAGATGTGGTTCTTCCTTCTTTTTTCCCCAAGCCTAGTTCAGTAGAGGAAAAATTATTACATTCTTTGGATGTAGTAAGAGCAGTTAAAGCTTATCTAAAAGCCACTGCTCAGATTCGCAGAACGGATACTTTGTTTATTCTGCCGGAAGGCCCCAGAAAGGGTCAGGCAGCGTCAAAATCTACTTTAGCCAAGTGGATTCGACAGGTCATTATGCAAGCCTATGGCTTGAGAAGGAGACCGCCTCCGTTCAAAGTTAGGGCGCACTCCACGAGAGCAGTTGGAACTTCATGGGCAGTGCATCACCAGGCCTCCCTGGCTTAAATCTGTAAGGCCGCAACATGGTCTTCAGTACACACGTTTACTAGGTTCTACCAGGTGGACGTTAGAAGTCAGGAGGATGTCGCCTTTGGGCGCAGTGTGTTGCAGGCCGCAAAAGATCCTCATGTCTGATAGCGCTCAGCTTATGTATGGTGTACCCCCCCTCATTGGGCATTGCTTTAGGACATCTCACATAGTAATGACTATGCCGCTCTGTGTCCCGTGATGTACGAGAAAGAAAATAGGATTTTTATAACAGCTTACCTGTAAAATCCTTTTCTTGGAGTACATCAGGGGACACAGAGCTCCCACCCCTCTTTTGGGGACTCTTATTGCTTTGCTACAAAACTGAGGTGCTCCCGGATGGGAGGGGCTTATATAGGGGAGAGTACTTCCGGTTTGGAAGTTGCCAGTGCCAGCACCTGAAGATAAACTATATAACCCACATAGTAATGACTATGCCGCTCTGTGTCCCGTGATGTACTCCAAGAAAAGGATTTTACAGGTAAGCTGTTATAAAAATCCTATTTTTTGCGGCCAGTCATAAAAAGCGATTTCCTTTTAGTGAAGATCCAAAAGAAGTTTGGAATAAAAATCCCAAATTGGATGCGCCACTTTCTAAGGTCTCAAAAAATTCTTCATTGGCATTTGAAGACATGGGACACCTAAAAGATGGCATGGATAAAAAGGGCGACATTATCCTAAAAAAGAGCTTGGGAGACAAGTGTCGCTAGTCTGAAGCCAGCCCTAGCCACCACTTGCGTGGCAAGAAACTTAGAGTTTTGGCTCTCACAGCTGCAAGACCATATTAAAAATGGTACGCCTAGGGAGGAGATTCTAAATACACTTCCAGTTCTCTCCAAAGCGGTTGGTTATATTGCGGATGCATCCGCAGAATCAGTCAAGCTAGCAGCAAGGTCAGGTGGACTAGCAGTTGCAGCAAGACGTGCGATTTGGATGAAGACCTGGACAGGCGATGCGGCATCCAAAACAAGGCTGTGCAATCTCCCAATGACTGGGGATTTGCTTTTTGGTTCCGGCCTGGACGAGGCCTTGGAAAGAACAGCGGACAGGAAGGAAGCCTTTCCGGCTGAAAAACGAAAACCTCCACAAAAGAGGTTTTTTCGTGGGCGAAGAGATCGTCCCCAAGAACAAAAGAAAGAGTACCCTAAGAAAAACTGGACAGGTCACAAGGGGAAACCAAAGAGTAATGTCCTCTTTGGCTCTTCTAACCAAGCTGCCAAACAATGACAACAGAGTGCCAGTAGGGGGAAGACTGGCTACCTTCCTACCTCAATGGCAGAAGGCGACAGCCAATCAGTTTATTCTGGACATTATCGCAAGGGGCTACTCTCTGGAATTCAACTGTCATCCTCCAGAGAGATTTCTAGTAACGAGACTTCCCAGGGATCCAGAGAAAGCCAAGGCTCTTCCACTGTTGCTAGGGGAGATGGTGGACCAGAAGGTCCTTACTCCAGTCCCAGAGAAGGAAAAAAAGAAGGGGTTTTTACTCTCACATTTTTGTGATCAAAAAACCTTCCGGGAAGTTTCGGTTAATACTAAACTTAAAACCGTTAAACCAAGCGATTCAATACAAAAAATTTCGCATGGAATCCATATTTTCGGTCAAAAACATTCTACAACCAGAAACCTTCATGGCGACCATGGATCTCCGAGATGCATATCTCCACATTCCCATCCGACAGGAGTCGCAGAAATATCTGAGGTTAGCAGTGGAGATAGAGGGAAAGGAATATCATTTCCAGAGCAGAGCTCTCCCTTTCGGGTTATCCTCATCCCCAAGGATATTCACCAAAGTGTTAGCAGAAGCTCTGGCCCCTCTATGGTTAAAAAAGATGACCGTAATACCATACTTAGACGATCTACTATTTGCAGCGCCTTCGAAAGCACAGCTGACAAAAGACCTCACAGAAGCTCAACTGTGGTTAAGGTCACTAGGCTGGATTCTAAACGTAGAAAAGTCCAATCTGTGTCCCACTCAGAACATTCGGTTCCTGGGATATCTGCTCAACTCCATAGAACAGAAGACTTCCCTACCGGAGGAGAAAATCCAAAACCTCATCAAGAGGGTGAGTTTAATACAGAACAACCTCCCAATAGCTATCAGGGAGCTGATGTCGGTTCTGGGTCTGATGACATCATCGATACCAGCAGTCCAGTGGGCAAAATACCATCTAAGGTCACTTCAAGTATTTCTCTTAAAAAACCAAAGAGAAGATCTGGACATGTCAGTTTTACTCCCGACATCCGTAAAAAGGTCGCTGTGGTGGTGGAGGATCCACACGAACCTAAATCAGGGTCTGGCTTGGTCATTTCCGACCTCACAGAAATTGACCACAGACGCAAGCAGTTGGGGTTGGGGAGCTCACCTAGCAGGGCAACCTGCTCAGGGGAGATGGTCCCCAGAAGAAGCCAAGGCATCTTCGAACTGGAGAGAACTTATGGCGATAGCCAAGGCCATGGAGTTTTTCCAAAACCAACTCAGAAGTCATCACATTCTGATTCTTTCGGACAATGCCACAGCAGTGGCTTATGTGAACAAGCAAGGGGGCACAAGAAGCCCATCCCTAAGCCACATCTCCAACCAAATTTGCAGGTGGGCAGAAGGGAATCTGCTGTCACTAGGAGCAGTCCATCTAAAAGGGGAAGACAACCAAGTAGCGGACTTCCTCAGCCGCCAGGAGATCTCCCAAGAGGAATGGGTATTACACCCGGAGGTGTTCGAGGAAATTACAGCCCGCTGGGGAATGCCAAACATAGACCTGTTTGCCTCTCGGAAGAATGCTCAGGTGAAACATTTCTTCTCGCTAACCCAGCAAGATCAGCCTCTTGGGATAGACGCTCTACAAAACCCTTGGAACTTCAAGCTATGCTATGCCTTCCCTCCGGTTCATCTGATACCGCGGGTGGTAAAGAAGTTTCTACAGGAACAGATGAAACTGATACTGATCGCACCATACTGGCCCAAGAGAACCTGGTTCTCTCAACTCCTCAGTCTCTCGGCAGCAGAGCCGTGGCTTCTACCTCACAGGGAAGACCTGATGTGTCAGGGACCCCTGACAGGCCTAAAACAAGAGAGTTTCAAATGGGCGGCCTGGTTACTGAGGAGGACCTCTTGAGATCTAAAGGACTCTCAGATAAGGCGGTGACAACGCTTCTGAGCGTTAGGAAACCAAACACCAGAGCCATCTACAGAAAGACCTGGAGAAAATGTAACAGTTGGTGCACTGAAAATAAAAGACTAAAAATGGATACACCCACCATCCTTGAATTTTTACAACAGGGAGTTGATAAAGGGTTAGCGCTCAGTACTTTGAAAGTACAAATTGCAGCGCTATCGGTGTATCTAGAAAGGACACTACAAGAGGACCCTTTGGTCTCTCGTTTTTGCAGGGCATTGGCAAAATACAAAAAGCCCAAGATACAAAAATGTCCCACTTGGGATTTGTCAGTGGTCCTCAGGGGAATCATTAAACCTCCCTTCGAGCCACTACAAGATACATCTTTAAGATTATTGACTCTTAAAACAGTTTTCCTAGTAGCCATCACAACGGCACGGAGGATAGGGGAAATACAGGCTCTATCCGTTAGAGAACCTTTTTTGAAGATTAACGACGATCGAATCGTCCTTCAAACAGATCCGGGATTTACTCCAAAAGTGACGTCAACTTTTCACAAATCCCAGGATATAGTCTTGCCTTCATTTTGCAGTTCACCCAATAACAGCAAAGAGCAGGAACTAAGTCTTCTTGATGTCAGAAGGTGTCTACTTCAATATTTAGAAGTCACTAATGAATTTAGAACATCAGATGCCCTATTTGTCTTATACGCAGGCCAACTAAAGGGTAAGCAAGCGTCCAAAAAGACAATAGCTAGATGGATCAAGACAGCCATATTAGAGTGCTATAGTGCCATGGAAATTACACCAACTAAAGAACTTAAAGCTCATTCAACAAGGGCTTCAGCAGCCTCATGGGCAGAAAGGGCAGGAGCCACTCCAGAACAAATCTGCAGGGCTGCAACCTGGTCAAGATTCTCGACCTTTGTTCAGCATTACAGACTGGATCTGATTTCCAGCCAGGATCAGGCTTTTGGTAGGAAAGTCCTCCAAGCCGTTGTCCCACCCTAGAGTTGGTGAGTTCTTGGTTATCCTCTCAAGGGCTGACTTGGAAGACGACTGGGGGAAAAGCAGAGTTAGTTTCTTACCGGTAACTCTGTTTCCAGTAGTCTTCCAAGGCAGCACGATCCCACCCTAAAATGTCTAACCTCGTGGGGTTGTGTTGTGTATTATATCATTTCAGATTCCGGCCTTCGGTTCTCGTGGATGACTGACCAGGGACCTGAGGGACCGCCTCTTAAAGGGAGGGAAAAATTAATGGCAATGTGTTTCCTGATTGTGAGGAGGAGCTCCATCTCTCAAGGGCTGCATTGGAAGACTACTGGAAACAGAGTTACCGGTAAGAAACGAACTCTGCTTTTTTGGCTTTAGTGACACCTTTTAGCATAGCATAACATATAAAATGGGTTAGAGCATGAAGTGATTTCCTAGCAATAGCCATTGTGATTATTAAATGAACAGGATAGCAGCCAAATTGTTAGAGTGAAATTATTTCCTTTCTGCTTTATTTCTCTATTCCTGCAATGACAGTTTTTTGTTATTTTTTGGAGGCTTTTTTTTTTCATCGAAATGTGAATATCTGATGTGATGCTGTTACCTAGGGAAATATGTTTTGGAGCCCTGTGCCATGCATGTTTTCTTTGTAGTAAAGGAACTTGTTTTATGTAAGCACTAGTTGATAGGTGTGTGTTCCTTAAAAAAAAAAAAATTTCCAGCATGCTTCCTGTCCTATAAATGCCAGTGGCCTATTTTGTAACAATGAAATGGGCTCTCTGGGGATCTGTTAATGTTGTATGTTCTATGAATCATTTATCTTAGGAAGCAATCAAATGACTAATGCCTTTGTGCTCAAGTTCCTTAATTGATTTTGTTAAATTAAATGAAAATTGACAATTCACTGTGCTTTTTATGTCTATTTAGTTTAAAGACAGATCAACTCAAAATTAATGGAAAACATTTAATCTCAGTGATTGTTGTGCTCTAACGTCCAATATTGCTGTTTACCCAAAAAAGTCTTTCTACACTGTGCTGTCACTGTGAGCCTATTAAATTGTTTTAGGCCTAATTTGGCAATAAATATGCCAAAAACTGCAACCCACTGCCAACCTGTATTCTTGCTGGTTGTTTAATGGTTCATATGTTTGGCTCCGGCATACAGCAGCTGTTTTTTTATTTTCAGACTTGAGTGTTGATGGCCAATATATTATGATGATTTGGCTACTTAACACAATCCTCTACTGATATATGGGTATCTTGTGTCTGCCATTCAAATGTTTATTTTTCAAGAAGTATAGTGCTAATTTTTTTTCCTTATGGCTAATTCATACTATATGTGGTGGCAGATGTTCTACAATTTACTATACTATCAATTTAGGTGGAACATAGACACGAGATGAGTCACCTAATCTAGCCACTATTGGGCAATGATCTCCTCAGTTGAATTGCCATTGCCACCCAATGCTCCCTGTAGATGCGTGATACTGGCAGTATTTCTCTTATCGTCTATGGACTGACACAGCTCTCATACTGTTTACGTGTGGGTATATGTCCCTGCTTGCAGGAGAAGACCTAGGCAGAATGTTAGATGTTAGAAACATTCTAGAAAAAAACCAGAGCTGAACAGCCCCGCCCGGGGGGCGGTCCCTCCGGACATTACCCTCCCACTTGCAGCTAGCAGCCTCAGTTTTTTTTCTGCCTAGCAGAAGGAGAAGACGTGGCTCTCTCAGGAGCCAGTCTCCTGGAAGATTTTACTTTTAATTTTTATTCCTTTTGGGAATTTTTATTTTATTTTTGAGACCTTCAATCAACTGTCGGCTGGGCAACAGGTTGGGTACACTGGTATCCTCGTAGTCTTCCCTGTCCGACCATCGAGCGTGCTGATCCTCGCCTTGTGTGCATGAGACTCAGTTTACGACATGCCCCATGACTCCAGGGGTGGCCGGGTTGCTTTTAGCTCCCGCGGTCCTCTCAAGATTGAACAGTACCTGACTGACTGCATCTCTCGCGGTGGACCGGACCGACAGCTACGCAGTACTGCTCTGTGATAGGTCTGTCTGAAACAAGCCAGTGGGTCCCTCTGGGATGGGTAAGTAGTCTCTCCTGCTACAGGTGAGTACATGCTGGCTGTGTTTCTTTATATGGGGGGTTTCTCCCTGTTCCCCCCCCCCCCCTGTTATGCTGCTCTCTGCACCCTGTACTGGTGCTGTGTGGGGGTGCTTGGGGGTCACTCTGCCCTGGCTGGGGGCGCTCATGTCTGTTTTAATGGCCCTGGGGCAGTGTTCTGGTGTGTGAGTGTTGTACATACTGTTGTGGAGTAGTGGTTTACATGCATGCTTAGCAAAGTTAAGCTTCACAGGTTCAGTTCCTGAGTGGGGCTAATTGTGTTCAAACGGCCGCCCCAGCGCTTGCCATGCCACAGCCAGTGAGGGCAGGAGCTCCTGCCTTGTGGTTAGTGAACCGGACTGGCATGCAGAACCTCACAGGTTCAATTCCGCATGGAGCAACCGCTACACATGTGCGCCATTAGCGCTGTGAGTTTTTTTTTAAAAAAACGCGCTCGGTGGCCATTTTGCCATGGATCGATGGCGCAGTAATGTGCGCAGCCGGCGGCCAATTTCTTGAAGCCGCTGCATTTTTGCTTTCAGTTTCGGCCTCTATCGGCTGCTGCTGCGGCGCGAATCTCACAATCTCCTCACAGTCCAGTCTCCTCACTCTCCCCAGGCTTCACCTGCACGGCAGCGCGGTTTCATACAGCGGAATGAGCGGTCCTTACAGGGGTTGGTGAGTACTCTGGGTATCCCCTCCTCAGCTTCATCATAGCCAGTGAGTGGACTGTGTTACTCACTATGATAGTGTTTAAAAGTCTCAGAGGGTGGCAGTATGGAGTCTAGTTCACCTGCTTCTCCACACTTGTCTGAGGCAACTGGCAGTGCTCCTGCACCTGTGGTCCCTAGCGACTAGTTGTCGACAGTCCTGGAATCATCCTTGTCAGGATGGAAGCGGTGTGCGAGCATCCTCCTGTAGGGGAGTGCTCTGTCTCAGATATGGGCCTAGCTGTTGCTGCTCAGGACCCTAGCTCTGAGGATTTTCAAGTTTTTAAACAGGATATTCCCTGTGAGGAAGACCCCAGTTCTGAAAAACTGACAGGGTGCTTGTAAGTGAACTCATTGATGCTGTGAGGAACACTCTCAAGCTGAATGTTGAGGCCGAGGAACCTCGGGTAGAAGCTGTCTCCTTTTGGTTTCTTTAAAGCCGTTCATTCAAAAAGTTTTTTTCCATATGTGCCTTTTTTTGATACATTCATTGATGAAGTCTTGGTTAAGCCGCAAAAGACTTTGACGGTCCCACGGCGCCTAGCCATGAGGTACCCCTTTTAAGAAGGACCTGGTTAAGAAGGGGCTCTCCCCCCAGTGGTTGACCCCCCGGTCGCCTGTTTGAATAAGGCTACCACGCTCCCAATGGAAGGGACTCCTGCATTTAAGGATCCCACTGACAGGAGGTTTAGAAGTGGTGAGTAGAACTATGTTTACCTTATTGGGGTCTGCCTTACGCCCTATAGGGGCGGCGACACTTGTCTCAAGACGCTCACAGGATGGGCAAAGATTTTGCACCAGACAGTGCAGGAGCATAATCTCCCTCCTGAGACCATTACCCTGCCTCACCAACTGGCGCAAGGTTTAGTCTCTGTGTGCGATGCCACTTTGGATGCAGCCCCTTTAATTTCTGGGGCCTGTATCTGCTGTGGTGCTGCGCGTCGCCTTATCTGGCTGAAATGCTGGTCGGCCGACCTAGCTTCCAAATAGCTCCTGGCTGACTTGCCCTTTAAGGGCAGTAGACTGTTTGGGGCCGCCCTGGATGCCATTATTATGGATGTCACAAAGGGTAAGAGCACCTTTCTTCCTCAGTCTGTTACGGAAAAGGAGCCCCACCGTAGGTTGGGCCCTTACTTTCCGGCAAAGAATAATGAGTTTCTTCTCGTCAGTCAGAATCCACAGGTAAGCCCTCCCAGACTGGAAATAGTGCGGCTGGGGGACATAAGCGTCCCTGGGTGCATAAGCCTACCAAGCAAGCTCCCAAGCCCACCGCCGCATGGAGTCTTGCCCCTGCCCGACTCTGGGGTGGGGGGACGTCCTTGCAGGTTCACGGTTCGGTGGACCTCCCGGATCTCCGACCGGTGGGTGTGCGAGCTGGTCACATCAGGGTACAGGTTAGAATTCTGTTCCTGGCCCCCAGACAGATTCTTTCCCTCAATTCTCCCTCTCCTTCCTGCCCGTCGGGCGGCCCTCTTTAAGGGCCGTACAAGATTGATCAGGTCCGGAGTGATTGTGCTGGTTCCGTCACAGGAGAGGTTGTTCAGGGTTTCTACTCGAATCTGTTTGTAGTTCCAAAAGGTGGACGGGGGTTCGGCAAAACCTGGGCCTCAAGGCCTGATTGCCTTTCTGATGGTGCAAAAGTTCAGCATGGAATCCATTCACGCGGTGTTAACTACACTCCATCAAGGGGATTTTCTGGCATCCTTGGACATCAAGGCCGCCTACTTGCATGTTCCGATCTGCGCACATCAACGGTAGTTTCTGCACTTGCGATCGGCGAAGACCACTATCAATTGTGGCTTTTCCCTTCCGCCTAGCCTCGGCACCAAAGGTTTTTTACCAAGGTGCTTGCTCCGGTTCTAGCCTTGCTGAGACAGCGAGGCATTGCTATTATGGGCTATCTGGACGATCTTCTTCTAAGAGCAGACAATGGCTCAGAATTAGAAGTGTGACTATTGTCAGTCAGACCCTTAGGGACTTCGAGTGGCTCCCGAACATTCAGAAGTCGGTCCTGGTCCCGGCTCAGCATTTGGAGTATCTCGGTCTGATCCTGGACTCCATGGAGGCGTAGGTATTCCTAACCCTGGAGAACTTACTGACTTTTCAATCTGTAGTGCGGGTCCTGACGTCTCGGGAAGGGTCGTCAACCCGTTTTTGCATGAGAGTCCTGGGACTCATGAGGGCCTCGTTCGAGGCTGTTCCGTATCCCCAATCACACACATGGGCAGTAAGAGATCCTGTCCACTTGGGACAAATCCCCGTTGTCCTTGGATCTTCAGATCCAGATGAGTCACTCACTCAGGGCGTCCTTGGCGTGGTGGTTGGGGTCCCCGGCTCTTTGGTCCGGGAAGTCGTCCCTCCCCATCCAGTGGACGGTGTTCATGACAGTCTCCAGCCTGACGGGCTGGGGTGGAGTCTGGGGAGTCCTGTCAGCCCCAGGGCTTTGGACTCGGGACGAAGCCCGTTTACGATCAATGTTCTGGAAATACGGGCAATCAGAATATGCCTCCCCACGTGGTCTCTATCGGCTGTCTACGTTCAAGCGTAGACAATTGGCAGGCGGACTATCGGAGTCGCCAGACGCTGGACCAGGAGAGTGGTCCTTACACCTGGACATGCCGGATGTGGACCTGAGGGCCTCTCGACTCAATCGTAAGGTGTCAAGGTTTGTGACCAGGTCCAGGGATCCTTGGGCGGATGCCTCGGATCCGTTGGTGGGCCCCTTGGGGTCATTATCACCTGATATCTGTTATCCTCCGCTGCAGCTGCTTCCTCGCCTGCTGCGCAGGGTTGTGGCCGAAGGGATTCCGGTGATCCTCTTGCGCCGGGTGGGTCTCGGCGTCATAGGTACGCTGATCTGGTACGTCTCATCGCGGAGGTTCCTTGACGGTTGCCAAATAAGGGAGGACTTTATATTTCAAGGTCCTACTTTTCGTCCTGTTTTACAGTCTGACTTAATGGCATAGCTATTGAAAGCCAGGTGCTGAGAGTCCGAGGTCTTTCGGATTCGGTCATTTCGACCATGTTCAGGGCACGGAAGTCTTCCGCTTGAAAAATATATCACCGTACCTGGGAAGCTTACATCGCTATGTGCAATGAGCTGGACTAGCGTCCACAGACGTATTCCGTCCCCAGTATCCTGCGGTCCTTGCAGTGTGGTGTGACCCAAATGCTTGCTTTGAGTACCATTAGGGGCCAGTTTTCGGCCTTGGCCGTCTTCCTTCAGCAACCGCTAGCGGGTCATTCCTTGGTAGCACCTTTTGTGCAGGGGGTTCGCTATGTGCTCCCTCCTGTTGAAACCTCCTCTCCCTCCTCGGGATTTGAATTTGGTGCTCTCGGTCCTCCCAGGAACCTCTCTTTGAAAATATCAGAGATATTCCCCTCTTGACCTTTTCTCAGGAGGTGGCCTTCTTAGTGGCCATTACCTCTGTCAGACGGGTGTCTGAGTTGGCGGCCTTGTCCTGCAAGTCGCCCTATTTGGTCATCCATAAGCATAAGGCGGTGTTGCGTCCGCGACCTTCCTTTTACAAAGGGTGGTCTCGGCTTTTCACCTGCATGTGGACATTGTCCTCCCGTCCTTGTGTCCTCACACATCGCATTCCAGAAGGTTTGCGCTTCACACATTTTATGTGGTACGTGATATGACTCACTAGTTGTGTGTGTGTCTCTGGTCCGAAACAGGGCTGAGCGGTGTCGTCGGCCACCTTTTCTAGATGGATCAGACAGACTGTTATACAGGCCTATGCCATTAAGGGGCGGGCGCCTCCTTTCCCGGTTATGGCGCATTCCACCAGGGCAATTGGTGCTTCCTGGGCCCCGCCGACATCATGCGTCGGTTGCACAAGTTCATGCCTTTTCAAAATTCTATAAGGTTGAGGTGGCTGCATCTTCGGATGCTCCCTTCGGCCGCAAAGTGTTGCAGGCCGCTGCTTAATGTTGCAACTCCTCCGTTGAGGAGCTCTGCTGGTTTGGAGTGAAGTTTTGGTTGTTCCTTTACTGTTTGCTCCCACCCTTTTCTTATACTGCTTTGGGACGTCCCACACGTAAACAGTATGAGAGCTGTGTCAGTCCATGGACGATAAGAGAAAATAGGATTTTTGTACTCACCGTAAAATCCGTTTCTCTGACGTCCATGGACTGACACAGCACCCACCCTTCCTTTTAAGGTTTGTACTGCTTTGTTACGAACTGAGGCTGCTAGCTGCAAGTGGGAGGGTAATGTCCGTAGGGACCGCCCCCCTGGGCGGGGCTGTTCAGCTCTGGTTTTGTTTTAGAATGTTTCTAACATTCTGCCTAGGTCTTCTCCTGCAAGCAGGGACATATACCCACACGTAAACAGTATGAGAGCTGTGTCAGTCCCATGGACGTCAGAGAAACGGATTTTGCGGTGATTACAAAAATCCTATTTTTGCCACACTTCAGCATACAATGGGGGACATTTATCAAGCAAATTAGGGACACATTTAAATAGGATGTCTGTCAGTTAACATATACAATTTGATAGTTATGTTTAGTTGCAATCAGGCCTGTAATCATGACAGCAAACTGGAGCAGCTTTGCACAGGTCTGCAGGAGAATTACCACTAATTACTAACTACCATCTGCAATAAGAAAATGGTCAGGGGCAGGTTATTCTATAGCAGTGCTGAGGGGAAATTTTATGAATGTAGCTGCCCAAATATCTGCCACAAATTCGACTTTCTGCTAGATACCCCCTTGTGTGTTTTATTTATTTATTTATTTATTTATTTATTTTTTACCTCAGAATTAATCTAAAAATGGCCTTGTTACTAGGGAAATGTTTTTCTCATGTTGCGACTAGTTATTGTGGATGCAAAAGCTAACATGGTATGATATTGTTCTATTAATTTTAATATTACTGCTATAAGATATTTGGTATATTGTGCTGTAAATTGAGTTTTGGGGATTTTAGTTTAATACTTTGCTTCTCACAATTGCTTTGTATTATATGCACACCTCTGCTGTCTGGCAGAGGTTTACAGTGTGACATAGGAACTCCTATCTGTGCCCAAACATCCAGAAACCAATGAGATACATATAACAGCTGCGAAACTCGGGGCACCATCTGTGCTATAGCATGCAGCTGTATGAAAATCTGTCACATTGAACCGTAAGGAGGCTGCAAATTGCCAAACATAAATAAGCATTTATATGTAATTTTCCTCATTTTCTCATAACCACTTTTTTTTTTTTTTGGAAATTTTAAGTTACTAAATAGTCTTTTACTGAATATTGGAATTTGTAAAATGAGAATGCTAGCAATATAAAATTAAAATCTTTCTTTCTCAACCCACATAAATGTATAGATGGGTATGACCCTTATCCTTGATGGCCCTTCTAGAGTGGAGTATGGTTAGCTGCAATGTTTATTTAGAAAAGGTGGGGTTTGTTCACCTACTTATTTGCTTATTTTTCCCTTTTTTATGCTGTTTTTTTTTTCTATATTTTATTTCCCTTGTTGCAAAAGTAGAGGGAGGGGGGGAAAAGATGCAGGATTAGTATAGCACCGTACGGCCTTGTTTACAAGGACTTACTACAGTGTAACACTCATGCGAGTGCCATGTTTGCTCACATAGGGAAGCACAGATGTTTATGCATCCCCATGCAGTCAGGTCCATTCATGTCAATTGGGATATAGCGGCTGCACAGATACAGCCACTGCTTTCAGTTTGACAGCCATGTGGGTGCATGACCCTAAATATAGACCGTGAGCATGCGCACGGCTGTCAAAGTGGGAGCCGCAGCTGTGTCTTTGCAGCTGCTGCGTCCCATTTGACATGCATTGGACTGCCTGCACGGGGATGCACAAGCATCTGCATTCTCTGCGGACAAACACGGCACTTGCATGGGTGTACATTGTAGTACGTTCTTTTGAAGAAGGCATTATGGTGGCAGACATGGCTATTCATTAAACAAGATTCTTCCTCTATATAGATCTCAGTTTTGTGCCAGTGTACCAGTTTTTATTAACTTTTCAGGTTTTTCCACTATTCAGAACTGCTCATCTGTCCAAAGCCATTTCCATGGTTTCCTAATTTTTCAGCCTGATGTCTGTGGGGCAAACTGTCACAAATCTGTCACACCAAGAAGTTGGATAAGTTTATTCACTTTACAGTTTCTTTATGAGGAACAAGTCGCATGATCACCTAGAAGTGGCATCAGTCTAACAATCTTGTGAACGATGGATAAAGATAAACATTTGTTTTTCTACCATTTTGTGGTATTATATTTTCGGCATTGATGCTCTCTTGATCATGTTTTGCATTCAAAAAATGGATCTGGACACATTTATCTTGAAATAGACAAAGGTCTATAAATGTTAAACGAGATCTAAACCCACTCATTAAAATCTTATATAAACTTTAACATACTGTATTTATATGCGTATAACACTCACTTTTTTACCCTGAAAATAGAGGGGTAAACTGTGCCTGCATGTTATACGCAGGGGGCCGTGGAATGTTTTTTTTCCCTGAAACTTTCCTCTTAAAGTTAGGGTGCGTGTTATACGCCGATAAATGCGGTATTTATGTAATTTTAAAAGTTATTAAATGGGCATAGTTTATCAAAATAACCCCTGGTGATTCTTCTCCTGCTTTTTCACTCTGTCACATGTTTCCCTTGGAAAAGACTACAGGTTGGCCATACCTACACACATTCTGCAGGCATGGTCCACGGTTGTCCAAGGCAATTCTGTAAAAAGGAAGTTGCTAAAAAGAGGAACCACAACCATTAAATGAAAAAATGAAAAGAGGGGGGGGGGGGGAACAACCTTGACAGTCAAAGGTATTTGCAGTCATTACTCAATCAGTTCTGCTTTTTTTTTCTGCATGTATAATACATGGAGTATCCAGTAAGCACAGTGACATTTTCTAGGCCTCATTGTAGTTGATGGGTAGATCTGTGAACTTGAGTTCAGAGGTTTTGTTGCAGCAGTCCCCAGGAGAGCTGGAAGCATCCACTCAAGATTTCAGTTGGAATATGTATTTAGTTATATAACGTGATTGCCAAATGCAGGAAATGTAATGAGAGCAAATGCTAGTGAAGGTATTGGAAATGTTGCAAGAGTTTGATGTCTTGGTATCTGCGGTGGTACCCTTATTGTAAAGATGAGTAAAATAATTAAGTAAAGACTATGAGGAGCATGTTTTTATTGGGAGGACTAAATGTAAAGAACAAATGTATTGTAATTTTTTTTTTGTGTACTGTTCTGCTAATTTCTTAAAAAAGTTAAACGTATGGTCTTAGTAATTTGGGTTTTTAAGTGCTAATTCTAAAGCGCAGAAATAAAATGTACTTTGTTAGTCAGGTCAATGCAAGACAAACTCTGATTGTCATTGGTTACTGCGCCTGAGATTTAGCATTTAAGAATTAGTGTATCTAAAGCCAATACTTTTTTTTTTTTTTTGGTTTGTACAGTGTGGTGAGGAGATCCCAGTCAGGTTTTTATTGTCTGTGTCCCAGTTGGGGAAATTTTTTTTTTTTTCTCCTAGTGACCAAAATTGCCAAGACTGAAGGTTCGGATACATTTAAAGCTGAACTTCAGGCAGAAACTTTTTTCCCCTGTTTATTGCGCGTGCTTTCCTACCTTGAGCAGATATGTACTTTATTTATTTCCTGAGTCTTTAAGCAAAGAGTAAACTAATGTGCATTTTTTGAATCGCAGGCTTCATTCCCTGTGATTTCCACTTTGTAAGACTGGTGACTTCTATGTCCTTTATTGCCCCAGCCACCGATCTTGTAACTTCCCCTCTGTAGTTCTGTTTCAGTAGCAGGGATGTGACTACATCCCTGCTCACTGAAGTCATCTGAACTGCCCACTGCTGATGCATCTACCAATGACAGGCCTGACACACACACACACACACACACACACACACACACACACACACACACACACACACACACACACACACACACCTGCTGCAACATCCATTTCCCTAGGCATTGCGGGAATAGGAGTGCAGTTTCCCTGCATGGATGTGACGTTCAGAAAGTTCTCCCCTCGGGGGCCCAAAAGTAGCAAAGAGTTCTGAGGGACAGGATGACATCACTGGGGCAGAAAATTGGCTGTTGCATGAAAAGTGAGTAAATTTCATTAACACTTTTTTAGCGATTAGTAGAGCCTGGGGAAGAAGGATCTGGAAATGCAAATGCAGTAGGATCCTGGAGTTCGTCTTTAAGATTTTGAGTTTTCATAAGAACCAGAATAGTGAGGAAATCTTCCGCGTACATTTGTTCAGTGAAGACTAAGTGGGCATATTACTTAATCTCCCCAATTGGGATAAAGATGGCATAAAGGAAAAAAACCTAATAGACATTTTATCATTCCCTATTCTTTTAAAAATGTAAAAAAAAAATACAAAAAAAAACCCAACAAAAGTTTTGGCTTTAGATATACTTAAGCGTATGTAAACCCTAACAATTAATTTAATTTGGCTCCCCCTCGATCAACGAAGGCCTGTTGTGTTATCTGCTAAGTGCCAAAAGCATTCCTGCTGGTCTTGTGAGCTGTTAACGGCTGTGCTGCCGTCTAGCTATACATTTCTAAAATTCTTAATTGTATAGTGTGCATGGTATTTCCATATTTCTTTAACACTTCACCTTATCTACTTCTTTTTTTGTATTTTATTTAGATAATTTACTCTACTTTTATCTTTTGTATCCCTGTATACTGAATTATAAAAACTAGTGTCCACAAAATGTGTAAGTGCCGAGTGTTTGTTTGGTTTTATAAAAATGTGCTTGCATATGTGTTATTGCTTCATGATCATTTGGAAAATTCTAATATACCTAAAGCAGTTTCTTGGATGGTGGTTTGATCTAAGCTCCTACACTTGTTGCACCTTTGTATCCTTGGTGCTCCCTCGTCTTCATTGTTCGTTTTGGAATGCCGCCTCCCTTTAAAACTCCTTGGACTTTCTACAGTGAAACATCTTTTTGCTGCACATGCTCTCACTGCTCTTTGTTTAGGTAGTCTACTCACTTCTGTCTCTCTATTTCTTTCTTTCTTCATTTCAGACAGTTACAAACTAAAGCAAACTTCGAAATTCTCCGAAAGAGGTAGTTGAATTTGCTCGCTTGTGGCGCTAGTTTGCCATTTTCCCAACTTTGCCCGTGTTCCTGGCGCTGAAGCTTAGCATGTTTTGTCTTCTTTCAACCATGCCAGCCGCCATTAATGTGGTGTCTGTAAACTTGTGCCATCTGTCCATCATGCCCCCATTTAATTAATATATTAATCTCCTTCTTGCCTGGCGCACTGGTTCTGTATAATATGCACATGGCTACTGTGTGTGTAGTAGGATCCTGTCATTTGATGGTAGCTTTCAGTTATATCTTGTGAATGCTACATCACATGATAAAATGGCATATTCCATCTTAAAGTGGACCTTGAAGCTAGTTTACAATTCTGCATGAATCAATTCCTGACATGTCACAATATACAGCAACATTACAGTTTTCCTATAAAGTTGCATTATATCATTAAAAAGCAGTTCTTGAGCTCCAGCCAAGTCACTTTGCCTAGGCTGAGATGCCATCATTGTGACAAGAGAAAACATCCTCAGTCTCCATTCCCTTAATGATTAGACTGCTACATTGTAACTTTGTAGCAAGGTGAGCGGCTGCGGCATTTGTGATCTTGGCCAAGAACGGCACAATCACCATAATATGGCTTTATCTCTGAGCCAGCATCTCAGTCCAGGAAGCAGATGCTGACACTGGATGATGCCTAGAAAACGTCTGTCCTTCTGATAAAAGTATCTGAAGGTATTGAGAGGAATACTGTGATCTCAGCAAGAGGTAATTAGTAACTGTAAGTGTTCTACATCATTTAGCATGAAAAAATGAAACTCATGCTAGGTCCACTTTAAACATTAGTTTGTTTTATTCATTGGTCAGATTATTTTTGTAATTGTGCCATTCTCCCTTTTTCTGCTACTTTTACAGAGCCATAATAACTTTAAGCACCTTTCAAGGAGTAAAATATTTGTCAAAAGCTTTTCAGAAATGTTCTGAGAGGATAAATCCTAACAAAGCCATCAAATGTCTGCATTTAAAACAGCTCTGCTAATAGTGTGAAAATCACTTTTTGTATTTTATACTGCAGGCTTTTTTTCGTGAGGTATCGTGGTGCTTCATAATAACTTGGACATGTAGTGTTTCTTTTTTTAATCCATTTTGGGACACAGGAAGTCATTTACTCTTTTAGTTACACTGCTGCCTACTGGAGAATTGGGCACTGGGAAAAAAATTGCCGGGCAGTTAAGAACAATCACTCTCACACTCAGCATCCCTCAGTTTTTTTTATGCTGCATCTCTCTAGTCCTTGATGGGATGAACCTGCCTTTTGAGAAGTTGCAATATTCTGCCATCACTCTAAACTCAGATTATGTACAATACACACCACTTTATAACTTGAGGATCAGTCTGTAGCCACTAATAGTGCAGTCCCCAGCCTGCAGCTCTGGACCTCCCAGCTGGAGGGTCACCCTAGCTGAATTCAGTTGGAAAATGCCACAGTAGTGGCATCAACCGTCGAGGAGGATGGGAGCAGTCTCACCATGGCAAAGAGGGCTAGAGCATATCCTTTCCTGGAACTTTGTTTCAATCTTGTCAGCTGTTTACATCCCAAATGTGTGCCATTTGGAGGAGTGGTCTCTGTACTTCAAGGTGTTCAGACCTGTGTCACAGGTAGGGGACACGGCATGTGGACCTCCAAGTTAAACAAACTGGACAGGTTTGTCTCTAGCTACAAGGGTATGCAATTAGCAGACCTCCAGCTGCTGCAAAACTACAAGTCCTATCATGCCTTCGCCTCTGGGTGTCATGCTTGTGGCAGTCAGTCTTGCCATGTCTAATGGGACTTGTAGTTCTGCAACAGCTTGAGGTCCCCTAATTGTATATCACTGATCTGGTGGCTCAGTGGGATCAGTGTACACCTATCTATGCCTTTCCTCACCTTTTAAAACTCCTTCCTGATCTTCTTTGCAGGATCAAGATGGAGATTATTCCAGTGATCCTCAAGTTTCAGATGGGTCTGGTACTCCTATTGGATAAAACTCCAAGCAGATGCTCCACGGGCTCTTCTAGATCAACAGGATCTTCTGTCTCATGGATCTATTTACCATTCTGCTTCACAGTCGTTGACTTTAACAGCAAGACTGTTGAAGTCTAGATTCTGAGGGATAGAGGAATCTTTGAATAGTTGTTTTCCATGCTGCTAAGAGCTAGAAAGTCTACTTCCCGCAAGGTTGATCACCACACATGGAAAGCATACTTTGGTGTAAGGTGAGTGACTTTACACCCAGGCAAATCTTTGTTTTTTACAAATGGGTCTGGATCAGAATTTGGCCCTTAGCACTGTTAAGAGTCAGGTCTCTACTCTTATCTTATTTCAGAGATTGCTTGGGGTGTCTTGTGTGTAGCTTCCCCCCTCCCCCCGTTTGCTCCCCCGCAATGTAGTGGGATCTGAATTTGGAACTCTGTACACTTCAGAAACCACCCTTTGCAACTGTTAGGAATATTCCCCTTTCCACACTTTACAAGGTTGCGTTTCTTGATTCTATCACCTCTGCAAGGCTAGTGTCTGAGCTTGGAACCTTATTCTCTTTCTTTTCTGGTCTTGCGTGTGGGTAAGGTAGTGTCAAGGTCCAAAACTATTGGGACATCATTCTTCTGTCCCTCTGTCTGGCACCAGTTCAATAGAAAGATCTCCCTACATTGCCTGGATGTAGCTCAGGCTTTGAGAGTTTATCTCGCAGCCACTGCTTCTTTCAGGAAAAACTTGCTCTCTTGAAGATCAGGCCTCATCTAATTGACAGCTTTTGGCATAAGGTCCTTCAGGTGGCTCTTTGTGGTGCAGGTAGTCACCAGTTTTGTTTTCCGTAGGCCTGTTATTTTCTTTAGTGTTGCCCACCCCTCAGTGTAATGGCTTTTAGATGTCCCAACAGTATATGACTAATTGTACCCGTGTCCAATATTTAATAGGAAACTATATAGCCTGACAGTATATCATGGAATCCTGTGTCCCTCAATGGATTTCACAAAGATTTTAATGGTACAAACATCCTATTTTCAGGAAATAGAATTACACAATACAGTAAAGTAACCCTTTTGCATCAAGTCCCATGTACATTATGTTCAAATGTACATTAATTTCTGTCCTTTAGTGTTTCGAAACCATAATGCTTACTTTTTTCCTAGTACTTCTGTTGCTTTTTATATATTTTCAAAATAAAACTTAATCTTAGGGTTGCTTTCACACTGCTCCGATGGAAAAAAAAAAACTCGGTAAAAGCACTTATGCGTTTGTGTTTTCTGGTCTCCTGACTCCAATCATGCACCTGTAAAAATGTGGACATGTGACTCAAACGCACCAAAAAAACACTGCAGTTTTTGGTGCTTTTTCTATTGAAATCAATGGGAGAAGAGTTTCTGGTGTGTTTTTTGAAAGGTGCACCAAAGATGTAGCATGTGGGACTTTAAAAACACACCGCACTCGTGGTGCACTGTTGTGAAGCGTTCCATAGACTTTTAAGGGAGATATATTTTTCATGCATTTTTTTTTCTTTTTACCCCAAAATACATCAAAATGGATAAGTGTGAAAGGGCCCTTAAAGTGTATAGTGAGTTTATTTATATATATATATATATATATATATATATATATATATATATAAATTATTTTTAGTTTAAATCTACACTGTTACTCTGTTTTCCACATTGATCTACCCTTGCCTGTCGGGCATCCTCCACAAACATGTTCTTGCCCCAGTAACTTAATTGTTTTACTTCGAAAGCAATCCCCAGAGTAACTTTCTTGTGAATCTCACACATGGAAAAAGAAACCGCTTAGAGGTTAACAAAGTTTTATAAGTTGAATGTTAAACGATGTAATTTTTGTAATTGTGAGCATCAGATGCATCTAATAAAAAAAAAAAAAAAAAAATTATAAAAAGAAAATCTAAAGAATGCCAAAGGTGATAAATGAAAAAAATAAAATGGTTTATAGTCTATGTAGCCATGACCCCAGAGAAGAATATAAAGGACATTAGGGTTATAGTAATGCAACACAATTGTTTTTGTCATATAGATCACTTTTTTTTTCCCCCAGCACAGGAGTTCTATTCTCAATTAAGTAGTTATAAATTAATTGGTGACAAAGATCTGTTTAAAGATGGTCATAGACCTCTCATGGATCAAGTGATTATATCCTCCTGTCATTGATCAGCACAGAAAAGGCTTGACATTTCTCACTATGTTGATGAATTTTGGTCAAAGCTATTTTATTTGCCATTAAAAAAAGCTGGTTCAATTGGTTTCAAGGCACACGTTTGCCTCTGTGGATATAAATATACAAATATGGTGCCTCCCCAGGTGTGCATGTGTATGTATGAAGTAGTGTAAAAGAAAAAAAATAGGAGTTTTTGGTTTGAGCCAGCATGTCCAGCCACCCACTGTGACTCGATTTGCCATATTTGTAGCATGTAAAGAGTTGAAGCACTCTTTGGAAAGTAGACTTTCTTGTGAAGTCTGCAAGGCATTTAGAATTCACGTATTTTAAATGCATATTTTGGCGGTTTAGCTTTTAGTAATCTGGTTTGCAGTTCTAGCATTTTTACACATTAAAGGCTAAGTTCACCTTTTAAAAAAAATATTAATTGCACAGTTAAGAAAAAGGTGCATTTTTTTCTTTCTCAAGGAGCCTGCAGAGCATTGCACCCTCAAACAGATTGCAGGTGCAATGCCAGGCTCTTATAGACTCTCAGGATAGCTGTCTTCCCATACCTCTGATACGGGCAGGCAGTTACACGAGAGCAGGAAGATCAATGAACTACCGTATTCATCAGCGTATAACACGCACAGGCGTATAACACGCGCCCTAACTTTAAGAGGGAAGTTTTAGAAAAAAAAATTTACACAGCCCCCTGCGTATAACACGCAGGCACAGTTTACCCTCTATTTTCAGGGTAAAAAAGTGAGTGTTAAACGCCAATAAATACAGTAACTACAAGGACGCTCACAAGCGTCCTCATAGTTCTATGAGAACGACAAGCGGTACTTTTCACTTAAAAAAACTGAGTGAATAATGCGGTTGTGTGGGCGAAGCCCCACACAGCTGCACGGTTTTCAAATTGTGACAGCGGGCAAGGGGAGAAGATCCCCATTAATGCCTGATTTGCCTGGCACTTAATCTCTGAAAATACTGCCGTTAAACAATTCTTTGTTGCTTACAATAATGGCGATTGTTGTCCTTCACAGCCTAAAGAAAATAGATTATACTAAGTTACTGCATTTGATCTGTTTGGGTGTAATTATAGTTTCCAGCTAAGAAAAACTGAGCTGTAATGGCTAAGGTGCACACTGGGTGGTCTGTTCTTGGTAATATATAGTGTATATATAAGGATTGATTGTAATATGTTAGAAGCTTGCAATCTGTGATTCTCTCTCATTCCCAGTTCCATCCAGGCTTTGCTACTTTGTTAACCCCTCTTTAGCTGGAATGATTAGAAAATATTTTGTTAGCTATTCAGCTTTTTCATTGCCTGTTCGCTCGGTTGGTTTGCTCTAATTGTTGTCTTTGACGAGTTTTACTCCTTTTTGCGTTCTCTTTTACTTTTACTTCCTTTTTTTCCCCCCTCTCAGTATGTGGAAAGCGATACAAGAACAGGCCTGGTTTGAGCTATCACTATGCACATTCTCATTTGGTTGATGAAGAGGGTGCAGGAGCAGAGGACAAGGAGGATTCCCAGCCACCTACCCCTATTATGCATAGAACTGAGGAGCAGAAATGTAAGTTTTGATCTCAAGTCATAATTTGTTGATTTTTTGCACTGCTACTCATCCAAACATATTATTTTGTTATCTTGAAAGTATGCTTGATGATTTATGGTACACATCAGAAATGTATACAAGAATCAATACATTATGACATGTCTAACAATGATTCAATAGTGGTGTGACTGCCCCAAATTGTTTTTAAATATACTAAAAACATGCCCTCAGAAACAATGACCGAGGAATCCATAAAAGTGCTTGTGCAAAAAATTGGACCAAATGTGTATCATAAGTCAGCCCTCAAACTTTCCACTCGCATTTTGCAAGTGGAAAAGGAGGGCTGGCGAGGATGGGAGGATGGGCTGCCTGGGAGCGCGGGGGGGGGGGGGAGTGAGCGCAACCGCCAGGCTGTATTGAATGGGAGTCCTTCTCCCAGCGACCGCGGAGGGGAAGAGAGCCGGCCGAATGACAAGAGGGCGAGGAACATCACTGTGACAGCTTTCATTTCAATTGCTGTGTGTTCCCTGCACTCGCTGTCACAGCCCCGCCTCCTGGTCCCGGGACTTTGATAGACAGATCACCCGTCCACGTGTGATGTGTATCAAAGTTCCCCAGCCAGGAGGCGAGGCTGTATGTGACGGCGAGCGGCGGGAACACAAGAAATTGAAATGAAAGCTATCCCAGTGATGATCCTCGGTGATCTGATCATCCAGCCGGCAATCCTCTTCCTCTTCCCCTGCATTGTTGTTCACGGGCAGGCTGCATTGATGGATCCATTAACGTGCTTGTGCATAAAGAATGAACTAAAAAATACATGTAACAGTATAGTCCTTACCACAAAAACTATGAAGAGTGGTTGCAGATGGAATGGACTCCAAAGGGGAAAAAAATAGTTCATATAAATGGATGCAGAGGTGTCACCAGAGAAGGGAAATGCAAAAGATGTCCAAACACCCAGAGAGAAATGGGTCACCCTACCCTAGTGTAGCAAATGGGCGGCTTACCAAAAGCTTTTGACCCCAATAAGGTGGTCAAAACACACCTTATTGGAAATAATCATCCGTTAACCTGCTGCAATCCTGGTCAATCGTTCCTTAAAAGGAGCCTCTTAATATTGTTGTCTATCCAAATACATGGTATCTAGACCAGCCTATCGGTCTCCCCCCATCATACACATAAAGATGGAACAAAGAAGCTGATCATAGTAAAGTCCCATATTAACATTCAAAGCATTTATTGTACTGTATTGCACTTGTAAACATAGGCAGCAATCAAGCATGTCTCTGGCACTAAAATGAAAGGCCAATTCCTGTTACCAGTTCCCAAAAGGCCACGCATGCATGATACTTTGTGTGTCGCATGTCCTAGCTCCCCCTATGTCAAAAGCTTCTGGTAAGCCCCCCTTTTGCTACACTAGGGTGGCGTGACCCCTTTCTCTCTGGGAGTTTGGACATCTTTTGCATTTTCCTTCTCTGGTGACACTTCTGCATTCATTTATATGGAAAAAAAAATCCTCTTTGGAAAAACTTTACTTTTTGATGAATTTTTTGCACAAGCACTTTTACTGTTTTCACTGTCATTTGTTTCTGATGGATTGTTTTAAGTATATTTATGTAATCTTTTTTTTTTTTTGGCCAGCCACACTGCTATTGAATCATTATTACATATCATGTCTTGATGTATTGACTTATGTTACACATCAGCACTGCTACACTTATTGCTGTGTTTAGATCACACATGTTATAAATTATTAAGCTCTGTACTTTTTTGCTTCTATTTTGTGATACTTTCTTACCCAAGTATTGTGCTAGTAGCTTTCTTTTTGGCCTTTTAGCGCTTGAGTTTTTTTTCTTTTGTCCTATTGTATACATTTACACAATTTTTTAATTGATTTAAGTCAGTGGCTAGGAAAGGAATTAACCAGTACAATCGGGCACCTAGCATTCTCAGGAAATTGGCAATGGCAGGTGTGATATTTTTTTCCCAAAAGAAAAACTCAGAGAAATAATGAGGCTGCTTGGTTGCTGACCCCTTCTTCTGGAAATTGCTGGAAAAAGTAATCGGATGGATATCTGAAATTCCTGATCCATATATGTACTTTATGTTCTGGGTCAGTGACTCAAAATATTGAAGCCAGTGGGTCAGCTTAACAGCCAGGCATCCAGCATTTTCTGAGCTTACTGATAAACTTCATACCAGGTAGGTTAACTATAAAACACAATGTGAAGGAAACCGCTTGACACACAGTTTAAATGGATATATGAAGAGTATTTTATCTGCCAAAAGATTTATTATATTCATCTAATTTTGGGATCGATCCCCCTGTCAGACAGCATATTCAAGTGACCTTATTTGATTTTTTTTTTTTTTTTTTTTTTCCCACATCATTTTCGTAATACAGCTTGGTCAACAACCCTGCATGTTGATTAAACAAAGGGCTGCTGCACACTGAGGAAGTACTCACTCCACTTAATCTTATCTTACCTTTCACTTATTGGCACTCTAGTATGGCCAGATTGGCTCCTAGTGCTGTCATATTTTTTTTTCCTTCCAGTTCTAGGTGTGTCAGTGCTGGCTATGAAGGAACCAGATATACAGAAAAATGTGTGCCCCCCTTTCACGTCCAGAGCAATTTTTGCATTTTTTTGTTTGCACGCTTTAAAAACAATTTTAGGTCTGCAATTCCCTCAAACCTCCCAAAACATTGTATATTTCCCTTGGAGCAGAGACCCTTGAGAATAAAATGGCAACGGTTCCAATTTTATTTGTATAATACATTTTTATTGAAAGGTATGAAACAGTTTACAATGAAATACGGGTACATTTCCCCAGTAGGCAAATTCAACAAACACAGATCTCTACATGGAGCAGGAATAACTTGTGGGAGCAGTATGAGTGCACTTGGCGACAATGGGGGACTAAGGGCCGATCATTGAGCATAGACCAGCGCGACTCATTGGTTTGGTAGAGTACAAAATGCAAAAACAATTGCCATATAAGGGCATAACGTACCACATTAGGAGGGTAACAAAATGGAAAACTGTATATAATAAAGAGGACGTAGGAAGAGATAGCAAAAAAAGATGAGAAGGTAAAATAGATGAGTGGGGTAGGTTATCCTGCCTCAGGAAGACACTAACTTGTACAGTAAGTAACTAGTCGTCTGCTTACACCATTTGAGATATGATTTCCGCATATGTGGCAGAAAATTTAAAGGCAAACCAACAGGACCATATCTTTTTGGATAGTTCGAATTTTTTCTAAGGGAGTAAGTGATATCTTCCATATGGTATATGTGATCTACCTCCATTGGCGTAATGTAGGGATGGTCTGTTTCCAAAGTCTGGGAATAAGCGCCTTTGGCCACATTCAAGAGGTGTTGTGTTATGGATTTTTTATACAGTCCTATTGATTTGCTTGTACGATTAAACAGTATCACCCATGGATCATTAGGGACTGCATAGCCCTGAATCTCTGTGATCCAATACAATATAGTAGACCAATATGGGCGGATGCGTAAAACAGAACCCAAATATGTGACCATGGGTCTCCTGTTCTCCACATCCTCACCGACATAGCGCTGATATGGACGGAAAGACTTTGTGAAGCACCCTGGGGTATAGTGCCACCTTGTCAACATTTTATAGTTCACCTCTGCAGTTTTGGAGGATATTGAAGAAATGTGGGTAAATTGAAGTATCGTTGAACGTTGCGTTTCTGAGAGAGGACTTTGTAGGTCTTGTTCCCATTTAGATAGGAATGAGGGCTGAACTGATGAAGTTAGGGCCAATGGTGCCTGGTAGAAGTAGGAGATGGGTTTCTCAGGTGGTTGCTCATCAACAAGTAATCTCTCCACCGGAGTTGGATTCGAATGGGAGCCTAGTGCTTGTGGTAGAGATTTGACAATCCTGGAGAGCTGATGGTATTTCCACTGGTCCATGAATGAGATTGTGGGAGATGGTAAAAGTGTGGATATAGGTAAGATACCATTGGTCGTTGTCACTTGGTGGAGTAGGAATGGGGACGTGGGGATACAGTCACTGAATTTAGGGTCGTGGTTTCCCGTAGGAAAATAGTCATGTCCCGTTGCAATATAGGAGAATCGGGAAGCCACTAGTTCCAATTTTATATGTCATGCAGTATTGGCGCAACAGTTTCAAGTGCAGAATTTCCGTAAAAAATACACGAACGTTAATATTTTAATTGTACAGGACACAAGCTTGATATTTATCATAGACCCTAAGTTATAGGCTGGTAGCTTCAGGTGATTGGACACTGGTAAAGATTTTCAGGACACACTCCCTGGTTGACCCCCAGGAATCCTACCCAACTCTGGGGGGACCTGTTAGTTATTTATTTATTTTTTGTTGTTGCTAGTGTCCTTAGGTGATGGACCCTTCTATTAATTGCAGGGCTCACTCCTAAATTGGAACTAAAGAAAAAAACTTTTTTTAATTTCAGCTAGAATACTGGAGGAATTTAACTCAGGTTTTTTTTTTTTTTGCCCCATTGGGTTGATTACCCTTCTCTCATAGCCAAAACAGGAAGTTAGAAGAAACTAGGGAAACCATGGTGACAGTACTAGTGTCACCATTGGATGATTTCCCCTCTATTTCTGTTCGGTTTAAAATCCAAAATTTGGGATTTTTTTTTTCACTTTTGATGACAATAGCGGATCTTATCTGGCATGCAGGATATGTGATTTAAACCCCATGGACTCTACGTATACACGACTGAAGCCTCATATACATTGATTTATGCCTTTTTTTATATTTCCATGTTTGACATTCACAAGTGGGACTCACTGTCTGACTTTGGTAATCTTTGCCATCCCTTGTGCTCTCTTGGGTGGCTGTGGATCTTAGGAGGTTCTGCTGTAATACTATGGAGACCATGGCTCACGCATATTACAGTTTTAAGGATTAAGATGTGATCTTGTTCACATGTGCTCCTGAAGAAGAAAAGCGTTAGTGTTTCTTATGTGGACTTCACCATCTTTCAGTAAGAAGGATGTGTTACTATATAGACATTGGCATATGCAGGGTTTTTTTTTTCTTCTTTTTTTTTTTTATATCTGTTTAAAATCATAAGATGTGCGAATACCAGATTCACACAAAAAATTGAACGACACGTCCTTTGCTACACACATTTTGTTGAGTCTATAGAATATTGGATATGAACACATGACCGTAGAACCTGTCTTCCCTTTTTGCAGTTGGTGATAATGGTAAGCAGGACAAATGGTGTGAATCACCACCTGGGTTGCTGTGTACTTCTCCTCGCACACGCTTACTCCATTTCTTGCATGCTACTCCGTGAGTCCTATATATGGAATATCCTGACTGATAGCAATGGCAGAAACCAGGTGCAAGGGAACACAGCAAAAGCTCAGGCAAAGATTTGGCTCTGTCGTGGAACTCGAAAATAAATATAACTGTGCTTCACTTGACCCCTCTTCAGCAACACCTGATTGAGCGTTCGGTTAGTCAATTTTGCAGCTGTGGCCTACAAAAATCACCAGGGGAGTACCAGAAGTCATGCAGGCTTGAAGGAAACATGCCAGATCATCTCATGGATGGGGAAACACTGTTCAAGAAGTGGACAATTGGAAGACGGATTACCTCAGTCATCACCTTTTGAAGTAATAGGAGTAGTCCCTTCACACCAACATCTTCAGCCTGATTTGTCAGGGTTGGGGCACTCCTAGATGTAGACCTCTTGGTCTTCAAGTTCAACAGTCACCTCTGTGGCTAAGATTCATTCACTTCCCTGGATTCACTTCAGGCTAATTTATAACTTTCCTCCAGTGAAAATCCTGCCTTTATTGCTCTGTAAGATGGAGCAAGAGAAGAAACCAGTGATTCTCATTGCATGGCTGCTGAAGCCCAGGTCTTGAGGGACAGAGAAAGGAAAGTCTCACTTCCAGAAAGATCTATCATACCTGGAAATCCTTCTTTGCCTAGTGTGAACTTGGGCACTTCAGTCTCTGATTACTCTGTGCCTCCCATTCTGGCTTTCCTTCAATTGGAACCAGATCTTGGCCTTTAGTACTCTTTAACCGCTTCTGGACTGCCCACCGCATATATACTGCAACAGGGTGGCTAGGCTGCGTAAAATCACGTACCTGTACGGGATTTTGTGCACGCAATCGGGCCCGAGTGCCGCTCCTGCTGTGATTGGACACAGCGGGAGCCAATCGGCGATGACCCCGCCGATCCTTCAGAGGGAAAGGCTGAAAGGGAGGGTGCCTATGTAAACAAGGCACACTGCTGTTCTGTCAGGGAGTAAAAGAGAGCTTGTGTTTCTGGTAAGCAGAAACACGGATCTCCTTATCTAGTGCATCCACTCCCCCCATAATTGGAAAGCATTCCCTAGGAGTACACTTAACCCCTTGATCGCTCCTCGTGTTAACCCCTTCACTGCCATTGTCATTTTTATAGTGACAGTGCATTTTTTTTTTCTTTTAGCACTGATGACTGTATTGGTGTCACTGGTCCCCAAAAAGTTTCACTTGGGCTACTTTAGGCTACTGTCACTCCAGTGTGAAAGCCCGAGGGCTTTCGCGCTGGAGCGGTGCACTTGCGGGATGTTTAAAAGTCCTGCAAGCAGCATCTTTGAGGCGCTTTAGGCACCCCTGCCCATTGAAAACCCCTTATTCGGCCGCTAGCGGGGGTTAAAAGCGCCTCTAAAACGACAGTAAAGCCCTGCTGAAAGTAGCGGCGCTTTACCGCCCGCGCCTCAGTGTGAAAGTGCCCTTAGTGTCAGATTTGTCTGCCGCAATGTTGCAGTCCCGCTAAAAATCACCAAACGCCGCCATGGCTAGTAAAAACTAAAAAAATAAAGTTCATAAAAATATCCCATAGTTTTGTAGACGCTGTAACTTTTGCGTAAACAAATCGATATACACTTATTGGGATTTTTTTTTTACCAAAAATATGTACCAGAATACATATTGGCCTAAATTGATGAAGAATTTAGATTTAACCACTTAAGCCATCTCTTTAACGAATAATTGCGCGGTCTTGCGACGTGGCTTCCAAACAAAATGTTCGGTTTTTTTCCCCACAAACAGAGCTTTCTTTTGGTGGTATTTGATCACGTCTGCGGTTTTTATTTTTTGCGCTATTAACAAAAATAAAGCGACAATTTTGAAAAAAATTCAATATTTTTAACTTTTTGCTATAATATCCCCAAAAAATATCTAATTTTTTTTTCCTTTTTTTTTCTTCTTTTCTTTTCTTTTCTTTTTTTTTGTATTTCTTTATTTTAGTTGTCATACATACAGAGAAGAAAACAATTTAATCCATCAATCATATAAGCTCCAGCGAGTCCATTCAAAATCCAGTTAACAGCATTACTCCTATCTTAAATATATCCACAAAGAAAACTAGGCATTCGACCGGGTTAATTGGTCTTTTATGTTCTCAGTCCTACGATATGTGGGGGTAGGGGAGAGGATGGTAGGGTGGATCTCAAGCATATACACAAGGCCGGAGGCACAAATAAATGCAAATGGAGTTCTATCTGAACATTTCTCTATCTCTAACGGCACCCGCCAAGGGTGCCCTTTATCACCACTCCTTTTTGCTATCACCTTCGAGACATTTCTTTGTTAGGTTAGGCAAAACCCGGATATTAGGGGGTTACCAACCGGAGATTAACATCATAAAGTATCGCATATGCGGATGATCTTTTATTCTGCCTTACCAAACCGGTTATATCTATGCCGAACCTACTAAGTGAATTGGATCAATATAGTGCACTTTCCAATTTAAAAATTATGTCCAAGTCAGAGGCAATAGGTGTATCTATGACTACGACTCAAATTAACGCTTTAAACTGAATTTTAAGTTTAGATGGACCTATACGGGCATCAATACTTGGGCACGTTGATCCCACCTAAATTGGATCAAACCTTTTGAGTTTAATTTTTTACCTCTACTGAGTAGAGTGAAAGTCTTACTTTCTAAATGGCGTCAGGGCCTTTTCTCTTGGTTCGGTAGATGTAACATAGGAAAATTTAGGCAATATTGAAATTTTTTTATTATCTTTTTCAAACTCTACCCATTCATATACCCCCTGAATTCTTTAAACAGACTAATAAGATAACTGAATTAATTTGGGCCCATAAAAGGCCCAGAATTCAACGCCGTTTAATGACCGGTAAAATATAAATGAGTAAATATCTAATATGTCACGCCTTGAGGCTACACCTGCCTGTGACTCAGTGACAGACTTCAGCAGCCCAAATTTTTCATAGGTGATGCTTTAACTGCCTCTACAGGTCTTCCATAGAGTTGACAGTCGATGATGGATATTGAACATAAAATCACGCAATCAGGGTTTTTGGACATCAGTGCCCCCGACGCATGTGTTTGTTAAAACAAACACATGCGTCGGGGGCATGCATGTGGCAGTGGGGTTTGAGGGCTGGGGTGTACCTTTTTTTGTTTTATCACATTCTTTTAGACCCCTGATGTTTCCTCTGTCCTCCGTGTATTCATTTAATTAGCTTCTTTCCTGGCCACAGCAGCCAGGAAAGTGATATCTGAAACCAAAAGTGACATTAAACATGTCACTTCCGCATTCCTTGCAGCTGGGGGAGATCATCAAATGGGACGTGTGATACCCACCGTGCAAAAGTGTGTGAAGAGAATAAAAAAAAAACCCTGCTACCACTGACATTTGACATACATCGGAGGCAGTAAAAAGGTTAGACACCCTGTCACCAGATGACCCTGTGACCATAAGATTATATTTGCATGCACATACACCCATCAGTCCTAATTTTATGACAACTAACCGGTTTTATGAATAACTTTCTCTCTTTACGATGGTATCTGAAAAGTTGGTGGGATATATTGGGCAGCAAGGAAACCTGTCCCTGAAGTTGTGTTGAAAGCAGAAAAAATGGGTATTGCAATTTGTTGTGTATGGGGCCTGCAGACTGGTCAGGGTGCCAATGCTGGCTCATGTCCAGAGACAAAAGCACCTACACTGGGCATTTGAGCATTGGAACTTAACTACGGAGCAATGGAAGAAGGTAGTCTGGTCTAATGAATCTCCTTTTCTTTAACATCATGTGGATGGAGGGGTGCGTGTGCGTTATCTACCGTACCCGGGAAAGAGATGTGGTATGGGAAGAAAGCAAGCTGGCAGAGGCAGTGTTATTTCTCTTTTCGTCCATGGATGGACACAGCCTTCTTAAGTCTTGACAGTTGGGTTATGTTCCTGTTCATAGGAGAGGACTAGGCAGACATGTTGGGTATCTCAATACATGTTACTTTAACAGAGTTGAACAGCCCCGCCCAGGGGCGGTCCCTCCAGACATAACCCTCCACCCTGCAGCATGCAGCCTCAGTTTTTTTCTGCCTAGCAGAGGAGATGGACGTGGCTCCCTTTTGGGCCCAGAGTCCTGAGGAAAATTTTTGTTTTATTTAATTTTATTGTGAGATTCTTCTATCAACTGCCGGCTGGGCATTACAGGCAGGATATTATAGATCCTTATAGTCCCCCCAGTCCGGCCATCGAGCGTGAGCAGACCTTGGCTACGTGCAGGGTCGGCCACGACATACCCCATGGCTCCGGGGGTGGCCGGTGAGCTTCTGCTCCAGGGCCCACATATGACTGGGCTGATTGCTGTCTCACTCACAGTGGATAGGGCCGACAGCTACTCCGTACTGCTCGGTTGTAGGCCTGTCAGGAACGCACCAGCAGGTCCTCGTTAGGACGGGTAAGTACAGTTACTGCTGGGTGTTCCTAGGAATAGGGGGTTCTCCTGTCCTTCCTTTCCCTGCTCGCTGTCACCTTTACTCCATCTGTCCTAGAGGGGCTGGCTGCGACCGGGGCGTACCTGTGGGGACTCCAGGTCCTGGTGGGGGTCCGGGGGTGTCAGGGCCCGTTTCTTTGCGGGGGGGGAATACTCTGCTCCGGGGTAGCCATGCTGGGCCTTCTCGTCCACATTGCGGTGCTCGGACGCCATTTTGGCAGTGCCTCCGCCATTTTCAGGGTGTGTTTTTCTATTGCATTGATTTGCCCATTGGCGGCCATCTTGCCGTGGCCGCGCTATGGCGCAGTTGTTATTGCGGGCGGCCATTTTCTTGTGGTTGCCCCCTTTCCTTCTCCCTGAGGTGTCCGGCGGCCATCTTTGGAGGTTTGGCCTTTAGTGCTGGCTCCTGGATGGCGCAGCACGATTCTCCTTGCAGCTTCCCCACTGTTTCCTCACACACTGCTTCTAGAGCAGAATGGATAATACAGTGATACACAGTCTTGGTGTATAGAGGCAGGCAGTGGCACTGAGCGGTCTCATTCTGGGCTGGTGAGTCTCCTGGGTGACCCCCCGGTCGGTGCAGCATGGTGGGGGGACTTTATTCATTTATTTGTCTAGTCCCTGAGCACTTTGTGTAACATGGAGTCAGTATCTGAGAGGCAACAGCAGAGCCCCTGCACCTGTGGTTTACCGCCATATCCTGGGGAATGCTCTGACTGACAGGACCACCGGTCTGAGGTGTTAGAGGTTGCCTTTTTACCTGCAGTTTGGGGCTTGCTTCAGCACCACATATACTCAGATTGGAACAATACAGAGAAGATTAAGCGCCCTCTGCGCAATAGTTTAAACATACACAATATGTTTATACACAACACTGGATACGCTCACAGTGTATGTATGTATGATTGCTCTCTGTGTCTGCGTGGGTTTCCTCCCATGCTCCAATGACGTGCGCGCCTTCGGTGCCATGCACAGTATAAACATACGCAATATGTTTATACACAACACTAAATACATTGACAATATATGTATGTATTATTACTCTGTGTCTGCGTGGGTTTCCTCCGGGTACTCCGGTTTCCTCCGACGCTCCAATGGTATGCGCGCCTTCGGCGCTATGCACAGCGTAAACATGTGCAATATGTTTATTCACGCATACTAAAATACCTACACGGTATGTGTATGCAGTCTGCGTGGGTTTCCTCCCACGCCCCAATGGTGTGCGCGCCTTCGGCGCGTTCCACAGTATATAAATGTTCAATATGTTTATTCACACATACTAAAAATACATACACGGTATGTGTATGTACTATACTGTGTCCGGTTTCCTCCCACGTTCCAATTGTGCGTTTAGGGGCAATACACAGTATAAACTATGTGCTATGTGTTTGTACAATCAGCACTTATCAATGTAGTAGCTGCTGGAACATCCAAAGGACTGGGGATTGCCGCATAGGTCCTTTTTGGTCCCTCAGTGCACAGCGGTCTATTATTCCTTTTTGTAGAGCATTTTAAAAAAGATATGTGTTTTTTCCCATGAAGTTGACCCTCTGGTATCAGGGGTACCACTATCCCGATAGGGGGGCACCTGCCTTTAGGAGGTGATCAGGGGCAGTGGCTAGGACCATGTTCGCCGCGCTGGGGTCGGTGTTGCGCCCGTTAGTGGCTGTGTCTCTGACACTCACTGAATAGTCATAACGTGTGTACCAGACAGTGGAGGAACTTCAGCTTCCTCTAAAAGTTGTGACACTGGCCGACCAGCAGGTGCGCCACCTGAGGGGGCTGATATACTGGTCCGCTGACCGAGTTTCTATGGAAGCTCTGACAAATTTGCCTTTCAAAGGCTAAGAGTAGGGGCGCCCCGTAAGCCAGGACCTTCCTTCCCCAATATATTGCAGTGTTTTTGAGGGTTGTCATACCGTCGCAGGACAGGTTTCAGGGATTCTCCTCGAATCTATTCATGGTCCCAGAAGAGGACGGAGTCGTCCAATCTTAGGCCTCAAGGCCCTTAATGTCTTTCTGTAGCCCTCCGTTTTTTCCGACCACGGAGTTTGCGAAGTTGTCTCTTCATAGAAGATCAATGTTTTCTTTCTTGTTCACCGAATGGTTTCTTTGCCCTACCGTCTCGTCGGACTGCCCTGATGGGGCATTTCAAGACTTGTTAGGGATTTGGAAATTCAGGAGGGAGTCGGTTGGTTCCATCCAGGGGACCTTCTGACGTCCCTGGACTTCAGGGACGCATGCTGGGTCCCCATATGTGACAGGCACCAGAGGTTCCTGCGTTTAGCGGCCAGGGGAACCACTATTAATTTATGACTCTCCCTTTTGACCTAGTGATGGCACCAAGAGTTTTTCAGGGTGCTCGCCCCGATCCTAGCCTTGCTGAGTCAGCGAGGCATTGTCATCATTGGTTCTTTGCATAGTCTTTTATAACCTGTTTCCAGGTTAGAATTAGAGGAAGACTTTAGTCAGTCATACTCTCCAAGACTTCGGGTGGATGCTGTACCTCCAGTTGTCAGTACTAGTTCAGACTCAGTGCCTAGATTACCTGGGGCTGGCTCTGTGCTCATCAGAGGTGAGAGTTTTCTCCCTCCAGAGAGATAGCGGATGCTCCAGGCTGCAGTGAGTTGGATCTCATGATGGCCTCCTTCGAGGCAGTACCGTTTTCCCATGTCCACATTTGGAGGGGAGATTCTGTCCTATTGAAACGCATCCCCATTGTCTCTGGATCATCGGATTCAGGTGAATTGCCTAGTCAGGGCCTCTCTGACTTGGTGGCTGACATTCCCGGCATTTCTGTCCGGGAAGTTTTTCCTTCCTTCCTTTTCTATTGAAACAATACAGCCTCACAGGCTGGGGGGGTCCAGTTGGTCCAAGGTCTGCCGGTCGATGTTCTGGAACTTCGGGCAATCGGGATATGTCTCTCTTCGTAGTCGTGGAGACTACAAGGGCGCCCGATCAGGATCCAGTCGGACAATGCCACAGCTGTGGCTTCTGTCAACCATCTGGACATCCTGCGGTAGACGGGAAGAAGCGGCCGGCTCTGTTGGCCGTCCTACATTCAGGGTGTAGAACTCTAACTGGCGGACTATTTGGGTCTCCAGTTGCTGAACCAAGGGAAATGCTCATTCCATCCGGAGGAGTGTCCACACCTTTTGCCAGAGGTGGACGTCGGTCGTGGACCTCCTGGCTTCTCGAATCAATCGCATAAAGTCGAGATTCGTGGCCAGGTTCAGAGATCCCTGGGCAGACGCGTTGGTGGCCCCGTGGGGTCAGTATCGGCTTATTTATGTCTATCCCCCCCCCCCACTGATGTTGCTTCCTCGTCTGCTCCTCATTGAGCAGATCGAGGGGATACCGGTGATCCTAAACGTTCTAGTTGGCCCCGGCGTCCTTGGTACACCGACTTCGTATGCTTGGTGGCGAACACACTGGCGGCTGCCAAGGTGGAAGGACCTTCTGTCTCAAGGTCCCATACTTCATCCTGCCTTAAAGCCGCTAGCCTTACGGCATGGCTATTGACAGCCAGGTACTAGGGACCGAGATCTTTCGGATTCGGTCATCTCGACCAGCCTGAGGGCACAAAAATCTTCCTCCTGGAAGATCTACCATCGCACTTGGAAGGCCTACATCTCCTTGTGCGCAGAGATGGAGTGCCATCCACAGACGTTTTCGATTTCCGGGGTCCTGCTGTTTTTTGCAGCATGGAGTGGATCAAAAATTTTTTTTTTTTTTTTTTTAGTACCACTAAGGGTCAGTTTCAGCCTTGGCTGTTTTCTTTTAATGACCTTTGGCGTCCCATTCCCTGGTGGGTAACTTTGTACAGGAGGTTCGACTGGGGCTTTCCCCAATTAGACCACCTCTCCCTCCTTGGGATTTGAACCTGGTGCTCTCGGTACTTCGGGAACCTCCCTTTTGAGAACATAAGAGAGATTCTTCTTTTGACGTGATCTCACTACGCCCACGACCTTCGTTTCTTCCAAAGGTAGTTTCGGCTTTCCACCTGAATGAGGACATTTGTATTTCCATCCTTGTGTCCTCGGTCATCGCATCCCAGAGAGTCTGCGCTTCGCACTTTAGACGTGGTACGTGCCTTGCGGGTGTACCTGTCTGCTACGCCTTCGTTTCGGAAGTCTGGCTCGCTGTTTGTGTCGGTGTCTGGTCCACAAAAAGGCCTGGCGGTCTCGTCGGCCACCATTTTCTAGGTGGATCAGGTAGTCCGTTGTGCTGGCCTATGCCCTTATGAGTCTCTCTCTCTTTCTCTCTCTCTCTGCAACTCCTCCGTTGAGCTCTGCTTGCTTGGGGTGAAATTGTTTTTTTCACTACTGTTCCCACCCCTCATTTTTGACACTGCTTTGGGACGTCCCAACTGTCAAGACTTAAGAAAAACACACAATGGGAGAGTCCTCGAAGGGGGCTGCGCAACCCAGTAACATACAAAAACAAGGAAGGTTCCCCAGGGGTTTTTCAAAGGCAGCAAGAAGTTATATAAAGAGTAATACTATTACTCTTTATATAACTTCTTGCTCCCTTTGAAAAACCCTGGGGAACCTTCCTTGTAACTGTCAAGACTTAAGAAGGCTGTGTCCGTCCATGGACGAAAAGAGAAAATAGGATTTTTTTGTACTCGCCCTAAAATCCTTTTCTCTGTCGTCCATGGACGGACACCGCACCCACCCCTCCTTCTTTAGGTTTGTTACGAACTGAGGCTGCATGCTGCAGGGCGGAGGGTTATGTCTGGAGGGACCGCCCCCTGGGCGGGGCTGTTCAACTCTGTTAAAGTAACATGTATTGAAATATCTAATATGTCTGCCTAGTCCTCTCCTATGAACAGGAACATAACCCAACTGTCAAGACTTAAGAAGGCTGTGTCCGTCCATGGACAAAAGAGAAAAGGATGTTATGGTGAGTACAAAAAATCCTATTTTTTTGGGCAATTATTTAATGGGAAACCTTAGGTCCTGCCATTCATGTGACTGTTACGTTGACACATACCACCTACCTTAACATTGTTGGCTACCAAGTATACCCCTTTATGGCAACGGTATTCCCTAATGGCAGTGGCCTTTTTTTCAGCAGGATGATGCACTTTGCCACATTGCAGAAATAGTTCAAGAACGGTTTGAGGAACACAAGAACAAGTTTGCGGTGTTGACTTTTTTCCTCCCAAATGCTCCAGATCTCAATCCAATCGAGTAACTGGGATGTGTTATCCATGGGGGGCCCTACCTTTCAACTTACAGGACCTAAAGAATCTGCCACTGATGGCTTGGTGCCAGATATCACAGCATACCTTCAGAGGTAGTTGGAATAGTCACCTCTGTGCTTTTATTCTGCCCCTAACCACTATGATTTCTTGCACTACCTTCTGCCTGCCCACTGTGTCAGATTCATATTTGAACGCTCAAAATCTAGACAGATTCACAGGCAGAGGAATGTGAGAAATGCTTTTTGCGAGAGTAGCAATTCACACCCTAATCCAGTGATGGCGAACTTCGGCACCCCAGATGTTTTGGAACTACATTTCCCATGATGCTCACCCACACTGCAGAGTGCATGAGCATCATGGGAAATGTAGTTCCAAAACATCTGGGGTGCCAAGGTTTGCCATCACTGCCCTAATCCAATGATTACGGTTTGTGGGTTCTTATTTAGATAACATTTTTAGGTCTTTAGGCTGCATATCCATCTAATGCCCCTTCTTTTTTTTTTATCTTTCCCCCCCCCCCCCATTTAGCTAAAAAGGGTCCAGATGGTCTAGCATTGCCCAACAATTACTGCGACTTTTGCCTCGGAGATTCAAAGATCAACAAGAAGACAAGCAATCCGGAAGAGCTGGTGTCTTGCTCAGACTGCGGTCGCTCTGGTATGAGAGGCAGGGGAAAAAGGAGGGTGATACAATGAGCATCTTCAGCTGTGAGAATTCCATAGTGCAACTGCCTGCTGCCCAAGAAGAATGGGTGGTGTAGACTGTCTGCAGTTTAAGTTATTAACAGATTGTCTAAGACGCTGAGCATTGTGCGTGCCCCCTCCCCTTACCCTTTTTAGCATTCACCTAATTTTGTTAGAGACAGTTGATCATTGTACAGGAGATGGTTATTTATACATTTTAATATTTTGTGGTGCAATAAAATGATATAAACATGTAAAACTATTATTTCTAATCACCAAATGCTTGCAAGGTGAGAAATTCAGCAACAATAATCTGACTATGCAAATAAATGTTGATAGCGATAGCATATATTAGAAATAAACCCAGAGGAATTTCCAACAGCTTGGCCCCTAAAAAAATACACAATACATATGATAAGTGTTTAAATGTAGAGAATATTTTACATTTCACATTTCAAATGCATTTGCATTACTTATTGCAGGAAAGTTAATTAAGCCATATAATGAATGAGAGCCAGTTCAGTGCTTTTTAACAGCAATACTCATGTTCTCTTCCCAGAATTAAGTGTAAAATGTGCATATTATCAGCCATTATTAATAAACAAGGATTTGCTTCTACTGAAAGTGGAAAACATGACCTGTATGTTACTTCCTAGGACCAGGGTTTACAAAAACATGGTTATGTAGGCTGAGATGCATAAAATTATATGGAACAATTCTGAATGATTTACTATGCAGGAACACACCACTCACCATCCTTTATCGAATGTTGGGATTTGCTGGTGCAGCGATGACTGAGGGATAACTTTTTCGGGCCTGCGATTCTGAAGCTGGTAAAAGTAGTTCAGGAGGCTGAATAGCCACTGGATTACTTTTACAGGCAGCGGAAGGGGGTCCCTCCTCCACTGCTGCCTTACCGGGCTCTTCCAAGCAATCGGGGAGCCCAGCAAGAATGCAACCAGTGGCATCTGGTTCCTGAGACACAGGGAAAGAAACCAAAGTCGTTCGCCCCACTGTGTGATGTAAAAAATTGGAAAAGGCGAGGATATTGTCACGTCTGGTTTCGGTGTCCTGTAAACAAGCCATTACCAGCTTGTACACGCATCAGATAAAACTCATCTTGATTCGATCTGATGGTTTGGATGGAAGAGGTGCGATCTGGGGACCAATAGACCACATATCTCTCCAAAAGAGGGATCTTTCACTGCTCATGCTATCTCACAAGTTATGCTGTTCATCCCATGTGATAGCAATAAAAGTGCTGGGGAAAAAAAAAAACAAATTAATTAAAATAATTTTTTTTTTTTTTTTTATTTCCCCACATGTGAGGCGTTGCCATGAACGTTATAGTGAGAGCAATACTTCCAGCACCAGACCCCATTTTAAACCCTAAACTGGTAACCTATAAAGGCTAATAAAGCGTCTCCTATAGAGTTTTTTTTTAGTAGTGTAGTTTGTCACTGTTTCATCAGTGGGCGCAATTTGTGAGTGTGATATGTTGGGTATCTATTTACTCGGTGTAACGTCATCTTTTTTATATTTTACCAAACAATTGGGTATTTTATATTCTGTTTTTGTGCATTATAATTCACTAAAGTGTGTTTCTCTTATCCATAGACTGACACGGCGTCTCTTATTCACTGTATGCGTGGGTTATGTCCCTGCTTGCAGGAGAAGACCTAGGCAGAATGTGAGATGTTATACATACATTCTAAAAGCCAGAGTTGAGCAGCCCCGCCCAGGGGGGCGGTCCCTCCGGACATAACCCACCCCCTGCAGTCAGCAGACCTCAGTTTTTTTTCTGCCTAGCAGAAGAAGACGTGGCTCTCTCAGGAGCCAGTCTCCTGGAAGATTTTACTTAAATTTTTATTCCTTTGGGAATTTTATTATTTTATTTTTGCCACCACTCTCCCGATGGAGGGGACTCCTGCATTTAAGGACCCTGCTGACAGAAGGCCAGAAGTGGTGAGCAGAGCCATGTTTGCCTTGTTGGGGTCCGCCCTACGGCCTGTGGTAGCGGCGACCCTTGTGTCTCAGACACTTACGGGATGGGCAAAAATTTTTGCACCAGACTGTACAGGAGCATATTCTTCCTCCAGACACTATTGCTCTGGCCCACCAAATGGTGCAGGGCCTGGTTTATGTTTCGACGCCACGTTAGACGTGGCCCCTAATATTCAGGGCCTCTGTCTCGGCGGTGGTATTGCGTCATCTTTGGTTGAAATGCTGGTCTGCTGACCTAGCCTCTAAGAAGCTTCTGACGGATCTACCATTTAAAGGTGGTAGGCTTTTAGGTGCTGCGCTGGATGACATCATCAAGGATGTCACGGGAGGTAAAAGCACTCTTCTTCCTCAGTCTAGCTAGGGTAAGGAGGCCCGCCGTAAGCAGGGTCCTTCCTTTCCAGCAAAAAAGGTTTTTTTTCGTCAGTCAGAGTCCACGGGTAGGCCCTCCCAGACTGAGAGCAGTGCGGCTGGTGGACACATGCGCCCCTGGGTGCGTAAGCCAAACAAGCCGGCTCCCAAGCCCGCCTCCGCGTGAGTTCTTGCCCCCACCCGTCTCTGGGGTGGGGGGACGACTTTGCAGGTTCACGGATCGGTGGACCTCCCGGATCTCCTACCGGTGGGCGTGCGAGGTGATCACCTCAGGTTACAGGATAGAGTTCCGTTCCTGGTCCCAGACAGATTCTTCCCTCGAATCTTCCTCTCCTTCCTGCCCGTCGGGCAGCCCTATGGGGGTTATTCAGGATTTGATCAGGTCTGGAGTGATTGTGCTGATTCCGTCACAGGAGAGGTTTAAGGGATTCTACTCGAATCCGTTTGTCGTCCCAAAAAAGGACGGGGTTCGGCCTATCCTGGACCTCAAGGCCCTGAATGCCTTCGTGAAGGTGCAAAAGTTCCGCATGGAATTCATTCGCACGGTGATCGATACACTCCGTCAAGGGGATTTTCTGTCTGCCTTGGACATCAAGGACGCCTACTGACATGTTCCGATCTGCTCAAGTCATCAGAAGTTTCTGCGCGTGCGATTGGCGAAGTCCACTATCAATTTGTAGCTCTTCCTTCGGCCTAGCTTTGGCACCGAGGGTGTTCACCAAGGTGCTTACGCCCGTTCTAGCTTTGCTGAGACGGCGAGGCATCGCTGTCGTGGGCTATCTGGACAATCTTCTAAAAGCAGAAAGTGGCTCAGAATTAGAAGACAGTGTGACTATCGTCAGTCTGACCCTCAGGGACTTCAGGTGGCTCAGGAGTCAGTCCTGGTCCCGACTCAGCGTCTGGAGTATCTAGGTCTGATTCTGGACTCCTTGGAGGCAAAGGTATTCCTACCTCCAGGGAAGTTACTGATACTTCAGTCTGCAGTGCGGGTGCTGACATCCCGAAAATGGTCGTCAATCCATTTTTGCATGATAGTCCTGGGACTTCTGGTGGCCTCTTTCGAGGCCGTTCCGTATACCCAATCACACACCAGGGCATTGCAAAAGGAGATCTTGTTCTCTTGGGACAAATCCCCGTTGTCTTTGGATCTTCCGATCCAGGTGAGTCACCTGGTCAGGGCCTCCCTGACATGGTGGTTGGGGTCCCCGGCTCTTCGGTCCGGGAAGTCGTTCCTCCTCGACCAATGGACGGTGTTCACGACGGACGCCAGCCTGACGGGCGCGGGTGGAGTCCGGTCAGCCCAAGGGCTTTGGACTTCGGACGAAGCCCGTTTTCCGATCAATGTTCTGGAAATACGGGACATCAGACTGTGTGCTTCTCCTCGTGGTCTGAGAGATTGCAGGATCGCTCCATTTGGATCCAGTCGGACAACGTCACGGCGGTGGCATATGTCAACCATTAAGGGGGGACTCGGAGCTCAGCTGCGGCTTCCGAGGTCGCCCGTACCCTGAAGTGGGCTAAAAGAAGCGTTCCGGCTATGTCGGCCGTTTACATTCCGGGCATAGACAATTGGCTGGCGGACTATTTGAGTCGCCAGACGCTGGACCAGGGAGAGTAGTCCTTGCACCCGGAGGTATTTCAACTCCTTGGCCGATGGTGGAGCACGTCGGATGTGGACCTGATGGCCTCTCGACTCGATCGCAAGGTTTCGAGGTTTGTGGCCAGATCCAGGGATCCTTGGCGGATGCCTTGGATGCGTTAGTGGCCCCATGGGGTCATTATCACCTGATATACGTTTATCTTCCGCTGCAGTTGCTCACTCGCCTGCTACGCAGGATGGCGACCGAGGAAATTCCGGTGATCCTCATTGCTCCGGATTGGCCTCGGCATCACTGGTACGCCGATCTGGTACGTCTCGTCGGGGACGTTCCCTGGCGGTTGCCAATAAGGGAGGACCTTCTGTCCCATATTTCATCCTGCTTTACAGTCTCTGGCTTTAACGGCATGGCTGTTGAAAGCCGGGTGTTGAGAGACCGAGGTCTCTCCGGCTTGGTCATTTCGACCATATTAAGGGCACGGAAGTCTTCCTCCAGAATGATCTATCACCGTACCTGGAAAGTTATATCGCCATGTGCGAAGAGCTGGACTGACGTCCTCGGACGTATTCCGTCCCTAGAATCCTGCGTTTCCTGCAGCATGGAGTGGCCCAAAAGCTCGCTTTTGAGTACCATTAAGGGTCGGATTTCGGCCTTGGCCGTCTTCTTTCAGTGACCACTAGCGGGTCGTTCCTTGGTTACCTTGGTGCAGGGGGTTCGCCATGTGCTTCCTACTGTCAAGCCTCCTCTCCCCCTGTGGGATCTGAATTGGTAGTCTCGGTTTTCCAGGAACCTCCTTTTAAAAATATCAGGGATATTCCCCTCTTGACTTTGTTTCAGAAAGTGGCCCTTTTAGTGGCAATTACTTCTGTTAGACGAGTGTCTGAGTTGGCGGCTTTGTCCTCCAAGTCGCCATATTGGGTCATCCATAAGGATAGGGCGGTGTTGCGTCCGCGACCTTCTTTTTGCCAAAGGTGGTCTCGGCCTTTCACCTAAATGAGGACATTGTCCTCCCATCCTTGTGTCCTCACCCATCGCATCCCAGAGAGTTTGTGCTTCACACATTGGAGGGGGTACGAGCCTTGCGAGTGTGCCTGTCTGCTACTGCTTCTATTCGGAAGTCTGACTCACCGTTTGTGACTGCCTCTGGTCCGAAGCAGGGCCAAGCGGCTTTGTCTGCCACCATTTCTAGGTGGATCAGAAAAACCGTCATTCAAGCCTATGCTCTCAAGGGGCGGGCGCCTCCCTTTCCGGGCACTGCGCATTCCACCAGGGCAATTGGTGCTTCCTGGGCTTTCCGACATCAAGCGTCGGTTGCACAAGTGTGCAAGGCGGCGACCTGGTCGTCTGTTCATACCTTTTCTAAGTTTTATAAGGTTAATGTGGCTGTATCTTCGGATGCTTCCTTCGGCCGCAAGGTGTTGCAGGCCACTGTTTAGAGTTGCAACTCCTCCGTTGAGGAGCTCTGCCTTGTTTGGAGTGAAGTTTTTTGGTTTTTTCCATTTATACTGCTCCCATCCCTCTTGACACTGCTTTGGGACATCCCACATGTACAGTGAATAAGACGCCGTGTCAGTCCATAGATAAGAGAAAATAGGATTTTTGTACTCACCGTAAAATCCTTTTCTCTGACATCCATGGACTAACACGGCACCCACCCTTCCTTTTAAAGTTTCTACTGCTTTGTTACGAACTGAGGTCTGCTGACTGCAGGGGGTGGGTTATGTCCGGAGGGACCGCCCCCCTGGGCGGGGCTGTTCAACTCTGGCTTTTAGAATGTATGTATAACATCTCACATTCTGCCTAGGTCTTCTCCTGCAAGCAGGGACATAACCCACGTGTACAGTGAATAAGAGACACCGTGTCAGTCCATGGATGTCGGAGAAAAGGATTTTACGGTGAGTACAAAAATCCTATTTTTTGCCCAAAAAATTGCTGTGCAAATACTGTGATATAAAACATTTCAACACCCACTATTTTATTCTCTAGGACCTCTGCTTAAATAAAAAAAATCTATATCCCTTGGGGGTTCTAAGTAATTGTCTAGAATTTTTTTTTTTTAGATTTGTACATATATGTGAGAAGTGTCAGAATTGGCCTGGTGCTGAAGTGGTTAAAATACCCTTTGTAAAGGTACATTATTGAATTTGGCTACAGTCTTCATTGAGGTGTCCTCTTTGTCGTGGACTGCTTGGAGTTTTAGAATGCTTGTAAACAAAAAGCATTATCATTGCTTTTCAGCTAGAACAGGAAGTTATAACGTTAATTTGAAGGCTATGAAATTCCTAATTTAACCACTTGGCGTTCGGGCAAATTCTGACATTTCTCACAAACGTGTAAAAATCGAAAAAAATATTTTTTTGATACAAAATTAATTAAACCCCTCAAACATATATTTTCTGAAAGTGAAGGCCATGGAGATTAAAATGGTGGCTTTTTCACTTTGTTACGTCACACAATATTTGTGCAGTGCTTTACCAAACGCAAATTTTTAGGAAAAAATACACTTTAATGAATCTTGGTGAACACCCATATATTACCCAATTTATTTGGTAAACTATAAAATGTTACGCTGAGTAAATGGATACCCAACATGTCATGTTCACGCCCAAGAAATGGCAACAAACTATTGGTACATTAAATTATCCATACTGAATGAATAAAAGCATTTTATAGGTTACCAGTATAGAGTTGAACAGGAGGTCTGGTGCTACAATTATTGCTCTCACTTTGTTCACTGAGATACCTCACGTATGGTGTGGCTATCGTTTACAGATGCATTCAGGACCTGTTTGTGCGTGAGCACGGGGGTGGCGGTTGCTTTTGCACTTTTGGAGAGTTCTGGGGTCTTTTGGGCCCTCCAAGGACTGGTTGATCGGCTGCTTTACTAGCTGGTAATGGCTAGTAAACCAACAAACCAGAAGTGATGATTTCTTGTCTCTTCTAGTTTTTCAGGACACACAAGAGTTTGGGGAACGGAAGTTCCTCCAATGCGACAGACCTCATTGGTCCCAGGCTTCCTGGTGGAACGGAAGAGCCTGGGAAAGGCACTGGGGTGGTGGCGAATGCGGGCCGCTCCCTTCCACCCCTGTTGGTGATTGGGTAACTGTAGAGCCACGCAGATCACTTTTACACAAAAGCGAATGGCCGACAGAAAATATTGCTACCTGGATTATGGCTGCAGCTACAGCCATGATCCATGTATAACCGCTTCTGGATAAGGCCGTATAAAGAAACATGATCTTGAACCACCCATCAGAGATCCATAGATCATTGGTTGATATGTTTTAAATGGAGACAGCTGGTTTATGGATTTGTAAGTGAATGGAGCTCTTAGACATAAGCTAGGTATGTGGTTTTGAATGTAATTTGAGAATTCTGCTACATTATTTACAACCCACCAATTTTTTACTCATGTCCCCTAATTCAGCATAATATTGACTGTACAGCCTCGGTGGCCCCGCACAGCGGCTTGCCAAAGTCTGTGCTTGGCCCACACGTTTGCCACACTCTGATCAGTCCTTTTGGAGAGCTCATACTTTGTGTTTCAGTGAAGATAGGACACTTCATAAGAATCAATTTCAGATGCTGGTTCACTTGCATGGGCCCAGCACAGAAGATTTGAAAAGCAGCTGTTGCACCACTGACCTCTCGCTGGATTGAAGACAGGTGAGGATGAGCTGGGGGCAGGAAGCTTAGTCAAAGTGCCACAAGCCTGCACATCAAACACAACTTAATTACCAATAATCCCATGATGGTACAAAAAAAAAGTGGTAAATCTGTTGATTTATTTTTGTTTTTCCTGTTTGTGACCTAGCAGCAGGTAAGTGGGTTATGTATGAAGCTGGCTACACACTCTTCACACTGTACAATCTTTAACAGATTTACCAGCTACTGGGTTAGGGCAAGGACCTCCCTTATTTTGGATATCAATGTAATACATTGTTGGTACGGTAAATTTCGAAGGGACTGTTAGTGGGTTTGATTTTCTTTTGTGGTCTAGACTAAAAAATGTGCAGTTGATTTTTGTAACTGGATAAATATAAAATGCTGCATGCTGCTGTGTAATCTTTTATTTTCATTCAACAGACTGAGCCCTAGTCATCTTTTCACATCATTCACTTGACTACTAGCCCATTGTTTACAGAACACAGTCATCAAAGCAACGACTCATACCTAGCCTAGAGATTTCTATTAGACACATCACTGCAAAGCATGCTTTTCTGCTTTGCTATCTCTTTAGATTACCCACAGTACTTCAGGAAACCTTTTTATCCTGTAAAATTAAAACGTTTAAAAGTATAGAATGGTATAATAAAAAAAAGTAAAATAACGCAACAAAATCAATTATAGTTTACCTTTTACGAAGGTTGTAAAGAGACTGTACAATCGGATTGCGTGGCCAACTTCTTGGGTCTGCAGTGCTTAATTGCAGATGGTTTTATATTCTGATTTCTCAGAATAGGACCACACTCTATATTGCATATGTATGGGCTATTATTCTATAACGGCATTGTGTTTTAATGAAGAAACGGGCCTAGTTTCTTAAAACAAATAAATGCAGTTATAGACAAGTGGATTATATTTAAATGGTTATCCAGTTTTATGTAAAATTTGAGTTAAAGCTGCACTCCAGGTTATATTTGCATTGCATACTTACATGATGTACATGATTGCATACCTATGCATGCTTACATGATGGACTGCTGGGAAAGCTGGAAAGCACTGTAGTAGTCGGCTACTACAGCAAATAGCTGCAGTCTTTTGGGTCCTGCTCAGGTTTTGTTATGCCACTGACCAGAGGGGGTCAATCAATTGGCACCACCATCATACATAGAATACCTTGTATTTTTTCAATAAATACAAGGTGTTCTCTGACTGGGCGAGCTGGAGATTGACGTCGCTGCCCTTGCACACTTCTAGTATGAGTAATGCATGTTTACATTGTGCAAAACTGGACTGGAGCTATGTAAGTATGCAATACAGATAATTGCTGAAGTTAAGCTTTAACAAGCAGCAAAACTTTAATATTTGTGCACTTCACAAGGCTTGACAACTAAAGAGAATATGCTACTTCTGGGGTAGACTTAGTTTCTGTGTAGAGATCACTATGGCTTTTTCCATTAACACCATCTACATGACAATGCCAAATTATTGACTTATTTGTAGAACATGTAACAACAGTTTCTTCAGACAACATGGAATACAGCATTGATCTACTTAAGCAATGGAAATTGCTGAGTTCAGAACACTTTGAATATGGTCAGATTGTCCTGTCGTTCATTAATCTCCGGTTTACTTTTTAACTACATTTGTCTGTGGGTCGCCCACATTTTACAAACCCACACAAGGATTTAGTCAAGGTTACACCTAATCAGTAGTAGATATGTAAAGATGGATCCGTCTTTACTGCCCTTTAGTTTCCCTACATCCACTTATTACAGAAAGTGTCGGGTTTAACTGAAACCAATGCTGGCCTAGGTTTTTTTTACTTTTTATTGGCCTGCATGTTTGTGGTGTAAATTGTGCCCTAATTTAGACATTAACAAAGAAACTATGAGGCATTGCCATTAAAGAACCTTTTCCTTTTTGAAATATGTATCAATTGTTTTTTTTTGTTTTTTTCTTTTTTTTAGAGCTATTTCTTTCCATAGTTGAAATTGAAAGTTGTACATGATTTCCCTTTTGTCAGCTGTAGATGACATTTGTCTCCTTCAGCCATTGGGAGAGGTAGTGCCCTGATCAGTTGTAAAATTGGAAACTGAGAAGAAAGGGAAGCTAACAGGAATTGTTATTGAAGGTGTTGGCACCAGGTCCATTATTCTTACCCTTTTTTACTTAGAAGTTACTAGCCCAAAACAAACAGTCATTCAGGTTTGGTGTTCCAACTACTGCAGCTACTTACTTTGAGTAATACTGTACTTATTTCTCCATCAAAAATGTAACCTGTAGGTCATGATTGAGGTGAGGGAGCAGGGATTTTGCCGAAGAAAAAGTATACGTAATGACATTCGGAGTTCAACTGGGTAGCAAGGAGCAGATGGTATAGCTAGGAGGGATTAGGGATTTGAAAGAAAAACTGATGTAGAACAGACATATTTGAAAGGAGTGTCCTTAAATTTAATTTTAACACTGTTCATTTGTTTCATTGTTGTAAAACATACTTTGTATCAAAATGAAGAGTTGCATATTTTAAAAAGAACAGGTTATTTTTAATGACTGCAGCAGTTTATATTTATGCTTTATGGACTGTTATACAGAAAACAAGTAATCTGGCTATCCTATAATTCAGGTCCACTGATCTACCTTCAGTATATCTAGTTTTCCTTTGTGAGAACCAAACCCTGGAAAAGGGTAGTAAAATATGCCAATTCAGCTTTTGCTCTTCTGATCAATCTGGCCTAATAAAAATAAATTACACCTATCCCTACATAATTTTTCAAGGTATATTACCATATTTCAGTTTCACATGTAGTCCAAATTTGGTAATATGACCACATCATAGTGTACTTCATTTTAAAAGTGTGACACCATAATAAAGCTGTCTGCAATCATTTGGAATAGTCTGAGCCCCATTTCTCTTGCGATCGTAGGACATCCTTCCTGTTTGCAGTTTACTGCAGTGATGATGGCTGCTGTGAAGACTTACCGCTGGCAGTGCATTGAGTGTAAATGCTGCAACATCTGTGGGACATCTGAGAATGATGTAAGTAAATGTTGTTTAACATTAATTGAATATAAAGGAAACCTGTACTGAAGAAAATCTAAGTTGCAAATACCAATATTTTGAAAACACTGGTTTCCTGGCTGTTGCTGAATTCAGGGCTCAAGTATTTTTAAATAAGCATGCAGCAAGTTTAGGGGGAACTGATCTGCATACTTTTTCAGAGTCTCTGTCTCTAAATATTAAAACCAGAGCGTTAGTATTAAGTCCAGGCAGACAGTTGTCTTTTTCAAGAGATGAAACAATGGCATGCTATGAGTTGTCACCGGCCTCTGTGACACTGTAACCACGAGTTCTGAAGTTTTTTCAGCTCGGGAAAACATGTTAAGTAATGAGAGAGAGAACGAACCTCTAACTTATATTAGAGCTGCCCAACAGATCAGATTTTCTTAGGAAGACAGTAATCCTAATGTAATGCATTTAAGCAAACAACAAAACCTCTAAATTCAGGAGTGCTGATTAATGCAGAAACCCATAGTAACCAATCAGGATTTACTCTGCTAAACTCATAGGATTACAAGGTAGAGTTTGACTGGATGACATGGGTTATTGCACTTAAGGAGCATCACTTAGTTACCACTTTATGGCTGTTCATCTTGGCATTTCATGTTGCCTCGGACATGTTCTGTACCAAGTTTTTTTTTTTTTTTTTGTTTTTGTTTTTTTGCTTTTCAATAGGATCAGTTGCTATTCTGTGATGATTGTGACCGTGGATACCATATGTATTGCCTCTCTCCACCAATGGCTGAGCCTCCTGAGGGTGAGTATATGCAATTTTTCTGTTTTCCCAATCATGGCAGGATTTTTTCTTTAAATGAGCATCCAATATATAATTTTTTCATTTTTATATTTAATTACGGTAAATAACTTGAAAATAATTATAAGCTCAAATAACACACGGGAACCCTCTGGCCAATATAGATTTGTTTTTTAATTTGGAAAATTTTACTTTGTAACATAGTCACGGGACATAGAGGATGGGTGGTGTCAAGATACCCAGTAGATGGAAGCATTGAGATAGCATGATTTTTTTTTTATTGTACATTCTTAATTGTGTCCTATCTTTGTTTTTATATTATCGGAAATATTTTAAAGATGTTTTCTCTGCTCTTTTAGGAAGCTGGAGTTGTCATTTGTGTCTCGATCTGCTAAAGGACAAGGCTTCTATTTACCAGAACCAAAACTCCTGACAGATCCATAAATAACATCAATTCAAAGCGCAGGCTGCAGAGAAGACCCCATGCAATTGATTACTGAACACCTTATGGGGGAGGGATTTTTCCCTTAATTCTATATCCCGTATGCGTGAACATACACACATACGCATGAACAATGTGTTATTTGGCAGTTCTTATTCATTAAAAACATGTAAAGATTTAGTATCCTAATCACTTTTAATATCACGTTGTCTTATTGGACCTTTTGATCTCTTGTATGGCAGAAATTCTATATAAACATTTTTATCATGGTCCTTTAAAGATTGCTAAGCTCATTAACGTTTGTCTAGGCAACCTGTATAGGGATGTCTTCAGTTCTTTAACCTAAAATGTCAGTGCAAAGAGATGATTGTTAGAGTGAACACCGAAGAGAAGATAAAATGTTGTGCTGTCTTTTGCTGATTCTATTTAGTATTCACTGTAAAGGTTCTTCAGTATTGCTGCCACTACCTCCATGACATTTGGTGAACCTTCTGTGCCTTTTACTTTGATCTCCCTTCAGGTAGTGTAAGAGTGCCATGTACCAAGCTTTTTCAGTAGCTTATAGCTCTTTTATTTCAGCTCTAGTGTAGCTGGATGTAAAAGCTTGGCGCATACTTTACACAGAACCAGTCTTAGAATAGACCAACAAATACAACAAATGATCATAGTTACTAGCATTGCTTATATCCTCCATAGTGTTTTTAACCATCCTTTCCTTCCTTCTCAGGGTAAACTGGTGTGTATAGCATGAGAAAATAGCTGTGTGTAATTTTCTGCTGCAGGTTGATCAATAATAAAGCTGTTAGCCTCCTCCCAAAGACTTCCCTTCACAGTACCAAACTTGCTGCTTCTCTGGGGTCTGAAACATCTGCAGATTTTTGTTTTTAATCCTGTCCGCATTGGAAGATGTGATGATATTCATTATTTTTCTAGACTATACATATATATATTTTTTTTTACATACTGACCCGACAGGGCTGTGGTTAAGTAGCCTGAAGACCCCTCTTACACTTCTGCTTTTGAAAAACTTTAGGAACATTTACAGATAACTCTTAAAGTGCAAATGTTGTGCATTTTGGTCATGTTAAAATGCATAGAAAAACATAAAAGTTGCATAAAAAATGCTTTGCAATTTATGAACTGTTTTTAAAGGAATAAAAAAAATGAATATATATATATAGTACATTTACTCTCTCAGTAAAAATAAATTTTCTTGCTTTATTGCACATAATTTTTAGGGTTCATGCACACTGGGCTTAAACGCCACTTCTACAGGAGTTTTGCCTGTAGAAGCAGCTCAGTTTTCTCCTATGTGTCCATGCACATTAGGATGTTTATAGCAGTGTTTCTCAACCAGGGTTTAATGGCAAAAGGACAAAAAACTTGCACTGCTAACCTTATACAAAGAGGAGAGAGCCCAGACCTGCCCCTCCCAGCTCTTTCCTCCTCTGCCACTAATTATACTCCCACCTGGAAATACAGAATGCAGTCTGGGCTACCTCCTGCCCTACCGATGACATTGGTTGCTAAGGACGGGTCGGGCGCCCCGCATAGCTTTCTGTATTGCTGATGGGAGTATAGATAGCAGCAGAGAGGGGGTCCGGGCTGTGCTCTCTCCTCTCTGTTTACTGGGGAGAGAAACGCTGCCTACTCTGGGAAGCCATCTAAAATATGCTGTCGGACTCATAAATCCAAATGAGTGGAGGCACCTCAGAGTGGAGAGACTCATCCACTCCAGAATAGATTTGCAATGTAAAGCAGCTGTCAAATATGCAAAGCCCACACAGATCAGACTGTATGTGGTTTGGTTGCCGTCCCCTTACTCCTCCCCATACTGTGGGGGGGGGGGGGCGCAGCTTCTACCTCCTCCCCTGCTCTCTCCTTCTTTGCTGGTGTCATTACTCCTTTAGTTATGAGAGGGATGTGGTGGGATGAGAGCTTTTGTGTTAGGAGGGGGCATTTGTAGATGACGGAAGAGGTTGGGCTACCAGGGTGGTTATGGGGGGGAGAGAATTTACAAACTCTGCCTCACAAACCACACTTTAGGGCCTGTTCACTCCAGGTTTTGGTACAATGTGATTTCAAAAATTCATGCTGGCAGGTTTTTATTTTCATGCAAATAGGGCAACCCATTAAAAAGAAAACAAAATGCATGGGGGAACGCGCAAAAAAAGTGCGCTCGGACGAACCTGCTGGGAACGAGCCCTTGGGCTGGTGTACCCTGCAGAATTCTAAAGGGTGCCTTGACTGAAAGGTTGGAAAACACTGGTTTAGAGGCATATTTTAAGCTCAGTGTTTGAAGGCAGAAAAAAACCTTCTGGATTGCGCTTTTCAGAGTTTTCTGGCAGAAAAAAAAAAAACACTAAGTGCCGGTTTACACTGGGACGTTACGACTTGCCGCGCGACTCTGCAAGTCGATCTGAAGACGACTTCAGAGGCGACTTGCAAAATTACTTCTGTTATGAAGTCAATGGAAGTCGCCCACAAAGTAGTACAGGAACCTTTTTCTAAGTCGGAGCGACTTGAGTCGCTCCTATTAGAACGGTTCCGTTGTACAGAACGGGATGTGACTTGTCAGGCGGCTGAGTCGCCCCTGTGTGAACCGGCTCGAAGTGTACAAAAATGCTCTATATGAACATTTTTCTGCTAAAAGAACTGGTGTTTTTTTAAGCTCAGTGTGCATAGACCCTTAAAGAGGAAGTAAACCCTGATGGGTTTTACTTCCTCTTTAGCCCCCCTGCAAAGCCTGCAAATGAAAAACATTAATGGGCTAGTATGCATCGCATACTAGCCCATTATGTGCCACTTACCTGTAAAAGAATCCATCTATGTCCCCAGAGTAGGCAGCGTCCATCTTCTGTCTTCTCTTCCTTCCGGGCTGCTGACTCCAGCGATGTGATTCGCTGGAGCCGTGTGACTTCACTCCCGTGCATGCGCACGGGAGCTGCAATTCACGGCACAGGCTGGGTAAGAAATGGCACTTTGTTTTGTTTCTTCCCCGCGCATGCGCAGTGAAGATTTTCGGCGGACTACAGGTGAAATATCTCCTAAACGGCGCACGTTTAGGAGATATTTCCACTACCTATAGGTAAGCATAGAAGAAGGCTTACCTATAGGTAGAAGTCCAACAAGTGGGTTTACAACCACTTTAAAGCAGAAGAGTAATTTGGGCCTTAATGCTGTGAATACATATCATAGCATAAATATAATATGGTTTAGGATAATGAAGTTGAGAATGGTTGGTTTTAGTAGATTCCTTTCGTATCTAGAACACATTATGAATTGCTAGGCATCAATACCTACCTGTTCTATATTGCTGTATCTTACTAAATTAGTTGGCAAATGTTACTTTCATCATGCGTTCGCCAAAAGAGATGGCTTTTAGCACAAGTGCTTTTGTCTCATAGTTAACAGTAGACTCCTCAAATATTGCCATGGAATGAAAGGGAATCTATTGTGAAAATACTGTAATTTTACTTTTTGTTGCATTTCATTCTGAACACTAATTAAATAAAAATGCTACATTTATATATTAAAAAAATGGGGCCTCGGCTTCAGGGCAGTATTTCTGTGTTAAAGCTTTGTGTACATGTTTTATGTTCGAGTGGCAGTCTTGAAAGCACAGCCAGTAGCCTTTTACTGCCTGATAGGTAATGGGTGCAAAGATTTTTAGTATGAGAGAAGATTCAAGCTTTCTATATTTATATTAATTATTACATATAAAGAGTAAGTTATCTGTTGTTACACCTCATATTTGCTTAACTTGTATAGTTGATGCCTTTTTTTCCCCCCAGGTTACTTTTTTGATTTACTTACTGTCTTTACTAATAGACGAGTCTCGCATTAAGGCCAGCACAGTATTCTGCAATTTTCTTTTCCCCCCCCCACAGATCTGAAATTTGTTTAGGGAACCAGGTGACTGTTTACTGGCATACCTGGCTGTGTTTCTGATGCTCTGCAGCATCTGAGGAACAGTTAGTTATTTTACTATTATGCAATGATTCTTTGGCCCTCAATCCAGAGCTGTGCCCATATTCAATTTAACTGCTCCTCGGCCAGCGACATACTGGTATGTCGCTGGATAGAAAGGGTGATATCTTGGTCATCGCTGTGGTGTTTGACTGAGGTATCTGTGTTTTCAGCCGGCGATTCCGAAACCGGTTAAAGTAATCCTAAGTGGCTAAAGAGCTTCTGGATTACTTTTACAGGCAGTGGAAGGGGGTTCCCCCCCCCCCCCCCACCGCCTTTACAATGCTCACTTGAGCAGTCAGGGAGCCAAATCCGTATGTGACTAGCGGCATCTGGTTCCGGGCACACTTTGAGAGGAACTGACGTGGTTCCTCCCACTGTGTGACGTCAGAAACCAGAAGCAACGATGATTTTGTCACTTCCAGCTTTGGCTTTTTGTTGGCCATTACCGGACAGAAAAGCAGCAGATCAGACTAATCTGTGTCTGATTGGAAGCCAGAGGAGATGGCTACAGTCTAAAAGACCCCATATCTCTTCATAAAGAGGACCTGTCATGGCCGATTGTTGTTAATCCCTTGTGAACACAAAGTTAATAAAAAAAAAAATTGAGACCGTGTAAACGTTTTTTTTTTTTTTAATTGATTAAAAAAAAAAAAAAGTTTAAAGCGCCCTCATTCACCCATGGTCATGCACAAATTCAAATGCTTGTGCCTGTCCTGCGCGCGTGTGTGTGATTTATTTATTTATATATATTAGTGTGTCGATCACACCACATTTGTGGTGTGAATGTAAAAGTGAGAGCAATAATTCTGTGTAACCCTTAACTGGATACCTGTAAAGAATTTCATAGTGTCACCTATGGGGATTTTTAGGTACTGAAATTTTGCGCTATTCTATGTACAGATGCAATTAGAAAGCTTTGTTACGTTTGGTATCTATTTACTTGGCATAACATCTTCTATTTTTTTACCAAAGAATTGGGTATTGTTTTTTGTATATTAAAATTCATTAAAGTATATTTTTCCCCAAAAAATTTGCCATAAAAAAAACCACTGTGCAAATACCATGTGACATAAAAAATATGCAACACCCACCATTTTATTCTCTAGGGTCTCTGCTTAAAAAAATATATATATTTTTTTGGGGGTTTTCTACCAAAAAAAATGTTTTGTACATGTAATAAGGGTTTTTCAGAATTGGCCTGGGCTGGAAGTGGAAAATAACACAAAACCTACTCTTCCGATAAAGGTGATATACTCAATTCTACAATAAAACTTTGTGTCTTCGATCATTTTCGCAGCAAAAATATACATAGATTTAATTGTTTGCCATGGAAAAAGTATACATTTCGGCATCAAAGGTTGATATTGCCCACTTTAGCAGAGATTACTTTCTTGTAGCCGTTGAGGAGAAAATGAATTCATAATAAAGTGTTATTCCCATAATTTCTTGTTCTATTTGCATATGCTCAATCAGCTATGCACCTACTTGTAAGTGCACCTACTACATAGAAGTCAAAACATTTTTAGGGCAATGATGATTTCACGAATATTGAGTGAAAAAAATTATCTTTTTAATGTGTAACAAGCTGTATAGTCTTACTATTAATATTTATAACCATTATAAAAAAAATAGTTTCTGCCAAAAGAAAATTAACATTTGTCTTTGAAACAACTTGTATAAAAATTAAAAGAATTTCAAGAATATGAAAGACAAATGACCCACAGAAGTATGGCCAAAAAAAACCTTTTACTTCTTAGAGTTGGGCGAATAGTTCGGCCCGAATATTGCCTGTTCGCTCATTCGGTGAACACCCGAATTCGACCTTTTGGGATGGATGGATTTTAAAAGTGAGCCCCACGCCCCAAAAGTCATACCAGATCCTTACCTGAACATGTAGCCTAGCAGTCTAGGAAAGGTGGGGATGATTGAGAACCCCCCCTCCTGAACCATACCAGGCCACATGACCTCAACATGGGGGGGTGCCCTCCACCCCAAAGCATCTTGTCCCCATGTTAATGGGGTCGAAGGCCTCTTCTCAACAACCCTGGGTTGTGGGGGTCTGCAGGCAGTGGGCTTATCGGAATCTAGAAGCCCCTTTTGTAAGGGGGGCCCACAGATCCCATCCCTCCCCCTATGAGAATGGGGTACATTTTACCACTACTCATTCACCAAAAAAAGTGTCAATAAGAAAAAACTTTTTAACGATTGCTTTATTAAAGATAAAAAATAAATTCCCGATGTAGATCCATCATCGATCGCATTGCCCGCTGCCACACTGAAAGTTCAACCTGAAAAAAGAAAATGCTCCCCCCGCAATGTAGACTCACAGTCATCTGCCTGCTCCGCTGTTTGACAGTTCTTATATAGGTAAGGGACGGGGCCACCTGGTGGGCACCGCCCCCTTGTGACATCACCAACCGGTGCATGCTGGGTTGGTAATGAAACAAGGGGATCATGCCACCAGGTGGCTCCACCCCCTACTGATATAATAACTGTCAAAGTGCGGAGCCTGCAGTAGGCAGGCAGCCTTCGTTGTGGGTGGAGCATTTCCTTTTTTGGGTCTGGCGTTGTGATTGACGATGTATGAGTAAGGGTACAATGTACCCCATGCTCATTCACATGGGAGGGGACTGGGATGTGGGGGCCTCCTTGTTAAAGGGAGTTTCCAGATTCCGTTAAGCTCTCTGCCAGCAGACCCCCACAACCACCACCTAGGATTGTCGGGAATAGGTCCTTGTCCCCATCAACATGGGGACAAGGTGCTTTGGGGCGGGCAGAGCACCCCCCCGGATGTTGAGGGCATGTGGCCTGGTATGTTTCAGGAGGGGTTTTCACTTGCTCGTCACCCCCCCTTTCCTAGCCTACCAGGCTGTATGCTTGGATAAGGGTCTGGTATGGATTTTTTTTTATGTACGGTGCCTTGAAAAAGTATTCATACCCCTTGAAAACTTCCACATTTTGTTATGGTACAACTAAAAATGGAAAAGTATTTTATTGGGATTTTATGTGATGGACCAGCACAAAGTGGCACATAATTGTGAAGTGGAAGGAAAATAGGTTGTTTTCAAAACTTTTTACAAATAGAAACGTGAAACGTGTGGCATGCATTTGTATTCAGCCCCCCTGAGTCAATTTGTAGAACCACCTTTTGCTGCAATTACAGATGCAAGTTTTTTCGGGGATGTGGCTACCAGCTTTGCCACCACTTCTTTACAAAATAGCTCAAACTCTGTCAGATTGGATGGAGAGCATCTGTGACCAGCAATTTTCACGTCTTGCCACAGATTTTCAATTAGATTTAAGTCTGGACTTTGACTGGGCCATTCTAATACATGCATATGCTTTGATCTAAACCATTCCATTGTAGCTCTGGCTGTATGTTTTGGGTTGTTGTCCTGCTCAAAAGGTAAGACTTCTGCCCCAGTCTCAAGTCTTTTGCAGACTCTTAACAGGTTTTCTTCTAAGATTGCCCTGTATTTGGCTCCATCTATCTTCCCATCAACTCTGAGCAGCTTCCCTGTCCCTGCTGAAGAAAAGCATCCCCACAACATGATGCTGCCACCACCATGTTTCACGTGGGGATGGTGTGTTCAGGGTGATGTGCAGTGTTAGTTTTCCGCCGCACGTGGTGTTTTGCTTTTAGGCCAAAAAAGTAAAATTTTGGTCTCCTTTGACCAGAGCACCTTATTCCATATGTTTGCTGTGTCCCCCACATGGCTTCTCGCAAACTGCAAACAAGACATATTATGGCTTTCTTTTAACAATCCCTTCTTGCCACTCTTCCATAAAGGTCAGATTTGTGAAGTGCACGACTAATCGTTGTCCTGTGGACATATTCTCTCACCTGAGCTGTAGATCTCTGCAGCTCTTCCAGAGTTACCACAGGCCTCTTGGCTGCTTCTCTGATTAATGCTCTCCTTGCCCGGCCTGTCAGTTTAGGTGGACGGCCATGTCTCGCTAGGTTTGCAGTTGTGCCATACTCTTTCCATTTTCGGATGATGGATGTAACATAGCTCCGTGAGATGTTCAAAGTTTGGGATATTTTTTTATAACCTAACCTTGCTTTAAACCTCTCCACAACTTTATCCCTGACCTGTCTGGTGTGTTCCATGGCCGCCATGATGCGGTTTGTTCACTAAGGTTTTTTAACAAACCTCTGAGGGCTTCACAGAACCGCTGTATTTATACTGAGATTAAATTACACACTGGTGGACTTTATTTACTAATTAGGTGACTCCTGAACACAATTGGTTCCACTAGATTTTAGTTAGGGGTATCAGTGTAAAGAGGGCTGAATAAAGGGGGTCCAGCGGTGGCGTTGTGATTGATGATGGCTTTTCATTGGGGGATGTTTTTTTTTTAATAAAGGAATTGTCAAAAACTGTGTTTATTTCTTTTTGACTTTTTTTTGGTGATTGGGTAGGTATTATGTACTCTATACTCATTCACATGGGGGATGGGGCGAGTCCTGGGGGGCTTATAGTTTACAAAAAGCCCCCTGCCCACAGACCCCCCCCGCAGCCCAGGGTTGTCGGGAGGAGGCCTTTATCCCCATCAACATGGGGATAGAGTGCTATGGGGTGACAGAGCCCCCCCACCCCAAAGCACCCCCCATGTTGAGGGCAAGTGGCCTGGTATGGTTCAGGAGGGGGTCCATGCCGTATTGTAAAAATATATTGTATTGCTGAGTGCTGGCAATAGCTTGCAGCCTTGAAGTACATTTAAATGCATTTTCTCTTTCGTTCATGAATGGACACAGTAGCTTAATCTTGACCTTAGGGTTATTCGCCTTCTATCAGGAGAAGACAAGGCAGAACATGTTAAAAAAAATAAAAAACTTTAAAACTGTACAGTACCGCCCAGAGGAGGTCCCTCTGGCTATAACCCCTCACACTGAATCCAGCAGCTCAGTTTTTATCTGCCTAGCATAGGAGAAGGACCTGGCTCAGGGTTGGAACCATTGGTCCTGGAGATTTTTTTTTGCTTTTTTCTACTTTTTTGATCCTGAGATCTACTATCAACTGCCGGCTGGGTGACAGGCTGGATAATATAGATCTTGTAGTCTCCCCAGTCCGGCCATCGAGTGTGAGCAGGCCTTTAGCTATGCGCTGGGTCGGCCACGACATGCCCCGTTGCTCCAGGGGTGGCCGGTGAGCTATATGCTCCGGGGCACACATATGACTGGGCTACTGATGTCCGAGTCACAGTGTGCCGTGGCCGACAGCCACCCCGTACCGATTGGGTGATGGGTCTGTCCGGAATGTGTCCAGCAGTCCCCGCAGGACGGGCAAGTAGAGTTCCCCCTGTTTTGTCAGGATGGAACAGCTGGGCATTCCTAGGGAGGTCGACTAGGGGGTCTCTCACCCTTCCTTTCTCTCCCTGTCCTTTCCCTCCTCCCAATGCTCTGGTGGCTCGGCCTGCTGTGTACTCACCGGGGGGGCTCCGAGTCCTTACTGGGGGCTGCGCTGGGTGTCCAGGGTCCGCTCTCCATAGTAGGGTGTTGTCTGGTCTGCCATGTGGGGGGCCTCGGAGGCCCAGCGTGTTTGCGGCCTTTTTTCTTACGTCGGGCACGGCCGGCAGCCATTTTGGCGGAGCCCGGCGACATTTTCTTGTAGCCGTGCTCGTTTTAATGCTGAAGCAGCCGGCGGCCATTTTCTTGTAGCCCGCACACTTTTTACTGAGGCAGCCGGCGGCCATTTTCTTGTAGCCCCAGCTTAGTTTTTGCCTCTAGCGGTGGGAATATCTCTCTGAACAGCACAGGAACACCTCGGAGTCACAGGAGAACACCTCAAACAGGGAGAGGGCGGACGGCAGCGCTGTGCATTACCTGGGTTAGGGTGGCGAGTCCTCTGGGGGGCCCCTCGGTCTGTGGCAGTTGGAGGGTGGACTTTTTTGTGTACCTTGCCCTGGTCCCTTCGGGTGTCAGGCGAGTGTGGGTCAGCATGGCGTCAGAAGCTGGCGCTTCTTTCCCAGACATCCCTGTGTTGGCAACCGGGTGCCTATGGACGCTTTGTTGGCAGTCCTGGAGTCTTTTGTTGCCAGGGTGGAAGTGGTGTGCAGGCACAAGGGGGGTAAAAAACGCCCCCTCCCCCCACCATCTTCTGGGGAAAGCTCGGATTCAGACTCGGGCCTTGCTTTGGCACACGGCCCCTGTTCTGAAGTGTCAGAGGATGCGGACCAAGACCATTTGGACAGTGAGAATGACTCCGTGTCCGGGTCAGCGCAGGAAAGAGCGCTTGTTGGAGCACTTATCACCGCAGTGCGGGATACCCTAAAATTGGAAGATACGGCGGGGGCATCTACTGAGGTGTCGGTCACTTTTGGGTCCCACAAGCTGGCCTGCACTGCTAAGGTGTTTCCTTACTTAACTTATTTTGATAAGTTTATATATAAGGAATGGGAACGACCGCCTTTTTGGTCCCAAAACGCATGGCGGTCCGTTACCCCTTTGAGGAGAGTTTCCTGAAAAAATGGACATCTCCCCCGATTGTGGACCCCCCTGTGTCCAGGTTAAACAAGGTAACCACTATTCCGGTGGGGGGGACCCCTGCTTTTAAGGACCCTGCAGACAGGAGGGCCAAAGCGGTGGCCCGGTCCATGTTCACAGTAGTGGGGTCAGCTTTGCGGCCTGTGTTTGCCACGGCCCTGGTGTCACAGACACTAACCGAATGGGCAAAAATGTGGCACTACGAGTTGGAAAAGCAACAGGCTTCCACGGCCTGCGTGAAACTGGCCGACCAGTTGGTGCGTGGCCTTAAGTATGTCTGCGATGCGGCCTTAGATACAGCTCCCTTGCTTTCCAGAGCCTCGGTATCTGCTGTGGTACTATGTCGCCTGATTTGGCTAAAATGCTGGTCCGCAGACCAGACATCTAAGAAGGCTCTGGCGGATTTGCCCTTGCAGGGTGAGAGGCTATTTGGAGCCCTGCTGGATGACATTATTAAAAATGTCACTGGGGGTAAGAGCACACTGCTCCCACAATCCAGAAAAGGTAAGGAGCCACGCCGTAGGCCAGGGCCCTCCTTTTCTGCTCAGAAGCGTTTTTTCGTCCGCCCGGAGCCGCAGGTAAGCGTTCCCAGGCCAACAAGGTGCCCGCTGAGAGACAAAAACGTTCCTGGATTCGCAAGCCAAACAAGCCTGCGAACAAATCTGCAACAGCATGAATGTTTCCCCCGCCTGTCTCTCGGGTGGTGGGGTCGCCTTCACAAGTTTGCAGCTCGGTGGACCTCCCTGCTTTTTGACCAGTGGGTTTGCGAATAGGTTTCATCAGGGTACAAGATAGTTTCTCTCTTGTCCACAAAACAGATTTTTATTCCCTCCAACCTTCTCTGGCGCGTCGGGACGCCCTGTTTGGGGCAGTGCAGGACCTGCTGGTGCGCGGGGTGATAATACCTGTGCCGTTGCCGGAAAGGTTTCAGGGATTCTACTCCAATCTGTTTGTAGTACCAATAAAGAATGAGGTCCGTCCAATCCTGGATCTCAAGGCCCTCAACTGCTTTGTAAAGGTACAAAGGTTCAGGATGGAATCAGTTCGCTCTGTGGTTGCTGCACTACATCCGGGGGATTTTCTGGCGTCCTTGAACATCAAGGACGCATACTTGCATGTCCCCATATACGTCCGGCATCAGAGATTCTGCGGTTTGCAGTCAGAGATGAGCACTACCAATTTGTAGCCCTCCCTTTTGCACCAAGAGTTTTTACCAAGGTGCTTGCCCCAATTCTGGCCTTGCTGAGGCAGCGAGGGATCGCTATTGTGGGCTACCTGGACGACCTCCTTCTGAGAGCAGCTTCCGTCTAAGAATTAAAGGAGGATGTGGCGATCGCCAGTCAGACTCTTCGGGAGTTTGGTTTCGTACTGAATCTCCAGAAGTCAGTGTTGGTACCGACTCAACGCCGGGAATACCTGGGCTTGATTCTGGACTCCTCAGAGGCGAGAGTTTTCCTCCCTTCGGACAAGTTGCAGACTCTCAGGCTGTGGTGAAGCCGTTGACGTCCCGCAGGTGGTCGTCGCTGTGCTTTTGCATGCGAGTCCTGGGTCTCATGGTAGCCACCTTCGAGCGGTATCGTATGCCCAATTCCACACTCGAGTCTTGAAAAAAGAGATCCTGTCCAAATGGAACAAATCTCCGTTGTCTCTGGATTGTCAAATCCGGGTGAGCCGGCTAGTCAGGGGATTCCCTGATCTGGTGGCTGATTTCTCCGACTCTTCAGTCTGGGAAGTCGTTCCTTCCTTTTCAATGGACGGTGATCACGACGGGCGCCAGCCTGACCGGTTGGGGGGGGGGAGTCTGGGGCGTACAGTCGACACAGAGTCGATAGACGCAGGAAGAATCCCACCTGCCGATCAATGTGCTGGAACTTCGGGCGATCAGGCCGTGCCTCTCCACATGGTCACAGAGGCTGCAGGGATGCTCAGTCAGGATCCAGTCGGACAACGCCACGGCAGTGGCGTATGTCAACCATCAAGGAGGAACAAGAAGCTCAGCTGCAGCATTGGAGGTCGCTCACATCCTGCGGTGGGCACAGCGAAGGAAGCGTGTCGGCTCGGTCGGCTGTATACATTCCGGGCGTAGAAAACTGGCAAACGGACTACCCAAGTTGTCAGATGGTGGACCAAGGAGAATGGTCGCTACACCCGGATGTGTTTCGATTCCTTTGCCTGAGATGGGGCATGCCAGACGTGGATCTCCTGGCTTCTCGACTTAATCGGAAGGTATTGAGGTTTGTGGCCAGGTCCAAGGATCCCTGGGCGGACGCGACAGACGCGTTAGTGGCTCCGTGGGGACAGTTTTTGCTAATTTGTCTCCCTCCCCCCGCTAAAACGTTTTCCTCGTCTGCTTCGCAGAGTAGAGACCGAGGGGATTCCGGTGATCCTGATTGCCCCAGATTGGCCTTGGCGTCCCTGGTATGCCGACTTAGTGCGACTGGTGGCGGATGTTCCTTGGCGACTGCCGATGCGAGAGGACCTTCTGTTGTAAGGTCCTATATACTTCATCCTGCTTTACAGTCACTGGCTTTAACGGCATGGCTGCTGAAAGCCAGGTGCTAAGGGACCAAGGCCTGTCGGATTCGGTAATTTCCACTATGCTGAGGGCACGGAAATCATCTTCTTGTGTCCTCGGCCATCGCATCCCAAGGAGGTTGCGTTGCATTCCTTCGACGTGGTCCGAGCTCTGTGGGTGTATCTGTCTGCTATGGCTCCGTTCCAGGGGTCAGACTCACTGTTTGTTTCGGTAGTTGGTCCAAAGAAGGGCCTGGCGATCTCGTCGGCCACCATTTCTCGGTGGATCAGACAGATCGTGATTCAGGCTTATGCCCTAAAAGGGCGGGCGCCTCCCTTTCCTGTGACGGCACATTCAACCAGGGCAATTGGAGCCTCTTGGGCTTTCCAACATCAAGCATCTGTTTCCCAGGTGTGTAAGGCGGCGACCTGGTCGTCCCTTCACACCTTCACTAAATTTTACAAGGTTGATGTGAGTGCATCCTCGGATGCTTGCTTCGGCCGCAAGGTTTTGCAGGCGGCTGTTTAAGGTTGCAACTCCTCCATTGAGGAGCTCTGGTTGTTTTGGATGGAGGTTTGTTTGCTTGCTGTTCCCACCCCTCGTTTTTTTACACTGCTTGGGGACATCCCTAAGGTCAAGATTAAGCTGCAAGATTAAGCTGCTGTCCGTCCATGAACGAAAGAGAAAATAGGATTTTACGGTGAGTACAAAAATTTCATGGACAGACACAGCACCCACCTCTCCTTTTTATGTTTGTACTGCTTTTTGATGAACTGAGCTGCTGGATGCAGTGTGAGGGGTTATAGCCAGAGGGACCTCCCCCTGGGCGGTACTGTACAGTTTTGATGTTTTTTTTAACATGTTACATTTTCTGCCTAGTCCTCTCCTGATAGAAGGCGAATAACCCTAAGGTCAAGATTAACCACTTAAGGACCTTGCCTGTTTTTCAAATTTGGTGTTTACAAGTTTAAAACATTTTTTTTTGCTAGAAAATTACTTAGAACCCCCAAACATTATATATTGTTTTTTTTCTAACATACTAGAGAATATATTAGTGGTCATTGCAATACTTTTTGTCACATCGTATTTGCGCAACGGTCTTACAAGCGCACTTTGTTTGGAAAAAAAACACTTTTTTAAATTAAAAAATAAGACAACAGTAAAGTTAGCCCAATTTTTTTTTATATTGTGAAAGATAATGTTACGCCGAGTAAATTGATGACCAACATGTCACACTTCAAAACTGCGCCCGCTCGTGGAATGGCGTCAAACTTTTACCCTTAAAAATCTCCATAGGCGACGTTTAAAAAATTCTACAGGTTGCATCTTTTGAGTTACAGAGGAGGTCTAGGGCTAGAATTATTGCTCTCGCTCTAACGATTGCGGGGATACCTCACATGTGTGGTTTGAACACCGTTTTCATATGCGGGCGCTACTCACGTATGCATTCGCTTCTGCGCGCAAGCTCGTCGGGATGGGGCGCTTTAAAAATTTTTTTTTTTCGTTTTCTTATTTATTTTACTGGATTCTATTTATTTTTACACTGTTTTAAAAAAATAAAAAAATAAAATGGATCACTTTTATTCCTATTACAAGGAATGTAAACATCCCTTTTAATAGAAAAAAGCATGACAGGTCCTCTTAAATATGAGATCTGGGGTCAAAAAGACCTCAGATCTCATATTTACACTAAAATGCAATAAAAAAATAAATGTCATTTGAAAAAATTACAAAAAAAAAATGTCCCTTTAAGACGTATGGGCGGAGCTGACATTTTGACGTCAGCTCCGCCCTGCTATGGTATGGAGACGGGTGGGGGCCATCTTGCCCTCACTCTTATCCATACCACAGAGGGAGAAGGACCCGATCGCCTCCGCCGCTACCGACGGCTCCGGTAAGCGGCGGAGGGCGCGCCGATAACGGTGATCTCGCGGCGAATCCGCCGCGGAGACCACTGTTATCGTAAACACGACCGCTCACTGAAGAGATGGATATCTCGGTTGTGGCAGCAGCTGCTGCCGTTACCTAGATATCCCTCTTCAAAAAAATGACGTATATATACAGTGAGCGGTCGTCAAGTGGTTAAGCTGCTGTGTCCGTCCATGAACTTCAAAGCAAAGGATTTTATGGTGAGTACAAAAATCCTATTTTTTTTCTTTAGTCAGTTTTGCTGCAGCAGTTTCTATACACTGTACTGATGTGCCACTTTACAGGCAGACTAAGGGGACCCCCAGTCACTATATTTAAAGGGCTAAGTTCACTTTTTTTTTTTTTATTGCCTTTATGTACCAATATAGCATTCATGTACTTTTTTGCAAAAATATAAACGCTTTCCATAAAATCTACAGCCTTGTACCTTGCTGTCCTGCATCCATAATTACAAACATATCTATTACTTCTGTCTTCCGTCCTTACAGACTGTAGGTCATGACACAGGAAGGAGTTGACCAGCTGATTTCATTAGCACGTTAGCTACGTGTCTGATTGATTTTTGCAAAAAAAGTACATGAATGCTATATTGGTGCATAGGGGAGCTGGAATTTAGAAAAAAAAAGGTGAACATAGCCTTTAAAGGAATTTTTCATTTTAATTGTTTCACTTTAAGCATCATTAAAATCACTGCTAATTTAAAAGCAATTGTTTTTAAACATTCTTTTTGCATTGATACATGTTCCCCAGGGCTGTACCTGGGGCCCCATACCCTTTATGGCCAATAAGGGCTGTTCTAGTGCAAAGGGAACCAGGGGGTGTTTGGCTCATCTCTACTCCTCCTTTAAGTCTTAAACATAAAAATTAAGGCCACTTTCACAGTGAGGTGCTTCTAAACTGCCAGTAAAAATACTGAGCGCTTTTGAAGCGCTTTTCAGGCGCTTTTGAAAAGCTTTCCATTCATTTCAATGGAGGGAGGAGTTTTTCACAGCCCTGCCAGTACACTGCCCCAGTGTGAAAGCATTCATTGATTTTAATGGAAATAAGTTTTCGCAAGCTTTTTAAGCGCTGTTTTTAGCGTGAAAGTGCCTCAGTGTTTAAGTGGTCTTAGTCTTTTGTAACAAATCTCAGAATCTATGTTTATCTTCTTAGTACTTTGTATCTTCACACTAACCATGTCAGAGCTGCAAACCAAACTAATCAATTAAAACTCTCCAGAACATATGTGACGTTAGTGCAGGTTCAGGTCAAAAAGCACTTTTATAAAGTAGTCCTTTTCTTCCTAATCCATTTTGTAATGTAAGAAAATATAGCGCCACATGGTGGCATAATGCTAAAACCAATTTATTAAGAATACATAAACACCCTCCAATTCACTTACATCTTCTGGTGTTCGAGCCTGCACCAGTGAAACGTAATGTATATCAGATATAACCGGCTGAAGCACTCTCTCTTACAGCCATGAGCAATATCTCTCAACCACTCATCCCTGGATAAAGTCCCATGTGACGAAACACGTTGGAAGGAGCCTAAGTACAAATGAAAAATCATCATGGACTAGTGTACAGAGCCCCAGGGACTGGGATATCTAGTTCAGAGCCGGTGAAGGATGGCATATGACTGTCAGAGAGAGCATTGCAGCCAGTTGAATCTAATACACATCACAGTTTTTTATTTAAGTTAAATGTTTTTTGTGTACTTCACCAAGACAATAAATTTTGAAGAAAGTAAGTAATATTACACATCTCAGAGGTACAGCAGTTACCACAATGCTTACGGAGTAGGATGAATCAGCATATGGAAGGTACAAAACAGTAAATATGGATAAAGCTTATTCGGTATGCAATAGGAGGGTGACTGGTGAACCAAAGGTAGCCATCGAGGGAGACTCCTGTAATACAAAATCGTATCGTTGCTTATGCTGTGAAAATGTGAAAGTACGTTACCTCCTATGCAGAGCCTTACTTGTGTACTTTTTCAGTGTTCTCAAAACAAAGTTATAACAAAAGGAAATGACTAGAACAAAAAAAAAAAAGGGAAATTTAGCAAAGTTTAACCCGGTAGCACTATGATAGTGGTCCAAGGTGCTAGCAGGCTGCTGCCAACTGACACACAAGTAGTAGTGTGTCCTGCTATATAAATATTAAAGTTAGTTGGTAATAAAGACTTGATAGTGGAAGAGATGTTTTGTGGTACTGCTCTTCTTTCTACCTCATAGCTGCCGTTAAATGTTCCATTTCGGCAATTTCGTTCACCACAGCGATCCACTTACCCACCGTTGGGGGGGGGGGTCTGGGCATTTCCATTTTTGAGGGATGCAGATTTTTTCTGCATTCAGTACGTGGATCATAAGGGATCTCTTGTATTTAAGTGAAGTAGACAAGTTTCTGGCCTATTCTCTAAGCATATATCAGTCAACTTAAATACCAGATCCGAGATTTCCGACATCACGTTTCACTAGTGCACGTTCATGCACTAAATTATGTGAGTGCATTGGAGAGTTTTTTTTTTATATTTTGATAAATTGGTTTTAATGCTATAACATCATGTTGAGACATATTTCTTACATTTTATGAGATGATCTGAGGTTGGGTTTATGGTTAAAGTATAAAACTGGGATAAGTAGAAGATAAGAAGTTTTGGCGAACTGTTTCAAATTATTTTATTTTGTTACATAGTTGCTAGACTTCATTTGGATACAAGTTGTTTAAATTAGGAATGTTGGTTTTGTTTTGACTGATATGTTTTGTTTTATATTATACATTTATATTAACACTATAGAAATTATTATACATATATACCCCCTGTTCGGTTCACGTCAGAACTCTTCAACAGTTCAGGCCCGAACCGCGAACCACATTGAAGTCTATGGGACATGAATTTTAAAAATCGAAATCCCCATTTTGAAGGCATATACAGTATGCAAGTTATTGGCCATAAAAAGGGCATGGGGGCCCGGGTACTTCCCTGGGGGACATGTACCAATGCAAAAAAACAAAAAAAAAAACAAAAAAACTTTAAAAAAAGATTGTTTAAATCCGCTTCCCGACCGCCGCACAGACTTTTACGTAGACAGAATGGCACGGCTGCGCATATGGGCGTATATATACATCCCCTTTAAGATGCGAGCTGTGTGATCGTGCGAGCTCCGTGACCACGCCTGCGGGACTCGTGGACCCGATCGCCGTCGGTGTCCCGCGATCGGGTCACAGAGCTGAAGAACGGGAAGATGTTAGTGTAAACACAACATCTCCCCGTCCTTCCCCTGACTCTGTCACTGAGCGTCTGTCCCCTGTCATCGGGAACAGCGATAAGTGATGTGTCATGGCAAGCCACGCCCCCTAACAGTTAGAAGCACTCCCTAGGTCACACTTAACCCCTTCAACGCCCCCTACAGGTTAACCCCTTCACTGCTAGTGTCATTTTTACAGTAATCAGTGCATTTTTATAGCACTGATCGCTGTAAAAATGACAATGGTCCCAAAATGGTGTCAAAAGTGTCCGATGTGTCCGCCATAATGTCGCAGTCACGATAAAAATTGCTGATCGCCGCCATTACTAGTAAAAAAAATGCCATAAAACGACACCCTATTTTGTAGACGCTATACCTTTTGCCCAAACCAATCAATAAACGCTTATTGCAATTTTTTTTACCAAAAATATGTAGAAGAATACGTATCTGCCTAAACTGAGTAAAAAAAATAAATGTTTATATATTTGTTGGGGATATTTATTATAGCAAAAAGTAAAAAACATTTTTTTAAAAATTTTCGCTCTATTTTTGTTTATAGCGCAAAAAATAAAAACTGCAGAGGTGATCAAATGCCACCAAGAGAATGCTCTATTTGTGGGAAAAAAAGGATGTCAATTTTGTTTGGGAGCCACGTCGCACGACCGCGCAATTGTCAGGTAAAGCGACGCAGTGCCGAATCGCAAAAAGTGTCCTGGTCTTTGGCCAGCAAAATGGTTTCGGGCTAAAGTAGTTAAAGGAGCAGTGATTTTAATGATGCTTAAAGTGAAACAATAAAAATGATTTTTTTTTAAAATATAGTGCCTGGGGGGCTCCCCTTAGTCTGTTTGTAAAGTGGCACATCTGTACTGTCTACTGCAGCAAAATTGAGATTTATAAAGGGAAAAAAAAATGACATTTAAATTGCCGGGAAATACAATACCATTGCCGATAATGTTTAAAAAAAATGTCATGGGGGTCCCCCCAATCCATAACAGGCCCTTTGGGTCTGGTATGTATTTTAAGGGGAACCCCCCAAAATCCATACCAGACCCTTATCCGAGCATGCGGCCTGGCAGGTCAAAAAAGGGGGCGGCAAGCAAGCACCCCCCTCCTGAACCATACCAGGCCACATGCCCTCAACATAGAGGGGTGCTTGGGGGGCCCACGCCAAAGCACCTTGATGGGGATAAGGGCCTCTTACTGACAACTCTGAGCTGTGGTTGTGGGGGTTTGTAGGCAGAGGGTTTATCGGAATCTGAAAGTCCCCTTCAACAAAGAGGCCCCCAGATCCCGCTCCCACCTATGTGAATGAGTATTGGTTCCCCCTACCCATTCACCAAAAAAGTGTCAAAAAGAAATAAAAACACTCACACAGTTTTTGACAATTTCTTTATAAAAAAAAAAAAAAAAAAATATCCCCGATGTAGATCCATCGTCAATCACGATGCTGGACCCCCCACAAAAAAAAAAAGCTCGGCCCGTGGTGAAGGCTAACCACCATCTGCCTGCTCTGCCATCTGACGGTTCTTAACTAGGTGAGGGGCGGAGCCACCTGTGGCACCGCCCCCATGTGACATCACTGATCAGTGCACGTCTGGACGTTGACCTCTTCCAATACATTAGTGTAACCACTTTTTGGAATGTAACTACATCGCCAGGGAAGTTATCAAATATGAACCAGAGTTGAAAGCTTGAGAGGTATGAAAGTTCAGTTTTAGTTCAAAAATCAGACTCGCACCTAGACACCAGGCCTCATTAGGAGTCTCTTGCAGACCCTGCTAGTGAAAGTTTTACAACATCTCTGCATAATTTCTTAATTGGTCTGTGTTATATCAAATGTCTCTTAAGCTGGGCTTTATGTCGCCAGAGGTGTCACATCCCATGAATGCTTAGCACACACACGAGATTTAAATCTGAACAATTTTGTTACCGACTTGGAGATTTTGGAAAAGTGAGAGTGGCATGACTCCCTCATTCTCCCCACACAGTTTGACATTTCTCAGACCTCACTATTGTCTCACAATAGGTGCATAGACACAGGTGCATTTTAAGCACACATGAAGGCATCTCCCGGGGTGGGAATAGGCATATCTAAGCTACTTTGGCCTGTGAATGGATTGCTTCTACTTACATCTACTTACATCCCCTGAAGTAGCGTTTTGCTTTGCAGACTTTATCTGCAATTACATAGAGCAGGTAATGCTTTCTAGATACCTTCCAGAGCAGAACGGAGCTTAGCTAACTACAGTTATTACCCTCTTACACAATTCACCAAATGGAATTTATTTATTTATTTTTGGGGGAACAACTTCTGCTTTAAAAATGACGTGACTGTTTTTGCTGTAATTTCTTTGCAGTGCTGGAACCTTCTTTCAGACACATAGGAAAGAATTTAAACGCAGAGACTTGGACAACACTAAACATGGTATGGAAACAGTGAGGTCCAGTGCTTACAAGAGCCTAACCTCCCTACTTTATTGATATAGGGCCTTTTTAAATATGTTAAACCCAGCATTATTAAATTACAGGAAAACAGGTCACTGTTTTAATTTGCTGTAGATTTTCTTTATTATGAAATAAATGCTTTATTCTGCTTTTATATATTTATTTTTTATTGAGTTGCTAGTTATAAATCCCAAAATGAAAATTTAATCACAGTGGATTTATCTGTATTACTTAATAAGGGAAGGAAGTGGCCAAGAGAAAATGCTTGGCAAATCTCTGGATTTAAGAAGCTGCTCAAGCCACTCTTTCTCTAAATCAATCGTAACAAATGGGGATATTTTAGGGCTACCATACTTAAGTGGAAATTACTGGACATTACCACATGTTAACCCTTGTTTATCCAAGTATTTTATAATCCTTTATATATCTTAGTCCTTTACCTTGCTTGATACGTGAGACAGAAGGTTACAGTGTATCTAAACCCAACAATAAAAATATAATAAATGTAGAAAATTGAAGCTTTTTAGCCCTTAGAGATGGTGGCGGTATTCGTTTTCCTTTTTTAATAATTTTTTCTCTTTACTATAACTTGGTGATCCTGTTAGTAATATACTTCCTATACTGGGGGGGGGGGGGGGGCATGGTCCAATCGCTATTCTGCATCTATAGAGAAGCAGCCTTGCCACCTAGGACAGAAAGTTTGTTAGGAATACATAGCACACTCTCTTCTCTTCTCTATGACAAAGAGAGAAGGTGGTCTGTAGTTCACTTGGGAACAGTGATGACTGATAACAGTAAGCAGAGAACACAGGACGTTATCAATTCACAAGATTTCTGGAGGGATCAACAGATACTAAAGTTTGTACTTATTGGAAAAATGTAACAAAACGCTTTCAAATGGTGTTTTTACCAGACCAAAAGGATACAAAAATAAACATCGTTGTTAGTGTTTACATATGTTTTTTTTTTCATACAAATGTTTGCAAAAGGCTTATCCTATAACAATATTTTAACATTTGAAACAATGCACCTTTCAAATCTTTATGAGTTTATTGTTCCATATTTTAATTGTTTTATTTCATACAGAGATTTGTACACGTACATCAGGGTATAAAATTATCATCACAAGGACTTCTGATATAAGCAACATAGAGAGCAACATATTTAATTGTAGTCAGTCTGGCCTGACTGGTTGACTTACATGGTCAAAAAGGTTCAGTGAAACAAAGCTTAACCATTTCAGCCCCGAGCCTCTTTCTGAGATTTGGTGTTTACAAGTTAAAAACATTTTTTTTTGCTGGAAAATTACTTAGAAAAAAATATATATAATGTTTGGGAGTTCTAACATCCTAGAGAATAAAATGGCAGTCGTTGCAATACTTTTTGTCACACCGTATTTGCACAGCAGTCTTACAAGCGCACTTTTTTTGGAAAAATACTTTTTTGAATTAAAAAATAAGTAAAGTTAGCCCAATTTTTTTTTGTTGGTGAAAGATAATGTTATGCCGAGTAAATTGATACCCAACATATCACGCTTCAATACAGAGGAGGTCTAGGGCTAGAATTATTACTCTCACTCTAACGTTCGCGGCGATACCTCACATGTGTGGTTTAAAAACAGTTTTCATATGCGGGCGCTGCTCACGTATGCGTTCGCTTCTGCACACGAGCTCGGCGGGACGGAACGCGTTTAAAACATTTTTATTTATTTTTTCTTATTTATTTTAGCTTTTATTTTTTATTTTTACACCGTTCTTTAAAAAAAAAAGCTATAGGCGGAAGTTGACGTCGCTTCTGCGCTGCAATGGTATGGAGATGGGTGGGGGCCATCTTCCGCTCGCTCGTCTCCATACATAACAGGAGAGCAGACCCGATCACCTCCGCCACTGCCGGCGGTTCCGGTAAGCGGTGGAGGGCACCGGAGCGCGGCGGAAGGGGGGCCCCCTCTCCCCTTGCCGATAAAAGTGATCTTGCAGTGAATCCTCCTTAGAGACCACTTTTATCTGAAAGCGGACCGCCGCTGAAGAAGAGGATACCGAGCTTATGGTAGCTAGCTGCTGCCATAACAACGATATCCCTCTTCAAATTACTGACGTATAACGACGGCGGGCGGTCTGTAAGTGGTTAAAGGAGAAGTACAGCCAAAACTCATTTGGCTGTACTTCTCCTCTAGATCACAGGAGTGCAATTTCTTCTGCACTCCTGTGACTCGTTTTCAGAGAGCTGATCCAGGTTGGGGAAATATCGCGACCCTATAGTTGGGATCTACCCAGGAGCCTGGACCGGCACCTGGCTCAGCCTCTCAGCGAGCCGCCCCCCTGGCAGAAAGAAGATGACTGACAGTCACCAGCTGTCTGCTCATGGAGCACTGGGAACTGAGTTATCAGTGGTGTTTGATCGCTCAGTTCTCAGTGTTAGAGCCTGCAGGGGACAAATGCAGCATTGGATTGATTCTGGCTACATCCACCTAGGTAAGTATGATTTCTACAAAAATAAATTCCCCAAACTTCTCTTTTAAAAACTGCTAAAAACTAAGCATAACATCAGATACAGTGCCTTCGAAAAAGTATTCACACCCCTTGAATTTTTCCGCATTTTGTCATGTTACAACCAAAATCGTGAAAGCCGTTTATTGGGATTTTTTGAGCTAGGCCAAAACAAAGTGGCACGTAATTGTGAAGTGGAAGGAAAATGATAAATGGTTTTCAATTTTTTTTACAAATAAATATGTGAAAAGTGTGGGTGCATTTGTATTCAACCCCTTTACTTTAATAATCCTAACTAAAATCTAGTGGAACCAATTGCCTTCAGAAGTTACCTAATTAGTAAATATAGTCCACCTGTGTGTAATTTAATCCCAGTATAAATACAGCTGTTCTATGAAGCCCTCGGAGGTTACAAACAGCATCATGAAGGCCAAGGAACACACCAGACAGATCAGGGATACATTTGTGGAGACGTTTCAAGCAGGGTTAGGTTAGAAAAAAATATCCCAAGCTTTGAACATCTCACGGAGCACTGTTCAATCCATTTTTGAAGATGGAAAGAGTATGGCACAACTGCAAACCTACCAAGACATGACTGTCCACCTAAACTGACAGGCTGGGCAAAGAGAGCAATAATCAGAAAAGCAGCCAAGAGGCCCATGGTAACTCTGGAGGCACTGCAGAGATCTACAGCTCAGGTGGGAGAATCTGTCCACAGGACAACCATTAGTCGTGCACTACACAAATCTGGCCTTTATGAAAGAGTGGGAAGAATAAAGCCATTTTTAAAAGAAAGCCATAAGAAGTCCAGTTTGCAGTTTGCATAAAGCCATGTGGAGTACACAGCAAATATCTGAAAGAAGGTGCTCTGGTCAGATATGACCAAAACTGAACTTTTTGGCCTAAAAGCAAAACGATATGTGTGGTGGAAAACTAGCACTGTACATCACCCCGACCACACCATCCCCACGTGAAGCATGGTGGTGGCAGCATCATGTTGCTGGATGCTTTTCTTCAGCAGGGACAGGGAAGCTGGTCAGAGTGGATGGGAAGATGGATGGAGCCAAATACAGTACAATCTTAGAAGAAAACCTCTGCAAAAGACTTGAGACTGGGGCGAAGGTTCACCTTCCAGCAGGACAACAACCCTAAACATACAACCAGAGCTACAATGGAATGGTTTAGAATTTAGATCAAAGCATATTCATGTTAGAATGGTCCAGTCAAAGTCCAGACCTAAATCCAATTGAGAATCTGTGGCAAGCAGGGATGAGCCGAACACCCCCCTGTTCGGTTCGCACCAGAACCTGCGAACAGACAGAATGTTCGCGTGAACTTTAGAACCCTATTAAATACAATGGACTCGAACGTTCGAAATCAAAAGTGCTAATTATAAAGGCTTATATGCAAGTTATTGTCATAAAAAGTGTTTGGGAACCCGGGTCCTGCCCCAGGGGACATGTATCAATGCAAAAAGAAGTTTTAAAAACTGACGTTTTTTCGGGAGCAGTGATTTTAATAGTGCTTAAAATGAAAAAATAAAAGTGAAATATTCCTTTAAATTTCGTACCTAGGGGGTGTGTATGATATGCATGTAAAGTGGCGCATGTTTCCCGTGCTTAGCACTGTCCCTGCATAAAATTTCATTTTTGAAGGAAAAAAAGTCATTTAAAACTCACTTGCGGCTATTAATGAATTGTTGGCTCCCGGCAATACATACAAAAGTCATTGATAAAAATAAAACAAAAAAGCGTGGGGGTCCCCCAGAATTCAATTACCAGGCCTTTCAGGTCTGGTATAGATATCAAGGGGAACCCCGCCGCAATTTAAAAAAAAAATGCGTGCGGTTCCCCCAAATATCCATACCAGGCCCTTCAGATCTGGCATGGATTTTAAGGGGAACTCCACCCCAAATTTAAAAAAATGGCGTGGAGTCCCCCCAAAAATCCATACCAGACCCTTATCCGAGCACGCAACCTTGCAGGCCGCAGGAAAAGAGGGGGGGACGAGAGAGCGTCCCCCCTCCTGAACCGTACCAGGCCACATGCCCTCAACATGGGGAGGATGTCCCCATGTTGATGGGGACAAGGGCCTCATCCCAACAACCCTTGCCTGGTGGTTGTGGGGGTCTGCGGGCGGGAGGCCTATCGAAATCTGGAAGACCCCTTTAACAAAGGGGACCCCCAGATCCCGGCCCCCCCTATGTGAATTGGTAAGGGGTACATTGTACCCCTACCATTTCACAAAGAAAGTGTCAAAAAATGTAAAAAAAAACACACACACCTTGGAAAAGTCCTTTATTAAAAAAATAATAATTAATTAAAAATAAACATTCCAGCGGTGAAATCCAGTGTCCCGCGGCGATCCGATGTCCAGCGCTGTCCGTCATTGGCTGAGCCTGAGCGGACCTGATGGGGAACTTCCTCCGCAGTCTATTACATGTATAGACCCGCCCCTTCTAACGTTCCCCATCAGGTCCGCTCAGCCAATGACTCGGTGTAAGGCTGAGGACCTGATGCGGAACATGAGAAGGGGCGGGCCTATTCATGTATTACACAGTGAAGGAAGTTCCCCATCAGGTCCGCCGCCTCGGTATGTCAGACCCCGCCTACGTCATTGGCCTGAGCGGACCTGATGGGGAACTTCCTTCACTGTGTAAATTTAAATTACACAGTGAAGGAATTTCCCCGCTCAGGCCAACGACGTAGGCGGGGTCTGACATACCGAGGGGGCGGACCTGATGAGGAACTTCCCTCACTGTGTAATACATGTATAGACCCGCCCCTTCTCATGTTCCGCATCAGGTCCTCAGCCTTACACCGAGTCATTGGCTGAGCGGACCTGATGGGGAACTTTAGAAGGGGCGGGTCTATACATGTAATAGACTGCGGAGGAAGTTCCCCATCAGGTCCGCTCAGGCTCAGCCAATGACGGACAGCGCTGGACATCGGATCGCCGCGGGACACTGGATTTCACCGCTGGAATGTTTTTAGTTTTTTTTTCTAATAAAGGACTTTTCCAAGGTGTTTGTGTGTTTTTTTTTACATTTTTTGACACTTTCTTCGTGAAATGGTAGGGGTACAATGTACCCCTTACCAATTCACATAGGGGGGGGGGCCGGGATCTGGGGGTCCCCTTTGTTAAAGGGGTCTTCCAGATTCCAATAAGCCCCCCACCCGCAGACCCCCACAACCACCGGGCAAGGGTTGTGGGGATGAGGCCCTTGTCCCCATCAACATGGGGACATCCTCCCCATGTTTAGGGCATGTGACCTGGTACGGTTCAGGAGGGGGGGCGCTCTCTCGTCCCCCCCTCTTTTCCTGCGGCCTGCCAGGTTGCATGCTCGGATAAGGGTCTGGTATGGATTTTTGGGGGGACTCCACGCCATTTTTTTTAAATTTGGGGTGGAGTTCCCCTTAAAATCCATGCCAGATCTGAAGGGCCTGGTATGGATATTTGGGGGAACAGCACGCATTTTTTTTTAAATTTGCGGCGGGGTTCCCCTTAATATCTATACCAGACCTGAAGGGCCTGGTAATTGAATTCTGGGGGACCCCCACGCTTTTTTTTTTTTATCAATGACTTTTATATGTATTGCCGGGAGCCAACAATTCATTAATAGCCACGAGTGAGTTTTAAATTACTTTTTTTCCTTAAAAAATGACACTTTGTGCAGGGACAGTTCTTTTTTTTTTTTTGAAAATTATGTTTATTGAATTTTTTGTAAGACATACAAACATTGAGAGAAACCAAAAAAAAAAAAAAAGGCCATGACAAATCGCCCGGCCTTCCTATGACCAACATGGTCAACAATCGACATGTAATACATTCTACCTAACATAGGCAGCTGACTACATGCAGTAACACAAAAGAAAACCCCCCCCCATTGCTAATAACCACCCTCCCTCCACCCATCCTACCCCCCCTCCCCCAACCACCCAAAAACTCAGTATACCACCTTTTAGGGATTCACAAGCCTAATAATATGGGGACATGGACTTCTCTATTTATGCATTGTATAATGTAAGCGCGATGGACATGTCAGAGTTCTCTCACCCACAGCAGGACCCCGCCCCTCCCAGAGTTACCGACCAACCGACCTAAACCCCCTACCTCAGTTCAGCCATTCACTCACCCATTAACCCCTCTATATCCGGCCCCTGTTACCGATTATCCCAAGCAGGCAAAAACACTATCGAACTAGCCAACAGTAGTATCAGAATTAAACCATGCCTGCCATACCTTATTAAACTTTCCCTCACACCCCCTGGAAATATATGTTGCCTTGTAAAATGGTAGCATAGAGTTCACCAGCCCCTTCCAGAAACTAATCTCCGGGGGGGCAGGCGATCTCCATTTGAGCAAAATGGCCTTCCTTCCATAAAAAAATAAAATGGTCACCAGCGTCCTGAGTGCTCTGGAGGGGACCACATCCTCCACCAGACCCAAGAGACATACTCGGATCGATAAAGGGATGGGCACCCCCAAAACACCCCCCACGCAGGATGCCACCCCCTCCCAAAATGCCCTAATCTGAGGGCACTCCCAGAAGATATGTGTGGCATCAGCTGGAGAAAAAGAGCATCTCCAGCACTCTGAAGATGCAGACGGGTAGATCACTGAAAGTCTAGCCGGGGTAAAGTAAATCCTATGCAGGAATTTAAAGTGAATTAATTTATCTCTAGCGGAAACCAAGTGCTTAAAGGGATGGTCCCACATATCATCCCAATCCTCTCCATCTATCCCTGGGACATCTCTCTCCCACCTCTCCCGACATTTAGTCAAGGCCATTGGACTCCTCTTAAATAGCTCCTTATACGTGACAGATAGAGTCTTAGGCAAATCTTCCATCATAAGTAGATCCTCCAAGGTTGACGGAAAAGACTCCACCGCCCTCTCCCGGAATTGAGCCTGAAAAGCATGACGGAGCTGTATGTACCTAAAGAAGTACGAGTTGGGGATATCATGTCTGGCTTTAAATTGGTCAAAAGTAAGCAAAACCCCGTCCATTGTAACATCTTTTAGAAGCTTGATACCTTTAACCGCCCACACCCCCGGATCCGAGAATGAGTAAAATTCTGCCAACCTAGGGTTCCCCCACAGCGGAGTCTGCGGCGAGAAACCCAGGTAGCTCGGACAGGCCAGGCCTACCGCCTCCTCCCATGCTCTAACGGTCGCCTTCATGGACATCGTGAGCTGCAGATCAGACTTTACCCCTCTATATATGGCCAAGCGAAGGGTCTCGTACGACCCCAGATGTGCTGCCTCCACCACTGTAGCAGAATCCCTTGATTCAGCCGTAAGCCATCTATGGGCAAACACCAGTTGACTGGCAAGGTAATATTTCCTCCAATCAGGCAAAGCCAGTCCCCCCTGTCCCCAGGGTTCTTGGAGTACTTTTAGGCCAATGCGTGGTGATTTAGGGGCCCAGAGGAACGAACTGGTGATGCCATCAAGTTGTCTAAAAAAGGATTTAGGAACTCTGACCGGGGCATGTCTTAGGAAGTACAATATGACCGGGAGAACTTTCATCTTCAGTAGGTTTATTCTCCCTATAAGTGACAGCGGAAGCCTCTGCCAAGCTAGGGCCCGCTGTTTAAAAAAAATTAACAGCGGTAGCAAATTGAGTTTCATGTAGTCTGTGCTGTCTGCTGTGATTTTAACTCCTAGATAAGTAATGGAGGAAACCCATTGTAAAGGCATATTAGGATCCGCCTTCTCCCTGGCTCTGGCGTCTAGAGGTAGAATAGAGGATTTGCTCCAATTCACCTTCAGACCCGAGTATATATAGCGAAATTCTCGAAGATCCTCAAGGCCGCCTGAAGCGAAGACCCGGGATCCTCAAGGAATAAAAGCATGTCATCAGCATATAATGCCAGACATTCCCGAACACTCCCCACTTTGATAGCCTCTACCTCACTAGACGATCGGAGTGCCACTGCAAGAGGTTCAATCATGAGTGCGAATATAAACGGGGATAAGGGACATCCCTGTCTAGTACCTCGACCCACCGAGAAGTACGGAGAAGTGTTCCTACCAAGCCTAATCGCCACCCTGGGTTTGCTATATAACATCTTAATCCACTGCCTATAGACCTGTCCGAACCCCATCCTCTCCAGCACCCGGTGCATGTACTGCCAATCAATTGAGTCGAAAGCTTTCTCAATGTCAATCGACACAACGATTCTGGCACCCGCCTCTGCCCCCGGGAGCTGAAGATGAGTAAATAGCCTCCGCAAATTCGTATCTGTGGACATCCCTGGCATGAAACCTGTCTGGTCAATACCGACCAGAGAGGAAATCACCCCGACAAGCCTTTTAGCCAAGACCTTCGTTAGGATCTTGAGGTCCATATTTAATAAAGCTATGGGTCTATAAGCTGAGCAGTCTAGAGGATCTTTACCTGGTTTGAGCAATAACACCATGTATGCATCCAACATGGATGCCGGGAGCCTATTCAGTTCTAAGCATTTGGCAAATAATGAGTTTAACCTAGGGGCAATTACCTCCCCGTAGCTCTTATAGAAATCCGCCGGAAAGCCGTCCGGCCCCGGGGCTTTGTGAGGGGGAAAATCAAAAATAGCTGCTGTTATCTCCTTGTTTGTAATCTCAGCGTCTAGAGCCAACCGATCACCTTCAGTCAACCTCGGAAGATCCAATCCCTCCAGGAGTGCTTCCAATGCTACAGGATCATAAGTTGGTATAGGGGCATAAAGGGTAGCAAAGAAGTTTTGAAATTCAGTCAGTATTTCGGAAGGGTCACTAACCAGGTCTCCATTCCTACCCCGAATCACCGGAATATTTGTAACCGGATTGTCCACTGCCACCAATCTTGCCAGCAATTTCCCATTCTTATCCCCCTCAGAGAAAACAGAGTTTGCCCTATTTTTGGCCTCTGTGTGGGCTAAGTCTGAGAAATGCAAAGAGAGCAGACGCCTAGCCTCCATCAGAGCCAAATAAGAGGCATCTGAGGGACCGCCGGCATGCCTCTCCGCACACTCCTTTTCAGTGTTTTGTAACATTTGAATTTCAGCGTTATTGGCTATCCTTTCTGTTTTAATAGCTGCAATACATTCCCCCCTAATCACTGCCTTAAAAGCATCCCACACCACAGGTGGGTCTGCAGTATCCTCATTGCTAGACCAGTAAGCGGGAATCGCCTCCTGCAAACGGGAGGACACCTGCTCATTCTGTAACCAGCCTGGAGACAACCTCCACCCCCCTCCCCCCACCCGCAGTAAAACTGAGAGTGATGGACAAGGGGCAGTGATCTGATATACCCCCCGCCATATAACCTGCATCTTGAAAGAGCGGCAACAGGGCCTGATTACCAAAGGCCATATCAATCCTAGCCGATGAGCGATGAGTCACCGAGACGTGGGAATAAACCCTGCAAAGGGGGTTTTTAGATCTCCACATGTCAGTCAGCCCAGTCCCCGACGCCCACGAGATAAGATCTACCGACCCTGTCTCCCCTGGTTGGACGAGTCCAACCCATCCATGATGGCGTTGAAGTCGCCCATCAGTAACAGAGGGAGATGGGCATAGGGAGCCAGTTTAGCAAACAGGTCATATAGCACTTGTACATTGAAAGGAGGGGGTATATACACATTCACCAATAACATTTTGTGTTGAAAAATATTTAACAGCAACGCCACATATCGTCCCTCCGGATCTAAGAACACTTGGTGGATGGTGCAGGGCATAGCTCTGCTAATAAGAATTGAGACCCCCCTTGCAAATGTGGAGTATGTTGCATGGAAAGCCTTTTGCACCCATGGCCTACGCATTGCAAGTACCCTGCTACCATCCAAGTGGGTCTCCTGCAGAAACACGACATGCGGCTTGGTTTGCCTAAGATATTTAAACACCGATGCCCTCTTGAACTTATTATTTAGCCCTCTTACATTCCATGACACAATTTGAATACGTTCAGCCATAACCCTGCTGTGGTGAGCATGAATACCAGGCACTCTGCTGCATAATTTCAAATAGTCCAGATGAACTGTCAGAGATCTCTACCCAATGCCATACAATAATAATCTTTTTCCCCCCCTGTCTGTGGTTAACTGAGTTTAAACATCCCTCCCCTGCCATTATACCAGAACCTTACCTAAAAAACAAAAACAAAATAGAAGAAAAACAAACACTGGTATTCAGCTTAGTCCCAAACTCCCAAAAAAGAGGGAGATAACAAAAGATTAGATTAGGAAGTCTCCAACCTTGTGACGAATTGTTCAGCAACTTATTCTGATCTTCTTGCGTGCCCTCATGGAGCCCCATGTACAAGGATCAAGGAGCACAGGGCAAAACACACCAAACTTGGCAGTCTAGCAGTCAGTGGACCGTCAGGGCCCTCTAGTGGCCTCCCAGGAAATGCCAGCTTAGACAGACCCAGGCACGAGCCTCAGGGTTGATACTGTTAAATAGGATAAAAACTAAAAAAACAAGCCAAAAACAGAAACTAGAAAAGTAAAACGCGCCCAAGGCAAAAACTTCCGTGGCCCCACACCGCATACTGATCCGGATTTTCCCTGCCACTTAAAAAGCAGGAACCAGCCAGGCCTCAAGCAAATGTATTTATGGGATTCTTTCTAGCCATTCTGAGGCCTCCCTCGGGTTGTCGAAGAACTCAACTGCCCCCTCATGTTGTACTCGGAGTCTGCTGGGATAAAGCATGCTATATTGGATCTCCCTTTCTCTCAGCTTCTTACGGATTTTATTAAAGGATTGCCTCTTCCTCTGTGTCTCAGCTGAGAAGTCAGGGAATAACATCACTCTGGCATTATCAAAGCGGAGGTCTTGATGTTTCCTAGATTCTCGCAGGATCATGTCCCGGTCTCTATAATTGAGAAACCGGACTAAGAAAGGCCGTGGATATGCTCCGGGAGGGCGAATACCCGTGGGCACCCTGTGTGCCCTCTCCACCACATAAGTGGGGGGTAAATCACCCAGTTGCAGGATCTGTTTGAAAAATTGCTCAGCAAAAGTGATGGTGTTATCTCCTTCAGCCCTCTCAGGCAGACCCACCACTCTGACATTGTTTCTCCTTTGGCGGTCTTCAGCCGCGTCAGCTCTATGCTGGAGAGATCTTACCAGATCCTGCAGTTCTGTCAGTTGTACCCCATGTGAATGGGACAGGTCCTCAACCCCCGAGATCCGATCCTCCGCCGTGGTGAGCCGTCCTCGGATCTTATCCAGGTCATGCCTGATCAGCGTACATTCAGTAGCAAGATGGTCGATTCTCACCATCACCGCGGCCTTGCTAGCATCTATGGCCTCCAGGATGGGTCTGGTGATTGCATCCAAGGCCCCCCCCCTGCTCCTGGATGTCCTGCGAGTGTTCCTCTGGGCTGCGACCCGCCGCAGCCGTCCCCTGCTCCATCGGCTTCCCCTTCTTTCTAGCCTGCTTAGATGAGTGACTGGGCGGCAAGATGGCGGCGGCTGCTCCCTGTTCTGTGCCTCGTGCAGAGCGTGTCTGGCGCTGCGTGCGTTGCGATGTCTGCCCGTGCCTGTGTCCTGTCTTTCTCATGACCAGGACACTGCAATCACCTACCGATGGTGTAGGGACCGAAAGAGGGGTGATAAAAGCTCCGAAAATCAGTTAATATCCAGGATAGTTGCGGAGCTCCAGAGAAACACTTGTTGCCTCGTTCACATCCGGCCACGCCCCCCTCCAGGGACAGTTCTAAGCACGGGAAACATGCGCGACTTTACATGCATATCATACACACCCCCTAGGTACGAAATTTAAAGGAATATTTCACTTTTATTTTTTCATTTTAAGCATTATTAAAATCACTGCTCCCTAAAAAACTGCAGTTTTTAAAGCTTTATTTTTAATTGATACATGTCCCCTGGGGCAGGACCCGGGTCCCGAAACACTTTTTATGACAATAACTTGCATATAAGCCTTTATAATTAGCACTTTAGATTTCTCCCATAGACTTTTCGAATTTGTCGCGAACACCCCAATTTGTTCGCTGTTCGGCGAACAGGCAATGTTCGAGTCGAACATGAGTTTGACTCGAACCCGAAGCTCATCCCTAGTGGCAAGACTTGAAAATTGCTGTTCACAGACGCTCTCCATCCAATCTGACAGAGCTTGAGCTATTTTGCAAAGAAGAATGGGCAATAAGTTCACTCTCTAGATGTGCAAAGCTGGTAGAGACATCCCCAAAAAGACTTGCAGCTGTAATTGCAAAGTATTGTAGCTGTAAATACAAATGCACGCCACACTTTTCAGATATTTATTTGTAAAACATTTTGAAAACCATTTATCACTTTCCTTCCACTTCACAATTATGTGCCACTTTGTGTTGGTCTATCACATAAAATCCCAATAAAATACATTTACGTTTTTGGTTGTAACATGACAAAATGTGGAAAATATCAAGGGGTATGAATACTTTTTCAAGGCACTGTATTTCATGATCCACAATCTGGGATAATATTATCTAAAAATAAGTAAATAGGTATTTTTGTAATAAGTAAATGTGGCACTATCCCAGCATTTGTACTAAAGTAAACATATTTTTTTAAAACGTAATGTGAAGGCTCCAACGGCATCATCCAATTTTTAATTTATGTACTTCATACTATTGCTCGCCAACTCACCCATTGTATTCATACTATTGCTCGGGTGGTAAAATGAATGTGACATCAATGCACTGAAATTAGTGGCCAGCCTGGAAATCAGACTGTCTGTTTCCAGGTAGAATATATTGGTGCTAGTAGTGAATACTGTCTGTGATACTGTTTTGTATTAATTAATTTCCACATTGTATTTAAATTATTTTTAGTCTACTCCTTATAATTCTGAATGATCTTGAAGTTTGTAAACTCACTTTGTGACGATCCCCACACATTTACTTCCTGGAATTCTGTGACATGTATTCACAGAGGCGGCTCTAGGCTTTGTGAGGCCTTAGGCATAACTTGACACGAGGCTAGGGTTGCCACCTTTTTCTTCAAGTCAAACCCGAACACTTTAGAAGCGCACAGCAATTTTTTTTTATATAGTATAAACTATACATATATTTTGCTATTAACCACTTGCCGACCACCGCACGCAGATGTACGTCGACAGAATGGCATGGACAGGCAAATGGGCGTACAGGTACGTCCCCTCTAATTTGCCGCCGTGTGGTCGGTCGCAACCCTGCCCTGCCTCGAGCTCCGTGACCATGCCCGCGGGACCCGCGGACTTGATGTCTGCCGGTGTCCTGCGATCGTGTCACGGAGCTGAAGAACGGGGAGATGTTAGTGTAAACACAACATCTCCCCGTTCTGCCTAGTGACATGTCTGTTCCCTGTCATCGGGAACAGAGATCAGTGACGTGTCACGGTAAGCCATGTCCCCTAACAGTTAGAAGAACTCCCTAGGTCACACTTAACCTATTCAGCACCCCCTACCTTTTAACCCCTTCACTGCCAGTGTCATTTTCTACAGTAATCAGTGCATTTTTATAGCAAAATGACAATGGTCCCAAAATAGTGTCAAAAGTGTCCGATGTGTCCGCCATAATGTCGCAGTCACGATAAAAATCGGCGATCGCCGATATTACTAGTAAAAAAAAAAAATATTACTAAAAATGCCATATCCCCTATTTTGTAGACGCTAAAACTTTTGCGCAAACCAATCAATAAAAGCTTATTGCGATTTTTTTTTTTTTTTTACCAAAAATATGTAGAAGAATACATATCGGCCTAAACTGAGGAAAAAAAAAATGTTATATATTTTTTGGGGATATTTATTATAGCAAAAAGTAAAAAATATTGAATTTTTAAAAAAAATTTTGCTCTATTTTTGTTTATAGCGCAAAAATTAAAAACCGCAGAGGTGATCAAATACCACCAAAAGAAAGCTCTATTTGTGGGAAAAGAAAGCTCTATTTGTGGGAAAAGAAAGCTCTATTTGTGGGAAAAGAAAGCTCTATTTGTGGGAAAAGAAAGCTCTATTTGTGGGGAAAAAAGGACGTCAAGTTTGTTTGGGAGCCACATCGCACGACCGCGCAATTATCAGTTAAAGCGACGCAGTGCCGAATCGCAAAAAGTGGCCTGGTCGTTGGCCAGCGAAATGGTCCGGGGCTGAAGTGGTTAAATAACATTTCTAATCATATGACGTTAATAACAAGGGTTCCCATTTACATCTGAACTCTCAGAGTTTTCTTTCACTGTAAGGGGGGACTCTGCAGACTCTGATGTAAGGGGGAACACTGTGGCCTCCGGTGTAAAGGGGAACTCGGATGTAAGGGGTGCTCTGAGAACCCTGATTTACCTTAGAGTACTCACTCAGAGGCAGGAGAGAGAAGGGGGGAGACTTCAGTCACAGACAGGGATGGAAGGTAAGCTCACTCACCCCTTGGCAGTTAGCGCCTCTCATCCGGATGTATCTGAGGCTGCCGGACTTCAAATTTCTGGCCCCCATATGCCTTTTCTGAGGCACAGCGCCAGGGATTGGAGTGTGGGCAGACACAGAGGGGTAGGGGCGAGAAGAAGAGGTGCAGATCAAGCCCTCTCTCCTCTCCTGTCTGTGTGTGTGTTTGGGGGGTTGGTTAGGTTGTTGCTTGCTTTGAGCAGTGTGAGAGAGAGTGTAACAGACACTCTCCGCTTACAAAACTGCAGCCAGCAACCCTGCTGGGAAGTCATAGTCCAGTCTGAATCATGTGTCCCGGTTTCAGGCACTCCGAAACCCGGACACATGATTCCAAACCCGAACTGTCCGGGTGAATCCTGGACAGGTGGCAACCCTACACGAGGCCCCACTCAAGTCCATAAGGGAAAAAAGAATTCAAGCAATAAAAATAAATTGTATAAATTGGATGTATTAAGAGTACTGGTGTCAGTGCTGGCATGCTCTCAGTGCTGGTGTCGGGGCACTCTCTCTCAGTGAAGTGTGTCTCGAAGTTGGTGTCATTGTGCTCTATTTCATTGTTGCTCTTAGTAACCTCTCTCTCAGTGCTGGTGTCAGTGCTTTGTCTCTCTGTGTTGGTGTCAGTGCTCACTCTCGTAGTGCTGGTGTCAGTGCTCTATCTCTCTCGGTGCTGGTGTCAGTGCTCTGTCTCTCCCGGTGCTGGTGTCAGTGCTCACTCTCGTAGTGCTGGTGTCAGTGCTCTATCTCTCTCGGTGCTGGTGTCAGTGCTCTGTCTCTCCCGGTGCTGGTGTCAGTGCTCACTTCTCGTAGTGCTGGTGTCAGTGCTCTGTCTCTCCCGGTGCTGGTGTCAGTGCTCACTCTCGTAGTGCTGGTGTCAGTGCTCTATCTCTCTCGGTGCTGGTGTCAGTGCTCTGTCTCTCCCGGTGCTGGTGTCAGTGCTCTGTCTCTCTCTGTGCTGGTGTCAGTGCTCTGTCTCTCGGCGCTTGTGTCAGTGCTCTGTCTCTCTCGGTGCTGGTGTCAGTGCTCTGTCTCTCAGTGCTGGTGTCAGTGCTCTGTCTCTCTCTGTGCTGGTGTCAGTGCTCTGTCTCTCGGTGCTTGTGTCAGTGCTCTGTCTCTCGGTGCTGGTGTCAGTGCTCTGTCTCTCAGTGCTGGTGTCAGTGCTCTGTCTCTCCCGGTGCTGGTGTCAGTGCTCTGTTTCTCTCGGTGCTTGTGTCAGTGTTCTGTTTCTCTCAGTGCTGGTGTAAGTGCTCTGTCTCTCTCGGTGCTTGTGTCAGTGCTCTGTCTCTCAGTGCTGGTGTCAGTGCTCTGTCTCTCAGTGCTGGTGTCAGTGCTCTGTCTCTCGGTGCTTGTGTCAGTGCTCTGTCTCTCTCGGTGCTGGTGTCAATGCTCTGTCTCTCGGTGCTGGTGTCAGTGCTCTGTCTCTCGGTGCTGGTGTCAGTGCTCTGTCTCTCCCGGTGCTGGTGTCAGTGCTCTGTCTCTCCCGGTGCTGGTGTCAGTGCTCTATCTCTCTCGGTGCTGGTGTCAGTGCTCTGTCTCTCCCGGTGCTGGTGTCAGTGCTCACTTCTCGTAGTGCTGGTGTCAGTGCTCTGTCTCTCCCGGTGCTGGTGTCAGTGCTCACTCTCGTAGTGCTGGTGTCAGTGCTCTATCTCTCTCGGTGCTGGTGTCAGTGCTCTGTCTCTCCCGGTGCTGGTGTCAGTGCTCTGTCTCTCTCTGTGCTGGTGTCAGTGCTCTGTCTCTCGGTGCTTGTGTCAGTGCTCTGTCTCTCTCGGTGCTGGTGTCAGTGCTCTGTCTCTCAGTGCTGGTGTCAGTGCTCTGTCTCTCTCTGTGCTGGTGTCAGTGCTCTGTCTCTCGGTGCTTGTGTCAGTGCTCTGTCTCTCGGTGCTGGTGTCAGTGCTCTGTCTCTCAGTGCTGGTGTCAGTGCTCTGTCTCTCCCGGTGCTGGTGTCAGTGCTCTGTTTCTCTCGGTGCTTGTGTCAGTGTTCTGTTTCTCTCAGTGCTGGTGTAAGTGCTCTGTCTCTCTCGGTGCTTGTGTCAGTGCTCTGTCTCTCAGTGCTGGTGTCAGTGCTCTGTCTCTCAGTGCTGGTGTCAGTGCTCTGTCTCTCGGTGCTTGTGTCAGTGCTCTGTCTCTCTCGGTGCTGGTGTCAATGCTCTGTCTCTCGGTGCTGGTGTCAGTGCTCTGTCTCTCGGTGCTGGTGTCAGTGCTCTGTCTCTCCCGGTGCTGGTGTCAGTGCTCTGTCTCTCCCGGTGCTGGTGTCAGTGCTCTGTTTCTCTCTGTGCTGGTGTCAGTGCTCTGTTTCTCTCTGTGCTGGTGTAAGTGCTCTGTCTCTCAGTGCTGGTGTCAGTGCTCTGTCTCTCAGTGCTGGTGTCAGTGCTCTGTCTCTCGGTGCTTGTGTCAGTGCTCTGTCTCTCTCGGTGCTGGTGTCAATGCTCTGTCTCTCGGTGCTGGTGTCAGTGCTCTGTCTCTCGGTGCTGGTGTCAGTGCTCTGTCTCTCCCGGTGCTGGTGTCAGTGCTCTGTCTCTCCCGGTGCTGGTGTCAGTGCTCTGTTTCTCTCTGTGCTGGTGTAAGTGCTCTGTCTCTTGGTGCTTGTGTCAGTGCTCTGTCTCTCAGTGCTGGTGTCAGTGCTCTGTCTCTCAGTGCTGGTGTCAGTGCTCTGTCTCTCGGTGCTGGTATCAGTGCTCTGTCTTTCCCGGTGCTGGTGTCAGTGCTCTGTTTCTCTCTGTGCTGGTGTCAGTGTTCTGTTTCTCTCAGTGCTGGTGTCAGTGCTCTGTCTCTCAGTGCTGGTGTCAGTGCTCTGTCTCTCTCGGTGCTAGTGTCAGTGCTCTGTCTCTCTCAGTGCTGGTGTCAGTGCTCTGTCTCTCTCTGTGCTGGTGTCAGTGCTCTGTCTCTCGGCGCTTGTATCAGTGCTCTGTCTTTCCCGGTGCTGGTGTCAGTGCTCTGTTTCTCTCTGTGCTGGTGTCAGTGTTCTGTTTCTCTCAGTGCTGGTGTCAGTGCTCTGTCTCTCAGTGCTGGTGTCAGTGCTCTGTCTCTCTCGGTGCTAGTGTCAGTGCTCTGTCTCTCTCAGTGCTGGTGTCAGTGCTCTGCCTCTCAGTGCTGCTGTCAGTGCTCTGTCTGTCTCTGTGCTGGTGTCAGTGCTCTGTTTCTCTCAGTGCTGGTGTCAGTGCTCTGCCTCTCAGTGCTGGTGTAAGTGCTCTGTCTGTCTCTGTGCTGGTGTCAGTGCTCTGTTTCTCTCAATGCTGGTGTCAGTGCTCTGTCTCTCTCAGTACTGTACTCACATAGAGCTCCTTGAACTCGTCCTCATAGAAGAGAAGGGGCTGTGCGAAATTTCACCACCTCCAAGGTCTCATCATCCCTTTTGGGCAGCAGTAGGTTCCCTCAGACTCCCCATAGTGGAAGAGCTCCTGGTGGGAGATAGCCGTAGAGAAGCCGATCATGAGCAGTGCCAGTGCAGAATGAAGAGTGCGTTGCCCACCATGGCTGAGGATTGGCACTGGACTGAGCTGGGACCTGTTGACCACCGCAGTGGTGCCCTGGGTGGCCGGGGATGAGGGTGGGGTGGAGTCAGGTCAGGGGGACCCAGGCTGTCAATCACAGACGGGCACACTGAGACACTGGCAGAGGACTGAGCAGACCTGTCTGTAAACCCCAGGTACATGCACACCCCCGTCACATGCACACCTCCCCCAGTCACATGCACACCTCCCCCAGTCACATGTCCCCCCCAGTCACATGTACCCCCCCAGTCACATGTACCCCACCCAGTCACATGTACCCCACCCAGTCACATGCACCCCACCCAGTCACATACACTCCCCCCAGTCACATGTACCCCCCCAGTCACATTTCCCCCCCAGTCACATGCATACCCCCAGTCACATGTGTACCCCACCCAGTCACATGTACCCCACCCAATCACACGCACAGCCACCCCAGTCACATGTATCCCCCAGTCACATGCACACCCACCCAGTCACATGTACCCCACCCAGTCACATGCAAACCGCCCCAGTCACATGTACCCCCCCCAGTCACATGTCCCCCTCCAGTCACATGCACCCCAGTTACATTTACCCTTCCAGTCACATGCACACATCCCCTCAGTCACATGTACCCCCCCCCCCCCAGGCACATGCACTCCCCAGTCAAATACACCCCCCCAGTCACATGTACCCCCCAGTCACATGCATACATTCCCAGTCACATGCACACACCCCCCAGTCACATGTCCCCCTCCAGTCACATGCACACACACCCCCCAGTCACATACATGTCCCCCTCCAGTCACTTGCACACACCCCCCAGTCACATGTCCCCCTCCAGTCACTTGAACCCCCCAGTCACATGCACACACCCCCCACAGTCAGATGCACACCCTCCCAGTCACATGTCCCCCTCCAGTCACATGTAAAACCCCCCAGTCACATGTACACCCCCCTAGTCACATGTACAGCCCCCAGTCACATGCACAGCCCCCCCCAGTCACATGTACCACACACACAGAAAGGCTCTGTCCCCTCTCAGCTCAGTCATCGCATCCTCAGCTCAGCAGTCACACAGACAGCGAACTGAAATTGGCTCCGTCCCACCACGGAAGCCCTGTCCTGGAAGGAGGGTGGACACAGCGATCCTGCTGAGGTGCTAGCCGCGCCCTTGCACAAGAAATCGGCTCAAGGGACGGATGGGTATTGCCGGCGGGGCAGAGCAGTGATCGGTCTCTGTCAGCTGTTCCGGTGGAGTTTAATGACAGGAGTGGTGACTGGGCAGTGCTCTGGTGGGGCATGGTGTTAAGGAGCAGAGAGGAGGAATACTGACTGTACACTGAATGAGGCGGCACGAAGCTCCACTGACTGTACTGGGACTGATGTATGAGGATAGCCAGAGGTAAATCTTTAGGGAAACTAGGCGGCGCGAGGCCCTTACGAGTGCGAGGCCTTAGGCGACCGCCTAATTTGCCTAAATAGAGAGCCACCTCTGTGTATTCACTATGCCCTGTGAGTAGGCACTGCTGTGTCACACAGATCACAGAGCCTGCCTTCTGAACCACAAAGGTGCCGAAAGGTGGAGTTTCAGGAGGTGGAGTCAGTACAGGAATCACTGCTTGCAGACAGCAAAGTACCATGGGAAGTTATGGAAAGAGATGGCCCGCAGACAGGCATAAATCACAACATGAAAGGATTATTTTTCAAGTAAGCGTAGTTGGATTGTCCGAAATAACGAATGTTTGTACTGATATTACAATGTTAGAATGAATTTTTGAGAAATAAAATGTAAAGAAAAGTGAGTAAGGAACCATAGGGGGAAATTTGTGATGTAGACATATCCGTTTTGGTTAATGAAAAAGAAAGAACGAAAGAAGGGTATAGCTCCATTTATAAATCACATATAAGAGGGCATAGGAACAATCAGCGATTTTATACATTAGTATATAAGTAGTGCCAAGTCTTTTGAAAGATATACTTTTTATGAAGAGTTTGATTGATAAGCCTGAAAGACTTAATCTTTTTCTACATCTGCTAATAGTGTGCTGCTTGTATATTATTTGTGAGCACTTAGGCTGGGTTCACACCTATGCGAATTCAATGTGCGTTTCCCCGCATTCAATTTGCATAGCAGGAGAATGTGACTGGCTCTCTATGGAGCCGGTTCACATATCTCCGCAGCGGTTTGGGTGCAGTGTGCCGGAAAAACGCGTGCCTTTTTTGGTGCGTTTCAGGTTCGATTTCAGCCCAAAATTCGGGCTGAAATCGGACCTGAAACGGTGAACCAGCACGTACCGGACTCCTGCTGTGAGCCGCATGCGGCGACGGTGTGAACCGAGCCTAAGGGGAAGGTCATAATAGCAAAAAATATTGCTACCTTCTGCTCACACATCACAAAGACAATTTCTGGATTTTTGAATGTAAATCTAAACAACAAAATATTGGACACAAATTTGGGCAGTTGCATGTAGAGGAATATATAAAGAAAATAAATACTCCCTTAAAACACACTAGCAGATGTGTGCCCATTCATGTGTGAAGTAGTGTTGTGTGTGTATGTTTTCTGTAGAGCAGTCATTTTGTGTAATATTCTTTTTTTGTACATGTTTGTTTTATAATTGATAAGTCCAGGATGCAAGTGGAAGAGAATGTTCATAGAGGGAACAAGAGCATGCATAAACGGAGGTAGATGAGAATGAAGTAAGGCATGAATGGAAGTAGAGGAGAATGAGATGAGAGGAGACTGGGTGAGGATAAAGAGAAGGAAACTTATGACAGAAGGAAGGAAAGTGTGTAGGGGGGTCTAATCAGTGTACCCGAAGATTAAGAGGAATCAGCACAAGGAGTTACAGCTTTATGATGTAGAAATTGAATACGGTACGCAGAAACAAGGCAGTTATAGCAATGGTACTATGTATGTTGTAGAGTATACAGTCCTTTAGATAAATAAATTAATGTTCAAAGAAAAAGTAGATTTACAGCAGTGTTATGAAACACTTATGCCCTGTACACACGATCGGATTTTCCATCGGAGTTATAAAATAGAACATGTTAGAAAAATCCACGCATGCTCAGAATCAAGTCGACGCATGCTCGGAAGCATTGAACTTCATTTTTCTCAGCTCGTCGTAGTGTTTTACGTCACTGCGTTTTGGACGGTCGGAATTTAGCCTGACAGTGTGTATGCAAGGCTGATGGAAGTCAGCTTCATCGGAATTCCGACGGAAAATTCCATTTGATTTTATTCCATCGGAAATTCGTTCGTGTGTACAGGGCATAACAGGTTACAGGATGCCAGAAGAGTTACTGAGTTACATAGTAGGCGAGGTTGAAAAAAGATACAAGTCCATCAAGTCCAAACTATGTGTGTGATTTTATGTCAGTATTACATTATATATCCCTGTATGTTGCGGTCGTTCAAGTGCTTATCTAATACGTTTTTTGAAATTATCGATGCTGCCCGCTGAAACCACTGCCTGTGGAAGAGAATTCCACATCCTTCCTGCTTTTACAGAAAAGAACCCTCTACGCAGTTGAAAGTTCTGTTGCCCAGAACTAGACGGCATACTCCAGGTGCGGCCGGACCAGAGTCTTGTAGAGTGGGATAATTATCATTTTATTTCTGGAGTTAATCCCCTTTTTAATGCATGCCAATATTCTGTTTGCTTTGCTTGCAGCAGCTTGGCATTGCATACCATTGCTGAGCCTGTCATCTACTAGGACCTCCAGGTCCTTTTCCATCCTAGATTCCCCCAGAGGTTCTCCCCCCAGTGAGTAGAGTACATTCATATTTTTGCCACCCAAATGCATTATTTTACATTTTTCTACATAACCTAATTTGCCATGTAGTTGCCCACCCTATTATTTGTTCAGATCTTCTTGCAAGGTTTCCACATCCTGCGGAGAAGTTATTGCCCTGCTTAGCTTTGTATCGTTCGCAAATACAGAGATTGAACTGTTTACCCCATCCTCCAGGTCGTTTATGAATAAATTAAATAGGAGTAACACTGAGATTCACAAAGTCCCTGCAGATATTTCTGTTCCGGAAAGCTACCTACTCTTTCCCCCCTCATCAGGTACCTGTCCTTAATGCTGTTTTTTTTTCTCTCCCTATCCAGCAGGGGCTCTGTCCCTAACTTACTCCCACACTATAGGCACACCGGATGACGCAGAATCCAACTATTTATAGAATCCTTAGTCAAGATGGCTGCCCAACTCTTGCAGGACTGGTCTCCAATAAAATGGATATCTTTGAACTAGTGAAGAGTCTGCCTTGGGCTGCATAACAAAATTTGTTGCCAGGCTTGGGCTCATTTCCCACCTGAATTCTGCTAGTAGCTTACCAGGACCACATTTTCTTGAGTCTGACATCCCTACTTTTCACATTTTTAGAGGACATAATGATAATCATAAAACACGTAGTTTAATTACCCCTTTTTTTTGGGGATCAAAAGAACGTTTATTGAGATAAACCACTGATCTACAAACATTTTAAGTACATATACAACAAATTACGACAGTGTATAATGTAGGGTTGCCACCCGTACGGGAATGACCCGGACAGTCCGGTTTTTGACACCTGTGCCCGGGTTTCTGTACTCCTCTAACCCGGACATGGCAGCGTACCTCCAGTCCCAACAGTCTCCCTCCTTTTGCTTTCTCCCCTGCGGGGTGCCTACCGTCCAACCCTCCGCGTCCCCCCCGCCACTGCCAGCCAGTCTGCTTGCGAATCCTGATAGTAATGAAGCCTGAATACACTGGGGGACGGACTGACCTGGGAGATTACACTGGGGGACGGACTGACCTGGGGGATTACACTGGGGGACGGACTGACCTGGGGGATTACACTGGGGGACGGACTGACCTGGGGGGATTGCACTGGGGGACGGACTGACCTGGGGGGATTACACTGGGGGACGGACTGACCTGGGGGGATTACACTGGGGGACGGACTGACCTGGGGGGATTATACTGGGAGACGGACTGACCTGGGGAGATTACACTGGGAGACGGACTGACCTGGGGGATTACACTGGTAGATGGACTGACCTGGGGGGGATTACACTGGGGGGTGGACTGACCTGGGGGAGGACACTGGGGGATTACACTGGGGGATGGACTGACCTGGGGGGATTACACTGGGGGACAGACTGACCTGGGGGATTACACTGGAAGGCAGGGCCGATCCCAGACGGGGTGCGAGGGGTGCAGTTCACCCAGGCGCCACAGAGCTGGGGGCGCTCAAGCACAAGAGTGCTCCCCTCCCTCCTCCTTGTTGGTAGAGAGGCCGCTCTCACCGCCGCCGCTATTTCCTGCCCAAGCCCCTCCCCCAGGGCCAGATTTACAACAAGGCCAGGCCTCGGGGCGGTGCCGCGCCGCGCGGAGGAGGAGACAAGTCCTCCTCAATTCAATTCCATGGTCCCAGGCCGCCCGAAGCTCCGGCCGCCATTTTTGAATGTCCGGCGCCCTGTGATTGGGCCATGGGGGTCATGTGCGGCGTGGGGCTGGCCTGTCCGTGATCTTGAACTCCTGCCTCTACACATGACCTCCATACGCCCAATCACAGTGCGCCGGACACTGAACAAACATGGCGGCCGCCTCCTCCTATCCTCCGGACCGACAAGCAGGTGGGCTAGAAGATCTAACAAGGAAGCATGATGAATGTGAGGTATGCTTCTTAATTTATATTACAGCTGAGGGAGAGTATGATTGTTAAGACAAACCGGTTCACATTACCATTTTACGATTTATGTAATGAATTTTTATTGACAGCCTGCACTAAAGGAAGAATCCTATTTTATCCAAAATCTGTATTGCCTACCTATTTTGGTTTGGTGAATCTGGTACACAAGCTACTGGGCCAGCATGAGAAGCATCAGAAACCAGAATTTCCAAAGGCAGGTGCCAGCAATAGCAACCTACATTTTCCTCTTTGTACCAGTTTTCATTACTATGATGCTGGTAACTGTGCTGATTATAATCATCTTGATGACACGTGGTGTAGGTAACTGGTGAGGTTCATGTATCATGAGCTTATTTCAGTATAAATTAGCTGTGCACTCTATGCCAGCAATATATTTCAAAAGACATGTAGAACCACCTTAAACATATCAGCAAGACCTTGCTGAAATGCCAAGGGCAAATATGGTAATTTTTATTGATGTCAGCATTCAGTGGCGGGGTAATTGTGCAGACTGTGGGAAGGGGGGGGGGGTAATTGTGCAGACTGTGGGAAGGGGGGGTAATTGTGCAGACTGTGGGAAGAGGGGGGGTAATTGTGCAGACTGTGGGAAGAGGGGGGGTAATTGTGCAGACTGTGGGAAGGGGGGGGGGGGTAATTGTGCAGACTGTGGCAAGGGGGGGTAATTGTGCAGACTGTGGCAAGGGGGGGTAATTGTGCAGACTGTGGCAAGGGGGGGTAATTGTGCAGACTGTGGCAAGGGGGGGTAATTGTGCAGACTGTGGCAAGGGGGGGTAATTGTGCAGACTGTGGGAAGGGGGGGTAATTGTGCAGACTGTGGGAAGGGGGGGGTAATTGTGCAGACTGTGGGAAGAGGGGGTAATTGTGCAGACTGGGGGAAGGGGGGTAATTGTGCAGACTGGGGGAAGGGGGGGTAATTGTGCAGACTGGGGGAAGGGGGGGTAATTGTGCAGACTGGGGGAAGGGGGGGTAATTGTGCAGACTGGGGGAAGGGGGGGTAATTGTGCAGACTAGGGGGAGCGGGGATTGTGCAGACTGGGGGGAGGGGGGATTGTGCAGACTGGGGGAAGGGGGGACTGTGCAGACTGGGGGAAGGGGGACTGTGCAGACTGGGGGGAGGGGGACTGTGCAGACTGGGGGAAGGGGGACTGTGCAGATGGGGGGAAGGGGGGATTGTGCAGACTGGGGGTTAATTGTGCAGACTAGGGGGAGGGGGGGTTGTGCAGACTGGAGTAAGGGGGAATTGTGTAGACTGGGGGGATGGGGTAATTGCACAATCCCCCCTCCCCCAGTCTGCACAATTACCCCCTCCCCCCAGTCTGCACAATTACCCCCTCCCCCAGTCTGCACAATCACCCCCTCCCCTAGTCTGTGCAGACTGGAGGGGAGGTGGGCTTGTGCAGACTAGGGGTACGGGGGATTGGGCAGACGGGGGGGGGGTGCAGACTGGGGGTAAGAGGGATTGAAGAGACTAGGGGGAGTTGTGCAGAATGGGAGGGGATGGAGAACTGAGAGCAGCGCAGAGGAAACTCCCAGAGTCTTGTAGAGAGGCAGGGCACACCAGGGAGTCGTGACGCGCGTGACTGGCTCAGGTTGTTGGGCTAGACGCTGGTTTGCAAACAACTTGACCCCTGGACCAGGAGCATCAGGCCGCGCAAGGACCTGCTGAGCTGACATTGCTAAGGTGAGAGACCCTGACACAGCTGACCCCCCACATTATGCTGCATTGATGGGCACTGGTGAGGCTGAGCTTTTGGCCACTTGTGAGGCTGCATTGGTGGGCACTGATCGGGAAGTCTCTGACCATTTCTTGTATCATGTCTGCAGTCTGACCATATCCTGTAGTAATTCTGCAGTCTCTGACCATATCCTGTAGTATTTCTGCAGTCTCTGACCATATCCTGTAGTATTTCTGTAGTCTCTGACCATATCCTGTAGTTTTTCTGCAGTCTCTGACCATATCCTGTAGTATTTCTGCAGTCTCTGATCATCTCTTGTACCATGTCTGCAGTCTCTGACCATCTCTTGTACCATGTCTGCAGTCTCTGACCATCTCTTGTACCATGTCTGCAGTCTCTGACCAGCTCTTGTACCATGTCTGCAGTCTATGACCAGCTCTTGTACCATGTCTGCAGTCTCTGACCAGCTCTTGTACCATGTCTGCAGTCTCTGACCAGCTCTTGTACCAGGTCTGCAGTCTCTGACCAGCTCTTGTACCATGTCTGCAGTCTCTGACCAGCTCTTGTACCATGTCTGCAGTCTCTGACCAGCTCTTGTACCATGTCTGCAGTCTCTGACTAGCTCTTGTACCATGTCTGCAGTCTCTGACCAGCTCTTGTACCATGTCTGCAGTCTCTGACCAGCTCTTGTACCATGTCTGCAGTCTCTGACCAGCTCTTGTACCATGTCTGCAGTCTCTGACCAGCTCTTGTACCATGTCTGCAGTCTCTGACCATCTTTTGTACCATGTCCGCAGTCTCTGACCATTTCTTGTACCATGTTTGCAGTCTCTGACCATTTCTTTTATCATGTCTGCAGGCTCTGACCATCTTATGTATCATGTCTGCAGTCTCTAAACATCTTTTATCATGTCTGCAGTCTCTGACCATCTCCTGTCCTATGTCTGCAGTCTCTGACCATCTTGTTCTCTTTATTGTTAAGAGAACCTGGGATCCTCCCATGATCTAACAAAGACTCCTTAGGGGAGCATATCTGTGTTTGAGTCGGTGCCATAGAAACATTTGTAAGTGAGATGACCACACCCACGTGGGGGCGCCCACAATATTTCTGCACCCAGGCGTCTGTGACCCTAGGATCGGCCCTGCTGGAAGGATTACACTGGGGGACGGACTGACCTGGGGGGATTACACTGGGGGACGGACTGACCTGGGGGGATTACACTGGGGGACAGACTGACCTGGGGGATTACACTGGAGGGATTACACTGGGGGACAGACTGACCTGGGGGGATTATACTGGGGGACGGACTGACCTGGGGGATTACACTGGGGGATGGACTGACCTGGGGGGATTACACTGGGGGATGGACTGACCTGGGGGGATTACACTGGGGGATGGACTGACCTGGGGGATTACACTGGGGGACGGACTGACCTGGGGGGATTACACGGGGGGACTGACTGACCTGGGGGGATTACACGGGGGACGGACTGACCTGGGGGGATTACACTGGGAGACGGACTGACCTGGGGGATTACACTGGGGGACGGACTGACCTGGGGAGATTACACTGGGGGACAGACTGACCTGGGGGATTACACTGGAGGGATTACACTGGGGGACGGACTGACCTGGGGGGATTACACTGGGAGACGGACTGACCTGAGGGATTACACTGGGGGACAGACTGACCTGGGGGATTACACTGGGGGACAGACTGACCTGGGGGGATTACACTGGGGGATGGACTGACCTGGGGGGATTACACTGGGGGACGGACTGACCTGGGGGGATTACACTGGGAGACGGACTGACCTGGGGGGATTACACTGGGAGATGGATGGACCTGGGGGGATTACACTGGGAGACGGACTGACCTGGGGGATTACACTGGGAGACGGACTGACCTGGGGGGATTACACTGGGGGACGGACTGACCTGGGGGGATTACACTGGGAGACGGACTGACCTGGGGGGATTACACTGGGGGACGGACTAACCTGGAGGGATTACACTGGGGGACGGACTGACATGAGGGGATGTACTGGGTGACAGACTAACCTTTTGGACACCGCTTTACAGCCCTTCTTGGGGCACCCAAAGGTGTCCCAATTATTTTACAAACCTATAGGGTATACAGTAAAAAAAATTAAATAAAATTGCAGTACGCTACTAAAGTGTTCGGGTTTGGCTTAATGAAAAGGTGGCAACCCTAGTATGATGAGATGTTGTAGATAAAACAGAAACGTACCAGCATGATGCAGTACATCAAGGAAAATAATTATAAATGTAATGATACATACATTTCGAAATTGCACCTCACATCCCAGCTACGTCCCACTTACAGTGGTTACTAGATCAGTATACAAATTTCCGCGGATATCATATAATAAATGAAAAACCTAATTACCATGGCCTGAACATAACCAATCTTATGCATGAGTATGCACTCCATAAATTTTTCAGTATTGTCTCACTCTTCAACGGATTCACAGTTGTAATAGCCTATCTTTCACCAGTTGTTGTGGGGCCAGGCCAGGAATATCCAGCCAAGGCTGCCACATTGAATAACATTTTTTAACCACATTTCTATGTTGATAGGTGAGTTTTTCACGTATTAACGTGTTGACTGTTTCCACCCATTGTTTCCCACTGGGGACCTGAATAGATAGCCAATATCTAGCTCAGGGCTTGAAAAATGCACTCGCCCGCTCGCCAAATGCGAGCATAAATTGCCGTTGGGCGAGTGCTCAGGTGCCACACACTGGGGGGTGTCAGGCCGGCGCCCCCCCGCGCCCTCCGTGAGTTTTCCCGCAGTTTTCCCGGGGTAGCGAGAGCAGACGATCGCCCCCCGTCGCGCTCCCACATTATAACAGGAGAGCGGGACAGCTGCGGGCTTCATGTGCTTGAGCCTGTCCGTCCCGCTTCTCCCTCTGTCAGAAGCTGCGGACCGGAGACAGGGAATTTAGCAGAGCAGCGCTCTGTGTTCCTCCCTCCCCACACCCGCCTGACAGACCCGTGTAGCACACAGCCGAGTGAAGTGTTGTGGCTGTGTGCTGGGTCTGATACCCAGAGACTGCACTGTGATGCACCGCTGGGTCCGCCGTGATGAATAAGTTCTGTCATCACTGGTGAGATTGAGAAAAAAACCTGGAGAGATTCGAAGAGAAATGGTGGTACAGAGGTGAACGTGGATGGGGGTACAAAGGTGGATGGCTGGCTACAAAGGTAAATGTGGATGGGGGGGTACAGAGGTGGAGGGGGTGTACAGATGTGGATGGGGGTGTACAGAGGTGGACGGGGGGGGGTACAGAGGGGACGGGGGGGGTACAGAGGTGGACGGGGGGTGTACAGATGTGGACGGGGGGTGTACAGAGGTGGACGGGGGGTGTACAGAGGTGGACGGGGGGGTACAGAGGTGGACGGGGGTGTACAGAGGTGGACAGGGGGGGTACAGAGGTGGACGGGGGGTACAGAGGTGAATGTGGATGGGGGGGTACAGAGGCAAATGTGGATGGGGGGTACAGAGGTAAATGTGGATGGGGGGTACAGAGGTGGACGGAAGGATAGAGGTGAGCCGTGGGTGAGGGGTACTAAGGTGGACGGGGGATACAGAGGTGAGCTGTGGATTGGGGGGGATACAGAGATGAGCTGCAGGGGAGGGGAGTTTGCTTAATTATATGTAAGGGGAGGCTCTCTGGGGACACTGATGTATGGGGGGGGGGCTCTCTGGGGACACTGATGTAAAGGGGGGCTCTCTGGGGACCCTGATATTAACACTATTGCTGTTATGTTTAAATTGAATAAAGCTATGTTAAAATTGCATTTTTTTAAATTTTGGATTCTTTATTCTTAAGAAAAATGTAATTGCATAAGCTTTAAGGGGGGCGGGGCTTTAAGGGGGGCGGGGTTGGGGGACGGACCTGGGAAAGGGTTGGTGGGGCAACTGGTGGAGAGTAAGGTTTTTGCCTTGCTAGTAGTTCTAGACTTGAAATTTTAAGCCCTGATCTAGCTATCAACTTGCAGGCTATATATAATAGGCGCAGTATTGCTGTGTGACTATGTGGCGTAAGTGCATTTACCTCCAAGCCACCCATTAAACAAACAATGGGGTCATTTGCTAAAGGAAACTGAAAGACATGTGAAATAGTAGAGATAACATATTGCCAATATCTAAATAACTTTAGACATCTCCATATCATATGCAACACATGTCACCATTATCTCTGTTACATGTTGGGCACAGTGGTGATTTTCTTTCCCCCCAGCTATAAAGCTATAATTACCCCTGTAAAAAGTCTAATTAACCTCTCAGTGTGAAAGAGAGAGGTTGTTAGGGGATATGGATATCATCCATCATGGTCTTTTTTAGGCCTCTTTCACACGGGGCGGATCCGTGCAGATCCGCCCCGTGAACCTCCGCTTGCTCAGCAGGGATCACTCCGTTGATCCCCGCTGAGCCAACGGATGACTGGGCGGTCCCCGCACACTGTGCAGGGACCGCCCTGTCAGAGCGCCGCTCTCCCCTATGGGGAATCGGATGACGACGGACCGTAGAGTCCGTTGTCATCCGATCCGCTCCGCCGACGGAAGGAAAAATAGGGTTTTCCTCCGTCACACTTTGGCGGAGCGGAGCGGAGCGGATGTCAGCGGACATGTCTCCGCTGACATCCGTGCCTCCATAGGGGTACATGGAGGATCCGTTTCAGGTCCGCCTAAAAAACTGACAGGCGGACCTGAACGGACCTCCGTGTGAAAGAGCCCTTGCTCTGAGAGCCCATTCACACAGGGGCAACACGACTTCCAGCACGATTTTATGAGGCAACTCAGACACGACCTGAGTATGAATCACAGCGCGACCTGGAGCTATTTACAAGGCAACTCCAAGTTGCCTGCAGGACAGGAGACATTCCAGTGGCCAATCAAACAAGAATCAGCTCTGTGGGAGGGAGGGGGGAGAGAGAGTTTTGCAGGAGAAATGTATGTTATCTTCCTGGAGAGTCGCTCCTATTAAGACAGTGAGAGGCGACTCCCATTGAAATGAATGGTTACAGGTCGCCTAGGAGTCGGATTGAAGTAGTACAGGGACCTTTTTTGAAGTCGGAGCGACTGCAGTAGTGTACATAAGGACGGCTCCATTAACTTACATTGATTTCTTCAGCCAGCGCGACCTGAGGCGACTAGGGGCGACCTGGGGCGATTTGGAGTCGGATCCAAAGACGCCCCTGTGTGAATGGGCTCTTAAGGGCCCAATGTTATGATGCTTACTAGTGGTCATGTGTCCAATATGAAGTCTATTTACTAATAATGTACCTGACACCTGATTATCAGGCCGTCACCTACCAATCCATGTTAATGCCCAAACTGGATTTTTTTAGCTATGTACTGGATGGGCACACATATGCAATATGTCCCTTGTGATTACAGTTAATTACAGCTAACGAAGAAGCTGTCATTGAATGGCCTTTTCACTGAAGAAAGTGCCATGGAAAGAAGTATTTTGCTGGACATTTTTTAATAAGGCCTGAATTAACATGCTTATAACGGCTGGAGAGTCTCTCAGATTTTCCTTTATCTCCTGCTCAGCTGGTCTGTCTACTTCTGCTTCCTTGGGTGGAGAGGCAATGCTCCTTAATGCCTCCAGAGAGTTGACTGAAGACATTACTGCTTCACTTTGCTGGATAGATACCACCTTCATCATTTCCTTTTCTTTTAGGCCTCTTTCACAGCGAGGTGCTTGAAAAACTGCCAGTAAAACACTAAGTGCTTTTGAAGAGCTTTTCAAGTGCTTTTGAAGAGCTTTCAATTCATTTCAATGGTGAGGGGTGTTTTTTCACCGCTCTGTCAGCGCACTGCCCCAGTGTGAAAGCATTCATTGATTTTAATGGAAATAAGTTTTCGTGAGCTTTTCAGGCGCTTTTTTTAGCGTGAAAGCGCCTGAAAAGCGCCTCAGTGTGAAAGTGGTCTTAATGTCAGATCCTGGATTTCCACAGAGAACATTATGGAGTAACAACTCTGCTTTCCAGCCTTTTGCCCTACACTTCATAATCCTAGCACAAACTGATCTTGCAACCAGTTCTTTAAAATGATCATTGTCTGCTTTGCACTTTCTTTCGTGCATAAAGCAGCCAGGAACGTTTAGAGGGCCTTCACAGTGTATTTCCATTTTAACCACTTAAGCCCCGGACCATTTCGGGCCATTAGGACCAAGCCTGTTTTTGGGATTCGGCACTGCGCTGCTTTAACTGTAAATTGTGTGGACATGCAATGTTGTACCCAAATGAAATTTGCGTCCTTTTCTTCCCACAAATAGAGCTTTCTTTTAATGGTATTTGATTGCCTCTGCGATTTTTATTTTTTGCGATATAAATGGAAAAAGAACGAAAATTTTGAAAAAAAAAGATATTTTCTACTTTTTGTTATAAGAAAAATCGAATAAACTCAATTTTAGTCATACATTTAGGCCAAAATGTATTCAGCCACATGTCTTTAGTAAAAAAAATGTCAATAAGCGTATATTTATTGGTTTGCGCAAAAGTTATAGCGTTTACAAACTAGGGTACATTTTCTGAAATTTACACAGCTTTAAATTTATGACTGCCTATCTCATTTCTTGAGGTGCTAAAATGGCAGGGCAGTACAAAACCCCCCCAAATGACCCCATTTTGGAAAGTAGACACCCCAGGGAAATTGCTGAGAGGCATGTTGAGCCCATTGAATATTTTTTTTTTTTGTCCCAAGTGATTGAATAATGACAAAAAAAAAAAAAATTACAAAAAGTTGTCACTAAATGATATATTGCTCACACATGCCATGGTTATATGTGGAATTGCACCCCAAAATACATTCTGCTGCTTCTCCTGAGTACGGGGATACCACATGTGTGGGACTTTTTAGGAGCCTAGCCACGTACGGGACCCCGGAAACCAAGCACCGCCTTCAGGATTTCTAAGGGCGCAAATTTTTGATTTCACTCCTCACTACCTATCACAGTTTCGAAGGCCATAAAATGCCAAAATAGCACAAAACCCCCCCAAATGACCCCATTTTGGAAAGTAGACACCCCAAGCTATTTACTGAGAGGCATGTTCAGTCCATGGAATATTTTATATTTTGCCACAAGTTGCGGGAATATGACAAACTTTTTTTTTTTTGCACAAAGTTGTCACTAAATGATATATTGCTCACACATGCCATGGGCATATGTGAAATTACACCCCAAAATACATTCTGCTGCCTCTCCTGAGTACGGGGATACCACATGTGTGGGACTTATTGGGAGCCTAGCCGCGTACGGGACCCCAAAAACCAAGCACCGCCTTCAAGGTTTCTAAGGGCATAAATTTTTGATTTCACTCCTCACTACCTATCACAGTTTTGAAGGCCACAAAATGCCAAGATGGCACAAAACCCCCCCAAATGACCCCATTTTGGAAAGTAGACACCCCAAGCTATTTGCTGAGAGGCATGTTGACCCCATTGAATATTTTTTTTTTTTGTCCCAAATGATTGAATAATGACAAAAAGAAAAAAAAAAATGTACAAAAAGTTGTCACTAAATGATATATTGCTCACACATGCCATGGTTATATGTGGAATTGCACCCCAAAATACATTCTGCTGCTTTTCCTGAGTACGGGGATACCACATGTGTGGGACTTTTTGGGAGCCTAGCCGCGTACAGGGCCCCAAAAACCAAGCACTGCGAACGCTGCAGTTATGTGTGTTGTGTTTGGTAAGTGACAGTGATCGATCGATACTGCACTTGGGTGGGCTGGGCTGGGCTGGGCTGGGCTGGGCGGAGGGGCTAAATGCAGGCGCTAGCAGGTATCTGGGCTGATCCCGCTAACACTGCGTTTTTGGGAACCCTAAACCGCTGGGGATGCTAGTATAGATCTGATCAGATCTGATCAGATACTATACCACTAAGGGGGGTGTATGCTTTGCGCGTGGGTGTTAGCGTTACTGTCACTAACCTAACACTGCCTGGGGCGACGCAGACCCTCTCTGGCGCTAAAACCTAATTGATCTCACCCGCCGGGCGATCAGGGGGGTTAAACCTTTATTGGGTTATATACGGCGGGTGCCCTGATGCTATAAAAAGCAAACTAATCAACCAGCGTCACCCGTAACCTTTATATGGTGATCACTGGTGAAAGGGTTAACTAGGGGCAATCAGGGGGTTAAAATCTTTATTAGGTTAAATATGGGGGTACCTGACACTATATAAAAACCTGACGGGTAACCTAAATAACTAAATAACTTACTGGCTAACCAGTGACACCAGTGACGCTTATACGGCGATCACTGGTGAAAGGGTTAACTCTAGGGGCAATCAGGGGGTTAAAATAATATATGGGGGTACCTGACACTAATAAAAACCTGCGGCGAACCTAAAAAAAAATAACTGCCTATCTAAAACACCAGCGACACGAATACAGCGATCGGAAAAACAATCGCTTAGTGACGCTGAAGTTAGGGGGTGAAAGGGTTACCTGGGGGGTGATCAAGGGGTTAAACCTTTATTAGGGGGGGTTAGGGGGCTACCCTGGACCTAAAGGGGCCTAATCCTAACTGCCCTGCAACTTTTTACAATCACAGATGACACTAAATGCAGTGATCAGTAAAATAAATGATCACTGCAATCAGTGACACTGTGATTGGGGGCTTTGGGGTGACCTGGGGGGTGATCTGGGGGTGACTGGGGGGTGATTTGTGTGCCTATGTGTACCTACGTGTCAGTGGACTGTTAGTGCACTAACCTGCTTCCTCTCTGCTCGGCGCCGGGAACGGAAAGACCGCGGCGAGGGAGATGACATCACTTCCTCCAGCCTTGTTTACATCACATGGCGGAGGAAGCATTTTCATTGGCCGGGAGCGATCGCGAGGGGGGGGGCGGAATCGAGCGCCCAGCCTCCCCTCATGCCTGATCGCTCCCGAACACTTAACGGCCGCTCACTGCAGTGAAGGGGGGTCCGGATGGACCCCCCAACTGCACAAAGGCGATCACGTAGATCTACGTGATTCTGCCTGTCCGTGCCATTCTGCCGACGTAAATCGGCGGTGGGCGGTCGTTAAGTGGTTAAGGAAGCTTCGTTTTCCTATGCATTGGGGCTAGGGTTGCCATCTTTTCTTCAAGTCAAACCCAAACACTTTAGCAGCGCACAGCAATTTTGTTTTGTAGTATAGACGATACATATATTTTGCTCTTAAATAACATTTCTAATCATATGAAGTTAATAACAAGAGTCCCCCTTTACATCTGAGTCCAGAGTTCCCCTTTTACATCTGAACTTACAGAGTTCCCTTTCTCTGTAAGGGGAGACTCTGCAGACTCTGATGTAAGGGAGAACACTGGGGACTCTAACATAAGGGATGCTCTGGGAACCCTGATTTAAGAGGGAACACTGAGAACTCTGATGTACAGAGAGGACTCTGATTGAAGGGGGAACACCTGTGGCCTCTGGTGTAAAGAGGAACTCTAAAGTAAGGGGTGCTCTGAGAACCCTAATTTACCTTAGTGTACTCACTCAGAGGCAGGAGATAGAAGGGGGGGGGAGACTTCAGTCACAGACGAGATGGATAGTGAGCTCACTCACCCCTTGGCAGTCAGCACATCTCATCCAGATGTATCTGAGGCTGCTGGACTTCAAATTTCCAGCCCTCACTTTCCTCTTCTAAGGAGTGTGGGCAGACACAGAGGGGTAGGGCCGGGAGGAAGAGGTGCAGATCAAGCCCTCTCTCCTCTCCCGTGTGTGTGGGGGAATTGTTAGTGCTAGCTTTGAGCAGCATGAAAGAGAGTGTAACAGACACTCTCAGTTCGACAACGGTGCAGCCAGCAACCCTGCTGGGAAGCCATAGTCCAGTCTGAATAATGTGTCCGGGTTTCAGGCAGTCTGAACCCTGGACGCATTAATTCCAAACCCGAACTGTCCGGGTGAATCCCGGACAGATGGCAACCCTAATTGGGGCTGCGCCTTTACTGCAAGGGTTACCTGCTCAATTATGTCTAGGGGAGTTGGTAAAGTACTATCTTTTACACTGCTAGATCAATCCTGACAGCTTTTTCTCTCCTAGGCAGCCCAGGTTCTGTTCATCAAGGCTGCTGAAACTATAGCCCTACACTTGATGTGAGGACGCTGAGGAATAGACCACTGCCAGAGCATAGGGGAGTTATGTCTGCTGGGACAATAAATGATCGGGTAAGTAATAGCGCTTTTTCATCCCCTAGCCAAAGACAGACATTTGGCCACTGAATTATAGGTGCAGCCCCACTCACTGCAAGGAAGGGGTTTTATCTGGATTAACATTAACATTTTCTAGACATGACACTAATAGGCTTCTGAACATTGAAATTGGTTGCACAGACAGCCGCTGTACTTTGGTTTGAAAATGTATATATATATATATATATATATATATATGTATATGTAGTTTGATCTTGTTTAAAATTGTGATTAGGGTTTAGTAAAAAAAAGAAGAAAATAGTGAAAATGTTAGCTTTTCTGCACTATGTGAAATTGTTTACTGTTCCTGTTTATTTTATATTTGAATCTGTTTATTTATAACACAAAATCTTTCCGGATTCTGTAACAATGCCATTTTGTTTCTTTGCTTCTTTCTTTTTGGCACAGTTGCTGTTTTAAGCTTCTCCCACAGTGATTAAAATTTTAATTTCCTGTACTAGGAAGGTGTTTTTTTATGATAAAGTAAACATTATGCAGTGCAGGGTTTTGTCACGTAAAGTGCTAGATTTGAATGAGATTATGATTCTTCCTTGTCTTTTTTTTCTTCCATTGTTGTCATAGTAATGTCCTATGGATAGTCATAGTAGGCCATTCATGATGTGCATATCTTGGCTTGTTCCCAGTCCTTGTATAGCACTCCTTTGATTTTTATCTTCCAAGTATACTGTAGTAGGTTTTTGCCATGTTTGGCATGGCAAAATAGCAAAAATGGAGTTGAGATATAATTTATGGTACTTTCAAGGCAATGCACAGATCCACCAGCAGAGGTCATGCACTACCTGTTCTGTATTTTCATTTTTGCAGGACCAAACAGCTTGCAGTTAACCGTATTTTGTTTCTATAAAAGTAGAATGCCATTCAACATCCTCTGTTATGTTTTAAAAACAAGACAGTTTGTTTTCTAAGGTGGCTTCATGTGCAGGATATTGGAATATATATTAGATTTTTTCTTATCGAGACACCATACTAATTGTATACATGATAACAAGGTGTCGCCTGGTAAACATGAACTCATATTTGTTTTATCCTGTTTTTTAATTGTGATAATGAAAAGCAGTGTTCACTGCACAGTATTGGTTGTGCTACAGCTAGAAATGTATTGCCTTTGAGTCACAGTAGTATACTGGAATTCTAATAAACAATAAAGGGTTTGTACACAGTACTTTTGTCAGCACCTTCACCTGTACCTTGAGAAAATGGGAAAATAAGTAGCCCATAATAACTAGTTCCATTCCATGTTTCATCTTACCAGAGAAAAATGAATGTTGCCTTACTGATAATAATGGACAATGAATCTACTTTTTTTCCTGGCTTCATCTTCCCAGCGGAGTGTAATAAAATCTTTTAAAGCCCAGTCAGAAGATTTAAAGCCCATCTTCAGGCAAAAAAAATAAAATTCCCAAGCAATGGGACTGTGCCCGCATGGCATGGATAAACTGCTTGTTTTTGTCTAGGGGAGAGGAAAAGGGAGATATACTTACCTAATCCTCCGATCCTCCCAGCACAAGACCGGTCTGGCACCCCTGCACTCTTGAGTTGTGGAGTGTTCCTGATGTCATCAAGCCCAGAGCAGGCTCTTCAGACTAGGAACAGTCCACTGCTGGACTGTGGGGGAGCACCATTTTCCGGTGGAACGAAGGATTATGTGAGTAAAATCTTTCCCCTCACCCCTAGACAAAACGAACAGTTGGTCGATTGCATGGGAAAACTTTTTTGCCCCTAGTTTGGCTTTACATTTATAAAAACAACAGCAGTGCGCAATCTGAGTGTAGTATATTATCAGATTTATTGTGGTGAAAAGACATATGGCAACTCATATTGTGACTGTTAAAATCAGGCTCATCACATAGTAAGGGCTTCCGAACGGATAGTCTCATAACAACAGGGAACATCAGACCAAGATAGGAGTACTGGGTGGATGGATACGCCTGCAGGACCAAGAGAACACACCGGGGGTCACCAGACTCTGTGCAGCATTAATAGTACTGAGAAATACTTGTAAATTAGTAACTCACATGGGAAGGAGAAATGGCTCTTTTTGTATGTAATCCATAAGCAGTCGGCTCATGCATCTGGGACGGGGAACCTCTTCCTACAACTTGCAGCCTGGACGTCAGGCTGGATCAGGGGAGGGCTGGCGGCCTTAGGCCTGGGGGGCAAGTCCAGTCAAGTGGCCTATTGAACCGCCAAATCAGCTCACCATCCATGGCCCACCTGTTTTTTCAATGCACCCTCACCAGTGCCCATCAGTGCAGCCAACTCCAGTGCCCATCAATGCAGCCTGATCACTGGAGCAGGTTACATGTGGTGTATGGGGGGGAGATGGGGGGTCAGCTAGGGGTGTCAGGGTCTCTCACCTCAGCGATCTCAGCTCAGCAGGTCCTTGCACGCCACGGTTTCCTGGGGGGGGGGGTAACGCTCCCGATCCTGGGGTCAATTTGCAGCCAGCGCCCAGCCCTGCAGCCCTGCATCCCGACTCCCTGGCACGCCCTGCCTCTGCCTGCTTCCAAGAATCCGGTCCCAGGGAGTTGTAGTTTCCTCTGCGCTGCTGTGTTTTCCACCCACCAGAAGCTTGAGTGCGGACTACAACTCCCGGAATGCAACAGCTAGTGGTCGGCCGCCATGGCCATGCCCCGGGCCAGACTTCCTAGACCAGAATAAAAAAGAAAATGGCAGCGGGCAGCGGCTGCCGTCCATTTTGAACATAAGTTAGGTCGGCCTGGGAGGCAATTGTCACCCTGCCCCCTGGTCCAGCCCTCCCCTGGGCTGGATGACAGCTTAGATGAAAAAGTGGAAACCAACAAGATGGCGGAAAGCTCTGTGCAGTAGTTTTAACCTGCTCTGTGCAGTGGTTTTGGACAGAGCACTCCTGATCCTCCTCTTCTCAGGTCACTTATTAGCGCTCTGGCCCCTCCCTCCTACGAGTGCCCCCAGAGCAAATAGAGCCGTTGTCAGGTCACCTGTGGCCAGGTGACAGATGCACACCATAGGGGGACAGGAGTGCACTGCAAGGTAGTGAACCCTATGGCTGACTGCTGCGGATAGGAAACTGGGTGGTTGTGGAAAGCGGGACCAGAGGAGCACAACCGGGATCCTATGGGAAGCTAGAGCCAAGATTCCCCAGGGCGCGGAGTCTAAGACCCAGCAGGTCTTCTCCAGAGCCTCTAGTGGTGAGGATGTTATGCTGCAGGCTGGGTCCAGGTCGCGGCCCCTAGAGTCTCCTAGCTTACGCCCCGTAGGATAAGGGGACAAGAGGGGAAGCAGCAGCACGAGATATAAGAGTAACGAAAACAAGCTGAAGTCAAGGGCCACAAGCAGACAAGGATAACGAAAGACAAGCCGAAGGTCAAGGGTCACAAGCAGACAGGGATAGTCGGGGACAAGCCAATAACGTAACAGAGAGACAGACGTAGCACAGGGCAGGCAGGAACCCAAACACACAATGCCTAACAAACACGTTGATCAGCAAAGCAGGCTTGCAGTGCACAGGTTAATATAGTGTTCTGTGATAGGGCCTGGGGTGGAGTCAGGCTGGGAGGAGATTATAAAGGAAGCCAGGTGAAAGGGTTCTGGCCTCTAAGATGAACACATGGGAAGGAAGGTAAGCTGACAGACAAACACTACTGCATATCCATGACAGTACCCTCCCTCTTATGGGCCCTCCCCCGCCTGGGCCCAGGCTTAAAGGGAAATCTCTGATGAAACCTCCTCAACAGATGAGGTGCAGCGACATCAGATGCAGCGATCCAAGACGCCTCCTCAGGACCAAAACCTCTCCAATGCACAAGGTACTGAAGAATGCCTCTGCAGAGCCGAGAATCCGGAACTTGTCTAACCTCGTACTTAAGATTATCCTCAGAGACCGAAAACGAGGTAGGGGGATGACAAGAAGATCTATTGAGGACCAAAGGTTCTCTAGGAATAAGCAAGGGCATGAGAGGATCAACAGGAATCTGAGGAGGGTCCCCTAGACCCTTAAAGGGGAACTGGTCATCTTGCACAGGACCATCAGACTGGGCAGATGTCAGTGGAACCCTGAAGTCAGGTTGGTTAGAAGGTGACATGTCGCCGGAGTCAAGCTGAATAGCTGAAGGACAAGCAGAATGTCCTGAACAAGAAAAAGTAGGAGGCTCACTGGGCATGGGCTGGACTGGCATAACTAGTACAGAGGCAGAGTGAATAGCTGAGTCAGGTGTAGCGACTACCTGAATCGCATCGCAAGACGTAGCGACTGCAGGACTTGTAGACAAGCTAGCCTGGCTGTGCGTCCAAGGGTGGTTAGGGACAGAGAAATGTAAATGGTTATGCAACCTGGAATGAATGACCGGCTCAGGTTCACAGGGGGCAACCTTGGGTAGGCAGGACGAGGAACAGGAGGGACCCCAAGCCAGGATCTGTCCAGTAGTCCAGTCCACATGAGGAGAATGGAGCTGTAACCATGGGAGACCCAAAATTATAGGCGTTGAGGCCTTGGGTAAGATAAGGAAGGATATCCACTCCTGGTGGAGTGTCCCTACCGACATCTTAACAGGGAGGGTCTGGAAGCGGATAGGTCCCCCTGGGAAAACAGTACCATCAATCGCCAAGACCACCAATACGTGGTGAGGGGCAAAAGAGTAAGTCTCATGGACGATGCGATTTCCCAGTCCATGAAATTACCAGCGGCTCCGGAGTCCAGATATGCAGAGACCGAATGAGAAGAAGCACCAACATGAAGGAACACAGAAAGCAGAAGACGAGAAGGGGAAGGTGATATTTCTGGGTCCAATACTCCACTTTCCAGATGAAGTGGACCCGAATGTTTTTCTGGACAAAGAGAGCAAGTGTCACGAAAATGACCTTTGCCCCCACAGTAAAGACACAGACCAAGAGTTCTGCGCCTAGCACGTTCCTCGGGGGATAGCCTGGTCCGACCCAGCTGCATGGGTTCCTCAGCTGGTAGGAGAAGCTCTACGGGTCGAAGAGAGGGGAGCTCAGGCTGACTAAGAACCAAGGAGTGCTGGCGTTGCTTTTCTAAGGTCCTCTCCTGAAAGCGAATATCGATCTGGTTACACAAGGTGATAACGCCGGCCAGATCAGTGGGGATGGATCTTCCTGCTAATTCATCCTTCACTCTATCAGACAGGCCATGCAAAAAGGTTGCGACTAAGGCCTCATTGTTCCAGCTCAACTCAGCCGACAGTATGCGGAAATGAAGGGCATACTGTCCCACAGAAGCAGACTCTTGGCGGAGACGTAAAAGGGCGCTGGCCGCTGAAGAGACACGAGCCGGTTCTTCGAAGATATTCCGAAAAAGTTTCAAGAAGCCAGACAGGCTAGAAACCACTGGATCATTCAGTTCCCACAGAGGGGCTGCCCAGGCTAAAGCTTCACCAGAGAGGAGGGAAATGATATAGGCTACCTTAGCCCGATCAGACAGGAAGTTTTGGGGCTGGAGCTCAAAATGAATTGTGCATTGGCTAAGGAACCCCCTGCAAGCCTTGGAGTCCCCAGAGAAACAGGACGGAGCTGGCAGTTGTAGTGAGTGTGTGGCTGCGACTGGTGCAATAGGTGCAGCCGCTGGTTGTATTTGAGGTTGCGGATTCATGGTTCCCAAGGAGGCCTGAAGCTGCTCGAAGCGAGAAGCCAGATCCTGGAGGAATCGCATCACCTGAGTCTGATTCGATTCCTGGGTTTCAAGTCTGCAAACTATGCCCTGCAATGGATCATCCGCAGGGAGCGGGATGTCAGCCGGGTTCATGGCTGATCAAACTGTCAGGTCACCTGTGGCCAGGTGACAGATGCACACCATAGGGGGACAGGAGTGCACCGCAAGGTAGTGAACCCTATGGCTGACTGCTGCGGATAGGAAACTGGGTGGTTGTGGAAAGCGGGACCAGAGGAGCACAACCGGGATCCTATGGGAAGCTAGAGCCAAGATTCCCCAGGGTGCGGAGTCTAAGACCCAGCAGGTCTTCTCCAGAGCCTCTAGTGGTGAGGATGTTATGCTGCAGGCTGGGTCCAGGTTGCGGCCCCTAGAGTCTCCTAGCTTACGCCCCGTAGAAAAGGGGACAAGAGGGGAAGCAGCAGCACGAGATATAAGAGTAACGAAAAAACAAGCTGAAGTCAAGGGCCACAAGCAGACAAGGATAACGAAAGACAAGCCGAAGGTCAAGGGTCACGAGCAGACAGGGATAGTCGGGGACAAGCCAATAACGTAACAGAGAGACAGACGTAGCACACGGCAGGCAGGAACCCAAACACACAATGCCTAACAAACACGTTGATCAGCAAAGCAGGCTTGCAGTGCACAGGTTAATATAGTGTTCTGTGATAGGGCCTGGGGTGGAGTCAGGCTGGGAGGAGATTATAAAGGAAGCCAGGTGAAAGGGTTCTGGCCTCTAAGATGAACACATGGGAAGGAAGGTAAGCTGACAGACAAACACTACTGCATATCCATGACAGCCGTGGCTTGGCCCTGCTCCCTCTTTTATTGGCTCACTGGCTGTGATTGACAATCTCAGCCAATGAGGAGGAAGAGTCCCCAGGGAGCCGGGGTTCTGGTGCACATAGCTGGATCGCAGTGGGGCTCAGGTAAGTATTAGGGGGGCTGTGGGGATGCTGCACACAGAAGGTTTTATTATCTTAATGCATACAATGCATTAGGGTAAAAAACCTTCTGCCTTTAAAATCACTTTAAAATAACTGTGGGATGTTAGGTTTGAAAGGCCCATAATTGTTACAGGTTTACTCAGTAGGGTTTTTATTATTATTTTATTTCTGCTTATGTCAGTACAGAAATATTGTGCCTCTGTAGACATGTTTCTGGTTGTATCAGTATGATACTGATTCATACTCTATGGACATGTTTCTGGTTGTCTAAGTGCAGTATTGATTGTATCTCTGCCGACATCTTTCTAGTTGTGTCTATGTAGCACTAACCGTGTTTTTGCAGATATGTTTCTTTTTGCAGCAATATAGCACATATTACATTTCTGGTCTTGTGAGTACTGCACTGATTTTGTCTCTGCTCCATTGACATTTCTGGTTGTGTCTCTGCAGACATCTTTCTGGTTGTATCAGTATGGTACTAATTCTGTTTCTGCAGACATGCTCTTGTTTATTATCTATTTCTCATATATTTTCCTGTCACTCTAGTGGGCAATTCTATTTTCAATACAATACTTTTTTAGGGTCCTGCATTCCACTAAATACAGTCAGCAGACAGGATTTGCTGGTAAAAGAGGGTAGGTAATGACGCAAACTGCAATCTCAAATCCTGAAAACCATAGTCTGTAAATGTTTGGGCGTAGGGTTCAGGAATAAAGTACAAAATGGGTGAAATGGATGATGATATCCAACAGTATAAGATGACAGTCCACAACTCAGGGCAGGCTTCTTGGGAGAAGCTGAAGCACACTCTAAATATGTAGGAAAAAAAGTAGAAAAAAGAGGCGCCTTCTAAGTGCAGACAGTATAAGTTTTATATAGCACAAGGAATAAAAACACTCACATTGAGGTAAAATCATGTCAGCATATGGAAGATATGTCCTGCAGTGGTGTGTCACTGTGCATGCTGGTCCTGGTAGCCTCTGCCACTTGTGGTCCCTATAGAAGCCATCCACCGGCTCTGTGTATGAAGATGGATCCAGGGATGAGAACTGGAGTCTATTTTTCCCTGTCCCCCCTACCTAACCCCTCTGATTTATAATTTCACCCAATGTTATCTTTAAATGTATTATTATGTATAAATATTTAATTGAATTTATTTGGTACTGTCAGCAATTTGCATTTTGATCTCTAGATGGCGTTCCCCCTTTTATCTGATCATATATTATTGTTAGCATTGTTCTTTGTTATTCCCCATCACCGCCACTAGATGGTAGCCGATATAAGGGAATTATGCCCCTGAATTTTTAAGCTTGACAAAGGAGCGCACCTGTACCCTTCATTGACTGTGCGGACGCTCAGAAACGCGTTGCATCACCTCCGGTGACGTCAGACACCTCTGTGGGCCACAAGTGTTCCAGCCCTCTTTCCTGGAACCATCTTCATACACAGATCCGGTAGACGGCTTCTACAGGGACCACAAGTGGCAGAGGCTACCATGACCAGCATACTATATAAAACTTATACTGTCTGCACTTAGAAAGCACCTCTTTTTTTCTGCTTTTTTTCCAGGATATGCTGGTACCCTGCTGCTGATTCCCACTAAGGTGGATAATGCAGAGGCCTTTGTGGGGCTAGATCATCAGAGATTAGGTCCTCTTTTTGTGGCTGATCTGTGGACTTCCTCTCTCCTATTCACTATTCCTCCTTCTGAGGAAGTCTTCTGGGTTGAATGAAAAAAAAAATGAATGTGTGTACCCAGCATAACATCCTTCCTTATCATGGACTTTAAACGGCACATAGATAGATATTGTAAAAATTCTAAGGGTTTTATTGTTGGTAGAAAAATATAATTGAATTTAGGTAAAAAGTACGTTAATACAAAACAATGACATTATGTAACAGTCATCAATAATTAGTATAGGGTCCCATTTACAAGACTCAACACATCTCCCAGAAATTACATTAACATGTAAAATACACAAAGTAGAATAGGATAATGTATAGCCAACAAACACAAATGAGGAGTTGGACGGTATGCACGAGAGATGACTGGTCTTATTGATAGGTCCGGTAAATTCAAAGATAAAGATCTTGCTTTCGCTCGACTAGTTTCGCGTTCCAAAACGCTTCGTCGGGAGCATAGTATTCATGGTAAACAATCATGCGTGATTTAAGTAAAAGAGAAACTATGCACAGGCTACTGATAGGTAGGGAACGTAAATCCAGGTGTAACAAGCCAGACAATACTGTAGAGGAGTGTGTCAGTCAGAAACACTTGCTCGAGCCACACAGTGGTAGTCTGTTTGGGTGACCCCTAGTGATGGACTGACCCAGCTTATAGCTTGACAAGGATTATGTGCTGGTGGACCTGGATGGAACCTCTCCTGTGGTCCACAGGAGAGGTTCCATCCAGGTCCACCAGCACATAATCCTTGTCAAGCTATAAGCTGGGTCAGTCCATCACTAGGGGTCACCCAAACAGACTACCACTGTGTGGCTCGAGCAAGTGTTTCTGACTGACACACTCCTCTACAGTATTGTCTGGCTTGTTACACCTGGATTTACGTTCCCTACCTATCAGTAGCCTGTGCATAGTTACTCTTTTACTTAAATCACGCATGATTGTTTACCATGAATACTATGCTCCCGACGAAGCGTTTTGGAACGCGAAACTAGTCGAGCGAAAGCAAGATCTTTATCTTTGAATTTACCGGACCTATCAATAAGACCAGTCATCTCTCGTGCATACCGTCCAACTCCTCATTTGTGTTTGTTGGCTATACATTATCCTATTCTACTTTGTGTATTTTACATGTTAATGTAATTTCTGGGAGATGTGTTGAGTCTTGTAAATGGGACCCTATACTAATTATTGATGACTGTTACATAATGTCATTGTTTTGTATTAACGTACTTTTTACCTAAATTCAATTATATTTTTCTACCAACAATAAAACCCTTAGAATTTTTACAATATCTATCTATGTGCCGTTTAAAGTCCATCTTTAGTTCAAACAATATTCTCCCATTGATTATCGGGACGTTGGCGCATTTATACTAGGTGCATCCACAGTGTCACCCTGTGGTGATGCACAATTTAGCAATTTCCTTCTAAATCCTTCCTTATCATGTTTCACCCCTTCCCTTAAATCAAGGTTTAATAGCGTTCAGCTTAATCCTTCCACAGTTGACTGGCTGGTCAACTGTAATATACCACGCTGGATAACCTTGCAAGTGTTTTTATGCTCGTCTTTTAATCATTAAACTACTAACCTGCCACACTTAGAAGGCGATGTTCTTATCTTTTCGACTGGCTGGTCCTTCCTGTGCAGATTTCTGTGTCCAAACTTTCCTTTCCAGAAGTCAGTGATTAGGTATGCTTAGCTTAGTCCCCCCCCCACCCCCCCCCCCAGCATGTAATGTAATGTCTTTTCCATGAAAAATGTCTGTTCGAAATGCCCCATAGAAATTTTTAATTTAAGTACATTTTTTTTTTAATGTCATTGAATAAAACGGCATTTTTCTCGACGTGATTCTTCTCAAGCCTGCCTTGCCTACACACTATCGTTGAAAAAAATGCTTGAGTAAAGCACGGTGACGTACAACACGTACGACGGCACTATAAAGGGGAAGTTCCGTTCGGATGGCGCCACCCTTCATGTTAGTAAAGTTTGTTGAGAGACGATTCACGCTTTTCAGCCTCGTGCTTTTCAGTCCGTTACAGCGTGACGAATGTGCTATCTCCATTACGAAAGCTAGTTTTACCAGAACGAGCGCTCCCGTCTCATACTTGATTCTGAGCATGCGCATTTTTTTTCACGTCGTTAAAGCCTACACATGGCCGTTTTTCATGACGAGAAAAACGACAAGGTGAAAAACGACGAGAAAAATTAGAGCATGTTCCAATTTTTTCATGGCCATTTTTCACGTCGTGAAAAATGCTATAAAGCCCACACACGATCATTTTTAATAACCATTTTAAAAAATTGCATTTTTCTCGTCATTAAAAACGGTCGTGTGTACGCGGCATAAGAATTCCTGTGTCCCTGAATGGACGATTAAGAAAATAGGATTTTTGTACTTACACTAAAATATGGTATTTTTCTTGAAATCCATTTTGGAACATAAGTCCTGCCCCCTGTGTTATTGGCTCTATGTATTGTTTGCTCACAACACTGAAGCATGACAGTTGGAAGTGGGGCTATTTAGGAGCTGACTTCACAATTTTTTGTTTGCAAGTGTCCAACCTACAGGAGAGGGTGGCAGTAAAACCTGTTTGAGAATCCCTAAATGTCTGTCTGCTTCAATAGACTGTACAAGGAAAAGATTTTATGGTAAATAAAAAAATCTTATTTTTCTTCTCACGACCAGATAGCTTCTGCATCTTTTTCCTTGATGCTGGCAGTGTAAAAACCATATGACAACAAGCATCTAACTTGGATGCTTCCATTGGATTTTTTGACAAAGGTTGGATGTGGTTCAGCTTTTTCCTTTTCAAAGGAAAATCACTGAAGCCAATTTCAATTTAAAGCGGAGTTCCACCCATTTAAAGGTCAGCAGCTGCTAAAAGTGTAGCTGCTGTCTTTTAATAAACAGACACTCTCCTGTCCCACGGTCCAGCGATGTGGACGCACAAAACCTGGCTCATCTCCCCTTCCTCTCCTCAGCGCCGACATTGTAACTGTGAATGCGCGAGCCGTGCTGCGTGTTGTGAATGGCCAGGCAATCTTCTGGGACCTGTGACTAGTCCCAGAACATTGCAGGGAAGGAGGGGGAGAGGTGAACTTCCTTCTGGCGCCGCAGCGCCAGGGGAGGAAGTGGGAGCTGGGTGCCTGTCAAAACTGGGTACAAGCTCCACCCCCCCACAAATGACATGCCAAATGTGCCATGTTAGGGGTTACCAGTACTTAAAGCAGAAGTTCCATTTTTGGGTGTAACTCTGCTTTAAGTGATGTTTTTGTTCTTTTACCTGCTGTATGGTCAAGGTTGCCAACTACTGATAAATTTACAGACAGTTTGTAAAAATTAGTGGCTTTTTCTTCTGTTCGTGGACTACAGGAGCAGGCGCCAGTAAAAATGCCCAAGCATAGTTGTTATATGCATTGTGCGCGTGCAGTTCAGAAGATTTATGATTAGCTGAGCTTGGGGTGGGCTCCATGATGTGCAGTGATGTCATGATGTCATATTCCCAGCCTACCATCCTTATTATTGGAGGCAAGGAGGAGATTGGGGACCTGTGCGGCTACTCCTCCTGCTTCCACATACTTCCATGCCCCAGGTGTCAGCCAAACTTGCCTGCTGCTGCTGTCTTGGTGCTAAGGAGAGGGAGTTGAGCCTCAGGATGAAAGGCAATGCCCTGACAGGTGACCAACCTGTTCCACTTTGAAGTTCTGAAAGGTTGCTAGAATCAGAAAATATTTAATACATTTCTAATTTTAGTTTTTATGATGATGGTGTTCTTTTAAGAACCTGCCTGCTAGTCCTCATACTTTACATTTCTGCTAATTAAAAGAGATCTAAACAACAGAACTTTAATTTTAGTTTTTGAACTGTGGTCAGTCAAAGTGATTGTTAACAATGGCAGCACTCTGAGCTATATTAGACTGCAATGTTTTATGTTGCGCAGTCTTAATAAAGCCGTGTTGTAGAAAGTGTAATGCATCATAGTGGACGACACGACAGTTACAGTTAGGATCTGTATGCTTGAGTAGGTGACAGAGCTGGAGGCAGCCCCATATTTACCATTAGGCACAGCAGGTCTGTGCCTATAGGCACCAGTGGCAAATGGTGGTTCAATATACAGTTATTATCATTGAAACACAGTCTTCTTAAATAAGCTTATTTACACATTATTTAACATCCTAAGCCTAGATGGAATCAGTGAGGTGGGTTCACCCTTGCTGCAGCCGCGGTTTACAGCAGGGGGTCTGGTGAGTTCCTGTTCACCGATTTTTGGTACAAATCAGGTCTGAATTTCTGCCTGAATTTGCACCTGATTTGGAGCCAAAGACGCATAGGACCCTTTCCAAATGCGAACCGCGGCCACTCCAGAGGTGTGTGAACCGGCTCTATTGTGAGCGGGTCACACTCTCCTGTCATACAAATTGAATGCCAGGAAACCCACATCGAATTCACATAAGTGTGAACAGAGCCTGAAGCAGGAAAATGTTCTGTGTAAAAGAAGTGATCTCAATACAGGGTTGTTACTTAGGATTCCAGATTGTGTGTCCCTAAAAGCTACAATGGTTTAAATCCAGTCCTGGCTCATAATAATTTCAACCAAGGTAATCTGGAGTAAGGAACCTTTGCTGCTCGTATTAAAGGCTATGTTCACCTTTTGGAACATGTCACATGTTAGACCTGTATTTATGGTGTAACATGTGACATGTTTCAGAACATATTGCCCCACCCCACTACTCATGACAGCAGGGTTTCTCTCCCCGCACCCACTGTCACATTTTAAAAATGGCACTGCTTTGTTGTGCTCCTCCTGCACAGCCGTGTCATTCATTCTCCGCAATCTGTGAATGAATGAACTACAAGTCTGTCTTCCACCGTTGCAGAAGGACTTGCAGTTTTAATGGGCTGTGAGTGGGCTGATTAGTGCATTGGTAATCCATTCACAAGGCCTGCAGCTTTCAAACAGAAATCCCGTACTGATGTAAGGGCACAAAGCTGAACTGACATTGCACGCTCGATACACTAATCGCAAGTGCAATGCTTTGCAGCAGGCTCCTGTGGAAAAAAACTACTAAATGCAAAAATATGTCCATTTATTATTTTTCCTCCAAAGGTGAACTTAGCCTTTAAACAATCAGATGTTTGCTTTTATTCTCTATCTTATACAAAGGAAATTACAATCTTGTTGCTTCTTCCTCCTTAGCAATTTACTGACCCCCTTCTATCCCCTACATTTAAAAAAACCTGTCCTCTGTAAATGTTTGCTCACTCCTAGTTTGAGGGCTAATGCCCACACCATCCCAGCTTCCTTTTACTTTTCCTTTATGACTCCTTTACTTGCTTTTTACCAAAATGTTTGTGTTGCCAGGCTTCAAGTGGAAGTCCATGCTAAAACTAAAATCCCTGCATCTATAGCCACCAACATTCTAACACTAACCTATCTAGCCCTGTAAAGAAAAAATCATTATACATACCTTTTCTGCAGGTGATCCGACCCGATCTCCAGCGGCGGAAGCTCTGATTCCATGCTGAGCTATCTGACGCGGCTTTGCTGTGTGGGCGGGTGCAAAGGACACATCTGACAACGGAAGCCCCATAGTAAGTCTATGGGTGACGTCACTTCCCATTCATTTCACAGCCGTTGTTGGATGTGTACTCAGCAGAGCTTCCGCTGCTGGAGATCAGGTCAGATCGCCTGCAGAAAAGGTATGTATACTGATTTTTTCTTTACAGGGCTATATAGGTTAGTGTTAGAATGTTGGTGGCTATAGATGCATGGATTTTACTCTGCTGCATGGGCAGCCGGAAATAAACAGATTCCGCTGTCTGTTTACACCCAGCTACATCTGATCCGCTCCACCTAAACGGAAGAGGATGGAGTTCCCTTCCTTTTTTTTTTTTTTTTTGCGGACCCAATTGAAATCAGAGGTAGGTGGGTGTAAACAGAAATTTACACTCGCCTGTAAATAGGGATTAATGGACCTTCCAATTAGGTCTGCCTGAAAAATTGATCAGAACACCTGTGTGAAAGGGGCCTTACACCGCAGGTTACTCCCAGCTGTGATCAAGGAATATTTAATAGCTGTGCATTAGCAAGTCAGACAACAGGAAACAGCTGTATGTTTTGGCAGGGGTCAACTAAATACATCACAGATGTACAATGAAATAAAGTAGGGCTGTTACTGATTAAAATTTTCGTGTTCGATTAATCAGTTTTTTTTAAATCGATTAATCGACTAATTTTGATTAATTATAACGCACATACAGATCCAACTACTTTTAGCTGATCTCCTTGCAGGCTGATTCTCAGTGCAGCTACCAACCACTGGAAAAATGGATAGCAGGATACAAAAAACACACAAAGGCAGCGCTCGATGGGAATAGCATTAAAACTTTTTTATAGTCTTCAAGTAGGTAACAAAATAAATATTGCACTGGAGATAAAATCGATGTAGCTACATAAACTGTAAAAATGGTGTGAGTAATACCAAATGGTAGCAAAGGCAGTCATAAAAACATGTAGCTAAGTATGTTACTGGTATAAAAATGTGTACAACGATACCACTGCTGAATCCAGATGAGGAGGGGTTAACATCAGTCCGTCGGCATGTAGATGTCCTGTGAAGGGAACTATCACAACTCCCAATGGATGGCTGTAGAATCCCAGGTTGATAGAGGGAAGTGATAGAGGGAAGTGTAACAGCCCTTGCGTGTGGCAGATCGTAAGGTCCCGCCGGCATGCAGATATGAAGGCACAGCAAAGGAGCCCTTCAGATGGACACGGCAAGCCCCGCCGGTGTCCGTGATGTCACCGGATCTCCGACGGAACTCCCTGAAGACCAGGAAGACGGCGGAGAGGTGAGTACCGATCAAAAGAATTTTGATTGATCAAAAAAATGTATCGATTAATCGAGGAATTGATAGTTAATTTCCACAGCCCTAAAATAAAGAGATAAATAACAATTTACACATTGCTTGTGACTGATTGTGACTACTGTATACTATTCATCTCATCCTAATATTATTTCATAAATATTATATAAAATTAAACGGTATCGTCTCTGATGCCACCAATCAGAGGTTCTCACTTTATAATTGTCTGGACAGAAAAGGAGCTTTTTTTCTATACAGGATTTAGTATACGAACATATTTGAGACCTGTATCCTTTGTCCCTTGTTATTAAAGTCCAAAGCATGTGGTACTATGTATATCAATGTATATATCAAACGCATGGAGGATATCCGTAGCCCTCAGTGATGACAGCTAGCAGTGCAGATGGGTGTTAGGTAGTGAGAGAGACGCCCTTTTCACAGAGCAGACTGTTCCCCGGGGCCTTGGTTACATACACACACACACTCAAACATGCACAGATCCATGAGCAAACACTCAGTCCCTTGTCCCGTGTGAAAACTCTGTTTTCTGACACCACCTCCTGGTTTGTGTTTACAAAGTGAATCAAGAAAACTACTAGTACTAATGAGACATGGAGTCGTGTAACCTTTGGCTCAGAGTTTGGCTTCATTGGTATTTCTGCATTACCCCCTGAGATTGATTAGAACACTAGTTTGATCCGGAAAGACATAAATTTCTTCTGTATTATTTAGCGAGTGTATCTGTCTGAGAGAACTAAAACTAACGCAAAAAACATCTTCTACAGAGCGTGGCAATATAAAATATTTTTTTTATTTATGTGGCCAAAAAAAATGGCCATCATGTTCAACCTCTCACAAATTTAAGTGGTTTTGGTCTAGACTCTAGATAAGAGGAAGGTAATAAATTAGCAAGTATAGCAAATTTTGCTTTTATTAGGAAAAAAAATGGCTTTCTAACCCCAGAAAACAGCTCAATATGTTTTTAGGAACAAAGAAAAAACAAAGCAATTGTAGTAATTAGGGATGAATTTATGTTTGTTTGGAACTGTGTTCAGAGCCAGCTGCCAATTCTGGACCTATGAGCAGTGGGGGATTCCCACCCTGCAGCTGATGCTACCAAGGGGCAGGGATTTTTATGACATCATCGACCCAATATGGCCACATGGCTTTAAAAGGAAAAAAAAAGTATATGAAAATGTAAAATCTGTAAATAAACGTTAACAAAAAAAACCCCCCAAAAACAAAATAGCGATGGTGGTGGAGAAAATGTTATTATGGGACATGTCCAGGTAAGGCATCAGAGGATCAGAGGATCAGAGGAAGTTAGCTGTTTTCACTTATTTAACATGTATTATCCCGGTACATGTAGGAGGAGAAGGAGGTGGATAAGGAAGAAGTGAAGGAAAGGGGGGAGGAGAAAGGGGAGGAGTAATAGAGGGGGAAGGAAGTGGAGGACAAATAGAGGAAGAAGGAGGGGGGAAAAAGGTGAAAGAGGATGGGAAGGAAGAGCAGAGGGAGGAGGAGGTAGACAAGAGAAGCATGGCCAAATTTGAGTACCTCCTGCAGGCTTCCCAGAGCCTTTTCTTATGCTATAATCACATAGGTGGAGGAAGCGGTGAAGCAGGAAAGGAGGTGGGAGGGAGATAAAGGGAAGAGGTCACATTACATAATGCTGACCCTTTATTACATACATTTGACAGCATAACTACCTCTTTTTTTTTTTTTTACAGTTCTTATTTGAGGAAGGGCAGGCAGTTTATGGCTGTAGGATTCTACAATAATTGTTGCTGTTGCTTGCCATTCCCCTGGCCATAGAATTTCTCTACTTGCTGCTTCCTGACCTTACTGTGGTGTTGTGGAAGGGTGGGCAGCCCATGGCCTTAGGTTCCCACTAAGTGCATTGACTACAATTAAATAAATAATTATATTAAAATATATAACTGGTTACTATGGAATAAAATTATATTGGCAAAGCAGAGAAATTGCAGATATGCCTTCCCCACCCCCTATATGCAGGCCAACAAACTCATCAATGCAAAAAACACAGAGAAAAATAAAACATAAAAAATAAAAATATATATTTAAACGTAATACAGTGAGGGAAACAAGTATTTGATCCCCTGCTGATTTTGTACATTTGCCCACTGACAAAGAAATGACCAGTCTATAATTTTAATGGTAGGTTTATTTTAACAGTGAGAGACAGAACAACAAAAATATCCAGAAAAACACATTTCAAAAAATATATAAATTGATTTGCATTTTAATGAGTGAAATAAGTATTTGAATCCCTATCAATCAGCAAGATTTCTGGCTCCCAGGAGTGTTCTATACAGGTAACGAGCTGAGATTAGGAGCACTCTCTTAAAGGGAGTCCTCCTAATCTCAGCTTGTTACCTGTATAAAAGACACCTGTCCACAGAAGCAATCAATCAGATTCCAATCTCTCCACCATGGCCAAGGCCAAAGAGCTGTCCAAGAATGTCAGGAACAAGATTGTAGACCTACACAAAGCTGGAATGGGCTACAAGACCATAGTCAAGTAGCTTAGTGAGAGGGTGACAACAGTTGGTGTGATTTTTCGCAAATGGAAGAAACACAGAATAACTGTTAATCTTCCTCGGTCTGGGGCTCCATGCAAGATCTCACCTCATGGAAATTCAATGATCATAAGAACGATGAGGAATCAGCCCAGAACTGCACAGGACTATCTTGTCAATGATCTCAAAGGCAGCTGGGACCATAGTCACCAAGAAAACAATTGGTAACACACTACGCCATAAAGGACTGAAATCCTGCAGCACCCGCAAGGTCCCCCTGCTCAAGAAAGCACATGTACAGGCCCGTAATGAACATCTGAATGATTCAGGGGAGAACTGGGTGAAAGTGTTGTGGTCAGATGAGACCAAAATCAAGCTCCTTGGCATCAACTCAACTCGCCGTGTTTGGAGGAGTGGAATGCTGCCTATAAGAACACCATCCCCATCGTCAAATATGGAGGTGGCAACATTATGCTTTGGGGGGTGTTTTTCTGCTCAGGGGCCATGCCCCATCAAATTTTGGGTAAGAACCTCCTTCCCTCAGCTAGGGCAAAATGGGTCGTGGATGGGTATTCCAGCATGACAATGACCCAAAATACATTACCAAGACAACAAAGAAATGGCTCAAGAAGAAGCACATTAAGGTCGTGAAGTGACCTAGCCAGTCTCCAGACCTTAATCCCATAGAAAACATGTGGAGGGAGCTGAAGGTTTGAGTTACCAAACGTCAGCCTCAAAACCTTAATGATTTGGAGAGGATCTGGGTGGGACAAAATCCCTCCTGAGATGTGTGCAAACCTGGTGGCCAACTACAAGAAACGTCTGACCTCTGTGATTGCCAACAAGAGTTTTGCCACCGAGTACTAAGCCATGTTTTGCGAAGGGGTCAAATACTTATTTTACTCATTAAAATGCAAATCAATTTATAACTTTTTTGAAATATGTTTTTCTGGATTTTGTTTGTTGTTATTCTGTCTCTCACTGTTAAAATAAACCTACCATTAAAATTATAGGCTGATCATTTCTTTGTCAGTGGGAAAACGTACAAAATAAGCAGGGGATCAAATACTTTTTTCCCTCACTGTATAAGTAAAAAAAAGGCGATAAGAATCTGTGACTCTGGGGCAACCCAGGTCAGAAAATTGCAACAAGATTATGTGACAGAGGTTGCAGTGCAAAGAACTTGAACAATGTGAGACGGCTGGACTTGGGGGTGGTTACAGAGTGGCTTTTTTGCAACTGTAGATGGGAACTAATGCCCACTGCTATCTGGAGCTGCACTGTACAGTCACTGTACAATATTTGTAACTATTGTCTCTCAAATAATACATTTTAATTTCTGTTTTACAATAAAACGTTTTTTCTTCCTCTTCCTCTTAACCTTTCACCCCTCCTAACTAGGCTGCTTACATACTGTCCAGCTGCTGAACAATTTTTGTGGCTATTGTCTCTCAGATAATACACAATTTTACTGTAACTGTAAGATGAAACCACCTTGTTTCTTTCTATTTGGTGCCTATTCAAGTACACACATACTGTTCTGGTGCTATCAAGTTTCTATGAAAGAAATACCTGACACTTATAGTTTGAATATTTTTGGGATAATTGGGGTTACAGGGATGGGAGAGGGTTCAAGGAATACGGGGTTGTGGTTTTTAAGTGTGTACCCTGTTTTCACATTTTATTCATTTTTTTAGAACAATGCAGTGTCTTACTGAGGAAAAAGAAACTATTCAAATTACACTATTAAACTACTTTGCCACTGATCAATTTTCACAGAGTTAAGGGCTTTAGCTTTTTTTTTTTGTATAGCTTTTAGATCTGTTGTGGCTGCTACTTCCACCATTCAAATCAGGTTTATTACCATTTGATAAAATAATCAGATGTTGCAGTCAAAACTACCTAAGAATGCCTTTTTTTCAAGTGGGAATTAATTAACCCCCCTTTAAGGGGTTTGCTATGCTGGAAGGCAGGGGAGAGCTTATGGCGTGATTGATTCAGTGACATCACGGATAGGAAGGTACATAAACTTTTACCGACAACCCTTAGTTAAACAAATTCCTTCTTATTTAAAAGACGCCAAGGATGCTATCCAACTTTTAGCTGGTATGCATCTCCCAGAGGGTTGTATACTGGTTACTGCCGATGTAGCATTCTTATATACTTGCATCTACCATCAGTTAGGGTTTGAGGCAGTTCAGTATTATCTATTCAAAGATTTAACAATACCATATAAGGAATTCATCATGCAGTTATTGACTTTTGCTACATGCCATAATTACTTTTGGTTTAATGGCCAGTTTTACATCCAAAAAAAGGGTGTTGCCATGGGGGCTAAATTTGCCCCGGGCTGGCTAATTTATTTATGGCCAGGTGGGAGGAGGATGTCATCTATGCCCACAGAAAACTGGAGTTGCTCCTTTGGGCATGTTATATAGACAACGTCCTCCTCCTTTGGAATGGCAGCCTTGACTCATTGCATTCATATATGTCCGTTCTCAATGGTAATGATAGAGGCATATTGTTATCCGTTGATACTAGCCAATCAGAGATAAATTTTCTGGATTTGGTCATCAAGGTGGAGGATAATAAACTTGTCACTAGTACCGATTTCAAACCAACCGGCAGACATTTTTATATTCTTGTTGATAGCTGTCATCACACTAACTGGGTGTGCTCTGTCCCTCGGAGTCAGTTTCTCAGACTCCGACGGAATTGTACCAACCAGTGGGATTTTGAAGCACAGGCAATTGTAATAAAAAATACATTTTTAGAAAAGGGTTACTGTCAACACAACTTAGATCTAGACGTTCATAGACGTTGAATTAGACAGAAATAAACTCTTTGAAAATAACCCAAATAAAAATAACAGTTTTAGTGACCCAAGATGGTCCCTTTTTACGTCTTTTTCAATCCAACACCGTCAAATCAAACATTATTTTAATAAGCACTGGATGTTTTAAAGAATGGCCGCATTATAGGACCCTTATTGTCTGATAAAGCTAATGGTATATATAGGGGAGCTCCATCACTTCAGTTAAAAATTGCCCCCAATGTCATAAACCCTCCTTCTAAACCAACGTTTTTTCACAATATGACTGTTATCATCCTTGTAAAAAGTGTAATGTTTGCCTTCATAACACTCAAGGCAGAAAAAAATCTCAATTTTTTAAATTAAATATTACTAATCGTTCTTATTTTATTAAACCGTTTATTACGTGTGCTACCAACAACGTGGTATATTTAATTACCTGCCCTTGTGGTAAACATTGCGTAGTTGGACTAGCCGTCGTTTTTCTATTAGGGTTAATGAGCATATCTCGAATATAAAAAATGGTAAAAAGAAACACAGCGTTGTCCAGCATTATGCCCGATACCATAATAGGTATATAACTGGCACCCAATTTTTAGCAATTGACAGATATGTTCTCCCTTGGCGCAGGGGGTCTGCTAAAAGGGGAGCGTCACAGTTCAAGACATACTGGATCTATGAGCTTAAATCATAGTTTCTGTATGGTGTGAACGTGGAGTGGGACATCAATGCATTTATTAATAGGGCTTGATGTGCCCACTCCATGTTAGCCGAACACATACCATGAGATATCCAGTTAGAGTAACATTTTGCCTGCTTTCAATTTGGGATACATGTTGCGTGTCTTGTTGACAAATTATTTTGATATTTTTGATCTACATTTATTTTATCATTATTTTGTCATTTTTAGATCTGTGTATAAAATATACATTATTTTCGCCATCCAGTCATGGTGGTGGGTGGTGTCTGGCAGAGTTCTTATCATTGGTGGGACATTGCAATTGTGATGTATAACACGTTTCGTTTATTAACTACTATATTCTTCGATTTTAAATATGTAGTTTGCGTTGCTTTTGTAAAGCGAGGGTGTCTTCGTTTTTTATTTCCCTCTGCTCTCAATTCACCCATTTTGTACTATCACTATAATCCCCTTTTTATATGTAGAGATTTGCAGCACACAGCTGTCAAATTTTCCTTTTACATTTTTTATTTAAGATTTTTATATTCTGCATGGTCTGCCGCCCCCCCCCCCCCCTGACGTGGCCCGATCCCCGCCCACAGTGCTGGAAGGACTCTGCACAGAGTCAGGGACGATACCTCATCCCTTATCCTTGACATATGACATGCTGATTACGCCAACAGCGGACAGCCCCATACCGTACCTAGCTAAATGGGAAGGAGACCTGAACTGCCAATTTACTGAGGGGAAGAAGAAGCACATACTACACTTCGCCCATAAATCCTCTCTGTGTTCTAGATTTCAGGAGACAAATTACAAAATCCTCACTAGGTGGTACAGGACCCCCGCGCTCCTCCACACTCTCTTCCCGGCGTCTTAGGACCTTTGTTGGAGATGCCGGGAGGAGAAGGGGACCCTCTTACATATCTTTTGGTCCTGCCCCCGACTGCGAAATTTCTGGAGTGAGGTCCGACGGATTACACAGGACTTTACTGACCGTGAAGTGCCAGATGACCCAGCCTACTTTCTACTTCACGCGACAGATACACCGTCGCAAATCTACCAAAAATCAGTTGTGCGACATTTGTTGGATGCTGCTAAGGCCTACATACCACTTCAATGGAAGTCACCCCACCCGCCGTCCATTTCCCTTTGGCTTAAAAAAGTAGACGACATATGTCAGCTGGAGGACCTGATCTTTACCAACCAAGAGAGACAGGAGACTTTTAAGAAGACCTGGCAGCTATGGAATGTTTTTAAATACTCCGCAGAGGGTCTGCGACTTAGAGGCATAGATGGGGAGGACACCTAGATTAACATACGGCTAACCGTTCAGACCTGCTGGCTCTGTCGATGACTTGCTGGGGAGGCTGATGATCTGCTGGAGATCCCTTGCGGAGGGATGGTCCGCCCCCTCCCTCTACCACGTCCTTGTTCGCGCTCACAGCTCCCTTCCCCTTTCCCATTCTCTCCCCCCCCCCTTATTCTCCCGCCTTTCTTTATCTTTTCTCCTACTCCTTGTTTTTCTGTTTTTCTAATCTCTTATTTTTCCTCTCTACTATTCTGGGTAAAAAAAAAAAAAAAAAGTTGAGGGGTTGGTCCTGTGGGACCGGGCAGCATCGAGGAATCGTCCGGTGTGGGACTCCCGGTTGCCCTCGGGGTAGGGGGCGGCAGGAATTGCATCCGGGGTCATGGTGTGGGTCATCCGCACATACTGTCCTTTAGTTGCACACGCTACCACACAGGTATGCTAACCCCCCCTTTTTGGGGGTGCTTGACAACGGACCTCACATAAACACCTACAGCAGGCTTCGTCTTTATGTGTATATATATATGTATATATGATTGAACAAAATACCCGTGCCTGTACTAATATGTGTCGTGTGTGCTGTGTATTACGTTGTATTATGCTGTATTGGTCCCTGTGGGCCGACCTCTCTGTTACAAATAAACAAATAAAAAAAAAAAAAGATTTTTATATTCTTCATGTGTGAGGATGAGGGTGCACTTTGTTGTCACATCGCTGCTCAACATGAGGCTTGAGCCGAGCTGTGTCATGTGTGCACTCTGGCCAAATCATAATGGGAATTGAAAGCGAGGTGTGGCAGGCACACTGACCCTTCATTGCCATATGGTGGCTCAAAATGAGACTTGGCCCGCATTTGGTCATTTGTTTGCTTCTGTCACATGGCTGCTGAAGATGAGGCTTGGACCGCACTGTGTCATATGTGTGTTCTGACCAAATCACAATGGGTATTGAAAGCGAGGCCTGGCAGGCACATTGATTCTTAAGATGTGGCTTGGTCCGCACTGTGTCATGTGTGTGTTCTGACCAAATCACAATGAGTATTGAAAGCGAGGTGTGGCAAGCACACTGATGCTCTGTTATTATACAGTGGTTCAAGGCAAGGCCCCCATTGAGTCATCAGTCTGCTCTTGTCAAATCATTATGTGATTTGAAAATGAGGCGTGGAAAACAGGCTGACGCCATATTGGAACACCTTTGATTTGAACATCCAGGTGTCCCCATTCGCAACTTTTGACATAATTCCTCATTGGTGAAGATGTCTATATATACTGCAGAGGTTATACATGAGCTTCACACCCCAGATGATGTCCAATCGGACGAAACGCGTTGGATGACGCTCCTGAAACTACTGCACATTGTTTTTTATAACTCTTTGTTACCAGCCTTGTATGGAACTTTTTTGGACTGTCGACTTGATGTTTTACAATAACTGAAATAGTAAATCAACCAGCGCAAATAAACCTAAAATACAGCAGCTGAACACTGAGGGTCAAAATATCAAATCCCCAATTTTTAAAATGTAAAACAGCAGTGCAGCGCAAAACATAAAAAAAACCTCTAAAATAATAAAATCAACGTCATTATGAGAAAATAGTCCATGCTTTTCATAAAAATTCTTCAAAACAAGGGGGGGGGGGGGGGTGATGAGCATACACCAGCAAGTGTCCAAAGTGCAAGTAGATGATAGTTCAGGTGACTTTGACTTTAGTGTCAACCTCCACCAGTGGTAGTTCTAGCAGCTCACCTCAGCTAATGGACCCCTGAGTGAATCAGTCAGGTCTCTTAAGCGGTTCCCTCAACCAGGAACTCTGGATCAGGAGGATAGTATGCCAGTACTTTGCTTAAAGCGTGAATGATCTCATCAACCGACTCCCAAAGGATGTATACATGGAAAAGCAAAAACGAAATATAGTGTTCTCCGTTTGAATGAGAATTTATTGTAAAAAGACAAAATGATGCACTTACAAGAAAGGCATTTCCACGGTGCCAGGGATTCACAGCATGTAACCAATCTGTACTCCACGAGACAGTGTGTGGGACGCGGGTGACGTCACGATCATCGATCACGTGTTCCGTACGCGTTATGTCCCAAAAGGGGCGGGACTTCTTCAGCGGTGACGGAATGACGTGAGGCACCCGCTTATGTATGCTGCTAGCCAACGTCTCGTTCCAATGACGCCAGTGTACACACGGCTGATACAAAGGGGAGGATGTGGCATTGATTATAGGAGTAAATAAAAGACGCATCATGGTTTTAAAAAAAAACCTTTTCCAATGCTAGCTATCACAATAGCGCTTGTCTTATAAAATATATAGATAAAAAGATATATATATAAAAAAACATAACATGTATGGATCTTTTTTATATGTATAAATATCATCCCGCATCCAAACTGTGTCTCATGGATACTTTTACAGATAACAACAATTAATAAAACTACTACCGGTAATTGCAAAAACCAAACAGATATTTAGCGATCAGAAATAAAACAATTTATATCAAATTCGACATTCAAGCCGCTCTGCACCTTAACCTTGGTTTTATGAATCCAATAAGATTCCTTTCGGCTGAGCTGTCGTAAAAAAATGCCACCTCTCCAATTCTCAATACCCCAGAACTTCAAACCCCTGGGGTTTTGATTGTGAACCAATTTAAAATATTTGGACACATTATGTGTTTTAAGTCCTCTTTTGATGTTGTTTACATGCTCACCCAATCTGACGTGAAGGGGTCTCGAGGTCCTGCCAATGTATTGGAGACCACACTCACATTCGAGCATGTAAACAACACCAACCGTGGCACAAGTGATGAGTTGATCTATCTTGTACTATTTGTTTGTGGCAGCAACCAAAAACTCCTTGCGTTTTTTGGTATTGCATTTTGAATGCCTACAGGCAGTACAATGCCCACAGGCGTAAAAACCTGAGAGGAAGGTAAAGAGCCTACTTTCTGACTGTACCGGTGGGTCAACCACCCCTAGAGCTAGTCGATCACATAGGGAGGGAGCTTTTTTGTATATAAAAGAGGGGCGGTCAGGTAACAAAGAGCCCAATACCCTGTCCTGCTTCACGATGGACCAGTTGTTGGATAAAATTTTTTTGCATTTTTTATGATGTACATTGTAATCCAATATCATCCTAAAATTTGAAACACTCGTGCTGGTTTATCAAATTTTATCAGAGATCAACACGGTTCTATCCAAACTCCGCACTTGACTCTCTTGACTAAAGAGATCGAGAAGGTGCAGAGTTTGGATAGAACCGTGTTGATCTCTAATAAAATTTGAGAAACCAGCACGAGTGTTTCTAATTTTAGGATAAATATCTGTTTGGTTTTTGCCTTTAGTAGTTTTATTAATTGTTGTTATCTGTAAAAGTACCCATGAGACACAGTTTGGACGCGGGATGATATTTATACATATAAAAAAGATCCATACATGTTATGTTTTTTTATATATATTTTTTTATCTATATATTTTATAAGACAGGAGCTATTGTGATAGCTAGCATTGGAAAAGGTTTTTTAAAAAACCATGATGCGTCTTTTGTTTACTCTTATAATCAATGCCACGTTCTCCCCTTTGTATCAGCCGTGGTACTAGGTTGCTAGGGCGACGTTTTTGTGTACACTGGCGTCATTGGGACGAGACGTTGGCAAGCAGCATACATAAGCGGGTGCCTCACGTCATTCCGTCACCGCTGAAGAAGTCCCATCCCTTTTGGGACGTAACGCCTACGGAACATGTGATCGATGATCGTGACGTCACCCGCGTCCTACACACTATCTCGTGGAGTACAGATTAGTTACATGCTGTGAATCCCTGGCACCGTGGAACAGTGCCTTTCTTGTAAGTGCATCATTTTATCTTTTTACAATAAATTCTCATTCAAACAGAGAGCACTAGATTTTGTTTTTGCTTTTCCATGTATACATCCTTTGGGAGTCGGTTGATGAGATCATTCACGCTTTAAACAATGTACTGGCATACTATCCTCCTGATCCAGAGTTCCTGGTTTTATCATCCCATTGAGGGAACCGCTTAAGAGACCTGACTGATTCACTCAGGGGTCCATTAGCTGAGGTGAGCTGCTAGAACTACCACTGGTGGAGGTTGTCACTAAAGTCACCTGAACTATCATCTACTTGCACTTTGGACACTTGCTGGTGTATGCTCATCACCACCGCCCTGTTTTGATTTTTTTATGAAAAGCATTGACTGTTTTCTCATAATGACATTGATTTTATTATTTTAGATGTGTTTTAGGGTCAATAAATTTTATTGTTTTATCCAAGTTACAAACATAAAGACAGTGAAACAGGATCAGGAGCCGGACGAAGGTCTATCTGATCCGAAGAGGAATACAACACATATGTATACAACGTCCTGTGAATGGGTGCGTACAAATGAGTACATCGTGACTACATCTGTCAAACAAATAAAATATATAGCAAGCTAACCAAAAGGAACTCCCCTAGGCCCGGGCCCCCCTGTGAGGACCTGCTGCGCCTGGAGTCCAGGGAAGTAAAGGGGAGGCAAGAGGAACATAAGCGCTGTCAGCATCAAAAAATCAGTGAATATGTAAATCACATAAAATTTCTCTTTTCTTTTTTTGAAAGTAACAATTGAAACGTACAAGGTGTATATGAGTGCTGTGTGCAGCCAAAAGGGATTGGCCCAATAATAAGTGAGAGAAAACCAAAAGAAAGAAAAAAGGGGGAGAAACGAGGTGAGGGGAGGGGGGGAGTAAGAGGGGGGTCGGGGAGATGGCGAACTTAAGTCCAAGGCAGATCGCCCAGACAGCATCTCAGAGTCCTAATCAAGGAACCAATTAGGGGTTCAGGGCAGAGTCATAGGTGGAAGCCTGTTTTTTAGTTTATCTGAGATGGAGTAATGCCTCCATATGCTCCAGGTGAAAGAAAATTTTGCTTGTCTGTCAAGGGACTCAGCATACATCTCCTCCATGAGCATGGTAGTGTTCATTTCACTTACCCATTCCACAAGGGTCGGGGAAGAGGTGGTCTTCCAGTGTCGAGAGATGAGTTGACGGCCAGCACTAAGAAAGAACTTAAGGAGGTTATGTTTTTGGAATTTGACAGTACCTGGAAGAATGGAGAGTAGGGCTGCAGCAGGGGAGGGAGTGAGGGGTTTATCATAAATTTCCGAATATATTTGGAAAATTTGGTTCCAGAATGGACTAATTACATCACAGTCCCACCAGATGTGACAGTACGTACCTTTCGCAGAAGTACACCTCCAGCAAGTGTCAGAAGCCGATGGAAACATGATCCTGAGGGTGGTTGGCACTCGATACCCCCTTGAGAGCACTTTATAATTTTTCTCTTGAGTATAGCTTGATACGGAGGATATGTGAGTAAAAAGGAAAGCTTTGATCCATTCAGCCTCAGTGATATCTCTCCCAAGTTCCTCTGACCAAGAGGTAGTGTATTTGGGTAAAGAGCTGTGTGTGTGGTCCAGGGTCATTTTATAAATCAGAGAGAGGGTATGGCGAGGGGTTTCTGGGAGTGAACAGAGTTGTTCGAAGCTGGTCAAGGATCTGTGGATCTGTCCCGAATCACGTAGCTGTTTGCAGTAAGATGTCAGGTGTATGCGGGTAAGCTAGGTCACTCTGGAGAAAGTAGTAGCCTGAGCCGTCTCGAAGGAACCAGAGGAGATATTGACAAAGTGTTGAGCTGTGGGCCAGGAGGCTCTATTGTGTTCGTCTATGGAGAGGATTGATCTTCTCTCAGGGAGGGCAGGATTATCGAATAGGGGAGTGAGGGGGCTCGGATCAGTGAAAAGAGCGCACTTCTCCCTCTTCTGGTACCAAATCACCAGGGCATCCCTGGTGAGGGGGGACAGTGAGGAGAGGGATTTGTGTGACCTTTCGTGCCCCCAAAGGAGAGCCCGAAGGTCAATTGAGGATAGATCTTTCTCAACCAGGGTGGCGGCTTTGTTCAAGGGGCGGGGGAACCATTCCAGGGTCCGAGAGATCACCGCCGACGTATGGTAGAGTTCGAAGTCTGGAAGACCCACGCCGCCTTTGTTGATGGGCGAGCAAAGAAGCTTATGTTTCAACCGTGGATGGTTCCCCCTCCACACAAACCTTAGATGTGTTTTAGATGTTTTGTGCTGCACTGCTGTTTTACAATAAACCCACTATACAGTGTTACACTAATGCCCTGTACACACGATCGGGTTTTCCGATGGAATAAATCCGATTTTTCCATCGGAAATCCGATAAGGCTGACTTCCATCAGTCTTGCCTACACACCATCAGTCAAAAACCTGACCGTCCCAAACGCCGTGACGTAAAACACTCCGAAGAGCCGAGAAAAATGAAGTTCAATGCTTCTGAGCATGCGTTGACTTGATTCTGAGCATGCGTGGGTTTTTTCTCCGATGGAGTTCCCCCACAGACGATCGGAATTTGCTATCGTTTTTTTTCCATGGTTATAATTTAAAACATGTTCTATTTTTTATACCGATGGAAAAAAGACCGATGGGGCCCACACACGATCGGTTTGTCCGATGAAAAAAGTCCATCGGTCTTTTTTTATCGGAAAAAACGATTGTGTGTACGCGGCATAAGTGTGTTTTTTTTATTTTTATACCCATCTTTATGGATCACCAAGTTCACCTTTAAAGTGGATCACTGCACCTTTTGGAGCTCATTTTCTGATGGTGGATCCCCTCTGTCGATATCGGAAGTGACCCATTCGCAGATCATCAATTTCACATGCTGAATTCTGTTGAGGTTATTCCTCATGAATGCCTGTTTAACTCCTATGTCGCATAGTATACAAGTCCACTAAGTCTGGTAAGCGTGCCACCTTATCCTTTGTTTATACACAAAATTCAGTTTGACTTCACCGGAAGGAGCGCAAGAGACTTTTCCCTACACAAGATTAACCTTTAAGCTGAATTATCTTGTTTATTTAAGAACTTTTTTATGTTTTTGATTCATTCACTTTTGGAACATTCTCCAGTAGATCCCTGTCATGTCACTGGGCAGAACAGGGAAATGCCTTGTTTACATAGGCATCTCCCCGTTCTGCCTCTCGGTCTCACGATCGCGGGCCACCGGCGGACATCGAGTTCCCGGGACCCGCGGGCACGCTCCCGCGGCAGACGGCGGGCGCGCGCATAGTCTGCGGGCAGACGGCATTTCGATAATGAATTCAGTTCCTCTAATCTTTCCTCATAGCTTAGCTCCTCCATGCCTCTTATGAGTTTGGTTGCCCTTCTTTGCACTTTCTCCAGTTCCCCGATATCCTTTTTGAAAACTGGTGCCCAAAACTGAACTGCATATAACAGATGAGGTCTTACTAATGATTTGTACAGGGGCAAAATAATATCTATCTCTCTGGAGTCCATACCTCTCTTAGACCCCTTTCACACTGAGGCGTTTTTCAGGCGCTCAAGGGCTAAAAAAAGTGCCTGTAAAGTGCCTGAAAAACGCCTCCCCTGCAGTCCCAGTGTGAAAACCAGAGTGCTTTTACACTGGAGCGTTGCGCATACAGGATGTTAGAAAAAGTCCGGCAAGCAGCATCTTTGGAGCAGTTTAGGAGCTATGTATACACCGCTCCTCCACCGCCCCTGCCCATTAAAATGAATGGGCACCGCTGCCGGAGCGCCTGCAAAGCGATTCGGCAGCAGCGCTTTTTGGGCGCATTTAGCCCTTTCTTTGGCCGCTAGCAGGGGTTAGAGCACCCCGCTAGTGGCTAAAAACGACAGTAAAGCGCCGCTAAAGCTAGCAGCGCTTTACAGCTAACGTAGAGCGGTGCCAGTGTGAAAAGGGCTCTTAATACAAGAAAGGACTTTGCTTGCTTTGGAAACCACAGCTTAGCTTTGCATGCTATTATTGAGCTTGTGATCTACTAAAACCCCCAGATCCTTCTTCACCGCACTGCGCTGAAGCTGAAGAGCTTTATGTCTCCTGTGTCCTTTTCGCCGCATGCTGCTGTAGCTCAGCTGGATACAGACACTGCACAGGAGAGCAGAGAGAGAACAGAGCAGAGGGCGGATCCGCCCATTGCCCCGCCCACCTAGGCACTGATGATAGACCAGAGCCACGTCTCCTGGGTCCTGATGTCACCTCAGGGCGGGAGATGATCATGGCGTTCTCAGGGTGCCCTGTGTTAAAGCCAGGACCTTACAGGAGGAGAGGACTCGGGAGGCAGCAAATCAGGCCACCAGCTGACTGCCAGGAGGAGAGGTAAGTGAGCCATCACACTGAGGCTGAGTGAGATTTGTGAAGAGGGGGTATTTGTGGAATGTAGAGGAGTGTCTGTGGAGTGTAGGGGGGTGTCTGGAGTGTGGGGGGGTGTCTGTGGAGTGTGGGGGGGGGGGGGTCTGTGGAGTGTGGGGGGGTGTCTGTGGAGTGTAGGGGGGTGTCTGTGGAGTGTAGGGGGGGTGTCTGTGGAGTGTAGGGGGGAGTCTCTGGAGTGTAGGGGGAGTCTGTGGTGTGTAGGGGGTGTCTGTGGAGTGTAAGGGGGGTGTTTGTGGAGTGTAGGGGGTGTCTGTGGAGTGTAGGGGGGTATTTGTGGAGTGTAGGGGGGGTGTCTGTGGAGTGTAGGGGGGTATTTGTGGAGTGTAGGGGGGGTGTCTGGAGTGTGGGGGGGTGTCTGTGGAGTGTAGGGGGTGTCTGTGGAGTGTAGGGGGGGTATTTGTGGAGTGTAGGGGGGGGGGTGTCTGGAGTGTGGGGGGGTCTGTGGAGTGTAGGGGGGTGTCTGTGGAGTGTATGGGGGGAGTCTGTGGAGTGTAGGGGGGGAGTCTGTGGGGTGTAGGGGGGTGTCTGTGGAGTGTAGGGGGGTGTGTGGAGTGTAGGGGGGGAGTCTGTGGAGTGTAGGGGGGGAGTCTGTGGAGTGTAGGGGGGTATTTGTGGAGTGTAGAGGGGTGTTTGTGGAGTGTAGAGGGGTGTTTGTGGAGTGTAGGGGGGGGTATTTGTGGAGTGTAGGAGGGGGTGTCTGGAGTGTGGGGGGGTGTCTGTGGAGTGTAGGGGGGGAGTCTGTGGAGTGTAGGGGGGGGTATTTGTGGAGTGTAGGAGGGGGTGTCTGGAGTGTGGGGGGTGTCTGTGGAGTGTAGGGGGGGAGTCTGTGGAGTGTAGGGGGGTATTTGTGGAGTGTAGGGGGGTGTCTGGAGTGTGGGGGGGTGTCTGTGGAGTGTGGGGGGTGTCTGTGGAGTGTAGGGGGGAGTCTGTGGAGTGTAGGGGGGGGTATTTGTGGAGTGTAGGCGGGGTGTCTGGAGTGTGGGGGATGTCTGGAGTGTGGGGGGTGTCTGTGGAGTGTGGGGGGGTGTCTGTGGAGTGTAGGGGGGGTGTCTGTGGAGTGTAGGGGGGGTGTCTATGGAGTGTAGGGGGGTTTCTGTGGAGTGTAGGGGGGTATTTGTGGAGTGTAGGGGGTAATGCTGGGGGTAATAGTGCGTCCGCTGACACCAGTGCTGGGGGTTAATAATGCGTCCGCTGACACCAGTGCTGAGGGTTAATAATGCGTCCGCTGACACCAGTGCTGGGGGTTAATAATGCGTCCGCTGACACCAGTGCTGAGGGTTAATAATATGTCCGCTGACACCAGTGCTGGGGGTTAATAATGTGTCAGCTGACACTAGTGCTGGGGGTTAATAATGCGTCCGCAGACACCAGTACTGTTGTTTTTGAAGTTTAAAAGTTTGCATGTGGCCCCCATGGGATATGAAAACTTGTCTTGTGGCCCTCAGGTAATTTGAGTTTGAGACCCCTGCTGTAGACTTTACCTTACCTTACCCATGAGCCATGTGTGGAAAACGCTTTTGCAAAATCCAGGTATACCACGTCCACCGCCACCCCTCTGTCCAAGGTTTTACTTACCTCCTCATAAAAAGAAATCAGGTTTGTTTGACAACTTCTTTCTTTCATGAATGTATGTTGTTAATAAGCTGTCTGTTGCATAACCACTTCAGCCCCGGAAGAATTTACCCCCTTCTTTACCAGAGCACTTTTTGCGATTCGGCACTGCGACGATTTAACTGACAATTGCGCAGTCGTGCGACATGGCTCCCAAACAAAATTGACGTCCTTTTTTTCCCCACAAATAGAGCTTTCTTTTTGTGGTATTTGATCACCTCTGCGGTTTTTATTTTTTGCGCTATAAACAAAAATAGAGCGACAATTTTGAAAAAAATGCAATATTTTTTACTCATTGCTATAATAAATATCCCCAAAAAATCTATAAAAAAATAAAAATTTCCACAGTTTAGGCCGATACGTATTCTTCTACATATTTTTGTTAAAAAAATTGCAATAAGCGTATATTGATTGGTGTGCGCAAAAGTTATAGCGTCTACAAAATAGGGGATAGATTTATTGCATTTTTATTTATTTAATTTTTTTTACTAGTAATGGCGGCGATCAGCGATTTTTATTGTGACCGTGACATTGTGACGGACATATCGGACACTTTTGACAAATTTTTGGGACCATTCACATTTATATAGCGATTAGTGCTATAAAACTGCACTGATTACTGTATAAATGTGATTGGCAGGAAAGGGGTTAACACTAGGGGGCGCTGAAGGGGTTAAATATGTTCCCTAGTGAGTTATCCTAACTGTAGGGGGAGGGGAATCACAAGGGGAGGAGACCAATGTGTGTTCCTCTGTACTGGGAACACACATCGGTCTCTTCACCTCTGACGGTCCTGCCATGATTGCGGGCAATCGCAGGTGCCCGGCGGACATCGCGGCCGCCGGGCACCCGCACCGGGTTCCGAGCGATGCCGCGGGCGGGATTGGAGATCCCATCTGTGGATGTCATTTGACTATGGGCGGGACCTAAAGTGGTTAAAATATATTTTCCAGCAAGAGCTCGTCTATGTGGTCTTTTATTAAACTCTCCAGTATCTTCCTGACTATAGAAGGTAAACTAACAGGTCTATAGTTACTTGGTAAAGACTTTGATCCTTTTTTAAATATGGGCACCAAATTGGCCCTGCACTAATCCAGTGGTACCATTCCAGTCATTAATGAGTTCCTAAATATTAGAAACAATGTCCTTGAAATGAAAAAGGGTCAATTCTTTTAGGATCCATGGGTGGATGCCATCTGGTCCAGGTGCTTTATCCACCTTTAGGGTGCATGTGATCAGTACAGGGCCAATCAGCACTGTCCAGACAAAGGGTCAGGGGTCCTGCAGCCTCATAGGACAATCAGGGGAGAATGAAAACGCCTCTTACAAGCTTTAACCAGACACTGATAGAAGTCACAAGACTGCTATATACTGTTGATGAGAAAAGGTATTTATCAGTTTATATTTAATAAAATAATTACCGTACATTTCGATGTTGTGTGTACTGTGGGAGACCAGATATAGTGAATGCAGGCTCCTGGGTTTAGTAACACTTTAAGATCAGCTACGTAGACTACAAATTAACAGTTGCTAGACAAACCTCACCATTTCCCAAAACCTTCCCACTTGGGTTACAGAGAGTGTTGTACCCGATGGCAAAAAGTGATTGCATTGGCATGTAATATTTTTCTTTTGGCTCTTAATTTATCTCTGATCATAAATATGGATTAAAGCAGGTCTTGCATGAAAAATCAAAGTCCGCCTATTAGTTAACTCCCAAACACTGAATGAAACTATTTTGTTTTTTTAACCGGCATTAAACCCAAAACCTAAAATGTAATATGTTATTACCAATGCTTAAAGTGGTTGTATAGGTTCATTTAAAGAAAAAAACAAAAACAAACATGTCATACTTACCTCCACTGTACAGTTCGTTTTGCACAGAGTGGCCCCAATCGTCCTCTTCTGGGGTCCCACGGCGGCTCTCGCGGCTCCTCCCCGCAATAGCTAACCCCCTCTGGGAAGCTCTCTCCCAAGGGGGTTACCTTGCGGGCGTGCTCCCTGTCATACACTCTGCGTCCATAGACACAGAGTGTATGACTCGGTCCTGCCCCCAGGGTCATTGGATTTGATTGACAGCAGCGGGAGACAATGGCTGCGCTGCTATCAATCTATCCAATCATCGCCGAGACTCCGTGGAGAAGAGGACGCCGTGGATGCACAGAGCAGGTGAATGGGCTCAGGTAAGTAAAACGGGGGGCTGGTGGGCTCGTGACAGCCAGGTGTTTTTTTCACCTTAATGCATAGGATGCATTAAGGTGAAAAAACACGAACCTTTACAACCCCTTTAAATGTGGTAGCTGAATTTTGTTTTAGGGATCTACCCCTTTATTTTCACATGGTGATCCTGTCAAAACACACTTCCTGTCTTAGGGTTTCTTCGCTCTGGATGGAAGAGAAATGGAGTCACCCTTGGACAGCAGCATTGTCAAACTGGGGAGAGAGTAGTTTTGGATTTACTAGCAGATTTATTTAACTAATGCAGGCCATACACAAAGTGAATTTATTTAAGAAATTAGCTTGATTACCTGATCAACACAGACAGTGTAACAGGGGAATCCATCCAGCTGAGCCATTGTATTCTGCCAGCATGGGGGGGGGGGGCAGGGAAAGTTGTTTGATCGATCAAATTGTTACATTCAGCCTGCCCATACATGGTTTGATTCTCGGCCGGTACCTGCTGAACTGGCCGAGATTCAAACCATCTATGGCCAGCCTAACAATTGAAATCAAAACTCCAGCTAACACGTTTTAGACCAGAACTAAACTCTTCTATCCTGTACAGCCAAGGAACTGCCATCTAAGGCCTCGTACACACGACCGAGTTTCTCGGCAAGAACCAGCAAGAAACTTGCTGGCAGAGATGTCTTGCCGAGAAATTCGTTCGTGTGTATGGTTTCTCGTCAAGAAAACCGACAAGTAATCTCGACGAGAAAATAGAGAACCTGCTCTCTCTTTTCTCGTTGAGATTCTTGTCGGCATGTTTCTCGACGAGAAAAGTGAGTGTGTGTACACTTTACCTGTCCTCCGGGAAGCCCGCGCATGTTCGAAATGAATTCGACGCATGCGCGGTAGATTCCTAGGCATAGGTAGGGTATACCAAGATGGCGGCGACGGCATCGAATGTGACGACCGCATGCTCGTCGTAGTCGATGACGTCACCGCGTACGCTCCATTCAAAGAACCGCGGGTTCTTTGAATGGAGCGTGTGTACACTCGGCCGGGACAAGTTTCTTGTCCAAGAATCTCGTCGAAAAAAACAACATGTTTTTTTCGACGAGAATCTCGGCCGTGTGTATGAGGCTTTAGCCTCTGTTCGTTGACATGGTGCTGCACATGTGATCAGTTATGCTACCAGCAATTTGATGGCTTGACGGTTTGGTTGAGAGCAGAAGCAGCCGTGACAGTTTTTTAGGAAACCGTTAAATCGATGGGTTTAGTTCCGCTTTAAGCAGTTCCAGCAACAGTTTATTTTTATTTTTGGGATAAAGATTTACCTGATTGAATAAAAGCTTACCTTTGCAAGCACCTATGTCAGTGTTAAATGGTATTTCTCAACCCTCTAATTGCCACTTTTGCTGGACAGCTTGGTTTCTTAAAGGAAGTTGAAAAAGAACAGACCTACTGGCTGGATTACCATGAGAAAATAAAGGAAAAAATAGCCAAAGAAAGAAAACTAAAGCAGCTACCACATATAAGAACTGGTAATCTGCAATTTATTAAAAACATTTTTTTTTATTTAATACCGTTTTTGGAAAAAACCTGAAAAATATACTTGTCCTACATCTCAGCTCCTCCCACAATGGCTAAGCAAGAATGAAGTCAAAGACATTTCAGATGACCTCCGGAAATAGAGTGATGCTATACTTGCGTAGGGACCACACACAACGCTTTTACGTTTTCTCCTGTGTTTTTTTCATGGTGGAGGGGGAGGGATCTAACTAATAAGCACACCTTACCTTGAGATGCAAGGTCCACCTTATGGATAAAAAATTAAAAAATAAAAAAATTATTAGCTGTCATCATTGGAATATAAATATACCTTGTGATGGAAATAAGACATACAGATAATATATATTGTAAGAAGGACCTACGGTGCTTTGCAGTAGTTTAATGGTTGGTAGGCTTTATGGTTTCCTTTTAGCCAACTTGACCATTAATCTACCTGTTACACTTATGCCGCGTATACACGAACGTTTTTCATGACGAGAAAAATGCAATTTTTTCATTTGGTCATTAAAAACGATCGTGTGTGGGCTCCAGAGCATTTTTCACGACGTGAAAAATGGGTATTAAAAATTTGGAACATGCTCTAATTTTTCTCGTCGTTTTTCATATCTTCGTTGTCTTGTCATGAAAAACGGCCGTGTGTAGGCTTTAACGGCGTGAAAAAAACACGCATGCTCAGAAGCAAGTGATGAGAAGGGAGCACTCGTTCTGGTAAAACTAGCTTTCGTAATGGAGATAGCACATTTGTCACGCTGTAACGGACTGAAGAGCACGAGGCTGAAAAGCGCGAATCGTCTCTCACCAAACTTTACTAACACGAGGATCAGCAAAAGCAGCCCAAAGGGTGGCGCCATCCGAATGGAAGTTCCCCTTTTAGTGCCGTCGTACATTTCGTATGTCACTGCGCTTTGCTCAAGCATTTTTTTTCATGATCGTGTGTAGGCAAGGCAGGCTTGAGAAGAATCACGTCGAGAAAAACACAGGTTTTTTCAATGTACGCGGCATTACAGCTAAATCACAAAAGCTGCTCAGGTTATGCTAATAAAGCCCGTCCCTCCCATTCAGAAGCCTGTTTGCGAAAGGGCATTGTAAAGCAAACAGCTTTTTCAGTAAATAGAGAAAAGTGTGAATCTGGAAAAAAAGTTTGCTAAGATCCTTGCAATTTAGTTGACCTGGAGGGTATTGTTGTTTTTCTCCACAAAAGAGGTCTTTCGTCTTTAAAATTGTGGACCGTATAAGAATTTTACAGTATTGTATCCTATCTTCAGCAGTTCTGGCACAAGACTGTTCTCACCCTTTTTAGTACTTGGAAACTGTAAAGCATCCCCACCCCGTAGGCTGAAGGTTGTTTTTTTTTTTTTTTTTTACTTTTTAACATTAAACTATGTTTTATTACACAAAGATATACAGAATACAAGAGAACACATTCTTTGCAATCTGTACAATCTTGATCTCAAATACAATAATAGCAAAAAATGATGTAATTTTCTACATTAAGGTTGAGCTTGCATTCAAATCTAATGGCATTATAACAAAGTACAGCATTCACAATGCCTATGCGGCTTTCTTTTTTTTTTTTTATACCTGTAATAGAGAAAGATGACTAAAAAACAGAGGATGCGCATTTATATAAATGAGTGTAAACAGGATGCTCAAATGAAACCCAACACTGGATGAGCTCAAAAGATAACTTAAAGTACACCTGTGCTTTGCCACGCACAGCAAAGCAACAAATTCACCTTAATGCCAACCCTAACAGCTGCCATTTGCCTCTTTGTTGCTCCATTTTCATGCTTGAGTAAAGAAAAGAGGTTTTATGTAAGGTTCAGTTTTGCCTAGTCATAGCTTATGCAGAGCTAAAGAATCATGTCTCATACCTATGTGCCTGAGCTGCCAATCACCACGTACCAGTGATGTCATGTGGGAGGAAGAGGCGTGAGTCCCCATGCCACCATGTATGTAAACTTGCTTGCGTGAGCAAATGGGGGATTAGTGAAGGTATGTATAAGCTGTGGGGGCTGGCACTAGTGAACCTGCTGCTTTGCCCTGCACTAGTAGTGATAAATCTGGGTCTAAACTAAAGTATAGTCAAAGGCTAGACTTTCTGGTCCCGGTAATTCAGTGTTTATTCTTGATTTATTCTCCCTTGCGATGCAGCGATCACTTTTTCGGATCTTAAATAATCTCTGTGATTTATTAACTAGCAGGGTTGCCAACCTCCCGAAGTTACATTTACTGACAGAGCCAATTTTTTACTGGCATGACATATAAAATTTGCTGACAGAGCAAAATTTTTACTGGCAGTTCAAAAAGGTAGCCAAAATGACTTTTTTCAGTGCAAGTATTAATATTTTAGCTACAAACATGTAAAGTGGGGCAAAAAAGTATTTAGTCAGCCACCAATTGTGCAAGTTCTCCCACTTAAAAATATGAGAGAGGCCTGTAATTGTCATCATAGGTATACCTCAACTATGAGAGACAAAATGTGGAAACAAATCCAGACAATCACATTATCTGATTTGGAAAGAATTTATTTGCAAATTATGGTGGAAAATAAGTATTTGGTCACCTACAAACATTCGTATATTATATGAATCATAATGGTGGTATGATGCACTCACTGCGATAGAACATACATAATTTTGTTGTGAAAATCAATGTATCTTAAATATTATTTGCTATGTGTTTTGCTCATACTCTCACCAGATCTCAGTGCCTGCTGAATAATCAGCACCATTCGATTGCTGTTGGTTATTTGCGTCTGACTTTTTCCATCGAAAATTCCTATCGTGTGTACAAGGCATTAGTAGTGTTATTTTCCGAACTCCGGCTGCTCTTTACAGTGCATCCGGAAAGTATTCACAGCGCTTTACTTTTTCCACATTTTGTTATGTTAGAGCCTTATTCCAAACTTGATTGAATTCATTATTTTCCTCAAAATTCTACAAACAATACCCCATAATGGTAACGTGAAAGAAGTTTGTTTGAAATCTTTGAAAATGTATTAAAAAGAAAAAATGAAAAAATCACATGTACATAAGTACTCACAGCCTTTGGCCTCGTACACACGGCCGAGATTCTCGTCGAAAAAAACATGTCGTTTTTTTCGACGAGATTCTTGGACAAGGCCGAGTGTACACACATGCTCGATTCAAAGAACCCGCGGTTCTTTGAATGGAGCGTACGCGGTGACGTTATCGACTACGACGAGCATGCGCTCGTCACATTCGATGCCGTCGCCGCCATCTTGGTATACCCTATCTATGCCTAGGAAGCTACCGCGCATGCGTCAAATTCATTCCCGGCGGACAGGTAAGTGTACACACACTCACTTTTCTCGTCGAGAAACAGGCTGACGAGAATCTCGACGAGAAAATAGAGAGCAGGTTCTCTATTTTCTCGTTGAGGTTACTTGTCGGTTTTCTCGACGAGAAACCCGATAGCCACATACACACGACCGATTTACTCGGCAAGACATCTCTGCCAGCAAGTTTCTTGCTGGTTCTTGCCGAGAAAATCGGTCGTGTGTACGAGGCCTTTGCCATAACACTCAAAATTGAGCTCAGGTGCATCCTATTTCCACTGATCATCCAGGAGATGTTTCTACAACTTGATTGGAGTCCACCTGTGGTAAATTTAGTTGATTGGACATGATTTGGAAAGGCACACACCTGTCTATATAAGGTCCCACAGTTAACAATGAAGTCCAAGGAAGTGTCTGCAGATCTCCGAGACAGGATTGGGGAAGGGTACAGAAAAAATTCTGCAGCATTGAAGGTCCCAATGAGCACATTGGCCCGCATCATCCATAAATGGAAGAAGTTTGGAACCACCAGGACTCTTCCTAGAGCGCACCGCCTGGCCAAACTGAGAGATTGGGGGAGAAGGGCCTTAGTCAGGGGGGTGTCCAAGAACCTGATGGTCACTCTGACAGAGCTCCAGCATCTCTATGTGGAGAAAGGAGAACCTTCCAGAAGAACAACCATCTCTACATCACTCCACTAATCAGGCCTGTAGGGTAGAGTGGCCAGACGGAAACCACTCCTCAGTAAAAGGCACATGACAGCCCGCCTGGAGTTTGCCAAAATGCACCTGAAGGACTCTCAGACCATGAGAAACAAAATTCTCTGGTCTGATAAAACAAAGAACTCTTTGGCCTGAATGGCAAACGTCATGTCTGGAGGAAACCAGGCACCGCTCATCACCTGGCTAATACCATCCATTACAGTGAAGCATGGTTGTGGCAGCATCATGCTGTGGGGATGTTTTTTAGCGGCAGGAACTGGGAGACTAGTCAGGATTGAAGGAAAAATAAATGCAGCAGTGTACAGAGACATCCTTGATGAAAACCTGCTCCAGACCGCTCTGGGTCGAAGGTTAATCTTCCAACAGGACATCGACTCTAAGCACACAGCCAAGATAACAAAGGAGTGGCTACGGGATAACTCTGTGAATGTCCTTGAGTGGCCCAGCCAGAGCCCAGACTTGAACCCAATTGAACATCTCTGGAGAGATGTGAAAATGGCTGTGCACCGCTGTGCACCATCCAACCTAATGGAGCTTGAGAGGTCCTGTAAAGAAGAATGGGAGAAACTGACCAAAAATAGGTGTGCCAAGCTTGTAGCATCATACTCAAAAAAAGACTTGAGGCTGTAATTGGTGCCGAAGGGGCTTCAACAAAGTATTGAACAAAAGCTGTGAATACTTATGTACAAGGGTTTTTTTTTCCGTTTTTTATTTTTTATAAATTTGCTTAGGGACTTCAAACAAACTTGTTGTTATTATGGGGTATTGTTTGTAGAATGTTGAGGAAAATAATGAATTTTAATCCATTTTGGAATAAGGCTGTAACATAACAAAATGTGGAAAAAGTGAATCGCTGTGAATACTTTCCGGATGCACTGTAAGTGAGCCACTGGATGTGATAGTCTTTAGGAGACACACCGAACACCAAAGCGCACAGAGTTTCTTTGGACCAATAAATATTGAGATAAATGTTCTTCGCCCACCTTTGCTACTAATATAATATGATTAAATTGTAGGAGCTAAACCCTTAATGCCACTTAGTTATGGTGCCCATAAACTTTAGCAATGATAGAAAGTCTGCAGAGCAGCATCACGTTTAATGGAAATGTCCACTATATTGTAAACACAAATTGGTTAGTAGTCAGAAGCAAAAAACGTAATGCTATTCCTGGAACTCCTGCTGCATAAGTCCCAGGAATAACATGTGAGTATTACGTTTTTTGCTTCTGACTACTACTAACTAATTTTTGTTTACAATTAAATGGACATTAAACCTAATTCTGTTCCATGGACTTTAGCGCTTACGATTTTATTATATTATATTAGTACCAAAGGTGGACGAAGAACAGTCAGCTCAATTTCTATTGGACCTAAGGAACTCTGTGCATTTTTGGTTTGTCTCCTATTTTTCTCCAGAGTCCTACTCCAGTGACAGACCCAAGACTCCTGGGCTATCCTGTCTCCCCCTTCAGTCTTGGCTGCTGTGATCCATAAAGGGTGCCAAGCGGCGCCATGACGTCACCGTTGCCCGAGCTCGGCCAGCTTCGGAACTGCACATGCGCAGTTCCAAAGTCAGCCTAAAGCCAATTTTTTTACAGACAGCCGCCATCCGTAATGGATTTATGGTCAGCTTGTAAATCAGCCGATATTTACAAACTGTCTGTAAATTTACAGATGGTTGGCAACCCTGCTAACTGGATGAAATTAGGAGTAATAACATTTTATTCCTTAAAATTACTCTTTATCACTCTGCAAGGGGCTAATCCATACAAGGTCTGATTGTCACAAGTGATGTTTGAATTGGTTGCAGTGCTTGTTAAAAATCCACCTATGCTCAGGGTCATCTTGTAACTATGGCTCTGGTGTGACTTTGGTTAGCTGATTTTTATAGATTTTGTTGAAAACTGGAAAATTTGAATTTTAAACTTTAGGCTAACATTTTTTTTAGATCCCACAGGACCAATGGAAAACGTTGTATGATAAATACACAAACTGACAAATGCAAGTCAAATAACAGAATCATAAACATTTAAATGGTTGCAGATTTTCCCTTATATTCTCAGGCATTATTGACAATTAATGCTGTTAATAGCAGCTTGATCCCTCCGCTGACTTGTATCAGAGCACCATGTGACCCAGGATAAAATGCTGCATTGTAAACTATTTTCATATGCCCAAATGTATAGATTATCATATAACATTATTTGGTTCAAGTATTTAACTATATACCATAATTGACAAAGCACTGTTTTTCATAATTGATATTTAATAAAATCATTCTAATTTTAATTGCAAGTACTTGGATAAAGTGATGACCCTGTGGGTTATTTCAAAATCCTGTGTCCTGTAAGAAAGCAATAACTAAGGGCTAGTAGTTTAATCCAGTGTTTCTCAACCTTTTTTCATGGGGGTACCCTTTAAATACCTTTGAAGTCTTAGAGAACCCCTGTTAATAATTACTACATCTGCAGGTCATGGTACATTAGTGTAATGGTCACTGGAAGGTAAGCTCTTAACATTTGTGGTCATTGTGAAGAATTCCCCTTTAAAGATAGTTAAAAAGAATGTTATTGCCGGTGGTTACTTAGGGTATGGAAAATACCTTACCAGTCTCAAGGAACCCCTGCTAGTAATTACTACATCTGCAGGTCACAGTAGTTGAGTGATTGCCACTGGAAGATTGCTCCTTACATTTGTGGTCTTTTGGAAGTATGCTGCCTCAAAGTTTGCTCAAAGGAACATTGTTCCCGGCAGTTACTTATCTGAAAGGCAAAAATTGCTCACGGAGCCTCTAGCAGCCTTTGCAAGAACCCTATGGTTCCACTTAACCATGATTGAAAAAGGTTTAATCTGCCAGAATCATAGCAGTGACTATTGGATTTTTCTATGGTAGAAGAAGACTCATAAATTGTGACAGTTGCAAACAGTAGGGAAGCCCTCCTTAAGCTAAGACGTTGGCCTAGCAGTTTATTAATGCCAAAGCCACTTTAACACTTCCCAAATTTTTACTAAGAAGGACTGCAGGTGTACTCTGCAAGATGACATAGGTTGGCGACCTCTAAGTGCACTATAGAACTGCTGTGAAAAATATAGTAGCTCATTTCCTTTTTGGCAACTACTAAAATGCTAATGCGAGCCAACACTACCATTATTCCAGCATTTCCAGTTGGCAGTAAGCTGTGTGAAAGTGATGGCTAAGTTGCATACGATTGTATAACCTCACATGTAATTGTAATTAGTACTATAACAAACGCTGAACATTATACTAAACACATACTGTAAGCATAGGTCCTCTTTTCCATAAGTCACATTGAAAATGGCGTGCCAGCAATTCACCTTGGTAACAGCAGATGCAATAAATGGGAAAGGCCATCTTATGTGCTAATGCGAAATCTGTTTTTATTTAGTTGAGTTTATAATAAATACACAGCCCTTCCCACAAACTTTTTTTTGTAAACAGTAAAAAACCATATCATGCTCTTTGGACTGCCTTTGTTTGGTTTGGCACATCAGGCGATACACCCTAACAAGAAAAGGGAATATCTTTCCTGAAAGGGTTAGACCAGCCTTTCCTAGACTCTCTTCCTTTCCATAGTTCGAAATAACATATACAAGACGTGTTAAAGCCCAAGACAGTCAGACTTCATCAAGGAAAATGTCAAGTGGATATTTGATAATGTCTCAGTAAAAGGGCAGAAATTGTTGCTCTTTCCTTCTTATCCCCATTTTGTTTCTATGAATAGTGTGTTCCTCATAGTCCACTCAGCCACACATACAGGGGACTTCACGTCTTCTTAGGTTTGGACAGCAGAACTTGTGTCCATCTGTATAATATCTGTCCTAAGGAGGAAAAGGTAATTATTAAAAGAATGGTCTTGATCCTATATTTAAGCAAAAGAAAATATCTGCTAATAATGTTGCTCCCTATCATTGTTGAAGATCTTCTGATCTCTAAATGTTCCATATTAACCAATAACCATATGCAATTAAAACATCTATTAGAATATGTATTGCCATTGTTTTGGATAAATATAGACCTGTAGATGTGAGACTTGGTTTGTAATAAGGATGCATGTAATGTATGCTCAGTTAAAGGTGTTGTAAAGGCAGTGCTCACAATCACTGCCAGCCCCTCTGCTAGGATATACAGTGTATGTCGTTTTGTAAAATTCTTTTACTAAATACCTTATTTCTCCTCGCCGATCAGCAGTCAGGTAACCGCCTGTTGCTCTGTTCCTCCAATGTATGTACTACAGAGGAATATCTCCCTCTGATGTCTGACAGGCGGTCACGTGACCGCTGATCCACAAGGAGAAATAAGATATTTAGAAGAAGAAGAATTTTACAAAACGACATACACTATATAGTACATGTTATCCTAGCAGAGGGGCTGGCAGTAATTGTGAGCAGTCATTTTTATACTGCTCAGAACAGGACTGGAAGGGGAGGGGCAGCTCACACACAGGAGTTGACAGGCAGGGAGGGGAGGGGGGAGAGGACAGGGGGTGAGGAGGACAGAGGAGAGCTGTGGATGACGGATGTACATAAAATGACCACGGTGTCAGGGCTCAGCAACCATGATAGACCGTGGTCAGTTTACAGGGGGTAGGGCAGAACCAGGCAGGATCAGCCAGGTATTTTAGGTGATAGAAGGGGCCAAATTACACAGCATAAGCACTGTGCTGAATAACATGCTTTAAAGGGACAGGATCCTTTTTTTTTAGGGTAACAAACGCTTTAACATATGATCCGAAAATCGGACGACAAATAGCGCTTTAGAAGCGATCGTACTATAATCTGATCGTTAGTACACCGTTTTTGAGAGCCGATCATGACAGTTCATCCGATATTATCCGAAGGGACAAACACGAAAAAAAAATCTTGTACGATACCAGATTGTATGACTTTCGCTAAAGCAGTACAGTTTTTGTCTGAAAATACAATACTAATACAATACAACACATTACATCACTTCTGATTTTTTTATCTGTCGTACGATAATTTTTGTAACTTTAATAACCTATTTAGTTTCAAAATGCTACTAGTAAGAGAAAAAAGTCAGACGATCTGTCGTCCGATATTCAGATCGTGTGTACGAGGCCTAATGCCCTGTACACACGATCGGATTTTCCAATGAAAAAAGTCAGATGGACTTTTTTCATCGGAAATTCCGATCGTGTGTGGGCCCCATCGGACTTATTTTTGGGGAAAAAAATCCGATGGGAAATTCCTATCGTCTGTGTGGAATTCCATCCGAGAAAAATCCACGCATGCTCAGAATCAAGTCGACGCATGCTCTGAAGCATTGAACCTAATTTTTCTTGGCTTGTCGTAGTGTTTTACGTCACCGCGTTTTGGACGGTCGGAATTTAGTCTGACAGTGTGTATGCAAGATTAATTGAAGTCAGCTTCATCGGAATTCCGACGGAAAATTCCATCGGATTTTATTCCATCGGAAATCCGATCGTGTGTACAGGGCATTAGAGTTGCACAACAATGGCTCCTCACTTGTATACATCTGAAGCCTCCGTATGTTATACTGCTACTCACATCTTGTTTCACTGCAATGTAAGATGAGTAATGTTATCACTTATCTCTATTTTTATTAAATGATCTAGTGCATTTTTAGACTGTCAACAAATGATATAGGTTATCCTCTTATGTAGTTTAAAGTATTTTGCAACAGAGAATGTGTAAAATAGTTGTATATTCCTTAAAAATATTCAAATATTTTTTTTGCACACAACTAGAATATGTGTAGTTTAAGTGATACCTTGTATTGGCCAGCCCAAATTATTAAGAATGCAAACTATTGGACCTTAGGCCAATTTTTTAAGGCAGAAGAACAGACCCAAGGTCCCAAAAGCTCCTATGACACCTAAGGGAACACTATACCAGTCTCCACACAGGGCAGACACAGTTCTGGCCTACTGGGGGACATTTCCTACCACTTATGAGTTTTCCTGGACACACATATTGTGTCCCTTTGCTACTTTTTCCATATATATGCGGTCTTGTTTGGTGGGTGCCCCATGTCTCTGTAGGAGGAGGATATTTTCTGGACACACTCTTGGGCATTGGCACATTAGAGTTGTATGGTGGAGATACATATCCCTGATGAAGATATTTTTGAAACGTGTTGGATGTCCCTTTCCGTATTCAAACTGCCATTCAAACCCACATGCTGTGCAGTGTTTTATGGTATTGGGTATCACCACCATTAAATCAATGTGTGCTATTATGTAGTATTGTCCTTAAATTCATGTTTTTTTTTCCAAACAAGGTTGAGCCTCGTGGAGGTATTTTTTAAATGTGATAAATAAAAGTTTATACCTTTTACATAAAACCATTTGGTGGTATATTTTGGTTGCCATTTAAAAGTCCTACAAAAAGAGGTATTGTTGTTTACCAGGTTATTCAAATGTAGCCTTGCTTTAAAATGCAGATGTATGTATGACTAAACTTTAGCTAACCCACTACCCCCCCCCTCTCCTCCACCAAGCTAAACTGCATCCAACTCCCTCACCCAAGCTGCTTACTTACCTTTATTGCGGAGCAGGACGTATGGCCCATAAATCAAGAGTTGGGATTTTTGTGGAACAAAGAATAAACACTCGAAGAGGCTATGAGTTTTTAAATTACAAAATTTAAGCAAGCTTTGAAAGTATCTATCATGAGAGAAGCATGGGCAGCTGTCTGTGTCCTCAAGTCTTTTTCATTCAAAAACCTGTAACATCCATAATGTATGCAAGTTTCAGAATTTCTTATCTCTAGATTTGTTCCTTTAAGATCCAGTGCAGCAGTATGACAGGTAGGGAATAACATTCTCAAAAGGAGAGGTCAGCAATTGCATCTACCATATTTATATGCTGACTGTTTCACTTTTAAAGCAATATTAAAGGTTGTTTTTTTTTTAAATGTAATAATAAACATGTCATACTTACAGTTGTGCTCATAAGTTTACATACCCTGGCAGAATTTATGATTTCTTGGCCATTTTTCAAAGAATATGCATGATAACCCAAAAACTTTTCTTTCACTCATGGTTAGTGTTTGGCTGAAGCCATTTATTATCAATCAACTGTGTTTACTCTTTTTATATCATAATGACAACAGAAACTACCCAAATGACCCTTATCAAACGTTTACATACACCAGTTCTTAATACCGTGTATTGCCCCCTTTAACATCAATAACAGCTTGAAGTCTTTTGTGGTATTTGTGGATAAGGCTCTTTATCTTCTCAGATGGTAAAGCTGCCCTTTCCTCTTGGCAAAAAGCTTCCAGTTCCTGTAAATTCTTGGGCTGTTTTGCATGAACTGCACGTTCGCGATCTCCCCAGAGTGGCTCAATGATATTGAGGTCAGGAGACTGAGATAGCCACTCCAGAACCTTCACTTTATTCTACTGTAGCCAATGATAGGTTGACATGGCCTTGTATTTTGGATCATTGCCATGTTGGAATGTCCAAGTACGTCCCATGCGCAGCTTCCTGGCTTATGAATTCAAATGTTCCTCCAGTATTTTTTGATAACATACTGCATTCATCTTGCTATCAATTTTGACCAAATTTCCTGTGCCTTTGTAGCTCACCTATCCCCAAAACATCAGCGATCCACCTCTGTGTTTTGCAGTAGGAATGGTGTACCTTTCATCATAGACCTTTTTGACTCCTCTCCAAAGGTAGCGTTTATGGTTGTGGCCAAAAAGCTAAATTTTGGTCTCATCACTCCAAATGACTTTGTGCCAGAAGGTTTAAGGCTTGTCTCTGTGCTGTTTGGAGTATTGTAAGTGGGATACTTTGTGGCATTTGCGTAGTAATGGCTTTCTTCAGGCGACTCGACCATGCAGCCCATCATTCTTCAAGTGCCTCCTTATTGTGCATCTTGAAACAGCCACACCACATGTTTTCAGAGTCCTGTGTTTCACCTGAAGTTATTTGTGGGTTTTTCTTTGCATCCCGGACAATTTTCCTGGCAGTTGTGCCTGAAATTTTAGTTGGTCTACCTGACCGTGGTTTGGTTTCAACAGAACCCCTCATTTTCCACTTCTTGATTAGAATCTAAACACTGCTGATTGGCATTCTTAATTCCTTGGATATCTTTTTACATCCCTTTCCTGTTTTATACAGTTCAACTACCTTTTCACGCAGATCTTTTGACAATTATTTTGCTTTCCCCACGACTCAGAATCCAGAAACCTCAGTGCAGCACTGGATGAAAGATGCAAGGGTCTGTCAGGAGTCCAGAAACTCATTGACCTTTTATACACACACAGTAATTACAAGCAAACAGATCACAGGGGAGGATGGTTACCTTTAATAGCCATTAAAACCCCATTTGTGTGCATGTTACCAGGCCAAAATCACCAGTGTATGTAAACATTGGATCAGGGTAATTTGGGTAGTTTCTGTTGTCATTATGATTTAAAAGAAATAAACACAGTTGATTGATAATAAATGGTTTCAGCCAAACACTAACCATGAATGAAAAAAATGTTTTTGTGTTATCATTCATATTATCTGAAAAATGGCCAAGAAATGGCCAAGAAATCATAAATTCTGCTAGGGTATGTAATGTTATGAGCACCACGGTACCTGTGCAATGGTTTTGCATAGAGCAGCCCAAATCCTCTTCTCCTGAGGTCCCCCACTGGTGCTCCTGGCTCTTCCTCTTTGGCAAGTGCCCCCATAGGAAGCTGTTTCCTATGGGAGCACTCATGCAGGCTCGCTCCTGTGCCGCCTTGTCTGCACTCATTGACACAGATCGAGTGGCTTGGCCCCACCCACCGGTCCTCATCACAGCATTTGATTGACAGCTCCTACTGCTATCAATCTGCCCAGAGAGTAGGGACAGAGTGGAGAGAGCCTCAGCTCTCATGCACAGCACTGGATCATGAATGGGCCCAGGTAAGTATAAGAGGGGGGGGGGAGGATTCTGTTACACAGAAGTTTTTTTTACCTTAATGCATAGAATGCATTAAAGGATAAGTCCACCTTTTAAAAAAATAAATAAATGCACATCTATTTGCAGGTAATAAAATGTGCATTTTTTAAATTTATTTTTTATTGGGAGCCTGGAAAGCATTGCACCCATGATCTGCTGATCATGGGTGTAATGCTTTCCAGGCTCCCACAAAAAATAATTTAAAAAAATGCACATTTTATTACCTGCAAATAGATGTGCATTTATTTACACACAGAGCACTTACAGGTACGTTGTACGGCCAAGCAGTTACACATTAACAGAAAGCATCAATGAACTACTACAGTGTTCAACAGCACCGTGGTAGTTCATTGAGAACTACAAGTCAACTGCCGCAAAGGCTGCTGGACCTTGTAGGTTTCAATTCACAGATGTATGAGAATGAGTGATGCGGGCGGGCGGAGCCCCGCTCAGCTGCATTCTTTGTGGTGTGTGGAAGAGAGCGAGGGGAGAAAGGGATACCCCACCACCTGCCATATCTGGGAGCCAGGGTGGTGCAGGGGCGGGTGGATTTGTAACATGTTACATCTTACACCCTGAACTTATCCTTTAGGCTCCGTTCACACCTAGGCATCCCGAATCGCAGGCTGAATCGCTGCAATCCCGGATAACGGCAAATTGCAGGACGCGAGAAGTCAAAAAGCACTTAGGTTGATGTAACCATCCAGCAAAACAGATGAACCCAGGATCTTGCAGCTTCTCCTGTGGAAGAGCACACAGGATGTGTGGATCACATCCAATTGAATCCCTTTTCATCTTTTCACCTTGTTTTTTGCACTGAGCTTATTAATATGGGCATTTTGTTTACTATTGTATGGTGAATGAAATTGTTTTGTTATTTTTGTGACACTATTGTTAATATTGTATACTAATACTTTTTTTTGCATATTAATTTATCTTCACTTTTATCTTTGCATTATGATGATATACATATTTTTAGATTTTTCTATGCTCTGATATTTTGATATACATATGCATATTTTGATCTGATTTCTATGCTCATATTCAGTTTTTTCTATGGTCTATAACCATTTGTATCTTGTGGTGTACTAGCTGCTTTTCTTTTTGAAAAGACGTTAATTTTGATTCCATTTTACCCTGAGGTAAGCCAGGCATACTTGGGTGATAAGGATGAAGACTTAGGCACTTGCATTTAAAAAATAAATCTTTCTGGGCAGTAAAACTGTGACAGAAAATTTTAAGTTGCATACTGTTCTATAATTCTTCTTTTTATTTGCATTATCAGTAAAAAAAAAAAATTCAGAACAAGCTTTCAGAAATCAATCCCTTTCTTCTGGGGCTAGGCCCAAGCATTACTGATACTCAAAAGTTCAGAAGCACTACTTGGACCTGGAAGAAAGGGGTAGACCCCTGAAAGCTTGTCCAGGAAAAGTAACTGTGAATGCAATTAGACAAGTATTATGAACAGTACCTAAATGTGTTATTGTAAGTGCACTAATATGGCTATCATCACCTTACATAATTGTCCCTAAAGCCCCGTACACATGATGAGAAAACCATATGAAAAATTCAGCTTTCTATGTGATCGTACGATAATCCGAACATTAGTACACAGCTTTCGAGGGCCGATCAGGACAGGTCGTGAGAAATTAGCCAAAGGGACGTACACAAAGATTTTTGGCGTACAATTTCTGAACAAACGATATCTGTGTGATCAGTACAGTAATCGTCCAAACAAAAATGTTTTACCAATACTGCGCATCATCGGAAACACGAAAATTACCCAGGCAAATGCACCAAAAATGCTCCAAGAATGACAATAAAAAAGTCAGTACACCATTAAGATTTTTAATGCTATAATGGCTCCCAAGACTGAAACTGCAAGTCCTGGCCCATTAATATCTTCTGTCCAGCACTCCATTTGGAATATGAGAACGCGCAAATGGATGAGAGAACAAATGGAGCTGCGCAGAGCATTTCAACAATTCTAGAAGACACAATGAAAATCTGTATCTATAGAATATAGGGAAAAGGCATGGCAACAAAGGGTCACACGCACATGACATTACTTCTGATACACGCTGCAATGAAGGCATGCAAAAGGGGAAGTTCTTAGGGATTGTCTGAGAAAGTTTGTCTGCTTAAGTAGCATTCTCGGATGTGACTATGAAATCGCGTGCAAAACGGAAATTACGAAAGATCAGTCGTACAATTTTCTCATCATGTGTATGGTTGCTTTAAGAACAACTACTGTATGTCTTTGGTACAACTGTCCTTTCAATACTTGCTCCCTGCTGACATAATCTAACACTTACCTTGGCCCGCATTCCAGTGATCTTCACTGTGCTGCTGTGCCTGCAGCCACACAGACTTTCTGCAGAAATCATCCCTGCTGGGTCCTCTGCATTCTGTGCATGCGAGCAATGGCCCCTTTCACGCCATCTCATACTCATGGCTGCCGGGAGTGGCCCTTCAAAGTACTGCTCTGTCCATAGAAATGAATGGTTGCACATGCTTAGGAAAAGGACCCGTTTAGGAGAAAATTTGTGCAGGCCTAGACAGAGCGACATTGTAAAGACTTCTGTAACGGGGCCAAGGTAAGTGTTAGACAGGGTCAGCAACACTCAGGGGGTGTGTGTGCGAGAGGGAGTGGGTATTTAGAGGACAACTGTACCAAAGGTACAGTGTCCTTTAAAAACGTTCCTGTGTTTTACAAATTTAGTAAAAAAATGTTTGAAAGCACACAGACTGGTATCACTACAGCTAAAATGTTTACAAGCTGTGGGCCACCGGCACTTACAGCAGTATATTCACAAGTATTATTACATGGTAAATTCAACAACTTTAACTGTAAATTTGCCACCCACCCAATCACTGTGATGGGGTCCTGAAAAAAGCTGCTTGGTGTCTGTGAGTTCTCCATTTGCGTTTGTCCCAGCGGCAAAGTAGGAGCATTTTGAAGGTACGCCTGAAGGAGCGATTGCAGAGTGCATAACACATTGGGTTGACAGTACTGTTCACATAGCATAGCCAGTAACCCAACTCCCATAGTTTAGTTGGAATGCAGTCCTTGCAGAATGTGGAGACTAGCACCATAATATTATAAGGAGTCCATGTCAAAATAAATGCCAACAATATAGCACTTAGAGTCTTTGCTGCCTTCTTTTCTTTAATGAGTGAATTGCTTTTCCTCTTTCCGTGTCGGGTTTTGTCAATCTTGGCTTTAATAATAGTTGATGGTAAAGCTAAGGCCTGGGACTTGGATGGTTTCCTAGATACCTCCTGCTTTCCTCCATTGGCTTCATTTTCAGTGTCCCCTCTTCCAAGAGTATCATTAGAACCACGAGAACCTGTGGGTGTCCCAACTACTGAGCTGACCATAGGTAATCGCATAACAGCAGAGCAAATGCTTTTCATCTCATAGGGGTTTTCATCTCCATCAGAGGAAGAGGACACAGAATCTGCAGAAGCAGCATCTTCCATGGTATTCCAGCTTCCATTACTTTTATGCTGAGGATAGCTTCTGAGCGATGGGCTGGCAGCAAGTCTATTAGGAAAACAGCAAGTTCTCCTCACCCTTGGCACAGATGTCTGTGATCTTGGTAACCGTTCCGATTCTCCCATGCCACTGCTACTGCCACTTCTGACACTGCCCACGGGCCGGACAATGTTTTCTGTCTCAGAACCCTGTAGGCCTGCCAGCTCCCTGCTTCTGTTCTCTGTCTCTCTATAAATCCTCCAATACAGTATAATCATGATAGTAACTGGTAGATAGAAGGCAGCGATGGCAGTGCCAAATGTAATAGTGGGTTCTGACAAGAACTGAATGTAACAAAATCCAGGCTCCACTGTCCTCTCCCCCACAATATACTGCCAGCATAATATAGCAGGTGCCCACAAGATGAAAGAGATAACCCATGCTAATCCAATCATGATGGCAGCTCGTCTTGGTGTTCTCTTAGCCCTGTATGTTAGGGGCCGAGTTATAGAAAAATAACGGTCAAAGCTAATAATGAGCAAGTTCATTACAGAAGCATTGCTTGCAACATAATCTAGCGCCAGCCACAGGTCACAGGAAACATTGCCAAGCGCCCAGCGTCCCATTATAATGTAGGTGGTATATAAATTCATTGATATTGCACCAATGATGACATCAGCAACGGCTAAACTAAGAATGAAGTAGTTGTTGACAGTTTTTAGGTCACTGTTCACTTTGAAAGCCAGGAAAACCAGTACATTTCCAACCACGGTGATGAATGAAAGGATTCCTGTTGTAATGACAATTAACACCACCTCCCAGATGGCATGTGCTCCAAATGGGTTATGGTATGGTGGCTCTGTAGAATTTGTGGTCAGCGGGTCAATGGTAGTATTGTTCATGATTAGAAGCCAGGTAGTCACCGATTCTTGCCCAGCATTCTGATGAAAGGCTAACATGACATCTTCCAAAGAAGCTTGGTTGAGGGTCACTTTTATCCAAGCCTTTTAAATCCACACCACAGCAGTAAAATTCTGCAAGAAGAAGAAAAGCAGAAGTCAGGATTATACAGGGACATGGATTATGAATTGTAAATCTGTAAAACCTTTTAGAAAGAACATGGGAGTTGTCAGTAAACTGTAGACTTCTATGAGGAGCACAAGGTAAACACATTACAGGGAAGCATACTGAAGAAACCAAATAACCTACTATGTTCACTTTCATATGTGTAGTGTAACTGTATAGAGGTTTACTGTATTTCATCTGCATCTTACTCTCATCTTTACAACTTTGGCTGTTTGTCTCTGTGTCTCATTACTTCATTCTGTGCCGCTCACCCGCCTCTCTCTTTCTGCTACGTGTGTCTCTGTAATCTGTAACTAAACAAAGACGGATTTATGATCTCTGTTGTTTGAGTGTTGGAGGAAGGAGTTGTGTTGCTGAAGGAATCACCTCCACCCCTTGTACCAGGAAAGTAGGGGAGACAGAAGTGGTTGGACAGGTTTAGTTTTAACAAGTAAAACAATTATAGAAGGCGGAAGCAAAAGAAAGAGGAAAACAAAACTATGTAGGTAATACTGTACGTAGTATGCAAACCATATGTTACCGAAAGACCTCCTTTCCTTGGCAGCCACTTCCTAAAACTCCTCCTACCATTTCATCTTTCCTACCTGTGTATTTTTTATGACTCCATCTGTCTTCTGTTGGGGAAAATTATTTTCTTATATCACAATATCTTTTGCAAATCTGCGATTCAGATTATTGCACAGAATTTACTCTGCAACCTCCAAATATCTATACAACAACCTATCCTTTAAGTTAAGGATACTAATAAATAAGCTGACAAATGTAAGCTATGGCAGCAATCTGAGCATCTCTCACAACAACTTGACCAGTTAACCGCAGTTTAATAGCACTTAAAATTACTGTACTTGTATCATAAAGAAAGGTGTTCTGATACACTGGCAAATCTCTGAAGTTTATTGCTGACAGTTTGCATCTCTTCATAGAAAAGGGAATGGAGGGCATGCTGTTTGAGTTAGGATGGGAAGGGCTCTTCCCATCCATCTTTCTCATTGGGAGATCTGCCCTTAATATCTTCAGTCAGCTATCACAAGCGGGTTTTCATAATGGTTTCAAAAAGTTTGAGAACTACTAATTCCTGTATGGATTTGCAATGACATTTACTCCAGGTGTATCTCATTATGCTTGCATCTGAATACTATTCCTCTGAATGTGTATTGCATACACTTTTTAGCTTGCTGCAAAATTTCTGTTACTGGTGCTATGATATTCCGTACTATATAATATTCAATTTTCTTTGTTCATGAATTCATATTTGACCTAATTATTACAAGTAACATTGTGTTATTTTTCTGAGTTTATTGTAAGCATAAGGGCCCTTTCAGACGCGTGGACCGTATGTCCATTTTTCATCCATCCATTTTCGGATGAAATACGGACATACATGTATCCCTATGGGATAGCGGATGTCAGCGGATGAACATCCGCTGACATCCGATCTCATCAGTCTCCGCTATGCTCCGTTTCTGAAGACAGAGGAAAATCCTATTTTTCCATCCGTCTGTGGATCGGATTGGATGAACACGGACAGACGGTCTGTGTTCATCCAATCCCCCCATAGAGGAGAGCGGAGATCTGACTGGTCCGTCTCTGCACAGTGTGCAGAGATGGGCTAGTCATCCACCGGCTCAACGGGGATCAACGGAGCGATCCCCGCTGAGAAAGCGGGTGTTTTAAAACGGATCTTCACGGGATCCGCCTGTGTGAAAGGACCCTTACTGAGCTTTAATCATCTGCATTTTCAGGTCAATATCTGTGTGGCATTTTTACATGAAATTAGGTATAGTAATCTACCTAAAACCCAGTAAACTGCCAACAACAAAGGCAAATAAAACCACAGACATCAAAACCACAGTTTATTACATAACAATTTCCTTGTTCCATACAATGAAACTACATTTTACAAATCTGTTTTTCAGAATCCTTAGCAACATGATGTTACCTAACTTTAACTAATTCTTTAGAATATTTGCAGTGCTTCTTGGATTGAAATGTACTGGAGATAATATAAAGTCAAAAAGTCTACGTAAGTTACTTTACCTATGTTTATATATACATTTTATATGATATTTTGCCGGTTATTGCTATCCATTTTGCCCTTTTCAATTTCCCACTCTGATAACTGACCTATCTACACGCAATATGTTGTGTAGACTACAGAGGAGATAGGGCAGGAACATGAATGATTTACCTTTGAAAGACCTTTGGGTTATTTCAATTAGTTGGGCCAAGGCCTAGCTTAATAAGGGTCTGCAGGAAAACATTGAGGAATCCCTGGTCTAAAGAATCAAAGTTTGATGATTACAAGTTTCTGGCATCTAGAGTATGGCTCACACAGACAATACGCAGGCATTACACAAGGGAATAACCTTGCATTTTCAAAAAATCTAAAAGTAGAACTCTGGTAGGTTGTATACCTCGTACAATTTTTTTGCTGTACCTTAAGTCGACGCTCACACCCAGAAGTAGCAATCAACCAGTTAAAAGACTGATGCTTTATAACAGTACATATATCTGCATTTGGGTATCCGTTTATCAAACTGAGATCAGCGGCGATCCCGAGTCTCGCCGCTGATCCCAGGTCATAAACAGTTTATGAAACTGAGGTAATCAGCGGAGAACATGTTCTCCACTGATCATCGCAGCACAGTGAGAATCTGTAACTGACTGTCACGGCCAGTTTATGAAGGTGCCATCTCGGCACCTCACTGGCGATCTGTGACAGAATTCTCACTTTCTGATTCACCAGCTCAGAGGTGGAGAATCAGAGAGAAAAGCGCAAAGCTGGCTGAGTATTCTGGAGGAAGAAGGAAGTGTTTTGACTTCCTTCTTTCGCCCACGAGCAGCCATACAGTCAGAGCACATCTTCCCCACCATTTCACACCCCAAAATGAGCAGGTTAGGAATTTATAGTGTATACATGTATTCTACCTGCATTAAAATGCTATTATTAAAGTCATTTTTATATAATTTTTAATTCATTAGTAAAAAAAAAAATTGTAAACCCTAAAAACAATGTTTTTTAATAATTAGGTTAATGTATATTGTGTAGGGGGAATGTAACTATTATTTTATTAATATGTTGTGTGTAATGTGTGGTGATTCGTGTTCAACTTTGGTATTTTTCACTTCCTATTACTATAATCCCGCAACATTGCACGAGATTACAGTGAGAGGAGCCGTTCTCAGAAGTTCCCGGCATTTGTAGATCGCTTCTCAACTCCACATGAGAAGCGAGCTACAAAGCATGATAAACAGGCACTCAGAGGAGAGCGATCTCGTCTGAGAATGCCTGAGAACTGAATAGCGGTATTTTACCGCAGTTTGATAAACGGACACCTTGATCTGTTCTTGCATCTATACTGGTGATGGGTGATCAACTGGTGATGGGTGATGGGTGATCAACTGGTCACTGAGAAGTTCTGCTATAGTACACTTTGTATACCTGAGGAATTGAAAGAGGCTGCATCTGTGCTCAGGCTGGACCTCAGCAATGGCTAGACTGAACCTTATGGGTAACTGGCTGTAGTCATATTATTCATTTAGAGGAGAGTTTTGAATTTCGTAGGCCTGTGTAGAAGTTAACAAGGACACTATTAAAGTCTGTAATCACATAATGATGCTGTTTTCCCTCTTATTAGCTTACTGTGGAAAGAGCAGACTTTAACCTCACATCACATACACCTGCTGCAGGCCTAGGGCATGTTAAACTTAATTCACAGTGGGCTCAACTGAGTGGAATTAACCTTTAAGTGAATGACATTTTATTTGTTATGGGACACAGCTACTTAAAGCCCAATTCTGGAAAACCACTACAGGGAGGTAAAGGGGGAGTTAGGCTTTCATGACAGAAAAACATTATAGCAGTTTGCTAATAAACATTATAGTAAATATTGCAGCCTGGGGAAATCATCTAAAACAGTGTAGCCTTTATCAACTGGAAATATCTGTGCCCTCATTAAGTCTAAATTGTTAAAACACTGAGTCATTAAAGAAATGATAGAAAGGGATTCAAGTAGCACAAAAATCACAGATTTGATGTGCCTGGCCCAGAGAGCCTGGGAAATTGTCTGTTTCTCTTCTTTGCCATCTATGTTCCATTGGAGAGCCTCCATTCACTTCCTGTCTAGTAGCCAAGACAGGAAGTGAGACAAAATCGCTCCAAAATCAGGGAATTCCTGGTTGTCACCAGGGTCGATAGAACTAGTGTCCCCATTGGAAAATTGCTCCTCTAATATTATTCTGGGGGCAGCCCAAAATGTGGGACTTTCTTTCACTTTCACTCTTGATGATAACGGTAAACAGAACAAAATGAGAGGGTGAGGGCACAGAAAGCAAAAAACTGACAAGTGTTCTAATCCCTATCCATTGTGTAAAAAAAAATATATATAACTTTTGCCTTTAGTTATACTTCAGGCCCCGTTCACATCGGCGTGATTTGACATGCAATTTGACAGGTCAAATCGCATGTCAGATTGGGCCTATTACCAGCAATAAGAGCGTCCCAATCGATGCTGACTTTGCGGCACTGCACCGATTTCCAAATGTAGTACCTCCACTACTTTTGGCAACTTCAGGGGCGATTTCAATAGACATCTGTGCATTAACCCGCACAGATGTCCTTTAAGTCGCCCCCGAAGTCAGACTGAAATGCGGCGTTGAAATCGTGCGAGTTCAGATAAATTTGCACGATTTAAAAGCCTTAGGGAACTTGTGGCCAGATATGGACATTCAAGTACTTACATATTAAAGCTGAACTCCAGGAATTCAGCTCCTTTGTAAAAAGTGAAGGCGCACAATGAGATAAATCCAATGGGGTGCATGACACCTCCTGGACTTATCTCTATTATTTACAAATGACAGGCTTATTGCACTCCCAGAAGACAGATAATGCTGTAGCTTCGGAAGCCTGACGCAGAATCCTCTGTTTTCTGGCATCTTCAACAGTAGTGTCGCTGCAGCTGCTATGCCTGCCCCTCTCCTCCTCCTGCCCAATCACAGAAGTGAACTCATTCACAAAATACAAAGACTTCCGTGAATGGGCAGCAGTGGGGGTGGGGGTTGGGGGGCCATAGCTGCTCTGTGTGCTTCTCTCCTCTCACAGCTCACAGTGTATCTTCCAGGGGAGCCATAAACATGTCATATCTAAATAGTATAGATAAGCCCAGGAGGTGGCATGCACATACTTGGACTTAAAGCAGATTTTCATCCCAAAATGGAACTTCTGCTTTTTGGAATCCTCCCCCCCTCCGGTGTCACATTTGGCACCTTTCAGGGGGAGGGGGAGCAGATATCTGTCTAATCCAGGTATTTGCTCCCACTTCCGGGCATAGATAGCCGCAGTAGCCGCGTCTATCTACGCCATGTCCGGCCCCTCCTCCTTCCCCCCCGCTGTCTTCTGGAAGACACACAGGTCCCAGAAGACAGCAAGGACCAGTGAGGACGAGCAGCACGACTCGCACATGTGCAATAGGGAACTAGGCTGTGGAGCCGCAAGGCTTCACTTCCTGATTCCCTTACCGAAGATGGCGACACCTCCACCCAAGAGCCGAGGGACAGATCAGCTTCAGGTGAGGACACCGCGGGTGCCCTGGACAGGTAAGTGTCCATATTTTAAAAGTCAGCAGCTGCAGTATTTGTAGCTGATTACTTTTTTTTTTTTCAGCTTTAACTCATAGTGTGCCTTCACTTTTTACAAAGTGGTTGAAATATTGGAATTCAGTTTTAAAACAAGCACTCACTGATCTATGTATGATCAGAGGTCAGTGAAAGCTTATTTGCTAATTTTTAAGATTTGTAAATACTTGAATTAAGTGCCCATAGCCCAGTCACAGATTCACTTAAAGGGTTCCGAAAATTATGACCGGGGGCCGCCAAATCTTTAATTTTGGTCTACCTATTGACCGTGGTCAGGTGACAGGTAGACCGTGAACAGGTCCCTGCCTTCTAGGTGCTGGTCTTTCCCCCCCCCCCTCCAGCCTCCTCCACCATGCCTCCTCTGTTGTTGTCATCAATGCACAGCAGAGAGTGGGAGGCAGCATAGCTCAGGACAGAGGGCGAGAGGAGGAGCTGGCCAAATTAACTTTTCAAGTTACCTGCAGGTGATTGGTTGCTAGGACACATGGCGGTCCTAAGCAACCAATCATCAACTTGTTAATATGAAAAATAATTCTGCCAGCTCCCGCTCCCACCTTACATCAAGAGCTGTGCTACCTTCCACTCTCTTCTCTGTGTACACAGGTAGGACAGTGCTTATGTGCGGGGGTAATGTTAAGGAAGCAGAGGACACTGCTATGGGACACTGCTATGGGAAGGAAGGAGGGGGGCAGAGGACATTGCTATGGGGGAAAGGGGGGCAGAGGACCCTACTGTGTGTGTGTGTGGGGGGGGGAGATGTGCTGGGTGGTAAAGGACAATGCTATGGGGGGAAGAGGACACTACTGTGGGTGGAGGTGATGTGAAGGGGGCAGAGGACACTGCTATGGGCAGGGCCACCCCCATAGCAGTGTCCTCTACCGCCCTGCACATCCCCCCCCCCCCCAGTGACCTCTTCCCCCCCATATAGCAGTGTCCTTTACCGCCCTACATATCACCCCCCCACAGTAGTGTCCTCTGCTCCCCCCTTTCCTCCACAGCAGCAACCTCTGACCCCCATTTCCCCCATAGCAGTGTGCTCTGCCCCCCTCTTCCCTCCCATGGATGGGTATTTAAAAAATCTGAATTCCCAGCAAGTGGCTGGGGATTTGGATTATACCCTCCCCCCTCCCCCCTACCCTGGTGCCCTGGTTGTCTAAGCAGCTTTATGCTGGCTCCCAGCATAAGGCTGCTTAAGCATCCGCCTTAGGGCGCCAAGGTAGGGAGGTGAGTGGTAAAAGCCACTTGCTTGAAATTCTGATTTTTAAAATACTTGCCTTCTGATGATCCCCTTTATTTTCCTCCTGATCCCCTTTATCTCCCTCCTGATCCTCTTTATCTCCCTCCTACCAGCATTCAGCTGCTGCAGGAGGAAAATCCAGGGGATCTATTCCAGTAAATGCCTCCCCCACTGCCCCTCCTGTCCTTGTTTCTCTTTTTTTCTGCTACCGGCCCCCTGTGTGCTCTCATTTCAGGAAGGACAACAACCAACAGGGCTCCTAAAAAAATTGTAAAAAATAATAAAAAAATGTAATTGTAAAATATAAAAACTACTGACACCATCCACTGCCCTACTGACACCGTCCACTGCCCTACTGACACTATCCACTGCCCTACTGACTGACACCATCCACTTTTAAGGTAGGCTAAGTTTGTATTTTTACAGTGACATTTGTTTTATTAAAATTTTCTATGTTTTCCTTACTATTTAGTTAGGCCTTGCTAGTTAATTTCTTTAAAAAAATGGCACCTAACCTCCGTGATCTTTGATCTCTTTCATGTTGTTCAGGTACATCTCCATCTCTCAAAGGTTGCCTACCCCTGATCTAGACTGTTCTGCCAAAATAAGAGCATACATAAAAATTAATTAAAATTCCAGGACTACATTAGAGCCTCTACTGTAACTTTCATCATTCTTTCCTGCCTGCAAATACTGTACCAATCTGCCGACAAATGTTCAAAGTAGTAGCCATCGATAAGTACATATTTCTGCTTCGTTCTTCCCTGGAAAGTGAGTAGCAATGTATAATGACTTCCAAGGCATACTCATTATGTCATAACTTTCTGCTGCTACACATAAGGTCACAATTTCACATCAGAATGGTAGATATCAGCTTCCTTTTATTGTTCCAAGAACATTGATCAAACAACTTCTCCTCCTCAGAAACAAGCTAGTTGAGGTGAATAGTGTGTTATATTCCCAGGCAAACAAGAGGTTACAAAGTGTTCTGGCTCTGCGGAGTTCTGGTTTACTCTCCCCTCCCCCCTTTACCAGTGTAGGTAAACAGGTGATCTTGGGGCAAACAGCGATAGGAGACAGGTGTACACAGGACAGGCACGCAAACAGCTAGTAACTACAACACTGAAATCTATAGAGCGTTGCATCGCTTAACCTTTATTATGCCAAAGTCCTGGACACATTCCATTAACCTTTACTTTCCCTAATGTCCCCGAGTTCGACTAGTTAATACATAAGTTATACCTTGTAAATTAATCTTGCTTTTCATAGCTGTAGTTCACGTTATTTCATACACATGTAGTTTGATCTATCACACTCTGTCATTTAGAGCTGAAGTTTCTGTATGATTTTTTTTCAAGTACTCGCCGATACCGATTACCCATACGTTTATTTTTAATGTCATGTGACAGTGGACTGTATCAGTAGTTTTTTATTTATTTGTTTTTTACTATTTTCATCTGACATCTCCCCTTTGAGACAGAGAAAGGGACTGAGGGCACAGATTCCCCAGTCCCTTTCTCTGCAGCCTCAGCTGCACTGAAAATGAATGGACAGGAGACAGTGGCTCCTCCCTATTCATACACTGAGACATCGTAAATAGAGATGCAAATTCAGTTATGAATGGACAGTCAGTGATCACTGACTGTGCATTCAGAAAAGGAAGGAGCAGATTTACCAGCTCCTTCCTCCGCTCTCCATCCTGACAGATCCGGGACAGGGGGGGACAGGAGGAGGACAGAGGGGGACCAGAGAAGCAGGGAGGAAATGGCTGAGGACCTGAGAAGCAGGGAGGACATGGCCGGGGACCGGAGGAGCAGGGAAGGCATGGTGGGGTACCGGAGGAGCATGGAGCGGCGATGGGGGGAGTTACAAGCACTAATCTCCCTGTACAGATTTCAATAAAGCAGCTGAAAGCTGGAGGGGGGGGGGGAAGCAGCTGCTTTTTCTAAAATCTAAGGAGATCGGTGCTTGTGACTCCCCCCACCCTGACTGCCCGGATTCCGGGTGAAGCATTGGAGCGTTTTCACACAAGTACTCCTGCAAATGCTCGGTATCGGCACCGAAACTAGTATCGGTATCGGTGCAACCCTAGCTGTGACCAATGCACATCTCATATCTGACTAATCCATGTAGAAAATGCAAATCACTGTAGTAGTCACTGCTATTACAGTGATAGCAGCAGTCTTCCAGGTCCAGTGCCGAGTGACTGCTCCTCTGCATGGTAACCACAGGGGGCACTTGCTCGCCACTATCACCATTCAGAGAAAGCCTTACATTTTTTCATTGCTTGCCAGGAGTTTTCTAATTGGATGTCCCCACCCGCTTCTCCACCTTGTCCAACCAGAGAATGCCTTGTATCCAGTAAAAAATGCAAGGTTTTCTCTGTATGGTGGCAGTGCTGAAAAAGCGACCCCCTGTCAGGGCCGGACTGGCCCACTGGGAGACCGGGAAAACTCCCGGTGGGCCGGCTGCCTCTGGGGCCGCTGTGAGGGCAGTGGCGCCTGAAAAAAAAATGCCGGCCGGGCCGGCCGACATGCAACTGCGCATGCGCCAGCGCAGTTCCGAGACTAGCCGTGCTCGGGAAAGCCCGTCTACGCTCGGCAAGTTCCGGAAATGCGGGCGCATGCGCAGTGACACGATGGCGCCGAGCGGCGCCATTTTTAAAAGTTTAGCCGTAGCGTGCCGGCCAGACTCTTCCTTCCTACGTCCCCCGCAGCCTCTGAATGCCTGCCCCCCGCAGCCTCTGACCTCCTGTTTCCCCTGCAGCCTCTGACCTCCTGTCCCCCCCTCCGCAGCCTCTGACCTCCTGTCCCCCCTCCGCAGCCTCCTGTCACCCCTCCGCAGCCTCCTGTCCCCCCCTCCGCAGCCTCTGACCTCCTGTCCCCCCTCTACAGCCTCTGACCTCCTGTCCCCCCCTCTACAGCCTCTGACCTCCTGTCCCCCCCTCTACAGCCTCTGACCTCCTGTCCCCCCCTCTACAGCCTCTGACCTCCTGTCCCCCCCTCTACAGCCTCCGACCTCCTGTCCCCCCCTCCGCAGCCTCTGACCTCCTGTCCCCCCCTCCGCAGCCTCCTGTCCCCCCCTCCGCAGCCTCTGACCTCCTGTCCCCCCCTCTACAGCCTCTGACCTCCTGTCCCCCCCTCTACAGCCTCTTACCTCCTGTCCCCCCCTCTACAGCCTCTTACCTCCTGTCCCCCCCTCTACAGCCTCCGACCTCCTGTCCCCCCTCTACAGCCTCCGACCTCCTGTTCCCCCCTCTACAGCCTCCGACCTCCTGTCCCCCCCTCCGCAGCCTCCGACCTCCTGACCCCCCTCCACAGCCTCCGACCTCCTGTCCCCCCCTCCGCAGCCTCCGACCTCCTGTCCCCCCCTCCGCAGCCTCCTACCTCCTGTCACCCACCTCCAACCTCCTGTCCCCCCCTCCGCAGCCTCCTGTCCCCCCCTCCACAGCCTCCGACCTCCTGTCCCCCTATCCGCATCCTCTGACCGCCTGCCCCCCCTCCACAGCCTCCGGCCTCCTGTCTTCCCCCTCCGCAGCCTCTGACCTCCCCTGTACCATTCGCAGCCTCTGACCATCTCTTGTCTTATATCACGTCTGGAGAGGAGTCAAGAGTGGGAGTGCCGCCAGGATGGGGGTCATGGGAGAAGTCAGACATGTATGGACTGTGGAGAGGAAACTATGGGATAAAACCAAAGCCACCAAGCTGGAGCCGAGTGACTGAGCCCTGCACTGTGCACCTGAGAGGAGGTCAGTGACAGCGCCGCCAGGCCAGTCTGAGGGGGGAGTCAATACAATAATGTAAGGGGGCACTGATAAAGGTTTCCCCCTTATATCAGTGAAACCCACTTACCTTAGTGTTTTCTTTCTGCGGAAGGTGGTCTCTGGTCACAAGAGTCCTCCCCACATTCCCAGAGTTCCCCTTTACATCATAGTCTGCAGGATTCCACCCTTCAGTGCAAGGGGGCACTCTGATGTAAAGGGGAATGCAGTGGACTCTGATATAAGTGGGGTCTCTGGTCACCAGTGCCCCCTTTATATCAGAGTGCGACCCCTTTCACACTGAGGCGCTTTGCAGGCGCTATAACGCAAAAAATAGCGCCCTGAAAGAGCCACTTCGCACACTCCAGTGTGAAAGTCCGAGGGCCTTCACACTGGAGCGCTGCGCTGGCAGGACGCTAAAAAATGTCCTGCTAGCAGCATCTTTGGAGCGGTGTGTATACCGCTCCTGCCTTTTGATATGAATGTGCACCGCGGCTATACCGCCGGAAAAGCGCATTTTGCTGGTGGTTTTAACGGCTGTTAGTGGGGATTAAAAGCGCCCCGCTAGCGTCCGAATAGCGCCGCAAAATTGACGGTAAAGCGCCGCTAAAATTAGCGCCACTTTATCGCCGACGCATGGGGCTGGTATGAAATTATTTCCAGGGCTGGTTTTTATTCCCAGTCCGGCCCTGCCCCCTGTGATAACAATTCAGAAGGGCAGCCACTTGACACTGGACCCCGAAAACTGCTGCTATCTCTGTAGTAGCCCTATAGTACCCTGTTTACACAACAACGCTGGTGTGTTGTGCAGTGCATTGCAGTGCAGAAAGATGCAGCAGGAGCTGGAACTGCATGACACTGCCCAGCAGCGCCATGCAACGAACTGCAGTGCAGTGACACGAATAAAGTGGCAGTACTTGACACTGCAAATAAAGTTAAAAAAACAAAGTGAAAACAAAAACAAAAAAAACAAGTAGGGCAATATGTTAAAAATGCGTATTGAACCGCTCATGGCTGGTACTGACAAAACGGGGTAAAATGCTGCATTATACTGTGTAGGCTAGTGTACACCTAGGCATAGGTTGTACTGCCGCTGGCTTCAGCTTACCGGCTGACCTAACTACAATATATTTTTATTTTCTGTAATTGCAGAGCAGTTTACAGCCTCTTTAAATACAACCCATTAACAATTTTGACCTGGTTTTCCAAGCTAGGGAGGCTGCTAATGAAAATTACCTGTTATTTTGGGCTACACTTCCACAACAGTTTATTGTTTGTGCCCTCTTTTAAAGAAAGCCCACAAGGAGAAAACACATGGGCTGCCATTGATGAACTCTCCTTTTAAAAATGCTAGTTTCCTCTGCCTGTTAATCCTAATGCCGCATACACACGATCATTTTTCCCGTCGGGAAAATTGAATTTTTTTTTTTTAACAAGAAAAATGACCGTGTGTGGGCTTTTTGTCATTTTTCCCGACGGGAAAAACGGCATTAATCACGACGAGAAAAATTAGAACATGCTCAAATTTTTCTCGTCGTGATTCCCGTCGTTTTTTTCCGCTGCAGTTTTCCCATAGGGAAACACTGCCACGGAGCCCACACACGGTCGTTTTCTCGACCAAAAAAAAAAATGTCGGGAAAAACGGACGTGTGTAGGGAACCAAGCCGTTCCCTCGTATTTCCCGACGGTGTTTTCACCGTTGAGAAAATCGATCGTGTGTACGCGGCATAAGACTTCAGTACTTCCTAAATCACTGAACCAGAGCAAGTATGCAGAATATTATTCTGACGTTAGAAGGATTTCACTAGCCACATACTTGTGACTCAAAAAGTATACATTCTAGGGCCAGCTACCATTTCAGAAGGCCATTGCTGACAACTTCCATATTTCTGTTAGTACAAGTTTCCTTTGACCCCTTCCAACTCAGCATAGGCTTTAATAGGGCTTGTATTAGGGTTGCCACCTGTACGGGATTCACCCGAACATTTCGGGTTTTGAATCATGTTTCCAGGTTTCACATTATTGAATTCAGACCAGGCTGTGGCTCCCCAAGTACCTAAGATAGTCACACACAAATCTGTTGCCGTCCGAGAGCTGCAGCGGCCGTCTGGTGGCAGGTTTGGCATCACTGGAGGGCAGGGTAATGATGCCAGGAAGAGTAATCTGGCCACACACACCATTCGCTGTGGCACGCTATGCGCACCGCATTACTACTCTCCTTGGGGCACCCAAAGGTGTTCGGGTTTGGCTTGAAGAAAAGGTGGCAACCCTAGTTTGTATGCACAGGGGACAGGAAGGATTGGTAAGCATGTGACCACTGTGATTGACTGTCACAGTGGTGACATGACTGGGGGCTGGTCCTGCTGGTTACTGATCACTACTGTGGGCCTAAAGCTGTTTTTGACAGCTCAGTCTCTGTGCTGGGAGCGTGCATTAACCGCATTGTCAGCACAGAAACACTGGTCACGCATTTGTGCAGCATGTGGATGTTAAATCCCATTCTTTTTGCCACTCCACCTATGTGTTACATGGGTGGCAACAGGTTAAGATTGTACAGAATTAGAGATGTGCTGTATCCATGCTCTGCATCATCATGACATATGAAATACAAGAAGCTTCACAGGTCAGATAAACATGAAACATTAATATTATGCTGTCTTCTATCCAGTTCTAGTCTCCTTTTTACATATTTAGCTATTTCTACACTCAATTCAGATTTGAATGAGTAATCTCATGAGTGCAATGTAGTACTTATCTCTTATCAGATGATTTGGTAAGAAATGTAGGCAAAGGAAGGCAGCATGAGCACTCCATCCAAGATGAATTGCCTTGGTGCTCCATATAAAATTATTAATGTAGCAACAGGTCTAGTAGTAGGCACTCAAAGGGCTTCCAAAAATGAACAAGGAGGACTGTATAATAACGTTATTGTACTGGTGTTTCAGTGAGTCACAGACCGACTTTCTCAAGGCCTTTCAGGCTGTGACCTGCCAAAACATTGGTGCAATAAAGCTAATATAATGCCTTTTTTTTCCATTTGTGGAAGTCCTTTGAGTTTCTACTATGCCTGTTGCCCTCTCTATATTTATATAAATCTCAGAACAATTTAAAAATATTCATTGGCCCAAATCCTCCTTTATAAGTGTAGCACACGGATCCGTTACCCTGCTTACCTCCACTTGCAGAGTGGGACACACATGCCACATGCCCAGTATCCTCCATCTTGTAGAGGGTGAGCGGTGTTAATAGTTTTGGGTCCTGCAGCGAGTTACCTCTTTCCATTCTCGTCCTAGAGTGTAGGGATAAGTCTATTCTCTCTCTCTTTGAAGAAGGCCAATGTCCAGACAGTATTAAACCCAATAAAAGAGTTTATTTTACTTGCTTGCAACTTGACAGGAAAGGTTGGAGATAGAGAAAGTTGAACAGGGAGGCAGGTTCAGGCACGCGGCACTTAATTAACCTTGTCGCCACTCAAGCCTGAGTGGGTTTTGCTCACCTGGATAGTCCCCTCTCATGGTTCTAGCAGCCGGTGTGGAGCACGAACATTCACTTTAAGTTCTTTTCCTAAGGATACGATCAGGATATTAGCCTCTAAGTCCTGAACTTCCCAGCACTTGTAACACTTGAGACCTTAGGTGCCAATAGGGCACGTTACAAGGCTTTTGGCGGATAATGGAATCCTTATCTCTGACAGGTAACCAGGCCTCTCCGGAGACAGTGACTTCCTTCACCGATCCCCTGGATAGGTCCTCCCCTGGTTCCCTCTCCTTCAGAGCGGGTTACCCTCCCACGGGTACCCTGGGATTCCGCTTCTGTTGGCGTAGGCCTCAGCTAAAGTTGCTGGGCCTACCTGGAACGATGCAGCCTCGGGCTAAAGGTGCCCGGGACTGAACACACACACACGCACCCCTGGCCTGGAGGGCCAGGAGGCGCGAACTGCTCCTCGAATAATGGCGTCTACCCCTTATGTCCCCTCTCCCAGCATGCACAGCGGGTAGACCACGCCCACTCCACGGCTGCCGAGAGAGGACACCCAATAGCGCTGCAATGCCACCTGTGGTTCGACCTGAGCGACAGCGCCACCTACAGGTCACAGGGAACTGTATTGCCAGGCAACATCACAACAGAGCAGAGGCCAATTAAAAGAATTTCAACAGCCTGAGCCTAACCATTTGCTCAGGCTAGCCCCTATATTTAGGCATAGCGACCCCAGTTTTGGGGGTCCGCTACATAAGCACAGTAGAGTTGCTTTACTAAAGGCAAATCGGGTATTCGGTTTGCAGGGGAAGTTTCAATAGAGCTTAGTGAATGTGGGGAAATGTCACAATGAATACCCAAACACATGCAAGGCAAATAAAAAAACAGCATTTTAGCTTGCCATTGATTGGATGATGGAAGTCAGCTTCACCTCATTCACTAAGCTCTGGGGAAAACTCCCTTGCAAAGTGCAACTTTCCCTCCAAAATGAACAGTCTATATACCTTTAGTAAATCAACCCCACTGTGTCCTCCATAGAGGGTGAATCATTGACTGTTGTAAGGTGCCGTCAGTGACAGGTCTGCTAAGAAAGCAGAGAAAACCTTGGCTGAACCAACAAGGTGTCACTTCATTGTTGCTACCCCATTGGTAAGTGAGATTTTGTATTTGTTCCAGCAGACAAGTGTTCTCTAAAGTGAGCCTGTTGCTGAGTGACACAAACCTTTGTTTAGACCTAAATGTCACGTTAAAAAATGGAAGCTCCAGATGTGCATTAAATGGCGGCAAATTGGACTCAAACCTTTGGGCAGTGAATGTTCCTTGTAACTAGGGCAAATGGCCCAACAGATGAATGAGCGGAGAATGAGAGATGAAAAATAGCAAAAACAATAATTTGCTGCATTATAGTCCACCTCTTTAATCCGTTCTTTTCATGAGCTGGAAAACTTCTGAGAGGCATAACTGGTTGAATTATTCATTGTTTACCATCAGAGAAATAAGGTCATTCGTTTCCAGCTGAATATTTGAAAATCAGTGGCCGTATGAGAGTTAAATTCTCTCTTCGAAGGAACGTTTAAATGACAGTCACTGATGTTTGAGATCAGAAAGGGTTACAGGATATTCTGAGCAAAGAAAGTGAATGATCTGCAGCAACCACGCAGAGGAAAAGGTGTGAATGCTCTGCGGCTTTTGGAACTTGGTGGGCTAAGACTAATAAACCCTGAGCACAAACTAAAGGGCTCTTTTCAACCTGCTGGCTGAAAAGATAACCTGGTGCTCCAGACAGTCCAGTCTGACAAAGGGTTAAACAAGGAAGGGTTAAGTAATGCTCTGTTTCACACAATGACACAGTTCTGCCAGAGCATATCTTGTTTTACATGACAACCCATGTCAGCTACAATAAGAGACGCAGAGCCAGGGATAGGGACAGTCACTCTGTCACCCAATAGAGGGAGGAATTTTCTCAGCTCCTTATGACTGTTGGAAAGGACCTAGTTTCCTATTCACTGTGTCACTGTCATTCAGATTTAGAGCATCACCAGATTTCCATCCATCACCACCTTCTGTCTGTGATGCCCTGTTGCGGGAAGCACTAGTGTCAGTAACTCTACCATGCGAAAGCCACATTCCTGGCTTTCTGTTCTGCATATCTCAATATTGTGGGGTCCTCAGCCTGTGCCTAAGGGGTTAATCCATTTCTCTTGCCACACAAACTCTGTCTATAACTTATTAATGAAGATTTCAGTTCATATCAGCCTTCGCTTAGCTGCACTGTGTAATAATGCTGTTTTTTTCAGATGTTAAATGCTAAGCAGAGACTTAACACACTTCCCAGCACTCCTTTAGAGCACTCGGCCATGCAACAGCTACACTGACATCCTAATGGTTTTTTTCATTATTCAAGGCCAAGCAAGCCGGAGCAGTAGTTTTACAAATAACCATACAGTTTTGTGTGTGTGTGTGTGTGTGTCTTTTAAATGCAAATGCAAGGGTACAGTGCAAAATAACAACATTTAATGTCAAACTGGTAGTATATCCATGGCATTCATATTTTTATTTAATGGACATGCAAAGCCATCTTTCGTACAATTGTACTTTTGTATGACAAAATTGATGCTTTTATTTGATATACAGGTCCTTCTCAAAAAATTAGCATATTGTGATAAAGTTCATTATTTTCTGTAATGTACTGATAAACATTAGACTTTCATATATTTTAGATTCATTACACACAACTGAAGTAGTTCAAGCCTTTTCTTGTTTTAATATTGATGATTTTGGCATACAGCTCATGACAACCCAAAATTCCTATCTCAAAAAATTAGCATATTTCATCCGACCAATAAAAGAAAAGTGTTTTTAATACAAAAAAAGTCAACCTTCAAATAATTATGTTCAGTTATGCACTCAATACTTGGTCGGGAATCCTTTTGCAGAAATGACTGCTTCAATGCGGCGTGGCATGGAGGCAACCAGCCTGTGGCACTGCTGAGGTGTTATGGAGGCCCAGGATGCTTCGATAGCGGCCTTAAGCTCATCCAGAGTGTTGGGTCTTGCGTCTCTCAACTTTCTCTTCCCAATATCCCACAGATTCTCTATGGGGTTCAGGTCAGGAGAGTTGGCAGGCCAATTGAGCACAGTAATACCATGGTCAGTAAACCATTTACCAGTGGTTTTGGCACTGTGAGCAGGTGCCAGGTCGTGCTGAAAAATGAAATCTTCATCTCCATAAAGCTTTTCAGCAGATGGAAGCATGAAGTGCTCCAAAATCTCCTGATAGCTAGCTGCCTGAAAAGGCTTGAACTACTTCAGTTGTGTGTAATGAATCTAAAATATATGAAAGTCTAATGTTTATCAGTACATTACAGAAAATAATGAACTTTATCACAATATGCAAATTTTTTGTGAAGGACCTGTACAGTGTATGATGCTCTAGAAAAGATTATATTTGATTTCAGCTCACAAAAAATATATTTCCTGGTTTTCAATTTGAAATTCTATGACGCTGATCCTCTTTGTATATGGTGGTATGTTCTGTACTTATTCATTCAAAATTTTATTTTTTTAGCAGTATTTAAGTGGATAATGCCCCTTTTTTGAACTGATTTGCAACAAATCTGCTGACCGTATATCTGAATGAACATAACAAAGTATTAGCGTCTGTTTTGCGGTTTCCCCAACCGCATAAAATAAAGCCCAACTTATATCATGTCCTCTTTAACCACTTGCTTACTGGGCACTAAAACCCCCTTCCTACCCGGACCAATTTTCAGCTTTCAGCGCTGACGCACTTTGAATGACAATTGCGCGGTCATACAACACTGTACCCAAATTACATTTTTATAAAAAAAAATCGCACAAATAGTGCTTTCTTTTGGTGGTATTTGATCACCTCTGCGTTTTTTTATTTTTTGCGCTATGAACAAAAAAAGAATGACAATTTAAAAAAAAAAAAACAATATTTTTTACTTTTTGCTATAATAAATATCCCAATTTTTTTTAAAAACAATTTTTTTCCTCAGTTTAGTACGTATTCTTCTACATATTTTTGGTAAAAAAAATCGCAATAAGCGTTTATTAAATGGTTTGCGCTAAAGTTATAGTGTCTACAAAATAGGGGATAGATTTATGTAATTTTTATTAATAATTTTTTTTTTCACTAGTAATGGCGGCGATCAACGATTGTTATCGGGACTGCGACATTATGGCGGACACATCGGGCACTTTTGGTGCTATTTTGGGACCATTCACATTTATACAGCGAACAGTGCTATAAAAATGCATTGATTACTGTATAAATGTGACTGGCGGAGAAGGGGTTAACACTAGGGGGCGAGGAAGGGGTTAAATGTGTTTCCCTAGATGTGTTCTAACTGTGGGGGGAGGGGACTGACTGGGGGAGGTGACCGATGGTTGTCCCTATGTACAAGGGACACACCATTGGTCTCCTCTCTCCCTAACAGGACGTGGATCTCTGTGTTTACACACAGAGATCCACGTCCCTGGCCTGTGACAGCCGATCGCAGGCACCTGGCGGACATCGCGGCCGCCAGGCACGCGCATCAGCACCCGCGTGACACAGCGGGCACAGCTCTTCCGCGATGCACGCCGCCGAGGGCGCGCATTGCGGAAGTAAACAAGAGGACGTCCAGGGGACGTCCTCCCGGCAGTTCAGGTCCGCGCTGCAGCCGTCTTTCAGCTATAGCGCAGATCTGAAGTGGTTAAAGCTGAACTCCAAAATACAACTGTACATTGATCAGTGGCTACAGCCAATTGGCTACAGCTGGCTGATCAAGAACATTTTTCTAACAGTCCTGTTTGACAGAAATTGATCATTAGAGCAGGAACAGCCATAGATTGATTGAAATTCGGCCGGTCCCTGCTGAACTGCCTGAATTTCGATCCATCTATGGGCAGCTTTAGGCAATACAACCAAGCTGCCTCCCTACCCCCTGATAATTAGACCATAACAGACTAACAACAGACGGAGGCGCTAATGCAGATGTAGCCGGGTGTCGCTGGCTGTGTAATCTCCTGCCTACCCGCTCCCCCCCCACTATAAACAGTAAGCAGCTCTCTGTCTGTGCTGCTGGATGAGGGGGCTGTGTGCAGATCCCCTGCTCACCCCCTTCTCTGCTAGCAGCAGTAGTAAGTCGGTTGGCATATAGAGGAAGAAGAATGCAGCCAGCTTCTCTCCTCTATCACACTGCAGCTGCCAGGAGCAGGATTTGTACCTTCTTGCCAGCAATCAGAGGGTAGTGGACTCAGAGGCAATGGGAACATTAAAGAGGGGGACTTGCTGTGCAGAGCATCATGAGAAATGTAGTCTTAAAGATTCACTGTATAATGGAATTAAATGACTACAGGAGCCAAGAAGGAACTACAGGAACCAAGATTCCTCGCACACAAGAGGAAGAGAGAACGGAGCTTTCCCAGATAAATCTAGAGAACGCAAGGGTCTTTTGCTGAGAGGAAGCCAAGCTGCATGGACATGTTGCCTTTGCTGAGCCTGTAGAAAGACTGGGTGCTCTTGCTTGTGTTCAAAAGAGCCAAAGGACTGAGCCCCTGCTGTGCTCATTATGAGGGGCTCCCACCATCCCTGTGCTGTGCTGACTTCCTCCTGGGGATGTACCCCTGCTGTGCTCATTATGAGGGGCTCCCACCATCCCTGTGCTGTGCTGACTTCCTCCTGGGGCTGTACCCCTGCTTTTCTCATTATAAGGGGCTCCCACCATCCCTGTGCTGTGCTCATTATGAGGGGCTCCCACCATCCCTGTGCTGTGCTCATTATGAGGGGCTCCCACCATCCCTGTGCTGTGCTGACTTCCTCCTGAGCTGTACCCCTGCTGTGCTCATTATGAGGGGCTCCCACCATCCCTGTGCTGTGCTCATTATGAGGGGCTCCCACCATCCCTGTGCTGTGCTGACTTCCTCCTGGGGCTGTACCCCTGCTGTGCTCATTATGAGCGGCTCCCACCATCCCTGTGCTGTGCTGACTTTCTCCTGGGGCTGTACCCCTGCTGTGCTCATTATGAGGGGCTCCCACCATCCCTGTGCTGTGCTCATTATGAGGGGCTCCCACCATCCCTGTGCTGTGCTGGCTTCCTCCTGGGGCTGTACCCCTGTTGTGCTCATTATGAGGGGTCCGACTGCCATATGTAGAAAGGTATTTTTTGCTTTTTAAATTCATCATAATGAACGTTCGTAATTGTTACGAAAAGTTAACCAACCTAACGAAAATTCGTATTTCGTACGAATCCAAATTGAATTTCAAACACGAATTACGAAATACGAATTAACGGCTAATACGAAATGGAACGGAACGAAGCGAAACAAATTTATTGACGGCGCACATGTCTAGTATGCACACAAGAACTTTTATTTTTTTGTATTAGTTGATGCCAATACTTTAACCCTGTTTGCACCAGTTATAGCTTGGTTTAACATTGCTACAGATAAATTTCCTGCCAGCTTTTAAGTCAGTACTCAGTTCTCTAGTACAGCACTTTTAAACCTGTTTAATTGCCTGTTCATTGATTTATGCCTTGTTTAACTGCATTGCTTCAATATAACTATTTAATCCACCACCAATTGCTTGACTGATTTACTGTGTAGTGTTATAGAGTGTATCATTCTAAGGGCTAACGACTTCTTGCTGGTCCTGTGAAATCACCATACTTTTTTCCTCCTTCCAGCAGCAGTGATGGGGGAACTGGCATTCTTCAGGACTTAGTGGTGTTCAAGTAACACAGTTAAATGTAAGTATTACTTTGCACTGGAGTACTGTAAGCCCGTGCATAAAGAAGCACCCACTAGGGTAGGGTGGTATATAAGTGAAAGGATAGGCTCAGAAGAAGACATCCAGGGCTGGACCAGTGACATAGTTGGGGACAGTGCTGAAGCATGGATTATGTAAGTAAACATTGGCAATATATATTTTTTATATAATGGATATCAAGGACCGATACAGAAAAATTACTGTAAATCTACTTTAAATTTATTTTTAGTTTTTTAAACTAAAACCTGACCGCATGCATTGGTATTTTCTTCTGCAAGAAGATCAATTTTAAGGGCAGAATTTCAAACCCTGATGAAGCAAAGTTTCAACTACAGGATTTCATTTTATCAGTATTCAACAGCAAAATTCTGCAGGAAAGTGTAAACTTTATGAATTATAGAATAGTCTGAAACATCAATCAGTTAAAATGGTTGAAGTATGCAAAAAGTTGTATCGGGGTCCGCACGTGGCCCTAAAACCACAAGTTTAAAATGGCAGCTTTAGGCAGGCCATAGACGGTTTGAATCTATGCCTGTTCAGCAGGAACCGGGTAAGATCGAATCGCATGTGGGCATGAATGTTGATCGACTTGAGTTCAACAAGCCTGCCGGATTCACTCGTGATTATTGCTAGCGGCTGCTATAGCCGCTAGCAATAATCACTGTCTTCTTCATTCCGGGTTGGTTTACCCTGCCTTAGACATGTTAAAAACGTTAAAAATAAAATGTTTGCAAAATTGCTTAAAATGATGTGCACTTGTTGGAAACTACTTCAAGAAAGTACATTTCTTTTTTCAAACCAATCAAAATGAATTCAAAATAGAAAAAAAATCCACAAAAATCAAACAAAGGAAAATATCAATGTGAACAATCTCATAAGGACCACAGAGATTTTCTGTTGAACCTACACTGTTATGTATTATTTTTGCAGGGATATGCTGACAATGTGGTGGCAGCTGACAGCTAGTGACAACTTCTCTTAGATGCTCGTGTAGCGGGGTCTCTTCTAAGGCCCAGGACTACGTTACCCAGAACCCCATTCGGGCCGAGGGCGGAGGTTCCACCACAGAGACTCATGGGAGGGGTTACTTAAGTGGGAGGCAAGGCGGAGCTCGCTCTCTTGGGACACGGTGCGTCAAGTGACAAGTCATCCTGTGCGGATCGGCTGTGAAGCAAGGCCTGAAGCCTGAGGCCTTGCTTGAAGTCCGAAGAGCCTTCCACCATACTGCGGAGTCTGGGTGGATCCTTACCCGTCATGATAGGAGGTGAGTTGGATCAAGGACTCGATCGGAGGAGACGCTGTGTGCGACACACAGGAGGTGGAAGTCCCAGGCTGGGATCGCGCCTGGAGTGGTGAGCGGGCACCTGCCCATATCAATAGACTGAGTTGTGTTCAGGCCTGTAGACTGCCCAGGCCCGCTGTTCGCTCACCAGTGTTTTCTTGGGGGGTCCGGTAGCGGGACAGAGTTGAAGTATCTACCCCCCCCCCCCGTTTTGCCCTGTTATTTCAAGTTAACACCCAATGTGGATTACAAATGGTTATCTCTTTAAGTGCACCAACGAAAGCTGGCCGGTGAAGAAACCTTCCTTTCCTAGGGGAAAGAGACTCAGTTCCATTACGTCAGGCCTGACTTAGGGGGAGTTTAGAAAGTTTGTGTTACTGCGCCATAGGCGAACGCACGCCATAATAGCTCCGCGTGGTGGACACTGCGCGGCGCCATATTACTGTGCTGCACCTAGTACATTGATTGATGCAGGGCTCTGCAGGCCCATGTATATGTTGCATGTTATACCTTGAATCCTTCATTACCAGTAAAGCTGATATATATACTTTATATTCTTGCCTCAGTGTGTTGTCTGACTGTTTAGAGATTATTAAGTATAATACACCTGAGAGTGATAGGAGTTTAACCCTAGACTGACTGTGCCAGAGTGGGTCGAGTAAGATTGCCGGGGGTTGGCGGTACTGCATGCAGGGCCCGAAATCAAATCAGCGGCTCTCTTAATTGGGGGTAGCGCTACACGTGGGGGCTCGTGAGTCTGGGATCCTGTTGCAGCAAATAGCAGCCAAAAAGTACCAGCATGGACCCACTAGAAATAGTGAAGTGGTGCGCAGCAGCCAACACAGATGCAAATGGGGCAGTGATTATAGAACTCCCAGGGATCTGGCAAGAAGATGCAGTGAAACAGTTAGTGATGTCACTGTCCCCACAACAGAAGGCATGGATAGTGGATGTAAGATCAGAACCTCCTTTGACATATGTACTGGTAAAATGGAAGGATGGAGTCCCAGAAGACTTCAAGAAGCCAAGCATAGAAACGGTGGATAAACAAACTTATAAGTTCATACGTGTCCCACCCAACCTAAAAGATGTAAAGAAAGAAGAGGGTCCCGGGTCGCCACAGGGCACCCTCAGCACAGAATTATGCGCAGTTCTAGGGGAAATCATAGCGCAATGCAAGAAAGACCCGGCGGATTATCAAATAGCAGGATACCGGAAACTCAGAATGTTTTCAGGAAGGAAACCTGTACCTTCAGGCGAAGAAGGATTTGAGGAGTGGTTAGACGGTGCAACTCAGGCTCTGGAGGAGTGGGAAGTCCCAGACCACAGGAAGAAGCAGAGAATTGCTGAGAGCTTGAAGGGGCCTGCTTTAGAGGCCGTACTCACCTACCAACTGGAGCATTGTTATCAAAAGGCAGGGGAGAAGCTATCAGAGTTCATGATGCGCCTAGATAAAATACTGCACAAGATGATCTTAAAAAAAGGGATTGACCCGAAGAAGGTGGATGAGGCCTGGGTCCAACAGGTGATGAGAGGATCTCAACCACTGGATCCCATCGCACTGGCGTTACGTACAAGACAGGACGGGAAGAGCCTGGAGTACCCTGACTTGATCCGAGTAGTCAGAGAGGAAGAAGCTATGCTGGAGGAGAAAAAGAGGAGCCAACCAGTTGAGATGGTGAACCCTCCTCCGGTGATGGTCAGGACGGCCATGACCTTAGAAAGAGATGCAGAGGTGGATACCTTGAAGTCGCAGATGTCCCAAGTGCTGGGAATGTTGACCTCCTTGATGGAAAAGGAGTCAAGGGTACCAGAGAGGGAAAGTCAGAGGAAGGAATTGTCCCCGAATACCTCAGCACCCGCATCCCTGGAAAATTGGGGAAATGTGATCTGCTTCAACTGTGGGGGAGCTGGCCATCTTGCCAAAGTATGTGCCAGTCCCAAGAAGAAGAGACTGAATAACCGCAAGCCACCGGAAAACTTCAACGGGCCCCGGTAAAGGAGTCAACCGGGTGCCCATCATCATCAAGGAACTCCATACTGAATAAGAAGCACATGAGAGAAGGGGCCAGGGCCCCACAGAAGAAACCAAGGGTTCCTCAGAAGGAACGTACTCCAAAGAAACACAATAAAGTCCCTCAGCGGGTAGTTACACCCATACAGAGGAGAGAGATTAATGCATACCAGGCTCAGGAGAGACTTAGGTCGAAAGACGAAAAGAGCAAGGAAAGTCAAGAAGGGAAATGTAAAGATCCAAGGAAAGAGACCCCTTTGAAGCAGTACCCAGAGAAACTGGTGGGTCCCTCCCCAATCGTATCCATTCAAGTAGAGGGGATCTACACAAGAGCCCTGTTGGATATTGGAGCGCAGGTGACCCTGTTGTATCGAGACTTCTACGACAGGCACCTAAGTCACCTACCCATCCAGAAGATTGAAGACTTGGAGATATGGGGAATTGGAACAGAAAAGTTTCCTTATGATGGCTATCTACCTATAAGACTGACGTTTGACCCATCCATAGCAGGGAAGGGGGAAGTGTTTGACACCTTGGCTGTGGTGTGCCCCCGACCACCTGGAGCTAACAGGAGTTCCTTGATAATATGAACTAACACGGATCTGGTCCGAAGACTTTTGGTCCCGCTAACAAGAAGGAAGAACCTCCCAGTCACGGAGATTCATCCCATGTTGAAGACCGCCTTCCAACGGCTGATCTTGGAGCAGAAGGCCCCAGAAGAGGGGGTAGGGAAGGTCTGGAGACTCGGAAAAAAAGGGATAGTGCTGCAACCCGGTGAAGTAACCTGCTTGAAGGCCACAGTGAAACTCACTTGGGAGCAGCCGGGCCCTTTTGTGATGTTGGAACCCGACCCAAGAGAAGAACCTTCGGGCTTGGAGGTAGTCCCGGAAATGGTCCCGTTGAGGGCCCTGAAGAAGGCCCACTGCAAGGTGCCTGTGAGTGTCAGAAACACCACGGATGGCCCCATGGAAGTCCCTGCCAGGCTGTTATTGGGCCGGGTGAGCCCAGCCACACCAGTTGCCTCATTAGATGTGGGGAAGACAGATGGAGAGATTACAGTGTGGGAGAAGCTTTCCATGGAGAATCCAAACCTGCCCAGGGCTTGGAAAGATAGAGCCCGGAACCAGTTGACTCGGTGGGAGAGGATCTTCTCACATGATGAGTTTGATGTGGGGTGTGCTAGGAGTGCCACCCATCGAATCCGCCTCCAGGAAGACAAGCCCTTCAGAGAAAGGGTTAAGCGGGTTCCATTGGCAGACCTCGAGGATTTGAGGGAACTGCTTGCTGAGCTCAAGCGAACAGGTGTGATCCAGGAATCTAGAAGTCCGTATGCCTCCCCCATAGTAGTGGTCCGGAAGAAGAACGGGTCACTAAGGTTGTGTATTGACTATAGGACCCTCAACAGGAGAACCACTCCGGATCAGTATACCACTCCAAGGATAGAAGATGCCTTGCAGAGCTTGTCCGGAGCCAAGTGGTTCAGTGTTATGGACTTAAAGAGTGGGTATTATCAGATCCCGATGCACCCAGAAGACAAAGAAAAGACGGCTTTCATAACCCCAGTGGGATTCTTTGAATTCAATCGGATGCCTCAAGGTCTGTCTGGAGCTCCAGCCACATTCCAAAGACTGATGGAAAAGACTGTGGGAGACATGAAACTCATCGAGGTCCTTGTATACTTGGATGACATCATAGTCTTTGGCAGAACTTTGGAGGAGCATGAAGAAAGGCTGGAGAAGGTCTTGAAGAGGCTGAGTGAAGAAGGACTCAAGCTCTCATCTGAAAAATGCCAATTTTATCAGTCTTCAGTCAACTATCTGGGACACATAGTGTCTGAAAATGGGGTGTCCACAGACCCTGAAAAACTGGAGGCTGTCACCTCCTGGCCAAGACCTACCACTGTAACAGAACTCAGGTCCTTCCTAGGATTCTGTTCCTATTACAGGAGGTTCGTGGAGGGGTTTGCTCGAATAGCGAGACCCTTGAATGAGTTGCTGAAGACGGAGGGGGAAGAGGATGACTCGGGCCCCAGGAAGTCAGGGGAGTCAGTCAAGGACCAGTGGACTGAGAAGTGTGAAGGCGCCTTCCAGATGCTGAAAAAGAGCTTGACCACCGCCCCTGTTCTGGCCTATGCAGACCCAAAGAAGCCTTACGAACTCCATGTGGATGCCAGTCATGATGGTCTGGGAGGAGTACTCTACCAGGAGCATGAAGGGCAACAGAGACCTGTTGCGTATGTGAGCAGAAGCTTGACCCCCTCTGAAAAGAACTATCCCACCCATAAGTTGGAGTTCCTGGCCCTCAAGTGGGCCGTAGTAGACAAACTTCAAGATTACCTATATGGAGCAGATTTTACTGTAAAAACAGATAACAATCCCCTTACCTACCTGTTTACCACAGCAAAGCTGGACGCCACAGGACATAGATGGCTGGCGGCACTGTCTGCCTTCAATTTCAGCTTGAAATATAGACCTGGGGCGGGAAACCGAGATGCGGACGCCCTGTCCAGAAGGTCTCATGTTCCCACCCACAGTAGTGAAGACTGGACCCAAGTGGCACCTGACGGGGTGCGGGCCCTTTGCCAAGGGGCTGAACTCCAAGCCAAGAGAGGCTCAAGAGCAGAAGAGATAGGGGTCACTATTGTAGGAGTCCCCAAGCAGTACTGTGGAGCAACCTTACCGGGGGAAGACAACCTACCCAGACTGACCAAAAAGGAGTTGAGATCCGACCAACAGGAGGACCCTATGGGGAGATTGGTCCTAGAAGCATTAGAAAATCAGAACCCAAACATACTCTTACGTCACCCCTCGAAGGAAGCTCGCCTGTTAAAAAAAGAGTGGGACAGGCTACAGGTGCATCAGGGAGTGGTCCACCGAAGGGGCCCCTCTGATGACCAAGAAGACAAGTGGCAGTTGTTCCTGCCAGAGAAACACAGGGAGACGGTCATGATCGCCTTACATGACAACCATGGTCACCTGGGAGCGGAAAGGACTTTCCAACTTGTTAGAGACCGTTTCTATTGGCCCTGCATGAGGGCTGAAGTTGAGGAATACTGCCATTCATGTGCACGATGCATACAGAGAAAGACTCTGCCCCATCAAGCTGCCCCAATGGGCCATTTACAAAGTGAAGGCCCGCTTGACCTGGTGTGCATTGATTTCCTCTGCCTCGAACCCGACCTGAGGGGACTAGGAAATGTTCTGGTAGTAACCGACCATTTCACCCGGTATGCACAGGCTTTTCCAGCCAAGGACCAGAAGGCCTCTACTGTGGCCAAAATACTCGTAGAGAAGTACTTTATACATTATGGACTACCACAAAGGCTCCATTCAGATCAGGGCAGGGATTTCAAGAGCAAACTGATACGAAAACTCCTAGATGCCTTAGGGATCAAGAAGACCAGGACTACTCCTTATCATCCTCAAGGTGATGCTCAACCGGAGAGGTTCAACCGAACCCTGCTCAATATGCTGGGAACTTTAAGTGGAGAAAAGAAGCAACATTGGAGTAGTCACATAGCAGCCCTTGTGCACGCTTAAATCAGCACTGTCAGCGATGCTACTGGATATTCACCTTACAGACTTATGTTCGGGAGAGAAGCAAGATTGCCAGTGGATCTGGCCTATGGCACCTCCATAGATCATTGTTCTGCTGCCTCCCACAAGGGATATGTAGATAGACTTAGAAACAACTTGAAGACGGCTTATGAGCAAGCTCAGGCGGCCTCAAAACAGAGAGGGGCTCGCAACAAGAGGAATTTTGACCTAAAGGTTAGGATCCAAGACCTACAACCAGGAGACAGAGTGTTATTGCGGAACCTGGGGGTCCCTGGAAAACATAAACTCGCAGATAGATGGAGACCAGAACCTTATGTCATTTGTAGAAAATTACCGGGCCTACCCGTTTACAGACTTAAACCCGAGGGGAAGTTAGGGCCCTTGAAGACTTGGCATCGAAACCACCTACTTCCGCTCGCTGAAGCAGTTCGGTTGCCTTCTAGGATGGATTCTCCTGAACCCATGTCCATTCCGAACACCCCTAGACCCAACACTCGGTCTCAGACCCCTCGGATGGAGGATACAGAAGATTCAGAAATGAGTGAAGACGAGGGAGAGGAAATTGTCTGGCTTTGGCCTTCCCAGGGCCCAACGACTTCTGCTATTGATCTTCCACCTGACGAAGATACCGAGGATCAAACACTGAATGCAGAAGCTACGGAGTTCATTCCATCTAGTCACTGGTCAGATGCTTGGGAGAGTGTCGGTGAACTATCCCCCGAAGAGGACCCAAGGGAAGCCATGTATCTTCCTGCTCCGGAGCCAGATGCTCCTGAATTAGAAGGAACTCCCGAGTTGGTTACAGAAGAAGAATCTTCTCCCACAGAAAGTCCCAGAGGACAGAGGAAGCGGAGGGCAATAAAATCTCCCAGGAGATTAACCTACCCACAAATGGGGAAGAGTGCGGAAGACACTATTCACTGCCAGAAGGAGTATGGAAGACCCTGACCCTCCCACTGTTCATTTGGTGGGAGGCAACCCCAGCTCACTCTCTGGCACAGTTAGACAGGATGCTGTTGTTAATGTGTCCTGTGGGCAGAAGAGTGCACGCCTCGTTTCTGGTGGGAATTTCTTCTGCCGACATCATATGGAGAATTGATGGATGTTGTTAAATGTGTAGCTTGAAGTTATGTTATCTTTGGGGACCAAAGAGTTTAAGTGGGGGGAGTGTGTAGCGGGGTCTCTTCTAAGGCCCAGGACTATGTTACCTAGAACCCCATTCGGGCCGAGGGCGGAGGTTCCACCGCAGAGACTCATGGGAGGGGTTACTTAAGTGGGAGGCGAGGCGGAGCTTGCTCTCTTGGGACACGGCGCGTCAAGTGACAAGTCATCCTGTGCGGATCGGCTGTGAAGCAAGGCCTGAAGCCTGAGGCCTTGCTTGAAGTCCGAAGAGCTTTCCACCATACTGCGGAGTCTGGGTGGATCCTTACCCGTCGTGATAGGACGTGAGTTGGATCGAGGACTCGATCGGAGGAGACGCTGTGTGCAACACACAGGAGGTGGAAGTCCCAGGCTGGGATCGCGCCTGGAGTGGTGAGCGGGCACCTGCCCATATCAATAGACTGAGTTGTGTTCAGGCCTGTAAACTGCCTAGGCCCGCTGTTCGCTCACCAGTGTTTTCTTGGGGGGTCCGGTAGCGGGACAGAGTTGAAGTATCTACCCCCCCCCCCCGTTTTGCCCTGTTATTTCAAGTTAACACCCAATATGGATTACAAATGGTTATCTCTTTAAGTGCACCAACGAAAGCTGGCCGGTGAAGAAACCTTCCTTTCCTAGGGGAAAGAGACTCAGTTCCATTCCATGTCAGGCCTGACTTAGGGGGAGTTTAGAAAGTTTGTGTTACTGCGCCATAGGCGAACGCACGCCATAATAGCTCCGCGTGGTGGACACTGCGCGGCGCCATATTACTGTGCTGCACCTAGTACATTGATTGATGCAGGGCTCTGCAGGCCCATGTATATGTTGCATGTTATACCTTGAATCCTTCATTACCAGTAAAGCTGATATATATATTTTATATTCTTGCCTCAGTGTGTTGTCTTACTGTTTAGAGATTATTAAGTATAATACACCTGAGAGTGATAGGAGTTTAACCCTAGACTGACTGTGCCGGGGGTTGGCGGTACTGCGTGCAGGGCCCAAAATCAAATCAGCGGCTCTCTTAATTGGGGATAGCGCTACACTCATACTGGGTGAGAGAAAGACCTGATCATTCTCAGATAAAAAGCAACCCATGTCTGGTTATTGTAAGCAGTAAGTCACATGACTGTGATTTATGAAGAAGTTGATTTGCTAAAGGCAAATAGGCTGTTCACTTTGTAAGGGAAGTTGGACTGTGCAAGGGAGTTTATCCCAGAGCTTAGTGAATGTGGTGCAATTTCACTTTGAAAAGAATACCCAATCACGTGCAAGGAAAAAAAAAAAAAAAAAACGTAATTGTTGCTTGCACATAATTGTATGTGTAGCGGGCACTGGTTCCACACTCCCAATCCCCTCTATTAAAGTTCTCGCTCGCAATGTCTCTGGTCTAGGGGTATGATGGGAAAGGGAGTGGGTCCACTACGCCAGGCTTCCACCACAGATGTATAAGTGGTATTGGCCAGAGTTATTTCTTTACCTTCGGGCCTGTATTGTGCATCGAATCCAACCGTCTGCCAGGAAACTGAGTCTCACACCGTTGCAAGTCCAACACTCCTTTATTCAGAGACTTACTTGCTTACAAACAGAACAGGAGGTGTGAAAGTGTAGATACATAGGCCCAGACACAAGTTCTTTCCTCCACTCTCCTCCAAAGAGTGGGCTATGGTCTCTGCACGAGGGAAATTCACCTTCCGGACGGTCTCCGACAAGAGGCTCACCCGTCACCGGCAGTATACTGCACCGGGTCTTCAGATGAGGAGCTCTCCCCAGTCCATTACGTCCACCTCGGATTAAGGCGTCCACCTCCGGAGCACCCTAGGATCCTTCCCTCGCGGAACTCAGTGTTGGGCACTGAGTTCCGGACCTCTGTCCAAGTACCTCATCTCAGGCTTAAGGTGCCTGAGATGGAACACGACCTCCGGTGGTCCTCCAGGCCTAGTGCCCAGAGGACGAAAAACACGAACTCCGTCCGCAGGCTAAAGGTGCCAGGGACAACCAACCCCGTGACGAAATGGCCGGCCCACTTTATACCCCTCTCCGACGTGCGTAGCGGGTTCCCCGCCCCACCACGCGGCTGCCGAAGTAGGACAAAAAAGGATCCGACCCAGCAATGATTCGTCCGTCGGCCCAAAGTGACAGCGCCACCCGGTGGACCGCCGGAGATACACCACTGGTGTCACCGCAAAAATTCAAAATTACTGGCGGGAAAGTAAACACCCGCTACATACTCCCCTCTGTCTTTTGACACTGGTCCCCAGTGTCTGGAGTAAACCACATCCTCAACGGCTGACATGATTCAGTCCAGAAACCGTTAACATTTTGAAAAACACAAAAACTTTTGGAAACACTATCTTATTGCAAAGTTGTGTCTGAGCCCCTGTAATAAAAGGAAAAGAGGAGCCAAAGACATAATCAAACATTTCAAGGTTGCATATTAACATTTACTTTTTCCCTCCCCATCCTGACTAAAGACCTCTCCAGAGTCTAAAATCTTGCTGGGATGTTCTCCTGCAGAGGGAAAAAAACCACAAAAGAAACCAACATGTAAATCCTGACACATGTATTCGTGTGTGGGAGTAAAAGAAATTTCTCCTAAAAGAAATCCCTCTTTCTCCAAAGAGTGGGTGCGTGAAAGTGGTTGTAACGTTGCGCAACACTGCCACCTGGTGACAGCATCACGGTAACTGCACCCATGGAAACTCTTCTCTTTCCTTCCCTAAAGCTAACTACCCCAGAGTCTATGATCTCTTGGCGGGAAAATATGACCAGGAACAGTCCCTTTCTCTTTTCTTTCGGGCACACAAAAACACAATTGCCCCAGAAAGTTCAGTAGCATAACACAAACGGAGTCTCTTTCTCCTAGAGGTAGAAACGTGGGTGCGGCAGAGTTAGTGGCTTTAGGTGCTGATCTACAGTCTCTAGATGATATTCCACATCTTCGCCTTCCTTGCGTTTGATCACTACTCTATCTGCGTGGATGTGTCTTGCCACCATCCATTCCGCCTTGCAGTCTTTAAAGCGCTGTGAAGCCTTTGGAGAACACGCTAAGTTTCTGCGAGCGTGCGGGACTTTGAGGTGGGTCCAAACAAAATCATTGTACCAACGCTCCCTGCATACCTCCACCTCATACAGCAGGTCCTTCGGCAAGTAGGGATACTCCCATTCATATTCTGCAGCAGCTTTTTGACCAAACAGTCTCTGTAATCTCGCCAAAGGAGGCATGGTTGATCTGTCCCCTTCCCCGGGCAGAACGACCGCATCTGGTTGGCGCGGTGCCTTGACCACCTCTAATCTAGGCATTGGAGGCCTCAATAAAAGTTTATTTTCCCCAGTGTCAGGTGCGTGTGACACCGGTGATACAGGAACAAGTTCAGGGAAAGATTCTCCTTCAGGCGCTGATGCCTCCACCCTTGGTGTGCTCTCTCCCATAGACATAGGCGAATTCCGAAACCCCCGGAATGCAGCAAGCGGTTCCTTGTCCCAGCCCTTTCTCTGCAAACAAATCGACTATTTGGACATCATCTCCCATATCAGAGAGAGACCCCAGGTCAGAAGTGTCACACTCCTCCGCGGGTATGTAGCCCTGTGTGGAAACAGAACACCCACACTCCGGAGACTTGCTAGGCCATGCCTTCCTGACACATCCTCCCTCACACCAAGTCTTCTCAGCCGGCTTACCTTGGCCTTTCCTGGGATGTCCGGAACTCTCGTCTACGGATCCATCCGGGCCTGGCGTAAGCGCGCGAGACGGTCCACCACCACCGCTGGTCGGGGCTACCACGCTGGTTCTCTTCTTCGTGGCGGACGCTGTGAGACAGTGGTGACCGAGTCAGCATCCTCGGAATTCTCCCGTTGGTGCTTCACAACCTCTTCCGCGTTCGTTGCAGTGTGCGCAGGGGCGACTCTCACGGCTGTGACTCCTGCCTTCTGTGTGGCGATGCCTGGAACCCGGCCTGGGTAGATGGTTTTCGGCCTCTCCACCGCCGGATCCACCTCGAACATGAACTCCCCACAGGCCTCACACCGTCCAAAGGGCTTCAGCAAACATACCAGTCCCGAGCACCCAGGACAAATCATGCCCATGGCCTCCACGTCCATGCAGGAGTATAGGGCGAACCGACCCCTTGGCTTCAGCCGTATCCCCGTATCCGTGATCGGAGCAGCAGCAGTCAGGGTTGTAGTTGCCGGGTGAACCGGGATCCACGAGGCGGGTCCAAACATGGCGACCTGTTGCTGTTCCATCGTACACTGCTGAGTTTTCGCGCCAATGTCCCACGTGTAGTCCGTCACACGTATTGGACTCCTCCCCTTTTGCTCCAGTTCATGGGCTTTCCACTTGGTTGCTTGAGACACGCCCACGAACTAAGCGGCGGGGGCTTGTGTCTGATGGCGCAGTGCAATTAAAAACCCCCACGTGTAGTCCATCACATGGCTGGGCTTTCCCCCTTTCACCACTCTGCCTGCGCGGGCCTTTCCTCGTCTGAGGTCATGTCCACGACTTTCGAGCAGGGCTGCACTTCGGCCTATGCACTTGACTCTTCCAGGCAGACACGCTCTTCTAACAAGTGATGCACAACACACATCCCGGACGAGCCCCCACGTGTAGCGGGCACTGGTCCCACACTCCCAATCCCCTCTATTAAAGTTCTCGCTCGCAATGTCTCTGGTCTAGGGGTATGATGGGAAAGGGAGTGGGTCCACTACGCCAGGCTTCCACCACAGATGTATAAGTGGTATTGGCCAGAGTTATTTCTTTACCTTCGGGCCTGTATTGTGCATCAAATCCAACCGTCTGCCAGGAAACTGAGTCTCACACCGTTGCAAGTCCAACACTCCTTTATTCAGAGACTTACTTGCTTACAAACAGAACAGGAGGTGTGAAAGTGTAGATACATAGGCCCAGACACAAGTTCTTTCCTCCACTCTCCTCCAAAGAGTGGGCTATGGTCTCCGCACGAGGGAAATTCACCTTCCGGACGGTCTCTGACATTACGTCCACCTCGGATTAAGGCGTCCACCTCCGGAGCACCCTAGGATCCTTCCCTCGCGGAACTCAGTGTTGGGCACTGAGTTCCGGACCTCAGGCTAAAGGTGCCTGAGATGGAACGCGACCTCCGGTGGTCCTCCAGGCCTAGTGCCCAGAGGACGAAAAACACGAACTCCGTCCGCAGGCTAAAGGTGCCAGGGACAACCAACCCCGTGACGAAATGGCCGGCCCCCTTTATACCCCTCTCCGACGTGCGTAGCGGGTTCCCCGCCCCACCACACGGCTGCCGAAGTAGGACAAAAAAGGATTCGACCCAGCAATGATTCGTCCGTCGGCCCAAAGTGACAGCGCCACCCGGTGGACCGCCGGAGATACACCACTGGTGTCACCGCAAAAATTCTAAATTACTGGCGGGAAAGTAAACACCCGCTACATATGATTGAAGTTAGCAGAGCTTAACACCGCTCACTAATCTCTGGGGAAAATTCCTTTGCAAACTACAACTTCCTGTACAAAGTGAACAGCCTATTTGCTTTTATTATGTCAACCCCCAAATGTCTAATTTAGAAAGAAAAACTATGGTGTTTTTATATAAAAAACTATCGTATTAGTAAGGATTATATCTTTCTAAACATATTGCCAACAGTGTTTGATTCTCTACTGTGCAGTAACATTCAATTTCCTAATAATACCTCGGTCTGCCAATCAAGATAGCATTGAATCTGTGGCCTGAAATGGATTGTACTAGGTTCTTTATGTCATCAAAGAGACATCAAAATGTAAATGTAGTTTATGTGGCATAAAGCTGTTTCTATATTTATTTTTGCTGTGCTTCAATTACAAGAGATATAGTTATGTCCAGCTGTGGTTTGCTGTCAGATGAAAAGTAATTTGAGAGAGCTGAAAGTTTTGATTGATTGCCTGTTCTCCAGATAAGCCCAATGCAGCAGTACTCAACCAATGAGATGCTTGGATTTCATATTCATAGAGTTGTGTGAATCAGACTAAAGAAAAATTCTATACCCTCTTTGTTTTAATGTCCAAAACTACAGTGGAAGACCAAGTGCATCTCTGATAAATATACACCGATCAGTCAAACCTTCATGACCACTGAAAGGTTAAGTGGGATATACAGTATTAGGCAGCAAGTAAACATGTTGTCCCTAAAGTTGATGTGTTGAATGCGGGAAAAAATGGGCGTTGCAGTTTGTTGTGTATGTGGCTGCATAGCCACAAACCGGTTAGGGTGCCCGTGATGGTGCTTGTCCACAGTCAAAAGGGCTTACAATAGGCATGTGAGCATCAGAATCGGACCACGGAGCAATGGAAGAAGGTGCCCTGATCTGATGAAGCATTTTCTTTTACATCGTGTGGATTTCAGGGTGCACATGCGTTGCTTACCTGGGAAAGAGATGGTACCAGGATGCAGTATGGGAAGAAGGCAAACCAGTGGAGGCGGTGTGATGCTTGGGGCAACCTTGGGTCCTACCATTTACTTAAATGTTACTTGACATGTACCACCTACCGAAACATTGCTGACCAAGTTCACCCCTTCATGAAAATGAAGGGGTGAACCTTCCTAATATTCCTGAATATAAAATGCAGTTGTGTTGATAACGAGGTCTGACAAAACCCAAATTGTGCGGAGAAAATGGAGGAGCAGTACTGAACATGATGGCGGCTCATTTTCCCCAAAAGGCACAAGTCAGTAACACAAACAAGGGCCCATTCACACAGGGGCGACTTTCGATCCGACTTGAAGTCTCCCCAAGTCGCGCTGTTGAGAGAATCAATGAAAGTGAATGGAGCCGTCTTAATGCACACTACTGAAGTCGCTCCGACTTCAGAAAAGGTTCCTGTACTACTTCAATCCGACTTCTAGGTGACTTGTACCCATTGATTTCAATGGAAGTCGCCTCAGAAATCGGATCACTGTCTTAACACAAGCAATAATACAGGAAGAGAACATACATTTCTCAGACAAACCCCTCCCACAGAGCTGATTGTACCTTGATTGGCCACTGGAAAGTCGCCTGTCCTGGAGGCGACTTGAGTCGCCTTCTAAGTCGCCCTAAGTCGCGCTGTGGTGCGCTCTCAGGTCGCGTCCAGGTTGCCTTGCTGAGTCGCCACCCCAAGTTGTGCCGCCCCAGTGGGAATGGAGCCTAAGATTTAAATATTATGTTTATGCTTCACAGCCAGTTTAGGACAAATTTGACAAACAGCAGGGTTCTAGTAAAATTAATTCAGAGAAATCAAATTAGTCAAAGATCTTTAAAGGACATATAATGAGGCCCTGTCATTATCGGCCAAGTTATAATATAATAACTTACACATCTATGGTGCTAGGGCTACTGTAATGCAATCTCCATTATTCTTACTGTAACAGAGATACCTCTCTAAAACCAGACTACACTAATGTATAATAAGATACCAATCAGTTAGACACCAAACACACCTAATTTTACAAATACTTTAGCAGACCTACAGCACACCACTCAGACCCTTTGATTGGATGGAGATAATCCTGCAACACCCTCTCAAGGGACAAGAAAAAGCTGTTCGACTTGGCAGCTTTGAGCTTTCTTTTGACATCAAAACCACCAAGGATGCTGAGAGTCAAGTTTCTGAGGGCTGCTAACCCTGCCAAAGAAAATGTTTTATCTCACTTTCACATTTAAATTCTTCTTGGGCCACATTTTCAATCAAACTTAAAGCATTATTATAACTTAAAACAAAATTATAATATATTAAAGCATGTGATAGCTATTTTTATTTCCTTTTCTGTGTTTTTGTTTCTCTTTATTTTCAAATGGTAATTTTTCAAATAAGACATTATCTGTCCCTTCATATTTACACATATGTCTCCAATTGTTCTATAAGGGCTTGATTACACCTGCATGGATCTTTGAATAGCGGTTTGTGGTGGATTATTTTCAAATAGCACAGCAGGTGCAACTGAAAGGCATTAGGAGGCAATGCTGTAGCCTCCTGAATGCCTCTTTTGTGACAGCTGAATGAGCATTTTGAATGGGAATACCACCCTGCAACCATGAGGCTAGCATTTGGCTCCTGGTTGCAATGCAGCCCTATTCACTTGAATGGGTCTTGTTCAAAGGTGGTACTGCCCACCGAATGGGACAAGGAGATATTTTTTGCCACACCGTGAAGCAAAACAATGTGTACAACCTAGTACATTGCAACTGAAGGAGGGCAGTTGGTGGGCAGAACAATGTAGCTCCCCCCAACTGCAAGCTTAAACTAAGCCTAAAGCCTCGTACACACGACCGAGTTTCTCGTCAAAAAACGACAAGAAACTTGCTGGCAGAGCTTTCTTGACGAATAAATCGGTCGTGTGTACGTGGCTATCAGGTTTCTCGTCAAGAAAACCGACAAGAATCTCGACGAGAAAAATAGAGAACCTGCTCTCTATTTTCTCGTCAGGATTCTCCATTTTCTCGTCAAGATTCTCGTCAGCATGTTTCTCGACGAGAAAAGTGTGTGTGTGTACACTTACCTGTCGCCGTGGAAACCCGCGCATGCTTGAAATGACTTTGACGCATGCGCGGTAGCTTCCTAGGCATAGGTAGGGTGTAGCAAGATGGCGGCGACGGCATCAAATGTGACGAGCGCACGCTCGTCGTAGTCGTCACCGCGTTCGCTCCATTCAAAGAACCGCGGGTTCTTTGAATCGAGCGTGTGTACACTCGGCCGGGACAAGTTTCTTGTCCAAGAATCTCGTCAAGAAAAACGGCGAGTTTTTTCCTGACGAGATTCTCGGCCGTGTGTACGAGGCTTTAGAGGGAGCCATGGTTGCCACACAGGTTGGACTTTAAATATGTTTTTTTTCTTCCAACAGAACAGAGTTTTCTGTATTTTCTGGAAATGTTTTTAGCCTAAAAAATGAAAATTAATGCAGCCAAGGACTGGTAAGCTTCAATATATTACACTGTTGTTTTTAAGTCTATATGCATTTTAATCCTCTTACTACGACCATAAGGCTCATATCCGCATCATTTACACATAGTCCTGGCTTCTGGATTCTATTTGCACACCATGTTTTACTTTAAACGCCTAGTCTTCCCTAACTGTGAAAGCAATCCAAATTTGACTTTGGGTTCCCCTAATTTTCATTGTAGTTGAAAGCCAACCATACTCCTTATCTTGTGTTTATTGACATTCTCATACCTTTAGAAATACTTTAACAGATGATAGATTCAATTAAGGAACCCAAGGACCACAAACCATGCAGCTTTGTATAAAAATCTGTGTACAGACTGAATAAATCAATTTTTTCCAGTCTATTGGATAAACTTAGTTCACTAATGAGTACAGTGAAAAAAAACATATGCTAATAATTGCAGGTACAAATTAGCTTTAAAGCGGAGGTCCCGCGAAAAAAAAAAAAAAAATTAGAAGCCAGCAGCTACAAATACTGCAGCTGCTGACTTTTAATAAATGGACACTTACCTGTCCTGGAGTCCAGCGATGTCGGCAGCCGAAGCCGAGCAATCGCTCGTCTCTCGGCTTCCCCCCGCCGCCATCCTCGGTGAGGGAATCAGGTTCCCTACTGCGCATGCGCGAGTAGCGCGGCACGTTCCCAGTGGTCCCTGCTGTCTCCTGGGACCGGTGTGTTTCCCAGAAGGCAGCGGGGGGGGACGGGAAGTGGAGTGACTCCCATGGGATTCTCTCCCCGGTAGTGGGTGCTAATACCTGTATTACACAGGTATCTGCTCCCCCTCCCCCTGAAAGGTGCCAAATGTGACACCGGAGGGGGGAAGGGTTCAGAAAAACGGAAGTTCCATTTTTGGGTGAAACTCCGCTTTAAGGTGTTTAACTATGATGGGCCAAATCTGCAAAGTATTGGTGAAGACAAAATAAATTTAGCTGGTAGATCTGACAGACTTTCTACTTCAATATTCTGATAGAATCAGTTCTTTTCTTGCTTCTATGTAAGTTTGAAACAAAGCTGTCCCCTTCCTTACATCCAATCCAAAATGTTTAAAGCAAACAGTATTTGTTTAACTGAAATGCAAAGACGTGTACATCTGTATCCTATAACAACACTTGTCTATATACTCAGCAGACACCTAGAGCATTATATCAGCTGAAGGATAATTATTGGATAGCAGATTCCACTTTGGCCAATGAATTTTCCCCTGAGAGCTGTTTAATAGAAGTTTCGACTCAAGCCAAGCCCTGAAGATGACCATAAATGTAACTATTTTCACTTAATACGTGAGCAATCAGCAGGATAGGATGACAACTTTCTAACGGCCATGTACCTTTAGTTACAGGTGCTCATAAATCTTAATTGACGCAATTTGGCTAAAGTTTTATTTAACATAAAAATCAAAGCATTAAAAGCCATTAACCATGAGTTAGCTACACTGGTTGTTAGTCATTAGGTGATTGAACCATGTAAAGCAATTTGTTTAAATATAGAAAACAATTAGTTGTATGTATATACAATCCACGTTCATTTACAGAGATAAGCATTATACTGATTATTTGGGTTCACAGTTTCATTTGTTTCCTCTTTAAGCTGCCCAGAGACATCAGAGGGTGATTGATCATGCAGCACAATCAAACTTGCTTAGGGCAAGATATCATCAGAGCCCTACAGAGCGCTCTGTTAATATGTAAGCTTAACTCTGAAGAGCTTACAACACAGAGGGAGGGGGGGAAATGGCTAAATAGGTAACTGATGTTTCATGCTTATGGCCCTATGCTGCCTATACACTTGACAATTTTGTTGCACTTTTGGCAGCTTTCCTGTTGAGGTCCTCCGTAGTCTGCTTTGATCATTTTCCAGTTTTAAAAGAATACATTTGGGGTATTAATCAAAATGCCTTTTTTAATGCAGTGGTTTAGATGGTCTTTCACTGCAGTTTCTATAGATTCAAAAGATTTCTATGGGAAATGACGCTGGAAAATTGCTGTGGATATTTCAACTGCATGTGATCTTTTTTCTAAAGCTGATAGAAAGCTTACAAAATTGCTACAAAATTGCCAAGTATTTGGGAACTGGAGCTTACTATAAGGTGGTAATCTTCTTAATCACCCAGAAATTGCTAGAAGTTTTATCTGCATTAGACATTGATTAGTACAAGGAAACTAGAAAATCACATGTCATCAGGATGTAGCAGCTCTACCAGTGGAGGCCATTTTAAAGGTATGCAACTGTTCTGTGAACTCGGGCAGTTAAAGTTAAAATTTACACAAGGTAGTTTATACTGCATCAGCAAGGTCTCTCCCAGGCGTAGATTTCAAACTAGACTGGGGTTTCAAGATGTGTTGTTCAAGCTCCTTTGAAGAAGCACAAAGAAACCATCAGCATTGAGGACCGTAGACGCAGTGGTTAGCCAAGAAAACTTCATGCAGCAGATGGAAGACACATCATGCTTACTTCCCTTGGACATTGAAAGATGTCCAAAAGTGCCATCAGCACAGAAATGGTGCCTGCCATACACCAGTCACTGTTGGGTTTCTGTGTCTCCCTCACAGGGTGTGGGCTTTCCCAGTTTGGGACATGCGTCTTCTGCTCCGGTTCCGGGTTTTGTGGTTTCCCACTGGTTTCATCTCCCCGCCCTTACACAGCTCCTGGGGGTGAGATCAGCTTTTGTGGCATGGGTGGCAGTGTATGCATTCATCCATTCATTCTTATGGACAGTTTATTACATTGTTTGAAATCTTATTTATAAGTATAGGGTATCATACCCATTTGTTTATATACTCATTTATACACATTTTTTGATTTTTAAAAGATTCATACCAGCTAGTAGGCCAGGAGCTTTCCATCATCCGCATCTATCTATGCTTCTCCCGAAGAAGTGAGACTCCTCTTCCAAAACCCGTCGAGACCTAGCACAGTCATCCTAGACTACTGACATAATCAGATCTCATGGAAAGGTCTATGACAAAAATGCAATATTGATTTATATGTTGACATTTAATATGTGGTTTATTTTCTGTATCAATTGTTGTTTGTAAATGTTTGTTAAATAAATCATTTATACTTTTTACTTGAGGTGTGCTTTTTAAATGTCATCAGGGCGATCTTTCCTCTTTCCGTTTTAGAGGAATAGAACGTTTGTCTCACTCACCCAGAGGAGGTGACAGGGAGAGAAGACTATTGGGGAGAGAAGGATGGTGGATTTTTAGATTAAAAACTAGATCGCCTCGGGTTAAACCTGAGGAGGGATCTGGACCTGCACTTAGAATGCCTCTCCCCGGAGTCTCCCCTCTCTTTCTTTCTTTTCCTCCTCTGGTGTCTTTTTTTACATACCTGGATTATTATTTTTATCTTTGTACTTAATGTTTTTTGAATTTCATGGTGTATTTTAATTATATGTATGTGTGCATGCATGACTGTGTGCATACATGTTCATATTATCACTATAGGATGTGTGAAAAATAGTGGCATACACATGGATCACCCAATATGCATTGCAGCTGATTCCCCTTTTGGATAATTGCCTGCAGTCAATTTAGACGATTAATGGGTGGAGCCAGTGATCCTCAGAGCTACTATTTATTTCACAAGTTTCATGTCTGTAATGTGGTTATGACTAAGGTCTTATAGGCTGAAACGCGTCAACCTTTCCTATTTGCGTTTGTCTACTGTGGCTTGTTAATAAATACGTAAATTTTTTAAGAGCAACGACTGGAGTGCGGATCATCTTTTCTTCATGTGCTTTTTAAAAGTCCCAAGGGCATTTTTGTTTTTTGTTGTCTGCATACTATTGGGGACTGAGCATCACCTTCACCGATATTGGGCTAGCTCGACTTCATCTTTTCCATGTTTTCCAATGGCTCTAGTTCACACCAGTGAAGTCAGTTCCAGTCAGTTTCCAGTGCAGAAACTGACCGGAAACTGACTGAAACTGACTGCACTGGTGTAAACTAGAGCCATTGGAATACATGGAAAACACTGTGCATGCATTTTTGGTGCAGAAAAAAAGCGCACGTAACTGCATCTGGTGTGAACTGGCCCTAAAAAAAAAATTATTACATTTTTTTTCTATGAAGAAGCAATATTGGAACACTTTCTTTTGGATTTTTGGGACTCTTCTTTTCTTAATTTTTTATTCCTTTTTGTTTTTGATTTGGACTTTTATATGATTTTTGTCACCAATATTTAATTTATTTACCTGCCACGTTTGATGTTAACTGTGCATTATTGATTGATGGTTAACAGTCATATTATTGTATTATTTGGGCAGTGCAATCACCTACTGTTTATTTTTACTCTTTATTGTATGTGGGAACACATATTGTGATAGCAGCAGCCAATAGTTAGATTTTTTGGTTAGGTGGCAGTGCACAATTTTTTTTATACTTTTTAAATATTAATTGTCATTTATTTAACACAACATTGTAATAAGAAGCATTTTAATATACATTAAAGGGCCATTTAATTTAAATAAAATATTTTATAAAGATTTTCATCATAAAAATGAGGGGGACAAAACTTAAGTATAAAGTAGAGCCTGTAAATGCTAAAAAAAATACACTTAACAACATACTGTAGTTATGGCTCATGGTATAGATTGCTTTCAGATAATTAAAACAGCGTTGCAAATTTGAAAGAAGTAAGCAAGTTGAGACATATAAGTCCAGAGAGAAAAGTAAAAAAAAATTATATAATTGTTTATTTAATTTTATTAGATTTTTTTATCTTTATTTCTTGAACCTATTTACATTTTTGTATTTTGTGTGTATGTTTTCTAATTGGTATCACTTAAATATTATCAATTTTAAAATGAATTTCAAATGAACCTAAAATGTTTTTACATATATTTAATGTACCACATAAGTTCAATAGCTTTTTGACTAAGGGCTAATGATGGGTTAATCTCTGCCTGTGTTCAGGTACTGCCCCACCCACTCTCCACCCTCATCTGCAAGGGCTTTAAATGTTCTAGACTTGACAAAGCGCATGCATTCGAAACGCATCATCACGGCAACGAGCTTCTCCTGCCTTCCACGCTGGTTTGATTGGCAGGTCCCTTCCTCCCTGACATTATGGTGGTGATGTCACACAGAAGCACCGGTGGCCTCCGGCTTGGCTTCCAGCATCCATGGCTGCACACCATCTGTGTGCTGTAGGTATACGGCAGATGATCTAATTTCTTCTGCCTACCGGACCCAGAGGACATTAACCCATCTTGTCCCTTCCGTACCAGCCTGGTATTGTATGTACTTCACAAGTGTATTGATAACCTGTTTAGCCTTCACATCGGCATAGCATTGTTTTGACTGGCGGCTCCAGATCCCCATTGAGTCTCGGATAGCGCTGTCTGTATCTTTCCTATTTCATTCACCCACTTCTCGTGGTTTTGTGATGGCTGCATCGAATAGGCTCACACAGTGGGTTTCCCCAAGAGACTGCGCCTGGAACATTGTGTATTTTTTACCTTAATACATTCCTTGCATTAAGGTAAAAAATGTTTAGGCATCAGCATCCTCCCCCACCCCCCTTTACTTACCTGAGCCCTCATTCGATCCAGCGCTGTGCAAGTCTACAGCTCTTCTCTCTCCTCACTTCCGGGTTACCCTGGCTTTGCTGTCAATCAGGGCCAGTGACGAGAGAGCGAGGGGTGGGGCAGTAACGCTGTCTTTCTCAATGGACACAGCAGCGGGGCTTGGGAGCAAGCATGCACGAGTGCCCACATGAGAAGCGGCTTCCCATCGGGCACTGGACAGAGAGGAGGGACCCAAGAAGGTTCACGACCACTCTTTGCAATTAAATTCCACAGAACAGGCAAGTATAGACATGTTTGTTGTTCTTTTTAATTTTTTTATTTACCTTTACAATTGCTTTAAGCAACAAATTAGTCACAAGTTGAATATAGAGGGATTCCCAGTCTAGCCCTATTAAAGGGCCACTTAAAAATTCATAGGATTTTGTTTCTTCTACAAGCAATACTACTTTTTCACTTCTTATGTAAACCCATTGTGGCAAATTGTGTTTTTTGTATTTCCAATTACATATTTTCTTCATGTTTCTGTTTCTATCTTTTGTAAAATCTTTAAATATTCTGCAAATAAGTGAACGCTTACAGCTTTGGTGAATAGGATGTTGGCTGAATTTTTCTAAGCAACCATCCTTGCCTCAGCTACCCATCCTTTTTATAGTATCTACAGTATATGTATTATTTAGGATTCTAAATTTGTAGAACTCTAAGGTATTTTATCTGTGTATGGCAAACTGTTTTTATAAAAACATGGAAAACTTACATCCCTCTACAAGACATGTAATTGTTTTTTTGCCTCAAAATATCTGGAGACAATCTTTGTAAGAAGAATATATCATTCATTTGTATGGAAAAGAAAAAAGTAAGTCATGTAACATGTTCAAAAAATAGATACTATTATGTCTCACTACTGTAGCCTCAGTTGAACGGATCTTAATGGTCCCCAGTGATACATCGTGGCTTAGAGATACATAGAAAGGCGCCTCTAGAAATAAACACGATTGAAACAGGCACAGAAATTCCTAGCTTGGCACTTCTGAGGAAATATTGCTTTGGAACTGGGCACAGTGACAATGAGCCTGGCACCTTCCTTGTTATATTAGCACAGAAAGGCAATAATATCATACTTCTTTCTTTAGGCTTGGCTGTGCACTGGGTGCTTGTTACATCCTACATGACATCTAGGTCATCACCATTCTTGGAACATAACACCAGCCACAGCCAGAATTCTGCCATGGCATGAAAAATGAGTGGTTGTGGTTTGTTTGTCATAAAGCTTTAAAGTGTATCTCTAGCCCAAACTTTTTTTATCTTTGGATAGAGTGCAAAAGGGTTAAAACAATTTTTTTTATTGCTGTCTGTGTCTCCGCTGGGGAAATTCATCCTCTCTATCTGTACTGGTGATCATTGCCATGAGCTGAATGTAAATCCAAAATCTTATGGTTGCTAGAACAGGAAGTGAGGGGAAATCTAATCCCAATTAATTCCAGAGTCTGTTCTATTACTTTAGGGAGATAAATTGAAGGGAAATCTCCCCATAAAGACAAAGACAAGAAACGAAAAACAGACATCGTTTTTTCTGTTCTCTAAGCTTTCCACAACCCAAACATTTTTTTGGGCTAGCCATACACTTTAACGTTTTGCTATACATGTGTAAGAGACGGTAGTAATCAGTTAAAATTACTGTGCCTGCAACTGGTCAAAGGCAAATTGCTCAGGTTTGTTACCAGAATGCTTCCGTAATACTGGTGGCTGTGTGTTATACAATTTAGGGTGCAAGGATAAATGGGATTTATTAAAGAATTATACACAATAGTTTTACTACTATTTACAGAATTCACACAAAACACATTAAACACATTAAGACAGTCCATGAAGACTTGTGTTCAAAAGTAAGAGCTTTGTTGCTTAAGTTCATTGAACAATTGGTCACTTGATCCATCTGCTCACCTCATGCTCAGATAGTAAGCTCAGACCCGAAGGTGTTGTTTTATATGGTCCAGGTTGTGGACTGACAGTCGTGCATGTAGCTTGGTGCAACTAGGAAGCAATGCAGGAAAGGACATGGAGGAAATGGGTTGTCAGTTTGCAGCAACATTATGGCTATGTGTTAAGAAACATAGGCAACTAGCTGGTGTGATGGTGATATAGGACAGACTGTTGATTTACCAACAGGGAAATGACTCTTAATTATTCTATTTTCACATACGTTTTTACATGTTAGGCTGGAGAAATACCAGCTGGTTTACCACCAAAGATATTACGTAATGCTTTAGTACACTTATAATTACTGCTTTTATTACCAACAAGACTAACTTGCAATCTGTGGGAATCTTTAGTCCTTTATACAAAAAGGTAAAAATTATCAGTGCAAAAACTATTACCAGTCAATCTGTGCACATCCACGTCTTTACCACGCAATAAATGCATGGACAAGAGTTTTATGCATGTTGTTGGCTAAAGTGGGTCCCTCACAGGTCAGCTTCGCTTTTACCAGCTTTAAATCTTAATTTACACCAATCAAATAACTCTAATAGTAAACATCAGTCAAATAAAGTTAACACTGTAGGCAGTTCAATTTAGTCTTAGTTGAGCGGTTTATGAGTGTCTGGCACCACAGATCTCTTGGATACCTACCCAATTCAAACATAAAACTTGCAGTAGACACTGACAATGTTATTAAAATCTGACTAAAAATACACCCAGCAGCAACTTTATCCCAACCACAGGTATAAGGTTTGTAAGACATTATTTTCCTATCTTAAATGTATTTTAATTTATTTAACACTTAAATAACTCAACATAAATATCCTAACCAACCACTATATGTGTAAATGGGTCTCTGTAGACATAGAAGAACATGTGACTTTTATGTAAAGTACAGGCTACTCAGCCATGTCCAGCTACAACTGCATCCCTCCCACTTAACTCCTCCATCCCCACTCACAGCACCTCCCTCCGACTAATCCCCCCCCCCCCACAATCTCTAGACTACCATCTTCTTGAAAAAGTCTCAAGCCTCGTACACACGACCGATTTTCTCGGCAGGAACCAGCAAGAAACTTGCTGGCAGAGCTTTCTTGCCGAGTAAATCGGTCGTGTGTACGCAGCTTTCAGGTTTCTCGTCAAGAAAACCGACAAGAATCTCAATGAGAAAAATAGAGAACCTGCTCCCTATTTTCTCATCGGGATTCTCGTCGGCCTGTTTCTCGACGAGAAACCAGAGTGTGTGTACACTTACCAGTCGCTGTGGAAACCCACGCATGCTCGAAATGACTTTGACGCATTTGCGGTAGCTTCCTAGGCATAGGTAGGGTGTAGCAAGATGGCGGCGACGGCATCGAATGTGACGAACGCACGCTCGTCGTAGTCGATGACGTCACCGAGTTCGTGCCATTCAAAAGAACGGCGATTCTTTTGAAAGGTACGTGTGTACACTCGGCCGGGACAAGATTCTTGTCCAAGAAACTCATCAGTAAAAACGACAAGTTTTTTCCTGACGAGATTCTCGGCCGTGTGTACAAGGCTTTAGAGTTTAGAGGCCATTCAAATGGATACAAAGATGCTTTATTTAGTTTAAAAAAAAAAAAAACTGTTTCTATTAAAGGAAAATAAATTTGGATCCTTGTATCCCTTTGAATAGCAAGTGGGCTCCTTGATCCTTATTTCTACTTCGGTTAGCATTTTTCTAAAGCTAGAGGAATTACTTATGCTTTGGAAATTAAAGAGGTAAATTACTTTTCTGTCCAGAAATAGTTTTAATTTTCTGCAAAATGAATTTTGTGTGTAGCGTGTCCATACTCCATAAATCTTTATGTAAAAGATCAAAAATACATGCTTCAGGTCTTAAAGGCTTTGGTGTAAAGGGTATGCTGCCCAGAAAAGTTGCCATTTCTTTGCAGAAATTAAATCAATGTTGACAGTCCCATATTACATGGCAAAAATGAATATTATCCTGGGAACATCTACAGTATTGCAGTGAATTTCCCTTTATACAGGCCTCAGTGTATCTACTCATGTAACAGCTACTGGCTGCTCAGACACCAAGCTTTACATTGTGGGAGGCAAGAGAGGGCTTTACTGGGGAAGAAAGCACAATATTGGTACCTGTTAGATCCTTAGTTGCTTTCATATACTGTATTTATCTTGCGTTTAAAATCATTTTGAGATGCTTCTGAGATCAATCAGTGTTCATTGATCGGTCATTAGACCTACATTTGACCTTCTTCTGGGATGTATCAGCCTGGTCCAAGCTGCTTTTGCATATCCATTGATTGGAGACAGGTGGAGAAAAGCAATTCTGAAGTGCGCAAAAGCTTGGTTGACACAGGCCCTTACTTTTACTTTATTATGTTGCTCCTCTAAACAGGTTTATTTTATATTAACCACGTTGGAGGAAGGTATGACTGATGAATTATATATAATTTGGTAATTTTATTATTTATTGAACAGAATACATGCTTAGGCGATGATGCGATGATGCTGATGTTATGTCTAGGAGGTCATCTCTGTCTAGTGTATGAATTAAAGTTTAGTTGAGCAGAGGAAAGAGCATTAAACATTTTAGCTTGTATTAAATGTGTATACAGTTTGGAGGGTGGAAATTAAAAAATTAGGTATTGATGCTGTCTTGATAAAAACTCAAGACAGCACAGCGCAAACAACTAACAAATCATAAAAATCATCAAAATCATAAACGGCTTAACCACTTGCCGACCGCCGCACGAACATTCACGTCCCTTTAAATTCGCCATAAAACTATCCCCTTTTTTGTAGACGCTATAACTTTTGCGCAAACCAATCAATATATGCTTATTGCGATTTTTTTTTACCAAAAATATGTAGAAAAATACGTATCGGCCTAAACTGAGGAAAAAAATAGTTTTTTTATATATTTTTTGTGGATATTTATTATAGCAAAAAGTAAAAAAATATAGCTTTTTTTTCAAACTTGTCGCTCTATTTTTGTTTATACCGCAAAAAATAAAAACCGCAGAGGTGATCAAATAACATTAAAAGAAAGCTCTATTTGTGTTAAAAAAAGGACGTCAATTTTGTTTGGGAGCCACGTCGCAGGACCGCGCAATTGTCAGTTAAAGCGATGCAGTGCCGAATCGCAAAAAGTGGCCTGGTCATTTGGTAGCCAAATCCTCCGGGGCCGAAGTGGTTAAAAAGTCCTTAATTCATTATCAGTAGAATCAATGCCACAGTGGTGATGTGCGTTCAAATGCAGGTGTCAAATTGAGTCCATCTCATCCACCAAAGACATCAACAGCTGCTCCCCTTATAATAGTGACCAAAAGGTCTGGATAAGCCTTCCCACAAAGTCATCCAATGTCCCTCAGATGGTCTCACCACGAAGAGCATAGATATATGAAATAAATTAGAACAGAATCTAGTGCTCTCTGTTTAACTCAAGTTTATTTAAGAAAAGGTAAAAACACTTACAAATAGAGCACTTCTCAAAAGTGCATAGACAAAACGTTCTGGTATACACATAGAAACCAATAAAATGGCTCCTCTTGGTCTACATCTATTCGTCCATACGTTAGGTGTAAAAATTCTATAGCTTTTAATGAAATGTAATTGTCTAAGTGAAATTCTGTTATGAAATCACATTTAGTTTTTACCTCAATCAAGTGTATTGCTTTGATAACAATTGAACCTTCATTTCCTCCTACTGGATTGATTCTTAAAATAATTAATTCTCTACAGCTTTCTTTCATGAAGAAGCAAGACATCCTGTACGGCACCCCAGCAATGCATCCCATGTGACTTTTGTCAATCAATTGTAAACAAGCTTTTAGAAGCATGCACATACATGGGATCAAAGAAAAGTCCAAACTTCACAGGAAATTGGAGGTGAATTTGTGCGATCAGTATTCATCTGTAAATAACTGTTCCACATGTACCACACTGAATCATAACACTAGACAATAGTGTGTTGCAGCAATTGCCACTGATTATCCACCAGTGATCACATATGGTGGCACAATGCTGCTAATGAGTGTAATCATTCACTGGACATCCAATTAACTAGGGAGAACGCTGGGAGACTCATCTGGCAAATTAGCCAGCATTTAATGACTGGAGATTCCTACTCCTGTACATACAGTATCTACAAATTGGCTATATGATTTAGCCTTTAGAAGAAACAACTTTCTAATTGTAAAATATATCATAATACTAGATGACTGAACACCTGTGTAATCCTGCAATCATCATGTAACTGATGAAACACATATGTGGCATTGCGTGCTCATTTAAAAATTTCTGTAACAGTAGTCAGAACACAAATAAACAGGGTGCCATTGAAGAGACAGATAGTAAAGTTTGCCATACACTGAATAAAATGTGTTTTTTTTTCATCAGGGACCAGCCAGATTTTGATCAGTGTGAGGCCATCCCCACTCAACATAAGTCAATAGTCTGACTTCTATGAAAGGGACTTGTTGGAAAATTTTCCATTGATCAGCAGCTGCAGTCTGCTTATTCTGACAGTGGCAGGTGCCGCTGTCAGAATACAATTATCAGGATGAGGGATTTCTTCATCCATCTCATTTGTATGGATGGAGGAATGTAGTACAGTCGTGTATGACCAGCTTTATATACTGCAGCCAACTGGTGGTATGAATGTGCATCTGAAAATCACATTCTATGCGCATGTTGGATTTTAGACCAGTGTTTTTTAACCATGGTCCCTTTTGAGTTTGCTAGGGGTTCCACAAGCAGTAAGAACCAGCAGAAAACAAATCACAGTGCAGGGGACACAAGACATCCTCACACCTGGAATGCAGACGTTTATTAGACCAGTGTAGCTCTGCAGGAGTGCAAACATAATGGTCACCAACAGCAAGACTGGTAAGTATTAGTGTATTTCAATTTTTTTTTCACTTTCCTCTTTTCTGCCTTTTTTTTTGCTGTTTCTTTTAACCAACTTAATGTACACTATGGTTGAAATTGGATGGTGAAAAGTTTTACTTTAAAGAAAGACCTACCCTGGGCCAAAAACAGTCAAGCCTCAAAGACAGTTTGATTTTCACAGAAATCTTCTGGCCACTATTCTATACTCCAGTGACTCTGAACTGACAATCTGGTTGGCTCTACAACCACCTGTGTGTACATTTCCTAGTGTACACATAGTTGACAAAATCCAAAAGTAGTACATATACTGTCATGTTGACAGAAAAACATCTAGCACCACAGAAAAAGCCATATTTCGAGAACTGGATAATGAGACTGCAAACAGTACAAAATTGAAAAAACGTAGAATTGAGGAGTCTGGAGGATATAGATAGCAACATTTACACAGTACTGTAGTGCTCGCTAAAAATCCTAATTGTATAGGAAAGTAACAAACTATATGGTCATCTTACAAGAAAAAGTAATTGTAGCTATAAAATTGTTACATTTTGTGCAAGTGGGAGGTACTAAATCTGGTAATTTTGTGTTGCATAGGGCATCAAGTTAATTGTGGGGGAAAAAACAGTGTCCTAGTAACCTTTTTCTACCTAAAACCCAGAGTCCTAGAGCGTTTCTCTATTTTGGACAGGTCTCAGTTCCTTTCCTGACACCTTTTAGCATTGATAGTCTACCCAAAAGTACATTGTATTATACACTTTTATCAGGACAGATAGGGCTTGGTAACACATTATGGTATATTTTTATTTCCTATATTTGTAATGGGAGGAAATAATGAAATATTGGAAAAATGCATTTGACTGTAATTTTTCCCAACACAACCTCTACATACCGTGGCAAGAAAAGTATGTGAAACAATTATAATTTCTAATTTCTTTATTGAACACATCCATAAAACATTCACAGATGAAAAAGTAAGTGAACCCATAGACTTCAAAGAAAGCTAATTGGAGTCAATAGTTTGCAGATATGGACTACAATTATTGAAATGAGTCTGGACGTGTGGTTTAGAGCTACTTTGAATGATAAAAGGCACTTAAACATTTTATAATCATTGTTCATAAGAAGCATCAACTATTGTGAACCAAGCCTAGCAAAAAGGAGCTCTCTGAAGACATATGATCAAGAGTAGTTGACCTACATAAGGCTGGAAAGGGATACAGACTAATCTTAAAGTGTTTGGGCATCCATCAGTCAACAGTTAGACAAATTGTCTATGAATGTAAACAGTTTAGTACTCTGGCTACTCTTCCTAGAATTGAGCACCCAGCCAAGATGACTCCCAATCCACAATGCTGAATCCTCGATGAGGTAAAGAAGAACTCACGAGTAACAGCTAAACACTTGAAGACATCACTGGAACTTGCAAATCTCCGTGTTTATGAGTCTACCATACGTAAGTCTTTGAACAGGCAGGATGTCTGTCAGGAAAGGTTCCACCTGCTGGTAATACTATCTGATATTTGGCGTGCAGTACTGATGTCCACCAGCAGGTGTCTCCTGGCAGTTTGGAACTGTCAGGAGAGCCTTTCCCTGCTGGTGTTATGTGATCTTTCTGCCGCAGTACTGGTGTCCACCAGCGGGTGGATCCTGGCAGTATGGAGCAGATATCTTCTCCTGCAGTTAGGCGTCACCTGAACCTGATAGCAGGTAATGGTATAAAAACAAGTTCACATATACCTTGCCTTGGCTTCGTCTTGTGCCCTGATCTGTTTAGCCCTGTACACACGGGCGAGAATCCCGTTGGAAAAAAAATGTTGGTTTTCTCGACGGGATTCCTGGCAAGCTTGTCTTGCCAAGCCCTGTGTACTGACAGCTATTCAAAAGAACCACCGTTCTTTTGAATGTCAAGAACGCGGTGACGTCATCGACTACGGTGAGCCGGCGCTCGTCACATTCGATGCCGTCGCTGCCATCTTGCTACACCCCACACTAACCTTGTATGCTACCGCGCATGTGTCAAAGTCTTTTCGAGCATGCACGGGTTTACCATGGAACAGGTAAGCATACAGACGACCGAGAATCCCGACGACAAAAATAGAGAGCAGGTTCTCTATTTTTCTCGTTGAGATTCCAGGCAGTTTTCCCGATGAGAAACCATACACACGAATGGTTTTCTCGGCAAAAAGCTCTCCCAGCAGTTTTCTTGCCGAGAAAACCGGTCGTGTGTACGAGGCTTTAGCCTTGATCCTGAACCTGTTTCCTGTAACCTGAACCTGAACCTGAACCTGACTCTGATCCCAAACCTATTTGTACCTGTTCCTGTCAGTCCTGTATCCCTGTATCCCTGCCCTGCTGTTTGATCCCTTCCACCCTCTCCCTGTCCCTTGCTCCTTGTCCCCCATCTGCTGATCTTCTGTTATGACCCTGGCTTGGCTGAGACTACGATTCCGGTATTCCTTTTTGGCTATATACTGTATATACTCATCTGATTATTGTTATTTTGGGGTCTTGTCTAATATTGGTTTGTTGTGCACTGTGTGATATTGGAGGTGGTTGCATTTACATATTATTCACGTTTCTTAATAAATTATTACTTTCTTCACCTATATACGTCTTGTTCACTTTGTGCAGTACACACAGTTCTGATCACATCTAAATCATGACAATGTCCATGACAAAACACTACGGAGCAAGCTGCTGCTCTCCAAAAAAACATTGCTGCATGCCAGTAGTTTGTCAACAAACACCTTAGCAAACTGCAGTGCCACTGGGAAAATGTTTTGTGGACTGATGAAACAAAAGTTGAATTCTTCGGTAAGAATTCTCAGCACTATGTATAGAGCAAAAGGGCACAGCTTGCCAGCATCAAATCATCATCCCAACTGTGAGGTATGGTGGATTTCATGATTTGGGCTTGCTTTGCTGCCATCAGGCCTGAATTACTTGCCATCATCAAGGGGAAAATGAATTCCCAAGGTCAGCAAAATATCCTACAGGATAATGTCAGGGTGGCTTTAAGCCAGATGAAGCTTAGTAGATGTTGGGTGATACATAGTTACATAGTTAGTCAGGTTGAAAAAAGACACAAGTTCATCCAGTTCAACCATAAAAAAAAAAAAAAATTAAATAAAAACTATCGAACAATCCCATATACCCAATTCTATACCCACAGTTGATCCAGAGGAAGGCAAAAAACCCCAGCAGAGCATGATCCAATTTGCTACAGCAGGGGAAAAAATTCCTTCCTGATCCCCCGAGAGGCAATTGGATTTACCCTGGATCAACTTTACCTATAAATGTTAGTACTCAGTTATATTATGTACATTTAGGAAAGTATCCAGGCCTTTCTTAAAGCAATCTACTGAGCTGGCCAGAACCACCTCTGGAGGGAGTCTGTTCCACATTTTCACAGCTCTTACTGTGAAGAAACCTTTCTGTATTTGGAGATGAAATCTTTTTTCCTCTAGATGTAAAGACTGCCCCCTTGCCTTTTGTGTTGACCGTAAAGTGAATACCTCAACACCAAGTTCACTATATGGACATGTTGATCATATGCCCCCTTATTCTCCTCTTCTCAAGAGTGAATAAATTCAGTTCCTCTAATCTTTCCTCACAGCTGAGCTCCTCCATGCCTCTTATCAGTTTGGTTGCCCTTCTCTGCACTTTCTCCAGTTCCCCAATATCCTTTTTGAGAACTGGTGCCCAAAAGGTCTTACTAATGATTTGAACAGGGTCAAAATAATATCTCTCTCTCTGGAGTCCATACCTCTCTTAATACAAGAAAGGACTTTGCTCGCTTTGGAAACCGCAGCTTAGCATTGCATGCCATTATTGAGCTTGTGATCTACCAAAACCCCCAGATCCTTCTCCACTATGGATCTCCCCAGTTGTACTCCCCCTAGTATGTATGATGCATGCATATTCTTAGCCCCCAAGTTACAAACTGATATTTCCAATCCTGTAGTGATGTAGCAAGATAATGACCCTAAGAGCCCTTTCACACTGCTGCTGCCCATAGCGTCAGCGGTAAAATAGCGGTAAAACACTGCTATTTTACTGTCGGATTTGCGGCGCATTTTGGCCACTAGCGGGGCACTTTAACCAACGCTAGCAGCCGAGAAAGGGTTAAAACCGCCCGCAATGCGCCGCTACAGCGGCGTATTGCCAGCGGTACAGCGGCGCTGCCCATTGTTTTTAATGGGCAGGAGCGCATTAGGAGCGGTGAGTTCACTGCTCATAATGCGCTCCAAAGAGGCTGCTGGCAGGACTTTTCCTGACGCCCTGCCAGCGCACCGCTCCAGCGTGAAAGCCCTCGGGCTTTCACACTGGAGACAATGGAGCAGCAGTTTAAGGGCGAATTGCAGGCGCTATTTTTAACGCTATAGTGCCTGCAATACGCCCTCAGTGTGAAAGAGGTCTAAGCATCAAAGTAAATTCACAACAGACTGGCTTCAGAAAACAAAAATGTGCCTTTTGGAGTGGCCCAGTCAGTGCCCAGACCCTAACCCCATAGAAGTTGTTGGGCAGACTTTGTGCAGGTCTGATCTAGAGCTACCAAAATTGCCTGCTTGAAGTCATTGCTGCCAAAGGAGGTTGAACCAGCTATTAACTCCAAGGGTTCATTTACGTTTTCCTCCAGCACTGTGAATGTTTAATGGGTATGTTCAATAAAGACACAAGAAATTCAAATTTTTTGTGTGTTATCAGCTTAAGCACATTGTGTTTGTCTATTGTTGTGACTTAAGCCTGGTACACACTGTTCGTTTTTTTCCGTTCAACCCAGTGGGTTGAACGAAAAAAATCTGTCAGCTCCGGTTGGAGCCGCTATACTAACCATTCAAACTTAGTATAGGTATCTCCCCTGCTGAGCTATTGTGTTCTGACAGGGGGATGGCCAGAACACTCCGATCAGCGATCTCTGCCATTGGCTGAGAGTGCTGATTGGGAGTCAGTCGGCTGCTTGTTTTCCAGCATGCACGTCCGGCAGAAGCCAGCCTGGCTTCTGTCGGACAGATTGACATACACATGGGCCGAATAATGTCGGTAGTTTTTTTTTTTTTAACCCGCAAATGTCTTACAACATTTCGACGTATGTGTACCCAGATTATGATGAGGGTCAGATGATATTTTCTGACAAATTACTGAAGAAAGGCAGCTAATTCCAAGAGTTCATGTACTTTTTCTTGCCACAAACCCACATATTTGCCCTAAAATATAATCAACAGTGTTTCCACTCGGGAAATGTCCCCTTGCAATGGAGTTGATTTACTAAAGTATTAGATAGAGCATGTTCACTTTGCAAGGAAATTATTACTTAGCACCCACAAAAACACAATTCTATTTTTAACACTCAAGCAAATGGTCACAGCCTTTTGCAAAAAGAGGCAGAAATTCAAGGTATAAATATAAAATAACCAGATTTCAAACAAAAGGAAATAAGATATGCATGCAAAGTTAGGAGGAATGCCTTGAAGATAAGAAGGAGGAAAATGCCCTCTGGACCCCTTTACGAGTTGGTAATGTAGCTGATGTGGCTTCATGGTGTATGGCTTGTAGTTATCAGTAGCAATAGTAACCCTCGGCATTGATGTAGGTGTCTCCCTTCATTGGTGGTCAGTGGTAGAAACCCTTCAGTGGCAGGCTGTAAAATTAACCCGCCATTCCTCAGCACCAATAGAAAGGCAACAACAATTCTCTCAGTCCCCTGGTCCCACTCACCATCGGTTTCCTCTGAGTTAGCCCATGTAAGTTTCCCTATTTTCCAACATCTTGCAAATGCTCACACTCATGCTGCAATCTTTATTCAAATTTGTGTAGATGAATGGTAGGTTGAATAACTCACCGGCATCTTATATCTCTGTTAGGGGATAACCCAGCAATATCTCTCAAAGGGTTTGTGTCTCTGCCTGTCCTGAAGTGGAAGTAAACCCTCCTATCGTTTTCAGCCAAGGAAGCTGCTATCTTGGCCTCTGTTTGATCTTCAGCTGCCATGATCAGTTATGACACCAGCCATTGGATGGTTCGACAGTTTGGTTGAGAGCACAACCAATGTGACAGCTACATTTCCAGCATGTGTCGGGAATGTAACTGCTTTTTGAATCTGTTAAATTGATAGGTTTACTTCCACTTTAACCACTTAAGCCCGGGACCATTTTGTAGCTAAAGGACCAGAGGTGATTTCAGAATTTTGCACTGCGCTGCTTTAACTCTAAATTGTGCGGACATGCAATGTTGTACCCAAACGAAATTTGCGTCCTTTTCTTCCCACAAATAGAGCTTTCTTTTAATGGTATTTGATTGCCTCTGCGATTTTTATTTTTTGCGATATAAACGGAAATATACCGAAAATTTTGAAAAAAAATGATATTTTCTACTTTTTGTTATAAGAAAAATCGAATAAACTCAATTTTAGTCATACATTTAGGCCAAAATGTATTCAGACACATGTCTTTAGTAAAAAAATGTCAATAAGCGTATATTTATTGGTTTGCGCAAAAGTTATAGCGTCTACAAACTAGGGTACATTTTCTGGAATTTACACAGCTTTTAGTTTATGACTGCCTATCTCATTTCTTGAGGTGCTAAAATGGCAGGGCAGTACAAACCCCCCCCAAATGACCCCATTTTGGAAAGTAGACATCCCAAGGAAATTGATGAGAGGCATATTGAGCCCATTGAATATTTTTTTTTTTTGTCTCAAGTGATTGAATAATGACAAAAAAAAAATAAAAAATTACAAAAAGTTGTCACTAAATGATATATTGCTCACACATACCATGGTTATATGTGGAATTGCACCCCAAAATACATTTTGCTGCTTCTCCTGAGTACGGGGATACCACATGTGTGGGACTTTTTGGGAGCCTAGCCGCGTACGGGCCCCCGGAAACCAAGCACCGCCTTCAGGATTTCTAAGGGCGCAAATTTTTGATTTCACTCCTCACTACCTATCACAGTTTTGAAGGCCATAAAATGCCAAAATAGCACAAAACCCCCCCAAATGACCCCATTTTAGAAAGTAGACACTCCAAGGAAATTGCTGAGAGGCCTGTTGAGCCCATTGAATATTTTTTTTTTGTCCCAAGTGATTGAATAATGACAAAAAAAAAAATTACAAAAAGTTGTCACTAAATGATATATTGCTCACACATGCCATGGTTATATGTGGAATTACACCCCAAAATACATTTTGCTGCTTCTCCTGAGTACAGGAATACCACATGTGTGGGACTTTTTAGGAGCCTAGCCGCGTACGGGACCCCGAAAACCAAGCACCGCCTTCAGGATTTCTAGGCACAAATTTTTGATTTCACTCCTCACTACCTATCACAGTTTCGAAGGCCATAAAATGCCAAAATAGCACAACCCCCCCCCAAATGACCCCATTTTGGAAAGTAGACACCCCAAGCTATTTGCTGAGAGGCATGGTGAGTATTTTACAGCTCTCATTTGCTTTTGAAAATGAAGAAAGAAAAAAAAAAATATATATATATATATATATATTTTTTTTTTTTCAATTTTCAAAACTTTGTGACAAAAAGCGAGATCTGCAAAATACTCACACTACCTCTCAGCAAATAGCTTGGGGTGTCTACTTTCCAAAATGGGGTCATTTGGGGGGGTTTTGTGCCATCTGGGCATTCCATGGCCTCCGAAACTGTGATAGGCAGTGAGAAGTGAAATCAAAAATTTACACCCTTAGAAAGCCTGAAGGCGGTGCTTGGTTTTTGGGGTCCCGTACGCGGCTAGGCTCCCAAAAAGTCTCACACATGTGGTATCCCCGTACTCAGGAGAAGCAACAGAATGTATTTTGGGGTGTAATTCCACATATGCCCATGGCATGTTTGAGCAATATATCATTTAGTGACAACTTTGTGCAAAAAAAAAAATAAAAATAATAAATTGTCTTTTTTCCGCAACTTGTGTCAACATATAAAATATTCCATGGACTCGACATGCCTCTCAGTATATAGCTTGGGGTGTCTACTTCCCAAAATGGGGTCATTTGGGGGGGTTTTGAACTGTTCTGGCATTTTATACACAACATTAGGAAGCTTACATCCACTCTTCTAACCACTTGAAGACAAAGCCCTTTTTGACACTTTTTGTTTACATGAAAACATTTTTTTCTTGCAAGAAAATTATGTTGAACCCCCAAACATTATATATATTTTTAAAGCAAAGGCCCTACAGATTAAAATGGTGGGTGTTGCATTTTTTTTCTACACAGTATTTGCGCAGCGATTTTTCAAACGCATTTTTTGGGGAAAAAATACACTTTTTTAAATTTTAATGCACTAAAACACACTATATTGCCCAAATGTTTGATGAAATAAAAAAGATGATCTTAGGCCGAGTACATAGATACCAAACACGACATGCTTTAAAATTTCGCACAAACGCGCATTGGCGACAAACTACATACATTTTTAAAAGCCTTTACAGGTTACCCCGTTAGATTTACAGAGGAGGTCTACTGCTAAAATTACTGCCCTCGATCTGACCTTCGCGGTGATACCTCACATGCATGGTGCAATTGCTGTTTACATATGACGCCAGACCGACGCTTGCGTTCGCCATTGGGCAAGAGCAGGGCAGGACAGGGTGCTTTTTTTTTTTTATTATTAATTTTGCTTTTTTATTTTTAAATTGTTCCTTCCATATTTATTTATTTTTTTTAATCATTTTTATTGTTATCTCAGGGAATGTAAATATCCCCTATGATAGCAATAGGTAGTGACAGGTACTCTTTTTTGAAAAAACTGGGGTCTTCTAGACCCTAGAACTTTCCTCTGCCCTCAAAGCATCTGACCACACCAAGATCGGTGTGATAAAATGCTTTCCCAATTTCCCAATGGCGCTTTTTATATCCGGGGGGGGGGGACATTCCCTCCCACTGCTTGTAAAAGCAGTCCAGAGGCTAATTAGCCATTAGGATTGCTTTTACATGAAAGCCGGCCGCTGGCTGAAAAGAATGATACCAAGATGATACCTAAACCCGCAGGCATCATTCTGGTATAAACATTCAAAGTCCAGCAACATACCAGTACGTTGCTGGTCCTTGTTGGACATGTATTGTAATCTTTTTTTTTCATGCAGCCAGTTGGCTGAACGAAAAAAGAGATTGATCGGTGGGTATGCCCACCATTAGAATACCGCCCTTCATCCACCCACTTCTAATGATGGGCATACATGCACCATTTATATATGCCGAAGCATGGGGGCATCCTCCCGCAAAAAAGTTATGCCGCACACACATGGTCAGACTTTTCCACGGGCAAGCCTCCATCGGAATTTCGACCGTATGTACGCGGCATTAGGAGCAAAATCATTCCTCCGCTCCTCCGCCCCTGCTGCCCCAATGCTTCGGCATATATGCTTTTTTTTTTTAACTGTGGTGGTGAAATCACCTCCTACAGCACTGGAGTCGCAGGGATCAGGCCTGTCTCTGTGAACGCTGCAGTTATGTGTGTTGTGTTTTGTAAGTGACAGTGATCGATCGATACTGCACTTGGGTGGCCTGGGCTGGACGGAGGGGCAAAACGCAGGTGCTAGCAGGTATCTGGGCTGATCCCGCTAACACTGCATTTTTGTGAACCCTAAACTGCTGGGGACGCTAGTATAGATCTGATCAGATCAGATATTGATCTGATCAGATACTATACCACTAAGGGGGTGTATGCTTTACGCGTGGGTGTTAGCGTTACTGGCACTAACCTGACGCTGCCTGGGGTGTGACGCAGACCCTCTCTGACGCTAAAACCTAATTGATATCACCCGCCGGGCGATCAGGGGGTTAAACCTTTATTGGGGTATATATACGGCGGGTGCCCTGACACTATAAAAAGCAAACTAACTAACCAGCGTCACCCGTAACACTTATATGGTGATCACTGGTGAAAGGGTTAACTAGGGGCAATTAGGGGGTTAAAACCTTTATTAGATAATATATGGGGGTACCTGACGCTATAAAAACCTGCAGTGAACCTAAAAAAAATAACTGGCTACCGATCTGCATCACCGACGCTAAGACAGCGATCAGAAAAATGATCGCTTAGCGACAGTGGTGATAGGGGGTGAAAGGGTTACCTGGGGGGTGATCAAGGGGGTTAAACCTTTATTATATAATTTATGGGGGTACCTGACGCTATAAAAACCTGCGGCGAACCTAAAAAAAATTACTGCCTACCGATCTGCATCACCGACACTAAGACAGCGATCAGAAAAATGATCGCTTAGCGACAGTGGTGATAGGGGGTGAAAGGGTTACCTGGGGGGCGATCAAGGGGGTTAAACCTTTATTAGATAATTTATGGGGGTACCTGACGCTATAAAAACCTGTGGCGAACCTAAAAAAAATTACTGGCTACCGATCTGCATCACCGACACTAAGACAGCGATCAGAAAAATGATCGCTTAGCGACAGTGGTGATAGGGGGTGAAAGGGTTACCTGGGGGGTGTTCAAGGGGTTAAACCTTTATTCGATAATTTATGGGGGTACCTGACGCTATAAAAACCTGCGGCGAACCTAAAAAAAATTACTGGCTACCGATCTGCATCACCGACACTAAGACAGCGATCAGAAAAATAATCGCTTAGCGACAGTCGTGATAGGGGGTGAAAGGGTTATCTGGGGGGCGATTAAGGGGGTTAAGCCTTTATTAGATAATTTATGGGGGTACCCGACGCTATAAAAACCTACGGCGAACCTAAAAAAAATAACTGGCTACTGATCTGCATCACCGACGCTAAGACAGCGATAAGAAAAATGATCGCTTAGCGACAGTGGTGATAGGGGGTGAAAGGGTTATCTGGGGGGTGATCAAGGGGGTTAAACCTTTATTAGATAATTTATGGGGGTACCCGACGCTATAAAAACCTTCGGCAAACCTAAAAAAAATGACTGGCTACCGATCTGCATCACCGATGCTAAGACAGCGATCAGAAAAATGATTGCCTAGTGACGGCGGTGCTAGGGGGTGAAAGGGTTATCTGGGGGGTGATCAGGGGGTTAAACCTTTATTAGGGGGGGTTAGGGGGCTACACTGGACCTAAAACTAACTTTAGTGACACTTTTACAGTCAAAAATGTCACTGATTGCAGTGATCAGTAAATAAATGGTCAGTGACACTGTGACTGGGGGCTGGGGGGGCCTGGGGGGGCAATTTGTGTGCCTATGTGTCCTGGTGTCAGTGTAGTGTTAGTGCACTGACCTGTGTGTCTTCTCTTGTACGGCGCTCGGTATACTGTATGTGAGCGCCGCATGAGAGATGACATCACTTCCTCCTGCTTCCTCTGCCTGTGTAAACATTACACAGCAGAGGGAGCATTTCCATTCGCCGGGAGCGATCGCGGGGGGGTGGCCGGAATCGAATGGCCGCCCCCTCATGTCGGATCGCTCCCCAACGAATACCGACCGCTCACTGTATAGGAGGGGGGTCTGATCCCCCAACTGTACAAAGGCAATCACGTACACTGTACGGATTGTGCCTGTCGGTGCCATTCTGCCGACGTACATATACAGTGAGCGGTCGTTAAGTGGTTAAGCTAGTTATATACTAGTAGATTTTTGAACGAAAATTTGTCTGAAGATTCATATGAAAATTCTCGGCGGCTTGATGAATGTTGTTCAAAATTTTGTTTGCTTTTAACATTCAATTTTGGAATGAATATCATTTCCCGAGTGAAAAACCACATACTCTATTAGAAATTGGTTAATTTGAGAAAAAGTTTTCCATCCTGCTCCTTCAAACGTTTTCATCATTGCAGTAGAAAACAAACGCTGATTTCACACCACTAGTGATTAGAAAATCAATCGAACGTTCTTAAAATAAGAGTTTTAATTAAAAAAACTACTAATTTATTGACATGTGCACACTGAAATATTTTGTTTCGGAATTTCGTTTTCGTCCGAAAAATACATTTATTTAGTTACTTCCGAAATTCGTTTTTATTTATTTAGTTTTTCGCTAGAAATTGCATTCGAAAATCGGACTTAATTAAGGTCGAATCTGTCATTGAAGGCTTATAGTGTCTGTCGAATGTTCAAAGAAGATTAGACGGAGCAGCGAAACTGTACGACGCTGCAATCATACATTTCCGGTCGAATGTTCCGCCTACAAGCTATAGTAGAATTCTAATGTTGTATGACTAGTAATAATTATATTTATTAATTACTATTACTAGTCAACCAACATTAGAATTCTTCTATAGCCTATGGGCGGATGCATTTGACCGGAAATGTACGATTGCAGCGTCGTACAGTTTAGCTGCTCCGTCGAATCTTCTAACTTTCGACAGACACCATAAGCCTTCAATGACAGATTCGACGTTTGTATGTTTTTCGATGCTTTGTCGAATCTTCGTCGTTCATGTTGAATTGTCGTTAGTCCTAGCTATTTTACTGCTCCTCCTCTTTGGTTACAATCAGCCAATAACATTCATCATCATCATTATTTTTATTTTACTTCCCCCACCCAATTCCAGCAGCGAACTTTTCTCTCTATGTCAAATCTTTTCTCTCTATAATGTCAAATCTTTTTTCTCTATGTCAAATCTTTTCTCTCTATGTATAATAATCTTGGACTAATAGAGTTAAGGTTAGGCACATTCGACCACAGGTTCGATAGACACAGATTGTTATTGTCAGCGTCACGTCGAATCTCCTATCTATATCGAACTGTTGTCGAAACGAAAACGAAAATTAAGCATTTGTTTATGTCGGATCTTTCGGTTTTCGGATTCTGTGCTTTCGTTTTCGTTTGTTAAAACGATAACGAAAATACCTGAAATTTGGACGAAAATGCATTCGGATGAAAACGAATGCACATGTCTACTAATTTATACCCAGCTTTAGGCTAGGTTCACTATGCTGCAATCCAATTTTGATCCAACTTCTAGTCTGATTATATAGTGCAACTTGGATTCCACTTTGAAGTGGTTTCTATGGTTTCTATTCTATGGGGCCAAAATTGCGCTGGAATCACAACAAGTAGTACAGGTACCTTTTCAAAAATCGCACCTTGCTGAGTTGCATTGACGTGAAAAGACATCACTGGAAAACAAGGTGATTTCCATTGTCACCCAATTCTGTGTAACTCAAGTCACATCTAAAATTGCGCTTTTGTGTGGTTTACTCATTTAGCTGCTGTAGGAGTCTAATGCCGCGTACACACGATCGATTTTCTCGACGGTGAAAACACAGTCATGAAAATCGACGGAAAAAACGAGGGAACGGCTTGGTTCCCTACACACGTCCGTTTTTCCCGACGTTTTTTTTTGGTCGAGAAAAACGAGCGTGTGTGGGCTCCGTGGCAGTGTTTCCCAATGGGAAAACTGGCGCGGAAAAAAACTACGGGAATCACGACGAGAAAAATTAGAGCATGTTCTAATTTTTCTCGTCAAGATTAATGCCGTTTTTCCCGTCGGGAAAAATGACAAAAAGCCCACACACGGTTGTTTTTCTTGTTAAAAAAAAAAATCATTTTTCCCGACGGGAAAAATGATCGTGTGTACGCGGCATTACTCTTATTGCTCAAGTTTCTGTTAAGTAAAGTAAATTAAGACTTAAAAATCTCTCGCGCCAAGCTCTCTCTTCCCCAGTCAGTTGACACTATACTTACTCTGACATATATTAGCATGCAAACATGCATAAGCAAAAATAAATACCAGTGACAGAACAACAAATAGGGCCCAAAGAAACAAATATCAATGTTAAAGGTCTAAAATTATTTTCTTTTGGGGAATACTCAACAACTGTCTACAATTTGACAGACTATTTGTCTACTACTGCACCTGGTTCCCTGCAGGAGAATCAAGGTTGTTGCTGGCCCCCCTGAACTTCTACCGGGCCATATGATCCTCTCTAGGTTGCCCTTTATCCAGCTCTATCTATACATTTTAATAATCTGACAATAGAAGCATGTATTTTACAATTGGGCACTAAAATGCAGCTTATGGGCATTTAAAAAACTCTTTCAAACTAACTTTTTTTATAAAAGAAACACAAGGGGGCACCAACTAATTGCAGTATTAAAACACAAGTTTATTAAAAGCCAGTGGGCAACTCGCATGTAAAAAGAGAAAGGCAGGCATGTCTGTTTTTTCTGCAGTCTGATGGTTTTCACAAGTCAGGTTCTCCGACTGGACTGATGTTTCTGCTCTTTACTGCGCTCAAAGACCATGGGGGATCACGAATGGAAGGAAGGGGAGTGGTTACACGTTTCAATGTTTCTTAAATTTGCCGTTCTCTTTATTCAAGTAAGTTGCCCATTGGCTTTTTAATAAACTTGTGTTTTAATACTGCACTTAGTTGCTGCTCCCTTGTGTTCCTTTTCCAGATTGATAGCGTTTGCTTTACCTGTATGGGGCTGCTGCCACATTCTGCTATGAAAGTCATGGACTGTTATGGACTTCAATGCATATTGGCTTTTTTAATGTTGTGTATTGGGGTAGTGCACACCTCCTTCAGCACCATTTATATCTACTGCAAACCTTTTTTTATAGAGAGGTAATATGGTAAGATACAGGGAACTACCCAATCCACAAACAAGTGCCTGGGCTCAGTGTGTCCTCCCACACTAGATATGATAAACAGATAAAGGAGAGCCGGCAACACTGTAGTCCGTATTGCTAAATTTATTGGCTACGTCAGAGCGACATTAAAATCAAAAGGCTAACGTGTCAGGCTCTCGCTGAAACGCGTTAGTTCTTCATTTTAATGTCGCTCTGATGTAGCCAATAAATTTAGCAATACGGACTACAGTGTTGCCGGCTCTCCTTTATCTGTTAAACTTTTTTATAGTTTCAAATGAAACAGGAGCTTGACTCTTTCAGGAAACCTATAAATGATTTTGTCACATTTTCTGAAGCTGGAATGGCTGCAAATCCGCACTTTAGCTGCACTTGTAATCAGACTCTGAGCATAAATAAATAGGAATTTGCTGTCTGTTCTGCTTATAATCATTAAGAATCCTGTGCCCATCCCTGTCACTACATCAACATGGCTGACAGATGAAGTTGTTACTGGCTCATGGCAACAGAGCTTTTTTTGGTTCCTGCATCTGTCCTGCCCAGAAAATGAGAATTGCTATAAACAGTTCAGGGGCTTATTTTTTTACAGAAGGATTGTTGTTTTCTGAATTGAAATGGCGTTATGTTATGTGGTTGGGTTTTATACTGTTGAGTTCTTCCAGAAATGTTAACAAATATGCATTATTACCTATGTGTTGCACCAGAAACATATTTTTTTAAGGATCTATAAGCTACCTTAGTTTCCAGACTGAGGGAAATAAAATTCCCAATTAAACCTAGGTCTTTTTTTCAATCCTCTTTATGACTAAAGCACACTGGTTTAAAGAGGAAGTAAACCCTCTCTTTAAAAAAATAAAAATACACCCTGCAAGAAAAAGGCATAATGAGCTAGTATGCATAGCATACTAGCTCATTATGTATTACTTACCTGAGATCGAAGCCCCGCAGCGGCCCTCGTTCGCTTCCTTCGACGCCGCCACCTCTCCTGGAGTGACTTCTGGGTATCGCGGCTCCAGCGCTGTGACTGGCCGGAGCCGCGATGACATCACTCCCGCACATGCGCGTGGGAGACACTACTAACGGCATGATCGCCGTTAGAAACGGCACGCTCAGTGTGCCTGCGCCCGATGTCTACGGCGCATGCGCCGTAGACATCAGTGCCGCTATTTCTGCAAATATCTCCTAAACCTTTTAGGTTTGGGAGATATTTCTTGCACCTACAGGTAAGCCTTAATTTAGGCTTACCTGTAGGTTAAAGTGGTTGTAATGGGTTTACAACCACTTTAAATGAGAAGTATGGCCAAAGCTTTTTTGGCCATACTTCTCTTGTGAGTCACAGGAGTGCACTTAATTTTGTTCTCCTGTGATCCAGAGTCAGCTATTGCCAACTGTCAGCTGACGTGGCAAAGCCGTGCCAGGCTGGAAGGATGCCGACAATATTGTTGGGATCCACCCAGCTGCCTGATAGACAGCTGGCTCCCTGCTCTGCCTCAGCACACAAATCAAGCCCAGAACCAGCAGTGCCAACCCTCTCCCCAGCCCAGCTCTCCAGTGAGCATTAGAGGAGCAGAGCAGAGAATGGTGACTGACAGTCACTGCTCTCTACACAGAGCAGACTGAGAACTAAGCATTGTGTGTTCATGTGGTCATTTAGCTCTCAGTCTTAGAGCAAACGTGGGACAGCTGTAGCATAGAGGTGAGTATGGATGTTTATTTGAAAGCCAAGTTCACCTTTTTTCAAGTTTTTTTTTTATATATATAGCATAATGTACTTATTTTGCAAAAATATCAAAGCTTTCCATTAAATCTACAGACACTTTCCTTGTCCTCATCAATATTTCCACAAGTATCCATTAGTAATGTCTTACTTCCTGGTCAGACTAGAGGTGATGACACAGGAAGGAGTTGACCAGCTGACCTCATTATCAAACACCCTGCGTCATCCACCCTCCTACCTACCCAACCATTCCCAGTGGCACGTTTTTGCAATCAATCAGTGATCACTCTTCTCACTAAATACGCAATATACAATCAGATTGCATAGTGTATGGCCATCTTTATGCAAGTACATAGTAGGGAGTGGACAGAAACACTCAGCTTTCAGCATTTTCACTCATCATGCATAGAGCAGCCCATCCACCTGAATGTGCTGCCCTAAAAAACATGCAACCCACAAAACGCCAACCTTTCCCATAAGCCACATGTAGTGCAGTCAATTAAAATCAACGGGCTGCCCTATGCATGTCACACAAAAAACGAGCCACAAAATGTGCGCTCCCACTATGCTAGATGTGAATGGGGACTGGAAGTGAAATTGGTGCGTTTACACAAGAATATTGAGGTTCCATTCACATCTGTGCGTTTTCTTTGCATTTCAGAATGCCACCAATAATCCCAGTAAAAAACGCACCAAGCTCCGCTCAAAAAAAAAGTCCTGAAGCTCCCTTGGGGCCATTGCTGCATGTAGGGCAGCTCATTCAGGTGGGTGGGCTGCCCTATGTGTGATGAGTGTAAATGCTCCAAAACACCTCCCCACCTCGCAAAAAAAAAAACCAATGCGGGAATGCGAGTTCCCGCTATGCAAAGATGTGAACGAGGCTTGACAGCTGAATGTTTCCGTCCACTCCCTCCTATGCACTTGCATAAAGATGGCCATACACTATGCAATCTGATTGTATATTGTGTTTTTAGTGAGAAGGGTGATCGCTGATTGATTGCATTTAATTTAAAAAACGTGCAGCTGGGAATGGGCGGGTAGAGGATGCAGGGTGTATGCCAGGGGTGCTCAACCTTTTGAAGAGAAAGGGCCACCTAAGCGACTTGGTAACCAGTCTTGGGCCACAATGAGTGGAGCGGGTGCATGGCAGCCCACTCTACTTTTATTTTTTTTTGGTGGATGGGATTGGATGTAGGCGTTTGTAAATGGACACAAGTCCATTTACATCTGCTACTCCTTAAAGGTGAATGGAGGGTCCAATTGGGTCAGACTGACCGTGTGAAAGGGGCCTATGTCAGCGGATAATTTTGAAAGCAGCCCAGTAACCACTGCAGAACAGATTTGCCCATATATACTGTTAGGACCTGCGCTTGAACCTGGGACCTCTGCTGTATCTGGCGATGACTCTGCTTGCTGAGCCACCTGGAATGCTGGACAGCTCCTTGGACAGATCCTTGGATAGCTCTTTAGACAATTCCTTGAAGGATCTTGTCTTGAATCTTGTTTGCCTTGAACCTTGAACTCTTTGCTCCTCCCATAAACTTCCTGATTTAAGCCATGTCTCTGCAGTTCCTGGTTGCCAAAATATTGTGTCTTCACCAGCAAATATCTTGCTCCTGTCTCTCCTGCTGCCGACCATATCTTCGCTACCATTTGTTACTGACATTTGGCTTGTTCCTCGACTACGCTTCTGCTGAATCGCAACCTGCAACTATTTGTTACCAACTTTTGGCTTGTTTCTCGACTACCGTTCTGCTTGATCCCTACCTGTTATATCTGCTACCAGACCCCAGCTTGCTCACCTCCTGGTGGGGCTATCCTGAGGACCGGGACATGGTACTAACACACAGCAAAGCCCATCTCCACCATCATGAGCTCTGGTGAATACCAGTTAGTGCTTAGACCCCGCACCTCAGGTGAACCCGTGTCATCAGCCAGGGTGACCTGTGTGAATACCTGCTCTGCTGCTATAGCTACTGGCCTCTGAGCCTGACTCCAGACCGTAACATATACACTGTGATTTTAGTAATAAACTTACCTTTAATAACAGTATTCTATTCTATTTCATCCCAGAGCAGGAGGTCGCGGGCCACATCAGAGGGCTCCGCGGGCCACATGTGGTCCCCGGGCCACTGGTTGGGCACCCCTGGTGTATGCTAATGAGGTCAGCTGGTCATCTCCCTCCTGTGTCATGACCTCCAGTCTTTCCAGGAAGTAAGACATTTTTAATGGATACTTTTGGAAACATAGATGAGGACAAGTGAAGTAAGTATCTATAGATTTAATGGAAAGCTTTGATATCTTTGATAAATAAGTACATTGATGCTATATTGGTACATAGGGAAGCTGGAATTTAGAAAAAAAAAACGTGTACAAAGGTGAACTTATCCTTTAATTTTAAACCCTATGCTTCTCCTTTAATAATGCCCATGGAGCCATGTCCACTTTTCAGCGTTTGAGCACTACATACCATAATGCCTCCTCATACACTTTCCAGTGACCAAGCAGGGCAATATTATCTCTATGCCCCTAGTTTGTTTACTGTGATTGAGTCATCTGTCCAGTTAAAAGGTAAGTGTCCCAGTAAGAAGTAAAGCTGAATCAGGAAGTAACCATGATCTTCATGGCTATACATGACACAAGTGCACCTCTTTCTCCTCTATTTCCTGGACAGAGATGACAATACAATCTCATTATCAAGCAAACAAGCTTGATTCTTGGAAGTTGTCCCTGAAAGTTCTACTGCTGAACCAGCAAATAAGTATTTCAACTGTCTGGATGTCAAGTATGGCAGATGTCTCTAAATCATAAGACTGACTGTACAGAATTACTAATTCTTTGGCAGGTGAAGCAGTAAACATGCATAGCGCTGCCTTTGCAGGAGCCACTCCCACCCTGCACAGCCAGGCACAATTTTCCACTGACTCTAGGGACAAGAATCAGTCCTTGCAGCTTTGCTTTATTTTTTTATTAGGGGGATAGAACTTGGATAGGGAAAGGGTTATTATGGGATGCCCACTTGATCAACAACGAAATCTTTAGGGACTCCACTATATACATCCATTATATACACACTTCTCCTCTTCTACCTCCAGCACAATATTGCTTGTAGAACTACATCTCCCAGGACCAGCTAGCACTGAAAAAAAGAGCCAACACAGTCTCAGTCAGATCTAAAGTGACTGCCCTTAGCAGGCAGGGACTGTGGGCCCGTTTGGTAGTGTATCAGAAAAAGAGGTCTTTAGTGCTTAGCTGTCCTATTCCTCTGGTCACTGCTCCCAGTACCACCTCTTTAGGCACTTCCAGCCCACCTGGCTGCAGCTGCCCCTTTCACTAGCCTTCCTGGCTATTACTTCAGTCCTCCCAGACTGCTTGCCCCCAGTCCCTTCAGGCCTGCCTCTCCCTCTGTTCTCTCCTTGCTCCTCCTGGTCAGGATCCCTCCGTGTGTCATGAGAAGGGGTCCCTTCCACACCTGAGGCCAGGCCTGAGTTCTCCCTCCCTCCCCTTCCCAGACTGGGGAGCTACTCTCAAAGGCCTCTGAAAGCCTAACACTCCATCTCCATCTTCCACCCGAACTCACACTGCCCCATCTGGGCTGACAATGAGTATTTAAGGGGGCCTGCCCCCTGCCAACCCATCTATTGGGGATTGGTCATGGCCGTAAAGAACACTCCAGACAGCTCTTCCTAAACCCCTCCCAACTGCTTCTGGAATCTTTTCCAAGTTTCCAGCAAGCAGGGGGAGTCAACAGAGATGCTGCTGATGAGTCATCCAGCCTGCCTGAGTCACTCAACCCTGACCCAGAAAAACCCACAGGCTTGGCTGCCAGTCAAGGCTGCCAGTCAAGTCTGATTTTACCTACACTAACAAAAATCCTAACATTAGCACTCTAGCCATGCTAGCGGGGTGCTACACATGCATGCATTACAACTGAGTTTGCCCGCAGTTCTATTTCAGTTCAGTTACTAATTAGTTCAAAAATACCTACCAAACAACTTTATTTACAGTAGGCCATCCCTATTTCTACCTTATTTTACTCATAAGATACCTCTAGAACAGCCTTTCTCAACCTGTGTTCTGTGGAGTACTAGGGTCCTCCAGAAAATGCAAGGGGTTCCTTGAGCAGTGATAACACCTTGCGTTGTGCATATACCGAATAACCTTTTTTAGTAGCATATCCCTGAGATCTGAAACTTATTTTAAAAAGTTCCTCCTTGTTAAAAATTCTAAGAGAGTCTGCTTTTGAAATGATGTGAAGGAGAAGAAATTTATTTTACTATGTGCAGAATGCAAGATAAGTGCATGGCTGGTAAATGAGAATAAAAAGCAGTTATGTTTGGGCTCTCTTATGCTTATGAAGGCAGACTTAGTGACCGGACTTCACTAACAGTTCAAGCAGAGTATGACCTCTATCAAATTGCTCCCAAAATACTGCAGAAATGAATGCATGTATGTGAAGTGGGACAGAGAGAAGTGGGGATAGGCAGAGGACTGGCAGATTAACAATTATTTTTCGGTAGTGTTTGTAATTTTTTAAAAGTAGTGAAATGGGCATGTATTGCAGAGATGTGCTTTTATATATTGCCCTGGCATGCACTTTAAAATAAAAATAGATAGTAAAGAATGGCCTAGCTCAGACAACATCAGAAGATGGAAAGAAATTGACCCAACTATAATGCAGTATTACTGTTTAATCTCATTCAATGTACTTTAGTTGCAAAATATACTCCATAAAATTTAAAGGGACAGGCTATTAATCACTGGTTGCAAAAGATCTTGGTAAGTTATTATCTTAAACAGACAACACAAGTCAATTATTTTCTTCTGTTCATAATTCGTTTTTTTAATCACATAAAATCCATTAAATCACATATTTTTACCTAACAGATTAATCTTATGAAATAATTTTATATTAACAAAGGAATAATCAGATGTATGGTGATGCATAAAGCAACATTCAGAAACAGTCACAATAGAACGTTTAAAAAAAAAAAAAAGTGTTTTAGGTGGATCAATATTGACTTCCAAGGGTTGATGAAACTATGCAAAGGGTCAAAATAATGACTGGCGATCAAAAGGGGGATGTGCTGATAGTGATGTCTTATGAACCCCAAACTGTGTGCAGAGAATGGGGAAGTGATACTGAACACAATGTCAGTCTCACTTTCTCCAAAATTTACAAGTCAGTAACAAGACAGTCAGATCAAAATCTTCTGCCTGTGCTGGGCATTCATGGATGGCGACACATTTGATAAAACACAGTTGAAGCTAGAAGGAACCAGAATACTTCTGATAAGGCCCTGCCATGAATGGTCAAGTGTAAAGTTATTTGGAGTATAGTGTATGTGAACTTACAATATAAATTTCTCTTATTTGCTTCCATTGGGTTTGTTAAACACATCACTGAAAGTGTTTTACAATATATGTTTGATAAGTGCAAAAAGTAGCTGTTTATCAAATCAGAAACCTTATGAGCTGATAACTTCCTATATACTCTATGTCTACACTGTTATCAGTAAGTATTGTTATCTGCTATCTATGTGCACTACAAAACTCCTCCCCATGTTAGTGAGAAGAGAGGGAGGTGTTATTTTGTTCTAACACATTCCCTTTCCTAGGGTGACAACAATGCTCAGTATGGCTGACACCCAAAACAGGGAGTGTTTTATTGGTAGGATTACTTTTTCTAAGAAAGGAGAAAGAACCGTCTCAATGTCCCAAAAATGAACATTTTTAAAGATTGTGTCCTACAATTTAAATGTATTGACATTAGGACCATAGTGTTTTTTTCACACGGTGAGGAGAGCAGTTTTTTCCCTTCCCTTTATCAGCAGCCTCTGTTGCATACTGCTTTGTAGAAATGTGCGATCACCTTGTAAAGCAACCCATTCAGTGTAAAACAGAAATGAAAAGGCAAAACATTTTTTGTATAAATATAAAAAAACCTTATAAATACCCTTTTCCCTTTTATATAAGTGATCACATTCCTTCTGTTCTCAGCTGTTGGGAGGAGAAGCAACAGCACACTGTGCTTCCCAGTGAATGGCTGTGCAGGGGGGGTTTAAGGACATGTCTGATCATTGGAGGAGAAGCAGGCTGAGTTCCCAGCATATCTGGAGAACTGACCATGGTGTGTTCTCCTGCTTAGCGGGAACCAGTTTTTTATAGGAAAGCAAGGGGACTAGCTGGAATTCCAGGGATTTCACACAGAGGAACCAATACAAAGAGAACAGGATACTCTCTCATACTAGTACATGGTACAACAGGTACATATCAGGTAGATTAAATGTTGGGGTAACAAACACTTTAACTGCACAGTATTGCAATACAACAATGGACACAAGTAGTATGATTCTGAGTGTGTTAGCTCCAAGGACCTCAAAGAGGCTAACCCCATATGTACAAGCTCTTGTTGAAATCACTGAAGATAATAATGTCCTAGAGAAACATACAATTGCAGCCAGGTGAATTGTATTACATCCTAATTACCCCAATATCAAGGATAACTTGCCACAAATTTGTGGCAGTGTTGAACTGTAAGTCTATTAACTTGCTGTACATTTTCTCTGGTAAGTTGTACACTTGCAGAGCATTTGAAGCACAAGTTCTAGTTGACATTTTTCCAATTTGAAGCAAATTTGCGTCACAAGTTTTTAGCAAGAGCAAAGTTGCAGTGTTGAGTGTACAGCAAGTGCTCTGCAAGTCTACAGCATGCACATTCAGCCACAGTGACCCCCTGTGGTGGGATGACTATTGCACAACATAACTGAACCAGAACTTGCAGCAGACTTGCAGAATGTTTGCAAAGAAAGTTGATCTGGAGTCACGCAATGCAGACTTGCTGCAATTGTGCAATAAACTTGTGAAGCCTGGCAAGTCTAGCAATAGCTTAGCTAGTCATTTTCAAACTTGCAGCACAATTGCTAGCTACAGTATCTGGGATATGGGCATGTTGGTATATGAACCAAGTTTGATGGCAAAAATTAGGTTGTCAGTCAACACAGGAATCCTTGAGTTTAACAATTAGCTTAGGATAGACCAATGTCCCATCTGAATATCATTCTTTTTACTTTACTTGGTTATCCAGACAGTAAGTCTGGTATTTTTCAATTGCTAGACAGATTAGTCTGTTAAATGAAAAGTGGAAGTTAAGCCGACCATAGACAGATTTAAATTTGGCTGTATCAGCAGAAACTGTCCAAATTTCGATCCATCTAAATGCTTCAACTTGGAAACTCTTAAAATAAGTAGTGTCCCGTCATTGATGTCAGTGGGAGGAAGAGTGTTTCATCATTGGAGTCAGGGGAAGTAAATAATGCCCCATCATTGGTATGGGGGGGGTAATAATGCCCCATCATTGGTATCAATGGCAGGAATAGTGCCCCATCATAGAATAGAAAAACGCATATCTGAGAGTGTAAAGGGCTGCACACCCCAAATAATTGAAAAAAAAATTGGAAGGATTCCCCCAAGGTTTTTTTAGCAGCTAGGTATTCTAATCAAGAAAGTTATTGACAGAGTGTGTGGCGAGGAGAGCCTATCAGCAGCATCTCCTCGCAGGGCACACTTGCCCTGGTTACAGTAAAGCCCCCCAGTGCCACCAATCAGTGCCACCAATAAGTACCCATCAGTGACACCAACCAGTGCCCATTAGTAATACCAGTCAGTGCTGTCTTCCAGTGCCCATCAGTGCCTGCTCATCAGTGCTGCCCATCAGTGCCACCCATCAGTGTCGCCTATCCATGCCACTTCTCAGTACCCACCAGTGCTGCCCATCAATGCCACCTATCAGTGCAGCATATTAGTGCCTCCTCATTAGGGCCACTTAATCAGTGCCCACAAGTACCGCCTCATCAGTGCCCATAAGTGCCACCTCATCAGTGCAGCCTATCAATGCCCACCAGTGCAGCCTCATCAGCGCACATCAGTGAAGAAGAAAATAATACTTATTTACTAAATTTACTGACAAAAACAAAGAAAACTTTTTTTTTTCAAAATTTTTGGTATTTTTAAATTCTTTTTGTAAAAAATAAAAAACCCAGCAGTGATTAAATACCACCAAAAGAAATCTCTATTTGTTTGAAGAAAATTATTAAAAAATAATTTAGGGAACAGTGTTCCATGACTGCAATTGTCTATCAAAGTGCGACGGTGCTGAAAGATAAAAAATGGCCTTGGCAGTAAGGGGGTGAAAGTGCCCAGTGTTGAAGTTGGTAATATACAATTCCACACTACCCTCTTCAGACAATGCTGCTATCCAGGGTGACTCTCTTGCTTCTCAATAGATAGAGGAGCCACCCTTAGACAGGAAGTGTGTTATTAATTAGATCACCTGGTGAAGAAAAAAGCCTAAAAACAGAAAACTAAAGTAAATATCACATCCAAAGATTGGTAAGCTGCATTATATTGCATTTGTTTTTGGGTTTAGATACACTTGAATCTCTGTTTCCTCTAATTATAAATTAAGAACTATGCATCTTTGAAGAAGCTACCATGGTGTTACAAAAGGCTTACAAAAAGGTTTACATACCTTTTTATTAGCTTTACCTACTTTGTGTGAGGATGAGAGTCAGAACTTAGCGACCCCCTGAGGTCTGACAGTTGCTGACTTATCAGATGCCTGACCACATGCTGATAACATACTATGTTATGGATAGAAAGATAAAGTTAAGCTTAATCGGGGGGGGGGGGGATTATAAATCTTTAGGATGCTGAGTAAATATTCAGGTTTTTGGATATAAACCTAGTTGGAACTCTGGATCAACGGTCGGTATAAGATTGTGTATATGGGATTGTATGATTTGTTTTTACTTTCTATTGGTTGAACTAGATAGACTTGTGTCTTTTTTCACCCTGACTAACAATGTAACTATGGAACAAACACCCAGGAACACAAATACACCTTATGGGAGTATGCTATTTATTGAGTTATTATTTAATACAAAGCACAACATTTTGGCAAAGGTATGGTCCTTCCTTAGGAATTCAACCAAATATATTGTATATACTGTAATGAGACACACCCTAGAGTGCTGGGCACAAAGATTTTACATCAAAACTCCAACTCTATAAACTGGCCTATAATGAAAAATGTAGGTCATACCATACAAAAGCTTTTAACATTTTCTGGATGGATATACAGATGAGATAGACATGCAACAGATATATTCAGTTGACTTGTAAGTTGCATTCATTGCTTTCCTACAAACGCAATATTTTATATAGAGAAGAGGTTTCCAATTAAATTGACAATTGCCAATATTGCATCTGATATGACATCACAAACCTGCCTTTTGAAAAAAGCACCTGAACGTGCCACTGCATTGAGCGAACAATGAGAAGGGTAAAACTATGAGATGGGAGTGGTCACGCAGACAGCTATTAATAAAGTATTAGGAAGTTCAGCAATCGTACACCAGAATTGTTTGTGAATAGTGACGTCCTTATAAAGTCAGCACTAGCAGTATCTGTTTTATGAGCCTGCATCGTTTAGAATAGGAGGGAGGCATTGTGGGTAGCAGCCAAAATACCACCAGGGTACTAATAGAGAAAGAAGCCAGAAAATATAACTATTCAAACAATTAAGAGTTAAACAATGATTGAAATTTGACTTAAATGAAGTCCAACATTTTCTAAGATATAACATTACAAAGGACACAGTAACTTCTCTACATGTTAGGTTTTTGTAAGAACAAACTGGCACACAAGCAAACTGGCAAAATAAAATAAATGAATTCCTATTGTTTAATATATATATATATATTTTTCAGTTTTTTGTAAACCTGTTTAGGTTACAAAAATAATTTTCTGTAAAATTAAACTATATCGCAATTTAAATGTTTTGTAAAAGCATACTTTTAAGAAAGAAGTACAGTATAGCCAAAGCTATTTTGGCTTCACTTCTCCTATAGATCACTGAGTCAAACCACAACAAATAATATCAAGCAAAATACTGAAGCTCTATCAAAGGACAGAAAGTTGACATGAACCTTAGCTGATTTAGTACAATAGTACAATAGACAGATTTTAAACTCTGTGGCTAGGTAATATCAGAGGATAGCACTTGTGGAAACAAGGCCAGAAATGGTACATGGAATAACAACCAGCTGGACCATGAAGGAGTTAGTTTATTATCAGTAATGGAATGTAGCAATGTAACCTTTTCTGTTATGCTATTTTTAACCTCTTGGTCTCGTCAGGACGCAAATATGGGGTCTTTCGGCAGGTGGACCTTGATGCCGAGCGGACACATATTTGCATGCAACATTGCAAAACTAGCTCTGCCGAGAGTGTGCGCATTCCCGGCACAGTTACTGGCGGCTACAGAAAGAAGGTAGTTTTTCAATCATGTGACTGCCGTGACAGCCAATTACGGTGATACCATGATCATAAACCCCAGCCCTTTAAGGAAATAACTAAAGCGTGTCCCTTTTCAAACCTAAAAGTTATGTGATGTTCAAAATTTTAAAGAGAAGTATGGGAATAGCAAAAAAAATTCAAAAAATCACACTCACCTAGATGGCTGCAGCACCGATCCCAGCTGCAGCTGTCCCCCACCAGCTCTACCCCTGTGGAGAGGCTGGTTTAGGCTGTCAGCCGACAGCAGCTTTAGCCCGCTGTCGGCTGAAAACAGGTCACAGACAGGATCGCTCTTCTGTTTTTGCCTGGAAGCATCCTAGGAGTCTATATTTTTTAGGATTCTCGTAGCAGTTTCTAAACATGAGATGCTAATGATCCAAATAAATATTCTCCATTTTACATGGAACTCCAAGAGACACACAATTAATAAATCAACACTATACACCCTAAAAAAATTTTTTTTGGGGGGGCTGGGAGTACCTAATCTTGTAGTATATCATTATGCTTCAAAGATAACTCAGTTAGCACAAACCGCTACAAAGGGACCCACATCTCAGTGGGTCTCTATGGAACCTCTATCTTGCCCCACAGGGTTTACTGGAGCCAAAATTGCATCCTCCTATTATGTGCCCTACCCTTGCTGTCTGGAATGCACAGAGAGCCAGAAGGTGACTCCATTTGCAACATTCTCCCTTAGCTCCCTTATTAAACCACTCTGGATTTTCCCCTGGTCTGTACCCACAACTTTGTAGGTGGTAAAAAACAAAGAATTAACATGAATAGAAGATATTTTTAAATCTTCAAATGAAATTGTGGCCAGGTGGGCACTTTGTTACATACAGTATATGTTGGCAGTGTTCCAAAATAATTTGATTTTTGATCAGGATTTTCAACTTAATTCATTTTGTCATGGGGTTAAATATTTCTAGGTCTCCAGGAAATTATACTTTTTCAGAAATTTGATAACGAAATCCCTAACATCCAAAAATACTAATGTGTTATATTATTTTAGCTGCTAGAATTGCAATAGCGAAAAGTTGGAAAATAAATGTTGATTATTGATCAACCCACATGTATGCCTAAAAATAATTATTCCAATTTAATAAAATTTGGGGCCCATGGATTTGACACCTATCAGTGGATCTGTGAGATCTGTGAGGGAAAATGTCCCTTCCTTTTGTTACCTATACTAGCCTTTTTCTATTTACTTTTCCCTCTCTTTATATTTACTGCTATTGCTAAACTGGATCTATCTAGTCCTCGTTTATCTGCTCACTTATACTGGGAAGCATAAGAGAGAGTATATATAAAAGGACTCAAAATTACGTAATGAAAAAACAAAAAACAAAGTGATAATGACATTCCTAGGATAGCACTGTACACATTTCTTTCTCGTACATCACGGGACACAGAGCGACATAGTCATTACTAATGGGTTATATAGATACCTTCAGGTGCTGGCACTGGCAACTTCCAAAACCAGAAGTACCCTCCCCTATATAAGCCCCTCCCATCCGGGAGCACCTCAGTTTTTTGCCAGTGTCTAAGGTGTTGGCCAAGAAGAAACATGTGTTTTTCACTGAGCTTGCGTACAGGTTCTTTTGGGCCTCAGTAAGCTATTCCGGATCCGACCAAAAAAGCTTCATAGCTAAACGGTCGGTACCCGGGCCTTGCAGAGAAGAGCAAGGTTTTGCCTGTAATGCTTCTCTTAGGAGAGCTGGACCCTGGGATCCAGAGCTCTGGTCATACCCACGACCAAGATGTTTTCTGTGCAGGGTGCTATACAGGTCCAGGGGAGTGGAATCCTTGGGAACCCGGTCCCTGAAGGTTTAATTACAATGCCTGCCGTGATAGGTGAAGTTTGGGCTTCTGTGGCCAAACAGAGTCCTGCGGCGGGGAAAAGGTAAGTGGGGGCCCCTCAGGAACTTGGTTCTATTGAGGGGACCCCCAAGCCTAATTTGTCTTTCTGCCTGTTACCTAACGGTATTCCCGCTAAATATTATGCATGCCTGTAACTACTAAAAAATGTAATAATTTTAATAGTGGTCAAGAAAAAAAAAAATATATAGTAGACTGCGGTACCTGTGTTAATCCACTAGAGGCCGCTGTGGACCGTTTCTTGTCATGTGGACTAGTTTCTTTTTATCAGAGCAAGTCCAGGCAGATGGTGAGTTCTCTTCTGGGAAACTGCTTCCTCTGCCATGTTGCAATGCTCGTCCATCCCCCGGCCTGCGGCAAAAGGGGCCCTGGCTCTTGTCCCTAGTTTCCCTTTTCAAAATTAGCGCCGAAGGCGCACGTGGCCGCGCGCGTGCGCGTGCACGCGCCTCTATATATAGAGGTGAGCTGGGAAAGGGGGCGGAGCTTGGGGGATGACGCACTGTGCGCGCCGCAGCGCTTCTGCGCATGTGCGGGCGTCCCAGCATGTTAAAAACCACAATTATGTGTTGTGAGCTGGCTATGGAGTGCAGAGACAGAGCTGGCAACATTTAAAAAAGGGCATACAGCAAGCGGTTGATGCAGGCATCCCCATAGAAAGGCACATTAGTAGACACCAACTGTTTTTATAGCAGCATTTATGCTAGACTATTGTCAGTAAGTGGTGTATTTCGGCTGGAATACCTCAGCTTTGGGCTTAGGAATATGCCGTCTAAAAACTCCGGGACTAAAAATCCCAGGAAGCATAGGGGGTCTCCATCGGGCTCTGAGGATCTTGGGCATGCTTTGGCTGCACCTATCTCCCCTGAAGAATCAGAGGTTAGTGACCGTAGAGCACCCTCAGGAGTACCTGGTACTGTGGCTGTCCTCAGTTCACCTGCTCCTGTGTATGTAACAGAGGAGGTTTTTTCCTCAGCTCTGGGAGGGCTGGAAGAGAGATTGTCAGCATTGATCGCTGCTTCCCTGTCACAGGAAAAAAGCGCTCGATCTCCGTCTCCTCCCTCAGAGTGCCTGTTAGCGGAGCAACAGTCCCATACAGGGATCGACCTACCTGAAGGGGATCAGGATGAGGTCGATCTTCCTTACCAGCCCTAGGTTTGACGGCCTGGCTATTGAAGCCCACATTCTAAAAAAGAGAGGGCTCTCTAATTCTGTGGTATCTACCATGATCAATGCCAGGAAGCCGGTATCCAGGCAGATCTACTATAGAATCTGGAAGGCGTACATCGCCTGGTGTGAGGCCAAGAAATGGCATCCACGTAAATACGTAATAGGTAGGATTCTGGACTTCCTACAATGGGCTGTAGATAGGAAGCTTGCCTTGAGTACTATCAAGGGTCAGATTTCGGCCTTATCAATATTTTTTCAAAGGCCATCACGGGACACAGAGCTCCCGCCCCTCTTTAGGGACACTTATTGCTTTGCTACAAAACTGAGGTGCTCCCGGATGGGAGGGGCTTATATAGGGGAGGGTACTTCTGGTTTTGGAAGTTGCCAGTGCCAGCACCTGAAGGTATCTATATAACCCATTAGTAATGACTATGTCGCTCTGTGTCCCGTGATGTACTCTAAGAAAAGGATTTTACAGGTAAGCTGTTATAAAAATCCTATTTTTTTTTCCCATAAATTTTATAAATTTTTAACCACTTCAGCCCCGGACCATTTTGCTGGTCAAAGACCAGTCCACTTTTTGTGATTCAGCACTGCGTCGCTTTAACTGACAATTGACGTCCTTTTTTTCCCACAAATAGAGCTTTCTTTTGGTGGTATTTGATCACCTCTGCGGTTTTTATTTTTTTGTGCTATAAACAAAAATAGAGTGACAATTTTGAACAAAAAGTGGTTAAATAATGTAACTATATTTGTATTTAGACATTATTATCTCTAATATCTTTTTAATTATACACAACCAGAAAAACTATGCCCAAATAACCATTGCTTGTTCCCAGCTCTAGTAGGTTTACTTGATTTTAACATTTTCTGTACACAGAATGAAATATAAAATATTTATAATATAAAATATTCCAAACACTTTTCCTGATACCCACTGGTATTTACTGGAATAAAGACACCAGTCCATCCAGGTCAACCTGTGTTAGTGAGTGTGTGTGTCACTACTATTTCCAATATCTCTGTATATTGTGTTTGCAAAGATGCACATCTAAAAGTTTTTAAAAAAACCTACACGCTTCACTGACTCTGGAAAGTGTTCCACATCCTTACTATTCTGACAGTAAAGAGCCCCTTACACAATTTAAGGTTAAATCATTTCTCATCCAACCTTATTATCTTTCTAAGCAACCTAAACCTGAATAGTTTGCAATGCTAGGATCACCATTTAGATATTTGTATATTTCATTCATATTTCCTCTTAAGTGTCTTTTCTCCAGGGATAATATGTCTAATGTTTGTATTCATTCCTCATAACTGAGGTCCTCCAGCCTCCTTATTAGCTGTGTTGCCCTTCTCTGGACTCTCTCCAGTTTAAACACATCCTTTCTGAGGACTAGTGGTTAGAACTGGATGGCATACTCTAGATGTAGCCAAACCAGAGTTTTGTAAAGTGGTAGAATTATAGTTTTATTTTGTGAGTAAGTACCCTATCTAATGCATGCTAACAGTCTTTCAGCCTTACTTGCTGCAGCATGGCATTTATCATCACCCTATGAAAGCCATCCTGTAACCTTCTATCAAGGTACACACACTATTGTCACTGCCAACAGACCTCAATTTGTAAATTAAGTGTTTATGGTAAAGAGTGTCAAATGCTTTGGCGAAATCCAAATACGCCACTTCCACAGGCCTTACTCTATCCAAATTACAGCTTACCTGGCAAGAAGGATCTTTCATAAATCCATGCTGGTTACTACTGGGAACCTTTTTGTCAATAAAATTTGGATGTGGTCCCTTAAAATCCCACAGTTACTTTACAAACTATTGATGGTAGACTGACTGGTCTGTAGTTTCCAGGTATATATATTGGCCCTTTTTTGAATATTGGTACTGTGTTTGCTTTTTGACAATCAGCTGGTAACCTTTCAGTCAGTAAGCTGTCCTTAAAGATGAGGAATAATGGTCCAGATATAATATGGCTTAGTTCTCGGGTTTAGTCTATCTGGTCCTGGTGATTTATTCACATTAGGTTTTTCAAACCTTTTTTGAACACTGGCTTCTGTTAGCCACAAGGGTACATTCCGAGTTGTGTTACTAACAATACAGTCTTGCTTATTATGCCCCTCCTTTTTCTTTGTAAAAACTGAGGAGAAGAATGTGTTTAACCACTTAAGGACCAGGCCTATTTTTCAGACTCGTGTATACAAGTTAAAATCATTTTTTTTTGTTAGAAAATTACTTAGAACCCAAAACATTATATATTTTATATATTTTGTTCTAGCACTCTATAGAATAAAATGCACAAGTTTATGTCACATCATCTTACAAACGCACTTTTTAAAAAAAAATATATACTTTTTTTTACTTAAAAAAAAAAAGACAATAGTAAAGTTCTTTTTTTCATATTGTGAAAGATAATGTAACACCGAGTAAATTGATACCCAACATGTCACGCTTCAAAATTGCACCCGCTCGTGGAATGGCGACAAACTTTTACCCTTAAAAATCTCCATAGGCAACATTTAAAAATGTCTATAGGTTACATGTTTTGAGTTACAGAGGATATTTAGGACTAGAATTATTGCTCTCGCTCTAACGATCGTGGTGATACCTCACATGTGTGGTTTGAACACTGTTTTCATATGCGGGCACGACTCACGTATGCGTTCGCTTCTGCGCTCAAGCTCGGGGGTGGGGGCACTTTACATTTTTTACATATTTTTTTTTCTCATTTATTTTACTTTTTATTTTTACTGTCTTAAAAAACAAAAAAAATTGGGTCACTTTTATTCCTATTACAAGGAATGTAAACACCCCTTGTAATAGAAAAAAAGCATTACAGGACCTCTTAAATATGAGATCTGGGGTCAAAAAGACCTCAGATCTCATATTTACACTAAAAAAAAATAAACAAAAAAAATAATGTCATTTGAAAAAGTAAAAAAAAATAATTCTCCTTTAAGAGCATTAGATGGAAGTGACGTTTGACGTCTCTTCCGCCCTTCAATGCTATGGTATTGAGTGGGGGCCATCTTCCCCTCACTTGGCTCCAGGCAATGAACATGAGAGGATGCGATCATCTCCGCTGCTACCGACGGCTCCAGTAGGTGGCGAAGGCCACCGGAGCGCGGCGAGAGGGGGGACCTCTCCCACCCCCTATAAAAGTGATCTTGCGGCAAATCCGCCGCAGAGACCACTTTTATCTGAAAGCGGACATCCCGCTGAAGAAGAGGATACCGGGGGTTATGGCAGCTATTTGCTGCCATAACAACGATATTCCTCTTCAAACAGCCGACGTATAAAGACGGCGGGCGGTCTGTAAGTGGTTAATACAGTTGCATTCACCTTGTCATCTGTAACTAACTTCCCCTTGTTATCCTTTGCTCTCCTCTGCTATCTGTCTCTCGTGTTTTTTTCGTTTTTGCTGCCCTGATCACATTCTTACATTTCTTATTGCATTCTTTGTAGTGTTGGAATGCTGACAGTGACCCGTGTGCCTTATATTTTGTAAAATGTATTTCTTTTCTCATTAATATGCATTTTTACAACATAATGTAGCCATAGAGTTTTATCGTTAGTTTTATATTTGTTGACCATTGGAATGCACTGAAAAATGCAATTATCTAATGACTTTAAAGCACTTCCATTTTTACTCAGTGCTCTTTGTCCCTAGATTTTTATCCCATTTGGTATCATGTAGTAAGGAGTGCAATTTATTAAAGTTGACTCTCTTGAAATTTAAAGTTCTTGTCCTACCCTTGTATCTCATTTTCCTATAATTTACACTTAATGTAATTATTTTGTGATAAGTGCTTCCTAAGTTATCATTTACCTTCACATATGCGATCAGATCTGTGTTTGCAATTAGTAGATCTAGCAGAGCATTATTTCTATTAGGGTATTCCACCATTTGACACATGAAATTGTCCTTTAAGACATCTAAGAAATGAAAACCCTTAGATGACTGAGCAGTTCTGTCTGCCCAGTCAATTTTTAGATAATTGAAGTCCCCCATGATTATAACATTGACCTGCTTCACCACCCCCATTTCTAGCTGTGGGAGGAGGTTGGTCTCCTCCTTGTCTTTTAGGTTAGGAGGCCTTTAACATACACTCAATAATAATTTCCCTTGTGTTTCTTCACTTTGAAGCTCCAGCCACAAGGGTTCTACCTCCTCCCTTGTCCCACTAGCATTTTCATCTTTTGGATTTCGGATTAAATTTTGATATATAGATAAACTCCCCCCCCCCTTCTTTTACCTTTTCCGTCCCTCTGATCCAAGGAGTACCCTTGGACAGTTGCAAGCCAGTCATGGGAGTTATCAAACCACGTTTCTGATACTTCCACAAAGTCCAAATCCTGTTTGTGTATCAGCAGTTCCAGTTCTTCCATTTTATTAAACAAACTTCTAGCATTTGTGAACATTCCTTTTAACATTCCTTTTAACTTTGTACCAGTACATATTATTCCCTCCTTGTTTGTTCTGAGGTCACAATAGGATTTTGCCAACATACCTATCTCGGTTTTAGGTGCTCTGATTACACTGTCAATGTTGCCCCTGGTAGCACCCTCTGACCATCACTCACTGCAAATTATAGCTTCCTCTGATCCCTCCCCTCCACCACCTAGTTTTAAAGTTCCTCTAACATTTTTGGCATTTTCTTCCCCAACAGAGCTGCACAGTCCCCATTTAGGTGCACTCTGCCCCTGATTTAGAGTCGGTAACTGACTAAACAGTCAGGACAGTTCTCCATGAACCTAAAACCCTCCTTCAAGCAGCAGTTCCTCAGCTACTTTTTAAGTTCCCTAAACTTCTGCTGCCTCCCTGGTGTGGCTCGGGGCACAGGCAGTATTTCTGAGAATACTGCCTTGTTGGTCCCTTTCTTTAATTTCTCCAGAATTTTTTGTACACAGCGTGAGGCTGTCTCCCGGGGGTCTGACTATATACACTCGGTGGCAATACCTTGCTGGCTTAGTTTTTTTCACCAGACAGGCTTCACTGTCTATCACCCATTTGGTCTGCTCCTTTGGATGTTTTATTTGGACAGTATTTGGAATATATAAGCCCTCTCTTGATACCTACCCCCGTCAAACAAGTTCCATTTATCAATTGGAGACCTTTTTGCTTGTAATATTTGGTGTACCCTTTACTGGACTCTCCGCATATAGGGAACTGTCTATTCCACAATATACCCTCCCCTGATCGATTTGCAGACTCTCTACATATTTAAATAGATCACTTTCAATATTACCCTCTTGGAACCTTTTCCGCCTGAATATTTTCTCTGACATTCGGATGGGCGTTTACCTATGCCAGGTTCTGTTCTCCTAAGATAGTGAGATTTGTTCCCTTTTTTGTACTCTCTTGCTGTCCGTCCTGACGAAGCCTCACGGTGAAACGCGAAGACGGCGCATAAGGGACTCAACTCATACTTTTTTCATCTTGTATGGTTTTTAATTCTTTGAACATTGTGCTAATGTGTTTATTTTCTGTAATAAATATATTTTTTTTGATATTTCTATTGTTGTTGTGTTGCCTTTAAAGTCCGACCATTGGTTACTCCTTCTGAGTAATCTTACATATTGTCAGGTATAGCCCAAACTTCCTTTCAGGTTGGCAATGTTTTGCAGTGTTGCCTTGCTGCTTCCTTACATTCAGGATTTGGCTTTCCAAAGAAACAGCTTGCCCACATTTTGCACAGCAGTATTCATCCATGAACGATTGTTCAAGAAACGTATACATGGCTCAGGATATGCACCGAGTTGCAGTACCACTCCCATTGGACATGTTATCCACTAACATCATGAGGATAATCCAGGAAATATCAGGAATTATGTACTAAATGATTTATAGATAGTCTTCTTTCCCAACCTTATTCTATTCTGAGCACTAGTTGTTTCCCTAAATGTTTGGGTTCTCCTATTCACTAATTACAAGGCCCCCCAGAGTCTTCTCCTCCTACTCCTACTCATTGATCATATGGTCCCTGGCGTCTTCTCCACCTACTCTCGCTCACTGATCACATAGTCCCCTGTGTCCTTTCCTCCTGCTCCTTCTCACTGATCCCACGCCCTTTGCAATCTGTCCTCCTGCTTGCTGGTCACACCACCCCCCGGAGTCTTCCCCTTCTGCTTACTGATCACACAGCCCCGGTGTACTCTCCTCATGCTCCCATTTTCTGATCACATGGCTCTCTGCGTTCTTTCCTCCTGTAACTGTTTGCAGATCACACAGCCCCTGGCATTTTCTCTTGCAGCTCCTCATGTTCCAATTCACTGACCACATGCCCCACTGGCATCCACTTCTCTAACTTTCGCTTACTGGTCACATGACCCCCGGTGTCCTCTTGCTCCCAATTACTGATCACTCGACCCTGGTTTCCTCTGCTTCTGCTCCAGTTCACTAATCACATGGCCCTTGGTGTCCTCTCTGCATGCTCCCAATCACTAATCACTCTGTGTCTTCAGTACTTCAGTGCCCCTGTCACAACACCTTCCAGCACTTCCAGTACCTCCTCAGTACTCACACTGCTCCCAGTACTCCTCGGTTCTCACACTGCTCCCAGTACTTCTCAATACTCACAATGCTCCAAGTACCCCTCGGTACTCATACTGCTCCAAGTACTCCACGGTACTCACACTGCTACCAGTACTCATCGGTACTCACACTGCCTCCAGTACTTCCTGGTACTCACACTGCTCTCAGTACTCCCCAGTACTTACCCTGCTCCCAGTACTCCACGGTACTCACACTGTACTCTTCAGTACACATACTGCTACAAGTACTCCTCAGTACATACATTACACTTTACACACAATTAATAATTTTAAACTCCAAACAAATGCTTCTGTCCAGTTTGTCTATTCTTAGGGCTGGTTCACAGGGCTTCGCATTCCTGCGTGATTCACTTGTGGTGTAGTGTGCTGTGATTTGAGCCCATTCATTCTGGGTGTGCTGAATCACACTGGACCGCACCAAAAGTAGCGCATGCACTACTTTAAAAAATGCATTCAGATCATATGGTACAATGATAGTCTTATCCTATCTATGCTAGTTTTATTACCATGTACATTGGTTTGTGTGTGTGTGTGTTTGTTTTTATTTTTTTATTTTTCCCTTGGATATTGTGTTTTTTTAACATTCTGTTTTTGTGAATGAGTACTGCTGGGACCTTGAAGAAGGGGACATACCCCGAAAGCTTGTCCAGAAAAATGGTATGTTAGTGCAAATAAAAGAAGTATCGCGGACAGTACTTAATTCTCTATGTCGCAAGTGCACTAATACTGCTTCAATCACCTCAAGCACTAAATAGGTGTAGAGTTAGAAGCAAAAATACAAAACAAGTTCAGGGAGGCAAAAAACACATACACTGCAGAATAATACAAAACAAAAGAGAAAGCTGCATAGATATGGACTCTTACCAGAAATGTCTCTTTGGCTTAATCAGTGCAATGTGGCTACACGGTATAGTCTCTTATTAGACTCTATAACAACAAAGAGTCTAGCTGAGAATTACAATTTCAGTAGACAGTTTAGAACACAAACAGCAACTTGTAATTATCTTCATAAACATCATCCCTTTCAGTAAAGTCCTGAGTAGCTTTGGTAGCATAGTCGTACATCCGGAGGGAACCAAGGACAAAAAGGGCCACCTCACTTGAAGTAAAGTACTCTTTAGGAATAGGTGAGAAGCTCTCTACAGTAGCTGGGTCTTTTGCAAAAGCTTCTGCAAAAGTCAGAGGTAAAATGCAGGCCTTTACACCCTTCAATACTGAACAAATAGCCTCAGCTGACTTGTTCCACCAGTTGGAACAGACTCGCACACATGGCTTGTCTCTTGTTTCAGGTGAACACTTTGTGGACACCCAAGTGTTCTATTTCCACATGGATTCTCTCTGCCACCTAGAGGGTTCGGGCATTTGACAGTATGCCCCACCAGGTCACTGATGAGTCATAGGGGAGCATTATTCTTTGGTGGAGTATACCACCATTGAGGATGAGATGGGACCACTCTCTCATCAGTTTTATTTGTTTCTTGAAGTAGATTTGATCTTTCTCTGGGACTAAGTCACCACCATAACCACATTTCCCCTATTAGAGGGGCAACCACTAGATCCTCTTTCTGTGTCTCTGCCCAGTTAACTTTTCCAATGCTTTCATTGAATGCAGAAGTTGCCTCATTTTTTTTAGGTGGGGCTAAACATCCATAGCCAAGATCACCTGCACCACCCCCTTAATGATGTATGTGGGATAACTACACCCTTCTGGCTGAGCTTCTGTCTATACAGCTCCACTTTCATCCAGGTTCTCCTGGCTACTTCTATGGTGAGTTCTGAGGGCTCCCAACTGAGTGGGGAATGGGGAGTAATAATTATAAATTCTTATTAAGTAATCAAAATTGTAAGAGTTTAGCTCTAGACCCAAGCAGGCAATTATATGTTTATTTAAACATTTTTAGTGGATCATAAAATCATAGCAGTATCATAAAGTTTATTGCGAAAGCTAAGCAGGGCAGTCAGTTATATAATTGTGGTTTAGTAGGTCTAAACAACCTGGTTATAAACCAGCTGTAAACTGCTGATAGATATAATTTTCAATGAACTACCACGGCGCTGTGAGTGCTTTGGTAACTCATTAAGTATTCCTGTCCCTTCTTTCAATTTGTGGATGGCCACCTCACATTGAGCCATCTATTTGGTTGCAGATGCATCTACTATATTCCCACCTATAATGGCCATGTGTGCCCCCAAACCTTTTTGTCTCTGCTCCTGACATCCTATGGCCGTTTCTAACAGTTTGTGGAACTTCAAATAGAGATTTCCTATATGTACCTCTCAAGGTTTCTCTGATCTTGTCAGAGAGTAGTCCATCTACAAAGTGTTTCTTTTGTCATCTGCCCATATAACCTGAGTTTGCCATCTACTCAGCCCCTTTCCCTATGGCACATGACATATGTCATGCAGTTCCTGTTTGCTATCTGCTGAGGAAGTGGGCCCTTATGCCCCCTAATGATAATGTCTTGGCTCTACACCACTTCTAAGTGGTTAAAGCGGAATTCCGCAGGAAAAAAATAAAATAAAAGTCAGCAGCTACAAATACTGCAGCTGCTGAGTTTTAAAATAAGGACACTTACCTGTCCAGGGCGCCCGCCATGTCCTCACCCAAAGCCGACCCGTCCCTCAGCTCTGGGTGGAGGCGCCGGCATCTTCAGTAAGGGAAACAGGAGGTGAAGCCTTGCGGCTTCACAGCCTGGTTTCCTATTGTGCATTTGCGAGTCGTGCTGCGCATTTTGAATGCTCCCTGCTAACTAATGGGACCTGTGTTTCCCCCAGAAGACAGCGGGGTGGGGGGGGGGCAGACATGGCATAGTTCGCTGCGGATTCTGTGGTGCTCTTCTGCCGGAAGTGAGAGAAAATACCTGGATTAGATTGAAATAGTTTGATAGGCAGATGGACTTTATAGGCACAACACACATAGATAAAATTCTTAAGTTTTATTAAAAATTGACAATGCAGTAAAAATAGCACACAAATTGACAAGACCATGGATTAAGAAAAAAAATAAAAATTGGGATGTGCAGTGATGGAATCTAACATGTTAGATTCCATCACTGCACATCCCAATTCTTATTTTTTTCCTTTCCCTTTTCTTGTCCTTCTGTGCCCACCAATCCATGGTCTTGTTTCTGCCCGGCTTCCTTTGTTTTGATAGTCAGTGCAGCTGTTTTTTTCAATGGGAGATGTGTCCAGGTTTCTGGTTGGTTTGCTTCTCTGCCCCTCAGCAGGCCTGCATTCTGCTGTGATGCCGCCAATATTTTATCTAATGGCTGTGCGCATGCGCCGATAATATGCTGTCCTCGGACGCGTCCCGCTGTCAATTTCAGTGGGATGTGCGGGCTGCTAGGTTCCATTTCTGGATGGAACTCCGCTTTAACTATCTTGTCAAGCAAATTCTGGTTCTGCACTGGGAGGTGCAGGATTAACCTTCTTGCTTTTCCTTCTGGTGCAGTAATGGCCAGTTCTGCCTGCTGAATGGGTGTGTGTGTGTGTGAGGGGGGGGGGGGGGGGTCCCATATTATTGAATCATGCCTTGCAATCTATTGGTTCAATCAACCAAGTCCTGACCTTTCTCTGTGAACTTGGGAAATGAAGGGGTCATTCTTGCAGGGATGGAAGGTTGTCAGCTTCCCTCTGGAGTTGCACTACCACAGGCCACTGTTGTAAATGTGGTCAAAATTCATTTTTCAAAATTAAAAGCCGGCCTTTTGCTATGTGAACATTCCCTTGCAAAGTGAAAATTCCCATTCCAAAGTGAACAGGCTTTACTTCTTTGGTAAATCAGCCACAGTGAATGCAGGACCTACACTCACCGGCCACCTGTACACCTATTCAATTGCTTGGTAACACAAATTGCTAATCAGCCAATCACAAGCCAGGAACTGCATTTAGGCATCTAGATGTGATGAAGACAACTTGCTGAAGTTCAAACAGAGCATCAGAATGGGAAAGAAAGGGAATTTAAGTGTCTTTGAACGTGGCATGGTTGTTGGTGCCAGACAGGCTGGTCTGAGTATTTCAATAACTGCTGATCTACTGGGATTTTCATGCAGAACCATCTCCAGGGTTTACAGAGAATGGTCCGAAAAACAGAAAATATCCAGTGAGCGGCAGTCGTGTGGACAAAAATGCCTTGTTGATGTCAGAGGTCAGAGGAGAATGGGCAGACTGATTTTAGATGATATAAAGGCAACAGTAACTCAAATAACCACTCATTACAACCAAGGTATGCAGAATACCATCTCTGAAGGCACAACACATTGAACTTTGAAGTAGCAGAAGACCACACCGGGTGCACCCCTGTCAGCTAAGAACAGGAAACTGAGGCTACAATTCACACAGGCTCACCAAAATTGGACAATAGAAGATTGGAAAACATTGCCTGGTCTGATGAGTCTCGCTTTCAGCAGCGCAATTCAGATGGTAGGGTCAGAATTTGGCGTAAACAACATGAAAGCATGGATCCATCCTGCCTTGTATCAATGGTTCAGGCTGGTGGTGTAATGGCGTGAGGGATATTTTCTTGGCACACTTTGAGCCCCTTAGTACCAATTTAGCATCATTTAAACGCCACAGCGTACTTGAGTATTGTTGCTGACCATGTCCATGCCTTTATAACTACAGTGCATCCATCTTCTGATGGCTACTTCCAGCAGACTAATGTCACAAAGCTTAAATCATCTCAAACTCGTTTCTTGAACATGACAATGAGTTCACTGTATTTCTCTGGGATGTGGTGGAACAAGATATTTGCATAATGGATGTGCAGCTGGCAAATCTGCAGCAAATGCGTAATGCTAGGATTCCAATATGAACCAAAATCTCTGAGGAATGTTTCCAACACCTTGTTGAATCTATGCCACAAAGAATTAAGGCAGTTCTAAAGGCAAAAGGGGGTCCAACCCGGTACTAGCAAAGTGTACCTAATAGAGTGTAGATCACAAGACTGACCAGATATAATTACAACTCCTCTGGCAAGTAAAACAGTTAAAAACTTTTTCCACTGTGTTTTTTTGCTGTTTTTATGAGGTTTAGCTATAACTAGGACATTTAAACTACAGCCACGCTTTGACCATTGCCCCTTTTGCTGTGTTGTACTACACACTTTTTGTATAAAGAGGGTATCTACAAGTACCCCATGGAAACACCCAATTTCCTGCTAAACAAAAACGATAGCTTTTGCTGAAATATGATGCTTTGCCAGCTTGCATGACTTTACTCCTAAATGCCAGCACCTTATTTAAAAAAAAAATTAATTTATTTTCCTAAAACTCTTTTTGTTTTCATGTATTTATGCATGGCTTAAGTTATCCTGTAGTCTTATTATGCTTTGGCTTAGTTTTTATCATAGACGTTTGGCTGACTTAAGTGAAGAGTGATATGGTGCCACTTACAGCGATTCACACAATGCCATGTTTTTTAGTAGAGTAGAGCAGTCTGCCAGAAGCTAATATTGTTCATGCTAGATTAGGCAGGACAGGAAGCTTAGCTTTAGTATTCTCCAACCTGATGTGAAGACCTTAAATACGGCAACATTTTTAGCTTTCTAACATTAAATTTGTGTTCCTGCTACCCAAAACGTACAGTGCAACAGGTAAAGATTATTCTTTAGCATATAACAGTTTGTACTCATTTAGGGTACATACTTGATTCCCAACTGTCCCTCATTTGGGGACTGTCTCTGTTTTGGAACCAAATCCCGCTGTATCTTTTGTATTAAAGGGGTTGTAAAGGTTTGTTTTTTATTTTCTAAATAGGTTCCTTTAAGCTAGTGTATTGTTGGTTCACTTACCTTTTCCTTCGATTTCCCTTCTAAATTTTTTTTTTTCTTTGTCTGAAGTTCAATTTCTCACTTTCTGTAAGCTTGCCCCCATCATCTGAGCCGTTCTGGCTGGGGGTTAGACAGCATGCTCGCCCCCTCCCTTGGGACTACATCCCTGCGGGGAGACGCAGCGTCTCCCCGCAGGGATGTAGTCCCAAGGGAGGGGGCGAGCACGCTGTCTAACCCCCAGCCAGAACGGCTCAGATGATGGGGGCAAGCTTACAGAAAGTGAGAAATTCAGACAAAAAAAAAATTTAGAAGGGAAATCGAAGGAAAAGGTAAGTGAAACAACAATGCACTAGCTTAAAGGAACCTATTTAGAAAGTAAAAAATTAACCTTTACAACCTCTTTAAATCCAAAGTGTTTCTACTACACTGAACCTTTCATCAAACCTCAAAATTATTACATTTGTTATTTTAATGACCAGGATAAAGGAAAAGAAGCACAAATAATAGTACTTGAGGATTTAAGCAATAATGTACGCACATCAATTCTTCATTCTTACAGGGGCATGGCGGGGGTATGTCCTTTGACTAAATATTTTGTGCGTCCCTCTTTCTTATATCAGAAAGTTGAGAAGTATGTACATATAGACTTCTCAAATACAACTGTAAATATAGCCATTAGAATGGCTTTTCAGTCTTGATTAGGGATGAGCCGAACAGCCCCCTGTTCGGTTCGCACCAGAACCTGCGAACGGACCGAAAGTTCGCGCAAACTATCGAACCCCGTTAAAGTCTATGGGACTCGAACGTTCGGAATCAAAAGTGCGAATTTTAAAGGCTAATATGCAAATTATTGTCCTAAAAAGGGTTTGGGGACCCGGGTCCAGCCCCAGGGGACATGTATCAATGCAAAAATAAGTTTTAAAAACTGACGTTTTTTCGGGAGCAGTGATTTTAATGATGGATAAAGTGCAAAAAAAAAGTGAAATATTCCTTTAAATATCATACCTGGGGGGTGTATATAGTATGCCTGTGAAGTGGCACGTGTTTCCCGTTTTTAGAACTGTCCCTGCACAAAATGACATTTCTAAAGGAAAAAAAGTCATTTAAAACTGCTTGCGGCTTTAATGTAATGTCTTGTCCCGGCAATATGGATGAAAATCATTGAGAAAAATGGCATGGGTATCCCCTCCCCCCCCCAGCCCATTACCAGCCCCTTTGGGTCTTGTATGGATATTAAGGGGAATCCCGCACCCAAATTAAAAAAAGGAAAGGCGTGGGGCCCCAGGCCCTATATACTCTGAACAGCAGTATACAGGCGGTGCAAACAAGACAGGGACTGTAGGTTTGTTGTTACGTAGAATCTGTTTGTAATTTTTAACTGGTACATTTTTAAAATGTAGCTCCAGCCAAAAAATCTATTTTTAAGCTTTTTGGAAAACATAGGGAGGGGTTATCACCCCTGTAACATTTGTTTTGCTGTCTGTGCACCTGTTCAGAACATTTCACCTCACTTTCCGTCCCAATGACAAATGGTTTTTGAAAATGTGTGGTTTTTAGTGAAACAAGGATTAGTGATAAAGCATCAGTGGAGAGGAGACACCTTTTTCCCATATTAACTCTTACAGGAAAGAATTTCCCTTTCTAGGGGTAGATTTCCTCTCACTTCCTGTTGTCTCCTTCCGTTTGCAAGTAGGAGTCGTTTGTAAGTTGGATGTTTGAAAGTAGGGGTCTGCCGTATATACTCTGCATAAATTTGCCCCTTAGGTGTTACCACAACACTGTAAGCCCTCATAGTTACTCTTGGTGGGCGCTGGAACACCCTGCTGTGAACTATTGTATCAAGAATTGTAATTACATGCCATTGTTGAACAGTAGTAGGAAAAATTGGGCCTTTGGTGGTGGTGCTGGTGCCACAACACTGTAAGTCCTCCCTGTTACTTTTGGTGGGCGCAGGAATGGGCCCAGCTGTGAAATATTAGATCAAGAATTGTAATTACATGCCCCTGTTGAACAGGGGCAGAAAAATTGGGCTTTTGGTGGTGGTGGTGGTGGTGTTGCCACAACACTGTAAGCCCTTTACAGTTACTCTTGGTGGGCGTAGGAATGGACCTTGCTGTGAAATATTAGATCAAGAATTGTAATTACATGCCCCTGTTGAACAGGGGCAGAAAAATTGGGCCTTAGGCACTGGTGCTGGTGCCACAACACTGCAACCCCTCACAGATTCTGTAGTTGGAGCGCAGGAATGAGCCCTGCTTCAAAGTATTGCATCAAAAATTTTAATTACACGCCCCTGTTAAACAGGGGCTGAAAAATTGGGCCTTAGCCACTGGTGGTGGTGCCCAGAACCAAAAATGTTCTTACAAGCTATCAGCATGATCATTGAGGAGGAAGAGGATAGTCACTCAGCATAACAGGATCGTCACTCAGCATCAGCATAGGCAGTCTTGAAGGGATCTGACATTTCCAAAAAAAATATTCGGTCACATCAGCATCAGGTGCTTGGTAGCTGGTGGTGATCCAAGACTGATTCATTTTTATGAAGGTCAGTCGATCGACCGAGTCGGTGGACAGGCGCACCGTGTGATCGGTTACAAAGCCTCCAGCAGCACTGAATGTGCTTTCCGAAAGAACGCTGGATGCAGGACAGGCCAGTAGCTCAATTGCATACTGTGCAAGCTCTGGCCAGTGATCCATCCTCAAGACCCAGTAACCCAGAGGATTTTCGGTGGGAATGGTGTCCAAGTCTGACCTTGCCCCTAGGTAATCCTGCACCATGTAAACCAGACGCTGGTGATGGTTGCTGGAACCGATCATACCTTGGGGCTGCGGACTAAAAAATTGTCTGAACGCATCGGTCAGACGTCCACCTTCTCCACCGCTCCTTCTTTGACTGACCGGAGCCTCAGCAACACGTTGTCCAGGACCAGGGATTTTTAACCTCCAAGTCTCTGGGAACGCGTTGCACAGACCATTCTGCAAGGCCTCCCGAAGATTTTTCATCCTCTGCTCCCTCTGCAACGGCAAGATAAGGTCCACAACCTTACCCTTGTAACGTGGATCAAGGAGGGTTGCCAGCCAGTAATGATCCCTCTCCTTGATAGCACGAATACGAGGATCCTTCCGCGGGCTTTTCAGGATCAGGGAGGCCATCCAGCGTAGGTTTGCTGAGGCATTCGGCCCGGAGTCCTCTGGGTCACTCAGGACGACATGATCCGCAGCCACCTCCTCCCAGCCACGTACAAGTCCATGGGTGTCTTGGGACTGTAATTGATCCCTTGAAGACTGCTGCTGATACTGAGTGCTAGGCTCCACCTCCATGCTGACACAATCTTCGTCCTCTTCCTGTGTGATAGGCGGGCCAGCAGGAACACTGTCTGGATAAAGAAAGCCTTTAGAGGTAAGGAAGTCCTCCTCTTCCTCCCTCTGTTCTGCCTCAAGTGCCCCGTCCATTATTCCACGCAGCGTGTGCTCCAACAGGTGGACAAGAGGGACAGTGTCACTGATGCATGCACTGTCACTGCTCACCATCCTCGTGGCCTCCTCAAATGGTGACAGGACAGTGCATGCATCCCTGATCATGACCCACTGGTGTGGCAAAAAAAAAACAAGCTCCCCTGACCCTGTCCTGGTGCCATATTTGCACAAATACTCTCTGATGGCCCTCTGCTGCATGGGCAGCCGCTGCAGCATGGCCAACGTTAAGTTCCACCTGGTGGGCATGTCACAGATTAGGCGGTTCTTGGGCAGGTTAAATTCCTTTTGCAGGTCAGCCAGCTGAGCACTGGCATTATATGACCGGCAGAAATGCACACAGACTTTCCTGGCCTGCCTCAGGACATCCTGCAAGCCCGAGTACCTGCCCAAGAACCGCTGCACCACCAAGTTAAGGACGTGAGCCAAACAGGGCACATGTCGGAGGGCGGAGAGGAGGTTGGTGCCATTGTCGGAAACCACCATTCCTGGCTTAAGCTGGCGTGGCATCAACCACCTCTGAGCCTGCCCCTGCAGAGCTGACAGAATCTCTTCCCCAGTGTGGCTCCTGTCCCCCAAGCACACCAGCTCAAGCACCGCATGGCATCTCTTTGCCTGCGTACTTGCATAGCCCCTTGAACACCTACGGAGCACCGCTGGTTCCGAGGACAAATCACAGGAAGAGGCCATGGAGGAAAAAGAAGAGGAGGGGGTGGAGGAGAGAGGTGTGTCAGAATCACCAGTAGTAGCTTTTTGGAGGCGTGGTGGCGGAACAACCTCCAGCACTACTGCACCTTGTCCTGCATCCTTCCCAGCTGCCAGCAGAGTCACCCATTGCGCCGTGAAAGATAGGTAACGTCCCTGTCCATGCCTGCTGGACCATGAGTCAGCGGTAATATGCATCTTACCGCTGACCGCCCTGTCCAGCGAGGCCAGGACATTGCCTTCCACCTGCCGGTAAAGAGCCGGAATCGCCTTCCGTGAGAAAAAGTGGCGTTTGGGAACCTGCCACTGAGGAACCACACATTCCACAAACTCACGGAAGGGGGCAGAGTCTACCAACTGAAAAGGCAGAAGTTGAAGTGCTAGCAATTTAGCCAAGCTAGCATTCAACCGCTGGGCATGTGGATGGCTGGGAGCGAACTTCTTTCAGCGGTGCAGCAGCTGGGGCAGGAAAATATGCCTGGTACAATCTGACGTTGGTGTACCGATAGCAGATTGCCCGCAAGTACTTGGCTGTGATACACCTAATTCTACACCTTCATTCCTCTCAGTGCAGGTTTCAGAGAGGACTGAAGGTATAGTGGGGTTGGAGATCCCAGCTGATGAGGAGCAAGGAGAGGCCCGCTTTGGTCTTTGCTGTGGGTCTTTTAGGTGTGCTTGCCAATGAACTGCATGGCAGGTCGACATACAGTATGTCTGATCAAGCATGTGGTGCCCAAGTGGGTAATGTTTTGGCCACGCGAGATACGCCTGAGACATATGTTGCAAATAGCAGCACTGCGATCTGATGCACTCGTCTCAAAAAAGGCCCACACCAAAGAACTTTTGGAATAACGCGCAGAGACAGCAGCGCCCTGCACATGCGGAGCTCTGCGGTGTGATGCTGTCGGTGTGCTGCCCTTAAGCTGGCCCCTGGAGGGCATCCTGCCTCATTGGAGATGTGCCTCCTCCTCCTCTCTCCTATCAGGCACCCACGTGGAGTCCGTGACCTCATCATCCCCTCCCTCCTCATCACTGTAGCAAACCTGGCAGTATGTTGCAGGTGGGGCAACATGACTGCCAGATTGCTGTCCTTCTCTTGGGCACCCCCTCTCTCTGGGCTCACGTTACTGCCTTCCTCTAGCTGAGTACCATGATCGGAGCCTTCAAAACGCTGGGCATTCTCCTGGAGCATGTACCCAACACTGTGGTCAAACAGTTCAGGGGACTCCTCAGGAGGACATGGTGGGGCTAGGGAAGGAGTGACTGATGCCATTGAGCCGAGGGAAGAGGCCGCTTTGGCAGCTGCTTTGCCAGACAAAGTACCCTGAGCCTGGGTGAGAGAGTATGAGGAGGATGAGGACGGCTTGGTCATCCACTCTACCAAGTCTTCGGCATGTTGTGGCTCAAAACGACCAGCTGCCGAAAAAAAGGACAAGCGTGTTCCACGGCCACATGCTGATGAGGATGCACCATGTCCACGACCAGCACTGTTGCCTCTAGACACAGAGCCTGCTTGCCCTCTTTTATTGGCTCGTGACTGTCTGCCTCTCCTTGTTGTCCTTCCAGACATGCTAATGGCCTGCAGGAAGATGTAGCTGCACAAAGCTGGGATGTGTATATACAGTCAGGTCCATAAATATTGGGACATCAACACAATTCTAAACTTTTTGGCTCTATACACCACCACAATAATTTTGTAAAGGAAACAAACAAGATGTTCTTTAACTGCAGACTTTCAGCTTTAATTTGAGGGTATTTACATCCAAATCAGGTGAACGGTGTAGGAATTACAACCGTTTGTATATGAGCCTCCCACTTTTTAAGGGACCAAAAGTAATGGGACAGATTGATTAATAATTGTTAAACTTTCACTTTTTAATACTTGGCTGCAAATCCTTTGCAGTCAATTACAGCCTGAAGTCTGGAACGCATAGACATCACCAGACGCTGGGTTTCATCCCTGGTGATGCTCTGCCAGGCCTCTACTGCAACTGTCTTCAGTTCCTGCTTGTTCTTGGGGCATTTTCCCTTCAGTTTTGCCTTCAGCAGGTGAAATGCATGCTCAATCGGATTCAGGTCAGGTGATTGACTTGGCCATTGCATAACATTCCACTTCTTTCCCTTAAAAAACTCTTTGGTTGCTTTCGCAGTATGCTTCGGGTCATTGTCCATCTGCACTGTGAAGCGGCGTCCAATGAGTTCTGAAGCATTTGGCTGAATATGAGCAGATAATATTGCCCGAAACACTTCAGAATTCATCCTGCTGCTTTTGTCAGCAGTCACATCATCAATAAATACAAGAGAACCAGTTCCATTGGCAGCCATACATGCCCACGACATGACACTACCACCACCATGCTTCACTGATGAGGTGGTATGCTTTGGATCATGAGCAGTTCCTTTCCTTCCTTCTCCATACTCTTCTCTTCCCATCACTCTGGTACAAGTTGATCTTGGTCTCATCTGTCCATAGGATGTTGTTCCAGAACTGTGAAGGCTTTTTTAGATGTTGTTTGGCAAACTCTAATCTGGCCTTCCTGTTTTTGAGGCTCACCAATGGTTTACATCTTATGGTGAACCCTCTGTATTCATTTTGGTGAAGTCTTCTCTTGATTGTTGACTTTGACACACATACACCTACCTCCTGGAGAGTGTTCTTGATCTGGCCAACTGTTGTGAAAGGTGTTTTCTTCACCAGGGAAAGAATTCTTCGGTCATCCACCACAGTTGTTTTCCGTGGTCTTCCGGGTCTTTTGGTGTTGCTGAGCTCACCGGTGCGTTCTTTCTTTTTAAGGATGTTCAAGAACACTAAATCAAAATACTGCAGCTCCCTGCCTGTATTTGTATGAGAACACCAGCAATTGTATTCAGGTAAGCTTTAGGTACACACTGTGCAAAGGACACTAAATCAAAATACTGCAGCTCCCTGCCTGTATTTGTATGAGAACTCCAGCAATTGTATTCAGGTAAGCTTTAGGTGTACACTGTGCAAAGGACACTAAATCAAAATACTGCAGCTCCCGGCCTGTATTTGTATGAGAACACCAGCAATTGTATTCAGGTAAGCTTTAGGTGCACACTGTGCAAAGGACACTAAAACAAAATACTGCAGCTCCCTGCCTGTATTTGTATGAGAACACCAGCAATTGTATTCAGGTAAGCTTTAGGTGCACACTGTGCAAAGGACACTAAATCAAAATACTGCAGCTCCCTGCCTGTATTTGTATGAAAACACCAGCAATTGTATTCAGGTAAGCTTTAGGTGCACACTGTGCAAAGGACACTAAATCAAAATACTGCAGCTCCCTGCCTGTATTTGTATGAAAACACCAGCAATTGTCTTCAGTTAGCTTTAGTTGCACACTGTGCAGAGGACACAGTACACTAACTGAAAATACTGCCGCTCCCTGCCTGTGGTATTAGTATGAGAACTTTTCTCATTAGTATGAGAATTGTATTCAGATAAGCTTTAGGTGCACACTGTGCAAAGGACACTAAATCAAAATACTGTAGCTCCCTGCCTGTATTTGTATGAAAACACCAGCAATTGTATTCAGGTAAGCTTTAGGTGCACACTGTGCAAAGGACACTAAAACAAAATACTGCAGCTCCCTGCCTGTATTTGTATGAGAACACCAGCAATTGTATTCAGGTAAGCTTTAGGTGCACACTGTGCAAAGAACACTAAATCAAAATACTGCAGCTCCCCTGCCTGTATTTGTATGAGAACACCAGCAATTGTATTCAGGTAAGTTTTAGGTGCACACTGTGCAAAGGACACTAAAACAAAATACTGCAGCTCCCTGCCTGTATTTGTATGAGAACACCAGCAATTGTATTCAGGTAAGCTTTAGGTGCACACTGTGCAAAGGACACTAAATTAAAATACTGCAGCTCCCTGCCTGTATTTGTATGAGAACACCAGCAATTGTATTCAGGTACACTGTAAGGTTTGCACACTGTGCAAAGGACCCAGTACACTAAGTGAAAATACTGCAGCTAGCACAATCGCAGGAACGGATCTAGCTAAACTGAATACAGTGTATAAATATATATACAACACCTAGGATTCATATATATCCTCTACACACTGTAACTGAAGCTAACTGTCTCACCTGCCTGCTCTATCTAACTCAAATTAAATAACACTGTCTCTCTCTCTCTGTCTGTCTTTAACCACCGCCGCAACACACTACACAAGGCCACCACGCAGGCGGCCTTATATAGTGTGGGGCGTGTACTAAAACCCCTGAGACATAATTGCCCAAAAGCCACCCTGGCTTTGGCCAATTATGGCTCTCCGTTTTTTCCGCGCTGTGATTGGCCAAAGCATGCGGGTCATAGTGCATGCTTGGCCAATCATCAGCCAGCAATGCACTGCGATGCCGCAGTGAATTATGGGCCGTGACGCGCCACCCGAATTTGGCGCGAACGGCCCATAATGTTCGAAATTCGGCGAACAGCCGAACAGATGATGTTCAAATCGAACATGGGTTCGACTCGAACTCGAAGCTCATCCCTAGTCCTGATGTATAAAAGAGAACTTCAGTCTGAATCAAAAATATTCTGCTCATTCAGAGGTGTTTAGATTGCTTTTGCCATGTTGTCTGTTTCTGAACCTACTGTATAATAGCTGCAAATTATCTGTATTTCTGATGCTAACAATTATTCTTGTCTCGGCCTGGCCTGCTTTAGAGCAATGGGAGGCAGTAAAAGTGCATGCATTGTGTATGTTCTTGTTGAAGAAATATGCCCCCCCCACTTCCTTTCTTGGTGACACCCATTATGGGGACATACACCAATCAGTCATTGCTTTATGACCACCCACCCAATATTAAGTAGGTCCCCCTTTTGCCACCAGAATAGCTCTTTTTGCCCCCAAAACAGCCCTACCCAGGTGAGGCATGGACACCACTAAACCTCTGAAGGTATGCTATGGTATCTGGCAGCAAGCTGTCAGTAGAGGATCCTTTAAGTCTTGTAAGTTGCAAAGTGGGGCCTCCATGGATCAAACTCGTTTTCCAGCTTATCCCACTGATGCCCGATTTGATTGAGATCTGGAGATTTTTAAGTCAACACCCTGAACTTGTTGTGTTCTTCAGAGCCTTTCTAGACCTGTGTAGCACTACCCCCGTAGGAGCTGCTGGTTTTGATTTGGGCCTTGCACGTTACCTCACTGTTCATTGTCTAGGGGATGAGAGTCTATAGAAAGTTCAATGTCCACACAAGTTATGAATCCTTTCCATCAGGCTTTATTTCCAAACAAACTTGCATAGGTAGAGGGCTGGAGGGTCAGGGGAAGGTTCAGGCACACACAACAGATCACTGGGGAAACTTCTAAGCTTCAAAAGTCACACTCACCACTCTCCTTCGAGTGGGTATTGCTCACCCGAATAGGCCCCTCTCACTTGGCCTAGCAGCCGGGATGATGCACAAACAAATAAAGAAATAACAATCTCTGCCACAGACCTTTAGGACGATTAAGATGAACTGTTCAATGATCCTCTGCCACAGGATTTTAGTACCCGGATACTCAGCCTTACAGTTTAAGTTAAGTTTAAGTTTAAGAGCCTTTAAGCCGACCCGGCACACTGTAAGGTAACATTAGCTACGGTGCATCCTCCAATAGGGTCACCAGGCCTTCCTCAAGATACCAGCCTTCCGCTTGGTCCTCTCCAGGACAGGTCCTCCCCTGGTTTCCTCCATTGAGTGGCTTCCTCCCACAGGACAGACAGCACAGGATCACCTCCAAAGTGTAGGCCCCAGTCAGGACAACTGGGCCTACCTGGCAGAGATGCAGCCTCGGGCCAACATGGCTCCGTGGCTGAAATTCCAGTATCACATACCTCGAGCCAGGAGGGCCACTAGGCGAACAGAGCCCCGAGAAATGGCGTCTGCCCCTTAAGTGCCCTTTTCCAGCATGCTCAGTGGGGAGACCACTCCCACTGAGCTGTTCCCGTGGAAAAATACCCAATACACTTTGGCCTGCTTGTATTCCAACATTGGCCTGGGATGGTAACGCCACCTACAGGCAAACAGTAGGAAGTCCTTCCAAACACAGCCATAGCTGGAACAGAGGCTGATTTAGCCTTAATCATTTCAAAGTCTGAGCTAACTACCAGCTCAGACACCCACTATATTTAACATAGCGCCTGATCATCAGGAGCAGGGCGCTACATACTCCCCCCACTACAACAAGACACTGTCCCCAGTGTCTGGAAGAAAAAAATTATATGGCCCTGAATCCTGAGGAACAGTACCTGAACCAAAAAAACTTGGATGGGAAGGGAAAAAAAGAAGGGAACTATAGATATAAAACATTAACATGAAATTACAATAAAATCACAATAGCATACACATTATGACCCCTCACTAACTGTCTAGACCACCCACTCTCCAGCAGTCTTGACAGAAGATCCGGCTCATCTGAAAAGAAGAAAAGAGACACAGACAAATAAACATGACAACATTAAGGTATTTCAAAAGAAGCAAAGCTGCATCTCCTAAGAGGTGGAACTTTCCTTCTGGTTTTTTAAAGATGCATAATCAACTTGAAAAGTCTCTCCCTACTCTACTGATCACTGCCACCTAGTGTCAGAAGTAACACACAAGAGTCCTTTAAATACAAGTGCTGAAGCAGATGAACATCTTGATCCCAAAATCTTCAGTAACCCTAATCCTGGCTGACAAATTTCCCCAGAGTCCAGTTAGCACAGCAAAGGATGAGAAGGTAAACAAAAATTCTCCTCTCAGTTGAATTTTTTTTTCTTGCATGAAAAAGAAAACAAAATGGAAAATGAGGACAAATGGTCACTTTGAATGATCTCAGGTAAAACCTGGGATCCCTAGGAGTCAGTGGTTTTCCTTGCTTGTCCAGGGTAGTGATAAAATACACAATGTCATCTTTTCCTGGTCTGCAAATAATCACCCGATCAGCGTGAATGTGTCGGCCGTAGCTCCAGTGCAGCCAACATCCTTTAAATCGTTCAGCCATAATAAAAGAGTAGTCCAGTTTTCTAAATGGCTTTGTCCCAAATGGCCTCACCGTACCACTGCTCTCTGTTGGCCTCAATCTCCTGCATTATTTCCTTTGAGACGTAGGGGAATTCCAGACCGTACTCCGTGGCAACCCTTTTTATGAGTACTCTCTGTAGACGGGCAAGTCTGGGCAACGATCGAGAGCTTCCCTTCTCGGGTAACACACACGAGTCTGGTTATTTCCTTACCATGGACTTGGCGGGTTTAGGTAAAATCTCTTTATCAGGCAAAGTCCCTTTTTCAATGTCCGGGGTTTACACCCTGGGTGTTGTCTCCCTGGAGTCCATAGCTGTCCACTCCGAACAGCTATGTGCTGAGGCAACATCTTCCCCGTTGCTCCGCAATAACTCCTGAGACATGGACTCGAACAAGTCATCGTCACCAATATCCGACAGAGTCCAACTCAGAGTCTTCCCACTCTTCTGCCGGCAAATAGTTGCGCACAGTCCCAGGTACTTTTTCCCCAGATGTCTTACCGGTTCCTGAAGTGGACTTCCCAGGGATATCATCTCTCTCGGGGTCCGGTTCTGGTTGTCTCTGGGGTAGTCCTCTATCGCGGCCGCAGGAAGCCTTCACCTATCCCACCTTTCTCCGGGTGGGTGCAATGGGGACAAGTGCAGTAGAGGTGGTATCCGGAACAATGTCCACTGATGGCTCTGCAGCAGCCGTAGCAACAACATTCCTTCCAGAGTCACTCACCGCAGTAGGCGCGATGAGTACAGGTTTGGCCACAGGCCCGAGGGCAACATCCTTCAATGTAGCGATGCCTGTGGCTCAGTCCACCTGGTAGGCACGAGGTGACTCAGTAGGTTGGTCCATTGCAAACAAGCATCGGGCAAACAGGCGTTGTTGAACAGCCAGTCCCTCACATCTAGCGCCTCCACATCTCCGCTAGTGTACAAGATGAAACGCCCATGCGGCTTCATTTTGATACCTGTATCCGTCAACAGGGTTCCTGGCCGTGTAACGCTCGCACCAGCGTTAGTAGAGAACATCCTAGGCCCTGACACGGACTGTGCCAATGAATAAAATGACATGGCTATATAGAAGTGCTGTAGATAAGAAAATGCATTTAAATTGGTGCCTTCGTCCCATCAAATTATTGTTTTTGTAGAGAGAGAGGCTAGAGTAGACTTTGGTGGCACCATATGCATAACTGATAGTCAGTCAATTTAATAGTATAAAAAGTTTTTATTACAAAAATATGTATACAATTATGATATTTTTTCATGCACATAACGAAAAAATATATATTAGTTGTGACAAAAATAGCTTGTTATTGACATTCTTTTGTTACCAAAGAAACATCCATTCATCAGTATTGCATTGTAAAGAAGCTCTACATGTTTCACGGTATTATTCCATAGAATCCGCTTCTTCAGGAGCTAAACATAGGCATATATTTGTCAAGAGGAATATTTGGATATTGTCACATAACCAAAACAGAAAAAACATATTATTAATATTGTGGATATGTAGTATATTATAATTTCCATAAAAAGAGGTATGCATTCATCGATCTATTGTGCCGAAGAAATTCATCAAACCCATCCCAAACTCTCACCATGGATGCTGTGTCCCCGGATACCAGCAGCCGGATCAAGAAGGTGGCCCGCCCCGGAGGATATAGGAACTCACAGGGTATATAGGTATAATACGTTCTAGATAAAAATAATTGGTTGTACATATCAGTATTTTGACATATTCTCATGTCCAACATACTGTATAGTGGTCAAAAATAGAGAGACATTCAGATAGGTAATACTAATATCATCTGTATTTAAATACCTTATACAGAGACGTCTATTTCATCCCAAACAGGCATCAGGGGGTGGCAAAGAGCTGTATATATATGTTTTGATGACCCCTCTGGATACAGGGAGGTCTAATAAAAATACAATCCTGTGGTCATGGTCGAGCTTCACCCCGCCGCTTGCCGGGCCTGGATGGATCCGGTCGGAAGAGTCCTGGACATCCCTGTTCTTCCAAAGGTCCAGGTGAGCCAGGGGCTGGGACTGTGGTGTTGGTTGGAGGTGTCGGGAGTCCACAGTCGGTGGAGCCCGCCAGGGAGGGTGGTTCCGTGTCTACTGGGGACTACCTACCCGCAGAGATGTACGACACCTCCGACCTAGAATCGCTGTCGGACTGTGGAGATGATGGTGAAATTGATGAACTCTTTCACCGCAAGGGCTGGGACAAAATGCCATTGCTTGCGCTACGTGCACCACAGGATCTGCCTATGTCCACAGGAGACAGTCCGTCCCGGGCGGAAGCCCCGGAGTTTACGAGGAAGCCTAGTCCTCTGCCTGTCCTTCCACCACCCGCAGCATCATCCGTTCCGGTAGCGGGAACACAGCGCGCATCACTGCGGGCACCAAGACTCAAACCTCAGGAGGTAGTTAAAGTACCTCGGCATCCAGAAGCTATCGTTCCGCCTGGAGAAGGTGAGCGGGCCACGATGCCACCACCTAACCCCTTTCTTTCAAGAACACAGTCCAGCGCCCTCTTAATTGTAGACTTTCGGTGAAACAACAAAAATCTTTCAGTCTAGTTGCGAGAGGTAACGGCAAATCCCGGACTCGAGCCCCCACGTGTAGCACTACCCCCGTAGGAGTTTGGGCCTTGCACGTTACCTCACTGTTCGTTGTCTAGGGGATGAGAGTCTATAGAAAGTTCAATGTCCACACAAGTTATGAATCCTTTTCATCAGGCTTTATTTCCAAACAAACTTGCATAGGTAGAGGGATGGCGTGTCAGGGGAAGGTTCAGGCACACACAGCAGATCACTGGGGAAACTTCTAAGCTTCAAAAGTCACACTCGCCACTCTCCTTCGAGTGGGTATTGCTCACCCGGATAGGCCCCTCTCACTTGGCCTAGCAGCCGGGATGATGCACGAACAAATAAAGAAATAACAGTCTCTGCCACAGACCTTTAGGACGATTAAGATGAACTGTTCAATGATCCTCTGCCACAGGATTTTAGTACCCGGATATCCAGCCTTACAGTTTAAGAGCCTTTAAGCCGACCCGGCACACTGTAAGGTAACATTAGCTATGGTGCATCCTCCAATAGAGTCACCAGGCCTTCCTCAGGATACCAGCCTTCCGCTTGGTCCTCTCCAGGACAGGTCCTCCCCTGGTTTTTTCCATTGTGTGGTTTCTTCCCGCAGGACAGACAGCACAGGATCACCTCCAAAGTGTAGGCCCCAGTCAGGACAACTGGGCCAACCTGGCAGAGATGCAGCCACGGGCCAACATGGTTCCGCGGCTGAAATTCCAGTATCACATACCTCGAGCCAGGAGGGCCACGAGGTGAAGAGAGCCCCGAGAAATGGCGTCTGCCCCTTAAGTACCCTTCCCCAGCATGCTCAGCGGGGAGACCACTCCCACTGAGCTGTTCCCGGGGAAAAATACCCAATACACTTTGGCCTGCTTGTATTCCAACATTGGCCTGGGGTGGTAACGCCACTTACAGGCAAACAGTGGGAAGTCCTTCCAAACACAGCCATAACCAGAACAGAGGCTGATTTAGCCTTAATCATTACAAAGTCTGAGCTAACTACCAGCTCAGACACCCACTAAATTTAACATAGCGCCTGATCATCAGGAGCAGGGCGCTACACCCATTTTTGCATTGTGGCACATTATCTTTCTGAAAGGGGCCACTGCCATCAGGGAATACCATTTCCATGAAGGGGTGTACTTGATCACCACCAATGTTTAGTTAGGTGGTACAGTACATGTCAAGTGACATCCACGTGAATGGCAGGACCCAAGATTTCCCAGCAGAACATCACACTGCCTTCTTCATATTGCATCCTTTTGCCATCTCTTACCCAAGAAAGTGACGCACCCGGCCATCTACATGATGTAAAAGAAAACATGATTATTCAGACAGGGCCACCTTCTTCCATTGCTCTGTGGTCCAGTTCTGATGCTCACATGCCCATTGTAGGTGCTTTTGGCTGTGGACACAGGTCAGCATAGGCATTGTGATCGGTCTGTCACTACGCAACACCTTACACAACAAACTGCAATGCCTACTTTATCTGCTTTTAACATATCAACTTCAAAATGTTTACTTGCTGCCTAGTATATCCCACCAACTTTCAGATGCCATTGTAACAAGATAATCAATGTTATTCACTTAAAGTGTTTGTTAACCCCAACATTTCATATTCCTGATATGTGCCTGCTGTACCATGTATTTGTATAAAAAAGTATCCTGTTCTCTTTGTATTGCGTCCCTTGTGTGAAATCCCTGGTGTTCCTGCCAGACCCTCTGCTTTCCTTTAAAAACTGACCACAATAAGCAGGAGAATACACCATGGTCAGTTATTTAGCTATGCTCGGAACTCAGCCTGCTCTCCTCCAATGAACAGACTTGTCCTAACACCCCTCCTGCACAGCTTTTCACTGGGAAGATTTGTGTGCTGCTACTTCTCCCCCCCCCCCCTAGCTCTTATGCAGCTGAGAACAGAGGGAATGTGATCACTTATAAAAAAGGGAAAAAAGGTATTTATAAAGTTTTTTATACACAAATGTTTTGCCTTTAATTTCTATTTTAAACGGAATGGTTTGTTTTACAAGGTGACCATTTACAATCATTTTAATCTGTCAGTGATCATAGCGTTATGGCTGATCAGTGTATAGTATAGGATATCTAGCCAAGGGTCACACATACAGAAGTTAAAAAGACATAAGCTCTAATTGTTTATCGCTCTTCTAAAAAAAAAAAGTGATTTGTATTGCTGTCTTTAGTTTTATCAATCTTCCTATGCTTGTTTGTGGCACCTGGACCCCATTGTCAGCATGCGTTGCAAAAATGTGCTAACTGCAATCCATGATTAATTTTATTACAACATTACTTCCTTTACCATGGAAGTATCACAGGTTTGTTTTTCACAGACGTTAAAACCACCAAAGTAGTGTTGACTTTCATTCTACCAGACTGCCGATTAAACCTGTAATGAATCATGATTATGTAACGTGATCAACACAAATAGCAATGGCTAACCACATATAACATTTATAAATTAATCAAATCCTCTGCAGCAATTATTTACATTGGTCATATTCTGTGAACAAATGATTGGTGCTGGAAAAGGTAGCTAAGAGGGACTAATGGCACATTTCTGCACCTGCGCCTGTATTAGAAATATAAAGTCAAGTTTGAGCAGAATTTATCAGAAGGATTAAGACTGCATACAAACTGCTGCCTGGATTATGTAAAGGCCTCTAGCTCCTAAACATCTTGGTACATGCCTATGGCCCTCCTTCTCAGAGTATATTTGACTATCACTTTATACAGCCTGGGTACGGCTGAGACGCTCTACACAGCAACTAAGGTAGATACAGCATGAGCAAACTATATATCTGCCATCGAATTCCGTGTCTGGAATTGCTATGCAAAGAGGAGCTTGAATGCTCTCTACAAGTCAAGAGTATCCTATTGTATCATGTCCATCACACTAAGCCCTGATTCACACTGAGAGTTCAAAGTCGCATAACAAGTTGCGCCCCATTAAATGCAATGGAACCGTTCTAATCGACTTGAGTCATTGCGACCTAGAAAAAGGGTTCTTGCACTACTTTTGGTGCGACTTCAACACGACTTGCATTGACTTCTGTTAAGGATTTAAACCCAGTCTAAAGGCCCGTACACACGATCGGATTTTCCAACAACAATGGTCCGACGGAAGTGTTTTATCGGACAATCCGACTGTCTGTATGCTACATTGGACAATTGTTGTTGGAATTTCTGACAACAAATGTTGGCTGTGCATGCTCTCAAATTTTCCGACAAAACATGTGTTCCGTTGGATTGTCCGATCGTGTGTACACAAACCTGTCGGATTAAAATCCAAAGTACAAACACGCATGCTCCGAACCAATGCTAACCATCAGACAACATTAGCAGAAGTTGCCCAAAGGGAGACGGTAAAGAGCTGAAAAACCATGTGGTTTGGTGAATGTTGGCTGAAAATGTTCTGCCGTGTGTATGCAGAACAAGTTCACGGCCAACGCCCTTCTGACCAAAATCCACGGAAAAGTCTGATGGAAGTCCGATCGTGTGTATGAGGCTTTAAGGCTTAAGCTGGCCATAGATAATTTGTTTTTTTTCTTTAGCCAGCGAGCTGAAAGAATAATAACAATCAGATTCCTCCCTTCACACAAGCCAGGTGGATAGAGGAATCCTCCCCGCTGGTACATTGCATTCTGACAGTAGGACTCTCTGTTGTCAAAATACACTGATTAATCGCTGCAACTGGATGATCAAGATTTTTTTTTGAACAAGCCTGTTCAACAAAAGTCGATCTAAAGATAAACTTGTCAAACAAGCATGGGCATGCATGGATCAAAAATAGGATTTTTATAACAGCTTACCTGTAAAATCCTTTTCTTGGAGTACATCACGGGACACAGAGCGACATAGTCATTACTAATGGGTTATATAGATACCTTCAGGTGCTGGCACTGGCAACTTCCAAAACCGGAAGTACCCTCCCCTATATAAGCCCCTCCCATCCGGGAGCACCTCAGTTTTGTAGCAAAGCAATAAGTGTCCCTAAAGAGGGGTGGGAGCTCTGTGTCCCGTGATGTACTCCAAGAAAAGGATTTTACAGGTAAGCTGTTATAAAAATCCTATTTTCTTTCTCGTACATCACGGGACACAGAGCGACATAGTCATTACTAATGGGATGTCCTAAAGCAATGCCCAACGAGGGGGGGGGATACACCATACATAAGCTGAGCGCTATCAGACATGAGGATCTTTTGCGGCCTGCAACACACTGCGCCCAAAGGCGACATCCTCCTGACTTCTAACGTCCACCTGGTAGACCTAGTAAACATGTGTACTGAAGACCATGTTGCGGCCTTACAGATTTGAGCCAGGGAGGCCTGGTGATGCGCTGCCCATGAAGTTCCAACTGCTCTCGTGGAGTGCGCCCTAACTTTGAACGGAGGCGGTCTCCTTCTCAAGCCATAGGCTTGCATAATGACCTGTTGAATCCACTTGGCTAAAGTAGATTTTGACACTGCCTGACCCTTTCTGGGGCCTTCCGGCGGAATAAACAAAGTATCCGTTCTGCGAATCTGAGCAGTGGCTTTTAGATAAGCTTTAACTGCTCTTACTACATCCAAAGAATGCAATAACTTTTCCTCTACCGAACTAGGTTTGGGGAAAAAAGAAGGCAGAACCACATCTTGGTTCAAATGAAAACCTTGATACCACCTTAGGAAGAAAGGCTGGATGAGGACGTAACACTACTCTGTCCTTATGGATAACCAGATATGGCTCCCTACAGGACATAGCTGCTAATTCCGACACTCTTTTAGCCGAACAAATGGCTACTAGAAAAAACAATTTCCTGGTGAGAAGAACCAAGGAAATATGCTGTAATGGTTCAAATGGTTGTTTCTGTAGAACCGACAGAACCAGGTTTAGATCCCATGGACATATGGGAATATTAACCGGAGGACTAATACGCATCACTCCTTATCTAAAGGCTTTGACTAGTGAATGCGAAGCCAAGGGCCTTTGAAAAAATATTGACAAGGCCGAAAACTGACCTTTGATAGTACTCAAGGCAAGCTTCCTATCTACAGCCCACTGTAGGAAGTCCAGACTCCTACCTATTACGTACTTATGTGGATGCCATTTCTTGGCCTCACACCTTGCGATGTACGCCTTCCAGATTCTATAGTAGATCTGCCTGGATACCGGCTTCCTGGCATTGATCATGGTAGATACCACAGGATTAGAGAGCCCTCTCTTTTTTAGAATGTGGGCTTCAATAGCCAGGCCGTCAAACCTAGGACTGGTAAGGAAGGGTGGTATATCGGTCCTTGCGAAAGCAGGTCCGGACGACGTGGGAGAGTCCAAGGACTCCCCACTGACATTTTACAATCTCCGCGTACCACGCTCTTCGGGGCCACGCTGGAGCCACCAGAATCACTGGTTTCTTTTCTACCCTGATTCTGCGGAGTAATCGAGGTAACCATTGTGGCGGTGTGAATGCATATATCAGCTTGAACTGATCCCAAGGGAACACTAGGGCATCCGAGCCGCAAGCTAGGGGATCCCTTGTCCGAGAGACAAACCTGTCCACCTTTGCGTTGAATCTGGATGCTAGAAGATCTACATCCGATGTTCCCCACCGCTGACATATTGTCCAGAAAACCTCGGGGTGAAGGGACCATTCCTCTGGGCATAATTGCTGGCGACTTAGAAAGTCCGCCTTCCAATTCTCCACTCCTGGAATGAATACCGCAGATATGGCTGGGACATATCTTTCTGCCCATTTCAGGATGTAATTTACTTCCCTCTGGGCTGCACGACTCCTGGTGCCCCCCTGATGATTGATATATGCCACTGCTGTGGCATTGTCTGATTGAATTCTGACAGGGGACCCTTGGAGTTTGGATGTCCATGCTACTAGGGCATACCGGGCTGCTCGTATCTCTAAGAGATTGATGGGCAGGGCCTTTTCTGCATCCGACCATCTGCCCTGGAGAGACCATTGCTCCAGTACTGCTCCCCAGCCTATAAGGCTGGCATCTGTAGTGACCACCTTCTAAGAAATCGGACTGAAGGATTTCCCTTTTTCCAGATTCTGGGGAACCAACCACCAACGGAGGCTCTTGCGAACGGAAGGGGACAAGGACATTGTAAGTCTAGGGCCTGAACTTTGTTGTTCCAGGCTGACAGTATGGCCCCTTGCAAATTCCTTGAATGGAATTGACCGTAGGGTACTGCTTCGAATGATGCCACCATTTTTCCCAGCAGCCTCATGCACAGGCGTATGGACGGCTGTCTTTTCTGTACCCACTATGTGGATCAAATCTTTCAAAGACAACACCTTTCCTCGAGGCAAGAATATTTTTCTCTGGCCTGAATCCAACCTTAGCCCCAAGTATTCCAGACTTTTGACTGTTTTTTAGGGCTGACTTGTCTCGGTTGATAATCTAACCGTGAGATTCCAGATACTTGATTGTCTTGTGAACGACCACGTCTAGTTTTTTCACTGAGTGGTCTATCAGCAACAAGTCATCTAGATATGCCATTATCATTACACCTTGTGTTCTTAGATTGGCCAATAAAGGGCCAGAATTTTTGTAAACACTCGTGGTGCTGTGGCCAAACCGAAGGGTAAGGCTCTGAACTGAAAATGGCGCCCTTCTACTGCAAAGCGTAGAAATTTTTGGTGGACTGGAAAGATGGGAATGTGCAAATAAGCATCTTTGATGTCGATCGCGGCTAACCAATCCTCCCCTTGTAGGGCAGTGGCCACCGATCGGATCGACTCCATCGGAAAGTCCTGATATACAGGAATTTGTATAGCCCTTTTAGAATTAATATGGGCCTCCCGTTCGCGTTTGCTTCGGGACTGTAAAGAGGTTTGAGTAAAACCCGAACCCTCATTCTTCCAGGGGAACCTCCATAATTACTCCTTGGAGCAATAGTTGTTCTAGTGCCAACAGGAGGGACTCTCTTCCGGGGATCCCTTGGCACGTTTGACCTCAAAAATGGGAAGGAGGAGAGTCTTAACTCCAAACTGTATCCCAAACATACTGCGGAGAGCACCTATCTGTTTTGATCGTGTCCCGCCAGGTCTCTTGCGAACAACTGGAGTCCTCCCCCCACCCGACTGAGTGGGGGCAACCCTTCAATGAATTTAACTTTGGGGGAGGTTTTGTACCTCCCCTGACCCAGGGTTTCTCATTACCCTGCTATTGTCCCTGTTTTTTACCCCCGGGAATTGACCGAGGAGGCCGTCGGAACTGTTACACAGCCGATGCCCCAGGGACTGGAGAAGCAGGCCTCTTAAAGAGGGACCTCTAACTCTGTTTTTAACCGGTAAGAGCGTATTTTTACCGCTGGAAATTTTCTGGATATATTTGTCCAGGTTTTCCCTGAATAAGCGTTCACCATGAAATGGGACGCTAACCAGCCATTCTATACAGGGAGCTTCAGCAGACCAGTTTTTGAGCCATAGAAGCCTACGCATATGTACTATAGACAGCGTAAGGCGGGAGGCCTGATGGACTGAATCCTTTATGGCGTCAACCGCAAAGCCTAAGGCTCTAGGTAGATCAGCTAGGGCAAGGCCTGCTGATCTGTCAAGTCCCTCAAGACCTGTTTCAACTGATCCTTCACTGCTTAGCAGACCTCACTGCTGGTTGTGTCACCAAGCTTGCTGTAGAAAGAAGCAGACTTTCATAAGGACTCCAATCTTTTATCTATTGGGTTCTTGAACATTTGGACATTATCCACTGGACATGTCAGTGATTTATACATACAAGAGATGGCTGCGTCCACTGTAGGGACCTTCCATTTTTTGATGAACTTATCCTCCATGGGATAGACCACCGGAAATCTCTTGGGGGAATAAATATTTTCTCAGGACGTTCCCAATCCTGGTAAATGAGCCCTTTCAGTAAAGGGTGAAGTGGAAAAGAACAGACAGTCTGGGGGCTTCTAGCGACCCCAACGAGGATACAGTAGTGGTTGATGGTTCCGCAAGGTTCATTTTTAAATGCTGATTGGACCATGTTAGTCAGAGACTGAACCCATAATCTTTCAGCTTGAGATGCTGAGAAAAGGTTCCCCCACTGTTGATTCCTCTATAACAGAATCAACCTCATCCTGATCCCCTTCAGGCAGGTCGATCCCTGTATGGGACTGTTGCTCTGCTAACAGGCACTCTGAAGGAGGAGACGGAGATCGGGCGTGCTTTCCCTGACAGGGAGGCAGCGATCAATGTTGACAATCTCTCTCTAATCCTCCCAGAGTTGAGGAAAAAACCTCCTCTGTTACATACACAGGAGCAGGTGAACTGAGGACAGCCACAGTACCAAGTACCCCTGCGGGGTCTCTACGGTCACTTACCTCTGAACTTCAGGGGAGACTGGTGCAGCAGAAGCATGCCCAAGATCCTCAGAGCCCGATGAGACCCCCTTCGCTTCCTGGAAGATTCAGTTCCGGAGCTTCTGGACGGCATATTCCTAAGCCTAAAGCTGAGGTATTCCAGCCGTAATACACCACTTTTACTGAGAATAGTCTAGCACAATTGCTGCTATATCACAGTTGGTGTCTACTAAAGTGCCTTTCTAGGGGATGCCTGCATCAACCGCCTCTGTGTGCCTTTATACTGTTGCTAGCTCTGTCTGTGCACTTCAATAGCCAGCTATAATGTGCTTTAAAACACGCTGGACGCCCGCACATGCGCAGTAGCGCCGCGGCGCACACCTGAGCGTCATCCACCCGCTCCGCCCCTTTTCCAGATCGCCTCTATATATAGAGGCGCGTGCCCGCGCACGCGCGCGGGCACGTGCGCCTTCGGCGCCTTTTTTGAAAACAATAAGGAGCTAGATGGGAGCCAGGGTCCCTTTGCCGCAGGGCCCGGGGATGGATGAGCGCAGCAACAGGGCAGAGGAGACAGCTTCCCAGCAGAGAACATACCAACTGCCTGGATTTGATTCTGGAAGAAAAAAATCCACATTACAAGAAAAAGAACCATAGCGGCCTCTAGTGTCTAACACAGGCACCGCGGTATTACATTTTTTTTTTTTTTTCTTGCCTACTATTAAAATTTTTACATTTTCTCAGTAGTAACAGGCATGCACAGAATATTAGCGGGAATACCTTAGGTAACAGGCAGAAAGACAAAATAGGCTTGGGGGTCCCTCAATAGAACCAAGTTCCCGAGGGCCCCCCACTTACCTTTTCCTCGCCGCAGGACTCTGTTTGGTCCACAGAAGCCCAAACTTCACCTATCACGGCAGGCATTGTAATCAAACCTTCAGGGACCGGGTTCCCAAGGATTCCACTCCCCTGGACCTGTATAGCACCCTGCACAGAAAACATCTTGGTCGTGGGTATGACCAGAGCTCTGGATCCCAGGGTCCAGCCCTCCTAAGAGAGGCATTACAGGCAAAACCTTGCTCTTCTCTTGCAAGGCCCGGGTACCGACCGTTTAGCTATGAAGCTTTTTTGGTCGGATCCGGAATAGCTTACTGAGGCCCAAAAGAACCTGTACGCAAGCTCAGTGAAAAACACATGTTTCTTCTTGGCCAACACCTTAGACACTGGCAAAAAACTGAGGTGCTCCCGGATGGGAGGGGCTTATATAGGGGAGGGTACTTCCGGTTTTGGAAGTTGCCAGTGCCAGCACCTGAAGGTATCTATATAACCCATTAGTAATGACTATGTCGCTCTGTGTCCCGTGATGTACGAGAAAGAAATTTGGCTAGTCCCAGCTGAACAGCACAAAATTTGAACTACCTATAGCCATCCTTTGTTTACAGTAGGACTGCGGATAGCATTTCACAGACCGACAGTCCTAAATGTTTATAAACCCTTAGAAATGTTGTAGATTTCATGAGAGTATCCTAAAATGTGGTCTGGTTTTCATTTATGTCATAAAAATTATTATTTAACTAACCTCAAAAAAAAATGTACATTTCCATCTGAGAATTACCAGCCCCTCGAAACATTAGAAAAGCAAAACTGTATATAAAAAATAAGATTTGATAAAATAATTAAAAAATAAAAACATTAAAAGACTACTACATGCACATACATGCACACATGAAAAGCTAGGATGCACGTACATACAGTATATAAATGCCTATTAAACTTTAGACATCCTTATAATTTTAGGGCCATCGATTGTGAGACCACTCTGAATTGTTGGGCTGTAAGAGGGTTTAATGTTTCTCCTTTTTACAGTGACAAAGTATCTATTTTTCTCTGTTTTGCAAGTGCAACCTTTTTTTAACCTTGAAATACGTTGACACAGTCCTATCTTTTCATTTAACCCATGTTTGACAGCTATACTGTAAATTAACAGGCACTCACTAAAATACAGCCTTTTTACTAGAAAATGCATATTCTGGAAATAGAAGGCCTGTTGCATATGGGTGCTTAACCACTTCAATAGCAGGCACTTTCCCCCCTTCCTGCCCAGGACAATTTTTAGCTTTCAGTGCTGTCGCAATTTGAATGACAATGGCACGGTCATGCAACACTGTACCCAAACTATATTTTTATGATTTTCTTCCCACAAATAGAGCTTTCTTTTGGTGGTATTTGATCACCTGCGGTTTTAATTTTTTTGTGCTATAAACTAAAAAAGGCAGACAATAAAAAAAATAAACTGATGGGCACTGATAGGCGGCACTGATAGGCAGCACTGATGGCACTGATAGGTGGCACTGATGGGCACTGATAGGCGTTACTGATGGGCACACATAGGTGGCACTGAATAAGCAGCACTGATGAGGAGCTAATGACATTAGTGAGTGGCAGTGATTGGCACTTTGATGGGGCACTGACAGGCATTACTCATGGGGCACTGATTGGCACTTTTTTGGGCACTGATCAGTACTGGCATACGTTTATTATGGGGACAGGCTGGCAGGTGTTGGGCACTGATTGACAGCTGATGGGAACCTTTTGATGGGGGCTGTGCTGATAATCAATATACTGATTATCAGCACAGACCCCCCCTCTGACAGGGAGAGCCGCTGATCGGCTCTCTTTGTTAGCGTAAACCGAGGAGAGACGTTTACCTTTATACCACAATCTGAGTTGCTGTGTGTCAGACTGACACAGAGCACCTCCGATCGCCGCGGGCACGCGCCGGCAATGTTATCCTGATCACGTCATATGACGTCCGATCAGGATAACTAGACCAGTTTGCGGCTGTCATTATGCTATATGGCGGGCGGCAAGTGGTTAAACCCATGTGTAGCACCCTGATGTTTAGGCAGGGTTGATAGTAAATTTACCTGCCAGGTCTAGTCGCCTTGGCCAATTGATAGGGGATCAATTGATTCCACCCTAATTCTGGAATTGCTACACTTCTCTCTTCTGTCACTGGATGGCCGGGTATCTGGTGTCATTAGATAAGACAAGGGCATTGCAAGGACAGATTAGGAATAGATGTGGTATCTCAGCCAATAAACAGGGAACTTCTTTGGTCCCTTGGCCTGCTGGGAGAGCCTATTTACATGGGTGAGGTCAGGTGATCGGGGTTCTTTGCCACCTGGATGGCTGGCTGGGTGGATGTGTGTTGTGCTGCCCCGGGCTGCTAGGTCAGAGCATAAGGCCTATCTGGGGACATCTGGCTGCTAGGCTATCTGAGGCCCTATCCAGAAGCAAGAGAGCAGCGTAGGGTTGGGACTGCGGCTTGCAGTCCAACCAGAAGTGACGGTTCTGCCGGCCGGAGAACCTGTCATGGTCGGAGGTAGAGAGGAAGGTGTCGCCACTAAGGGACCATCCACCTTATTACCAGGGACCACTGTGAGTAGCTGAAGCAAGTACCAGAGCGGTATTCTCACCAACTGGGGTGATGCTTGAGGAAGATACTGAGAGAAGGTTGGAAGAGCCCAGGAGATCCAGTGGCAGTGGATCAGCGAGTCTAGTGAGAGAGACTGGGAGCTCGGTTGAGTGAAGATCCACAATAGGAGATTGTAGAGGAAGTGAAAGAGTTCATTGTAACTTTTTTTAGAAACTGTTCAAGATTGTTGCCATAGGAGACAGCGTGTCTACACATGCAAATGTGGTGTCCGACTGGGTGCCTTTCCCTGCATGGCTGTCTACCTATAGAAGTCTCGGTGTCTGCCAACTAACATTGCAACTACTAAAGGGTGTCTTGGCCCTAAACCCTCTCTCCCACAGTTCTGTTTAAGAGAAAATAAATCTCTTAGCATTCAAGAAGTGTCTGGCACCCATGATACTACCTTGCATTACACCCATAATGCCTTATAACCCACTCTACACAGAAGGATGTCACCTAGCCCTAGCTCTAGAGTAGGGATGGGCCCGGTGTTCGATTCGAACCCATGTTCGAATCGAACATCGGCCGTTCGTCCGCTCGTCGAGTCCAGAACTCTGCGGGCCGTTCGCATCAAATTTGTGTGATGCGAACGGCCCACAATGCACTGCGCCAGTCGCAGTGCATTGCTGGCTGATGATTGGCCAAGCATGCACTGTGACCCTGCATGCTTGGCCAATCATAGCACCAGCAGCGAGGAGAGCAATAATTGGCCACAGGCAGGATGCCTGTGGCCAATTATAGCTCAGGGGGTTTAGTACACGCCCCACACTATATAAGGCCGCCGCGCCGGCGGCCTTGTGTAGTGTGTTCCGGCGTTCAGGGAAAGAGGATTGATAGGCAGGGACAGTGTGAACTACTTATCATTCATTTCCGTGTGGGGACAGTGCAGGGAAAGAGGATTGATAGGCAGGGACAGTGTGAACTTCTTATCATTCATTTCCTTGTGGGGAAAGTGCAGGGAAAGAGGATTAATAGGCAGGGATAGTGTGTTCTTCTCAGGCATTTGCGTGTGGGGAAAGTGCTGTTCTCTATAAATCCAGCCATCTGCAGGAGTTAGTGTGTGTGCTGTGTGAGTCCAGCACAGCACAGTATAAACCTGCACCTGTATCTACCATTTAGTGCAGTTCTCCATTAATCCAGCCATCTGCAGGAGTTAGTGTGTGTGTTGTGTGAGTCCAGCACAGCACAGTATACAACCTGCACCTCTATCTGCCCTGGTGTCATCTAATCCAGCCATCTGCAGGAGTTAGTGTGTGTGTGTTGTGTGAGTCCAGCACAGCACAGTATACAACCTGCACCTGTATCTGCCCTGGTGTCATCTAATCCAGCCATCTGCAGGAGTTAGTGTGTGTGTGTTGTGTGAGTCCAGCACAGCACAGTATACAACCTGCACCTGTATCTGCCCTGGTGTCATCTAATCCAGCCATCTGCAGGAGTTAGTGTGTGTGTGTTGTGTGAGTCCAGCACAGCACAGTATACAACCTGCACCTGTATCTGCCCTGGTGTCATCTAATCCAGCCATCTGCAGGAGTTAGTGTGTGTGTGTGTTGTGTGAGTTCAGCACAGCACAGTATACAACCTGCACCTGTATCTGCCCTGTTGTCATCTAATCCAGCCATCTGCAGGAGTTAGTGTGTGTGTTGTGTGAGTCCAGCACAGCACAGCACAGTATACAACCTGCACCTGTATCTGCCCTGGTGTCATCTAATCCAGCCATCTGCAGGAGTTAGTGCGTGTGTGTTGTGTGAGTCCAGCACAGCACAGTATACAACCTGCACCTGTATCTGCCCTGGTGTCATCTAATCCAGCCATCTGCAGGAGTTAGTGTGTGTGTGTTGTGTGAGTCCAGCACAGCACAGTACAGTATACAACCTGCACCTGTATCTGCCCTGGTGTCATCTAATCCATCCATCTGCAGGAGTTAGTGTGTGTGTTGTGTGAGTCCAGCACAGCACAGTATACAACCTGCACCTGTATCTGCCCTGGTGTCATCTAATCCAGCCATCTGCAGGAGTTATTGTGTGTGTGTTGTGTGAGTGCAGCACAGCACAGTATACAACCTGCACCTGTATCTGCCCTGGTGTCATCTAATCCAGCCATCTGCAGGAGTTAGTGTGTGTGTTGTGTGAGTCCAGCACAGCACAGCACAGTATACAACCTGCACCTGTATCTGCCCTGGTGTCATCTAATCCAGCCATCTGCAGGAGTTAGTGTGTGTGTGACTCCAGCACAATATACACTACCCAATTGCTGTTTTTCCCATCTCCCTGCAGCCATTACAATGTCTGGAAGGCCAACAAATAGAGGCAGACAGTCACGAGCCAAGAAAAGAGGGCAAGCAGGCTCTGTGTCTAGAGACAACAGTGCTGGTCGTGGACGCGGTGCATCGTCATCAGCACGTGGCCATGGGACACGCTTGTCCTTATTTTCGGCAGCTGGACATGTTGAGCCGCATCATGCCGAAGGCTTGGTAGAGTGGATGACCAAGCCCTCCTCATCCTCCTCATCCTCTCTCACCCAGGCTCAGGGTACTGGCAAAGCAGCTGCCAATGCGTACTCTTCCCTCGTCTCAATGTCATCAGTCACCCCTTCCCTAGACCCACCATGTCCTCCTGAGGAGTCCCCCGAACTGTTTGAGCACAGTGTTGGATACATGCTCCAGGAGGATGCCCAGCGTTTTGAAGGGTCGGATGATGATACCCAGCTAGAGGAAGGCAGTAGAGTGAGCGCAGAGAGAGGGGATGCTCAAGGACAGCAATCTGGCAGTCATGTTACACCTGCTGCAGCATACTGCCAGGTTTGCTCCAGTGGTGAAGAGGGAGGGGATGATGAGGTCACTGACTCCACGTGGGTGCCTGATCGGAGAGAGGAGGAGGAGGAGGAGGCGGCACATCTCCAACGAGGCAGGATGCCCTCCGGGGGCCAGCTTGAGGGCAGCACACCAACTGAATGACACCGCAGAGCTCCGCCTGTGCAGGGCGCTGCCTCTGCGCGTTATTACAAAAGTTCTTTGGTGTGGGCCTTTTTTGAGACGAGTGCATCAGATCGCACCGCTGCTATTTGCAACATATGTCTCAAGCGTATCTCGCGTGGCCAAAACATCAGCCGCTTGGGCACCACAAGCATGACCAGACATATGTTGACCTGCCATGCAGCTCGTTGGCAAGCGTACCTTAAAGACCCACACCAAAGAACAAAGCAGACCTCTCCTTGCTTCTCATCAGCTGGGATCTCCAACCCCACTATACCTTCAGTCCTCTCTGAAAGCTGCACTGAGAGGAATGAAGGTGTAGAATTAGGTGTGTCACAGCCAAGTACTTGCGGGCACTCTGCTAGCAGTACACCGACGTCCGATTGTACCAGGCAAATTTCCCTGCCCCAGCTGCTGGACCATCGAAAGAAGTTCACTCCCAGCCATCCACATGCCCAGCGGTTGAATGCTAGCTTGGCTAAATTGCTAGCACTTCAACTGCTGCCTTTTCAGTTGGTAGACTCGGCCCCTTCCGTGAGTTTGTGCAATGTGCGGTTCCTCGTGGCAGGTTGCCAAACGCCACTTTTTCTCACGGAAGGCGATTCCGGCTCTCTACCGGCATGTGGAAGGCAATGTCTTGGCCTCGCTGGACAGGGCGGTCAGTGGTAAGGTGCATATTACCGCTGACTCATGGTCCAGCAGACAGGGACGTTACCTATCTTTCACGGCCCATTGGGTCACTCTTTTGGCAGCTGGGAAGGATGCAGGACAAGGTGCAGTAGTGTTGGAGGTTGTTCCGCCACCACGCCTACAAAATGCTACTACTGGTTGTGACACACCTCTCTCCTCCACCCCCTCCTCTTCTTCTTCCTCCATGGCCTCTTTGAGTTCTCTGTCCTCGGAACCATCGGTGCTACGTAGGCGTTCATGGGGCTACGCAAGTATGCAGGCAAAAAGATGCCATGCCGTGCTTGCGCTGGTGTGTTTGGGGGACAGGAGCCACACTGGGGCAGAGGTTCTGTCAGCTCTGCAGGGGCAGGCCGAGAGGTGGTTGACGCCACGCCAGCTTAAGCCAGGAATGGTGGTTTGTGACAATGGCACCAACCTCTGCTCCGCCCTGCGACAGGGACAACTGACCCATGTGCCCTGTATGGCTCACGTCCTTAACCTGGTGGTGCAGCGGTTCTTGGGCAGGTACCCAGGCTTACAGGATGTCCTGAGGCAGGCCAGGAAAGTCTGTGTGCATTTCTGCCGATCAATTAATGTCAGTGCTCGGCTGGCTGAGCTGCAAAAGGAGTTGAACCTGCCCAAGAACCGCCTTATATGTGACATGCCCATCAGGTGGAACTCAACGTTGGCCATGCTGCAGCGACTGCACACGCAGCAGAGGGCCATCAATGAGTACCTGTGCGACTACGGCACCAGGACAGGGTCAGGGGAGCTCGGATTTTTTCACCACGCCAGTGGAGCATGATCAGGGATGCATGCACTGTCCTGTCACCATTTGAGGAGGCCACGAGGATGGTGAGCAGTGACAGTGCATGCATCAGTGACACTGTACCTCTTGTCCACCTGTTGGAGCATACGCTGCGTGGAATAATGGACAGGGCACTTGAGGCAGAACAGAGTCAGGAAGAGGAGGACTTCCTTGCCTCTCAAGGCCCCCTTTATCCAGACAGTGTTCCTTCTCTCCCACCCATCACACAGGAAGAGGATGAGGAGGATTGTGTCAGCATGGAGGTGGAGCCTGGCACTCAGCATCATCAGCAGCAGCAGTCTTTTAGGGATGATTTACAGTCCCAAGAAACCGGTGGACTTGTACGTGGCTGGGAGGAGGTGGCTGCTGATCATGTCGTCTTTAGTGACCCAGAAGACTCCGGACCGAATGCCTCAGCTAACCTACGTTGCATGGCCTCCCTGATCCTGCAAAGCCTGCAGAAGGATCCTCGTATTCTTCGGATCAAGGAGAGGGACCATTACTGGCTGGCCACTCTCCTTGATCCACGGTACAAGGGTAAGGTTGCGGTCCTTATCTTGCCGTCGCAGAGGGAGCAGAGGATGAGACATCTCCGGGAGGCCTTGCAGAAAGGTCTGTGCAACGCGTTCCCAGAGACTGGGAGGTTACAAACTGCTGGTCCTGGACGACGAGTTGCTGAGGCTGCGGTCAGTAGCAGAAGGAGCGGTGGGGAAGGTGGACGTCTGACCGATGCGTTCAGACAATTCAGCCCCAAGGTATGATCGGTTCCAGCAACCATCGCCAGCATCTGATATACATGGTGCAGGAATACCTAGGGGCAAGGTCAGACTTGGACACCTTTCCCACCGAAAATCCTCTGGCTTACTGGGTCTTGAGGATGGATCACTGGCCAGAGCTTGCACAGTATGCAATTGAGCTACTGGCCTGTCCTGCATCCAGCGTTCTTTCGGAACGCACATTCAGTGCTGCTGGAGGCTTTGTCACGGATCACAGGGTGCGCCTGTCCACTGACTCGGTTGATCGACTGACCTTTATAAAGATGAACCAGTCTTGAATCACCACCAGCTACCAAGCACCTGAGGCTGATATAACAGAATAATTTATTTTGAAATGTCACATCCCTTCAAGACTGCCTATGCTGATGCTGAGTGACTGTCCTGTTATGTTGACTGACTATCCTCTTCCTCCTCAATGATCCTGATGATAGCTTGGAAGAACATTTTTGTTTCTGGGTGCCACCACCAGTGGCTAAGGCCCAATTTTTCAGCCCCTGTTTAACAGGGGCGTGTAATTACAATTTTTTATGCAATGCTTTGCAACAGGTCTCATTGCTGTGCTCCAAGTACAGTATCTGTGAGGGGTTGCAGTGTTGTGGCACCAGCACCAGTGCCTAAGGCACAATTTTTCAGCCCCTGTTTAACAGGGGCGTGTAATTACAATTTTTTATGCAATGCTTTGCAACAGGTCTCATTGCTGTGCTCCAAGTACAGTATCTGTGAGGCGTTGCAGTGTTGTGGCACCAGCACCAGTGCCTAAGGCACAATTTTTCAGCCCCTGTTTAACAGGGGCGTGTAATTACAAATCTTGATCTAATAATTCACAGCAGGGCCCATTCCTGCACCCACCAAGAGTAACTGTGAGGGCTTACAGTGTTGTGGCAACACCGTCCACCACCACCAAAAGCCCAATTTTTCTGCCTGCCCCTGTTCAACAGGGGCATGCAATTACAATTCTTGATCTAATAATTCACAGCAGGGCCCATTCCTGCGCCCACCAAGAGTAACTGTGAGGGCTTACAGTGTTGTAGCACCAGCACCACCAAAGGCCCAATTTTTCCTACCACTGTACAACAATGGCATGTAATTACAATTCCTGATATAATAGTTCACAGCAGGGCGTTCCAGCGCCCACCAAGAGTAGCTGTGAGGGCTTACAGTGTTGTGGCAACACCAACATCTAATGGGGCAAATTTCTGCAGAGTATATACGGCAGGCTCCTACTTTCAAACATCCAACTTACAAACGACTCCTACTTGCAAACGGAAGGAGAAAACAGGAAGTGAGAGGAAATCTACCCCTAGGAAGGGAAATTCTATCCTGTTAGATTTAATTTGGGAAAAGGGTATCTCCTCTCTACTGATGCTTTATCACCAATCCTTGTTTCAATAAAAACCCCACTTTTCCAAAAACATTTGTCATTGGGACAGAAAGTGAGGTGAAATGTTCTGAACAGGTGCACAGACCGCAAAACAAATGTTACAGCGGTGATAGCCCTTCCCTATGTTTTCCAAAAAGCTTATGTAGCGGGGTGTTCCCCTTTAATCAGGGACAGGAAATTCCAGAGAGAGGGGAGTCGGGGGGAAGGAATATAAGGAGGGGGCGAGGCCTAGCTTTTTCTCTTTGGACACGGGGCGACAGAGAGAGATACACCTGTGCGGATCTGTGCTGTTCCAGGCCTGAAGCCTGGGGCCTGTGGAGCGAACCAAAGAGCCTTCCACCCCCCTTTGCGAGCCTGGGTGGCATCCAGACTCATCTCTTCTAAAGTTATCTGGATCGGGGATCCGATCGTAGAAGCTGCTGTGGACGAGGACCGACACAGCCGGTGGAAGTTCCGGACTGAGGGAAGTGTTCCGGAGTGGTGAGCGAGCGAAAGCTCATCTTTAAACTGTTACTTTTATACTTTGTGCCTACTAGACTTCCGAGGCCTAACACCTCCGGTGTGGGAGAATTACCCCCCCCCCTATTGGATTACAAATACATGGTTTTGAATACTTCAAGTGCACCACCTTTACAGATCCTGTGCCGGTGAAGATTTGTGTTTCTTCAAAGACTGAGTTTCATGGTTAGGGATCAGGCCTGATCCGTTAGATAGTTATAAGTTAGTTATCACACCACAGGGTGTTTAGGTAACGGTCGCCCCACGTGGCGTTCCGTCCCCTTTCCATTGCTGGTACACACACACACAGTATTGTGATTTATAACTGCAGGGACCTGCTTATGTGTTGTGAACCAAATGTTACATGCATGTTATCCCCTTTTATCTTACCACTAACAGTAAAGTCAGTTATTATTTACAACATTGTCTATGAGTCTGAGTTATCAATCCACACACCCACAATTAAAGCATAAGTGATTGTTTAAGTGAAATTGCTGTGGGTTAACTGTGCCAGAGCGGGTAGAGCAGATTGCCGGGGGGTTGGGGAAGCTGTACTCAGGGCCCAAATCAAAACTTGCGGCTCTCTTAAGTTGAGGGTATCGCTACACGTGGGGGCTCGTAAATCCGGGATTACTGAGACAGCGGTGAGAGCCCGCCAAGACTTACCGGCATGGACCCGAAAGACATCAGAACGTGGTGTGAAGTAGCCAAGACAGATCCAAGCCAGTCAGTGGTCATTAACATTCCGGGTCAGGAATGGTCGACCGAAACGGTGGAAGGGTTAATGAAGTCAGACCCAGACACCTCACACCAGTATACGCTAGTGGAATATTCAGATGGGAAGCCAGAGGCTTGTAAATGCAAATATGCGCGGATGCCGGATAACAGATCTTATAGTTTGGCGTACGCTACTAAGAAAGAGCTATCACCAACGGGATCACCGCCAGTTGCGGCCCGTACCCCGCCAGAGAGGAAAGACGGAGCGACACCTCCGGTGACGCCTGCACCTGCCACGGCCATATCACCCGAACTGATAAAGGCGTTAGGGGATCTACTAACAAACTGTCAGAAGACAAGCACAGTGCACGTAGAGACTAGCTACCGGAGACTAAAAACATTCTCGGGGGAGCTCCCCGTCCCTGCGGGGGAGGAAGATTTTGACACTTGGGTGGAACAGGCATTACAAGCAGTAGAGGCATGGGAGGTGCCTGAAGCACAGAAAAGACAACGAGTTTTAGAAAGTTTGAAAGGTGCCGCGGCAGAAGCGGTGAAGAGCTTCCGTTTTGGAAATGCAAACTGTACAGCTCAAGATTGTCTGGCCATGCTGCAGGAAGAGTTTGGACAGCTGGAGAAGGTGACAGAGATGGTCTACCAATTTGAACATACTTTCCAGCAGCCGGAGGAGAAACTGTCAGAGTATGTTAGAAGGTTGAACAGGCTGTTATGCAAGATCGTCCTGAAGAAGGGAATGCTGCCCAAAGATGCAGATGAAGCACGAATGAAGCAGATCATGAGGGGAGCGCGGCGCTCAGACCCAGTCTGGCTGCACCTGAAAACCTCAGGAGGAGGAATGTCACTAACCTACTCTGATCTAATAAAAATTATTAGGGACGAAGAGGCGCTGCAGAGAGATCAGCAGGTGGCCAGAGTGAGTGTCACCCCTGTACCAGTGTTGGTCAGTTCAGTCAAGAGCCCGGAAAGAGATGCAGAAGTCGACACTTTGAAATCACAAATGTCCCAAGTGTTGGAGATGCTGACCTCTTTGATGGAGAAAGATAAAAGAAGAGCAGAGAAACCAAGTCCAAGAAAGGAGTTGTTCCCGAATACCTCAGAACCAGCTTCCATACAGGACCGAGAAGAGATGCTATGTTACAACTGCGGGGGCAGTGGTCACTTTGCCAGTAGGTGTTCCAGTCCCAAGAAGAAGAAAATGGATAATCGCCAGCCGGCGGGAAACTCCAGAGGGCCCCGGTGAGGGAGTCAACCGGGTGCCCATCTCTTTCAGTGAGCTCCAAACTGAATGGAAGGAAGCAAAAGAGAGGGGACAAGACCCCTCAGAAGGAATCTAGGGTCTCTCAACCAAGATACACACCAGAGAGAGGGGACAAGACCCCTCAGAAGAAATTTAGCACTCCCAAGAAGGAATGTCTACAACCAAGAGACAATAACATCCCTCAGCGGGTTTGTACTCCCATTAGGGTGGGGAAGGTCAATGCATACCGGGCTCAAGAGAGAATAAAGTCAAAAACAAACTGGATGAAGACAAGTCCTCAGAAGAAAGTGACCTCAACCCGGCCGTACCCAGAAGAATTGGTCGGCCCGTCCCCCACTGTATCTATCCAGGTGGAAGAAGTATATACGAAGGCCCTCCTGGACACTGGAGCTCAAGTGACTTTGTTGTACAGAGACTTCTACGATAGGCACTTAAGCCATTTGCCTATACAGAAGATAGAAGAACTGGAGATATGGGGCCTGGGAACGCAGAGGTTCCCCTATGATGGTTATCTGCCCATAAAGCTGACATTCGACCCCTCTGTGGCTGGGAAGACAGAAGTGTTCGACACCCTGGCAGTTGTGTGTCCTAGACCACCCGGGGCCAGCAAGATGTCCCTCATCATAGGCACCAATACGGATCTAGTGAGAAGACTTCTGACCCCCCTGGTGAAGATGAGGAGCCATCAGGATCCAAACATCCATCCCATGCTGAAGACAGCCTACCAACGGTTAGTGTTGGAGCAGAAGACCCCAGGAGAGGGGATAGGGAAGGTGTGGAGACTGGGGAGAGAAGGAGTGGTGCTGCAGCCCGGACAGGTGGCTTGCCTCAGGGCCACTGTGAAGCTCACCTGGAAGCAGCCTGGTCCCTTTGTCATGCTGGAATCCGACCCAAGGGAAGATCACTCAGGCCTGGAAGTGATACCGGAAGTAATTCCAATCAAGGCCCTGAAGAAAGCCAGGGGAAGAGTCCCGGTGAGTGTGAGGAACTCTACAGAAAGGGCCATAGAGATCCCTGCCCGGATGCTGTTGGGACAGGTGAGTCCTGCTGTCCCAGTCAGCTGGTCAGAAGTAAAGGGAACGGGTGAAGAAGGAGATGTTTGGGAAAAACTTTCCATGGAGAACCCGAATTTACCTGGAGCCTGGAAAGAGAGAGCTAAGGCCCAGCTGACTAGATGGGAGAAGATTTTCTCCAAAGATGAGTTCGATGTGGGGTGTGCGAGGAGTGCTACCCACCGCATCCGCCTGCAAGAAGACAAACCGTTCAGGGAGAGAGTCAGGCGGGTTCCGCTGGCAGATCTGGAGGATCTGAGGGAACAGCTTGCAGAACTGAAAAAGACTGGGGTGATTCGAGAGTCCAGAAGCCCTTATGCCTCTCCAATAGTGGTGGTCAGGAAAAAGAATGGGTCGCTGAGGCTCTGCATTGACTACAGAACTCTCAACAGGAGGACCACCCCTGATCAGTACACCACGCCAAGGATAGAGGACGCCTTACAGAGTTTGTCTGGAGCCAAGTGGTTCAGCGTGATGGACCTCAAGAGCGGGTACTATCAAATCCCCATGCACCCAGAGGATAGAGAAAAGACCGCTTTCATAACTCCTGTGGGATTCTTTGAGTTTAATAGAATGCCTCAGGGCCTATCTGGGGCCCCAGCTACTTTTCAACGTCTCATGGAGAAGACTGTCGGAGATATGAACCTCATAGAAGTCCTCGTGTACCTGGACGATGTCATTGTCTTCGGGAGAACTTTGGAGGAACATGAGGCCCGATTGGAGAAAGTGTTGAGAAGGCTTAGTGAAGAGGGACTAAAGCTTTCCCCCGAGAAGTGTCGGTTCTACCAGTCTTCGGTGAACTATCTGGGACACATAGTGTCTGAAAAGGGGGTGGCTACTGATCCTGAGAAGTTGGAGGCAGTTACCTCCTGGCCAAGACCCACAACAGTCACCGAACTTAGATCTTTCCTGGGCTTCTGCTCCTACTATAGGAGGTTTGTGGATGGGTTTGCCCGTATTGCCAAGCCCCTAAATGAACTGCTCAAGACTGAAGGGGAAGAGGATGGCTTGGGACCCAGAAGACCCGGGGAGTCGGTTCAAGATCAGTGGACCCCCAGGTGTGAAGAGGCCTTCAGAACCCTGAAGAGGAGCCTCACCACAGCCCCAGTATTGGCCTATGCTGATCCCACCAGACCATACGAGTTACATGTTGATGCTAGTCATGAAGGCCTAGGTGGAGTGCTCTACCAAGAGTATGAAGAGCAACTGCGACCAGTGGCCTATGTGAGTCGGAGTCTGACCCCCTCGGAGAAGAACTACCCCACTCACAAGTTGGAGTTCTTGGCCCTCAAATGGGCAGTGGTGGACAAACTAAGAGACTACCTCTATGGGGCAGAGTTTACAGTAAAAACAGATAACAACCCTCTGACTTACCTATTCACCACTGCCAAGTTGGATGCCACAGGACACAGGTGGCTGGCTGCATTATCTGGGTTCAACTTCAGTCTTAAATACAGACCAGGGACTGGAAATAGGGATGCAGATGCCCTGTCCCGAAGATCTCATACCATGGCTGATGACTGGGAGGACTGGACTCAGGTAGCGCCGGACGGAGTGCGAGCCCTTTGTCAAGGGGCTGAATTTCAAGCCAGAGGGGGCTCCAGAGCCGAGGAGATAGGAGTTACCACAGTGGGAGTCCCAAAACACTACTGCAGGGTGACTCAACTTGAAGAGGAATGCTTACCGAAGCTGTCTAAGAAGGAACTGAGGTGCGACCAATTGGAAGACCCCATGGGGAGATTGGTCTTTGAAGCATTGGAAAACGAGAGTCCAGAGAAACTTCGACATCACCCCTCCAAGGAGGCTCGTCTGCTAAGGAGAGAGCTAGACAAGCTACAGGTCCATCAGGGAGTGGTCTACCGAAGGGGCCCCTCTGATGACTCCGAGGATAAATGGCAGTTGTTTCTCCCAGAGAAGCACCGAGAGACTGTGCTGGTTGCCTTACATGACCAGCATGGTCACCTGGGAGCTGAAAGAACCTTCCAACTTGTCAGAAGCCGGTTCTATTGGCCCTGTATGAGGGCTGAAGTGGAGGAATATTGCCACTCCTGTGCACGATGCATCCAGAGGAAGACTCTACCCCATCAAGCTGCCCCAATGGGCCACCTACAGAGTCAAGGCCCAATGGATCTGGTATGCATTGACTTTCTCTGCCTCGAACCCGATTTGAGTGGATTGGGAAATGTTCTGGTGGTAACCGATCATTTCACCCGTTATGCACAGGCGTTCCCCACCAGAGACCAGAAGGCTTCCACTGTAGCTAAGGTGCTTGTAGAAAAATACTTCGTCCACTATGGATTACCACAGAGAATCCACTCCGACCAAGGAAGGGACTTTGAGAGTCGCCTGATCCGGAACTTACTGGACTCCCTGGGAGTGGAAAAGACCAGGACTACCCCCTATCATCCACAAGGAGATGCCCAGCCTGAGAGATTTAACCGGACTTTGCTAAACATGCTTGGGACTCTGGAGACAGAGAAGAAGCAGCATTGGAGTCAACACATATCCACTTTGGTGCATGCCTACAATTGCACCACCAGTGATGTGACGGGTTACTCTCCCTACCGCCTCATGTTTGGGAGAGAAGCAAGATTGCCAGTGGATCTGGCCTTTGGCATTTCTCTAGACTATACCTCTGCTACCTCCCACAAAGGATATGTAGACAGACTTAGGTATAATTTGAAAGCGGCCTATGAACAAGCCCAAGCGGCCTCAGACCAAAGAGGGGCCCGAAATAAAAGGAACTATGATTTGAAGGTTCGAGTGCAAGACCTGCAGCCTGGAGACCGTGTTCTGCTACGCAACCTAGGGATCCCAGGGAAGCACAAACTTGCTGATAGGTGGAGGTCTGAGCCTTACGTTATTTGTAGGAAGCTCCCTGGACTACCGGTGTACAAGTTAAAGCCAGAGGGGAGAGTGGGACCCTTGAAGACCTGGCACAGAAACCACTTACTCCCGCTTAAAGAAGCAGTCAGGATACCTCCAGTGAGGAACCTACCGGAATCTGTTTCCATCTTGGATACTCCCAGACCCAACACTCGGTCTCAGACCTCTCGATCTAGAGGTGGACAGGCTTCTCAACCAAGTGAAGATGGGAGAGGAGAACTGGAGTGGCTATGGCCTTCCCCAACCCCGGAAAATCCCACCATAGACCTTCCACCCACTGAGGATATGCAGGATGGGACCCTGAACCCAGAAGCTACAGAGTTCATTCCATCCAGTGGCGTGCCTGAATGCTGGGAAGATATTCCGGGCCTGTACTCAGATGAAGAAGAGACAGAGGCCCCAGAACCAGTGACGATGTCAGAGAGTGTTCCTGAAACAGAGCCTGTGGCACCAGAGCCTGGAGTCCCAAGGGAGCAGAGAGCTCGCAGAGTCGTGAGGCCTCCCATGAAGTTAACCTACCCTCAATTGGGAAAGAGCTCAGAGGACTCTGTTACCACCGCTAGAAGAAGTAACGAGTGCTCCAATCCTTCCACTGTTCATTTGGTGGAGGGCAACCCCAGCTCACTCTCTGGCACAGTTAGGCAGGCCACTCATGCCAGTGTGACCTGTAGGACAGGGAATCCCACCTCTGAGTTTTGGTGGCAATTCCCTGTACCAACATCATACTCCGCACTCTCTAAAATGGTTCAGAAATGTTGTTAAAATGTTTATCTTTGGGGACCAAAGAGTTTTAGTGGGGGGAGTGTGTAGCGGGGTGTTCCCCTTTAATCAGGGACAGGAAATTCCAGAGAGAGGGGAGTCGGGGGGAAGGAATATAAGGAGGGGGCGAGGCCTAGCTTTTTCTCTTTGGACACGGGGCGACAGAGAGAGATACACCTGTGCGGATCTGTGCTGTTCCAGGCCTGAAGCCTGGGGCCTGTGGAGCGAACCAAAGAGCCTTCCACCCCCCTTTGCGAGCCTGGGTGGCATCCAGACTCATCTCTTCTAAAGTTATCTGGATCGGGGATCCGATCGTAGAAGCTGCTGTGGACGAGGACCGACACAGCCGGTGGAAGTTCCGGACTGAGGGAAGTGTTCCGGAGTGGTGAGCGAGCGAAAGCTCATCTTTAAACTGTTACTTTTATACTTTGTGCCTACTAGACTTCCGAGGCCTAACACCTCCGGTGTGGGAGAATTACCCCCCCCCCCCTATTGGATTACAAATACATGGTTTTGAATACTTCAAGTGCACCACCTTTACAGATCCTGTGCCGGTGAAGATTTGTGTTTCTTCAAAGACTGAGTTTCATGGTTAGGGATCAGGCCTGATCCTTTAGATAGTTATAAGTTAGTTATCACACCACAGGGTGTTTAGGTAACGGTCGCCCCACGTGGCGTTCCGTCCCCTTTCCATTGCTGGTACACACACACACAGTATTGTGATTTATAACTGCAGGGACCTGCTTATGTGTTGTGAACCAAATGTTACATGCATGTTATCCCCTTTTATCTTACCACTAACAGTAAAGTCAGTTATTATTTACAACATTGTCTATGAGTCTGAGTTATCAATCCACACACCCACAATTAAAGCATAAGTGATTGTTTAAGTGAAATTGCTGTGGGTTAACTGTGCCAGAGCGGGTAGAGCAGATTGCCGGGGGTTGGGGAAGCTGTACTCAGGGCCCAAATCAAAACTTGCGGCTCTCTTAAGTTGAGGGTATCGCTACACTTAAAAATATATTTTTTGGCTGGAGCTACACTTAAACAATGTACCTGTTCAAAATTACAAACAGATTCTACTTAAGAACAAACCTACAGTCCCTGTCTTGTTTGCACCGCCTGTATTCTGCTGTTCAGAGTATATAGGGCCTTTTTTTATTTTGGGTGCAGGGTTCCCCTTAATATCTATACAAGACCCAAAGGGACTGGTAATGGGCTGGGGTGGGCTGATGGGGTAACCATGCCATTTTTCTCAAAGATTTTCATCCATATTGCCAGGACAAGACATGACATTAAAGCCGCAAGCAGTTTTAAATGGCTTTTTTTCCTTTAGAAATGTTATTTTGTGCAGGGACAGTTCTAAACACGGGAAACACATGCCACTTCACAGGCATACTTTAGACACCCTCCAGGTACCATATTTAAAGGAATATTTCACTTTTTTTTCACTTTATCCATCATTAAAATGACTGCTCCAGAAAAAACGTCTGTTTTTAAAACTTATTTTTGCATTGATACATGTCCCCTGGGGCAGGACCCGGGACCCCAAATCTTTTTTATGACAATAACATGCATATTGGCCGTTATAATTAGCACTTTAGATTTTGAATGTTCGCGTCCATTGTAACTAATAGGGTTCGAACGTTCGCGCGAACTTTCAGTCCGTTCGTAGGTTCTGGTGCGAACCGAACCCGGGGGTGTTCGGCTCATCCCTACTCTAGAGGTTCTCATTAGACCAAAGGGGACCCGAGACCTTGCTACACATGCAAAGTATTTTCCAGTATATTTCCCCTTCCTTTTCAGGTGCTGAATAGGAGAAAATAAGCTAGTGGATATATTTGGAAGAGTATTAGGTATAGATATAATAGACATTACCCCTTGAAGACAGGACTGTTTCACCACTTTCAAGTCTAGGCCATTTAATTTTTTAATTTAAAGTGTAAGTTCACCTTTAAAGAAAAATCTGTAAGGTAAAATTACACCCCATCCTCGCCCCCCCCTGGTCCCACTGACCTGCATGGCAGTAATCTCCCGTTATGAGCCCCGGTATAGCCGCCTCACGGCTCCGGCGCTTAGAAATCCCCTCAGCTTTCTCTCTCCTTCCCCGCTGAAAGGACAGGCTACGCGGCACCGACCAATTAGAATGCTCCTAAACGTCCCTCCTGACTGGGCATATTTAGGAGATTAAGAACCGGGGCTTAGAAATAGCTGTGAGGCGGCTATACCGGAGCTGATAATGGGAGATCACCGCCATGCAGGTCAGCGTGACTGGGGGGCGAGGAGGGGGTCCTGTGTAAGTTCATCTTACATATTTTTCTGTAAAGGTGAACTTACCCTTTAAAGCGCTGTCACACTTGTTGCAACACTGTACCCAAATGAATTTTATATCATTTTTTGAGACAGATAAAGATTTTCGGGTGGTATTTAATTACATCTGTGATTTTTCTTTTTACTATTTAAAGAAAAAAGACTGACATTTTTTAAGAAATAATTTTTTATTTGTTTTAAAACTCTGCAAATAAATAATCTTTTTTTTTTAAATGTGGGCCAAAATATGTTCTGCTACATTTCTTTGGTGATAAAAACTAATCAGTGTATATTATTTAGTCTGTGTAAAAATCATAGGGCCGATGTTGCGGCTAGATGCGGATCAGCTGTTGCCGAGTGCTTGGTATCCAGTAGGAGGTGTAGGGGGTCAGTTAGGTGAAGTGAGTGTTCCGTAGGAGGTGTAGTGGGTCAGTAGGTGGAGTGTTTTTTTTTGTAGAAGGTGTGGTGTGTGGGATGCAGGTTCGAGACCATGCGCTGCTAGGCGACTTGATTCTAAAGTGGCTTTACGTGCTATTCGTACCGTTCGTACTGCCTAGTCGGTAAGATAGGAATGGTGCCGATCGGAGGGCTACCACGAGTCGTAACGTCCTGGAAGCGACTGGGCTCGAATGAGGAACAGAGCTAGGCAGTATGAACGAATGCGTGCGAATGACCGAGTAAGACCTACGAAGCCGTAGGCGGTTTACGAAGGGGACATGAAAACCAACGATTTGTTCGTAGGAACGGTAACAAAAAGTCCTACCTGCGACCCCGAGTGTGGAACAATCAACGAAAACCTACGAACGGGGAACTGCAACACCCTGGATTTCGAAAGCACAACATCACGGACACGCAGTGAGTTGGCAGAGTCGGCCTGGTAACTAATACCGCGCACTGGAACCGACACAGACAATCCTGGGTGGTCTGCTTAAATACCCCCGGGCTCTTCCCATAATTTCAGGCCACCATACTGCCCTTCCTATATATTGTGAGGGGGTTAGCTCGGCAGCGGGTGTGTGTGACCCCCGGGATGGGCTCCCCACACAAAACAGGCCCAGCAAACGGAGGTTGTGGTTTTCAAAATCAAAAAGGTGCAGTTTATTTTCTATTTACAGTGACAAAACACAGCAAAGCAAAAGAAACATAACCAAAATAAATCCTGGTCAAGTTGACCTCTGACTAAACATACAGGTTTCCTAACTAACAACTGGGATCAGCCTAGTGCTGTCCTAGTCCCTAAGTCCCTGGTTTTAAATGTCCAAGCAAATAGCCACACAGGCTTTTTCTCACCGCACAGGGGTTCACTCTCCCTAGACAGTCCACACAGGTCTGGTTCCAGGCATGAGCTAACATCTAATGAAGCTGGGAGTTTTTTATAGAGGCCTAAATGAGCTGACAAGCTTCAGCTGGCCTCATCAACTCCCTGTCTGCACGACGCCCAGCCCTCTCCCTAGAGGTATGAGTCATCAATGAGCCCACTAGCCTTAGCTGGGCTTATACAACTCTCCACCTAGTTGTACAAGTCGGCGTAAAGCCTGAATCTGGGCGAAATATATCTACCCCCCTGGATGCAACCAGGTGACTTTACCTTCCTGCTGTCACATACCCCCCCCTCTTGTTTTAACCTCGGGGTTGGAACACCAGCAATCAGGCATTCATGTACTCGAGACAAAGCATCCACATTCCCCATTTGAACGCCAGGGCGATGCTTTACTGTGAAGTTGAATTCCTGGAGGGCCAGGAACCACCTATTCACTCTTCTATTTGTTTCCTTGTTTTGAGCCATCCACTTTAACGGAGCGTGATCCGTAACCATGTCAAAGTGCCTACCTAGCAGGTAGTACCGAAGGGAATCTAGAGCCCACTTCACCGCTAAACACTCCTTTTCAACGGTGGCGTAATTTACCTCATGGGACTTCAACTTCCTGCTGAGGTAAATGACTGGGTGCTCTTCCCCGTTCCAGACCTGGGACAATACTGCTCCTAACCCCACATCTGACGCATCACTTTGTACGACAAAGTCTTTAGAGAAGTCGGGTGAGTACAACACTGGCTGGCTACATAAGGCTTGTTTCAAGAATTGGAATGCTGCCTCAGCCTCGGGGGTCCATTTAATCATGACCGACCCTTTCCCCTTCGTCAGGTTGGTTAGGGGCACAGCCTTAGAAGCAAAGTGGGGAATGAATCGCCGATAATACCCAGCGATTCCCAGAAAGGCTCGTACCTGCTTCTTGCTGTTGGGACGTGGCCAACTCTGGATGGCCTCGACTTTGTTGAGTTGGGGTTTTATTACTCCCCTCCCAATGGTGTACCCAAGATATTTGGCCTCCTCCTGCCCAATGGTACACTTCTTGGGGTTAGCCGTAAACCCCGCTTCCCGAACAGAGTCCAGGACTGCTTGCACTTTTGGCAGATGTGAGGCCCAATCTGTGCTATGGACAATTACGTCATCCAGGTAAGCCGCAGCATACTTCCGATGGGGCCTCAGCATCTGGTCCATTTTCCGCTGGAATGTGGCCGGCGCATTCTGTAACCCGAACGGCATTCTTTTATATTGGAACGCCCCGTCTGGGGTTACAAATGCGGTTTTCTCTTTGGCCGACTTGGCCAGGGGGATTTGCCAATACCCTTTTGTGAGGTCAAGAGTCGTCATGTATCGGGCTGTTCCCAGCCGGTCGATCAACTCATCTATACGTGGCATGGGGTAGGTGTCAAATTTTGTAACTTTGTTCAACTGACGAAAATCGTTACAAAATCGCCAGCTCCCATCCGGTTTAGGCACCAACACGATGGGACTAGACCAATCACTTTGGGACTCCTCTATCACCCCTAAGTTCAGCATTTTCTGTACTTCCTCCCGTATTGCCTCCCGTCGAGCCTCTGGGATCCGATAGGGTTTTAACTTCACCCTTTCACCGGGCGGGGTAATGATGTCATGCTCTACCCCAGATGTTTGTCCCGGCAGCTCAGAGAATACCTCCTTGTTGCGAAGCACAAACTCCTTAACCTCCTGTTGTTGGGGTTGTGACAAGGTGGCTGCTATTCCAACCTCAGGAATCACGCAACCAGTTTGAGCTGGTGACCAAGTGTCTGCGACTAGGGACTCTCTATCCCTCCAGGCTTTCAACAGATTAACGTGATAGATCTGTTCGGGCTTTCGCCTTCCTGGTTGTCTGACCTTGTAATTCACTTCGCTCACTTTTTCCATTATCTCGTAGGGGCCTTGCCATTTGGCAAGGAATTTACTTTCAACCGTAGGGACAAGTACCAATATCCTATCCCCCGGGGAAAAGGTACGGGTCTTGGCTCCACGGTTGTACACTCTCTGCTGTGCCAACTGCGCTTGGGCCAAATGTTCCTTCACGATGGGCATTACCTGTGCAATTCGATCTTGCATCAGGGCGACATGCTCAATCACACTCCTGTGGGGAGAACTCTCACTTTCCCAAGTTTCCTTGGCAATATCCAACAGCCCTCTTGGGTGTCTCCCATACAGTAACTCAAAGGGGGAGAATCCCGTAGAGGATTGGGGCACCTCCCTAATAGCAAACATCAAATAAGGAAGTAAACAGTCCCAATCCTTTCCATCTCTATCCACCACTTTCTTCAACATTTGTTTTAGGGTTTTGTTGAATCTTTCAACCAGCCCATCGGTTTGGGGGTGATACACAGACGTACGCAATTGCGTCACTTTGAACAATTTACACAGCTCTTTCATAACCCGGGACATAAAGGGTGTACCTTGGTCCGTAAGCAGTTCTTTACAAATACCCACCCGGCTAAAAACAAGAGATAGCTCTTTGGCTATGGTTTTGGCCGAGGTATTTCGGAGAGGGATCGCTTCTGGATAACGGGTGGCATAGTCCATTATAACTAATATGTACTGGTGCCCCCTAGCGGACTTGATTATAGGACCTACCAAATCCATGGCGATCCTCTCAAACGGGACCTCAATGATGGGTAGAGGGACCAGCGGGCTTCGGAAATGTGGCATCGGGGCCAACCTCTGACACACAGGGCAGGAGGAACAATAATTTTCTACGTCCTTCATCACCCCCGGCCAATAGAATCTCTGTAATACCCTCTCTCGGGTTTTCTCTGTCCCCAGATGACCTCCAAGAATGTGCCCATGGGCCAACTCCAACACCAACTTCCTGTAAGGTTTGGGCACCACAAGCTGCTCAACGGTTTCTTCTGCCCTTTTTGCCACCCGATACAGTAGGTCCTTCTCTACGCTGAAGTATGGGTAAGTGCAGGTATTATCTGGGTTCACTAACTCGCCATCTATTTTCACTACGTTTTCCCGTGCCTTTATTAGGGCGGGGTCTTTCAACTGTTCTGTGGCAAAGTTTTCCCTGTGAACCTCAAGATCAGAAAACTCCACAGACGGTAGGTTTTCGTCTGAGGAGGTGGGCTCCTCTCCAGTTTCTTGAGTCTCCCCTGCCAATACTGATAAGGGAAATTCCGGAGAGTCCTCACCACTCTCAGGGGAGTTCTGGCTATCACATTCCTGGTACATAGGGGCACCAGTGAGGGGCTCAGGATCATCCCACAGTTCCCAGAACTTCGGAAAATCCCTTCCCACAATGGCGTCATACGGTAACTGAGATACTAAGCCCACTGGATGAGAGAGGGTACCTTTGGGGGTCTCGAAACACACTGTAGTCACTGGATACTCTCGGGTGTCCCCATGCACACAAATAACAGCTACCTTGCTATTCCCAGAGACCTCTGTTTTAACTAACTCAGCCTTTATCAGGGTCACAAGGCTACCTGAATCCAGCAATACCACAACATTTCTACCATTAACACACATTTTGCATAAATGTTTCTCAGTTCCTCGAATGGCAGTGCATGCGACTGTCGCACACAGCGACTGACGTCTGCCCGTCAGAAAGTCACACTGCATGGGTTCCTCCACAACCGGGCAATTGGCTGCAATATGTCCCGCTTGCCGGCAGCGGTAGCAAACGATCCTTCTTGCCGCCTCTTGAGCCGCTGATTTCCCAGGCTGTTCTCGCCAAACTTGGGGTAGAGCTCCCACCCTCTCACTCTCTCCACCCTCACCCCTTGGAATCCTCTTATCCACCCCTGGGGATGGTCTGGTCTTAGGGTGGAAAGTCCGAGAGTCTCTGGAAGAGGCCGTCAGGTTCTCTGTAGCCAAGTATTTCTCTACACGATCCACAAGACCACCGGCCGTCTCTGGGTCTCCATGGCTTACCCACTTTTGGATGGCAGTAGGAAGAGCTCTCAAAAACCGATCCATTACAACACGTTCCACAATCTCTGGTGCGGACAAAGTCTCTGGCTGTAGCCACTTCCTGCTCAGGTGAATGAGATCATACATTTGAGACCTGGGGGGTTTTCCAAGCTGGAAAGTCCAGTTATGCACACGCTGAGCCCGGACAGCCAGGGTGACACCCAGCCTTGCCAATATTTCAGCTTTTAGCATCACATAGTCTTTTGCTTGGTCAGGCTCTAGGTCATAGTAAGCCTTCTGCGATTCACCAGTTAACAGAGGAGCCACCAGTCCAGCCCACTGCTCCTCAGGCCACTTTTCTCTTTCAGCAGTCCTTTCAAATGTGGTCAAAAATACCTCTGGATCATCCTCTCCAGTCATTTTTGTCAATAAACGACTCACCCCAAAGGACGCGGTATTAGTGGGACGGCTTTCCTCACTGGTCTGCGGACGTTGCTGCATTACTGCTTCCATTTGTTGTAGTCTCTGCTCTTGCTTCTGTAACAGGTCTATGAAGCGGGCCTCAGATTGCTGCTGGGCTTGTTGATGAGCTTGCTGCTGGGCTGCAAGGCTCCTTTGCAAACCTGCATTTGTCTGCTGTTGATTGGCATTTGCTAGAGCCAGCTGTTTCAGTATCTCCTCCATGCTGGCTTAAAAAAACTGCCACTGGTTCTCCACCAACTGTGAGGGGGTTAGCTCGGCAGCGGGTGTGTGTGACCCCCGGGATGGGCTCCCCACACAAAACAGGCCCAGCAAACGGAGGTTGTGGTTTTCAAAATCAAAAAGGTGCAGTTTATTTTCTATTTACAGTGACAAAACACAGCAAAGCAAAAGAAACATAACCAAAATAAATCCTGGTCAAGTTGACCTCTGACTAAACATACAGGTTTCCTAACTAACAACTGGGATCAGCCTAGTGCTGTCCTAGTCCCTAAGTCCCTGGTTTTAAATGTCCAAGCAAATAGCCACACAGGCTTTTTCTCACCGCACAGGGGTTCACTCTCCCTAGACAGTCCACACAGGTCTGGTTCCAGGCATGAGCTAACATCTAATGAAGCTGGGAGTTTTTTATAGAGGCCTAAATGAGCTGACAAGCTTCAGCTGGCCTCATCAACTCCCTGTCTGCACGACGCCCAGCCCTCTCCCTAGAGGTATGAGTCATCAATGAGCCCACTAGCCTTAGCTGGGCTTATACAACTCTCCACCTAGTTGTACAAGTCGGCGTAAAGCCTGAATCTGGGCGAAATATATCTACCCCCCTGGATGCAACCAGGTGACTTTACCTTCCTGCTGTCACAATATATATATAAAATCGTTGATTAAATATGGGCATGTGTCTATTTAATTTGACTTATTTGATCACAGCTTCTTTCTTCATTATAAGTATTTATAAAAATGGTTGATTTGTTGTTTAATGTGGTTTTAGAGGTTTTGTGAAATGCCATCTCCCAGGTTAAATAGCACCTGTACTGATTATTTTTTTATTTCTTAGGCCTATTCTTGATGTCGGGAGGGTGGGGGGGCTGGGTGTAAAAATAGGTGGTTGACCGTCCCCTTAAGCTGGAAAGGCATACAGACACGGGTGTGAGGAATTGCCTTGTCTGCAATGCTTTGCTTCACATCCAAAATTGTACTCCTTGTCGTTCAGGTGAATGGGGCCTACTGCAATTGCCCTGCAACCACATGCAATGCACTTGTTCACAAAGCTCTTTTTACAGGGTAAAAACAGGTGGTGAGGAGGTGATATAATGTCTCTCAGCTACCTGTTAAGCACCCTCTGAGAATTAGTTCACCATGGGTGGCTCTAAAGAAGGCAATGCCACTGTAAACAAGCCCTTACTTAATATGGACCCGTGTAGACACTGTTCTTTAAAAATTATGCTGTAACCCATTCAATCTTTTGAACTTCAACAACTTTTTCTGCAGTTCTCTTGAATCCCATTGGATTGGGCCTTTATGACTTCCAAAGGTGTTGCCCTTATATACATAAACTCTAACGTAAAATTACCCTTTTCTTTTCCTCGATATCAAAAAATACAGATTTAGGAACAGTATGCTGTTAGTGTAAACTAACAATGAATAAACACTGGCCACAGCAACGAGTATATATTTCTGGTATATGATGCTGAAGGTCTCTAGAATCTAGGATGACCAACATGTCTGGATTTGCTGTGTCTGCTCCACTACTGCTTGCCTTCCTAGTTTGGAACTAATAACAAATTTCCATTTAACACAATCTATAGCTGTGCAGGAGTTGCATGTACTCCTATACGTGCTCATACCACAAAAAAATAAATAAAGTATATATCTGTTTAATCTTATGCACATGCATCTCTGCATTCTGGAATTCAGGCTACAAACTTTTAGCGCTATATATAGGCAGCAAAGAATGCTGCATACGTACTAACAGGTGCATATTGTTGTATATATAGCCTAGTCTCTGCTCTGTGTATTCACTTGCTATGACCCAGTCACACAGATAACAATCTTATAAACTCATCTTGTACCAGAGAGTCCGGATAATAATAATAAGGAGATTATTTCCAACAGATGGAGATGGGTGAAATACAGACGTAAAATGCTACTGTGCCGAACGGTGATAAAAATCACTGGCACTGACTTGGTGCTGTGATATGGGCTTTGTCATTAACTAATGTGACATGAAGTCTGTTTAATTTGTATGAACAGAAATTATGTTTTTAGGGATAGTTTAACAATCATTAAGCATGGTACTGAAACCACAGAGATTTCATTTTTTAATTGAAAGGTTATGTAGAGATAAAACCTTTCCTTTTATGGTTTGGATAGAACAGAGAAGTGTCAACCTTTGTCAATAATTTTTTTTTGCTATTTTTGTCAAGTAGAGGAGATTCCTTTACTTCCTGATCCAGAGACACAATAAAGTCTCTACAAATTGGGGGAAATTGCACTCTAAAATTCCTCACACATTTTACAATCTGGCCGTACAATCTTCTTTGGATCTACCAACAACTATGTAGTACAAGGGCCTACCTGATTGTATATTTCTAATTGGACAGTTTACAGGTCCTCATATTATATAGGTTTGGTGTAACGATGTGGTCTGATGAACCCTAGACTGAGGAAGGGGATTTACACTGAGCATAGTGTCACTCTCATTTTTCCCAAAGACCACGCCATCCTAAGCATCTTGAACTAGGAACTTTAATGACACCCACTGTAATGTAGTCATGAAATTTAAAGCAGTAACATAAGCAGTACTGAACAAAAGTCAGAACACTGATAAGTAATTGTAAAACAGAATTAAGTAATTATGCAGAGACTTTTAATTAAGCACATTCTAAAAATTGCTAGGTCATAAAAGAGCATGAGCCTTAACAGGTTTTCATGCCGGTCATAAACAGCTTAGCGGGCAGTTAAGGGAATCCACATTCCTGTTCAAATTTTGTTAACTGCCTGCTTTAAAAATTCAGTCATATTTTATAAATTGTGTTCTGATAAAATTAATTACACTCATAACAAATATCGGTTTGATATCACCCATGACTATGCTTCAAATACATATATACTGTGTGTGTATATATATATATTGTGACAGCAGGAAGGTAAAGTCACCTGGTTGCATCCAGGGGGGTAGATATATTTTGCCCAGATTCAGGCTTTACGCCGACTTATACAACTAGGTGGAGAGTTGTATAAGCCCAGCTGGGGCTAGTGGGCTCATGGATGACTCATACCTCTAGGGAGAGTGTGGGGCGTCGTGCAGACAGGGAGTTGATGAGACCAGCTGAAGCTTGTCAGCTCATTTAGGCCTCTATAAGAACTCCCAGATTCATTAGGTGTTTGCTCATGCCTGGACCCAGACCTGTGTGGACTGTCTAGGGAGAGTGAACCCCTGTGCGGTGAGACAAAGCCTGTGTGGCTATTTGCTTGGACATTTAAAACCAGGGACTTAGGGACTAGGACAGCACTAGGCTGATCCCAGTTGTTAGTTAGGAAACCTGTATGTTTAGTCAGAGGTCAAGTTGACCAGGATTTATTTTGTTTATGTTTCTTTTGCTTTGCTTTGCTGTGTTTTGTCACTGTAAATAGAAAATAAACCGCACCTTTTTGATTTTGAAAACCACAACCTCCGTTTGCTGGGCCTGTTTTTGTGTGGGGAGCCCATCCCGGGGGTCACACACACCCGCTGCCGAGCTAACCCCCTCACAGTTGGTGGAGAACCAGTGGCAGTTTTTTTTTAAGCCAGCATGGAGGAGATACTGAAACAGCTGGCTCTAGCAAATGCCAATCAACAGCAGACAAATGCAGGTTTGCAAAAGAGCCTTGCAGCTCAACAACAGAACTTCGCAGCCCAGCAGCAAGCTCATCAACAGAGCCTTGCAGCCCAGCAGCAAGCTCATCAACAGAGCCTTGCAGCCCAGCAGCAGACAAACGCAACTTTGCAACAGAGTCTGGAGGCTCAGCAACAAGCCCAGCAGCAATCTGAGGCCCGCTTCATAGACCTGTTGCAGAAGCAAGAGCAGAGACTACAACAACAGATGGAAGCAGTAATGCAGCAACGTCCGCAGACCAGTGAGGAAAGCCGTCCCACTAATACCGCGTCCTTTGGGGTGAGTCGTTTATTGACAAAAATGACTGGAGAGGATGATCCAGAGGTATTTTTGACCACATTTGAAAGGACCGCTGAAAGAGAAAAGTGGCCTGAGGAGCAGTGGGCTGGACTGGTGGCCCCTCTGTTAACTGGTGAATCGCAGAAAGCTTACTATGACCTAGAGCCTAACCAAGCAAAAGACTATGTGATGCTAAAAGCTGAAATATTGGCAAGGCTGGGTGTCACCCTGGCTGTCCGGGCTCAGCGTGTGCATAACTGGACTTTCCAGCTTGGAAAACCCCCCAGGTCTCAAATGTATGATCTCATTCACCTGAGCAGAAAGTGGCTACAGCCAGAGACTTTGTCCGCACCAAAGATTGTGGAACGTGTTGTAATGGATCGGTTTTTGAGAGCTCTTCCTACTGCCATCCAAAAGTGGGTAAGCCATGGAGACCCAGAGACGGCCGATGGTCTTGTGGATCGTGTGGAGAAATACTTGGCTACAGAGAACCTGACGGCCTCTTCCAGAGACACTCGGACTTTCCACCCTAAGACCAGACCATCCCCAGGGGCGGATAAGAGGATTCCAAGGGGTGAGGGTGGAGAAAGTGAGAGGGTGGGAGCTCTACCCCAAGTTTAGCGAGAACAGCCTGGGAAATCAGCGGCTCAAGAGGCGGCAAGAAGGATCGTTTGCTACCGCTGCCGGCAAGCGGGACATATTGCAGCCAATTGCCCGGTTGTGGAGGAACCCATGCAGTGTGACTTTCTGACGGGCAGTCGTCAGTCGCTGTGTGCGACAGTCGCATGCACTGCCATTCGAGGAACTGAGAAACATTTATGCAAAATGTGTGTTAATGGTAGAAATGTTGTGGTATTGCTGGATTCAGGTAGCCTTGTGACCCTGATAAAGGCTGAGTTAGTTAAAACAGAGGTCTCTGGGAATAGCAAGGTAGCTGTTATTTGTGTGCATGGGGACACCCGAGAGTATCCAGTGACTACAGTGTGTTTCGAGACCCCCAAAGGTACCCTCTCTCATCCAGTGGGCTTAGTATCTCAGTTACCGCATGACGCCATTGTGGGAAGGGATTTTCCGAAGTTCTGGGAACTGTGGGATGATCCTGAGCCCCCCACTGGTGCCCCTATGTACCAGGAATGTGATAGCCAGAACTCCCCTGAGAGTGGTGAGGACTCTCCGGAATTTCCCTTATCAGTATTGGCAGGGGAGACTCAAGAAACTGGAGAGGAGCCCACCTCCTCAGACGAAAACCTACCGTCTGTGGAGTTTTCTGATCTTGAGGTTCACAGGGAAAACTTTGCCACAGAACAGTTGAAAGACCCCGCCCTAATAAAGGCACGGGAAAACGTAGTGAAAATAGATGGCGAGTTAGTGAACCCAGATAATACCTGCACTTACCCATACTTCAGCGTAGAGAAGGACCTACTGTATCGGGTGGCAAAAAGGGCAGAAGAAACCGTTGAGCAGCTTGTGGTGCCCAAACCTTACAGGAAGTTGGTGTTGGAGTTGGCCCATGGGCACATTCTTGGAGGTCATCTGGGGACAGAGAAAACCCGAGAGAGGGTATTACAGAGATTCTATTGGCCGGGGGTGATGAAGGACATAGAAAATTATTGTTCCTCCTGCCCTGTGTGTCAGAGGTCGGCCCGATGCCACATTTCCGTAGCCCGCTGGTCCCTCTACCCATCATTGAGGTCCCGTTTGAGAGGATCGCCATGGATTTGGTAGGTCCTATAATCAAGTCCGCTAGGGGGCACCAGTACATATTAGTTATAATGGACTATGCCACCCGTTATCCAGAAGCGATCCCTCTCCGAAATACCTCGGCCAAAACCATAGCCAAAGAGCTATCTCTTGTGTTTAGCCGGGTGGGTATTTGTAAAGAACTGCTTACGGACCAAGGTACACCCTTTATGTCCCGGGTTATGAAGGAGCTGTGTAAATTGTTCAAAGTGATGCAATTACGTACATCTGTGTATCACCCCCAAACCGATGGGCTGGTTGAAAGATTCAACAAAACCCTAAAACAAATGTTGAAGAAAGTGGTGGATAGAGATGGAAAGGATTGGGACTGTCTACTTCCTTATCTGATGTTTGCTATTAGGGAGGTGCCCCAATCCTCTACGGGATTCTCCCCCTTTGAGTTACTGTATGGGAGACACCCAAGAGGGCTGTTGGATATTGCCAAGGAAACTTGGGAAAGTGAGAGTTCTCCCCACAGGAGTGTGATTGAGCATGTCGCCCTGATGCAAGACCGAATTGCACAGGTAATGCCCATCGTGAAGGAACATTTGGCCCAAGCGCAGTTAGCACAGCAGAGAGTGTACAACCGTGGAGCCAAGACCCGTACCTTTTCCCCGGGGGATAGGATACTGGTACTTGTCCCTACGGTTGAAAGTAAATTCCTTGCCAAATGGCAAGGCCCCTACGAGATAATGGAAAAAGTGAGCGAAGTGAATTACAAGGTCAGACAACCAGGAAGGCGAAAGCCCGAACAGATCTATCACATTAATCTGTTGAAAGCCTGGAGGGATAGAGAGTCCCTAGTCGCAGACACTTGGTCACCAGCTCAAACTGGTTGCGTGATTCCTGAGGTTGGAATAGCAGCCACCTTGTCACAACCCCAACAACAGGAGGTTAAGGAGTTTGTGCTTCGCAACAAGGAGGTATTCTCTGAGCTGCCGGGACAAACATCTGGGGTAGAGCATGACATCATTACCCCGCCCGGTGAAAGGGTGAAGTTAAAACCCTATCGGATCCCAGAGGCCCGACGGGAGGCAATACGGGAGGAAGTACAGAAAATGCTGAACTTAGGGGTGATAGAGGAGTCCCAAAGTGATTGGTCTAGTCCCATTGTGTTGGTGCCTAAACCGGATGGGAGCTGGCGATTTTGTAACGATTTTCGTCAGTTGAACAAAGTTACAAAATTTGACACCTACCCCATGCCACGTATAGATGAGTTGATCGACCGGCTGGGAACAGCCCGATACATGACGACTCTTGACCTCACAAAAGGGTATTGGCAAATCCCCCTGGCCAAGTCGGCCAAAGAGAAAACCGCATTTGTAACCCCAGACGGGGCGTTCCAATATAAAAGAATGCCGTTCGGGTTACAGAATGCGCCGGCCACATTCCAGCGGAAAATGGACCAGATGCTGAGGCCCCATCGGAAGTATGCTGCGGCTTACCTGGATGACGTAATTGTCCATAGCACAGATTGGGCCTCACATCTGCCAAAAGTGCAAGCAGTCCTGGACTCTGTTCGGGAAGCGGGGTTTACGGCTAACCCCAAGAAGTGTACCATTGGGCAGGAAGAGGCCAAATATCTTGGGTACACCATTGGGAGGGGAGTAATAAAACCCCAACTCAACAAAGTCGAGGCCATCCAGAGTTGGCCACGTCCCAACAGCAAGAAGCAGGTACGAGCCTTTCTGGGAATCGCTGGGTATTATCGGCGATTCATTCCCCACTTTGCTTCTAAGGCTGTGCCCCTAACCAACCTGACGAAGGGGAAAGGGTCGGTCATGATTAAATGGACCCCCGAGGCTGAGGCAGCATTCCAATTCTTGAAACAAGCCTTATGTAGCCAGCCAGTGTTGTACTCACCCGACTTCTCTAAAGACTTTGTCGTACAAAGTGATGCGTCAGATGTGGGGTTAGGAGCAGTATTGTCCCAGGTCTGGAACGGGGAAGAGCACCCAGTCATTTACCTCAGCAGGAAGTTGAAGTCCCATGAGGTAAATTACGCCACCGTTGAAAAGGAGTGTTTAGCGGTGAAGTGGGCTCTAGATTCCCTTCGGTACTACCTGCTAGGTAGGCACTTTGACTTGGTTACGGATCACGCTCCGTTAAAGTGGATGGCTCAAAACAAGGAAACAAATAGAAGAGTGAATAGGTGGTTCCTGGCCCTCCAGGAATTCAACTTCACAGTAAAGCATCGCCCTGGCGTTCAAATGGGGAATGTGGATGCTTTGTCTCGAGTACATGAATGCCTGATTGCTGGTGTTCCAACCCCGAGGTTAAAACAAGAGGGGGGGGTATGTGACAGCAGGAAGGTAAAGTCACCTGGTTGCATCCAGGGGGGTAGATATATTTCGCCCAGATTCAGGCTTTACGCCGACTTATACAACTAGGTGGAGAGTTGTATAAGCCCAGCTGAGGCTAGTGGGCTCATGGATGACTCATACCTCTAGGGAGAGTGTGGGGCGTCGTGCAGACAGGGAGTTGATGAGACCAGCTGAAGCTTGTCAGCTCATTTAGGCCTCTATAAGAACTCCCAGATTCATTAGGTGTTTGCTCATGCCTGGACCCAGACCTGTGTGGACTGTCTAGGGAGAGTGAACCCCTGTGCGGTGAGACAAAGCCTGTGTGGCTATTTGCTTGGACATTTAAAACCAGGGACTTAGGGACTAGGACAGCACTAGGCTGATCCCAGTTGTTAGTTAGGAAACCTGTATGTTTAGTCAGAGGTCAAGTTGACCAGGATTTATTTTGTTTATGTTTCTTTTGCTTTGCTGTGTTTTGTCACTGTAAATAGAAAATAAACCGCACCTTTTTGATTTTGAAAACCACAACCTCCGTTTGCTGGGCCTGTTTTTGTGTGGGGAGCCCATCCCGGGGGTCACACACACCCGCTGCAGAGCTAACCCCCTCACAATATATATATATATATATACACACACACACACACACACAGTCGTGCTCAAAAGTTTGCATACCCTGGCAGAAATTGTGAAATTTTGCCTTTAATATTTAAAATAGTACTGATCATGCCAAAAAACTGTTTTATTTAAGGATAGCAATAACATGAAGCCAATTATTATCACATAGTTTTTTGGATCCTTTTTAAATCATAATGATAACAGAAATCACCCAAATTGCCCTGATAAAAAGTTTACATACCCTGAAATGTTTGGCCTTGGTACAGAAACAGAAGGTGGCACACACAGGTTAAAATGGAAATTAAAGGTTAATATCCCACATTTGTGGCTTTTTAAATCACAATTAGTGTCTATGTATAAATAGTCAATGAGTTTGTTAGCTCTCACACGGATACATTAAGCAGGCTAGACACTGAGCCATGAGGAGGTAGAAAAGAACAGTCAAAAGATCTGCATAACAAGTTAATGAAACTTTACAAAGATGGAAAAGGATATACAAAGATACCCAAGATACTGAATATGCCAGTCAGTACTGTTTAATCCCTTATTAAGAAGTGGAAAATTAGGGGCTCTTTTGATACCAAGCCAAGGTCAGGTAGACCAAGAAATATTGCAGCCACAACTGGCGGAAGAATTGCTCAGGTTACAAAGAAAACCCCACAGGCAACCGTAGGAGAAATACAGGCTGCTCTCCAAAAAGACGGTGTGGTTGTTTTAAGGAGCACAATTCAACGATACTTGAACAAAAAAGAGCTGCGTGGTTGAGCTTCCAGAAGGAAGCCTTTACTGCGCCAATGCCACAAAAAAGCCAATGAGGCATGTCAAGGTGTTGTTGGGCATATTGTAACCAGGCTTTTTTGTACAGGAAAGGCTTTTTTCTGGCAACTTGACCATGCAGCTCTTTTTTGTTCAAGTATCATCATATTGTGCTCCATAAAAACAACCACACCATCTTTTTCCAGAGCAGCCTGTATTTCTCTTGAGGTTACCTGTGAGTTTTTCTTTGTATCCAGAACAGTTGCTGTGGCAGTTGTGGCTAAAATATTTCTTGATCTACCTGATCTTGGCTTGGTAGCAAGAGATCCCAAATGTTTCCACTTCTTAAGTGATTGAACAGTACTGACTGGCATATTCAAGGCTTTGGAGATCTTTTTATATCCTTGTCCATCTTTGTAAAGTTTCATTACCTTGTTACGCAGGTCTTTTGACTGTTCTTTTCTACCTCCTCATGGCTCAGTGTCTAGCCTGCTTAGTGCATCCAGGTGAGAGCTAACAAACTCATTGACTATTTATACACAGACACTAATTGTGATTTAAAAAGCCACAAATGTTGGAAATTAACCTTTAATTGCCACCTTCTGTGTCTGTACCAAGACAAAATATGGGGTACGTAAACTTTTTATCAGGGCCATTTGGGTGATTTCGGTTATCATTATGATTTAAAAAGGATCCAAAAAACAATGTGATAATAAATGGCTTCATGTGATTGCTATTCTTAAATAAAAGACAGTTTTTTGGTATGATCAGTCATATTTTCAATATTAATGCCAAAATTTCACAAATTCTACCAGGGTATGCAAACTTTTGGGCACAACTGTATATACACACTATAATACCAGCCTTAGTATGTAGGTTTCAATATTGCGTTGGCCTACCCTTTGCAGCTATAACAGCTTCAACTCTTCTGGGAAGGCTGTCCACAAGGTTTAAAAGTGTGTCTATGGGAATATTTGACCATTCTTCCAGAAGCGCATTTGTGAGGTCAGGCACTGATGTGGACAAGAAGGCCTGGCTCACAGTCTCCGCTCTAATTCATCCCAAAAGTGTTCTATCAGGTTGAGGTCAGGACTCCGAGCAGGCCAGTCAAGTTCCTCCACCCCAAACTCGCTCATCCATGTCTTTATGGACCTTGCTTTGTGCACTGGTCCAAATCATTTGGTGAAGGGGGGATTATGGTGTGGGGTTGATTTTCAGAGGTTGGGTTTGGCCCCTTAGTTCCAGTGAAGGGAACTCTTAAGGCATCGGCATACCAAGACATTTTGGACAATTTCATGCTCCCAACTTTGTGGGAACAGTTTGGGGATGACCCCTTCATGTTCCAACATGACTGCGCACCAGTGCACAAATCAAGGCCCATAAAGACACAGATGAGCAAGTTTGGGTTGGAGGAACTTGACCGGCTTGCACAGAGTCCTGACCTCAACCCAATAGAACACCTTTGGGAGGAATTTGAGCAGAGACTGCAAGCCAGGCCTTCTCATCCAACATCAGTGCCTGACCTCACAAATGGGCTTCTGGAAGAATGGTCAAAAATTCCCATAAACACTCCTAAACCTTGTGGACAGCCTTCCCAGAAGAGTTGAAAATGTTAGAGCTGCAAAGGGTGAGCCCTATGGACTTAGACTGGGATGCGATTAAAGTTCATGTGCATGTAAGGCAGGTGTCCCAATACTTTTGGTAATATAGTTTATTGTATTGTTATATATATATATATATATATATATATATATATTGTGACAGCAGGAAGGTAAAGTCACCTGGTTGCATCCAGGGGGGTAGATATATTTCGCCCAGATTCAGGCTTTACGCTGACTTATACAGCTAGGTGGAGAGTTGTATAAGCCCAGCTGAGACTAGTGGGCTCATTGATGACTCATACCTCTAGGGAGAGGGCTGGGCGTCGTGCAGACAGGGAGTTGATGAGGCCAGCTGAAGCTTGTCAGCTCATTTAGGCCTCTATAAAAAACTCCCAGATTCATTAGATGTTAGCTCATGCCTGGAAGCAGACCTGTGTGGACTGTCTAGGGAGAGTGAACCCCTGTGCGGTGAGAGAAAGCCTGTGTGGCTATATTTTGCTTGGACATTTAAAACCAGGGACTAGGACAGCACTAGGCTGATCCCAGTCGTTAGTTAGGAAACCTGTAAGTTTAGTCAGAGGTCAAGTTGACCAGGATTTATTTTGTTTATGTTTTTTTTGCCTTGCTGTGTTTTTGTCACTGTAAATAGAAAATAAACCGCACCTTTTTGATTTTGAAAACCACAACCTCCGTCTGCTGGGCCTGTTTTGGGTGGGGAGCCCATCCCGGGGGTCACACATACCCGCTGCCGAGCTAGCCCCCTCACAGTTGGTGGAGAACCAGTGGCAGTTTTTTTTTAAGCCAGCATGGAGGAGATACTGAAACAGCTGGCTCTAGCAAATGCCAATCAACAGCAGACAAATGCAGGTTTGCAAAGGAGCCTTGCAGCCCAGCAGCAAGCTCATCAACAGAGCCTTGCAACTTTACAACAGAGTCTGGAGGCTCAGCAACAAGCCCAACAGCAATCTGAGGCCCGCTTCATAGACCTGTTGCAGAAGCAAGAGCAGAGACTACAACAACAGATGGAAGCAGTAATGCAGCAACGTCCGCAGACCAGTGAGGAAAGCCGTCCCACTAATACCGCGTCCTTTGGGGTGAGTCGTTTATTGACAAAAATGACTGGAGAGGATGATCCAGAGGTATTTTTGACCACATTTGAAAGGACCGCTGAAAGAGAAAAGTGGCCTGAGGAGCAGTGGGCTGGACTAGTGGCTCCTCTGTTAACTGGTGAATCGCAGAAAGCTTACTATGACCTAGAGCCTAACCAAGCAAAAGACTATGTGATGCTAAAAGCTGAAATATTGGCAAGGCTGGGTGTCACCCTGGCTGTCCGGGCTCAGCGTGTGCATAACTGGACTTTCCAGCTTGGAAAACCCCCCAGGTCTCAAATGTATGATCTCATTCACCTGAGCAGAAAGTGGCTACAGCCAGAGACTTTGTCCGCACCAAAGATTGTGGAACGTGTTGTAATGGATCGGTTTTTGAGAGCTCTTCCTACTGCCATCCAAAGGTGGGTAAGCCATGGAGACCCAGAGACGGCCGATGGTCTTGTGGATCGTGTGGAGAAATACTTGGCTACAGAGAACCTGACGGCCTCTTCCAGAGACACTCGGACTTTCCACCCTAAGACCAGACCATCCCCAGGGGCGGATAAGAGGATTCCAAGGGGTGAGGGTGGAGAGAGTGAGAGGGTGGGAGCTCTACCCCAAGTTTGGCGAGAACAGCCTGGGAAATCAGCGGCTCAAGAGGCCGCAAGAAGGATCGTTTGCTACCGCTGCCGGCAAGCGGGACATATTGCAGCAAATTGCCCGGTTGTGGAGGAACCCATGCAGTGTGACTTTCTGACGGGCAGACGTCAGTCGCTGTGTGCGACAGTCGCATGCACTGCCATTCGGGGAACTGAGAAACATTTATGCAAAATGTGTATTAATGGTAGAAATGTTGTGGTATTGCTGGATTCAGGTAGCCTTGTGACCCTGATAAAGGCTGAGTTAGTTAAAACAGAGGTCTCTGGGAATAGCAAGGTAGCCGTTATTTGTGTGCATGGGGACACCCGAGAGTATCCAGTGACTACGGTGTGTTTCGAGACCCCCAAAGGTACCCTCTCTCATCCAGTGGGCTTAGTATCTCAGTTACCGCATGACGCCATTGTGGGAAGGGATTTTCCGAAGTTCTGGGAACTGTGGGATGATCCTGAGCCCCCCACTGGTGCCCCTATGTACCAGGAATGTGATAGCCAGAACTCCCCTGAGAGTGGTGAGGACTCTCCGGAATTTCCCTTGTCAGTATTGGCAGGGGAGACTCAAGAAACTGGAGAGGAGCCCACCTCCTCAGACGAAAACCTACCGTCTGTGGAGTTTTCTGATCTTGAGGTTCACAGGGAAAACTTTGCCACAGAACAGTTGAAAGACCCCGCCCTAATAAAGGCACGGGAAAACGTAGTGAAAATAGATGGCGAGTTAGTGAACCCAGATAATACTGGCACTTACCCATACTTCAGCGTAGAGAAGGACCTACTGTATCGGGTGGCAAAAAGGGCAGAAGAAACCGTTGAGCAGCTTGTGGTGCCCAAACCTTACAGGAAGTTGGTGTTGGAGTTGGCCCATGGGCACATTCTTGGAGGTCATCTGGGGACAGAGAAAACCCGAGAGAGGGTATTACAGAGATTCTATTGGCCTGGGGTGATGAAGGACATAGAAAATTATTGTTCCTCCTGCCCTGTGTGTCAGAGGTCGGCCCCGATGCCACATTTCCGTAGCCCGCTGGTCCCTCTACCCATCATTGAGGTCCCGTTTGAGAGAATCGCAATGGATTTGGTAGGTCCTATAATCAAGTCCGCTAGGGGGCACCAGTACATATTGGTTATAATGGACTATGCCACCCGTTATCCAGAAGCGATCCCTCTCAGAAATACCTCGGCCAAAACCATAGCCAAAGAGCTATCTCTTGTTTTTAGCCGGGTGGGTATTTGTAAAGAACTGCTTACGGACCAAGGTACACCCTTTATGTCCCGGGTTATGAAAGAGCTGTGTAAATTGTTCAAAGTGACGCAATTGCGTACATCTGTGTATCACCCCCAAACCGATGGGCTGGTTGAAAGATTCAACAAAACCCTAAAACAAATGTTGAAGAAAGTGGTGGATAGAGATGGAAGGGATTGGGACTGTCTACTTCCTTATTTGATGTTTGCTATTAGGGAGGTGCCCCAATCCTCTACGGGATTCTCCCCCTTTGAGTTACTGTATGGGAGACACCCAAGAGGGCTGTTGGATATTGCCAAGGAAACTTGGGAAAGTGAGAGTTCTCCCCACAGGAGTGTGATTGAGCATGTCGCCCTGATGCAAGATCGAATTGCACAGGTAATGCCCATCGTGAAGGAACATTTGGCCCAAGCGCAGTTGGCACAGCAGAGAGTGTACAACCGTGGAGCCAAGACCCGTACCTTTTCCCCGGGGGATAGGATATTGGTACTTGTCCCTACGGTTGAAAGTAAATTCCTTGCCAAATGGCAAGGCCCCTACGAGATAATGGAAAAAGTGAGCGAAGTGAATTACAAGGTCAGACAACCAGGAAGGCGAAAGCCCGAACAGATCTATCACGTTAATCTGTTGAAAGCCTGGAGGGATAGAGAGTCCCTAGTCGCAGACACTTGGTCACCAGCTCAAACTGGTTGCGTGATTCCTGAGGTTGGAATCGCAGCCACCTTGTCACAACCCCAACAACAGGAGGTTAAGGAGTTTGTACTTCGCAACAAGGAGGTATTCTCTGAGCTGCCGGGACAAACATCTGGGGTAGAGCATGACATTATTACCCCGCCCGGTGAAAGGGTGAAGTTAAAACCCTATCGGATCCCAGAGGCCCGACGGGAGGCAATACGGGAGGAAGTACAGAGAATGCTGAACTTAGGGGTGATAGAGGAGTCCCAAAGTGATTGGTCTAGTCCCATTGTGTTGGTGCCTAAACCGGATGGGAGCTGGCGATTTTGTAACGATTTTCGTCAGTTGAACAAAGTTACAAAATTTGACACCTACCCCATGCCACGTATAGATGAGTTGATCGACCGGCTGGGAACAGCCCGATACATGACGACTCTTGACCTCACAAAAGGGTATTGGCAAATCCCCCTGGCCAAGTCGGCCAAAGAGAAAACCGCATTTGTAACCCCAGACGGGGCGTTCCAATATAAAAGAATGCCGTTCGGGTTACAGAATGCGCCGGCCACATTCCAGCGGAAAATGGACCAGATGCTGAGGCCCCATCGGAAGTATGCTGCGGCTTACCTGGATGACATAATTGTCCATAGCACAGATTGGGCCTCACATCTGCCAAAAGTGCAAGCAGTCCTGGACTCTGTTCGGGAAGCAGGGTTTACGGCTAACCCCAAGAAGTGTACCATTGGGCAGGAGGAGGCCAAATATCTTGGGTACACCATTGGGAGGGGAGTAATAAAACCCCAACTCAACAAAGTCGAGGCCATCCAGAGTTGGCCACGTCCCAACAGCAAGAAGCAGGTACGAGCCTTTCTGGGAATCGCTGGGTATTATCGGCGATTCATTCCCCACTTTGCTTCTAAGGCTGTGCCCCTAACCAACCTGACGAAGGGGAAAGGGTCGGTCATGATTAAATGGACCCCCGAGGCTGAGGCAGCATTCCAATTCTTGAAACAAGCCTTATGTAGCCAGCCAGTGTTGTACTCACCCGACTTCTCTAGAGACTTTGTCGTACAAAGTGATGCGTCAGATGTGGGGTTAGGAGCAGTATTGTCCCAGGTCTGGAACGGGGAAGAGCACCCAGTCATTTACCTCAGCAGGAAGTTGAAGTCCCATGAGGTAAATTACGCCACCGTTGAAAAGGAGTGTTTAGCGGTGAAGTGGGCTCTAGATTCCCTTCGGTACTACCTGCTAGGTAGGCACTTTGACATGGTTACGGATCACGCTCCGTTAAAGTGGATGGCTCAAAACAAGGAAACAAATAGAAGAGTGAATAGGTGGTTCCTGGCCCTCCAGGAATTCAACTTCACAGTAAAGCATCGCCCTGGCGTTCAAATGGGGAATGTGGATGCTTTGTCTCGAGTACATGAATGCCTGATTGCTGGTGTTCCAACCCCGAGGTTAAAACAAGAGGGGGGGGTATGTGACAGCAGGAAGGTAAAGTCACCTGGTTGCATCCAGGGGGGTAGATATATTTCGCCCAGATTCAGGCTTTACGCTGACTTATACAGCTAGGTGGAGAGTTGTATAAGCCCAGCTGAGACTAGTGGGCTCATTGATGACTCATACCTCTAGGGAGAGGGCTGGGCGTCGTGCAGACAGGGAGTTGATGAGGCCAGCTGAAGCTTGTCAGCTCATTTAGGCCTCTATAAAAAACTCCCAGATTCATTAGATGTTAGCTCATGCCTGGAAGCAGACCTGTGTGGACTGTCTAGGGAGAGTGAACCCCTGTGCGGTGAGAGAAAGCCTGTGTGGCTATATTTTGCTTGGACATTTAAAACCAGGGACTAGGACAGCACTAGGCTGATCCCAGTCGTTAGTTAGGAAACCTGTAAGTTTAGTCAGAGGTCAAGTTGACCAGGATTTATTTTGTTTATGTTTTTTTTGCCTTGCTGTGTTTTTGTCACTGTAAATAGAAAATAAACCGCACCTTTTTGATTTTGAAAACCACAACCTCCGTCTGCTGGGCCTGTTTTGGGTGGGGAGCCCATCCCGGGGGTCACACATACCCGCTGCCGAGCTAGCCCCCTCACAATATATATATATTGTTGCTGGACTGCAAAACAGGGTAATTTGAAATATGAATACAGTTAGAAAAACTGGCATTAAGGGAGTGTCTTTTGAACTATTATGACATCCCCTCAGCCTTTTCCTCAGGCCCTTTCATTGGTTATGTCATTTCTGTAACCACCCTCATTAGGAACCAGAAAGATCAATTTTGTAAGAATTAGGGATACAGTCCCATCTAACATTTGTCCTAATCCAATTTTTTTTTTATTCACTCTTCTTGGGTCCTGCCAGTCCCAATGCCTATGCCCTATCATACTATCCCCTTTGGGGCATTTCTTCTTTACAATGCCTAGGCCCTAGGTAGTCAGCATGCTGCCCTAAACACACCTAATAAATGTCACCCTTTTATAAACCCTGCGCATTGTGTAATCTGATCCTTTTATTAATAACTACTGACAGAATGTGCTTTTAGAAGTTGCATAAGGCAGTGGTCATCAAGGTTTGTAAGATAACTGAAATACATCACAGGTGATATGATTTGCTGCTCAGTGATCGCAGTATTCTAGTCTGCATCTCACCAAGGTAATACATAAAACCTGGCCTGTTAGTGGGCCCTGGGGACAGGGTTGATGACCCCTGGCATAAGGTGTATTTGTAAACAGTACTACTTTTCAAAAGAAAGAAGAGATGCTTTTATCTTACTTGAATTCTAAAGTGTCTTCTGACGCTTCACAACATCCCCAGCATGCCAAAAACATCCCCTTTTGCTAAATTTAGTCACAAATGCCCAACAATAGACCAAAGAGGGAAACAAAATAGGCAAAAAAACGATCACGGCTTGAAAATGTGAGGGCTTGGTGCTGCGTCTTCTAACCCAGCTGGCCTAGGGACTAATCTACAAGTGTGAATATTGTAAATACAGGATAGGGTTGCCACCTCATCCCTTTAAACCCGAACACATATGAATTTCACAGGTTCTGAGGCTAATTTAATGCAGATGAGACACCAAGTGAGTTTAATTACCACCTTAATCAGCCACAGAACCTGTGTAATTAATATGTGTTTGGTTTTAAAGGGATGAGGTGGCAACCCTAATACAGGACCACCTTTCACATGAAACCACTACTTTACTTAGTACATCTCTCCTTTGTTAAATTAAGGGATTTTGCCTGATATTTTAAACCTCAACTTCAGGTATAGATTTTATAGCATAGTTACAATGGTCCAGTTTGGAGTAATGTAAGTATGCATATTCTACACATGTGGGATCCCAGTGTAGGTGGCTCTAAGCTACCTACATGGCTATACTCTTGTCATTGAGGCCCTCCAGTAAATGAGTCATGTTGGAATTGAATTATGAACCAGTTCCAAGGCCTGGTACTCCATACAGACTCCTATGTCTGCCACACATGTGCACAATGGTAGTTTCTAGAGGCTCTTCAGTCTATCTTCAGTCTATCCTCTGATCCTCCTCCAACTCCCCACATTCCCAGAGCACACTCTCACACTGGGCCCTATAATGTATAATGGTTGCAGGTTAAGGATATCTAGATCTAACCAAATGCCACATACCCATGAGACAAGGAGACCCAAGCCAACTGGCACATAACACACTGAGGGGGAGTTACTCTTGCATCGCCAAGAGGGCGACCACTTTTAAACAGCACCAGCTCCTTGGCTGATCAGACTAGCACCTTATACATCATGGTATTTCCTAATTTTGTACTTTTCCCACCTTTTTTGTCAGCTGTGCATTGCGATTCCTTTATAGGCCAACTCTTGGCAAATAAAACAAAATTATACCTCGCAGAGGGCCTGTGCCTTCACTGCAAGGGTTAATTGCTCATTTATACCTGGGGGAAATAAAAAGAGATTTACCCACCTGTTCCTCCACTCCTACCCGGATCTAGACTAATCCTCACTAATCCTCACAGCGTCTGCATCCCACACAGTGTCTTTTCCCCCACACTCCACTGGTCTAGGGTCTTGATATCATCAAGACAAGACAGCACTGGACGTGAGGACGCTGAGGCACAGTCCACTGCCAGATCATGGGGGAGCACCACCTGCTTTGGGAGCGGGGGATCAGGTAAGTAAAATGGTTTCTCCTCTCCCCTAGACAAAACAAGCATTTATCCCTTGCAGTGTGGGCACAGCCCCACTGTAAGGGATACTTTTTTTATATTGCCCAGAGTTGGGCTTTCAAAACAACGTACTTGATTTCTATTGCATGTGTTGACAATGATAAGGCCTTGCAGTGGCTTTCCATAACTTTACTGTACATTTTGCTGTGCATCTTGAAACAGTTTACACACATTTACTTTCATAGTGTTAAGGTAATCATGTGATTGGCTGATGATGTCACAACCTCTGACTCATTCATTGCTAGATTACATCGCTTTCTCTGTTTGGCTGAGCGCCGATCAGGCAGACTGTGTGTTCCGGCCAGGTATGAGTCTCGGCTCAAACCTGGAACACAGTGCGGTATGCTGTAGGTAGCCTCAGCTACTTACAGTGTATACCGCACATCCAGCGGCCTCACATTTAAGTGAGGGATATTTAGCTTGTCCCAAACTAACTATGTAAAGTGTAACAAAAGCTGGAGTTCAGCTTTAATGACAGATACAAAAGATACAAAAATTTAAACTGAGTTTTAAAATTTGATTAAAGCCCAATGTAGCTTTCCGTTTAAACTAGATAAATACATTCCAGGTGCATTAAAACTAAAGGTGTTTAAAGACTTACAATTTGTTTTTGTACAAATCTGTCACAGTAGCAAAGCCTAAACCCAGCCAACATGCCGCAGAGAAGGAAGCAGTGATTATTTTGAAGGGGTCTGACAACACATGCCCATTTATGAGTCAGAACCAGAACTATTTAATCAGAAGGGAGCATGAGCTTTGTGGATTTCAGAGCTATAGGTCTGACTCAGCAGGGGGCATGGCAGACCTCTGCAGTGAAACCACTGCTTCCACACAGACAGGGCCATCTTTAAGGCAGGGCAAAAGGGGCAGCTGCCCTGGGCCCTGTCATTGTTGTGGGGCCCAAAGAAGCTGCCTCATACTTGCCAAATATTTTAGTTTAAATTCCCTTGTCCCTTGAAGTTTTAGTCCAGTGCTGTGTCCTGATATCTCAGTGTGAAGTTCTGTTACTAATGCTGCCCAGCTCTGCCCTATTGTTGTGTACAGATGACACACCTGCAGACTCTGTGTTTACATGTATATAACGGCATTGATATGCAAAATAGTGGTGGCATTCATATGTAAATAGAGACGGACCAGTAGCAGTCATATGTAAATAGAGGCAATATGCATATGTATATCATGCCCCCCATAGGAAATTTCCACCATCACCTATACTGAATGCTGCCCACTGGGGAGATAAAGGGGTATGTTTGAAAGTCCTGCAACTGTGGTCATTAAAGTGTTACTAAACCCAGTAATATGAAAATAGTTCATTTGCCTGCCCACAGCTTATAAATCTTCTATTTACATTAAAATATTGCTACTATATATCTTTTTGGCTGATCTGTATAACACAGTCAGTGATAAACTGCACAGTTTCTCCAGTGCTGAGGGTTCAGGTAGGAGATTTCCACTGCAGCCTGTATATTCACCCACATGTGTGATGTCAATATCATGTGACCTGGCTAGTTCAGCTCAGGGGCCCAAGAACATTTTTTGCCCAGGGTCCAATCAATATTAAAGACGGCCCTGCACACAGAGAACAAATGTCTCACTCTGCAGTTGCTCACAAGGGACAGGCCTTTCTATTCAGGGAATGGCTGCTTTAGAAAAAGAATAACTGTAAGACGTTGAACACTTTTTGTTTTGATGCACCTAGAATGTATTTAGCTGATTTAACCACTTGCTGCAGAATCACGTACATGTATGTGATTATGTTCAAGTGGTTATACCGGGCTTATGGCGTAATCTTGTCATTTTTATTTTCAGCTGGGGATGCTCTTTCATCTAAAAGTGATCCTAGTGGCCCACCCACACCACTCTGGGCTAAATAATATATTTTTTCTTTAAAGTGCCCCCCCCCCCCCCATGCTCGCACGCAGAAACAAATGCATACATCTATAAAAGTGTTCACACCACACATGTGAGGTACCGCCGCAAACGTTATAGCGAGAGCAATAATTCTAGCATTAGACCTCCTCTGTAATTATAAATTGTTAACTTGAAAAAAAAAATGCATCGCCTATGGAGATTTTTAAGTATCGTAGCTTGTCATCATTCCACGAGCGTGCGCACTTTTAAAGCGTGACATATTAGGTATCTATTTACTCGGCGTAACATCATTCTTTATATTTTACAGAAAAATGTAATATTATATTGTTTTTTTGTATTAAAATTCATTAAAAAAATTGTGTTTGAAAAACTGCTGCGCAAGTACTGTGTGACATAAAATATTGCAACAACCACCATTTTATTTTCTAGGGCCTCTGCTAAAAAAATATATAATGTTTGGGGGTTCTAAGTAATTTTCTAGCAAAAAAATGGTGATTTTTAATTGAAACAAAAAGTGTCAGAATAGGCCTGGACTTCAAATAGTTAAACTGACGTTTCAATTGGGCTTTAGAACATATATACAACCAAAGCTTTTTAGCTTTTTTAGGGGAAGGATTAGAAAAACTCTTAGGTCTTTACCGGGGCTCTGTAAGCGCTAATTCACACTATGGTTGGAGAGAGACGTTTTACTGCATGGTATGTCTGTCACCACAAGGACACACAGGAAACAATAATTTCCTTATTTCATATAATTTAATTATTTCATATGTCTTAGGACTGTGCTGCAGCATGCTTTGATAAAATGCAGACATGCTGCATTTTTTCGCAGGAATTACCATGAATGAAGTGTATGTTTTGTACACTTCACATAAAGTTTGTGCAAAAAAAAAAAAAAAAAGGAGCTGTGTAATGCCCTGAATGGCACACAACACTACCCCCTACTGCAGCCGGCAATGGACAGCTGCCAGAGCTCCGCATCTCTCTGCTGTGTAAATGGGAAAGTAAGGGAAAATCTGCTACAGAGACACAGACAGAAAAAACAATCTGACAGGGTTGAGTGAATCAGTGTGGGAGGAAATAGCAGGTAAGTATTAGATGTTGCGGGGGTTGGCTTTAAACTGAACTTGTTTCTTTGTCTTGCAAAGGGGAAAACCTAGTTTCACATTAAAACTGAAACATTTGAGTTCGGTAAAGACAGCTTTTAACACCTTTGCCTTGCTAATAAGGAATAATGATTAATAATATATAATAATTAATAAGGAAGATTACCTTATTATCAGTCCAGTACTTATTACCCTCCCAGCTTACAAAGCACAGAGAAAGCATGTGCAATGGACCAGATAGTGGAGCAGAGCAGCACACCTGTTAGGCCCCTTTCACACGTACGGACCGTATGTCCGCTTTTTCATCCATCCGTTTACAGATGAAAAAGGGACATACATTGGTCCCTATGAGATCGCGGGTGTCAGCGGATGTTTCACCCAATCTCATCCGTGTCCGCAATGCTCCGTTTTTCTGGATAGAAAAATTACTATTTTTCTATCCGTCTGCGGAGCGGATCGGATGAACACGGACAGACGGTCCGTGTTCATCCGATCCCCCCCATAGGGGAGAGCGGAGATCTGACAGGGCGGTCCCTGCACAGTGTGCAGGGACCGCCCTGTCATCCGCCGGCTCAACGGGAATCAACGGAGCGATCCCCGCTGAGCAAGCGGAGGTTAGCTGGGCGGATACTCACAGATCCGTCCCGTGTGAAAGGGGCCTTAGGCTTACTTTATTATCCTAGAGCAATGTAGCAATCTTTATATACCCTCCTTTGGTGCTGTGTTATACCTGTGTTATTCAGTGCAGAGATCTTAACTGTCTAGTTGCATAAGACAAACCAGTAACAGCAAGAGCTACTACCGATGTAACAGCTCCTGATCCCACAACTTCTCGTTAGTGGGACCATTGCTTACAAGAAGTGTGACGATACCCTGAAATGGCCATTGGTGGCAGAGGAACTGATTGTCTCTACTATTTTATATATTGAAAATCAGGTCAGAAATTTTAATGAAATAATGTAATCTAATTTGCTCAAGGTGCTAATGATGAATATTACAGAGAAAGCAAATAAATGCAAAAGGAGCAATACATTACATTTTCAGAATTAGATATAGTAGAGAAGGCGTAAAACTCCTTTCAGTTGACATTTTTTTCTCTCTGCGCCCTTTTAGGAAGTTGTCTCTTCGCTTTGTGTTTTAGAGGTGCTAAAGGAAGGGAGAGGATATGTCTACATGTAGTATCTCACAAAAGTGAGTACACAACTCACATTTTTGTAAATTTTTTATTATATCTTTTCATGTGACAACACTGAAGAAATGACACTTTGCTACAATGTAAAGCAGTGAGTGTACACTTGTATAACAGTGTAAATTTGCTGTCCCCTCAAAATAACTCAACACACAGCCATTAATGTCTAAACTGCTGGCAACTCAAGTGAGTACACCCCTAAGTGAAAATGTGCAAATTGGGCCCAATTAGCCATTTTCTCTCCCCGGTGTCATGTAACTCGTTAGTGTTACAAGGTCTCAGGTGAATGGGGAGCATGTGTGTTAAATTTGGTGTTATCGTCTCACTCTCTCATTCTGGTCACTGGAAGTTCAACATGGCACCTCATGGCAAAGAACTCTCTGAGGATCTGCAAAAATAAGAATTGTAGCTCTACATAAAGATGGCCTAGGCTACAAGAAGATTGCCAAGACCCTGAAACTGAGCTACAGCACAGTGGTCAAGACCATACAGCAGTTTAACAGGACAGGTTCCACTCAGAACAGGCCTCGCCATGGTCGACCAAAGAAGTTGAGTGCACGTGCTCAGCGTCATATCCAGAGGTTGTCTTTGGAAAATAGACGTACGAGTGCTGTCAGCATTGCTGCAGAGGTTGAAGGGGTTGGGGGTCAGCCTGTCAGTGCTCAGACCATACGCCGCACACTGCATCAAATCGGTCTGTATGGCTGTCGTCCCAGAAGGAAGCATCTTCTAAAGATGATGCACATGAAAGCCTCCAAACAGTTTGCTGAAGACAAGCAGACTAAGGACATGGGTTACTGGTACCATGTCCTGTGGTCTGATGAGACCAAGGTAAACGTATTTTGTTCTGATGGTGTCAATCGTGTGTGGCAGCAACCAGGTGAGGAGTACAAAGACAAGTGTGTCTTGCCTACAGTCAAGCATGGTGGTGGGAGTGTCATGGTTCAAGATGACCACTGCCTTTCTAAAGAAGCTGAGGGTAAAGGTGATGGACTGGCCAAGCATGTCTCCAGACCTAAACCCTATTGAGCATCTGTGGGGTATCCTCAAACAGAAGGTGGAGGAGTGCAAGGTCTCTAACATCCACCAGCATCGTGTCGTCGTCATGGAGGAGTGGAAGAGGACTCCAGTGACAGTCTGTGAAGCTCTGGTGAGCTCCATGCCCAAGAGGGTTAAGGCAGTGCTGGAAAATAATGATGACCACACAAAATATTGACACTTTGGACATTTTCACTTAGGGGTGTACTCACTTTTGTTGCCAGCAGTTTAGACATTAATGGCTGTGTGTTGAGTTATTTTGAGGGGACAGCACATTTACACTGTTATACAAGCTGTACACTCACTACTTTACATTGTAGCAAAGTGTAATTTCTTCAGTGTTGTTACATTAAAAGATATAATAAAATATTTACAAAAATGTGAGGGGTGTACTCACTTTTGTGAAGACTTTAGTAAGGGGAATTCGCCTCTTAGGCTGGCCATACACATGTAGCGCCCTGCTCCTGTTGGGTAGGCGCTATAGTTCAGCTCAGAAAGAATTATTTTAAATTGTTGGCTCTGTTTCAGTCTAGCTGGGCTGCGCGTTTTCCACCTGACAGTAGGTGTCACTGTCACCACGGGTCAGGGTTGGAAATGCAGCAGGCTAGGTGTATTGAGTATTCCTTTCTCAGAAGTGGCTCAGGGGGCGTGGTCAACCCGCTGTGCATTCTGGGAGGGGGTACTTAAGAGGCAGAGACCGCTCTATTGGGGTTCGTTGCCGGGGGTCGTTGCCGGATACTGACCTGAGGGCCCTCCTGGCCTCAGGGATGTGCGAGCCATTCTCGGCCTCGGGGCCTGCTGGCCCAATTCTCTGTCACTGAGAAGGAGTTGCTGGGGCCTACTAGTCCAGGGATGGTCCTACGTGGTCTTGCCTGCGGGAAGAAGCGGAACAATTGGGGACTCAATTGAAGGACGCATTCAGGCCAGTTTGCCTCACGGTGCTGCCGGACTGGCTGAAAGATTCTGGCTGTCATGGATATGCAGTAGTGTTTGTCTGTCAGCTTACCTTCCTTCCCATGTGTTCATCTTAGAGGCCTGAGCCCTTTCACCTGGCTTCCTTTATAATCTCCTCCCAGCCTGACTCCACCCCAGGCCCTATCACTGAACACTATATTAACCTGTGCACTGCAAGCCTGCTTTGCTGATCAACGTGTTTGTTAGGCATTGTGTGTTTGGGTTCCTGCCTGCCGTGTGCTACGTCTGTCTCTCTGTTACGTTATTGGCTTGTCCCCGACTATCCCTGTCTGCTCGTGACCCTTGAACTTCGGCTCGTTCTTTCGTTATCCTTGTCTGCTTGTGGCCCCTGACCTTCGGCTTGTTATTCGGTTCTCCCTTATCTTGTGCTGCTGCTTCCCCTCTTTTCCCCTTATCCTACGGGGCGTGAGCTAGGAAACTCCAGGGGCCGCGACCTGGTCCCAGCCTGCAGCTAACATCCTCACCACTAGAGGCCCTGGAGAAGACCAGCTGGGTCTTAGACTCCGCGCCCTGGGGAATCTTGGCTCTAGCTTCCGTTTGGATCCCGGTTGTGCTCCTCTGGTCCCGCTTTCCACAACCACCCAGTTTCCTATCCGCAGAAGCCAGCCATAGGGTTCACTACCTCGCGGTGCACTCCTGTCCCCCTACGGTGTGCATCTGTCACCTGGCCACAGGTGACCCTGACAGTTTGATCAGCCATGAACCCGGCTGACATCCCGCTACCCGCGGATGATCCATTGCAGGGCATAGTTTGCAGACTTGAAACCCAGGAATCGAATCAGACTCAGGTGATGCGATTCCTCCAGGATCTGGCTTCTCGCTTCGAGCAGCTTCAGGTCTCCTTGGGAACCCCGAATCCGCAACCTCAAATACAATCAGCGGCTGCACCTATTGCACCAGTCGCAGCCACACACTCGCTACAACTGCCAGCTCCGTCCCGTTTCTCTGGGGACTCCAAGGCTTGCAGGGGGTTCCTTAGCCAATGCACGATTCATTTTGAGCTCCAGCCCCAAAACTTCCTGTCTGATCGGGCTAAGGTAGCCTATATCATTTCCCTCCTCTCTGGTGAAGCTTTAGCCTGGGCAGCCCCTCTGTGGGAACTGAATGATCCAGTGGTTTCTAGCCTGTCTGGCTTCTTGAAACTTTTTCGGAATATCTTCGAAGAACCGGCTCGTGTCTCTTCAGCGGCCAGCACCCTTTTACGTCTCCGCCAAGAGTCTGCTTCTGTGGGACAGTATGCCCTTCATTTCCGCATACTGTCGGCTGAGTTGAGCTGGAACAATGAGGCCTTAGTCGCAACCTTTTTGCATGGCCTGTCTATTAGAGTGAAGGATGAATTAGCAGGAAGAACCATCCCCACTGATCTGGCCGGCGTTATCTCCTTGTGTAACCAGATCGATATTCGCTTTCAGGAGAGGACCTTAGAAAAGCAACGCCAGCACTCCTTGGTTCTTAGTCAGCCTGAGCTCCCCTCTCTTCGACCCGTAGAGCATCTCCTACCAGCTGAGGAACCCATGCAGCTGGGTCGGACCAGGCTATCCCCCGAGGAACGTGCTAGGCGCAGAACTCTTGGTCTGTGTCTTTACTGCGGGGGCAAAGGTCATTTTCGTGACACTTGCTCTCTTTGTCCAGAAAAACGTTCGGGTCCACTTCATCTGGAAAGTGGAGTATTGGACCCAGAAATATCACCTTCCCCTTCTCGTCTTCTGCTTTCTGTGTTCCTTCATGTTGGTGCTTCTTCTCATTCGGTCTCAGCATATCTGGATTCCGGAGCCGCTGGTAATTTCATGGACTGGGAAATCGCATCGTCCATGAGACTTACTCTTTTGCCCCTCACCACGCCATTGGTGGTCTTGGCGATTGATGGTACTGTTCTCCCAGGGGGACCTATCCGCTTCCAGACCCTCCCTGTTAAGATGTCGGTAGGGACACTCTACCAGGAGTGGATATCCTTCCTTATCTTACCCAAGGCCTCAACGCCTATAATTTTGGGTCTCCCATGGTTACAGCTCCATTCTCCTCATGTGGACTGGACTACTGGACAGATCCTGGCTTGGGGTCCCTCCTGTTCCTCGTCCTGCCTACCCAAGGTTGCCCCCTGTGAATCTGAGCCGGTCATTCATTCCAGGTTGCATAACCATTTACATTTCTCTGTCCCTAACCACCCTTGGACGCACAGCCAGGCTAGCTTGTCTACAAGTCCTGCAGTCGCTACGTCTTGCGATGCGATTCAGGTAGTCGCTACACCTGACTCAGCTATTCACTCTGCCTCTGTACTAGTTATGCCAGTCCAGCCCATGCCCAGTGAGCCTCCTACTTTTTCTTGTTTGGGACATTCTGCTTGTCCTTCAGCTATTCAGCTTGACTCCGGCGACATGTCACCTTCTAACCAACCTGACTTCAGGGTTCCACTGACATCTGCCCAGTCTGATGGTCCTGTGCAAGATGACCAGTTTCCCTTTAAGGGTCTAGGGGACCCTCCTCAGATTCCTGTTGATCCTCTCATGCCCTTGCTTATTCCTAGAGAGCCTTTGGTCCTCAATAGATCTTCTTGTCATCTCCCTACCTCGTTTTCGGTCTCTGAGGATAATCTTAAGTACGAGGTTAGACAAGTTCTGGATTCTCGGCTCTGCAGAGGCATTCTTCAGTACCTTGTGCATTGGAGAGGTTTTGGTCCTGAGGAAGCGTCTTGGATCGCTGCATCTGATGTCGCTGCACCTCATCTGTTGAGAAGGTTTCATCAGAGATTTCCCTTTAAGCCTGGGTCCAGGCGGGGGAGGGCCCATAAGAGGGAGGGTACTGTCATGGATATGCAGTAGTGTTTGTCTGTCAGCTTACCTTCCTTCCCATGTGTTCATCTTAGAGGCCTGAGCCCTTTCACCTGGCTTCCTTTATAATCTCCTCCCAGCCTGACTCCACCCCAGGCCCTATCACTGAACACTATATTAACCTGTGCACTGCAAGCCTGCTTTGCTGATCAACGTGTTTGTTAGGCATTGTGTGTTTGGGTTCCTGCCTGCCGTGTGCTACGTCTGTCTCTCTGTTACGTTATTGGCTTGTCCCCGACTATCCCTGTCTGCTCGTGACCCTTGAACTTCGGCTCGTTCTTTCGTTATCCTTGTCTGCTTGTGGCCCCTGACCTTCGGCTTGTTATTCGGTTCTCCCTTATCTTGTGCTGCTGCTTCCCCTCTTTTCCCCTTATCCTACGGGGCGTGAGCTAGGAAACTCCAGGGGCCGCGACCTGGTCCCAGCCTGCAGCTAACATCCTCACCACTAGAGGCCCTGGAGAAGACCAGCTGGGTCTTAGACTCCGCGCCCTGGGGAATCTTGGCTCTAGCTTCCGTTTGGATCCCGGTTGTGCTCCTCTGGTCCCGCTTTCCACAACCACCCAGTTTCCTATCCGCAGAAGCCAGCCATAGGGTTCACTACCTCGCGGTGCACTCCTGTCCCCCTACGGTGTGCATCTGTCACCTGGCCACAGGTGACCCTGACACTGGCACCGTGAGCTGTGTACTTTCTGAAGGAACTTTTTGCAAAGTGTCAGTGTGGTTACACGATCTTGTGGCGGAAGGTTGTGGAACGACGCGACAGCACTCATCAAGTCTGTGGCAGAGACTTTGAACGAGCTTCGCACCGGTTGCTAGGCCAGTGAGCGTAGGCCTATCTGGTGGTTGCTGAATCCAGCGTGGAACTGTTTGTCCTCTGGATCTGAGATTGTGCCCGTGAGCCGCAAAGTAAAGTACCTGAACCTCCCCTATCCCTCTGCCCCTCTGTTGGAACTGGTAAAATAAAGCTCTTGAAGAAAAGTAACCAAGTGTTGGTGTGAACATTCATAAACGCTCTTCAAGAGGGATCCCTGACACGAGTGCGGTGAACAGAAAAAGGTAACGGTAGGCCCAAAACTTTAAACCAGCAGCTCCTACGGGGGTAGTGCTACACACATATAGATTTCTTTCATTCAACCTGCATCTGATTGGATTTTTAAGTCTGCATCTGATTGGATGCAGGCACTGTTCAGCTGACATTTTTCTCTCCCGTCCCCTACGAAGCTTACCGGAGCCGTTGGCAATGGCGGAGGCGATCGGGCCCTTTCTTCTGCTTGGTATGGAGACGAGTGAGGGGAAGATGGCCCCCACCTGTCTCCATACCATCGCAGGGCGGAAGCGGCGTCAAAACGTCACTTCCGCCCATAGCTCTTAAAGGGCAATTTTTTTTCACCTTTTTTAATTGCATTTTAGTGTAAATATGAGGTCTTTTTGACCCCAGATCTCATATTTAAGAGGTCCTGTCATGCTTTTTTTTCTATTAGGAATGTTTACATTCCTTGTAATAGGAATAAAAGTGACACAATTTTTTCTTTAAAAGAAAAGTGTAAAAAAATAAAATAAAAGGTAAAATAAATAAAAAAACTTTTTTTTTTTTAAACACGCCCCGTCCCGCCAAGCTGTAGAAGCGAAAAAAAGTGTATTTTTATCCAAAAAAATTGCGCTTGTAAGACCGCTGCGCAAATACGGTGTGACAGAAAGAATTGCAACGACCGCCATTTTATTCTCTAGGGCGTTAGAAAAAAAAAGTATAATGTTTGGGGGTTCTAAGTAATTTTCTAGCAAGAAAAAATGTTTTTAACTTGTAAACAATAAATCTCAGAAAGAGGCTTGGTCCTTAAGTGGTTAAGATCTGTACTGAGTTTATTATACATGGGGGGGAGGTTGACCGAGTAGAGTTGCTCCACCCTCGGGGGGAGTTCAACTCCTAAATATCGAATGGTAGAGTCGCTCCACTCAAACTGGAAGGTTTATATATTTGTCAATATCCCTGGAACATCAGCAAACAAGATACCTCACACCCCATTCACACAGGGGCAACATGACTTCCAGTGCGACTTTGGGTGGAAACTTGGACACGACTTGAGTTTGAATCACAGCGCGACTCGGGGCGACTTCAGCGCGACTTGGGGCGACTTACAACACGACTGAAGTCGTCTCCAGGACAGGAGGCTTTCCAGTGGCCAATCAAACAAGAATCAGCTCTGTGGGAGGGAGGGGGAGGGAGGGGTTTGCCTGAGAAATGTATGTTCTCTTCCTGGAAAGTCGCTTCTGTTAAGACAGTGATCCGACTTCTGAGGCGACTTCCATTGAAATCAATGGGTACAAGTTGCCTACAAGTCGCCTACAAGTCGGATTGAAGTAGTACAGGAACCTTTTTTGAAGTCGGAGCGACTGCAGTAGTGTACATTAAGACGGCTCCATTCACTTACATTGATTTTCTCATGCAGCGCGACTTGAGGCAACTAGGGAAGACTTGAAATCGGATCCAAAGTCGCCCCTGTGTGAATGGGCTCTGACAGCATGTTTGATCCCCAGCGGCACAAACTCATTATAAAGGCAAGCATATAAATGCTCCTCATAGTGTAAAATATTATCTGGTACCTTTTATTGAACTTAAAATTGCACTCACATGCATAAAAAAACAATGCGCATTAAAAATTCACCAAAGTTGTCAAAACCGCAATTACTTCCGGTACGCAATGGCTTCAGCAGGAGGCTCCACCCCATGTGTTTCATCATACTAACCACAGGCATTCTCTGGCTGGACAAGGTAGAGAAGCGGGGCAGTTGCTTCACAATTTTCCCCTCGTCCAATAAGTGAACACCTTGCATTTAATGAGAAAACTGCAAGGCATTGTGTGAATGACACCTGTGCAGAGCAAGTAACCCTTGTATTCACTATACAGCATTGCATAACCTGGAAGATACCATGTTTCCCCAAAAATAAGCCCGGGTATTATATTAATTTTGGCAACAAAAGACACAGTAGGGCTTATTTTCTGGGTAGGTCTTAACATGTAATGTGATGTCTTCTCTCCCCCTCTCTCTCCTTGCCTGACAGGAATCCCCAGTGTGAACTCAGTTAAAATGCTTGTAAAATCCTATAATCCACTCTATTACAGTAGTATATAATGTATAATGTGTGTGTTTCTGTAATATAATTGTGCCAAATAACTTCTTTATAGTGCCACTCTGTGTTTCTGTGACCCGCCGGAGCTCTCTTCCCCACAATTATATTACAGAAACACACACATTGTACATTATATACTACTGTGATAGAGTGGATTATAGGATTTAACAAGCATTTTAAACTAGGGCTTATTTTCGGGCTAGGGCTTATATTGCAGCTCTCCTGTAAAATAGCGCTAGGTCTTATTTTCGGGGTAGGTCTTATTTTCGGGGAAACACGGTAGCATCGATCACTATAGTAGAACTACTACAATGATTTCCAGCTTCCACAGGTATCCCACGGGTAAGGAATATGCATACTTACATTACTCCAAGCTGGACCAATTTAAATATACTAAAAAACTTTGAATTTGAATTCAGCTTAAGTTCTTTTTGCTCACAGCAATGACATCTTACAAGTAGAGACACAAACAGACATATAAGACCCCCCTTACTTCCTATTCTGGTGAATGGTCACCAAGTATTTTTTTAATGACATATGCAAATTATACAAAAATTGAAACTGGATTTTGAAATTAGATTAACCACTTCAATACAGGGCATTTTCACCCCCTTCCTGCCCAGACCAATTTTTTGTTTTCAGCGCTGTCACACTTTGAATGACAATTGCGCGGTCATGCAACACTGTACCCAAATATTTTTTTTTTCCACAAATAGAGCTTTCGTTTGGTGGTATTTGATCGCCTCTGCGGTTCTTATTTTTTGCGCTATAAACAAAAGAAGAGCGACAATTTTGAAAAAAACAACGGACGACCAGAGAGTCCAGACAACAAAATTCACAGCCACGGCTGACGCGTTGCGAGGGCGCACCCTCTTCCTCAGAGCCAAAAAGTGATGGTGAGTCACCATCACTTTTTGGCTCTGAGGAAGAGGGTGCGCCCTCGCAACGCGTCAGCCGTGGCTGTGAATTTTGTTGTCTGGACTCTCTGGTCGTCCGGTTCCAGTAGGAGGCTATCTCCTTTTGATGGAAAGATTGTGTGTTCAATACTATACTTGCTTTGTGAGTATTTTTAATTCTTCCAACCTTTTAAATAAAACCTAGCCACTGGTAATGCACTAGGTCGGTGCGCCTTCTGTTTTCCTTTACTTTTCACTGTAATAATGTCACTGGTTCCAGAAAAATTGTTAGTTAGGTGTCCGATTTTACTAGTAAGAAAAAAAAGGCATAAAAAAATCCCATAGTTTGTAGAAGCGATAACTTTTGCACAAACCAATCAACATACGTTTATTTGGATTTTTTTTACCAAAAATATGTAGCAGAATACATATTGGCCTAACTTGATGAAGAAATTAGATTTAAATTTTTTTTTTATTGGATGTGTTTTATAGCAGAAAGTAAAAAATATTGTTTTTTCTTCAAAATTGTCGCTCTTTTTTTGTTTATAGTGCAAAAAATAAAAACCGCAGAGGCGATCAAATATCACCAAAAGAAAGCTCTATTTCTGGAAAAAAAGGGACATCCATTTTATTTGGGTATAGCGTCGCACGACCCTGCAATTGTCACTTATAGTAACGCAGTGCCGTATCGCAAAAATGTACCTGGTCATTAAGGGGGTAAAACCTTCCAGGGCTGAAGTGGTTAAACTAGCTAAATATATTTTAGATGCATCAAAATTAAAGGTGTTCAAAGACTTTTGTGGATTTGATTGTTTTGATTGAATCGCATATCCATTGAAGTGTGCAGGGCCACCATAAGAAATTTGTTTTTAAGGGGAAGAAAAGGTTTTCTATTACTTGTCAATATCTTTCCTATATTGTATGGCATTGGATGGGATAGCTGTAGTCTTGTAACATTATTTTTATTTCAATAAAGCTTATTTTCAGTGACTCTCTGTAATTTACTAGGTAACATGACAGTTATAATGTAATGTCATTTCTCATGGCAGATGATCAGAGAGCGCACAGAAAGTTTGAGATATCTTTTTACAGCATTCTGTCAGTACCTGTGCCAGCTCCACTGAGATAGCGGGAAGAACGACTATAGATTATATGCATAAAACATTCCAAAGAGTGTGCAGAAATGTCCCAAAGAGCCAATGATCAAGCCCCTTTTTTACACTTGCCCTAATTCAGATATTCCTCTGTCTTTGTCTGTCTCCTTCCCTCCCCCAAGTCTTTTTTTCCTCCAATTCTCAGAAGCCTCAGTTGACACCCTCAGATAATCTAAACACGTCCCATCCATACATACACAGCTCACTGCCGGGAGTGTCTGTTCTCTCCACGCTACCTTATGAAGTGTCTCTTGTAAACCTCTCGGGTTTTGCTCAGAACCGGGTCCCACTTAGAATTAGACTGAAACCTGAGAAAACAAACAGACGACAACTTTCGTATTAGTTTTGCGTTATATTTCAAGTGCTCAAGTCTATTTTGTAGTCTTGGAGCAAAAAATCGACTGTTTTCGCAGTCCTAAAGTTTAATCTTTCAGAAATCTAACATCAGATACATATTCGAAGGCAAGCAGCCTCAACGTCATATTGTTAATTAAAAGCTTTCAAGCATATTTACAGAATCTCTCGGCAGATATTCCATACTAGATTTATCTGATACTGCCTCAAGTAAACCAGACATTTTTGCTATGCTAATCTTGATTTAATAAAGGACTTTCCACTAAGAGTCTGTTTTGTTCATATTACAGAAGGAAGTAAATCTTTTCTTAACACTGTTTTTTTTTTTTTTTTTTTTTAACTGAGATGAAGAGGATAACATTTAAAAAAGTAAATGTTGTAAAAGTGCAGGAATTTTAGTCTGTCCCCAGTCAAATAGAATTTGAGTACACTGAACAATAAATTATGAAAGCCAGCAAAAGACAGTGCTCCATGTCTCATCTGACCCCTGTAAAAAGTAATTCCAAGGAACAATCTAGTGCACAACATTTGAGACGCCTGCTCGTGCACAAGTCGATTGCACTATTTAAGGACAAGATAGAGGGAAAGTAACCAGCCATTTGTAAAAGTAAAACAGTCTTTATTGTTCCCTCAAAATCAGACACCTAAAATATTTTTTTTCAGCAAAGCACATACAAACAGTCCACAGTTCGGGTATATTGCAAACAATATTATGGCTCACTACCAGTATACCAATTCCTCGCCTGGCTCAAGGTTCCTGTCTGCTTCAGAGTACAGGAAAAGCCACAGGAACTCAGCAAAGTTTCAGTTGCCAGTCAGTCCACACTTGCTCTACTCCATCTCACAGACAGGTGGTAACTCCTTCCTGCTCCCTTTCAAGCTTCCCTTGCAGATGGGTTAACCTCCCTGGCGGTATGATTCTTTCTGGAATTATGTACCAAAAGCGGTACAATTATTTTGCATGGAAATTTGGTGTTATGTATTGTAGGCCTGCAATTCTTAGAGCCCATTCACACAGGGGCAACACGACTTCCAGCGCGATTTTATGAGGCAACTCAGACACGATTTTATGAGGCAACTCAGCGCGACCTGGAGCTATTTACAAGGCAACTCCAAGTTGCCTGCAGGACAGGAGACATTCCAGTGGCCAATCAAACAAGAATCAGCTCTGTGGGAGGGAGGGGGGAGAGAGAGTTTTGCCTGATAAATGTATGTTATCTTCCTGGAGAGTCGCTCCTATTAAGACAGTGAGAGGCGACTCCCATTGAAATGAATGGTTACAGGTCGCCTAGGAGTCGGATTGAAGTAGTACAGGGACCTTTTTTGAAGTCGGAGCGACTGCAGTAGTGTGCATAAGGACGGCTCCATTAACTTACATTGATTTCTTCAGCCAGCGCGACCTGAGGCGACTAGGGGCGACCTGGGGCGATTTGGAGTCGGATCCAAAGACGCCCCTGTGTGAATGGGCTCTTAGTAATTACTTACTTAAATATGTCCAAACAAGAGTCTAGTAGACATCCCGGGTATGATAACGTTTGAAACACAAAATCATAAAGTATAATATAATAAATAACTATAAATAATTATAACAAATAATAATATAATAATAATAAAAATTATTCACTAATGTAATCAAATCAAAAATACTGAAATTTGCTCAGTTGCAGAATTGTCACTGTCATTAGATTTAGTCTTTGATGACGAATTTCCCCACAAATCGCTATCGCTCAATTCTGCGAGTGATTCTAATTTATTATCATTGTTTTCTAGCTGGTTTAAAACCACTTTTGACATAAAGGGACACTTTTTGGTTGCTATGGACAATCTCCAGTTTGCAGGCAGAAAGAACAGCTTTTATAATATGAAACTGCATGCAGGGCACTGGACAAACCACTAGGGACAAAGGGGATGTGTAATTTTTTTATATAGTACTGTAATCTGTAAGAGTACAGTATACTGTATGTGTACTGTGTTTTTACTTTATAAATTTGCCGCCAAACTCCGCCCCCGTGCGCCGCGCCACTCGGGAATGGAGTTTGGTGGCACTCGGTAGTCACCAGTGTGTGAATCCAGCGAGGAGACAGCTCGTACACACAGCGGGACACATCGCAGGATCCAGGGACAAGGTAAGTAACTTCCCCGGTATCCTGCAATGCGATCCCGAGTCTGGCTCGGGGTTACGGCTTTGGACATGAAAAATCCAGACTCGGGATTACCGCCAGGGAGGTTAAGCATTTTGGGACCAAAGTCCCTGTAATCAGGGCTTGGAGGCTCTTTCCTGCCCAAAGTGTTTTTGAGACTTTGAATTCTGGGTCCTACACTAGAAGATCCTCCACCAGCTGTCACAGCGGGGAAGAGGGAGGTGTCGGGGCCAGTGCATTCATAACATGTTACATATTACACCCTGGATTTGGGTGTAACATGTTATGAAAGGTGAACTTTTTCTTTAAAAAAGGAGGGTACCTGTTGTACCTGTTTGTACACATTTAGTAGCAGGATGCAATGAAGTTGATTTGCTAAAGGCAAATAGGCTGTTCACTTTGCAAGGAAAGATTCATTCTGCAATTTAATTTGCCCCACATCTTGGTGAATGAGATGAAGTTCTGCTGACTTTCATAATAAAATCACGTGCAAGCAAAAATACTGTTTATTTTTCTTGCACGTGATTGGGTATTCTTTGCAAGCAAAAGCTTCACCGCATTCTCTAATCTCTGAGGCAAATTCCCTTGCATAGTGCAACTTCCTTTGTAAAGTGAACAGCCTATTTGCCTGTAGTAAAATAACCCCAATGGCTCAGTAATACTTGGGTAGAAGCAGAACATCTCAGTAACACTAAAGGTGGTCCCCGGGTTACAAACAAGATAGGGTCTGTAGGTTTGTTCTTAAGTTGAATCTGTTTGTAAGTCGGAACAGGTAAATTTTTTAAAGTGTAGCTCCAGCCAGAAAAATTATTTTTAAGGTTTTTTGGATAGCATAGGGAAGGGTTAACACCCGTGTAATGTTTGTTTTGCTGTCTGTGCCCCCGTTCAGAAGATTTCACCTCACTTTCTGTCCCAATGACAACTGGATTTAGAAAATTTTGGGTTGTTTCGGAAACAAGCCTTGGTGATAAAGCATTGGTGGAGGAACCTTTTTTCCATAATAACTCTTAGGCCTCGTACACACGGCCGAGATTCTCGTTGAGAAAAACATGTCGTTTTTTTCGACGAGATTCTTGGACAAGAAACTTGTCCCGGCCGAGTGTACACACGCTCGTTTCAAAGAACCCGCGGTTCTTTGAAAGGAGTGTACGCGGTGACGTCATCGACTACGTCGAGCATGCGCTCGTCACATTCGATGCCGTCGCCGCCATCTTCGTACACCCTACGTATGCCTAGGAAGCTACCGCGCATGCGTCAAATTCATTTCGAACATGCGCGGGCTTCCGGGCGGACAGGTAAGTGTACACACACTCACTTTTCTCGTCGAGAAACACGCCGAGGAGAATCTCGACGAGAAAATAGAGAGCAGGTTCTCTATTTTCTCGTCGAGGTTTCTTGTCGGTTTTCTCGATGAGAAACACGCTAGCAGCGTACACACGACCGATTTACTCGGCAAGACCTCTCTGCCAGCAAGTTTCTTGCTGGTTCTTGCCGAGAAAATCGGTCGTGTGTACGAGGCCTTATGCCCCATACACACTGTCGGGATTTCCGACGGGAAAAAGTTATCGGGAATCCCGAAGTGAAAAAAGTGAACCAGCTCTCTATCTTTTGCCGGCCGTTCTTGGCCGTTTTCCTGTTGGAAAAAGTCTGATGGAGCATACACATGGTCGGTATTCCCAACCAAAAGCTCCCATCGGACTTTTTCAGACAGGAAAACCGATCGTGTGTACGGGGCATAGGTGTGCACAGCCTATTGCATTAGGGTGTGCACCCCAAAGTTTAAACACACACGCTGTCACAGGGAGGAGGCTCTGGTGATGGGAGACAGTTGATTGAGACCATATTACGTTACACCCTAAAAACGGGTGTAATGTGTTCCTAAGGTTGAAACTAGCCTTTAATATAATGGGGCATTTACACTGGCCGCAGGCACCCACAACCACCCACATGGGGTGATTAGGGTGTGGTACGGGGTATGCGGTACGCCTATGGTACGGGGCATAACAGGAGTAAATTTCCCTTCCTAGGGGTAGATTTTCTCTCACTTCCTGTTGTCTTCCTCCGTTTGTACGTAGGAGTCGCTTGTAAGTTAGATGTTTGTAACTAGGGGGTCGCCTGTACAGATAAGGAAACCTTTATATCGAATCTGTCCTGAATTGAGCCGGTTAGAGACGATTTGAACCATATATGGGGAAGCTGAATGTACCAAGATGATCGATCGATTAACTTGAATACAACCAGCCTGCCAGCTTTTGCATGTGATTATCACTAGCAGCTGGTATAGCAGCTAACAAAAATCACTGTCTCGGCAAGAGGGATTACCCTGTCATGGGGATGGGGATGAGGAAACCTGTGGTTGCAGGAAAGATATTTGCTCCATGTGTAGGCTGCTTTAGCCATACATGCTATCCTTCCATTTGTTTGGGTAATGAAGGTTTTAGTGTATTTTGAACTGCTAGAGAGAAAACCTTTTATGTGGCTTCTAGCTTATGTCTCTGTAACCAGTTTTTACCCCGTAGGGCCATTTAACCACTTGACCACTGGGCACTTAAACCCCCTTAATAACCAGACCAATTTTCAGCTTTCGGTGCTCTCACATTTTGAATGACAATTACTCAGTCATACAACACTGTACCCATATGAAATTTTTGTCCTTTTTTTCACACAAATAGAGCTTTCTTTTGGTGGTATTTAATCACTGTTGGGTTTTTTATTTTTTGCGCTATAAGAGAAAAAAGACTGAAAATTTTGTAAAAAAATTATTATTTTTTCGTTTCTGTTATAAAATTTTGCAAATTACTATTTTTTCTTCATAAATTTTGGCCAAAATTTATACTGCTACATATCTTTGGTAAAAATAAGTACAAATTGGTGTATATTATTTGGTCTTTGTGAAAGTTATAGAGTCCACAAGCTATGGTGCCAATATCTGAAAATTGATCACACCTGAAGTACTGACGGCCTATCTCAATTCTTGAGACCCTAACATGCCAGAAAAGTACAAATACCCCCCAAATGACCCCTTTTTGGAAAGAAGACATTCCAAGGTATTCAGAAAGAGGCATTGTGAGTTTTTTGAAGTTGTCATTTTTTCCCACAATTCTTTGCAAAATCAAGATTTTTTTTTTCTCTTTTTTTTTTTTCACAAAATTGTCATATTAGCAGGTTATTTCTCACACACAGCATATGCATTCCACAAATTACACCCCAAAACACATTCTGCTATTACTCCCGAGTATGGCGATACCACATGTGTGAGACTTTTACACAGCGTGGCCACATACAGAGGCCCAACATGCAGGGAGCACCTTCAGGCGTTCTGGAGCACCAAGGCCAATTCTGACATTTCTCTCCTACATGTAAAAATCATCATTTATTTGCTAGAAAATTACATAGAACCCCAAAACATTATATATGTTTTTTTAGCAAAGACCTTAGAGAATATAATGGTGGTTGTTGCAACTTTTTATCTCGCACGATATTTGCGCAGCAATTTTTTTAACGCGTTTTTTACGGAAAAAAAAATGTTTTGTGCTTAAAAAAAAAAAAAAACAGTAAAGTTAGCCCAATGTTTTTGCATAATGTGAAAGATGAAGTTACGCCGAGTAAATAGATACCTAACATGTCGCCCTTAAAAATTGCACACACTCGTGGAATGGCGCCAAACTTCGCTACTTAAAAAATCCCCATAGGCGACGCTTTAAATATTTTTACTGGTTACATGTTTTGAGTTACAGAGGAGGTCTAGGGCCAAAATGATTGCTCTCGCTCTAACGTTCGCAGAGATACCTCACATGTGTGGTTTGAAAACCGTTTTCATATGTGGGCGGGACTTACGTATGCGTTCGCTTCTGTATGCAAGCTCACGGGGACAGGGGCGCTTTAAAAAAAAAAAAAAAATTTATTCTTCATTTTACTTTATTTATTTTAGTTTGACATGTTTTTCCGCCCTAAACATTTTTTGATCACTTTTATACCTATTACAAGGAACGTAAACATCCCTTGTAATAGGAATATGGCATGACAGGTCCTCTTTACAGTGAGATATGGGGGGGGGGGGGTGTCAATAAGACCCCACATCTCACCTCTAGGCTGGGAAGCCTGAAAAAAATACAAAAAAAAAAAACAACAATCCTGGCTTTGATCGTAGCGGTGAGTCGGTAGAAGCACCGGAGGGCGGCGGGGGGTGGGGACATCCCCTCTCGCCTCCCGTAAGAATGATCAAGCGGCGGAACAGCCGCTATGATTGTTCTTATGGTGTAGGGAATCGCCGGCTGAAAAAGCCGATATCTGAATGATGCCTGTAGCTGCAGGCATCATTCAGATATCCCCGCACAAAGTCAAGGACGTCATATGACGGCCGGAGGGCGGGAAGTGGTTATTGCAGAGTATTGCCGGGCATTGCGGAGTATTGCCGGGCATTGCGGAGTATTGCCGGGCATTGCGGAGTATTGCCGGGCATTGCGGAGTATTGCCGGGCATTGCGGAGTATTGCAGGGCATTGCGGAGTATTGCGGTGTATGGCAGGGTATTGCGGTGTATGGCAGGGTATTGCACGGGTATTGCACAGGGTATTGTGGAGGGTATTGCACAGGGTATTGTGGAGGGTATTGCAGAGTATTGTGGAGGGTATTGCAGAGTATTGTGGAGGGTATTGCAGAGTATTGTGCAGGGTATTGCAGAGTATTGTGCAGGGTATTGCAGAGTATTGTGCAGGGTATTGCAGAGTATTTTGCAGAGTATTGCGCAGGGTATTGCAGAGTATTTTGCAGGGTATTGCAGAGTATTTTGCAGGGTATTGCAGAGTATTGTGCAGGGTATTGCAGAGTATTGTGCAGGGTATTGCAGAGTATTGCACCAGGGTATTGCAGAGTATTGCACCAGGGTATTGCAGAGTATTGCACCAGGGTATTGCAGAGTATTGCACCAGGGTATTGCAGAGTATTGCACCAGGGTATTGCAGAGTATTTCGCAGGGTATTGCAGAGTATTTCGCAGGGTATTGCAGAGTATTTCGCAGGGTATTGCAGAGTATTGCACCAGGGTATTGCAGAGTATTGCACCAGGGTATTGCAGAGTATTGCACCAGGGTATTGCAGAGTATTGCACCAGGGTATTTTGCAGAGTATTGGCAGGGTGTATTGCAGAGTATTGGCAGGGTATAGCACAGGGATGGCTGAGCAGGGATGGATGGATGGATGGATCTGTGACTGCAATTGTCACAGATCCAGCCCACAGTGCTGCTGCTGCCATCCGCTCCCTCCCCCTCCCCTCTCACACTGTACCGATCGGTACAGAGAGGGGAGGGAGGAACCGGCGTCATCAAATGACGCCGGTCTGTTTACAAGTGATTGCTCCGTCATTTGACGGAGCGATCACGTGGTAAACGGCCGCTATCAGCGGCGATTTACCGCGATTCGTGATCCGCCGGGTCCTCTGGACCCGGCGGTCACGGAGTTTCCCGTGTGCGCGCCCCAGGGGGCGCGCGGGAGCGCGATTCTGGGAGGACGTTATATAACGTCCTCCCAGAGTTAAGCAACCACCCTGCCGCCGTTATTTGTCGGCAGGTGGTTGTTAAGTGGTTAATACAATGCTGTCATAAGGATATTACAAGAGTTTGAAGGTGTACTTGGCTCTTCCAGTAAAAGGATTTTGAAAATAGCATGTAAAAGTCATTGTCTGGTACTATATTTCTTGATTCAGCTAGCCTGTTACCATAAAAGTCCTAAGAGATTAGGATAACAGTTTCATTTGGCAAGCTAAAATGTTGTGAAGCATCTTGAACATCACTTTTTGTGACTCCTGATCTCACACAACATAACTTCCTTACAGCTTCTATAACGACATCCTTATGTATATTACCTAAATATATAAAAACACTATACTGTACATTCCCATTTCTACATGCTGAAAAAAGGATATCTCTATGCCTTCTCCTCTGTAACCTTAGGTTTACTAAACTGACTGATTTGCTTTAAAAAAACTGGGCCATATTTCATTTTCACAATTCAGAAAAAGCTTCATAATAGAAGAAATCAATACAAATAATACCAGCCCTATTATGCCTACAACATAAAATACTGTATATATAGATATATATCTATACATACTGTATATACACTGTATATATGTGTGTTTTTTTTTCCCAGATGACATCTGGCGCCCCACCAGAACTATTACGATCCACAGTGTAACACTTTTCCAAGCTGAAATAAAACATATGTTACTTATGCTATGTATACTGTCTTTAAAAGGTGCAGTTATCCTGTCAAATGTTGATTTTATTCATTAGAAGGGATGGTAAAACAGCCGTTTTGCTATTTTATAGTAATACAGCAATGTACATGTTTGGACAGCTTTCCATATGCTATAAAAAGTAGGTGCCATAGGAAAACTGCTGTCTGTCACATAGTTTTGTTACTATTCATATCAAGTCTAAAACCCTTTCCCGCTTTAAGTTTTGGCTGGAGCTAGGCCCTAATATACTGAAATCCCCAATGCCATAGCCATTGTTATATACTTGTTGAGAACCCAGATGTACCAGTAAATGACTGACAGCACTGCTTTACCCAACAACAACAGGCAAAATTACAAACATGGAAGGACACTGATGTAAAATTTCCTCAGAGAAATCACCTTTGGATAACTGATTGACATAAGAGGGTGGCAGGTCGGTAAATTCATAATATACCTGTACACATGAATTATCAGTTTTGTGTGGCTTTAGCCACTAAAGCACCTAAAATGGCCCCAAAAAAATCTAAAACAGATAACCTTATTTACCTTTCTGAGGCATTTCTGGACACTGGGTGTTTACCCAGCTTCTTTGAATGTCTTTTTCCCTGGTAGGAGAAAAGTAACTTAAAAAAACGCGCCTAAAGCCGCAATTTGCAAACATGTTTAGGCAAGTTTAGTCGTGTCAAGCGTTTGGGCGTTCATTCATTCCATTGCCCAGAATATTGCTTTTTTCTGGCCATTGAAATTAATGAATGATCAAGCACTAAATCTCCCTAGTGTTTAGGTGCATTTGGGAGCATCAAGCATTTTTTTAGCTCGAACGCTCCTCTCCTGAAAGGGCAAGTGTTTATTTATTTTTTTCAGCCTCTAAATGCTCAATTTCGTGCATGGCCGCATAGGCTAGCATAGAGGGGTGTTTAGAGGCTGAAAAAAAAGTTAAACACCCTTTAAAGTGGTTGTAAACCCAACCACACAACTTGCACCTACAGGTAAGCCTAGATTAAGGCTTACCTGTACTGTAGGTGCAAGAAATATCTCCTTAACCTACACGATTAAGGAGACATTTGCTGTAAAACACAGCACCGATGACGTCATACGCAGTAGCGGGCCGGCATCATTGCCGGTTTTCTGAATGGGTTCTTGCCGACCCGAGCGCGCATGCGTGTGACGTCATCACCGCTCCGGCCAATCACAGCGCCGGAGCGGCGATAACAGGAAGTCACTCCGGGACAACATGTCGGCGCCAGAGGGTACTGGCTGATTATGCTTTTGTCTTGCAGGGTTTGTCTTTTTCCTGTTTTTGTTTGAAGGGTTTACTTCCTCTTTAAAGAGGCGTTTTTTACGTTAAGTGTACATGAGGCCTGAGAGTCCAATATGCACATTGCTCTCACTTAAAGCCGACCTTCAATCATTTTTTCATCTTTTCATCTATTAAATCTTCTGCCCTTGTTGTTTTAACTTTGGATAGTAAAACATTTTTTTTTCTGCCAGTAAATACCTTATACAGCCCATTTCCTATTTCTTGTCTGAAAGAAAGCCTAGTCTTATGACATCATGCACAGCTCTCTCTCTTATGCCGCGTACACATGACCGTTTTTAATGTCATTGAAAAAAACAATGTTTTTCTCAATGTGATTCTTCACAAGCCTGCCTTGCCTACACACTATCGTTGAAAAAAATGCTTGAGTAAAGCGTGGTGACGTACAACACGTACGACGGCACTATAAAGGGGAAGTTCCATTCGGATGGCGCCACCCTTCATGTTAGTAAAGTTTGGTGAGAGACGATTCGCACTTTTCAGCCTCGTGCTTTTCAGTCCGTTACAGCGTGACGAATGTGCTATCTCCATTACAAACGCTAGTTTTACCAGAACGAGCGCTCCCATCTCATACTTGATTCTGAGCATGCGCATTTTTTTTCACGTCATTAAAGCCTACACACGGCCGTTTTTCATGACGAGAAAAACGACGAGGTGAAAAACGACAAGAAAAATTAGAGCATGTTCCAATTTTTTCATGGCCATTTTTCACGTTGTGAAAAATGCTCTGAAGCCCACACACGATCATTTTTAATGACCATTTTAAAAAATTGCATTTTTCTCGTCATTAAAAACGGTTGTGTGTACGCGGCATTCCTCTCGTGAGAGTTTGCCAGGAAGGGAGAGGGGGTGAGTCATAAGAGGGCCAATTAGAGCTGCAGGGCTGCAGAGCTGGAGGTATGCCTCTGTGTAAATCCAGGAAGTGAACAGGCAGCAGCTTCAACTGCCCACAGTTAAAATGGTTGCAGCCAGACTCAGTGGAGGGAAAGTTCTGCAGCATATTTGGCAAGTACAGAATCACAGTATACAGTATATAAAATAATATTCAAAGTGGTTGGAGGGAGGCTTCAGAATGACGAAGATGTTTTTATTACAAATTATGTGAGCAGACTGCAGTTCCTCTTTAACACACCATCTTATTTTAAAAATTACAACTTTACTCATCAACAGGAAGATGCAGAACAAGTAGCAACCTTACTAGAAAGTGCAAAAATTTGGATATTAGGGAACCGCATCATTCTGAACGCCTCGTGCACATGTGAAGCTCTAAAAATGTAAATACAAGCATGTAAAGATGTCTCCTTTTGCTTCTGCGATCAGTTTAGGTACTTGTAATAATAATGTGTAAAGTTAAAGTGTATGTAAACCCTAACAATGAGCTTCTTAACCCCTCATGCCCAAGGGTAAAACAAATCTTAATGCCTATGCCCAATTTTGCAACTTTGACATGAGTTAGTAAAACTGTACATATCATCACAACTATTTTGTGCATCCAGGTGGATTATACTTTTTTTTTTTTTCAGGACTAATTGGGTTTCAATTTGGTGGTAAATGGTACCTCAGGACACTTCTCCTGCACATCACTTTCCTGTCACAAATTAGTACTCCTGTCCCGTCATCTTCATCCATCCTCCTGAGACATTAGCATTACTATGAGTGGGAGGTGTTAAACCGGGCTGGTCACTGGTTTTTATTTGCCAGTGTCCAATATTCTTGTTGGCAGCAGTATAACCCAAATGTTTCTGAATCCCTCAAAAATTGAGAATGAACTAATATTTTTATTTTGCCTTGATTCAAAGCTCAAAAAAGGGAATAGTATCACTAGATAACTGTTAAGTAATATATATTAGGTACTCTATATAGGACTGTGTAAAGCGATTTGAAGATTTAGAAACTGGTATGGATAATTTCTGAAAATGTGTATATCTATATGTAAATAGAACGCTGCGAGAAGCAGGATTTTATAAATCATTAGATATTGGTTTATATAGCTGACAGCAATAGAAGGTTGTTGAGGGATTTTCAGATCTCTATTTACCATAAGTGGTACTTGTCTGGGGCAGCACCCAGCCCTTAAAGTGTCCCTAAACCTAAACCATAAAAAATATCCATAAATGCTGTATTACATGCTGTTCATACTCACTCAGTCACTATGAGATTTGCTTTCTGTATTATGCAAAACACCTGGTTGATCCTGCTGTTATCTGTCGCCACCATATGTTTATGTCCCCAATTTAGATAAGGATTTTGTAGCTGTGGTGGCAACTCTGCACATGCTTGGTTTTCAGTGAGTTTCAATGCTGAGCATTTCCTCCATATCACATCTGAGCAGCTCATGTGACTATAGAGTCACACGTGTAGGCATAAACACAGTGGCAATAGCAGTCATAAATGACATTCCACTCCCTCATATCTCCTCTATGGCCACTAACCAACTAAAAACAATGGGGGGCGGGATATTACATGTAGATTAATGGAGGCTTCAACTCCCTTTTATTCTAAGACACAGCCTGTGACTGGCAGAAATCCGCTCACACCATGTTATATTCACAAACTACCGGTAATAAAGATTTAATTTTAAATATGTATTTATATGCCATGTAAAACAGTTAATCACTATTATTTATTTATTTTTACTTTGTATTGCAAAGGCTGTTTTTTTATTTTGAGCATATTTTGCTCCTTTTGCTTATGTTTCCCTGCAGACAGGCTGGGGAAGAGCGGGGTCATGTGACAGCTGTATGTCAATAAGATGAAAGGTACTTAAATGTTTTTTGTTTTTTCTTATTAAAATAATTACGGTGCCATCATCCACATACAGAAATAGAAGGGACAATGCAAATTAAACAGTGTATGTTTAGTATCACTTGAAATGTAGACTCTGATAACTGCTTTCTTCCTCTTTTCTAGTCACCTCTGGACATTTGTGGCAAATTTCAATGAAGAAACTGTAAGGGTAAAGAGGGTGAAGTAGACATTTAGAGGTGTCAGAAGAGTCACTACATCAAGAAACATGAAACCTTCTCTCTTTTTCCTATTTTTTTGGTCTGTACGGTGGAAAAGCAGGCTTAATTAAGCAAAACACATCCTGGTTCCAATTTGTTTTTTATTAGAATAATTGCACTTGTTTTTACTAAAACAATTACATGACACAAATGCGCAGCCTGTACAAAAGGGTATCACCATTCAAGGGTGGCTAAGGCAGCATGATGTCTAAATTTGTCCCTGGAGACACATTTTCTAATACTTGTATTAGACACTAAAGCAGCATGCCAAAAACTACCAGTCTTTGAATTTTCAGCATCAAAAATCAAGTGAAGCTCTATTAGGTATAGTTATGCATCTATACTATAAACTCTTGCTTGGATTTATTTTAACCTCAAACAAACCATGGCACATGAAATATGACCTTAGTTATAGACCCGTATCCACATCCCACACTAGACACATCCACAAAAAATCTAATATACATAAACTTTTAAGGATATTATGAAGCCCAAGTCTTTAATGATCTACAGTCGTGCTCAAAAGTTTGCATACCCTGGCAGAAATTGTGACATTTTGGCATTCATATTGAAAATATGACTGATCATGCCAAAAAACTGTCTTTTATTTAATGATAGCAATCACGTACAGCCAATTATTATCATATAGTTTTTGGATCCTTTTTAAATCATAATGATAACAGAAATCCCCCAAATGGTCCTGATAAAAAGTTTACATACCCTGGAATGTTTGGCCTTGGTACAGACACAGAAGGTGACACACACACGTTAAAATGGCAATTAAAGGTTAATTTCCCACATTTGTGGCTTTTTAAATCACAATTAGTGTCTGTGTATAAATAGTCAATGAGTTTGTTAGCTCTCACATGGATGCACTAAGCAGGCTAGACACTGAGCCATGAGGAGGTAGAAAAGAACAGCCAAAAGACCTGCGTAACAAGGTAATGAAACTTTACAAAGATGGAAAAGGATATAAAAAGATATCCAAAGCCTTGAATATGCCAGTCAGTACTGTTTAATCGCTTATAAAGAAGTGGAAAATTATGGGCTCTTTTGATACCAAGCCAAGGTCAGGTAGACCAAGAAAGATTGCAGCCACAACTGGCGGAAGAATTGCTCAGGATACAAAGAAAACTCCACAGATAACCATAGAAGAACTACAGGCTGTTCTCCAAAAAGACGGTGTGGTTGTTTTTAAGGAGCACAATTCAACGATACTTGAACAAAAAAGAGCTGCTTGGTTGAGCTGCCAGAAGGAAGCCTTTACTGTGCCAATGCCACAAAAAAGCCAATGAGGCATGTCAAGTAGTGATGAGCCGAACACCCCCGGGTTCGGTTCGCAGCAGAACCCGCGAACGGACCGAAAGTTCGCACGAACATTAGAACCCTATTAAATACAATGGATGCGAACGTTCGGATTCTAAAGTGCTAATTATAACGACTATTATCCATGTTATTGTCCGAAACAGAGTTTGGGAACCCGGCTTCTGCACCAGGGGACATGTATCAATGCAAAAAGAAGTTTTAAAAACGGACGTTTTCCGGGAGCAGTCATTTTAATGATGCATAAAGTGAAAAAAAAAAAGTCAAATATTCCTTTAAATATTGTACCTGGGGGGTGTCTAAAGTATGCCTGTGAAGTGCCACATGTTTCCCGTGTTTAGAACTGTCCCTGCACAAAATAACATTTCTAAAGGGAAAAAAGTCATTTAAAACTGCTTGCGGCTTTAATGCAATGTGTGGTCCCGGTAATATGGATGAAAATCTTTAGGAAAAATGGCATAGCTACCCCATCAACCCCCCCCCCCTACCCCAGCCCATTACCAGCCCCTTTGGGTCTTGTATGGATATTAAGGGGAACCCCGCACACAAAATAAAAAAGGACCTATATACTCTGAACAGCCGTATACAGGCGGTGCATACAAGACAGGGACTGTAGGTTTGTTCTTATGTAGAATCTGTTTATAATTTTGAACAGCTGCATTGTTTAAGTGGAGCTCCATGGCAAATTCCTTTTTTTTTGTTTTTTGTAAAACATAGGGAACGGTTATCACCCCTGTCACATTTTTTTTGCTGTCTGTGCCCCTGTTCAGAACATTTCACCTCACTTTGCGTCCCAATGACAACTGTTTTTGAAATGTGGTGTTTTTATTGAAACAAGGATTGGTGATAAAGCATCAGTAGAGAGGAGACAGCTTTCTCCCATATTAATTCTTACAGGAGAGAATTTTCCTTCCAAGGGGTAGATTTCCTCTCACTTCCTGTTGTCTTCTTCCGTTTGCAAGTAGTAGTCGTTTGTAAGTTGGATGTTTGAAAGTAGGGACCTGCCGTATATACTCTGCAGAAATTGGCCCCTTAGGTGTTGGTGTTGGCACAACACTGTAAGCACTCACAGTTACTCTTGGTGGGTGCTGGAACGCCCTGCTGTCAACTATTATATCAGGAATTGTAATAACATATAATTGTTGAACAGTGGTAGTAAAAATTGGGCCTTTGATAGTGGTGCTGGTGCCACAACACTGTAAGGCCTGACAGTTACTCTTGGTGGGCGCAGCAATGGGCCCTGCTGTGAATTATTAGATCAATAATTATAATTGCATGCCCCTGTTGAACAATTGGGCCTTAGGCACTGGTGGCACAACACTGCAACCCCTCACATATACTGTACTTGGAGCACAGCAATGAGCCCTGTTGCAAAGTATTGCATCAAAAATTGTAATTACACGCCCCTGTTAAACAGGGGCTGAAAAATTGGGCCTTAGCCACTGGTGGCGGCACCCATAAACCAAAATGATCTTCCAAGCTATCATCATTAATCGGATCATTGAGGAGGAGGAGGAGGATAGCCAGTCAACATAACAGCACAGGCACTCAGCATCAGCATCAGTCTTGAAGGGATGTGACATTTTAAAATCAATTAGTCTGTTATATCAGCATCAGGTGTGTGGTAGCTGGTGGTGATCCAAGACTGGTTCATCTTGATGAAAGTCAGTCGATCAACCGAGTCGGTGGACAGGCGCACCCTGTGATCCGTGACAAATCCTCCAGCAGCACTGAATGTGCGTTCTGAAAGAACGCTGGATGCAGGACAGGCCAGTAGCTCAATTGCATACTGTGCAAGCTCTGGCCAGTGATCCATCCTCAAGACCCAGTAAGCCAGAGGATTTTCGGTGGGGAAGGTGTCCAAGTCTGACCTTGCCCCTAGGTATTCCTGCACCATGTATATCAGATGCTGGCGATGGTTGCTGGAACCGATCATACTTTGGGGCTGCGGACTAAAGAATTGTCTGAACCCATCGGTCAGACGGCCACCTTCCCCACCGCTCCTTCTTTGACTGCCCGAAGCCTCAGCAAGTCGTTGTCCAGGACCAGGAGTTTGTAACCTCCCAGTCTCTGGGAACGCGTTGCACAGACCTTTCTGCAAGGCCTCCCGGAGTTGTCTCATCCTCTGCTCCCTCTGCGACGGTAACATAAGGTCCGCAACCTTACCCTTGTACCGTGGATCAAGGAGAGTGGCCAGCCAGTAATGGTCCCTCTCCTTGATCCGAAGAATACGAGGATCCTTCCGCAGACTTTGCAGGATCAGGGAGGCCATGCAGCGTAGGTTAGATGAGGCATTCAGTCCGGAGTCCTCTGGGTCACTAAGGACGACATGATCCGCAGCCACCTCCTCCCAGCCACGTACAAGTCCACTGGTTTCTTGGGACTGTAAATCATCCCTAAAAGACTGCTGCTGATGATGCTGAGTGCCAGCCTCCACCTCCATGCTGACACAATCCTCCTCCTCCTCCTCCTCCTCCTCCTCTTCCTGTGCGATGGGTGGGACAGAAGGAACACTGTCTGGGTAAAGGGGGCCTTGAGAGGCAAGGAAGTCCTCCTCTTCCTGCCTCTGTTCTGCCTCAAGTGCCCTGTCCATTATTCCACGCAGCGTGTGCTCCAACAGGTGGACAAGAGGTACAGTGTCACTGATGCATGCACTGTCACTGCTCACCATCCTCGTGGCCTCCTCAAATGGTGCCAGGACAGTGCATGCATCCCTGATCATGCCCCACTGGCGTGGTGAAAAAAACCTGAGCTCCCCTGACCCTGTCCTGGTGCCGTAGTCGCACAGGTACTCATTGATGGCCCTCTGCTGCGTGTGCAGCCGCTGCAGCATGGCCAACGTTGAGTTCCACCTGGTGGGCATGTCACATATAAGGCGGTTCTTGGGCAGGTTCAACTCCTTTTGAAGCTCAGCCAGGCGAGCACTGGCATTATAAGATCTGCGGAAATGCACACAGACTTTCCTGGCCTGCCTCAGGACATCCTGTAAGCCCGGGTACCTGCCCAAGAACCGCTGCACCACCAGGTTAAGGACGTGAGCCATACAGGGCACATGGGTCAGTTGTCCCTGTCGGAGGGCGGAGAGGAGGTTGGTGCCATTGTCGCAAACCACCATTCCTGGCTTAAGCTGGCATGGCGTCAACCACCTCTCGGCCTGCCCCTGCAGAGCAGACAGGACCTCTGCCCCAGTGTGGCTCCTGTCCCCCAAACACACCAGCGCAAGCACGGCATGGCATCTTTTTGCCTGCGTACTTGCGTAGCCCCTTGAACGCCTACGGAGCACCGCTGGTTCCGAGGACAAACCACAGGAAGAGGCCATGGAGGAAGAAGAAGAGGAGGGGGTGGAGGAGAGAGGTGTGTCACAACCAGTAGTAGCATTTTGGAGGCGTGGCGGTGGAACAACCTCCAACACTACTGCACCTTGTCCTGCATCCTTCCCAGCTGCCAAAAGAGTGACCCAATGGGCCGTGAAAGAAAGGTAACGTCCCTGTCCATGCCTGCTGGACCATGAGTCAGCGGTAATATGCACCTTACCGCTGACCGCCCTGTCCAGCGAGGCCAAGACATTGCCTTCCACATGCCTGTAGAGAGCCGGAATAGCCTTCCGTGCGAAAAAGTGGCGTTTGGGAACCTGCCACTGAGGAACCGCACATTGCACAAACTCACGGAAGGGGGCCGAGTCTACCAACTGAAAAGGCAGCAGTTGAAGCGCTAGCAATTTAGCCAAGCTAGCATTCAACCGCTGGGCATGTGGATGGCTGGGAGTGAACTTCTTTCGACGGTCCAGCAGCTGGGGCAGGGAAATTTGCCTGCTAGAATCGGACGTTGGTGTACTGCTAGCAGAGTGCCCGCAAGTACTTGCCTGTGACACACCTAATTCTACACCTTCATTCCTCTCAGAGCAGGTTTCAGAGAGGAGTGAAGGTATAGTGGGGTTGGAGATCCCAGCTGATGCGGTGCAAGAAGAGGTCAGCTTTGTTCTTTGGTGTGGGTCTTTAAGGTAGGCTTGCCAACGAGCTGCATGGCAGGTCAACATATGTCTGATCAAGCATGTGGTGCCCAAGCGGCTGATGTTTTGGCCACGCGATATACGCTTGAGACATATGTTGCAAACAGCAGCTGTGCGATCTGATGCACTCGCCTCAAAAAAGGCCCACACCAAAGGACTTTTTGCATGACGGGCAGAGGCAGCGCCCTGCACAGGCGGAGCTCTGCGGTGTGATTCCGTCGGTGTGCTGCCCATACGCTGGCCACTCAAGGGCATCCTGCCTCGTTGGAGATGTGCCTCCTCCTCATCCTCCTCCTCCTCCTCTCTCCTATTAGGCACCCACGTGGAGTCAGTGACCTCATCATCCCCTCCCTCCTCATCACTGGAGCCAATCTGGCAATATGCTGCAGCTGCTGGAGCATGACTGCCAGATTGGTGTCCTTCTTGAGCATCCCCTCTCTCTGCTCTCACGCTGCTGCCTTCCTCTAGCTGGGTATCATCATCAGATCCTTCCAAACGCTGGGCATCCTCCTGGAGCATGTACCCAACACTGTGCTCAAACAGTTCGGGGGACTCCTCAGGAGGAGGGCATGGTGGGTCTAGGGAAGGATTGACTAATGAAGATAATGATACCAGAGAAGAGGACGCTTTGGCAGCTGCTTTGCCAGTACCCTGAGCCTGGGTGAGAGAGGATGAGGAGGATGAGGTGGGCTTGGTCATCCACTCTACCAAGTCTTTGGCATGATGTGGCTCAACATGTCCAGCTGCCGAAAACAAGGACAAGCGTGTCCCATGGCCATGTGCTGATGACAATGCACCGCGTACACGACCAGCACTGTTGCCCCCAGACACAGAGCCTGCTTGCCCTCTTTTTTTGCCTCCTGACTGTCTGCCTCTCCTTGGTTGCCTTCCAGACATTTTAATGGATGGCCTGCAGGGAGATGGGAAAAACAGCAATAAGGGCTACCTTCAGGTGTATACTGTGCAGGAGGCTTAGCAACAATGACACTGACACTGTCCCCTGCCTATCCTTCTCTGTCCCTAAACACAAGGATTGAAAATATGGTTCAGCAAAATAGTTTTAGAACAGAATAGCACACTGACACTTTCCCTCACTGTCCTACTCTGTCCCTCCCTACAAACAAGATTTAGCACAGAATAGCACACTGATAATTTCTACGAGTGTCCTTCTCTGTCCCTAAACTCAAGGATTGAAAATATGGAACAGCAAAATTGGTTTAGAACAGAATAGCACACTGTCAGTTTCACTCACTGTACCTCTCTGTCCCTCAACTCAAGGATTGAAAATATGGAACAGCAAAATTGGTTTAGAACAGAATAGCACACTGTCAGTTTCACTCACTGTACCTCTCTGTCCCTCAACTCAAGGATTGAAAATATGGAACAGCAAAATTGGTTTAGAACAGAATAGCACACTGTCAGTTTCACTCACTGTACCTCTCTGTCCCTCAACTCAAGGATTGAAAATATGGTTCAGCAAAATAGTTTTAGAACAGAATAACACACTGACACTTTCCCTCACTGTACCTCTCTGTCCCTCAACTCAAGGATTGAAAATATGGAACAGCAAATTTGGTTTAGAACAGAACAGCACACTGTCAGTTTCACTCAATGTACCTCTCTGTCCCTCAACTCAAGGATTGAAAATATGGAACAGCAAAATTGGTTTAGAAAAGAATAGCACACTGTCAGTTTCACTCACTGTACCTCTCTGTCCCTCAATTTAAGGATTGAAAATATGGTTCAGCAAAATAGTTTTAGAACAGAATAGCACACTGACACTTTCCCTCACTGTACCTCTCTGTCCCTCAACTCAAGGATTGAAAATATGGAACAGCAAATTTGGTTTAGAACAGAATAGCACACTGTCAGTTTCACTCACTGTACCTCTCTGTCCCTCAACTCAAGGATTGAAAATATGGAACAGCAAAATTGGTTTAGAACAGAATAGCACACTGTCAGTTTCACTCACTGTACCTCTCTGTCCCTCAACTCAAGGATTGAAAATATGGTTCAGCAAAATAGTTTTAGAACAGAATAGCACACTGACACTTTCCCTCACTGTACCTCTCTGTCCCTCAACTCAAGGATTGAAAATATGGAACAGCAAATTTGGTTTAGAACAGAATAGCACACTGTCAGTTTCACTCACTGTACCTCTCTGTCCCTCAACTCAAGGATTGAAAATATGGTTCAGCAAAATAGTTTTAGAACAGAATAGCACACTGACACTTTCCCTCACTGTACCTCTCTGTCCCTCAACTCAAGGATTGAAAATATGGAACAGCAAAATTGGTTTAGAAAAGAATAGCACACTGTCAGTTTCACTCACTGTACCTCTCTGTCCCTCAACTCAAGGATTGAAAATATGGAACAGCAAAATTGGTTTAGAACAGAATAGCACACTGTCAGTTTCACTCACTGTACCTCTCTGTCCCTCAACTCAAGGATTGAAAATATGGAACAGCAAAATTGGTTTAGAACAGAATAGCACACTGTCAGTTTCACTCACTGTACCTCTCTGTCCCTCAACTCAAGGATTGAAAATATGGAACAGCAAAATTGGTTTAGAACAGAATAGCACACTGTCAGTTTCACTCACTGTACCTCTCTGTCCCTCAACTCAAGGATTGAAAATATGGTTCAGCAAAATAGTTTTAGAACAGAATAACACACTGACACTTTCCCTCACTGTACCTCTCTGTCCCTCAACTCAAGGATTGAAAATATGGAACAGCAAATTTGGTTTAGAACAGAACAGCACACTGTCAGTTTCACTCAATGTACCTCTCTGTCCCTCAACTCAAGGATTGAAAATATGGAACAGCAAAATTGGTTTAGAAAAGAATAGCACACTGTCAGTTTCACTCACTGTACCTCTCTGTCCCTCAATTTAAGGATTGAAAATATGGTTCAGCAAAATAGTTTTAGAACAGAATAGCACCCTGACACTTTCCCTCACTGTACCTCTCTGTCCCTCAACTCAAGGATTGAAAATATGGAACAGCAAATTTGGTTTAGAACAGAATAGCACACTGTCAGTTTCACTCACTGTACCTCTCTGTCCCTCAACTCAAGGATTGAAAATATGGAACAGCAAAATTGGTTTAGAACAGAATAGCACACTGTCAGTTTCACTCACTGTACCTCTCTGTCCCTCAACTCAAGGATTGAAAATATGGTTCAGCAAAATAGTTTTAGAACAGAATAGCACACTGACACTTTCCCTCACTGTACCTCTCTGTCCCTCAACTCAAGGATTGAAAATATGGAACAGCAAATTTGGTTTAGAACAGAATAGCACACTGTCAGTTTCACTCACTGTACCTCTCTGTCCCTCAACTCAAGGATTGAAAATATGGTTCAGCAAAATAGTTTTAGAACAGAATAGCACACTGACACTTTCCCTCACTGTACCTCTCTGTCCCTCAACTCAAGGATTGAAAATATGGAACAGCAAAATTGGTTTAGAAAAGAATAGCACACTGTCAGTTTCACTCACTGTACCTCTCTGTCCCTCAACTCAAGGATTGAAAATATGGAACAGCAAAATTGGTTTAGAACAGAATAGCACACTGTCAGTTTCACTCACTGTACCTCTCTGTCCCTCAACTCAAGGATTGAAAATATGGTTCAGCAAAATAGTTTTAGAACAGAATAGCACACTGACACTTTCCCTCACTGTACCTCTCTGTCCCTCAACTCAAGGATTGAAAATATGGAACAGCAAATTTGGTTTAGAACAGAATAGCACACTGTCAGTTTCACTCACTGTACCTCTCTGTCCCTCAACTCAAGGATTGAAAATATGGAACAGCAAAATTGGTTTAGAACAGAATAGCACACTGTCAGTTTCACTCACTGTACCTCTCTGTCCCTCAACTCAAGGATTGAAAATATGGAACAGCAAAATTGGTTTAGAAAAGAACAGCACACTGTCAGTTTCACTCACTGTACCTCTCTGTCCCTCAACTCAAGGATTGAAAATATGGAACAGCAAATTTGGTTTAGAACAGAACAGCACACTGTCAGTTTCACTCACTGTACCTCTCTGTCCCTCAACTCAAGGATTGAAAATATGGAACAGCAAAATTGGTTTAAAAAAGAATAGCACACTGTCAGTTTCACTCACTGTACCTCTCTGTCCCTCAACTCAAGGATTGAAAATATGGAACAGCAAAATTGGTTTAGAACAGAATAGCACACTGTCAGTTTCACTCACTGTACCTCTCTGTCCCTCAACTCAAGGACTGAAAATATGGAACAGCAAATTTGGTTTAGAACAGAATAGCACACTGTCAGTTTCACTCACTGTACCTCTCTGTCCCTCAACTCAAGGATTGAAAATATGGAACAGCAAAATTGGTTTAGAACAGAATAGCACACTGTCAGTTTCACTCACTGTACCTCTCTGTCCCTCAACTCAAGGATTGAAAATATGGAACAGCAAAATTGGTTTAGAACAGAATAGCACACTGTCAGTTTCACTCACTGTACCTCTCTGTCCCTCAACTCAAGGATTGAAAATATGGAACAGCAAAATTGGTTTAGAACAGAATAGCTCACTGTCAGTTTCACTCACTGTACCTCTCTGTCCCTCAACTCAAGGATTGAAAATATGGTTCAGCAAAATAGTTTTAGAACAGAATAGCACACTGACACTTTCCCTCACTGTACCTCTCTGTCCCTCAACTCAAGGATTGAAAATATGGAACAGCAAATTTGGTTTAGAACAGAACAGCACACTGTCAGTTTCACTCACTGTACCTCTCTGTCCCTCAACTCAAGGATTGAAAATATGGAACAGCAAAATTGGTTTAGAAAAGAATAGCACACTGTCAGTTTCACTCACTGTACCTCTCTGTCCCTCAACTCAAGGATTGAAAATATGGTTCAGCAAAATAGTTTTAGAACAAAATAGCACACTGACACTTTCCCTCACTGTACCTCTCTGTCCCTCAACTCAAGGATTGAAAATATGGTTCAGCAAAATAGTTTTAGAACAGAATAGCACACTGACACTTTCCCTCACTGTACCTCTCTGTCCCTCAACTCAAGGATTGAAAATATGGAACAGCAAATTTGGTTTAGAACAGAACAGCACACTGTCAGTTTCACTCACTGTACCTCTCTGTCCCTCAACTCAAGGATTGAAAATATGGAACAGCAAAATTGGTTTAGAAAAGAATAGCACACTGTCAGTTTCACTCACTGTACCTCTCTGTCCCTCAACTCAAGGATTGAAAATATGGTTCAGCAAAATAGTTTTAGAACAAAATAGCACACTGACACTTTCCCTCACTGTACCTCTCTGTCCCTCAACTCAAGGATTGAAAATATGGTTCAGCAAAATAGTTTTAGAACAGAATATCACACTGACACTTTCCCTCACTGTCCTACTCTGTCCCTCCCTACAAACAAGATTTAGCACAGAATAGCACACTGATAATTTCTACGAGTGTCCTTCTCTGTCCCTAAACTCAAGGATTGAAAATATGGAACAGCAAAATTGGTTTAGAACAGAATAGCACACTGACACTTTCCCTCACTGTACCTCTCTGTCCCTACAAACAAGATTTAGTACAAAATAGCACACTGACACTTTCCCTCACTGTACCTCTCTGTCCCTAAACTCAAGGATTGAAAATATGGTTCAGCAAGATTGGTTTAGAACAGAATAGCACACTGACACTTTCCCTCACTGTACCTCTCTGTCCCTACAAACAAGGATTAGCACAGAATAGCACACTGTCACTGACACTCTCCCTACCTATCCTTATCTGTCCCTAAACACAAGGAATCCAGGATTATGTAAAGGAAAAATAATGACACTGTCCCTGCCTATGTTTCTCTTTCCCTACTCCGGAACACACTACACAAGGCCGCCGCGCTGGCGGCCTTTTATAGTGTGGGGCGTGTACTAAACCCCCTCAGCAATAATTGGCCACAGGCATCCTGCCTGTGGCCAATCCTTGCTCTCCTCGCTGCCGGCGCTGTGATTGGCCAAGCATGCGGGGTCACAGTGCATGCTTGGCCAATCACAGCGCCTGGATGACACTGCGATGGCGTAGTGCATTGTGGGCCGTTCGCGTCACTCGAATTTGGCGCGAACGGCCCAAATCGTTTGATCTTCGTCGAACGATCGAACAGCCGATGTTCGAGTCGAACGTATGTTCGACTCGAACACGAAGCTCATCCCTAATGTCAAGGTGTTTTTGGGTATATTGTAACCAGGCTTTTTTTGTGGAACTTGTACAGTAAAGGCTTCTTTCTGGCAACTTGACCATGCAGCACTTTTTTGTTCAAGTATCATCATATTGTGCTCCTTAAAAACAACCACACCATCTTTTTCCAGAGCAGCCTGTATTTCTCCTGAGGTTACCTGTGAGTTTTTCTTTGTATCCAGAACAGTTGCTGTGGCAGTTTTGGCTGAGATATTTCTTGATCTACCTGACCTTGGCTTGGTATCAAGAGATCCCCACAATCTCCACTTCTTATTAAGTGATTGAACAGTACTAACTGGCATATTCAAGGCTTAGGATATATTTTTATATCCTTTTCCATCCTTGTAAAGTTCCATTACCTTGTTACGCAGGTCTTTTGACTTTTCTTTTCTACCTCCTCATGGCTCAGTGTTTAGCCTGCTTAGTGCATCCATGTGAGAGCTAACAAAATCATTGACTATTTATACACAGACACTAATTGTGATTTAAAAAGCCACAAATGTGGGAAATTACCTTTAATTGCCATTTTAACCGGTGTGTGCCACCTTCTGGGTCTGTACCAAGGCCAAACATTCCAGGATATGTAAACTTTTTATCAGGGCCATAAGGGTGATTTCTGTTATCATTATGCTTTAAAAAGGATCCAAAAAAACAATGTGATAATAAATGGCTTCATGTGATTGCTATCCTTAAATAAAAGACACTTTTTTTGGCATGATCAGTCATATTTTCAATATTAATGCCAAAATTTCACAATTACTGCCAGGGTATGCAAACTTTCGAGCACAACTGTACATTTGACCGAATTTTTTGGGGAAAAAAACAATTTGTTATGCTTTACTCTGGATTATATAACCTTTTTATTCAATAAAATGTTTAAAAAAATGACAGCTGACAGGTAGCAGGCTGCTATTGGCAATAATGTTTATTTCCCTTTCTACATTTATTTTTAAATAAGTCCTGCTTCCTCTGTTTGTGGCTTACATTATTTTACTATAAGTTTACCATGATGTAACCAAATAGGGCATTTTATCAAGTGATCTGTTTTTTCTGCCTGTGACCCATTCACCCGAAATAGACTGTAAAATAAAAATCTGTGTGCAGCTCTATGTAAAATTGTGTGTGTACAATGCAGATAACAAAACATAATGTGGCGGCTCGCTCAATGGAAAGAGTTGTTTTACAGCGTTAGCTGATTTGTGAGTCACTCGCTATTTTCTACAGAGAATAAAACCGCGCTCCGCAGAGACTGATTCAGATGGCTGGAAAATAGAGAGAAAAAAAAAGAATCTCGCTACATCTTAAAATTTATTCCAAAAATAAATTTACTGATATATAATTTTATGCAAATTCAACTCCTATGTTTAATAATAGTGTGCCAAATATTTCACATTGTGATGATGATTTTAGTTTAAGCTTCTTTTTATAATATCATCCTGATAACTGTGTCGTTTAAGTATCTACAGATTTCTTATAATTAAAAAGCTCTTTCCACATATCCTATTAAATATTCCTAGATAAGAAATCCCCTTTACTTTCCAGATTCCTAGCCTGAGTTATCTTTGGCATTAGAATAAATTACTGGTAATTAGCATATCGCTCCCTGTTTATGAATGCATTTGTAGTCTTGTTTCTTAACCTTCTACCTACATGTTCTGGCTCATGCACTCACCCTTCCCATACTGTACATCTTGCGCATGGCCTTTCTTTGGTAACAGCGATAATGGGAAATATGACAACCTCATGACAGTTGTTCAGGTCACAATCACTGCGGGTATATCATGTCCAGTGACATCTATTTACTTGAGAACACAAGGTGTATGTAAACTGATTTAGTCCCAAATACCACACACTTTACAGATATATGAAGAGATCTAATTTTAGTGTGGTAAGTATTCGGGACCACATAAACATGTATAGGTCATGTGTTCCATACTACAAATGATTAAAGTGGTTTATGTCATTTCTATCTAGGAATGGCTAGAAAACTGTGAAATGAGTAAGGGAGCACTGGCTTACAACATCCTCTATGCAAAGGTACTGTTCGCTGGGATAGCAAGAGGAATGGCATAGGTCACCATCAAAGAGTAATATTATTAGATCAGAAAATATGCATTGTAGGTCTGCTGGGTAAGTACTTTTCCTGAAAATACTATACAACTTCAAAATGTGACATCTTAGATCCATCACATGTACTGACACATTTAATTTAGAGGTGGGCTTGCTTTCCAATATATTTATCCTTGAATGATTCCGAAAAATATACAAAAATACCTACACAGATGTGTAGGAGACATACACAAATAGAGACGTAAAAGACAATTTTAATTAACATACACTATATTACCAATATTATTGGGACACCTGCCTTTACACACACATGAACTTTAATGGCATCCCAGTCTTAGTCTGTAGGGTTCAATATTGAGTTGGCCCACCCTTTGCAGCTATAACAGCTTAAATTCTTCTGGGAAGGCTGTCTACAAGGTTTACGAGTGGGTCTATGGGAATGTTTGACCATTCTTCCAGAAGCACATATGTGAGGTCAGTGTCATGGTTATGCAGTAATGTTTGTCTCTCAGCTTACCCCTTCTCCATGTGTTCACCTTAGAGGCCAGCCACATTCACCTGGCTGCTTAAATAATCTCTCCTCCAAGCATGGCTCCACCCCAGGCCCTATCAGGGAACACTATATTAACCTGTGCACTGCAAGCCAGCCGTACTGATCAACGTTGTTTGTTAAGCTATTGTGTGTTGGGTTCCTGCTTGCCGTGTGCTACGTCTGTCTCTGTTTTACCGATCTTGGCTTGTTCTCGACTATCCCTGTCTGCTTGTGACCTTGACCTTTGGCTTGTCCTTTGTTTATCCTTGTCTGCTAGTCGCCCCGACGTTTGGCTTATCGCCTCACTATCTCTCGTATCCTGAGCTGCTGCTTCCCCTCTATCCTCTATAGCCTACTGTGAGCGTGAGCTGGGGGACTCTGGGGGCCGCGACCTGGATCCAGTTGCAGCCCAGTCCATCCTCACCACTAGAGGCTCTGGTGAACACCTGCTGGATCTTAGACTCCGCGCTCTGGGGAATCTTAGGCTCTAGCTCTCTGTGGGATCCCTGTTAGTGCTCCAGTGGACCTGCCTTCCTTAATCACCCAGTGTTCCATCCACAGCAGTCAGCTATAGGGTTCACTACCTTAGCGGTGCAATCCTGACTCCAACGATGTGCATCTGTCACCTGGCTTCAGGTGACCTGACAGTTTGATCAGCCATGGACCCAGCTGACATGCCACTTTCCATAGATGATCCATTACAGGGCATAGTCCGCAGACCTGAGACCCAGGAATCGATTTAGACTCAGGTGATGCGATTTCTCCAAGATCTGGCTTCCCGCTTCCAGCAGCTTTAGGTCTCCTTGGGAACCCAGAGTCAGCAACCTCAAGCACAATCAACGACTGCACCTATTCCAGTCGCAGTCGCAGCCACACATTCACTACAACTGCCAGCTCCGTCCTGTTTCTCTGGAGACTCCAAGGCCTGCAGGGGGTTCCTCAGCCAATTCACTATTCATTTTGAGCTCCAGTCTCAAAACTTTCTGTCTGATCGGTCAAAGGTAGCCTATATCATCTCCCTCCTCTCCGGTGAAGCTTTAGCATGGGCAGCCCCTCTGTGGGAACTGAATGATCCTGTGGTTTCTAGCCTGTCTGACTTCTTGAAACTTTTTCGGAATATCTTCGAAGAACCGCCTCGTGTCTCTTCAGTGGCCAGCGCCCTTTTACGTCTTCGCCAAGAGTCTACTTCTGTGGGACAGTATGCTCTTCATTTCCGCATACTGACGGTTGAGTTGAGCTGGAACAATGAGGCCTTAGTCGCAACCTTTTTGCATGGCCTTTCTGATAGAGTGAAGGATGAATTAGCAGGAAGAACCATCCCCACTGATCTGGGCGAAGTTATCTCCTTGTGTAACCAGATCGATATTCGTTTTCAGGAAAGGACCCTAGAAAAGCGACGCCGGCACTCCTTGGTCTTTAGTGAGCCTGAGCTCCCCTCTCTTTGACCCGTGGAGCATCTCCTGCCAGCTGAGGAACCCATGCAGCTGGGTCAGACCAGGCTATCCCCCGAGGAATGTGCTAAGCGCAGAACTCTGGGCCGGTGTCTCTACTGTGGGGGCAAAGGTAATTTTTGTGACACTTGCCTTCTTTGCCCGGAAAAACGCTCGGGTCCAATACATCTGGAAGGTGGAGTATTGGACCCAGAAATATCACCTTCACCTTCTCGCCTTCTTCTTTCTGTGTTCCTTCAGGTTGGTGCTTCTTCTCATGCGGTCTCAGCATATCTGGATTCCGGAGCCGCTGGCAATTTCATGGACTGGAAAATCGCATCGTCCATGAGACTTACCCTTTTGCCCCTCACTACGCCATTGGTGGTCTTGGCGATTGATGGCACTGTTCTCCCAGGGGGTCCTATCCGCTTCCAGACCCTCCCTGTTAAGATGTCGCTAGGGACACTCCACCAGGAGTGGATATCTTTCCTTGTATTACCTAAGGCCTCAACTCCTATCATTTTGGGTCTTCCTTGGGTACTGCTCCATTCTCCACATGTTGACTGGACTACTGGACAGATCCTGGCTTGGGGTTCCTCCTGTTCCTCATCCTCATCTAATCAGTCAAATACACCTTGAACAGATAGCGAATAGCTCACTGGGGATCTAACATTGGGCCATTGTTCTCATTGTCACCCATGAACTCGGTGCCCCAAGAATCTATCCACCCCGACCATATCTTATCAAATTTAGTAGGACAGTTTCGACTAGCAAAGGTGATCTTGTATAGTGGCAGCACCGAGTTCAATACCAAGCGCCACGAGGACACCGTAGGAGGTACCGCGCTCTTCCAGTGGAGGAATATCTCCCTACAGGCATAAAAAGTAGCGTATCTAAGGAAGAGTTTAGTGTATTTACCCCTCACCCCAGGATTAAAGACATTCAGCAGTAGTGATTTAGGGTCAGTTTCCAAATCCAGAGAAGTCACCCGAACAAGGTCATCCACCACTCCCGACCAATAGTCTCCGAGGCGGGGGCAGGACCAGACCATGTGGAAAAAGGGGGCAGCCTGTAGGCCACATCTGGGACAAGCCACCGGGGTGCTAGGATTCATAATTGTCAACCGTTTTGGAGTGAAATAGGCTCTGTGGAGGAATTTGACCTGCATAAATCGGTCCCTAGCCGAGACCATAGTGGTAACGAAGGAGGACACACATGTCTCCCATTCATCCTCTGACAGATCAGGAATGTCCATCCTCCATTTGTCCATAGTTTTTTCCAGTTTCCTTGTGGGAGTAATGGACAAACGGAGGTATAGGGAGGACAGAGGTTTGTCTATGATCTTGGCATTAAGAAACCCCTCCACAGAGTCTGATTCCAGCGTGAGAGGTGATGGGAACTGTTTCCCTTAGGCATGCCGGAGCTGGTAGTATCGGAACAACATCCATCCCGGTAGTGAGTAGGCAGCCTGGAGATCGGAGAAAGATCGCAGCCTGCCACCCCTGACAATGTGCCTCAGCTTCACTATACCCTTTCTCGCCCAGATCTGCGGATCCGGGACGGAGTTCATGTGCGGCAGATTAGGGTTGCCCCAAAGGGGAATATGAGGTGAGAATGTCTCGGGGGAGCCGAAATGGGATCTGGCCCTGTGCCATATCGTGATGGTTGTACGCATCAAGTCCGTGATGCCAGGGTGGGACCTCGCCCCCCTGAACACCACGTTACTAAGGGAGGAATATGACCCCATTATGGCCGCCTCCAGAGTCACTGCCGGGTTGTCGCGGGGTTGGGAGAACCACCATCTAACCGTCACCAGGACGGCCGCCCAAAAGTAGACCTGGAAGTCCGGCAGGGATAGTCCCCCCCTAGCAATGGGAAGCTGAAGGGTGGAGACAGCCAGCCGCGGGGGCCCCCCATTCCAGATAAAGGAGGATATTATACTTTTTAGCTTGGTAAAAAATGAGGCGGGGGGGATCAGAGGGGAATTTCGGAAGAAGTAGAGAAATTTAGGCAAATACACCATCTTAATCAAATCTTTTGCTCTTCCTACTGCATATAGTGATTTCTGGGATGTGTCCTGCAATAGTCGGGCTGATGCACTCTCTAGGTCATGTGGCACTCTGGATGAGGAGCCCACCTGTGAACCTGAGCCGATCCTTTATTCCAGTTTGCATAACCATTTACCTTTGTCTGTCCCTAAACACCCTTGGACGCACAGCCAGGCTAGCTTGTCTGCAAGTTCTGCAGTCAATACGCCTCGCAATGCGATTCAGGTAGTCGCTACACCTGACCATGCTATTCATTCGGCCCCTGAACTAGCTATGCCAGTCCAGCCAATGCCCAGTGAACCTCCTACCTTTTCTTATTCAGGACCTTCTGCAACCTCGCCTCACCCTAATACTGTTACGTCCATTCAAACCTGTCCAAGGGGTTCAATCCATTTTCATTCTGCTTGTCTTTCAGCTATCCAGCTTGACTCCTGTGACATGTCACCTTCTAACCAACCTGACCTCAGGGTTCCACTGACATCTGCCCAGTCTGATGGTCCTGTGCTAGATGCCCAGTTCATCTTTAAGGGTCTGGGGGACCCTCCTCAGATTCCTGTTGATCCTCTCATGCCCTTGCTCATTCCTAAAAAGGCTTTGGTCCTCAATAAATCCTCTCATCCTCTCCCTACCTTGGTTTCCGGTCTCTGAGGATAATCTAAAGTACGAGGTTAGACAAGTTCTGGATTCTCGGCTCTGCAGAGGCATTCTTCAGTACCTTGTGCATTGGAGAGGGTTTGGTCCTGAGGAGGCATCTTGGATCGCCGCATCTGAGGTCGTTGAACCTCGTCTGTTGAGGAGGTTTCATCTGAGATTTCCCTTTAATCCTGGGCCCAGGCGGGGGAGGGGGAGGGCCCATAAGAGGGGGGTACTGTCATGGTTATGCAGTAATGTTTGTCTCTCAGCTTACCCCTTCTCCATGTGTTCACCTTAGAGGCCAACCACTCTCACCTGGCTGCTTAAATAATCTCTCCTCCAAGCATGGCTCCACCCCAGGCCCTATCAGGGAACACTATATTAACCTGTGCACTGCAAGCCAGCCGTGCTGATCAATGTTGTTTGTTAAGCTATTGTGTGTTTGGGTTCCTGCTTGCCGTGTGCTACATCTGTCTCTGTTTTACCGATCTTGGCTTGTTCTCGACTATCCCTATCTGCTTGTGACCTTGACCTTTGGCTTGTCCTTTGTTTATCCTTGTCTGCTAGTCGCCCCCGATGTTTGGCTTATCCCCTCACTATCTCTTGTAACCTGAGCTGCTGCTTTCCCTCTATCCTCTATAGCCTACTGTGAGCATGAGCTGGGGGACTCTGGGAGCCACGACCTGGATCCAGTTGCAGCCCAGTCCATCCTCACCACTAGAGGCTCTGGTGAACACCTGCTGGATCTTAGACTCTGCGCCCTGGGGAATCTTAGGCTCTAGCTCCCTGTGGGATCCCTGTTAGTGCTCCAGTGGACCTGCCTTCCTTAATCACCCAGTGTTCCATCCGCAGCAGTCAGCTATAGAGTTCACTACCTTAGCGGTGCACTCCTGACTCCAACAGTGTGCATCTGTCACCTGGCTTCAGGTGACCTGACAGTCAGGCACTGATGTTTGAGAGAAGGCCTGGCTCACAGTCTCTGCTGTAATTCATCCCAAAGGTGTTCTATCGGGTTGAGTTCGGGACTCAGTCAAGTTCCTCCACCTCAAGCTCGCTCATCCATGTCTTTATGGACCTTGCTTTGTGCACTAGTGTTCAATCATGTTGGAACAGGAAGGGCCATCCACAAAGTTGGGAGCATGAAATTGTCCAAAATGTCTTGGCATGCTGAAGCCTTAAGAGTTCCCTTCACTGGAACTAAAGGGCCAAGCCCAACCCCTGAAAAACAACCCCACACCATAATCCCCCCACCAAATAATTTGTGTAGGTACTTTTATAATATGCAGACAAACGAGAAGGTGCTAGCAGGAAAAATATATAAAGCTTAAAGGAGTATATAAATTCCACTATTTTATATTAATTGACTCCAAAAAAATCATATAGACAGAACCAGTATTGATATTTACAAAAAGACACAAACATTTTACCCAAAGCAGTTCACCAAGTGCTATTGGTACTGAACTTTGACAAAGCATTAAGCAGCTAGAGCCATCTCTGAGCAATCTATGCTGTGGGGCTTACATATTTTTTGTCATGAAGATGGGGCTTAAAGTGATATTTACCCACTTTAAACTGCTGACTGCCATAATTCCTGGTGATACAGCTAGTAGAGCCCTCTTTGAGCTCTAAAGCCCAAAGAGCTATTGTATAATTTGCAGATAGTTCAGTTCTTCATGTTGTGCTTGCCCCACCCTTCCCACTTCATGTTCCCCACTTCCTAACAGTGAGGCAGTCCATCAAAGGATGGACCAATGGTGAACTATGAAAAGCAGGGGGTGGGGGGGGGGGCTCTAGGAGCTATTTGATCATGCATACAAGCATTCCTTCAGTGTGGAGTTACTAAATTGAACAATGGTTCAATTCATTGTGGATAAATCGGACTTCCCATGATGCATTGCTTTTGTACTTGATCTGCTGTACCGCACAGTATATGACTGACAATTACAATCAGTCTAATACGATTTCAATCTCATGGTTATCTATAAAAAAATTGAAAACTGTAAAAAAAGTGAAAGTTGTCCATAGTGACTAATCAGTGTTTTTTATTCTCTTGAAAATACATCAAAATCTAATCGATTTGAAAATGTTCACAATATTTTCATTACAACAAAGGAAACCGATTTCTTATTTGTTACTAGAGTTACTTTGCATTGTTTTTTTACAGTGTACTAAATAAGCCCCTTTACGCTTTAATAGCAGAAGGATGCTGGACAGGACGGAATGCAGTTAATGAATACTGATATCACAGTGTGCAACAGTGAGATGTGTCAACCTCCTACTTCGAAATTCAAAAATGTAGTATTTTCTTAGCCAGTCACTTAAACACCAATCTGAAAGATATTTATATGATAAGGGCAGATATATGTATAAGAGCATGCTTTGTCTGCATCTTTGCATTTATTTATTGCTATCTATGAAAAAATACTGGAAATAGTGATATTTTGTATTTTTTTGTTATTCTACCTGCTAAGAAAGCAAGAAAAAGAAGTGTTAACCCTTGTTATAAAGGTTTGTGCACCTGGGTAATGCAAAAGTATTATCCATAATGCTATAATGTATTTGACCTATAAACAAATGAAAGAAGTTCAGTGTCTGGCATCTGTTGTCTGCAGTAATATTAACAATGGAGGATATTGGAGAGAAAGCAGTGTATACATTGGCCCCTTCCCACCCGATATTTACATATAACCACCCCTATATGCTGTAAATGTATTCTTTTCTCTTTTTTTTTCCGTATCCCTATTCAACTGCCATATACTATTGCAAAGTTCCTGTCTAATAATATGTTGGCAAGTTTAAATGAGGGTAATAACTACAATATATGGTGGTGTCTTCATTTTCTTCAGTGCCATTTAAAGTGTATGTCCAGTCAAAACTTTATTTTTTCCTGCGCGATTTTTGCGTGCTCCTGTGTGGAGTGATTTGCAGCCCATTCATTCGAATGGGGTGAAATTGCACTAGAATGTGGAAAAAGTAGTGCATGTGCTACTTTTAAAATCTGTGCCATACCAAGTTGCATGGTACTGCAGTACCATGTGATTTGGTGGCTGCAAATGCACTGCGTTTGCAATCTGCATTTGGGGTATTGCTAACATTACATTGGCACCCGCAACAGATCACAAAGGCAGGCTGTTTTGAGCATGGTTTGGGAAAGGCACATAGACCGTGCCTTTCCTGTACCATGTTCTGCTGTGAACCAACCCTTAAGGTATGTCGATGTGTCGATGGCACTAGTTTGATAGCAGACTGAGAAGCTTCTCCGATCATACAGAATTCAATGGCAGGTGCATTTGGCCTACAACAAACCTCCTTCTGACCTGTGTTTGTTTGTCCTGTTTCAAGCAGGTTTTACAAACCCATAGATTTGTATGTGAATGCTACACCAGCCTAAAACAAAAAAAATAAAAAAAGTCAGTTGACAGGCTCTTTGAGGTTTCCTCAGACAAGAAGTAAAAGAAAATCTCTGACAGCTTTACAGACAAAAATAAAAATGCTTTTTAGTAGAGTGAGAAGAGCCTAGAACCCATGTCAACAGTAAATGAAAGGAAAGCCTCGTACACACAACCGTTTTTCTCGGCAAGAAAACTGCTGGGAGTTCCTTTTGCTGAGAAAACCATTTGTGTGCATGGTTTCTCGGCAGGAAAACTGCCGGGAATCTCGACGAGAAAAGTTCAGAACCTGCTCTCTATTTTTCTTGTCGGGATTCTCAGCAAAGTGTTTCCTGACGAGAAACCCGGTCGTATGCTTACCTGTCCAGGGAAACCCGCGCATGCTCGAAGAGACTTCGACTCATGTGCGGTAGCATACAAGGGTAGTGTAGGGTGTAGCAAGATGGCGGCGACGGCATCGAATGTGACGAGCGCCGGCTTGTCATAGTCGATGACATCACTGCGTTCTTGCCATTCAAAAGAACAGCGGTTCTTTTGAATGGCGCGTGTATACACAGGGCTTGGCAAGACAAGCTTGCCAGGAATCCCATCGAGAAAACCAAGGTTCTTTTTCGACGGGATTCCCGCCCATGTGTGACGAGGCTTTAATCTCTTAAACACTGCCACAGATAACAGTAAAACTTAAAAGGGGTTCTAACCGTTCCCCACCTCTATCCAAAATTAAAAGAATAGGTTTTGGCTAGACCTACGCTTTAATTGTCTTTATTTCTTCCTTTAGCCTAAGGATACATGCACACTGGGGATCTTGTAAACGCTTTCCTCCTGGCAGGAGAAAACAGCTTAAAAAAAAAGTGCCTAAGCCGCGTTTTTGCAAATGCATTTAGGCACTTCAAGCGCGCTGACGATTATTCATTTCATTGACCAGAATATTAATTTATTCTTGCCATTAAAACGTAAAAAAAAGCTTAAGCGCTAAACCCGCCTAGGGATTAGGAGCATTTAGACGCGTTTAGCCGTTTTTTTTTTTTTTTGCCAAAACGCTGCTTTTTTGAACACACAAGTAGTTTTTTTTTCTGCCTCTAAACTCCTGTAAACACCTATGTGTGCTTGGATACAAAGGCAAACATGGAGGGGCAGAAGAAAAAAGACAAATGCCAGGTGTTTTTAAGCTGAAGTGTGCATGAGGTCTAATACTCGCTTTCTGGCCTCAACCCCCAGTTTAGTTTCTGCTAGTTGGGGAGGTGTTCTGTCTTCGCACAGGCTGGGTTTGGCTTGCATGATTTACTAAGTCTGGAGCACTCAGAATCTGGTGCATTAAGGGAATTGCACAGGAGGGGGGGTTACATTAGGTAGATTACAGGGGGGAGGGAAGGTTACATTAGGGGGGTTACACAGGGGGGAGGGCTGTGCTGATGCGCCAGCCTGCTCAGTGCCCTAGATTGCTCAGTGACGGGGGGGGTAACACCAAATTTTACTGCACCAGGTGACACCAACCCTAGTGACGCCACTGGTTAAAACAAGCATTTAACCTTTGCAGAGTGGGAAGAGCACAACTTCAACGGTAGTTATAAATTGCCCTGGACTTCAGCTTTACTGGCCAGAAATCAGAACACATTATAGGACTTTTTTTAATGCACAGTGTGAATTTTAATGGTATATCTACTTTAAAGTGAATCTGTGGTGACAGAAATATGAGAACCCATTCCTGGCTTTCCTGTGTAGTGCATCCTTGACTTAGGACAAGCAGTCTTTTTAGACTTCACTGGTTGTATTTTTGTTTGTGATCAACTACGATAATAGTGAATCAGGGGGAGAATGGCAGCCCTGGAGCCTTTACCTTTACCAACAATTGTAAACAAAATGGCAGCTTTCATATGACTATTCTCATAGGGTCACTTTAACTTGTTGGAGCCCGGGCCATGTACAAATGACGGCCACAAGGTGGCTCTAGAAATCTGGGAGGCGTCAATAGATGGCCTCGGCTCCTCCGGCCGCCAGGTACCCGCGATCGGCCGGTACACAGACAAGGACGTGGATCTCTGTGTGTAAACACAGAGATCCACGTCCTGTCAGGGAGAGAGGAGACGGATGCTGTGTCCCTTGTACATAGGGACACAGATCGGTCACCTCCCCCAGTCAGTCCCCTCCCCCCACAGTAACAATCACTCCTAGGGAACACACTTAACCCCTTCCTCGCCCCCTAGTGTTAACCCCTTCCCTGCCAGTCACATTTATACAGTAATCAGTGCATATTTATAGCACTAATCGCTGTATAAATGTGAATGGTCCCAAAAATGTGTCAAAAGTGTCCGATGTGTCCGCCATAATGTCGCAGTCCCAATAAAAATAGCAGATCGCCGACATTACTAGTAAAAAGAAAATATCAAAAACAAATTTAATAATTCTATCCCCTATTTTGTAGGCGCTATAACTTTTGCGCAAACCAATCACTATACGCTTATTGTGATTTTTTTTACCCAAAATATGTAGAAGAATACGTATCGGCCTAAACTGAGAAAATTTTATTAAATTTTTTTAAATTGGGATATTTATTATAGCAAAAAGTTAAAAATATTGTGTTTTTTCAAAATTGACGCTCTTTTTTTGTTTATAGCGCAAAAAATAAAAACCGCAGAGGTGATCAAATACCACAAAAAGAAAGCTCTATTTGTGGGAAAAAAAGGACGTCAATTTTGTTTGGGAGCCACGTCGCACGACCACGCAATTGTCAGTTAAAGCGACGCAGTGCCGAAAGCTGAAATTTTGCCTGGGCAGGAAGGGGGTATATGTGCCCAGTAAGCAAGTGGTTAAGGTGGAAAACCAGTTTGATGATGAAACACAGTCTGGATGCACAGGACAAACATCTGTTTGTTTGGACTAATACTAGAATAGAAAAGTGCAATATATAATTAAGAATTTCCTCAATCCCACGTATGCCTTTGATTAATGACCTACAGGAACTGTACAGTTTCAGTGGCTGATTAGGTGCAGATAAAGAACGGACTGAATGCAATTAAGAACTTGTTTAACTAGGGTATGTTAGTAATTAACAGCACAAGGTTGTATTATAATGAACACTTTAACTATAAATATAGAAAATGATGCAACACAGTGCTTATCAACCAAGTCAATTTTATTTTAATTACAGCGCATCCGGAAAGTATTCACAGCGCTTCACTTTTTCCACATTTTGTTATGTTTCAGCCTTATTCCAAAATTGATTAAATTCATTATTTTCCTTAAAATTCTACAAACAATACCTCATAATGACAACGTAAAATAAGTTTGTTTAAAAGCTTTGCAAATTTATTAAAAATGAAAAAAATCCCATGTATATAAGTATTTGCAGCCTTTGCTGTACAAGTGTTGTTACATGAAAAGATATAACAAAATATTTACAAAAATGTGAGGGGAGTACTCACCTTTGTGAGATACTGTATATACAAAGTAAAGACATAGCACCTGCCCTTCCGCACTGCAGCCACTTCATGACACAGGGGGGGCTGGAGCTTCTGCATCACATGACCGGAGCAGATTGAAATAAGGTATTTACACACATATTTTTTTACCAGCAGTATACAGCATAGGTAAGAACAGGGATGAGCAGTGTTTTCAAGCAGATTTATATTTACCTTTCACTTTAAGACTTGTAAAAAGCTCTTTTAATGGGAATAGATGTAAAAAGCGTATAAACAGGCGTGAAAGAGCTCTAATGCAGTGCTAGATTCTTGTGATTATAATATTACTTTGGACAAAGAGAGGACATGCAAAAATTGAAAGGCAAGACCCAACACCATGAAAAAAAAAATGTATCAAAGAATACAAAGACTGCCATTGCTGATCTGTGCTGAAAATGCTAATTGCCTCACTTTTTTATGTTGTTACTGTAGCACACGAACCCTTTTCCCTACCTTTGGCTCACTTGCAGGAAAAGGGCACACCGTACTATATGCCCGTACAATCCTGGTTGAGGAGGTTAAGCGATGTTATGTATTTGGGTCCCACAGCTAGGTTCTTCCATCAGTTGGTTCTCATCTCCTAGGATATAGGGACAAGTCTCTGTTTTCCCCCCAAGTAATTCCAATGTCCACACCACTTTAAACTCCAACGTTGAGTTTATTTTCTCAATGTTCAGCAGATAGAAAAGGGTGGATGAGAGACAGGACAGCAAGGTTTGGGGAGGTTAGTCCAGGCACAAATGGATATCACAATCGCTACTCTATCCCAGAGTAGGTTTAGCTCACCCGGATAGTCTCCTGTAAAAGTGGATCCTAGCAGCCGAAGTGATGCTCGAACGATCAATCAGATTATTTTCCTAGATGCGATCGGGAGACTCTCTGCCACAGAATCTATCAGACCCCGAACCTCTTAGCTTCTGGTACATAAGGACAGGTGTCAGCAGAAGCATATCACTAGGCCCTTGCTGGATAGATGAATCCCTCCAGAAAGTTACCGGGCCCCTTCCTTCACCGTGAACTCTCACCGGTCCCTCAGAAAGGTCTTCCTCCGGCCTCCTCTTCTTAGAAGCGGGCTCCCTCGCGAGGGACACCCTGGGATTTCTCTTTCTCGCAGTGGGTTCCAGCTAAAGGTGCTGGGCCCAATGTTGAAGATGCAGCCCCAGGACTAAAGGTGCCTGGGACTGGTGCACACGTGACCCCATGGCCTGGAGGGCCATGCGCCACGCACTTGGACTCCGACTCCTCTCCTCCTCCGAAGACCCCTCCCAGGCGGCGTCTGCCCCTTATGTATCCTCTCCCAGCATGCACAGCAGGCCAAACACACCCACTGTACCGCTGCCGAGAGAGGACACCCCAAGGCACAGCACTAATACCAGTGGTTCAACCCTGACCCATTATGGCAGTGCGACCTACAGGCCACAGGGAACTGCACACCAGTATACCACCTGGAAATAAAATAGCACAACCTATAAATTGATAACGGTCTGAGCCCAACTACTATCTCAGACCAGCCCCTAAATTTGGGCATATAGCACCCCTAAATGGGGTGGGCGCTACATTACAATAAATGCAATATGTCCTAAGCCAAAGAACTAGAAAAAGTATGCAGATCTGAAGTTCTGACGTATTTAACTTCTGTGTCAGCGATGCGGTACTGAAGCCAAGGGCAGCCAGACAATTAGCATTTTCAGAAAGGTCAGCAGACCTCCATTTTTATCTTTCAACAAAGTTTTCCATTAAATAAATTGTTACATTTTGTTGATCATCTTCTTAGCAACACAAACTTCTAGTTTTCTAGTTTCATCAGGCAGTTCAGTATATTTTGAAGAATACCATAGAAAAGCAATATACTTTGCTTGAAGTAATTCTATTCTTTGCACAAGGGCAGAGCAACAGGTTCACTTAATATAGCCCTCCACGACCTATATTCATATCCTCTTTGCCCTCCTCTGCTTCCCTTTGGGTTTCTGGAGTAAATGCAATGCCCTGTCCATGCTACATGCACTAGAGTCATGGGTTATAAAATTCAACTTCCCGTGATTGGCTCGTCACTGTCACATGCTATACATGATACATGTGTATCTATTGACACACACAGTGCAGGCCCTGCCCCCTGCTCCCTCCTCACAGGATTTGATTGACAGCAGCAGGAGCCAATGGAGGAGAGATAGCAGTTCTGCTGCTCTCGGGCATAGTGCTGGATTGAGATCAGGCTCAGGTATTTAGTGAGTGGCTGTTTGTGGGGAGCTGAACATGAAAGGTTTTGTACCTTAATGCAGAAAATGCATTAGGGTAAAAAAACTTTAGCCTTTACAACCGCTTTAAGTTGGTGACAGGGTGACTTTGACCAAAATGATTTTCTCCAAAATGATGGCGATTTTGGGTCTATATCATTTTTGGACTGAGATCATAAAAGTTGAGTTACATCAAAGCCCTAGAATCTTATACTACAAAAAGAAGTAGATGCTGAAAAAGCTGGGGAGCTATTGACTAAATTTAAACTGCATTTCCTGCACTGCTGATCTTCTCTGACAACTTCTATCCATAGCAATGGATTCTAATGCCGCGTACACACGATCGATTTTTTAGACGGTGAAAACAACGTTGAGAAAATCTACGTGAAAAATGAGGAACAGTTTGTTCCCCCCACACACGGCCGTTCTAAATTACATTTTTTTTTTGGTCGAAAAAAACAACTGTGTGTGGGCTCCCCGGCAGTGTTTCCCTATGGGAAAACTGCCGCGGAAAAAAGGACGGGAATCACGGCGAAAAAAATTAGAGCATGTTCTAATTTTTCTCGTCGTGATTAATGCCGTTTTTCCCGTCAAGAAAAACGACAAAAAGCCCACAGACGATCGTTTTTCTCGTCCAAAGGAAAAAATGACATTTTTCTCGACGGGAAAAATTATCGTGTGTACGCGGCATAATAGTGGATCCTAACAACTCTCCTGCTTTCTGTCCTTGAATGAAACATGCTGCATGTTACAGTACATGTCAAGCCAAAAACATTTTCTTCTAGTTTTGGATGGGGAAGGATTAGAACACATGTCTGGTTTTAACTGCTATCTGATCTAGAGTGTGGTGGTGGTCAAGTGTGGCCCAAAGGGTTCAGCCCTGAAGTGCTGGCCAGAGGTCTCTGGTGTAGCTTAGGGTGTCCATCAGAAAATAAATTATCCCTTATAGTGTAGTGTAGCACCCTCTACATTAGGTAGGTGCTAAGTGTAAGGGTTTTTGTGTAAGCTGCCAGCGCAAGTAAATTTAAACAGGCCTATGCTGCGAGCTGGGCCTGATTGTTTTGATCTGGGGGCAGGGGAGTGGTTTAGTATAGCAGTAGGTGACTGACATGTAGGCTCTTGGGTGCCTCCCCTGTTTACAGGGAGAATCTTATAGAAAAGGGGCAGGGCTGAGAGCTGGAGTGGCATGGGGTTCATGTGAGGAGCTCTGACCAATCCCCAACTTGGATTGGCAGGGGGCAGGCCTCCTACATATACCCATGGGCAGCCTGCTGGGGGAGGAGTTGTCGGCTTGGCGAACTGGATGATGGAGTGTTAAGACTGTCGTGCCTGAGGGAACCTCCCTTCTGGGGGCGGAGGAGCTTGGGGGCTAGGAGGGAGCCTCTCCTTACACGGTCATGGAGAGGTTATCCTGGAACAGGAGCTGGAGGAGACAGTTGGTCCGCACGTCCGGAGTAAGTCATTCAGGAAGGATCCAGGGCAGGTGTCGGTGAGTGAATGCACAGTGGAGAGATCTGGAAGAGGCATGCCAGGGGAGCTGGATGTAGAGCCAGAGGGAGAGACTGTGGAGTCTGTGTCAAATCGATGCCGCCATGAGGGCGGGCAGGATTTGCAAGTCGGACTTGGTGGGATCAGTAGTCCATCACCTTTTATTCTTCTCAAGTAAACGGTTGCGGCCATAAAGGGGTAATGCAGGCCTCGGCCTACAAAGGGTCATCAAGTAAATTAACTGGGACACATTCAGAGTGAGGCCTAGTCCTGTTCTGATGGCGTGGCAGGGTTACTAGACTTGGTCGGTAAAGTAGTGTGCTGGAGGAAGAAGTGTTCTCAGGTAAAAGTCTGCCAAGGAAAGTGCTGGAGGAAGAAGTATCCTGAGGTAAAAGTCTGTCAAGCTTAGGGTCAGCCATCTTGTTCTTCTGAGAAGTGTGACGCAGTTACTACATTCTTTAAAGTACTAATTTGTTCTATGGGCATCCCATGTTCCTTTCCCCAACCAAGTTCAATCCTCTAATAAAAACAACAAAAACAAGCAAGAGACTGTTCATTGACTAAGAAGTGTGTCTAATGGATGTCTGGCAGCAGGATGAAATGTGTGGATGCTGTAACACGTAGCAACCCTGCGTAGTCATAGCTACAGTAGTAAATTGCTCCAAAAATATAAATGTCTCCAAGAGTGGTTCCATGATAGGAGAAGAATTTTTTTTTTTACACTTGTTGAGGCTGTAGTGACCCCAAGGGATGGGAACACATTACATTTCAAGTTCATGGGTGGAGAAAAACTGCCTCCACACAGCATACAGGTGTTCAATCTCTATGCCTTGGGGGCAACCATCCTGGGTCCTCTGCAGGGTTCTCAGAAGAGTCTGCAAAAATAACCCATCAGTGGTCCATTGGGCAGAGGCAAGCTGTATGTTTTAGAATGCATGAGAGTCGTTAGCTTTAGTGAACATCAAATTTCTTTATTTCACTAGATAAGAATACTTCTTCAGTTCAAGGGTGATAACATTGATGTTATGTGTGAAGCGGTGTTGTCGTCAGGTCTGTTAGGTCTATTTTTTATGTACCAACTTCTATCTGAGGCTCTATTAAAAAGATTTCCCCTGAACTCCTGTCCTACTGGCAACATTTTACCACACAGGAAGTGAGGGTAGCTCTCCAACAGGAAAACGTTTCTAGCTGGACTTATACTCTAAGATCAATTGCACTATTGTTCCAATTGACGCTGCCATGTGCCACACAGAAAAGTTGCTGAACAGGCCCCTTTAAAATCTTGCTATGGGGTCCCATGAATTGTAGTTATGCTCTTGGTTACCAATCCATACGTTTTTCATAAGAATGTGCTTGTGTGACCCCAGCTAACAGACTATATGCTGGTAATGTCCAGAGTTGCTTGTCTATATATATATATATATATATATATATATATATATATATATATAATGTGTGTGTATCCTCTTAAAATTTGAATAGAATTCTTGAAATAAATTGGATAAAAAGCTTCCCATAACTTCTTTCAGCAGCTTTAAAGCAAATTAGAATTTGTGTTTTTTTGTGTTCTTTGTAGCAGCAATCCGTTCAGATGATACCTGGGACTTTTGGTTATGAAAAGGCATGTGACTTGCTCCTCTTCCCTTCATGTGACAGCATTGTTTCATGGTGATTGAACGAGTGCTGTCATAATGGGATGGGAAAAGAATCTAAATTGCTCCACCTCAAATGTGTAGATGGGGAATCAGACCTTTTTTTTTGGCTTAACCCGCTGGTTGAATGAAAAAAAAGATCAATATATAGGCTGCCTAAAGCTCTGTGGTCATGTCAAAGCATTGGAAGCTTTGAAAAGATCAGCAATGGCAGTCCATATACTTCTCTCTGTATAGGTTTCCCATCTGCTACTTTTTTTGGTTCAGAAACATGGCCACTGAAGCAAACATAACAATTGAGCAAAATGCGCTTTCATTACTTTAACATTGTGTTTCTTTTTTGTTTTGTAAAACTTTTGAGGAACTACAGTATATTAACCATTTCAGCCCCGGACCATTTTGGCTGGTTAAAGACCAGGCCCCTTTTTGTGATTCGGCACTGCGTCGCTTTAACTGACAATTGCGCGGTTGTGCGATGTGACTCCCAAACAAAATTGATGTCCTTTTTTCCCCAAAAATAGAGCTTTCTTTTGGTGGTATTTGATCACCTCTGCGTTTTTTTTTTTTTGCGCTCGACCCACGGATAGGTTCTTAAAGGGGACGTACCTGTACTCCCTTGTGCCTGTCTGTGCCATTCTGTTGACGCACATCATCGTGCGGCGGTCCTTAAGTGGTTAAGCAAAATATTCATGAAGAGGGGTCAGTTTTTTTTGGATTTTAATATTCTTCTTCTGTCTGCAGTAGGGAATGATAATGAAGGCACAATGGTGGGCCCGGGGCTACAGACTTCAGGTGGGCCCATGGAGATGCTAAAAAAGTATTCTTGCTTGTTTTCTAAATGGAATCAGCAATGGCAGCTGTCCTCCAAGTGGATTTTCCTTAAAGTTAATCAAAGCACACGCCCTGTACCTGAAAGCATTGCTTCAATATTATCTGCTGTTATCACATGAGCAATTTACATAGTTACATAATTGGCAAGGTTGAATAAAGACATCAGTCCATCCAGTTCAACCTGTGTGGGAGTGTGTGTGTTCATGTCAAAAATCATTTCCCGTATCCCTGTATACTGTGTTTGTTAAGACACCCGTCCAAGAGTTTTTTTTTTAAATATCAATACTTCCTGCTGACACCACTGACTGTGGAAGTGAATTCCACATCTTTACCACCCTGACAGTGAAAAACCCCTTATGTAGTTTAGGGTAAACTGCTTTTCCTCCAATTTCATTGAGTGACCCCATGTCTTTTTTCACTCCCTGAGACTGAATAGTAAATTCCCTGTGGCAGAGTTGCCATTGAGGTATTTTTATATTGCTATCATATTACCTCTCAAGCATCTCTTCTCCAGAGAGACTGTTTATAGTGGTTCCTTGCAGGTGAGGTCCTCCTATTATCTTTGTTGCCCTTCTCTGGACTCTCTCCAGTTCCTGCACCTCCCTCCTGAGGATTGGTGACTAGAACTGGATAGCATACTATTTGCATAATATTCAATTGTTTAAATTCCAAGTCGAATTGAACCATCAAAAATACATGTTAATTGCAAAATTCATATGCTTGAGTAAGTTGACCCTTATGTATGACCTCATTAAACTGGCGTGGGCTCATGAAATGGGCACATAAAACAGCACACCAATCAAGATTCTAAGTGCACCCCAATACTGTGACATGTTTCCCACTGATTAACGATGTGTGAATTTTATTGACAGGTCTACTTTATGCTGCTACAGTAACACATCAGAGATGACAATTGTTCCAGAGCTGTACCATTTCAGGACCACAAAAAATTCTATTTTTGCTGCAGATTCCTTCTGCTTAGCCTGTGCTAAACACATGTAAAAACTTCTTAGGCGAATGCAACTTGTAAGGTCAGTAGGATTTGCAATATTAGTGTTGTCCTAGATACATTTCATTAAAATATTCTTAATACAGCGCTCACGCCATTTAACAAAGGCATAAAGTTACCTTAAAAAAAAATTCTCAAATAGTACAATTCACTTAAGCTGTAGTTAAAGAGCCTTTAAAAAACAATGTTTTAATGTTTGCATGCATTAAACACAAGGTAGTCAGTTTAATGACTCATGTTTGCACAAGGAGAAATGTTTCCTCTTCATGGTTACTAGTACAAATTACAATTGCTGGAACAACCCACAATATTACAATGTACCCGAGGAGAAAATAAAATAAAAAATAGACTCTGGGTGATTTTACTGTCATTTTATGCCTCTGCGTGACTTTGAACTGTATTGTTTTTTGTGGTTGTACGGCAGGGGGACACCCTGTGACAATGTGGGTGTTTAACAACTAGCGGCAAGAAGGGGTTAAGATCCTCTGTTTGTCTGATTGCCAAAGCTCCAGAGATGAGAATAAACAGAAGCCGCTCTACTCATTTATCAGCTTATATATATACACACACATAGACACACACACACACACACACACGGACACATATATGTATACATGTATACAAATACTGAATATATTATATATATTTATGTATATATTCACAGAAAATCACAGATATCTCAGTTTTTGTCTTACTGAGTGAGTACACAGCTTGTCAGAAAAAGTGAGGGTATCTTGCCAGGGACACTGCACCCACAGATGATTCATATATAGCTGAACAGCCACTACTCAAATTAAACACTAAAACATCACTCAGCAAAATATCAAAAACGAATCTTAGTCAGTGATAGATCTGCTATTGGTATTGCTTCTGTATCTAATGTGTTCTACCACAGTCATCTATAAACCTTATTTTGGTACCCTACAATTTCTGAGTCTCTGGATCAGCGCCATCTCCTACACCCTTGTATCCGAGGCCACGCACTTCCGCCCCTGTTCTCTAAGACTCTGGGACCTCCCCAGCTACTGTTTTCCAGCAGAAAGGGACAGCCTGTTTTAAAAGAGCTTAACCATTCCAGTGCTTATTTTTTTCTGTTGTAGAATAATATGAGAAGAGTTAAGCTTTTAGGAAATGTCTATTTTCCTTTTCAGTATTCAGATTTCTCTTTTCCATAACGATGCATGGTTTTTATTCATCTAAGGATGGTTGACAGGTCCGGTATGGTTATCTGGAAATTGCTGCGTCAGTCGGAAGGACAGTTCTGGTCCTCTACGTTTGAGGGTATTTATAAGCTTGCATACAGTTATGTGCGCAATTCCACTAATTGATTATCTCTGTTTTTTAATGAACAAGCAAAGTTTACTGTAAACTGTTTATCCACTTAAGCCCCACAAAGAAGTTAAGACTATATATATATATATATATATATATATATATATAAAATGCACTTTACTCCACATTACTTGCCAGAGGGACAGATCTGAAGACTTTTGTACATTTATGTGAACTCTTATTCTCAGCCAATCTCTCAATCAATCGGCCTAGTTTTATATAGAGGGAAGTAGATTGTAGCTTGGTTATCCACCCCTGGGTCCCACAGTTGCATTACTTTCCTTGTCTAGTTTTCTCTCATTCACAGACAACTAGATTTTAAATATCAGGATACTTATTATTCCCAGTCTTTCTCAGATAGTTCAATAAAAGGCAGTGTTCCATTATTATATATATATATATACACACACACAATGTCTAAATAAGGTATAAAGGAAGGCTGAAAAGTTGAGGAATTTGGAGAATAAAGAAAAAAATGGTAGTTCATATTTGGACAAAATCAAGCCCAAGCTTTCTTCTTTTTTTTTAATTAAAGTTGAAAAACAAAAGTAACATGACCCTCTGGAAACATACCAGCCCAGTTCACCAGTAAGGCATCTACATTAATGGAGGTCGGCAAGCATGTAGGTCCCCTGCTAGACTAATGACAGCCTATATGCCTTTAACACCATGTAGGAAGGTGCAGTCTATTTTCTCCACTGTGGGTGGCACTCAACCACAGTAGCGTGGACCATGGTTCCTAGCCAGGAGGACCATGGTTCCTATGTGGTTTCTGGGTCAGCGGGGCAGTGACCTGGTTGGTTGTTGGCCAGTCCTATGACACTGGCGGCCATCTTAAGTCTGGCAGAGTCTATTTAGGCCCCTAAAGATACAGTGTAAACTCTATGCTAAGGTTTTAAAGTTTTTGATGCACATGTAGCTGCCTGCACAAAATGGTTAACCCAATTGTGGTAACCTCAATCACGTTCAGGTATATGCAGCGCTACTATTTGTGTATTCCCAATACAATATTACTATAAATCAATTCATAATGAAGGTGATTAAAAACATTAAAACATCACAAAAATCATATCAAATTCATAAACCCTAAAGTGCTCTGTGCCTTTAAATCATTATCACATCACCTAAAGTACTAAAAGTGCTCTGTGCCTTTAAATTTATGTTACTACATATTATAAAGTCCATAAACATAAGAAGTCCATAGTGTATAAAAAGTGCTCAGTGCTTCAAACTTCAAAACTTTCTTCAGTGACCTGTGTGAAAACACTCCATGCTCCCCTCTTTTGTTTCCACACTTTTATATGCAAAACCAATGATCTTTCTTGAGCTGTCCCCGCTGCCCTCTTTTGGAATGAACGGATACACCTCAGTGATACTCCGTCATGCGTGCATGTATGGGGATAAAAACAAGCAGTCCTCCATATCGTAGTTTCATTTATTTTAAATCCATTATGAACAGTAAAGAAATGACTCACATTATACAAATGCTCGCATTACACAAGCTACAATCACATGCAATGGTGTCCCCGGCATGTACTAATCTTGTGTATTCTATTTGCCGGAAGTAAGTAAGCGGAAGTGACGTCAGTAAGCCCTGTCCTATTTAGGACCCTGGCTCCTGGGCTTGGCACGCATTTTTGGACAGTGGACAGGTTAGGGACAGATTCGCCGTCTGTCAGGGAAAGTGGCTAGCAGTAGAGAGAGGATCCTGATGAGTAGGGACAGGCTAGGAATACACCTTCCTTCTTGGAATCCTCCTGCTTTGGTGCAGACTGGCCAGGCTGCATTCCGCTCTGTGGGACAAACGCTGTCAGCGCGCGCCAGAACAGTTCAACTCTCTTTGGCCAGACATACTATGAGTGTTTCCAGTTTGGTGCCTTCCCACTGGTCTGTTTGTACTTCTCAATACAAGTTCTGTATATTGCAACTGGACTCTGTGTCTTCACTGCTGCCGCACAATGCTGCACCCACCCATAGCCAGATGAGTACTTTAAGGGAGGGCTAAAAAGTGCTGTCCCCTCTTACAACACCAGACTGATGTATGGTTTGGGCACAAGTAAGTATCCATCACCTACACTTCTGAACTGGTGGAGGACCACTGAATGCTTATTTCAGTGCTTCCCAAAACCTGTCCTCCTGTCTCACTGACAGTGAAAATTTTGCGGGTAAACCTGCGCAGCACAACTGCAATGCAATTTAGCTGAAATATATCACCAAACATACATGAACATTTAGTTTGGGCAATGCTGCCTTATCCCTTTACCATAGTAGTAATTAAAATAATTACATAGACACTGTTTTCTTTAACTGCTATTAAAATGGTAGCAGGTCTTGGGATTGCATTATTATTAATTAAATAATGAATTAATTAACCAATCAGAATATTTTAACTGTCATGAGGGAATCACTTATAATCCCATGCTCCAGCAAAGTAGCATATTTGTATGAGATCCAATTCAGTTCTTCAGGATTTCGAATGGACCATGGTGGATGAAAAAAGACTTGTGGTTGTCAAAAGCCACTTAAGGTGTTAGGGTAAACAATTTAGGAAGATGTATATTACTGCACACTATGTAAAATGCACTCAAACTACTGCATAAAAGATCTTAGGAGCACATTGCAGACCATGTTTGGCAAAAACATAGGTCTGAATGAGACCTCATTCTGTAGCCTGAAAAAAACAATCTGTAGCCCCTGTGTTGTCAGGTGGGGTTAGAGAGACAGTCCTCAACCCAGTGTAAGCTCCAACTAGAGCCTGAAATTAAAGAGGTCTTCTGGCCTTTTTTTCTGAATAGAGCAGTGGGGGAATCAAAGGGATGTTGACTATGTTCTGATGAAGCATGTCGTTATTTAATTAATAGGAGACCCAATTTTGTTTCTTTACTGGAGTATGTCGATTTTTTGGGCTCCCTGTTGGAGCCCCCACATCATTTTAAAGTCTGTATGAACAAACATGCTAGAGTGCCTATCTACAGTACTTATTGCTCTCTGGCTATAGAGTTACCAGCCTGTATATACCTTATTTGGAAGGTTGATATTATTCACATACTGAGATACTATTATAAAAAAAAGAACAAGGAATCACTGAGTAATATTTACATATTATATTGCTCTACATACTCTAAATGTTAGCAGCCAGCCTTTGACAGAATGTTTATCATATCACTGAGCACTGTATATTTATGATGTAGTAACCTCTGCCAGGAAAACTGTCACAAAGTGTACTAGATTAATCACATGGAGAACTTGGGACTCGAATTTAGCGAGTAGTTTATGAATGTGTATAATCTATATATCATATACTCAGATCACAATGGGACATTTTCATGGTAAAAAATTATAAGGGTGCACGTATTTAATATTGTACAAATGCTTCTACTTGTTCACCTTACTCATATCAAAGCATATTGGCACATTTCAGTTGTTGGAACTGTCCCAAAAATAGGGCTACATCAAAGCCTTGGATCTAAAATAAAGCTATGGCTGCAGGAAAGATGAAATATTTAGGTCAAGATGTGAACTTATGCTGCTTTAAACCACTAACTCTAATAAAAAAAGGATTGCAACCAAATAGAAACCAGGTTTTTCATTTGTCATTTAATTTACCAGGTCCAGTGACACATACAGACACTTTTCTATATGTGCCTTCCTGCCATTATTCTGACCAATCCTGCATGCAGACGTGCAAAACTCTCCTTTATTTAAAGTGTCCCCGTTCAAATCATTAGTAAGACCTCATCTAGAATATGCAATTCAGTTTTGGGCCCCAGTTCTCAAAAAGGATATCGGGAACTGGAGAAATTGCAGAGAAGGGCAACCAAACTGATAAGAGGCATGGAGGAGCTAAGCTATGAGGAAAGATTAGAGGAACTGAATTTATTCTCTCTTGAGAAGAGGAGATTAAGGGGGGATATGATCAACATGTACAAATATATAAGGGGTCCATATAGTGAACTTGGTGTTCAGTTATTCACTTTACGGTCAACACTGAGGACAAGGGGGTACTCTTTACGTCTAGAGGAAAAGAGATTTCACCTCCAAATACTGAAAGGTTTCTTCACAGTAAGAGCTGTGAAAATGTGGAATAGACTCCCTCCAGAGGTGGTTCTGGCCAGCTCAGTAGATTGCTTTAAGAAAGTCTGGATACTTTCCTAAATGTGCATAATATAACTGGGTACTAACATTTATAGGTCAAGTTGTTCCAGGGAAAAATACGATTATCTCTCCGGGGATCAGGAAGGAATTTTTTCCCCTGGTGTGGCAAATTGGAGCATGCGCTGATGGGGTTTTTTGCCTTCCTCTGGATCAACTGTGGGTATAGAAATGGGTATATTGGATTGTACGATATTTTTTATTTTATTTACTTTATGGTTGAACTAGATGGACTTGTGTCTTTTTTCAACCTGACTAACTATGTAACTATGTAAATTATGAAAGCTATTGGAATATCCTTTTAACACCCTTGAAAACAAATATTACCCCTATAGAAGTAGCCTCTGCTGTCTAGTCCCTTAAAATTGGCAAATGACAAGGGCCTGGCGGCTTCTCTGCCTTGTTTCTATGAAAATTTTGCAGACGTAGTGATGCCGCGCCTAGTTGCAATGTATAATGAGGTCAAAACCTCCAACACCTTTTTTTCTGACTTCTCAATAGCATAATTTGTCATGGTGCCTAAACCGAACAAAGATCCCAGCTTTGATCCAATTACAGACACATATCCATCAAGAACATAGACTTGAAACTTGAACACGGCCGGTTTTCTCGGCAAGAAAACTGCTGGGAGAGCTTTTTGCCGAGAAAACCGGTCTTGTGTATGGTTTCTCGTCGGGAAAACTGACGGGAATCTCGACGAGAAAAATAGAGAACCTGCTCTTTATTTTCTCGTCGGGATTCTCGTCGGCCTGTTTCCCAAAGAGAAAACCGTACGTGTGTATGCTTACCTGTCTCAATATATTTTAAACATTTTCTGGGTGCTGGATACACTACAGAAGTCAGCTGCTGTTTACGCCCTCATTATAGCACTTTATTACTAGTATTATATATTTTGTTTGAACACTTTTGGTAGCGCATTAGTACTCTTGTTTACACATATTTCCTCATAACTAATATCCTCCAGTCCCTTTATTAGCTTTGTTGCCCTTCTCTGGATATCGCAGGACACTTTTTTTTTAAATAAAGGAATTGTCAAAAACTGTCTTTTGTGTTTTTTACTTTTTGACACTTTTTTTGGTGAATGGGTAGGGGTACAATGGGTCCATACCCATTCACATAGGGGGTACGATGTACCCCATACCCATTTGTTAAAGTGGGATTCCAGATTCTGATAAGCCCCCCACAACCTCCAGGCAAGGGTTGTGAGGATGAGGCCCTTGTCCCCATCAAAATGGGGACAAGATGCTTTGGGGGTGACCCCCAAGCACCCTCCCCATGTTGAGGCCAAGCGGCCTAGTATGGCTTAGTATGGTTTAGGAGAGAATTGTGCCTGGGGTCCGGTCTGTTCACCGGTTCAGGTGCGATTCAGGTCTGAATTTTAGCCTGAATTCACACCTGAACTGGACCCAAACATGCACAGGACCCTTTTGCAATCCGCTCCACGGCCGCCCCGGACCTGTGTGAACTGGCTCCATTAGGAGCCAGTCACACTTGCATGTCATGTAACCCACATCCAATTCACATATATGTGAACCTAGCCTTAAGCCACATGAAAAGTCCCTCCTCCTTCTGAACGCTATTTTCATTTTTATTCATGTGGTGCCACTTGCACAAGTGCATGCGGAGACAGGGGATTGCAGAAATTAGCTTGAGTGCACTGACATCAGTGAGCATTGTAAAGCAATTTTGTTTGAGATATAGGACTTTAAAGATACACCACATAGAAATTCACTCAAGATTGATGTAAAAAATATACAAAATATTTATTAAGAAACAATGTCATAAAAGTAATGAATACAGTATAATCATAGCCATAGGTGTACACAAACATCTTATTATTGACAATGAACTGCTGTAATCACATACATATTTGCATCACGTCCACTTATTTCAACATGTTTTGCCGTAGCGACTTCTTCAGGAAAGGACTTAAAGCGGAGCTCCACCCTAAAGTGGAACTTCCGCTCATCGGAACCCCCCCTTCGGTGTATCAATTGGCACCTTTCAGGGGGGAGGGGGTGCAGATACCTGTCTAAGACAGGTACTTGCACCCACTTCCAGGAGTCCACTCTGTGGGGATCTGCGGGTAGTGCGTCACTTCCCGCCCCCTGTTGTGTTGTGGGAAACACACGGCTCCCAGAACACAGCGGGGACCAGTGAGCACGACGCAGCGCGACTCGCGCATGCTATGTAGGGAACCGGGCAGTGAAGCTGCAATGCTTCACTTCCTGGTTCCCTCACCGAGGATGGCGGTGGGGGCAGCAGAGTGACGAGCGATTGCTTGTCTTCAGCTGCCGACGTCGCTGGACTCCAGGACAGGTAAGTGTCCTAATATTAAAAGTCAGCAGCTGCAGTATTTGTAGCTGCTAGCTTTTAATATTTTTTTTACGGCGGAGCTCCGCTTTAAGGACTCATTTATTAGGTATAAAGGAACGTCATTCAATCAGCTGTATAGTTTCTAGGGATGTTGATGCCATATCTATTATAATACATTTTGTGCTGATCTCTGCCCACATCTTTGACCAACAGTGAGCATTGATTCAGAAACAATAACTGGGGTATTGCACATCAGTGTAGTGGCAGTGAGTGGGGTGTTGTGTATCGATGCAGTGGTGGTGGGTGCATGGCCACAGAACAGAGGCGAAGTGAAGGGAAGCACACTGAACAAGAGTGAAGTAGACTCAATAAATTGTCACCTGATGTATCTATAGGGACATACCCAATAACAACCTGCCCACAAAAGGGTGTGCAGAGGGCCAACATACTGGGAATCTGCAGTTGCCACTTGTACTGTACTTCTGGACTTCCTCCTCCATTTAGCAGCCAGCAGACCTGAACTTTCCTTTATCATAGTGGCCGTCACTGCCACAAATGTGTTTTAAGGTTCGTCACTTTGCAAGCACAGCACTGTCTGCTATCATGTGAAAACCCAAGCATGTTTGGTTACATGCAGCCTTCCACATCACTACACTGCATGTGCATGTTATTGCTGCCAAATTTCTTAATTGCTTCATTCTACTGCACATGCATTGCAATGTCTATGATGATAGCAAATATAGAGATGATGATCCATGCATGCACAGTAGAGATCAGACTTTCATCAAGCTTCCATGTGTCAATCATAGCTGCCATATTTGCTGATGTTGTGCATTACTGAGCATGCACGGATTGTGTATGCCATTATTCCTTGCGCCACAGTCTTTTTTTTCCAACTACACATGCATGTCATTTGACTGTTAGCAGCTGTGCATGTGTGGGGATATTACTGCCAGCCATGTCTCTGATCATTCCGTAATGTTATTTTAACCATTGAAACTCTATTTTAACCTGAAACTAAAGGCAGAAAATAAAACACAAGTTCACTTCCTGACTGCTTCTCCTATATTAACTACAAATATAGATAGAACGTTTGAGTTTTTTAATTGGTATTTATGTTGTTGCTATTCCAAAAAATAAATCTTTAGTTTACAAATAAACATTTTAAACAGGGTACATCCATGACACTGGCGTCACAATACCTGCTTGCTTTCAGACTGTCTCTCTCTAATTGAAGCATCTCAGGGCTCTTTACAGTTTATGTGTGTGTTTCTGTGTATATATTCAAGCGTAATTTATAGTAAATTAATTTCATCAACTTACCGTATATACTCGAGTATAAGCCAAGTTTTTTCAGCACATTTTTTTGTGCTGAAAATGCCCCCCTCGGCTTATACTTGAGTCTGTGTCCATCTTCAAATTTGTGCACCTGATCTTGGCCAGCCATAGGTCCTCTGGACCCCAATCTTGGCACACATGTAGCCCATCTCTTCCTCTACAAGTGTGCAAAGTTTGTTGTCCGGGGGACCTACGGCCGGGGAGCACCGATTTTTCAAAGCCGGACACCCCTTCCATAGACTCCCATGTTAAACGTCAGTCTAGTCACACAGCGCTGGAGTTCAGGTAGGGAGATTGGGCACAGTGAGGCATGGATACTGTTTGGCATGGGCACAGTGACAGTGAGGCATGGACACAGTGAGGCATGGGCACAGTGAGGCATGGACACAGTGAGGCATGGGCACAATGAGGCACGGGCACAGTGAGGCACGGGCACAGTGAGGCATGGGCACAGTAAGGCACAGTGAGGCATGGACACAGTGAGGCACAATGAGGCATGCACATGGACACAGTGAGGCAAAGTGAGGCACAGTGAGGCATGCAGATGGACACCCTAGGCTTATACTCGAGTCAATACGTTTTCCCAGTTTTTTGGGGTAAAATTAGGTGCCTTGGCTTATATTCGGGTCGAGTATATAGGTAATTGATTAATTTATTACAGGTATTTATATGGCGCTGACAATTTATGCAGCAGTTTACATACAGTATATACTGTACATTCACATCAGTTCCTGCCCACAAGGAACTTACAATCAAAAGTCTCTTACCTTTCATGCACACACACAACTTTGGAGTGCGGGAGGAAACTCATGCAAGCACAAGAACATGCAAACTTCATGCAGATAGGGTCAAACCGGGGAACTCAGAGCTGCAAGGCAGTGCGTTAGAGACTGTGCTTCAATTTATAGTACACATTAGAAATACAAGCTGGCATTGCAGCAACAGCATATTACAGGATAACAGCTTTATTGGTCCTCAATAGGCAAGTCTATTGGCAGGACTCTGTTAAATCAGCTTTATTAACATCTTGAGAATAGTACCCTTCTAATGTTTTTCAAACTGCAATCATTCAACAAGGGTACTGGCTGCATTGTCAAATATACACTAGAAGGAACATTACAAACGAGTGTACAGAAAGTGGTAATACAAATCTTACACCCCAAGCATACAAAAAAAAAGGTGAAAATAATTTGAATTTTTTTTTTAGGTTGAAATTACAGCTCAAACTTAATGGTTGTAATGTATGCAATAAAGGCAGTGCTGCAGTTACATGAGCTAATAAAACACTGGCAGTAATAAAAGCTAGACTATGGAGGATGTTTGTGCTTTTTCAAATACCTGGTTAACTGTGAGCATTGCCAGACAGAGAATCGGTAGGTTTTGTTTATCATTGCTTAATATTGCATGTGTTGTACAGAAGGTAATTTACAAAAATTAATCTGATTACTCTGTAAATACGGATACATAAAACTGTAAAAAATTGTTGTGATAAAAGTGATTACTGTCCACTGTTGTCGCTGGGTAGTTTGGAAACAGCTCTAACTCAGGACAGTCCCTTTTCAGTCGCTGAGTGACACTTAGAGACTCTTTGTCCCAAGGATCACAAAGTGACAGACAAGGGAAGACTTAATGGGCTGGTATTTGCTGAGGGTAAACAGCGCCGTTTGCTTACAAAATTCCCTCCTTCCACCTCTGTACACCATTTAACCACTTTACTGCCAACCTGGTATGAAGCATATTCCAGAACAAAATGGCATAAATAAGGTTAAAATCTACTTTTTCTCATTGTCATGTTAAAATAAAAATAGCTTAAATCAAACCTGAAGTGGAATAAACACACCTCTATAACCACTCTAACCGCATAGTAGGCATCCCAGGATGGCTGCAAGTCAAGTCTTTTTCCACGTAAGCACGTAAGATGCCCAGAATTTCCAGGTGCATTGGTATTCAAATGTCAACCAAAATTCATAGTAGAGGGCCTTGCACCACCCTCTTCTAATTCCTAAACCTCTGTTTTAGCCCATGACTGTGATGGGCTGCCTCACCAGCCAATAGTGAGGCTTGGGAGGCAGGAAGAGGAAAGGCGTGGCTCTTGATTAAGAAACCTAATCAACCGGTTGCAGCCAGGAGGACTGGTGAGTGAAATGTGCAGTCAGGAGGACTGGGGAGGCATGCCTGAGAGGACTGGGAGGAAACAGTCAGAGATGGATGCAGAGCCAGTAGTAAGGACTGCAATGTCATGGGCAGTGGCAGCTGCAACCAGGAGGGCTGGCAGGGCCCGAAGAGGTCTGACTGGGAGCAGTAGTACATCAATAGGACAGCTAGCACTAAAGACTTTCTACCTATGCTACACTATAGGGGCCCGTGGTCCGTGCCTGCAAAGAGCAATTGCTGAGACCTGGCTGAGCCTTACATGTGCTAGCTGGTCCTGAGGATTAAGAGTTGTGCAAGAAGAAAGAAGCGGTATAGTCTGCAAGCAAGGAAAGTGCTGGAGGAGACTGAAGTGGTAACTTGTACAGAGAAGTGTATATAGTTGTCCCAATTGATTGATATACAATCCGACAATTGATTGATAAACAGTCTACCAATTGATTGATACACAATTCACCGGGCATCCCATATTTTCCTCACCCCATCCAAGTTAAATTTCCTCTTTAAAATAAACAAAAACAAGCATATGGACTGTTCATTGCCTTGGAGTGAATGCCGGGCTGGGCAGGGTGACAGGTGGACCACAACACTCAGCTGCTCCTACGAGGGCACATAATTGTGAAGTGGAAGGAAAATGATAAATGGTTTTCAACATTTTTTACAAATACATTTCTGAAAAGAGTGGGACGTGCATTTGTATTCAGCCCCCTTTACTCTGATACCCCTAACAAAAATTTAATGGAACCAGTTGCCTTCAGAAGTCACCTAATTAGTAAATAGAGTCCACCTGTGTGTAATTTAATCTCAGTAGAAATACAGCTGTTCTATGAAGACCTCAGAGGTTTGTTAGAGAACCTAAGTAAACAAACAGCATTATGAAGGTCAAGGAACACACCAGACAGGTCAGGGATAAAGTTGTGGAGAAGTTTAAAGCAGGGTTAGGTTAAAAAAATATCCCAAGCTTTGAACATCTCCCAGAGCACTGTTCAATCCATCATCTGAAAATGGAAAGAGTATGTAATGCTTCAGGCAGTGTAACTATAATGGTTGGCGTGGATCACAGCTTCGGAAGTCTATGAATATGATATACTAAACAGTTAACTTCAATTTGACAGACATCAGGAAGGAAGACTCAGATAAATTGGAAATACAAGTGGTTTTATTTAGTGTGGTAATACACAGCCATAAGAGGGAGCACCAGAGGTAACTTGAGTGTAGTAGCAGTACACAGGAATACAGTTTATAGTAATGGAAGGATACTTGCTGTGAGTGGACTTCTGGTGTTGGTGTCACCCACTGGTTTCTGGAGAGATATACTGGTCTCCTATTGTAGTGGTATAGGTAGGGAGTTCTGCCAGCAGAGTAGGCTGACTGAGGGTAGGTCAGTGGAGAGCCTCTGACTACCAGTGAGGAAGGGGCTCTGACTGGCCCAAAAGCTGGAAGTTGGAGGGGCCCTGCCCGGCCCAAAAGCGAGGAGGCAGACGGGGCTCTGTCCGGCCCAAAAAGAGAGATGGCAGTCGGGGCTCTGTCCGGCCAAATAGAGAGATGGAAGTCGGGGCTCTGACCAGCCCAATAGTGCGTGAAGACGGCAGTCTTCTGATGGAGGTATTTGCCTGGCGTCAGGTTCCTAGCACGAACGTCAAGCAAATGGTGGCGGCTTTTTAAGTAGGGATAAGAGGAGGAGCCGGGTGATGTCGCTGTGACGTCATCTATCTGCGACGGAGTTGGTGGAGATGTTGGAGCCCCCAGTGGAGAGATAAGAAAATTACAGGATAAGAACATTACACGGAGTTGGTGGAGATGTCGGAGCCCCAGTGGAGAGATAAGAACATTACAGGATAAGAACATTACAGAGTATGGCAGAACTGCAAACCTGCCAAGACATGGCCGTCCACCTAAACTGACAGACCAGGCAAGGAGAGCATTAATCAAAGAAGCTGTCAAGAGGTCCATGGTAACTAGTGATGAGCCGAACACCCCCGGGTTCGGTTCGCACCAGAACCCGCGAACGGACCGAAAGTTCGTACGAACATTAGAACCCTATTAAATACAATGGATGCGAACGTTCGAATTCTAAAGTGCTAATTATAACAACTATTATGCATGTTATTGTCCTAAAAAGGGTTTAGGAACACGGGTTCTGCACCAGGGGACATGTATCAATGCAAAAAGAAGTTTTAAAAACGGTCGTTTTTCGGGAGCAGTCATTTTAATGATGCATAAAGTGAAAAAAAAAAAGTCAAATATTCCTTTAAATATCGTACCTGGGGGGTGTCTAAAGTATGCCTGTGAAGTGCCACGTGTTTCCCGTGTTTAGAACTGTCCCTGCACAAAATGACACTTCTAAAGGAAAAAAAAGCCATTTAAAACTGCTTGCGGCTTTAATGTAATGTCTGGTCCCTGTAATATGGATGAAAATCTTTAAGAAAAATGGCATAGCTACCCCATGACTCCCCCCCCTACCCCAGCCCATTACCAGCCCCTTTGGGTCTTGTATGGATATTAAGGGGAACCCCGCACATAAAATAAAAAAGGCCCTATATACTCTGAACAGCCGTATACAGGCGGTGCATACAAGACAGGGACTGTAGGTTTGTTCTTATGTAGAATCTGTTTGTAATTTTGAACAGGTACATTGTTGAAGTGTAGCTCCAGCCCAAAAATCTATTTTTAAACTTTTTGGAAAACATAGGTAAGGGTTATTACCCCTGTAACATTTGTTTTGCTGTCTGTGCCCCTGTTCAGAACATTTCACCTCACTTTCCGTCCCAATGACAACTGTTTTTGAAATGTGGTGTTTTTCTTGAAACAAGGATTGCTGATAAAGCATCAGTACAGAGGAGACACCTTTCTCCCATATTTATTCTTACAGGAGAGAATTTTCCTTCCTAGTGGTAGATTTCTTCTCACTTCCTGTTGTCTTCTTGCGTTTGCAAGTAGGAGTCGTTTGTAAGTTGGATGTTTGAAAGTAGGGACCTGCCGTATATACTCTGCAGAAATAGGCCCCTTAGTTGTTGGTGTTGGCACAACACTGTAAGCACTCACAGTTACTCTTGGTTGGTGCTGGAACGCCCTGCTGTCAACTATTATATCAGGAATTTTAATTACATATAATTGTTGAACAGTGGTAGTAAAAATTGGGCCTTTGATGGTGGTGCTGGTGCCACAACACTGTAAGCCCTGACAGTTACTCTTGGTGGGTGCAGCAATGGGCCCTGCTGTGAATTATTAGATCAAGAATTGTAATTACATGCCCCTTTTGAACAGGGGCTGAAAAATTGGGCCTTTCGTGGTGGTGGTGGTGGTGGCGTTGCCACAACACTGTAAGCCCTCAGAGTTACTCTTGGTGGGTGCAGGAATGGGCCCTGCTGTGAATTATTAGATCAAGAATTGTAATTACATGCCCCTTTTGAACAGGGGCTGAAAAATTGGGCCTTTCGTGGTGGTGGTGGTGGTGGTGGCGTTGCCACAACACTGTAAGCCCTCAGAGTTACTCTTGGTGGGTGCAGCAATGGGCCCTGCTGTGAATTATTAGATCAAGAATTGTAATTGCATGCCCCTGTTGAACAGGGGCTGAAAAATTGGGCCTTAGGCACTGGTGGCACAACACTACAACCCCTCACAGATACTGTACTTGGAGCACAGCAATGAGCCCTGTTGCAAAGTATTGCTTCAAAAATTGTAATGACACGCCCCTGTTAAACAGGGGCTGAAAAATTGGGCCTTAGGCACTGGTGGCACAACACTACAACCCCTCACAGATACTGTACTTGGAGCACAGCAATGAGCCCTGTTGCAAAGTATTGCTTCAAAAATTGTAATGACACGCCCCTGTTAAACAGGGGCTGAAAAATTGGGCCTTAGGCACTGGTGCCACAACACTCCAACCCCTCACAGATACTGTACTTGGAGCACAGCAATGAGCCCTATGGCAAATTATTGCTAAAAAAATTGTAATTACACGCCCCTGTAAAACAGGGGCTGAAAAATTGGGCCTTAGCCACTGGTGGCGGCACCCATAAACAAAAATGATCTTCCAAGCTATCATCATCAATCGTATCATTGAGGACTCGGAGGAGGAGGATAGCCAGTCAACATAACAGCACAGGCACTCAGCATCAGTCTTGAAGGGATGTGACATGTTAAAATCAATTAGTCTGTTATATCAGCATCAGGTGTGTGGTAGCTGGTGGTGATCCAAGACTGGTTCATCTTGATGAAAGTCAGTCGATCAACCGAGTCGGTGGACAGGCGCACCCTGTGATCCGTGACAAATCCTCCAGCAGCACTGAATGTGCGTTCCGAAAGAACGCTGGATGCAGGACAGGCCAGTAGCTCAATTGCATACTGTGCAAGCTCTGGCCAGTGATCCATCCTCAAGACCCAGTAAGCCAGAGGATTTTCGGTGGGGAAGGTGTCCAAGTCTGACCTTGCCCCTAGATATTCCTGCACCATGTTTATCAGACGCTGGCGATGGTTGCTGGAACCGATCATACTTTGGGGCTGCGGACTAAAGAATTGTCTGAACGCATCGGTCAGACGGCCACCTTCCCCACCGCTCCTTCTTTGACTGGCCGAAGCCTCAGCAACTCGTTGTCCAGGACCAGGAGTTTGTAACCTCCCAGTCTCTGGGAACGCGTTGCACAGACCTTTCTGCAAGGCCTCCCGGAGTTGTCTCATCCTCTGCTCCCTCTGCGAAGGTAACATAAGGTCCGCAACCTTACCCTTGTACCGTGGATCAAGGAGAGTGGCCAGCCAGTAATGGTCCCTCTCCTTGATTCGAAGAATACGAGGATCCTTCCGCAGACTTTGCAGGATCAGGGAGGCCATGCAGCGTAGGTTTGCTGAGGCATTCGCTCCGGAGTCCTCTGGGTCACTAAGGACGACATGATCCGCAGCCACCTCCTCCCAGCCACGTACAAGTCCACTGGTTTCTTGGGACTGTAAATCATCCCTAAAAGACTGCTGCTGATGATGCTGAGTGCCAGCCTCCACCTCCATGCTGACACAATCCTCCTCCTCCTCCTCCTCCTCCTCCTCTTCCTCTTCCTGTGCGATGGGTGGGACAGAAGGAACACTGTCTGGGTAAAGGGGGCCTTGAGAGGCAAGGAAGTCCTCCTCTTCCTGCCTCTGTTCTGCCTCAAGTGCCCTGTCCATTATTCCACGCAGCGTGTGCTCCAACAGGTGGACAAGAGGTACAGTGTCACTGATGCATGCACTGTCACTGCTCACCATCCTCGTGGCCTCCTCAAATGGTGCCAGGACAGTGCATGCATCCCTGATCATGCCCCACTGGCGTGGAGAAAAAAAACCAAGCTCCCCTGACCCTGTCCTGGTGCCGTAGTCGCACAGGTACTCATTGATGGCCCTCTGCTGCGTGTGCAGCCGCTGCAGCATGGCCAACGTTGAGTTCCACCTGGTGGGCATGTCACATATAAGGCGGTTCTTGGGCAGGTTCAACTCCTTTTGCAGCTCAGCCAGGCGAGCACTGGCATTATAAGATCTGCGGAAATGCACACAGACTTTCCTGGCCTGCCTCAGGACATCCTGTAAGCCCGGGTACCTGCCCAAGAACCGCTGCACCACCAGGTTAAGGACGTGAGCCACACAGGGCACATGGGTCAGTTGTCCCTGTCGGAGGGCGGAGAGGAGGTTGGTGCCATTGTCGCAAACCACCATTCCTGGCTTAAGCTGGCATGGCGTCAACCACCTCTCGGCCTGGCCCTGCAGAGCAGACAGGACCTCTGCCCCAGTGTGGCTTCTGTCCCCCAAACACACCAGCGCAAGCACGGCATGGCATCTTTTTGCCTGCGTACTTGCGTAGCCCCGTGAACGGCTACGGAGCACCGCTGGTTCATAGGACAAACCACAGGAAGAGGCCATGGAGGAAGAAGAAGAGGAGGGGGTGGAGGAGAGAGGTGTGTCACAACCAGTAGTAGCATTTTGGAGGCGTGGCGGTGGAACAACCTCCAACACTACTGCACCTTGTCCTGCATCCTTCCCAGCTGCCAAAAGAGTGACCCAATGGGCCGTGAAAGAAAGGTAACGTCCCTGTCCATGCCTGCTGGACCATGAGTCAGCGGTAATATGCACCTTACCGCTGACCGCCCTGTCCAGCGAGGCCAAGACATTGCCTTCCACATGCCGGTAGAGAGCCGGAATAGCCTTCCGTGAGAAAAAGTGGCGTTTGGGAACCTGCCACTGAGGAACCGCACATTGCACAAACTCACGGAAGGGGGCCGAGTCTACCAACTGAAAAGGCAGCAGTTGAAGCGCTAGCAATTTAGCCAAGCTAGCATTCAACCGCTGGGCATGTGGATGGCTGGGAGTGAACTTCTTTCGACGGTCCAGCAGCTGGGGCAGGGAAATTTGCCTGCTAGAATCGGACGTCGGTGTACTGCTAGCAGAGTGGCCGCAAGTACTTGGCTGTGACACACCTAATTCTACACCTTCATTCCTCTCAGTGCATGTTTCAGAGAGGACTGAAGTTATAGTGGGGTTGGAGATCCCAGCTGATGCGGTGCAAGGAGAGGTCCGCTTTGTTCTTTGGTGTGGGTCTTTGAGGTAGGCTTGCCAACGAGCTGCATGGCAGGTCAACATATGTCTGGTCAGGCATGTGGTACCCAAGCGGCTGATGTTTTGGCCACACGATATACGCTTGAGACATATGTTGCAAACAGCAGCTGTGCGATCTGATGCACTAGCCTCAAAAAAGGCCCACACCAAGGAACTTTTTGAATGACGGGCAGAGGCTGCGCCCTGCACAGGTGGAGCTCTGCGGTGTGATTCCGTCGGTGTACTGCCCTTACGCTGGCCACCAAAGGGCATCCTGCCTCGTTGGAGATGTGCCTCCTCCTCATCCTCCTCCTCCTCCTCTCTCCTATTAGGCACCCACGTGGAGTCAGTGACCTCATCATCCCCTCCCTCCTCATCACTGGAGCCAATCTGGCAGTATGCTGCAGCTGCTGGAACATGACTGCCAGATTGGTGTCCTTCTTGAGCATCCCCTCTGTCTGCTCTCACGCTACTGCCTTCCTGTAGCTGGGTTTCATCATCAGACCCTTCGAAACGCTGGGCATCCTCCTGGAGCATGTACCCAACACTGTGCTCAAACAGTTCGGGGGACTCCTCAGGAGGAGGACATGGTGGGTCTAGGGAAGGAGTGACTGATGATGAGTCTGACATTGATACCAGGGAAGAGGACGCTTTGGCAGCTGCTTTGCCAGTACCCTGAGCCTGGGTGAGAGAGGATGAGGAGGAGGAGGAGGGCTTGGTCATCCACTCTACCAAGTCTTCGGCATGATGTGGCTCAACATGTCCAGCTGCCGAAAAGAAGGACAAGCGTGTCCCATGGCCATGTGCTGATGACAATGCACCGCGTCCACGACCAGCACTGTTGCCCCCAGACACAGAGCCTGCTTGCCCTCTTTTATTGCCTCCTGACTGTCTGCCTCTCCTTGTTTGCCTTCCAGACATTCTAATAGATGGCCTGCAGGGAGATGGGAAAAAAGCAATAAGGGCTACCTTCAGGTGTCCTTCTCTGTCCCTTTACTTAAGGATTTCTAAATATGGTTGAGGATTATTGCTTTTGCACAGAATAGCACAACGACAATTTCCCTGACTGTCCAAAAAACAAGGATTTCAAAGATGGTTGATGAGGAATGCTTTAGCACACTATAGCACAAGGAGAATTCCCCTCACTTTCCTTCTTTGTCCCTAGAAACAAGGACTGGCACAGTGAAAGAAACTGACACTCTCCCTACCTAGAGTTTTCTGTCCCTAGAAAAAATGTTTTTTTAAAGCACACTATAGCACAAGGAGAATTCCCCTCACTTTCCTTCTTTGTCCCTAGAAACAAGGACTGGCACAGTGAAAGAAACTGACACTCTCCCTACCTAGAGTTTTCTGTCCCTAGAAAAAATGTTTTTTTAAAGCACACTATAGCACAAGGAGAATTCCCCTCACTTTCCTTCTTTGTCCCTAGAAACAAGGACTGGCACAGTGAAAGAAACTGACACTCTCCCTACCTAGAGTTTTCTGTCCCTAGAAAAAAATGTTTTTTTAAAGCACACTATAGCACAAGGAGAATTCCCCTCACTTTCCTTCTTTGTCCCTAGAAACAAGGACTGGCACAGTGAAAGAAACTGACATTCTCCCTACCTAGAGTTTTCTGTCCCTAGAAAAAATGTTTTTTTAAAGCACACTATAGCACAAGGAGAATTCCCCTCACTTTCCTTCTTTGTCCCTAGAAACAAGGACTGGCACAGTGAAAGAAACTGACACTCTCCCTACCTAGAGTTTTCTGTCCCTAGAAAAAATGTTTTTTTAAAGCACACTATAGCACAAGGAGAATTCCCCTCACTTTCCTTCTTTGTCCCTAGAAACAAGGACTGGCACAGTGAAAGAAACTGACACTCTCCCTACCTAGAGTTTTCTGTCCCTAGAAAAAATGTTTTTTTTAAAGCACACTATAGCACAAGGAGAATTCCCCTCACTTTCCTTCTTTGTCCCTAGAAACAAGGACTGGCACAGTGAAAGAAACTGACACTCTCCCTACCTAGAGTTTTCTGTCCCTAGAAAAAATGTTTTTTTAAAGCACACTATAGCACAAGGAGAATTCCCCTCACTTTCCTTCTTTGTCCCTAGAAACAAGGACTGGCACAGTGAAAGAAACTGACACTCTCCCTACCTAGAGTTTTCTGTCCCTAGAAAAAATGTTTTTTTAAAGCACACTATAGCACAAGGAGAATTCCCCTCACTTTCCTTCTTTGTCCCTAGAAACAAGGACTGGCACAGTGAAAGAAACTGACACTCTCCCTACCTAGAGTTTTCTGTCCCTAGAAAAAATGTTTTTTTAAAGCACACTATAGCACAAGGAGAATTCCCCTCACTTTCCTTCTTTGTCCCTAGAAACAAGGACTGGCACAGTGAAATAAACTGACACTCTCCCTACCTAGAGTTTTCTGTCCCTAGAAAAAATGTTTTTTTAAAGCACACTATAGCACAAGGAGAATTCCCCTCACTTTCCTTCTTTGTCCCTAGAAACAAGGACTGGCACAGTGAAAGAAACTGACACTCTCCCTACCTAGAGTTTTCTGTCCCTAGAAAAAATGTTTTTTTAAAGCACACTATAGCACAAGGAGAATTCCCCTCACTTTCCTTCTTTGTCCCTAGAAACAAGGACTGGCACAGTGAAAGAAACTGACACTCTCCCTACCTAGAGTTTTCTGTCCCTAGAAAAAATGTTTTTTTAAAGCACACTATAGCACAAGGAGAATTCCCCTCACTTTCCTTCTTTGTCCCTAGAAACAAGGACTGGCACAGTGAAAGAAACTGACACTCTCCCTACCTAGAGTTTTCTGTCCCTAGAAAAAATGTTTTTTTAAAGCACACTATAGCACAAGGAGAATTCCCCTCACTTTCCTTCTTTGTCCCTAGAAACAAGGACTGGCACAGTGAAAGAAACTGACACTCTCCCTACCTAGAGTTTTCTGTCCCTAGAAAAAATGTTTTTTTAAAGCACACTATAGCACAAGGAGAATTCCCCTCACTTTCCTTCTTTGTCCCTAGAAACAAGGACTGGCACAGTGAAAGAAACTGACACTCTCCCTACCTAGAGTTTTCTGTCCCTAGAAAAAATGTTTTTTTAAAGCACACTATAGCACAAGGAGAATTCCCCTCACTTTCCTTCTTTGTCCCTAGAAACAAGGACTGGCACAGTGAAAGAAACTGACACTCTCCCTACCTAGAGTTTTCTGTCCCTAGAAAAAATGTTTTTTTAAAGCACACTATAGCACAAGGAGAATTCCCCTCACTTTCCTTCTTTGTCCCTAGAAACAAGGACTGGCACAGTGAAAGAAACTGACACTCTCCCTACCTAGAGTTTTCTGTCCCTAGAAAAAATGTTTTTTTAAAGCACACTATAGCACAAGGAGAATTCCCCTCACTTTCCTTCTTTGTCCCTAGAAACAAGGACTGGCACAGTGAAAGAAACTGACACTCTCCCTACCTAGAGTTTTCTGTCCCTAGAAAAAATGTTTTTTTAAAGCACACTATAGCACAAGGAGAATTCCCCTCACTTTCCTTCTTTGTCCCTAGAAACAAGGACTGGCACAGTGAAAGAAACTGACACTCTCCCTACCTAGAGTTTTCTGTCCCTAGAAAAAATGTTTTTTTAAAGCACACTATAGCACAAGGAGAATTCCCCTCACTTTCCTTCTTTGTCCCTAGAAACAAGGACTGGCACAGTGAAAGAAACTGACACTCTCCCTACCTAGAGTTTGCTGTCCCTAGAAAAAATGTTTTTTTAAAGCACACTATAGCACAAGGAGAATTCCCCTCACTTTCCTTCTTTGTCCCTAGAAACAAGGACTGGCACAGTGAAAGAAACTGACACTCTCCCTACTGTGACAGCAGGAAGGTAAAGTCACCTGGTTGCATCCAGGGGGGTAGATATATTTCGCCCAGATTCAGGCTTTACGCTGACTTATACAGCTAGGTGGAGAGTTGTATAAGCCCAGCTGAGACTAGTGGGCTCATTGATGACTCATACCTCTAGGGAGAGGGCTGGGCGTCGTGCAGACAGGGAGTTGATGAGGCCAGCTGAAGCTTGTCAGCTCATTTAGGCCTCTATAAAAAACTCCCAGATTCATTAGATGTTAGCTCACGCCTGGAAGCAGACCTGTGTGGACTGTCTAGGGAGAGTGAACCCCTGTGCGGTGAGAGAAAGCCTGTGTGGCTATATTTTGCTTGGACATTTAAAACCAGGGACTAGGACAGCACTAGGCTGATCCCAGTCGTTAGTTAGGAAACCTGTAAGTTTAGTCAGAGGTCAAGTTGACCAGGATTTATTTTGTTTATGTTTTTTTTGCCTTGCTGTGTTTTTGTCACTGTAAATAGAAAATAAACCGCACCTTTTTGATTTTGAAAACCACAACCTCCGTCTGCTGGGCCTGTTTTGGGTGGGGAGCCCATCCCGGGGGTCACACATACCCGCTGCCGAGCTAACCCCCTCACAGTTGGTGGAGAACCAGTGGCAGTTTTTTTTTAAGCCAGCATGGAGGAGATACTGAAACAGCTGGCTCTAGCAAATGCCAATCAACAGCAGACAAATGCAGGTTTGCAAAGGAGCCTTGCAGCCCAGCAGCAAGCTCATCAACAGAGCCTTGCAACTTTACAACAGAGTCTGGAGGCTCAGCAACAAGCCCAACAGCAATCTGAGGCCCGCTTCATAGACCTGTTGCAGAAGCAAGAGCAGAGACTACAACAACAGATGGAAGCAGTAATGCAGCAACGTCCGCAGACCAGTGAGGAAAGCCGTCCCACTAATACCGCGTCCTTTGGGGTGAGTCGTTTATTGACAAAAATGACTGGAGAGGATGATCCAGAGGTATTTTTGACCACATTTGAAAGGACCGCTGAAAGAGAAAAGTGGCCTGAGGAGCAGTGGGCTGGACTAGTGGCTCCTCTGTTAACTGGTGAATCGCAGAAAGCTTACTATGACCTAGAGCCTAACCAAGCAAAAGACTATGTGATGCTAAAAGCTGAAATATTGGCAAGGCTGGGTGTCACCCTGGCTGTCCGGGCTCAGCGTGTGCATAACTGGACTTTCCAGCTTGGAAAACCCCCCAGGTCTCAAATGTATGATCTCATTCACCTGAGCAGAAAGTGGCTACAGCCAGAGACTTTGTCCGCACCAAAGATTGTGGAACGTGTTGTAATGGATCGGTTTTTGAGAGCTCTTCCTACTGCCATCCAAAGGTGGGTAAGCCATGGAGACCCAGAGACGGCCGATGGTCTTGTGGATCGTGTGGAGAAATACTTGGCTACAGAGAACCTGACGGCCTCTTCCAGAGACACTCGGACTTTCCACCCTAAGACCAGACCATCCCCAGGGGCGGATAAGAGGATTCCAAGGGGTGAGGGTGGAGAGAGTGAGAGGGTGGGAGCTCTACCCCAAGTTTGGCGAGAACAGCCTGGGAAATCAGCGGCTCAAGAGGCCGCAAGAAGGATCGTTTGCTACCGCTGCCGGCAAGCGGGACATATTGCAGCAAATTGCCCGGTTGTGGAGGAACCCATGCAGTGTGACTTTCTGACGGGCAGACGTCAGTCGCTGTGTGCGACAGTCGCATGCACTGCCATTCGGGGAACTGAGAAACATTTATGCAAAATGTGTATTAATGGTAGAAATGTTGTGGTATTGCTGGATTCAGGTAGCCTTGTGACCCTGATAAAGGCTGAGTTAGTTAAAACAGAGGTCTCTGGGAATAGCAAGGTAGCCGTTATTTGTGTGCATGGGGACACCCGAGAGTATCCAGTGACTACGGTGTGTTTCGAGACCCCCAAAGGTACCCTCTCTCATCCAGTGGGCTTAGTATCTCAGTTACCGCATGACGCCATTGTGGGAAGGGATTTTCCGAAGTTCTGGGAACTGTGGGATGATCCTGAGCCCCCCACTGGTGCCCCTATGTACCAGGAATGTGATAGCCAGAACTCCCCTGAGAGTGGTGAGGACTCTCCGGAATTTCCCTTGTCAGTATTGGCAGGGGAGACTCAAGAAACTGGAGAGGAGCCCACCTCCTCAGACGAAAACCTACCGTCTGTGGAGTTTTCTGATCTTGAGGTTCACAGGGAAAACTTTGCCACAGAACAGTTGAAAGACCCCGCCCTAATAAAGGCACGGGAAAACGTAGTGAAAATAGATGGCGAGTTAGTGAACCCAGATAATACTGGCACTTACCCATACTTCAGCGTAGAGAAGGACCTACTGTATCGGGTGGCAAAAAGGGCAGAAGAAACCGTTGAGCAGCTTGTGGTGCCCAAACCTTACAGGAAGTTGGTGTTGGAGTTGGCCCATGGGCACATTCTTGGAGGTCATCTGGGGACAGAGAAAACCCGAGAGAGGGTATTACAGAGATTCTATTGGCCTGGGGTGATGAAGGACATAGAAAATCATTGTTCCTCCTGCCCTGTGTGTCAGAGGTCGGCCCCGATGCCACATTTCCGTAGCCCGCTGGTCCCTCTACCCATCATTGAGGTCCCGTTTGAGAGAATCGCAATGGATTTGGTAGGTCCTATAATCAAGTCCGCTAGGGGGCACCAGTACATATTGGTTATAATGGACTATGCCACCCGTTATCCAGAAGCGATCCCTCTCAGAAATACCTCGGCCAAAACCATAGCCAAAGAGCTATCTCTTGTTTTTAGCCGGGTGGGTATTTGTAAAGAACTGCTTACGGACCAAGGTACACCCTTTATGTCCCGGGTTATGAAAGAGCTGTGTAAATTGTTCAAAGTGACGCAATTGCGTACATCTGTGTATCACCCCCAAACCGATGGGCTGGTTGAAAGATTCAACAAAACCCTAAAACAAATGTTGAAGAAAGTGGTGGATAGAGATGGAAGGGATTGGGACTGTCTACTTCCTTATTTGATGTTTGCTATTAGGGAGGTGCCCCAATCCTCTACGGGATTCTCCCCCTTTGAGTTACTGTATGGGAGACACCCAAGAGGGCTGTTGGATATTGCCAAGGAAACTTGGGAAAGTGAGAGTTCTCCCCACAGGAGTGTGATTGAGCATGTCGCCCTGATGCAAGATCGAATTGCACAGGTAATGCCCATCGTGAAGGAACATTTGGCCCAAGCGCAGTTGGCACAGCAGAGAGTGTACAACCGTGGAGCCAAGACCCGTACCTTTTCCCCGGGGGATAGGATATTGGTACTTGTCCCTACGGTTGAAAGTAAATTCCTTGCCAAATGGCAAGGCCCCTACGAGATAATGGAAAAAGTGAGCGAAGTGAATTACAAGGTCAGACAACCAGGAAGGCGAAAGCCCGAACAGATCTATCACGTTAATCTGTTGAAAGCCTGGAGGGATAGAGAGTCCCTAGTCGCAGACACTTGGTCACCAGCTCAAACTGGTTGCGTGATTCCTGAGGTTGGAATCGCAGCCACCTTGTCACAACCCCAACAACAGGAGGTTAAGGAGTTTGTACTTCGCAACAAGGAGGTATTCTCTGAGCTGCCGGGACAAACATCTGGGGTAGAGCATGACATTATTACCCCGCCCGGTGAAAGGGTGAGGTTAAAACCCTATCGGATCCCAGAGGCCCGACGGGAGGCAATACGGGAGGAAGTACAGAGAATGCTGAACTTAGGGGTGATAGAGGAGTCCCAAAGTGATTGGTCTAGTCCCATTGTGTTGGTGCCTAAACCGGATGGGAGCTGGCGATTTTGTAACGATTTTCGTCAGTTGAACAAAGTTACAAAATTTGACACCTACCCCATGCCACGTATAGATGAGTTGATCGACCGGCTGGGAACAGCCCGATACATGACGACTCTTGACCTCACAAAAGGGTATTGGCAAATCCCCCTGGCCAAGTCGGCCAAAGAGAAAACCGCATTTGTAACCCCAGACGGGGCGTTCCAATATAAAAGAATGCCGTTCGGGTTACAGAATGCGCCGGCCACATTCCAGCGGAAAATGGACCAGATGCTGAGGCCCCATCGGAAGTATGCTGCGGCTTACCTGGATGACATAATTGTCCATAGCACAGATTGGGCCTCACATCTGCCAAAAGTGCAAGCAGTCCTGGACTCTGTTCGGGAAGCAGGGTTTACGGCTAACCCCAAGAAGTGTACCATTGGGCAGGAGGAGGCCAAATATCTTGGGTACACCATTGGGAGGGGAGTAATAAAACCCCAACTCAACAAAGTCGAGGCCATCCAGAGTTGGCCACGTCCCAACAGCAAGAAGCAGGTACGAGCCTTTCTGGGAATCGCTGGGTATTATCGGCGATTCATTCCCCACTTTGCTTCTAAGGCTGTGCCCCTAACCAACCTGACGAAGGGGAAAGGGTCGGTCATGATTAAATGGACCCCCGAGGCTGAGGCAGCATTCCAATTCTTGAAACAAGCCTTATGTAGCCAGCCAGTGTTGTACTCACCCGACTTCTCTAGAGACTTTGTCGTACAAAGTGATGCGTCAGATGTGGGGTTAGGAGCAGTATTGTCCCAGGTCTGGAACGGGGAAGAGCACCCAGTCATTTACCTCAGCAGGAAGTTGAAGTCCCATGAGGTAAATTACGCCACCGTTGAAAAGGAGTGTTTAGCGGTGAAGTGGGCTCTAGATTCCCTTCGGTACTACCTGCTAGGTAGGCACTTTGACATGGTTACGGATCACGCTCCGTTAAAGTGGATGGCTCAAAACAAGGAAACAAATAGAAGAGTGAATAGGTGGTTCCTGGCCCTCCAGGAATTCAACTTCACAGTAAAGCATCGCCCTGGCGTTCAAATGGGGAATGTGGATGCTTTGTCTCGAGTACATGAATGCCTGATTGCTGGTGTTCCAACCCCGAGGTTAAAACAAGAGGGGGGGGTATGTGACAGCAGGAAGGTAAAGTCACCTGGTTGCATCCAGGGGGGTAGATATATTTCGCCCAGATTCAGGCTTTACGCTGACTTATACAGCTAGGTGGAGAGTTGTATAAGCCCAGCTGAGACTAGTGGGCTCATTGATGACTCATACCTCTAGGGAGAGGGCTGGGCGTCGTGCAGACAGGGAGTTGATGAGGCCAGCTGAAGCTTGTCAGCTCATTTAGGCCTCTATAAAAAACTCCCAGATTCATTAGATGTTAGCTCATGCCTGGAAGCAGACCTGTGTGGACTGTCTAGGGAGAGTGAACCCCTGTGCGGTGAGAGAAAGCCTGTGTGGCTATATTTTGCTTGGACATTTAAAACCAGGGACTAGGACAGCACTAGGCTGATCCCAGTCGTTAGTTAGGAAACCTGTAAGTTTAGTCAGAGGTCAAGTTGACCAGGATTTATTTTGTTTATGTTTTTTTTGCCTTGCTGTGTTTTTGTCACTGTAAATAGAAAATAAACCGCACCTTTTTGATTTTGAAAACCACAACCTCCGTCTGCTGGGCCTGTTTTGGGTGGGGAGCCCATCCCGGGGGTCACACATACCCGCTGCCGAGCTAACCCCCTCACACTACCTAGAGTTTTCTGTCCCTAGAAAAAATGTTTTTTTAAAGCACACTATAGCACAAGGAGAATTCCCCTCACTTTCCTTCTTTGTCCCTAGAAACAAGGACTTGCACAATGAAAGAAACTGACACTCTCCCTACCTAGAGTTTTCTGTCCCTAGAAAAAATGTTTTTTTAAAGCACACTATAGCACAAGGAGAATTCCCCTCACTTTCCTTCTTTGTCCCTAGAAACAAGGACTCGCACAGTGAAAGAAACTGACACTCTCCCTACCTAGAGTTTTCTGTCCCTAGAAAAAATGTTTTTTTAAAGCACACTATAGCACAAGGAGAATTCCCCTCACTTTCCTTCTTTGTCCCTAGAAACAAGGACTCGCACAGTAAAACACACTGACACTCTCCCTACCTATCCTTCTCTTTCCCTAAACTAAAGGAATCCAGGTTAAGCAAGAAAGAAATAAATGTCACTGTCCCTGCCTATGCTTGTCTTTCCCTGCTCCGGAACACACTACACTAGGCCGCCGTGCTGGCGGCCTTTTATAGTGTGGGGCGTGTACTAAACACCCTCAGCAATAATTGGCCACAGGCATCCTGCCTGTGGCCAATCATTGCTCTCCTCGCTGCCGGCGCTGTGATTGGCCAAGCATGCGGGGTCACAGTGCATGCTTGGCCAATCACAGCGCCTGGATGACACTGCGATGGCGTAGTGCATTGTGGGCCGTTCGCGTCACTCGAATTTGGCGCGAACGGCCCAAATCGTTCGATCTTCGTCGAACGATCGAACAGCCGATGTTCGAGTCGAACGTATGTTCGACTCGAACACGAAGCTCATCCCTAATGGTAACTCTGGAGGAGCTGCAGAGATCCACAGCTCAGGTGGGAGAATCTGCCCACAGGACAACTATTAGTCGCGCAACACCACAAATCAGGCCTTTATGGAAGAGTGGCAAGAAAAAAAAACATTGTTGAAAGAAAGCCATAAGAAGTCTTGTTTGCAGGTTGCGAGAAGCCATGTGGGGAACGCAGCAAACATGTGGTAGAAGGTGGTCTGGTCAGATGAGACCAAAATTTTACTTTTTGGCCTAAAGGAGCAAAACGCTACGTGTGGTGGAAAACTAACACTGCACACCACCCTGAACACACCATCCAAACCATGAAACATGGTAGTGGCAGCGTCATGTTGTGGGGATGCTTTTCTTTAGCAGGGACAGGGACGCTGCTCAGAGTTGAGGGGAAAATGGATGGAGCCAAATTCCTAAAGCATATATGGACAAATTCCAATCAAACAAAAAAGACAATATCAAACTGAACTATATCACAGGCATTCTCATTGTCATGCGCTGGGTAAACCCTTTCTTCCAAATACAGGGCAATCTTAGAAGAAAACCTGTCTGCAAAAGACTTGAGACTGGGGTGGAGGTTCACCTTTCAGCAGGACAATGACCCTAAACATACAGCCAGAGCTACAATGGAATGGTTCAATCAGCATATTCATGTGTTAGAATAATCCAGTCAAAGTCCAGACCTAAATCCAATTGAGAATATGTGGCAAGTTTTGAAAATTGCTATTCACAAATGCTCTCCATCCAATCTGACAGAGCTTGAGCTATTTGCAAAGAAGAATAGGCAAAAATGTCACTCTCCAAATGTGCAAAGCTGGTAGAGACATCCCCAAAAAGACTTGCAGCTTTAATTACAGCAAAAGCTGGTTCTACAAAGTTTTGAATCAGGGGGGCTGAATACAAATGCATGCCACACTTTTCACATATTTATTTGTAAAAAAAATTGAAAACCATTTATCATTTTCTTTACACTTAACAATTATGTGCCACTTTGGTTTGGTCTATCACATAAAATCCCAATAAAATACATTTACGTTTTTGGTTGTAACATGACAAAATGTGGACAATTTCAAGGGATATGAATACTTTTCCAAGGCACCATACTTGCATACCAGTATGACCATGGATTGGAGCACCTCCTGCGCTGAGTAAGAAAGATGGCCTTACATGTTGGCCAGAGATGTTTACCATGCAGGAATATTTGCAGGTTTGCTTTAAATCGGTTTCTTATGCCTGAATTGCTTCACAGTCTTCAGATGCTGGAGATCCAATAGGAAACCACCTGCACATCCATAGAATACATGTCCACATAAGTTATAGACAGACAGCATTCCTAGTTTATCAATCAACTATGTAAGGGACTGTGTCTATGGGAATGCAAAACCTGCTTAAAGCCAGTCAGACAAAAGTTAGATACACTTGCCCATGAATTGTGGATGATCGATAAAGTGTCTAAAACTGATGCCTTTGACACAAGTCCTAAGCTCATTAACACAGGCCCTGAGGGACTGAACATAGAAGAAATATAAAAAGGTGCCCAGTGTGTGCTTCCCACGCTCCCCAAATGCTCCTTAATGCTAAAGCTGGAAGAGCTAAAGAGTGCATTCTGAAATAGTGCCTCCAATTTTTGTAGACCAACCTGCTTTGGAAAGGACCAATGACAGATCTTGTGCAGAAAATGTTAAACGTGCATTATATACAAACACTAAAGTCCAAACACTTTTGGATAAAATGAGGAATAGTTCTAACACCAAATATATATATTGTTTGCTGAGATTTCCATTCACTTACTGCCCTAGAGCAAAACAGGTAAGAGGAAATATCCCAAAAGTAGGTGATTTGTTTTTAGAATGTTGTCACCAGATCAGGTGTTCCAGTTTTGAGAGTTACCTGTTCCAACATTTTGGATTTCGCAACACTTTCTGTCCCAGTTACAATGGTCCCTTGGTCAAAAAGAGAGGGTCATCTTCCCAGCAGGGACACAGACAGCAATAAAGGCTTCATAGAGGTACTACAATACCCAAAACTAAAACATATTTTTGCTTTATCTATACTTTTGATTTTTTAGCATGCCTGTGGAAATGCTGCTTGGCTGTGAATATCTCCAATCCTTTCTTCGCCATATACGGCTGGACTGTGCCACGACTTAGTTGGAATCATTTACACTGCAATAATTTAGGCAATGTTAGTTAAAGTATAGTCAGCAAGATGATCAGGTAATAAGCCATCATTTCCACAAGAAGAATTATAAACTTTATAGCGCAAAGAATGAATTCAACTGTACACTGATGATCTGCACAGTACTAATAAGTCACTTTGTACTGTAAACTTACTGTGGTACAGTCTGTGGAAATTATTTAATACATGTTTAATAATACAGTATGTGCTTTATTAACTGAATGGTAAAATAGTTGTAAAATTTTCTTCCATCTCACTCTTTTCTTTTTCTTTATTTTTCCTGTGGTCTTCACAGGGCTGGGACAAGATAGGAGGATGAGGTGGAGAGGGAGTAACAGGAGGGGAAGCTGCCCTAGGCATAGTTATCACTTTGCAGTGTCCTTTCCCTAGTGCAATGTTGCAAGGGTCACAGAGCGGGCGCCCTACGCTGGAACACTGAGCGTTCCAACACTGGGCAGCTGTGAGTAAATTCTGTTATGACGTTACTTTAAATAAAATAGGTTAAATTATCTTAAATATTTTCTTGTCCTGAAAAGACACTGACTTTTGCATAATAAACTGTGAGAGGGGGGCTGAGGGAAGCTTGAACTCTTCGCTCTGGGCACTGGATGACCTTGTCCCTGCACTGGGTCTTTATCTAATTTTATAGTGCAAAATGCAATGATTTGCAACTATTCAGGTCCATCAGGTTTTAGTAATCTTTCAGAGGTTTAACGCTTTTCACAGATGAAAGTTAAAGTTTACATTTGGGTGTAGCAGAAATGTGTGTGCCCGCGTTTCCGCAAATGCGCAGTACCCTTGCAGTGCATGCTTGAAAAACATGTAAAAACCCTTGACACAAAAAGTGCTTGGCTCAGTGCCAAAATTTGCTATATGAGCTTCTTTAGTGCGTTTTTGGAGCAGAGAGAGGCCCATTCAAATGAATGGTGTTGCTCCAAAAATGTGCTATAAAAACACACTAAAACGCAATGTGACAGTGTGAACAGTGTGAACAGGGTCTAAAGTAGAACTTTTTGAATAGAGTAAGGAATAACGTCAAGTTTTTGAAAGGTGGCATTTTGTCCAATTGGAGAAATTTCCCTTTGCTTACTGTCCCATAGTCACAACATGAAGTTAGGGAAATCCCTGGTAGTCACTAGAGTCTCCAGAACTATTGTCCACAATTAAAGATTTCCCCTCTATTCCTGTTCTGGTGACAACTCAAAATTTTAGATTTTCCTTTACTTTCACCTTTGGTGATAATGGTCACCGGGTCAAATACAGAGGGTGAATCTTCCTATAGGGAACACAGACCGCAATAAACACCTGACTGGTGTTCTGATTCATCTTCACCCAAACTAAACCTAAAAAAGTTTTGCCTTCAGTTATAGTATAAATTTAATGCATCATAACAGTTTTAAGCCAACTTCTACAAGCCAATTCTAAGGTATGGAGTAGAAATAAAAAGATACAATTTTCATGATCTTATAGTTTGATCCAACAAGTTAACAACCTGTTTATGATGTTAACTAAATTTATAGGGCCGTGTTTGGTGAATGTCTTTCTCCACTGAACTTCCACTGAATGATAACAGATAAAAATTACATTCGATATGCAAGTCTAACCACTTAAATGTCTCAGGTTTTGGTGGCCTGCTTGGTATCACAGATGATGCTGTAGACCAGTGTTTCTCAACTCCAGTCCTCAAGGCGCCCCAACAGGTCATGTTTTCAGGATTTCCCTCAGATGAAACGGCTGTGGGAATTACTAAGGCAGTTAAACTGATCAAGTCACCTGTGCAAAACAATGGAAAGCCTGAAAACATGACCTGTTGGGGCGCCTTGAGGACTGGAGTTGAGAAACACTGCTGTAGACACTTTAATTGTAGAAAACATGGCTCTTAGTAACACAGAGACAACCAAAAATGTTTCATCCAGTTGCCCCTTCACCATTCCAACCCAATCCAGGCAAAGAAAGATCAGAAGATCCTAGCAATACCATCTCATCATGCAACAGGGTTAGAAAGTTTTACCATAGACAACCCTCCCTCCTTCAGTTATAGCGCAATTAAAAATGTATTTTTTCAGATATAGCAATCAAGGATTAGCACATCTTTCATGTTTTATTGTGGCCTGCGTCCCTACTTGGAAGTTTCACCCTCAGTTTATGTTTGTGCAAGAAGTGATGGGAAATCTCTCTCTCAAAAAAATCTATATCAATTTTAGCAGAGTGGGGAAAGGTTAAAACTTTTTTGACTTCCTGCCCTAGCAATAACCCCTTTCTCATTTTCTGTTAAGGTATCACAAGGACAGGAAGTGAGGGGAAATCTCTCCAGTGGGATCTCTGACAGATACAAATCTAACATAAAATGTATGTCTTTTTCTCCTCTATCAAAAAGTAAAAAAAAAAAACATTGCCTGGAGTTCGGCTTTAAGCAGCCAATTTAGTCTCATTTTTCCTCATTACTGACTCTGCCACAAAGATTAGGGTAAGTCTTTTGCTTTATGCCGGAGCTCTGTAATTCATGTCAGTGGTCAGTACCCCTTGATCCTTGTTGTCTTGTCAGCAGGAACAGTAATCTGAACATGAACTCCTCAATCCACCTACTTTAGATCCTTTATTTGGTGGCTGTGGATAACTGTACTTGAATACAGGTGCTAAGTACCAGTGCTCACCTCCTTGATATTAGGGCCAGGCGGGAATATGAGGGCTGCCAAAATTCAGACTAAATCCCTCTCCTTTTTGGCCCACAGTGCTATCCCTTGTCTTTAAAGTGCAAACTGTCAAAGCCTCTGCTTTCCATAGAAGTTCTTACATTTGTCAATTTAAAAAAATGCAGAATTTGGCATCAGGAAGGAAGTTCGAGTTGATCAGGGCCTACGTCTTACAAGGCTGCACATGGATTAATTTGAAGATTAATACAGGTACATGCTGGCCTCACAAGGTGCGAGCACATCAGCACTGTTAACATCTATTTAAGCCAGGTCAGGTTTGCTTTAATACTTTAATAATGGCTTTTCGAAAATAGGTAAAGCTGGAAGATCTCAGCTCAATTCTCCTGCCTCTGGTCTCCACTCCACTAAGCCATGTATGATATGGAAAAACTGCTGGTATAGAGATATGCCTTGGATTGTGCATGCACGCTCGACTGCCCTCATATGTCTATTACAACTCTAATTTAAATGAAGGATGCAGCCTTTGCACTAATTATAACATTACTCTAGCACCTATTCTTCCTTATAAAGATTACCTCTGTTATGCAGTCTGCCGCTTACGCAAATTCAGCTTTATGTACACAAACTTTAAAGTACTTTCCTGCCGATGTGTTTTTCCATTGCTGCCCGTGTAGATAAAAAAAAGAATCTACTGGGTGCAACAAAACACTAAAAATTTAATGTTCCAACAATAGTAAGCATTGTTTCATAAATAGGATCAGAAAAGGTTAAAAATTGGTAAATTATGTATGGAAAAAAGCTTTCAAAAATAGGATTTATGAATTGTCGTAAAATCCTTTCTTAAAGTACATTAAGGGACACAGAGTGAAGTATTCAGGTACATTGGGTTATAAATGGGGGAGTGTGCTTTGTAAGCTTAAGGCGGAACGAAAGGTCAAACGTTTGAATTGAGTTGTCAAATCCATCTCGCGATAGTGGAATATGAAGCAGGTTGTTCCCTATGGGGGCCTTCAAGAGAGTGATGAACAATGAGTCAGACTGTCAAAAGGGAGCTGAGAGATACACCTGAACAGCATGTACTACATTCAGATAGTGGAGATAAATCTCCTTAGGATGTTTAGGAGCTGGTCAAAGAGATGACAATGAAACAATGCTGGTTAAGGTAAAAGGAAGAAACCAACTTGGGAAGAAAAGAAGCCTTTGGCCTCAAAACAACTTTACCTTTGTGTAGCACAAAAAAAGAGTTCTTTACAAGTTTTAGATTGTAATGAGCAGGGCCGTCTTATTCCGCTTATATTTAATTGTATTGTAACTGTACTGTCTGTCCTCATGTTGTAAAGCACTCTCCAAACTGTTGACGCTATATAAATCCTGTATAATAATAATAATGACAAGTTAAAGCCACCAATCCAGAGACTTGCCTCGCTGATGTAATGGCAATGAGAAAGACAACCTTGTGATTAAGTGTAGACAGAGGAATATTCCCAAGAGGTTCAAGAAGTGGTTTCTGAAGAACTGACTTAACCAGGTTGAGATCCCATGGTGTTACTGGGGAATGTACAAAAGGCGTAATATAAGCCACACCCTATAAGAAGGCCTTTACTGAGGAGTGACAGCCAAGCAATTTTTGAAAGAACCATTAAGGCTGAGACTTGACCATTGATGGTACTCAAGGTCAACCATTCATCCAGATCAGACTAGAAAAAACTTGAGTAAGGAGAGAGGAGTGCATAGTGTCCAAAATAAGAAAACTCTTAATGAAGAATATAATCGGTTTTTTGAAATGCCTCCCCCTTCTTCTGGGTTGTTGGTACATTTTAATGACATGGGTAGGCTCCGCGGTTGTACCTAAGTTACTTATGAAAGCTGATGACTGCTTGTGAGATGCAGAGGCAGACTTCCAGGACCACTGCCTTTGTGCTTATGATCTACCATCCTGCCAAGGTACAAGGTGAGAGACTGTGCACAATAGTACTCACAAATTGCTTTTAGACTAGGAAGAGCAAATGTTGTCTATGACTAGGTTACTGTAAGACAGAAGTAAGCCCAGGTAACATCCAGATATGATGTAGGTGCAGATGAGATGGCGGAAGGTGATGAGGTCCATGCACGCATTTTAAAATTGCAGCATAACCCAATGTACCTGAATACTTTATGCTATGTCCCTTAATGTGTAAATAAGAAGTAACCGTTAAGCAGGTTTATGGCATATGTCACCTTTCTGTGGATTGGAAGAATAGATACACCATGCTGACTGACTCTTCACTCTACCAAGGTTTATATTAATGTATGTGTGAGCACTTGCTGACATGCTCCTAAAGAAGAATTAGAAGGGATGGAGATGATTCTATCTTAGACACAACAGGCCTCCGGGTTCTTTGCAGAGGGGAATGTGGAGGAGATATACAGTAAGCTGAGAATATGCAGGACCGTCCGGAATGCTGTGCATGAGTAAGAAAACTAGCAGAGTAGTAGACACGGAGATCATATAGAGAGGGGAACAGACAGTTCCAAAACTTTTGTGGATTGCTACAGAAATAAGAGTTGCTTTAGGTATTAAAGTAAAATATGGATAGTATTATTTCCATTATTAATGCATTGGAATAAACACAGAAGCAATCAATGAAAAATAAACAACTTCTAATATTGAGAACATTTTTAAAAATGATATGTGCAGGTGCTGCAAAGGGTTCTCTTCATTAACAGAACCTTAGTAGCACATCAGTACTAGCATAATTTTATGGGGAAGAAATCAAATTTTTATGTGTAATTTTATGTGTGTCATGTAATTTGGGATGTACATACCGTCCAGGGAATGAATAGTGGTTTTCTTACAAATTTTTTTATTTTATTTTTTTTTTTATGGTCAGAACTAAAAAAAATCATATTTGTTTCTTTTTAGCCATATAAATAAGAAACATCACATAGGAATATTTTGCAGACACTCTTTCAGCCAGCAGATGGCACCCAATTCTTCCCTTCTCATGTTTGGCTTTGAAAGCGTATTCGTTTTGCTTAAAGTGGATGTAAACCCCCGCTAGCGGCTGAACAAAGGGCTAAAAGCACCCACAAAGCGCTGCTGCCAAAGTGGCGCTTGATTTCAATGGCAGGGGCGTTTTAGGAGTGGTGAATTCAACGATCCCGCAACGCCCCAAAGATGCTGCTTGCAGAACTTTTTTTCTCGTTCTGCAAGCGCACCGCCCCAGTGTGAGAGCACTGCGGCTTTCACACTGGGGTGGCTTGAGAGACGCTTTTCAGAGGAGGTGCATGCGCAAGGCTGACTGGTAAGTTATGGCTGCCTGAAGCTCCGCATCTTCCGTGACTAAAAAGCCGAGATAAAACGAGTCACCACCTCAAAAAACGTTAACAAGGTAACTAACAGCTACCGGAAACTTCAGTGATCAAAAAGATACTATGTATAGCGGGAGGAAATCTAAACTAAAAGCAACAAAGGGTCAGGACGTTCTGACTAGAACCGCAGCTAAGATGACAGCAGCGCCATCCTCCTGCTCAGCTTTACCTCAGCTACAAAAAAAGAATAAGAACTCACCTCGGTATCTTCTTAATGAGCCTGACTCTGACTGTGAACTTGGAATGACCCCTAATATTCTACAAAACATTTCACCAGGAACTGACCTTTTGACACAATTTGAAAGGGTCTTACAAAAAGCACTTCAAACCCCCTCAGACAGCATTACAGACAAATTGACGCGGGAAATTCGTGAGGTGGGCCGCAGAACATCTGTTCTAGAACAAAGGATGGATGAGCTGGATGGCATTTCTACTAATAATGCTGATGAATTAGAAGCACTTAAAGAGGAGAATACCTCGCTCAACAACCGTCTCGAGGAATTTGAGAATAGAGCAAGAAGATCCAACACCCGTATCCGCGGCATCCCAGAATCCATAATTGATTTAAACTCCACTGTAACAGCCCTTCTTCAAGAACTCACTCCATCAATTCCAATAGAGCGCTTGGAGATGGATAGGATCCACAGATCATTAGCCCCTCGCAAAGATGAAGGACCACCCAGAGACATTGTAATCAAATTCCACTACTTTCGCTCCAAAGAGCAAATCCTAGAAGCAGCTTGCAATAAAGAAGCACTGACTTTCCAGGGTCACCGTTACCAGATTTTCCAAGACCTTTCGCAGCAGACCCTAATCAAAAGGAAAATGATGAAACCACAGCTGCAGATTCTCCAATTCCATCACATCACATATCGTTGGTGTTTCCCTTTTGCCCTTCGATTCTCCTACAAAGAAACTACATATACCTGCAAATCAATGGATGACCTTCTCACCACACTAAAAGATCTTCATCTTTCAATGCCGGAAAATTCCGCAGAAGGAGCCAAACGCAGAGCCTCTTCAGGCTCCCCAGCAAACCAACATGAAGATTCATCTCCTCAAGCCCACTCAAGTACCCACAAAAGGAGTCGCCATGACTCAACCCCGTCAACTGCCACTGATCACATGGACTGAAACTGTCAATATGGTGATATGATTCTTTACGATTTAGAACTACTCTTTTAAGACCCTAAGAGATACCACACACAGAGACAGACCATACACTCTTCCTCTGTTGTCATTCACCTTTTTTCTTTATTATTTTCTTTTTTTCTTTAGGACTTCCTACATATATTGTTAACAGTGATAATATTCACTCTTAAACCTCTTAGTTTGAACAACCCTATAACTGATTCTCTATTTTGATAGAACAGATAACAGATAGTAATGTTGTTTAAACAACAATGAATAGTTTCACAGCAAGTTTTATTTTTATGTTCATTCCAAAATAATTTAAGTTTTCCTGCCTATGGGCTACATTATTCACTATACTCAATTTCTCAGTCTACTATCATATAACTCTCCCTTTTTTGGAATAACTCTCTCTATGCTTCTTCCTTCTCTAGCTCGTATGCAGGACATTGATCTTATGTCTCATACACGGACAACCCGGTAGAATATATACCAGAATTGTTTTACTCATTATTTTATTTAAATAGTGACTTGATAAGTTTTATGTGTTTTAAAGTTTATATTGGCTGATATTGTCTCGGAGACTGCTCGCTGCACCTCCAACTTAATCCTTAAGTGCCCTTGAGTCTACCAGACACTCTTTGGATAAATTGTACCCACTGGCTGGTAATTTCTTGCCACCCACTGGATACTAGCTTCAGTTAGGAGCCATTTATTTAACACCGTTATAAAAGCTTCACTTTTTCTTCTTTTTTTTTCTCTTTTTAACACTTCTCCAACTTTACCCCCCCTCCCTTTTCCCTTCTTCCTTCTCTTTACTTTGTCCTCCCTTATTTGAATTATTTTCCTTTTCCTCCTCCATACTACGATCACATATATATATCTAATAACAACGTTTATAATTTTTAGATTATTAATAGATATTGATATGACGTTGCTCAAGATACTTACACTCAATGTACAAGGTCTTAATTCCCCTCCTAAACGCACAAAAGCTTTCCACTTTTTCTCATCTATTCCAGCTCTTGTGGTTTGTCTACAAGAGACACACTTTTCTACTCAATCCTCCCCTAAGTTTTGCAGCCGCCAATATCCCCATGTATACAAAGCCTCAGCCTCCACCAAACAGAGAGGAGTTTTGATTGCTTTCCACCACACTACACCTTTTACCCTACACTCAGAGAAAAAATTACCCTGAAGGTCGCTATATAATACTAAATGGTTTATTACTTGACAACAAAATCACGATTGTATCATATTATGCCCCCAACAAAAATCCATTATGTTTTCTCTCTCACTTATTCAGTGTAATAGACTCTCACAAAGGTAATATACCCAATTTTAGACAAATCCGCAACTATTCACCACCCTAAATACCAACAACTTTTAAACCAACATTCCTTTATTGATACATGGCGTGAACAACATCCTAGGAAAAAACAATATACTCACTACTCTCATCCCCATAAGCAATTTTCTCGAATAGACCATTTATTAGTAAATATAAATTCTTCTCCACTAATACTCAATTCACAAATCATCCCTTGTGCATGGTCTGACCACAATGCAGTACTGACTTCCTTTTCTTCTCTTATTCCAAAACCTAATCTGCGTACATGACAGCTTGCTAGCGATCCCTAAATACCGACAAGATATAGAAAAAGCCATTCAAGATTACATAGCAGATAATAAACCATCAGAGACAAATCCCCTAACTTATTGGGAAGCCCTGAAACCAGTCATCAGAGGAATCTGTATAAGTAAAGCATCTTACCTACGCAAGCAAAATAAACTAATACAAAAGCAACTAGATGAAGCATTTTATAAGGCTTCAAAAAACTTTCAAAGCAACCTTGTCCCTCTAACAAACTAGTCTATGATAAAGCCAAACTAGAACTCAACCTTTTTCTAACAGATTCAACAGAACAGATTCTCTGCAAAACCAAACACGCTCTCTATATGAAAGCCAACAAACCTACAATCTTTTTAGCCCTTTCTCTCTGTAAATCAGACCACTCACGGAAGCCAATTAGATTAAAAATATCAAAAAACAACTTCTCCAGTAACCCTCAAAAAATAGTGAATGAATTTGGTAGAAAATTATCCCATTTATACCAAGAGACTCAAACTTTTGAACAATCACGCCTCGATTCGCTATTAGCTGATATTAAACTTCCCTCCCTTTCTGCAACCCAATTAGAAACCCTTGAAAAAACTATTACATCTCTTGAAATTCAAACAGCAATCAAAACTTTAAAGCCACACAAACGCCCAGGACCCGATGGTTTTTCAGCCACATACTATAAACACTTCCAAACACTACTTTCTCCTTTATTAATGGAAGCCTTCAATTCACTTCTAACTAGACATTCCTTCCGTCCAGAATCCCTTTTAGCTTCCATTTCTATGATCCCCAAACCAAATTCAGACACTGACACTTCATGGTCTAACTATAGACCAATCTCTATTCTTAATTTAGATATCAAGCTACTAGCTAAAATCCTCTCCAATCGACTAAATCCAATCATAGGCAACCTCATACATAAAGATCAGACAGGCTTTATCCCATCCAGACAAACTGGTGATAACATTTGTCGAGCACTTCTCCTTGCTCATATGGCACGAACACGTCGCATCCCTCCCTGCCTGCTTCCTCTCTATTGATATACGGAAAGCATTTGATTCCTTATCTTGACATTATCTTCACTCTATCCTTGGTAGATGGGGTTTTGGAAACAACTTTCTACAGTGGATAACTTCTCTATATGACAAACCGAAAGCGTATATAACTTACTCAGGTTACAGATCTGACCCATTTATTATTGAAAGAGGAACCAGGCAGGGATGCCCATTACCCCCCTTACTATTTGCTCTAGCAATAGAACCCCTGGCCCAATTAATTTGCTGTAATATTAATATTAAAGGTCTTGAACACGGGGGCCATCAACACAAGCTATGTCTGTTCGCAGATGATGTCTTTGTTTTTCTCACTTCACCTTTAACATCAGCACCAAATCTTATATCCACCCTTACTAAATTTGGAGCTATATCTGGTCTTAAAATAAACTCTCAAAAATCTAAAGCACTAAACATCTCTCCCCCATTGGAATTGCAAACACATTTACAGGACTCCCTCCCCTTTAGCTGGTCAACTTCACAAATCACATACCTAGGTATCTCTCTAATAGCAAACCCAGCAGAACTACAAAACCCAACCTACCCAACCTACCATTGATGAAACAATTACGCACTAATGAAAAATTGGTCCTCTCTACCGTTGGCATGGATGGGTAGAATTACAGTCATCAAGATGTCAATTTTACCCAAAATCCTATATCTCTCCCGAGTACTCCCAATTCAAGTCCCAGCATACTTCCTTCGTATTCTCCAACGCAAAACTCTACAATTCATATGGGGCAAACTTAAACCCTGTTTACCACAAGCTACTCTATATACTCTATATACCCCCCGTATACGTGGTGGACTAAGTGTTCCAGATTTCACTAAATATTATTATGCTGCCCAATTGGCTCAACTCCCTAAATATCATGCTACCAAAGAGATTCCCCTCTGGTTCGCGATTGATTTAGTTGATTGCGATCCACTTTCTTTAGCAAATCTTCTGTGGCTCACTCCAACTTTACGCCGTACGATTTCTAATCCTATTACTAGACATAATTTATCCATTTGGGATAGGCTTAGAACACGATTTGGACTTCAATCTCCACATAATCCTCTCCTCTCCTTCCAAACAACCCCTCCTTTTACCCAGCTTGGGCTTCCCCTTCTTCCTTCTCAGCATGGTCAAAAGCAGATCTAACTAGAGCATACCATTTCTTTGAATCCAACACCATCACGCCCTTTCCCAATCTCTGTTATACAAAAGAAATTTCACAAACAAAAACCTTCAGGTATCTACAAATCAAACAATTCCTACAGCAGAATGATTTCCCGAATTCTACAATGCCTAATCGTACAACAGTTGAACAAACCTGCATCTTTGACCCACACAAACGTGGTCTATCCTCGGAAATATACAATCAATTACTGTCTCATACAACTTCAACTCCCCCAACCTACACTACCAAATGGGAGACAGACCTGAATCTCCAATCAGATGATATAAATTGGACTCAAAATTGGCAAGCCACAACATCAGCTACCCCAAATATTGCTGCATTAGAAACTAACTACAAGGTACTCACCAGATGGTACCTTGTGCCAGCAAGAATATCCAAATTTCTCCCTCAATACCCTGCCCAATGCTTCAGAGACGGTATAGATATAGGTACGCATCTACACATATGGTGGACCTGCCCTAAAGTTAGGACTTTCTGGAAGCAAATATTTAACCTACTATCCACCATGTTCAATATCATTGTTGTACCTGACTGTAGCACTCCTAAATAACAAACCACAAAATATCTCACAACGTCAATTCCAACTTCTACTATATGTCACGGCTGCCAAACAAACCATAGCTCAAGCTTGGAAAACATCTACTTTATGTATAATTTCAACTAAACACCAGGTAACGCAGGCGATGATTCATGCCAAAACTGAAGCCATCTATTTAAATAAAATCCCGAAATTCGAAGTCCTCTGACTTCCTTGGATAAATCATCACCTGTCGCCAGGGTTTGACAACTCTTTTTGTACTATCCTAAAATATCCTACTACTGTGTTTATTATTAATTTTGCTATATCAGAATCTCATGAACCTCCTGATCCCCTCTGGAGATTCCCTCCTCCTTCCCCCCTCTTTACTCCCTTTATTGTTATACACATTACTACTATACAAATAGTTATTCTCTCTATAAGCTGATTTTAGGAGTAATAAGATTATTTTTATGTCTGGTTCCATTTTTATTTATTTTTTTCCATCGACAGGACACGCCAAGCCACAAAGCAGGATATTGGCCCCTGTTAGAAATATATAATTTAACAACACCGCTCATGTTACCTTTTATTTGCCCCAAACTTTTAATCCATGCTTATTGAAAAATCAGATGTTACTTTTGCTAAATTTTTGTGAAATTTTTGAGAAGCCCTTAGATGTCTTATGTTCATCTTATTTTATTCCAGAATTAAAAACGTAATATACGATATGTCACTATTTTACAAAAAATATATGTATAAAATATGTATTATTATCTACAAAAAAAATTTGAAAAAGAAAAAGAGAGACGCTTTTCAGGCTCTTTACAGGTGTTATTTTTAGCACAAAAACACCTGAAAAGTGTCCCAGTGTGAAAGTAGCCTAACTGACAACTGAAACAGATACACATCCAATGCCTGCCACTTTGGGGGCTGTCTACTCCGCTTCAATACCCTTGCCAAGCTGATCCAGCACATCAAGGACAACCATATTGGTGGGTTCAGGATAGCAGCTCTGCAGCCAAGAGGATGTGCATGTGGGATTGCAGGGTGCTGTACTGGACATACCAGAGGTCCCAGTGAGTAGATCACAGTTGTCCCTAGAAATGCATCTCATCTCACCAACTCAGCCACTCCTGCGATACACAGCTGCAAGTTTTACTTCTTTCTTCATGCCCTGCTAGGTGAAAAGTCTGCCTCTTGGATGGGGTATAAGTGATGCTGCAGACACCCCTGGCTCCTGCACTGCTATCCTGGCTCCTGCACTGCTATTAGAAGCTTCTTCAGGTTTGGTGGTGGAGAGATGTTGTGTGATGCATGGACTCTGCAGATTGGCTTAAAGTAGATTTATAGGCAAAACTTTATTTTTCATTTTGGATAGAGCAAGGGAGGGTTATAATTCCTGTCAGATTTCTTTTGCAGGCATTTTTCTGTTCAAAACTCTGCAAATGAAGGGAATTCCTTAGGGACCCCCAGGTTTACCAGAACTAGTGTCCCCATTGGAAGATTTCCCCTTTATTACTTTTTTGGGGACAACCCAAAATTTGGGATTTTATTTTACTTTCACTTTTAATGATAAGGGTAAGCAGAACAAATAGAGGGGGTGAATTTCCTTAACGGGGGTGGGTGGGGGGGGGGGTGGCACAGGCAGCAATAAAAACTGATAGGTGTTCTAAGCCATCCCCACTGTATCCACAACAAAACAAAAAAGGTTCTGCCTTTAGTTTTACTTTAACCACTTGTTTCCCGCCGTACGACTATAAACGTCCTGGCTTTGAAGAGGAATACCGTTGTTATGGTAGCAGCTAGCTACCATAACCCTGGTATCCTCTTCAAGAGCTGGCGGTTCTCTTTCAGATAAAAGTGGTCTCTGCGGCGGATTCGTTGCAAGATCACTTTTATCGCCCCCCCCTCCCGCAGCGCTCCGGTGCCCTCTGCCGCTTACCGTGGGCGTCTGTAACGGCGGAGGCGATCCGGACCTGTCCCTAGCCTGACATGGAGACGAGTGAGGGGAAGATGGCCCCCACCCATCTCCAAGTCATTGCATAGCTCTTAAAGGGACATTTTATTGAAAAAAAATTCAAATGACAATTTTTTTTTATTGCATTTTAGTTTAGGTCTTTTGGACCCCAGATCTCATATTTAAGAGGACCTGTCATGCTTGTTTCTATTACAAAGGATGTTTTCATTCCTTGTAAGAGGAATAAAAGTGACACAATTGTTTTTTTTTTTTTTTTTAAAGAACAGTGAAAAAATTAAAAATAAAAGGTAAAATAAATAAGAAAAAATAAAAAGTTTAAGCGCGCCCCATCCCGCCGAGCTTGCGTGCAAAAGTGAACGCATACGTGAGTAGCGCCTGCATATGAAAACGGTGTTCAAACCACACATGTGAGGTATCGCCGTGATTGGCAGAGCGAGAGCAATAATTCTAGCCCTAGACCTACTCTGTAACTCAAAACATGCAACCTGTAGAATTTTTTAAACATTGCCTATGGAGATTTTAAAGGGTAAAAGTTTGTCGTCATTCCACGAGCGGGCGCAATTTTGAAGCGTGACATGTTGGGTATCAATTTACTCAGCGTAACATTATCTTTCACAATATTAAAGAAAATTGGGCTAACTTTACTGTTGTCTTATTTTTTAATAAAAAAAAGTGTATTATTTCCAAAAAAAGTGCGCTTGTAAGACCGCTGCGAAAATATGGTGTGACAGAAAGTATTGCAACAACCGCCATTTTATTCTCTAGGGTGTTAGAAAAAAAATATATATAATGTTTGGGGGTTCTAAGTAATTTTCTAGCAAAAAAAACTGTTTTTAACATGTAAACACCAAATCTCAGAAATAGGCTCGGTAATGTAGTGGTAAATAACTACTCACCCCTGAACTTTGCACTACTGATATTGTACTACTAACCCCAGCACTCTGTGTTACTTACTTCTGACCTTTGCAGTCTGCCTACTTTACCACTGATCCATGCACTTTGCGATACTTACCACTGACCTCTGAACTCTGCGTTACTTACTACTGACCCCTGAACTCTACATTATTCACTACTGACCTTAAAACTCTTCAATAAATACTACTAACCCCCAAACTTCTGACTTCTGCGTTACTTACTACTGACCCCTTCACTTTTCATTACTACTAACTTCTGAACTCTGTTACTTACTACTGACCTCTGAACAACTTACTACTGATCTCTGAACTTTGCCTTATTTACTACTGATCCCTGCACTCTGCATCACTTACCATTGTCCCCTTAACTTTGTGTTACTACTGACCTCCTAACTCTGTTATTTTCTACTAACCTCTGACTGAACTCTGCATTAGTGACTTCTGACATTTGCAATATCCACTTTATTGACCATACCTCCATACCTATGTGTGTGAAGTTTTTCATTCTAGCCATGTATGTAAATCTTGGTGTCTCCTATTTGAAATCTGTTTTTGTTCTTTATACCTTGAATGTGTGCCTTTTTGTTTGAAGTCTGTGACCAAGTGTTTGAGGATGTGTTAAAAAATGGGGGTATGGTTTTGGGGAGTGTGGATACAAATGGGTGTGGTATTTTGTTTGTATGGCTACAATGGGGGCATGATTTTTTAGGTGTGGTTAAAAGTGGACATGGTCAATGGGGCGTCTGGTATCTGGTAACATTACTCTTTTCTGTAAGCATAAGCATTATTTAGTACTTACTTCCATTCTATTCTTCTGCAGACTAGTAAAGGGACTGCCCTACAACTCTTGTTTCTATTCAATAGTGTTTAAATACAGTATAACAATGTCACCTTTATTTTAAATCTACTGCATAGATACATAATAGTCTGCCTGATGTACAGTACTTATAACTCATACCATATTTGCATTGGTGTTACCTATTCTGTTCTGGTTTATGGTATATTTAGGTTGGATATGGCAAACACAGGATAAACTGTCTCCTAAAATGACACGATTCCCATTGAGGGTCGACCATTTCACTAAAAAAGCGCTGCATGGCTTGTGACTGAGATAGCTATTAAAGTGGTTCTAAAGGCTGAAGGTTTTTGTTTTGTTTTTCCCTAATGCATTTACTGCATTAAGGTTAAAACACCTTCTCATTGGAGTTAGCCCCCCACCCCCCAGGCCCCCCTTATACGTAGCTGAGCACAATCTCAATTCAGCAATGTGCACAAGAGCAGCTGCTCTCTCAGCTTCCTCCCTCCTTATTGGAAGGAACAAGTGCACTGACGCTTATTAAAATCACTAATGAGAGTGAACACAAGAGGGCACCCAATTGCTGCAGCCTTCATGTACATTTGAATTACTTTGACCATCGGTCGCGCCGTGATTTTACCACAATTTTGCACGTTTTACGGCCGGTGGTCAAAATCTTCCTATCCTGAACACGATTCTTCCGCGTTCAGGAGAGGGAAGTTAGGGGAGGTTGAACCTCCACTAACCTCAGCAGCCCCTTAAATGATCCTAAAAGCTTATGTGTGCATGTACACATAGGCTTTTATGGAGTTTAGTTTAGGAGCTTTGGCAAAAAAATGCCAAAAACTACTAAACTCAAGTTTAGGAGCTGCTAGTGTACATTGAGCCTTAAGATGTCACACAGTAAATCAAATTCCCAAATTTCCTATTTAAGTGTCAGTTCACTTGCTCTTCTTGTTTCCCCTCCTGCGGTCCACACTTTGCGTCCCCTTTACTAGATTTGGGTGAGCCTGTTGCCCGGGGGGTCCTATGGGTGTCTTGTGACCCACTTTTGAGCAAAAGCAAGGGAAGAGGCGCCTCTGAGTGTAGATGTTTAAAACAATTTAATAACAAGCTTTAGTACAGGCAACTCACATTTAGCGAGATAAAAATAGGCATTATATGAATTCCATGGATGAAAAGTGATGTCCTCAGTTCAGCCATACTGTTCCTTGTCTTTTGAGATACCAGCGATTTGGCCCACTGCGCATTTTTACTTGTGTACCACTTTTGAGCAGACCTGTGTTCTCGAGTAGTATATCTTCCAAATGAAACTGACTGCGAAACGCGTTGAACTACTTGTTTAGTAAAGAGCAAATCTTTAATTATGTCACCGGTGTATGAGGGCATTTGTAATTCATACTGGTGAACATGTTTGTACTATATGTGCTGACAATGTGAATGTCTCATTTTAATTCATCTTTTGATTTTAAAACAAATTTTGTTACAATAAAACAATTGTTTTTAATTATTGTCAAAATGTTTGACACCCAAACGTCCCACAATACCAATGTTTAGTTTTGAATGTTCTAAGCTTATATAAACTATAAGCTCTAAGGCTGAGAACCGAGCAATCAAACACCACTGATCACTCAGTTCTCAGAGCTCCCTGAGGAGAGCTGGTGACTATCAGTCACTGGCTCTCTGCTCTGCCCCCCCTGAGCTCACTGGAGCACTAGGCTGTGGAGGGGTCGGGAGCGGAGGCTCTGGCTCTAAGTGGCTCGCTGAGGGGCTGAGCCGGATACCAGTCCAGACACGTGGGCAGATCCCAACCATATGGTCGCAATCTTTCCCAAGCCTGGACTGGCTCTGTGACATTAGCCGACAGTGGGCTTCAGCCGGCTGTCTGCTAAAAACGGGTCACAGAAGTGCAGAACAAACTGCACTCCTGTGATCCACATGAAAAGTACAGCCAAACGAGCTTTGGCTGTACGTTTTCTTTAATGCATTCTTTTCATTAAGGTAAAGAATATTTAGGCATCAGTATTCCCCTTTCCCTTTTTTCTTACCTGAGCCCTCATTTGATCCAGCGCTGTGCCTGTCTGCAGCTTTTCTCTCCCCTCACTTTTGGGTCTCACTGGCTTTGCTGATGCAGTAGGAGCCAATGGCCATTGACAAGGGATTGAGGGGCTGATCTGAGTGCCACTGTCTGTGTGTACAGATGCAGACAACAAGCTTTAGGATCAAAAGGGCACAAGTCCCCATGGAAAGCGTCATTCGCCAGAGGGGTGGAGCCAGTAGTGCCGGAGGGGAATCCGAGAACAGGAGATTCAGGGCCGCTCTGTGCAATTCCATATTCCAAGTATAAACCTGTTTGTTATTTTAAATAATAATGAAGCTTTACAATCACTTTAAGAATCACATTTTCTTTTCTCATTTCCCGATACCAGGATAAGAAAGGAAGTGGTTGTCATCCGGACATAAAGAAAAAGACAACAATAAAAACATCCTCAGAAGTTCTAACTCTTCTTCACTTTACTAATAATATATGTGTCTGTGTTATTATCGGAGTCCTCTCATGACACGAAGTGAAGGGAAATCTCCTCAGCGAACATACAATGATAATAACCTGGCAGAAGATCTAAACCTAACCCGCTGAGTCTAAAACAACAACAACAAAGAAAAAAGGTTGGTCGAATTTGGCCTTTAACTTTCAGTCTAATGTTAATACCAGTTTAACATACAGTTACATAGAAAGGTCTGCTATCCAGAGAACCAACATTGTCAGAGCAGACCATCTGGGAAATTCTATAAACTTATTCTGTCACTTTTCTGACAGTACGGCCTGTGCCTAATTGAGGCAAGCCTTTGCCATGGTTTTGGAAACAGTACCGACACATGCCATAAATTCAGGTAGTTCTGTCTACCACCAATTTAAGGCTTGGATTTGGGTTTTCAGCTACAGAAATGTACCCTCACTCACCAGATGGGGAATGAGGAACACAGACAGAAATAAAAAATCTTAGAATTTTAGCTTGCGCATGATTGGATGATAAAATCAGCAGAGCTTCCCCTCATTTCCGATCTTCCCCTCAGATCTACAGTGACTTCACTTCCAAGTGCACTTGTAGTGCAGAGTGGATTTGCCTTTAGTAAATCAACCCCTGAGTCATTATCAGATAACTCAGTTCACAGACACAGTGTAAAGAGCTGATTTAAGTGGCTCGATATCATGTAATCACTATGATGACCAATCACAGCAATCCCAGACGTAAACAGTGTAGTGTTTTCATCTTAGAGCCTGCCACATCCTCTTACAATGGATAAAGGGGAGGGAGGAGGAACCAATGAATGAATAAATCATTAATTAGTTCCAGATAGTTTTCAGCATTTGCAGGGTAGGAGGGGGTTACTTGTTGGATCTTTTATTTTAACCCTCTCAACTCCCCCTTCTCTCCTGTGGATCTGATTTGCATCCAGTCTCTTATGGTGCCTGTATATTAATCCATAACCTCCCTTATCCTGCATATCTGTACATGTAAAGTATCTAGTGCACCATTACCAAGCTCCATGTTTTAAATTCCTCAATAACAGCATATGTCTGCATTTCCAGAAATGTGGGGTGGAATTAATAAAACTGGAGAGTGCAAAATCTGGTGCAGCTGCACATGGTAGTCAATTGGCTTCTAACTTCGGATTGTTCAATTACGCTTTGACAAAAAAATAATGGAAGCTGATTGGTTGCTAAGCACAGCTGCACCAGATTCTGGACTCTCCGGTTTTAGTAAATCATCCCCTATGTGTCAAAAACGAGGTCACCTTGAGGTGTCTACTTTCCATTCAAGCATTTTTTATTTATATGTTTTATGAGAAAAAAGAAAAAGTTTTTACATTTTTAGTCTTTTTTTCTTTTACATAAACATTTATGTAAAAAACAAAACAAACCCAGTGGTTAATAAATACCACCAAAAGAAAGCTCTATCTGTCTCAAAAAATTATATACAATTCATTTGGGTATAGGACTCCATGTTCAGTCAAACCATCACAGCACCACTTTGTTTGACTTGTTGTTTTTACTTTGTGAATGCATATCTAAATTCTTAATAAAAATTATTTTACAAGAATAAAAAAAAAAAAAACGATCCCAGCACCAAAAACTGAAAAATTGGCCTTTAACCTCCTTAGCGGTAATCCTGAGACAGGCTCAGGGGGAGTTTTTCATGCTGAGAGCGGTAACCCCGAGCCAGACTCGGGATTGCATTGCAGGATACAGGGAAGTTACTTACCTTGTTCCCTGGATCCTGCGATGTCCTCCCGCAGTATCTGCGAGCTGTCATCTCGCTCGATCCACACTGCCGAGTACCGAGCTCTGTTCCCTGCGACGTTGCGGCGCACGGGGACGGAGTTCGGCGCCAAATTCAAAAAGTAAAAACACATAGTATACATACAGTATACTGTAATCTTACAGATTACAGTACTGTATCAAATAATTACGCATCACCTTTGTCCCTAGTGGTCTGTGCAGTGTCCTGCATGCAGTTTTATATTATAAAAACTGTTCTTTCTGCCTGGAAACTGGAGATTGTCCATAGCAACCAAAAAGTGTCCCTTTATGTCAAAAGTGGTTTTAGACCAGCTAGAAAACAGCGATAATAAATTAGAATCACTTGCAGAATTTAGCGATAGCGATTTGTGGGGAAATTCATCATCAAACACTGAATCTAATGACAGCGACAATTCTGCAACTGAGCAAATTTCAGTGTTTTTGATTTGATTACATTATTGATTTTTTTTTATTATAATTACATTGTTATAATTATTTATAGTTATTTATTATATTATAATTTATGATTTTGTGTTTCAACCTTTATCATACCCGGGATGTCTACTAGACTCTTGTTTGGTCAGGTTTAAGTAATGCTGGCCATACACTATACGAAAATTGGTTGTTCAGACAGTTCTTTCGCTTTTCGAACAGTTAATGGGCACAAAATCGATAATCGTTGGGACGTTTTTGAGCCGAAAAAACGAAGGACAAGTTTGGAAATTTTCTGCCGAACGAACGATAAATCGGAAGGTTAATGTGTTGCCCATCCGAACTTTCTGCACTAGGTATATGTAAAAAATGTTTTTATTTATGTCCACTGAACGATTTATCGGTCATTACATGATGGCAATATCGTTTGCGCTCACGGCCGAATGTTCGTTTTCCGAAAGTTAGTTCGGACGTTTTTTTCGTAGAGTATATGGCCAGCATAAGTAATTCCTAAGAATTGCAGGCTTACAATACATAACACCAAATTTCCATGCAAAATAATTGTACCACTTTTGGTACATAATTCCAGACAGAATCATACCGCCAGGGAAGTTAAATGAAAGAGTATACAATAGCATTACAAGCATTATAAGCTTACTTGAAAAATATCCTTTCATGTTGTGAGTGCTGTCTGTCTGCTGGCTATCTCTCACCACAACTTCCTGAATTCCATGCATGCTTTGCAGCTTCTACTCTGCTGTCTACTTTCCATTCAAAACACAGCATAGTGTCCTTTTTGCCCCCCCACCCCCTAATGTAGTGTCGCCTGTCCCCTTCACCTCCCCCCTTGTAGTGCCATCTGCACCCCCATAGCAGTGTGCTGTGCCCCCTCAAAGCAGCATCCTCTGTCCCCTTCACACACCCCTACTGCAGTCTCCTCTGCCCCTCAAAGCAATGTCCTCTGTCTTCTTCACACCCTCCCCCCACTGTAGTGTCTTCTGCCCCCCCCCCAAGCAATGTCCTCTGTCCCCTTCACACCCTCCCCCTCACTGTAGTGTCCTCTGCACCCCCTCCAATGTAGTCTCTCCTGTCCCCTACACGCACCCCCTCCCCACACCCCCACTGTAGTGGCCTCTGTCCTCTTCACACCAATGTGTAGGTAGCACTCTCCTAACTTACACTGGTGTATAGCAGAGGGAAGAGAAGGAAGTATGACAGTACTGGATCTTTAGTAGACTCTAAATCAGGGGTAGGCAACCTTTCAGAGGTTGAGATCTACCTGGACAACATGGAGGAAATCAAAGATTCTGTGACACATATTCACTATGCCCTGTGGGAAGACACTTCTGTATCACACATTTCACGGAGCCTGCCTTTTAAACTACAGAGGAGCAGAGGGGTGTTTCATCAGGGAAATGCAGCACACCACATCACTCCTGATTGCAGGCAGTAAGGTACTATGGGATATGTAGTCCTCAGAATTGGAACGTAAACCAAAGGAATGAGCAGTAGAGGAGAAGCTGCAAAGCATGCAGGGAATCTAGTTGTGGAAAGAGATAGCCAGCGGACAGGTGGCATTCGAAAAAAAGATCGGAGATTTTTCAAGTAGGCTTATATTGTCAAATATATAAATTGTTTGTATTGCTATTACAGTGCTGGTGTTGGTACTTTAGAATGAAAGTGTATGCTGTGACTATAGATCTCCTTTACCTATTTTACCTATCAAAATATTTCTGTTCCGTCACACTGGTAATTGACACACGCCTGCTAGATGGTATACAAAACCACTATGTCCTACCAAAGATACTGCAGAAAACGTGATCGCACTGTGCAACGCCTGACTGGCTCACAATGCATGACCTCCCACTTTCGCTTATTATTTGCTTTGCAGGGGATTGTAGGAAAATAGAAGAAAGATGTTAAACATTTTCATCACCAGAATTCTAAAATACATCCAACATTTTTACTGTCAATAAATTTTTATTGGGTTTTTACAAGATACAAGAAATAAAATACATATACCTTATAATTTCACATCAATGTAGATGACAAAAGCATTTGTCCAGGAATACAGGTATGAATGTATATTGCATAATATTGCTGTGAAATATTAAGTGGCCTATCATTAAACCATTTATCAGACCACCCCAGTGGGTGCAAACTGTGGTCTGAAATAACTGAACCTGTACAGCTTAATGTGGATTCTCTAAACAGTATTATAGAAAATCACCATCATACTGCGTATCTACTCAATTTATATTACTATCAAAGGTGGTTATGCATTCACTTCGATAATCATATATTATAGAAATATATAGGGGTAGAGAACTTGGACAGGGAAAAATAATAAGTAAAACTAAAGTAAAAGGAACGGAACAGCGGAACCAGCACAAGATGCAAATTATAACTACCGAGCAGTGTCATCAATATACTTCATTATATGCTCGTCTTCCAACAGACAGAATGAGGACCCAAAAATCAGCGAAGGTGTCTATTATAGGTCTTGTACCACTCAATCCACGGGTTCCATTGTGGATAGAAATCTGCATATCTGCCTTCTATAGATGCTAACATACTTTCATATGTGTAATGGATGGATATCGTTCGAATGGCTTCTCCTACCCTGGGTGTATCCGGGGACCTCCAAAGTCTAAGTATGACTAATTTAGCAGCTAGAAGTAAATGTATCGTAAACTTCCTGAGGGAAGGCGGTATATCTTCTATGCCTAAATGTAAAATGGCTAGTGATGGAGAGGGAATTATATGCAGGCCTGTGACCTGTTGAAGAATTAGGAATACACTAGACCAGAATTTAGCTAATTTCCCACAGGACCATAGGATATGGGATAGCGTTCCCACCTGTGTACATTGCCTCCAGCACAATGGGGATGTGTGTGGATCGAATTTGGCTATCCTGGATGGCGTTAGGTACCATCTATGCGTAACTTTGTGAGCTAGCTCCCAAAGGTTCGCACACTTAGTAGCTGAGTGAGTATATTGGAGGGCTCTGACCCACTGATCAGCTGTATATGAGGTTTCCAGCTCTCTCTCCCAGGCCAGTATTGAGTTAGATTTCTCAAACACCAATTTATCATTCAAGAAGTTGTAAAAAAGTGAAATACCCCCTCTACGGCTAACTTTTGAAGTGATAAATGTGTGTAATTTCCAGAACAATTTATATGCTCTAAAGTGGCCTTTTTTAAGGAATGAAATTACTCTGAAATAGTTGAATTGTTCAGAGGCCGGGAGATTAAATTCTTGTTGTGCGAGAGGGAAAGATTTCAAAGTGTCATTCGAATAAAGGTCCGAGACCCAATGTAGTCCTCCCACGATCCATTTATTAAGATTTAGTTCAGGTATTAGTAGTGCTATGGTGTTGATGGGTACTTCAATGGCGATGTTAGGTGCTAAGGTGGTCCTGGTCAGCACTAGTTGCTTCCAGGCAACTAGGGTTGCTGTCATTGGTGGGGACAGGTTCTTATATTTGGTTCTAGCAAGGGGATAGGCGAGCAGAAATTCTTTCAAATTTCCATTAGGTATTAAGGATTGTTCTATGAGACCCCATAGTGGCAAGGGCTGGATGTGAAACCACCCCCTAATCTGTGCTAGTATTGCCGCTTTGTGGTAGTCAGAGAAATCTGGTACGCCCGCCCCCCTGCCCTTTTGTGTTTTCTAAGTTTGGAGAAAGTGCACCTCGCCTTCTTACCTTGTCAAAGAAATCCGAAAGCATTTTTTGTAAACCGCTAAAGAAAGTTTTGGGAATCGGAACAGGGACTGTCCGAAAGATGTATAGGATTTGGGCTAGAATCTGCATTTTGAAAGCCGCCAATCGACCTGTCCATGATAATATATGTTTGCTCAGTATACCTAGCCTATCCGATATTTGTGTTACCAATGGTTGGTAGTTGGCTTTATATAGTTGTTCAGGGTGAGAGGTGAGCTGGATCCCCAGGTAGCTTATGGCATAACTCGACCAGATATATGGATAATTGGATTGTAATGTAGTTTTGTCGCGATGGGGCACCCCCAAATCCAGAATATAAGATTTAGATTCATTCACCTTGTAATAAGATATTTGGCTATATTCCTGGAGTACTTGCGAGACCTTTTCCAAGGAAGATATTGGATTGGTAAGCATTAGAATCACGTCATCAGCAAAAAGGCTGATGACATGTTTTTTATTGTTGATTGTGAAACCCTGTATCTCTGATGTCTGTCTGATGCGAGCTGCAAGTGGCTCCATCAGGAGATTAAAAATGAGGGGAGAGAGGGGACAACCTTGTCTTGTGCCATTAGTAATCCCAAAGGATCTGGATAGCATACCTGACGTGTAAACTTTGGCTGATGGTGAAGTATATAAAGCCAGGATTGCGGAAAGCAGAAGGCCTTTGAACCCAAATTTTAATAGAGCTTGCTGTAGGTACACCCAGTGTACTCTGCCGAATGCCTTCTCCGCATCCAACGCTAGGAGCAGAGAAGGCGTGCGACATTTCCTGGCAACATAGGTAATATTAATCAAGCGTCTCGTGGCGTCCGATGCCTGTCTGCCCTTTGTAAACCCCGATTGGTCGGGATCGATCAAAGTAGGTAAAATATTAATTAACCTCAAGGCTATCATCTTGGCATATATTTTAAGGTCAACATTTAATAATGAAATCGGTCTGAAATTCTGGGGTGCATCAGGTGTCTTCCCCGGTTTGGGGAGTGTGACCACCAAAGCTTCCAGCATCTCAGCAGGAAAAGAGGCAGAGGCAGCTGCAGTATCAAAAACTTTTAGTAGGTGAGGTCCCAAGGTTGTTTGAAATGTTTTGTAGTAATCACCTATAAGTCCGTCAGGGCCCGGGGATTTGTTACTATGGAGGGTTCTTATGGCTTGCAGAACTTCGTCAAGAGTGAAGGCGGAATTTATGTCTCGTAACTGTTCTTGTGTCAGGGTAGGTAAGTTAATGTCAGCCAGAAACCCCTCAATGGCTGATAAGGAAGGTTGGTAGGTGTCTTTATCTAAATGAAGATTATAAAGGGAGCTATAATAATCGCTGAAGGCATCAGCGATGCCCTGGGGGTCATACACCTTCTCCTTGCTCGTAGGGTGAATAATATAAGCTAACCTAGATTTAAAACGTTGTCCCTGTAAGCGTCTCGCTAGTGCTTTCCCTGCTTTGTTATTAGTGGAGTAGAAGGACATTTTCATTCTTTTTTCTTTTTGTTCAAAAGTTTGGAGAAGAAGTAATCTAAGATCATGTCTTAGTGTAGTGAGTTTGGCGCTGACGGGGGAGGAAGGGTTCATCTTATTCTGGGTTTCTAAGGAATCAATTTCTGACAGTAATGCAGAGATTTTCAGCTGCCTCTGCCTTTTGAGCCTAGCGCCTAATTGAATAAATATGCCTCTTATGTACGCCTTATGGGCATTCCAAGGCAAAAAAGCATCATCCGTGGAATAGGAATTGATTCGGAAATAGTCCGACAGGTGGTCTTTCAGGATTGTTTTAGTGGTTGGGTTTTGAATAATTTGAGCGTTGGCACGCCAGACAAAGGTAGTGTTGTCGGGATAAGAATCTCTCAGTTCGAGGAGAATAGGAGCGTGGTCTGACCACGTTATCGTGTCAATTTTTATTTGGGAAACTTTTTGGAGCAACCACCTGTCTAATAAAAACAAATCAATCCTCGAATATGAGCAATGTCTATGTGAGAAAAATGAATAATCTCTTTCACTGGCGTGTGTACAACGCCACGCATCATATAGGTCATGAGAGCGAAGAAAGTTCCCCAAAGATGGTATCCTGGTAGACTGGATCGTGGTAGAATCCAGAGTTGGATTAGGAACTACATTGAAGTCTCCACACAGTACAAGGGAGCCCTGTTTCACCTTTTCAACTTTGTGCATGAGTCTGTTGAGAAATCGAATTTGACGTTTGTTGGGCGCATAAAGAGTTACTAGAGTATAGCGGGTGTTGTTTATGTCACAAATTAGTATCAGATATCGACCCTGAGGGTCAGTGATTTCCGAAACTAAATTGAAAGAAATTGTGTCTCTAATCGCAATGAGGACTCCTCTTCGCTTCGCTGCCATGTTAGAGAAGAAGTAATGCTGGAAAGACTTGTAAGTGCATTTAGGTGGAGTATTAATGTGGAAGTGGGTCTCCTGTGCGCAGAGTATATCACATTGCGAAGATACAGCCTCTCTCCAAAGGGATGCTCTCTTAGCTGGGTGGTTTAAGCCATGGGCATTAATTGAGAGAATTTTAACTGGCATGTAGGTCCTTTAAGAATGCTATGTGTGGCGTATAGTGGAAGTACTTACAGTCAATGTTCATAGTAGGCGATTTTTTGAGGGGGACCCATCCCCGTCCGATTCGAAGATTCCATGTAGCGATGCTGTAGCAGTAGTGGGGATGGAATAGAAGAAAGGTAGTGTTGGCTCTTAGATGAGTTGGTCGGTGCTGTTCCTGGAAAAAAAACTGGTAAACAAAACGAAAAGTACGTAAACTAAAACGTAAAACATGGGTCATCACAACCCTGAGGCAGAACATTTCTGCTCAAAAGATTGGGAGCTTGAGTTGTGGAGGCAGCTCCGATATGCGGGGCCCTGGGAGTGGGCATTTCTTATAAGGCATTAGGGTTTCTCTTTTATCATACGGAATCATCCCTTTGTTTTTGATCTCGGGAACTCCTGCTGGAGTTACCTGCTCTAGGAGGTTCATCTGACCCCTCCGGTAGAATTTTCCATTTCTGTAGCAATCGGTACCCCTTAGACGGGGACGTGATTGCATGCGTTGTACCATCTTTAGTCACCAATAGCTTCGTGGGATATCCCCACCTGTAGTCAATACTATGGTTTCTCAATGCCTTGGTGACATTGTTCAAATTTTTACGAAGTTGTAGCGTGAACTGAGACAGATCAGCATAAAATTGTAAAGTGGAGTATTCAGTGTTGCGGTGCTCCCCTTTGCGTGTTATTGTCATTAGTCTCTCTTTGGTTTGGTAGAAGTTGATTCGGAATAGAACATCTCTAGGGACATTATCTGGGATGAAAGATGGCTTTGGTAGTCTATGAATTCTGTCTATAGAGAGTTCAATGGAGGAAAGATCAGGCATGAGCGTGGTGAGCATGGTAGTAGCATAAGAGCGCAGGTCAGAAGGGGTTACAGTTTCAGGTATTCCTCTTATCTTAACGTTATGTCTCCTAGACCTGTCTTCTAAATCAGCTAATTTCGCTCTCATCCATGCTTGTTCATCCTCTACTGTGTCGTTTGCATCCACCAAATCATTAATGGTGGTGGCATATTCCCCCATTTTTGTCTCAATATGGTCAACTCTATCACCCACTTCTGCAAGCTCAGTGCTAAATCTCCTCATGCAGGCCATCATATCACTGTGAATCGAGCTCCTGAGTGAAATAAGCATGTCTTTTAGTGTAGTGTCCATCACTGGTTGGTGCAGCGTGGGGAATGAGACTATCGAATCTGGAAGCTCCCTAGTGTCATCCTGTGAGTCTGCAGTGGATCTTACTTCACACTGTTGCAGATCAGGCTCTTCCGTCCTAAAGCGGGTCTTAGCCGGGCTACCGCTCAGTGGAGATGGGGTCTGGTAAGTCTGGGGTGTATCAGTGTTATCGAGGGACTTTCTGGTCGACATCCCCTTACCGCTCTGAGGATGTCCTCTGGCCGCTCTGGAAGCTGGAGAGGCGCCGGCGCCATCTTGTCCTCGAGCCTGCGACGGCAGCATGTAATAATCCGTCAGTTTCTTCGGTCTGCGTTCAGCTGGCCGCTTTCTGGTCATGTTGGCCGGGTGGTGGGGAGTCAAACCGCTGCTTCTAGACTCTTTGTATGTGCCCTTCTTTGCTTTTAGCCGCTTATTGTCCCGCTGTCCGCTGAAGCTCAGGGATCACACCGCCATCTCGGTGGAGTCCAAGCCACGCCCCCTACATCCAACATTTTTAATACCTATGTAGTTGGATTAAATGGTTTTATTGTAGATCAGTCTGGAATTCCTCTGTAAACTGTTAATCATTTTTTAGTTGATCAAAAAAGAATGTATAAACAATGAGCAGTGCCGTGACAGATCCTCCTCCATCCTGCCCATCAGGTCTTCGGGGTCCCTTTGAGAGTAACAATCTTAGGAGAAAAGGTTGCCAATCTAGGCCCAATTTTGGTCATGTATTTGAGATTTGTAAATATTTCTTCTTTTTCAGTGCCAGGTTTGCTGTTGTATAGCTATTTTGACCTATTTCTGTTATTCCAGTTTTGTATCTGCCTGTTTTATGTATTCTTAGATTGTTTATTCCTGTTTCCTGGTTCTGCCTCTCTTACTATGTTCATTGGCTTTGATTACCTGTTGTGACCTTCTGGATTTGGCTCATCTTACCATTCTCTGTAATGCACTTCAAAGCTTTTGTCTTCATTGGTGTTCTTGGCCTCTCCCTGCTACTGTAATCCAGAGTTCAAAACTCCTGAAAATGTTTAAATTGTTGAACCCTTAGCTCTTCATTTACAGTTCTTCTTTTTTGATCTCTCCTTGTGGTGCCAATCTTTTTAAGTCATTAGATAGGTGTAGACAAGGCTACATAGACAATGTCACTGCTGTACTTCTTTTGTGCTGTATTTTAACTAATGATGGTTGCATATAATGATCACCTGTCCTGAAAATTTTGAAGCTTTAGGCCTGGTTCACACCTATGCACCTATGCAGGTTGCAGTTTGCATATTCTGGGTGCATTTTGCAGTTTTCATTACATGTTCTTGATCCATTGAAGTCTATGGAACAAAATACCTAAAAAAAAGTCCCTGGCCCTTTCCATAAAATGCATAGATCTATGGGAAACCATGTTAAATGAACTGTAGTGTGTTTCTGCAAAACTGAAAATGGACTAAAAAATGCATAGGTGTGAACTAGGCCTGAGGGTTTGGTCATCTGTCCTTGACAATGACTTGATACCCACAGTGGTGACATCTTACTTACAAATTGGAAGTTGATTTTATGTCCATTTAAGTAAGATTTGTAAAACAGTGTGAGGCACTTATGCCTTGTACACACGATCGGAATTTCCGATGGAAAAAGTCAGACGGAATTTTTTCATTGGATATTCCGACCGTGTGTGTGCCCCATCGGACATTTTTCTGTCGGAATTTAGAAAGAGAACATGTTCGGAAATTCCGTTCGTCTGTGTGTAACTCTGACGGAGAAAAAACATGCATGCTGAAATCAAGTTGACGCATGCTCGGAAGCATTGAACTTCATTTTTCTCGACTTGTCGTAGTGTTGTACGTCACCACTTTTGGACGGTCGGAATTTGGTGTGACAGAGTGTATGTATGCAAGACAGCTTGAACGGAATTCCATTCGTGTGTACAAGGCATTAGATCTCATCACAGTGCATATTCTTCCTTTCTTTCAATGTTGTGTTATTGTCAGAAATAGGTATCAGAAAGTGGCCCATACAGTAAAATTAAAAGAGTACGGTACATAGAATCATTATTATATAACATGTTCTCCTGTCCTAAATTTGCTTGAATTGGTGTTTCCTTAACTTTCATCTGTTAGGTCCTATCACCCTTATAGGATGAAGTATTTGCATTGTGTCACAATTACAAATGTAGAGTTACAAAGAAAAGGGTAACTGGAATTTGTTCTAAATATTGGCAACAGCACATACCGTATTTTTCGCTCCATAAGACGCACTTTTTATCCCCCAAAAAACGGGGGGGAAATGTGTGTGCGTCTTATGGAGCGAATACTACTCAGGAGAGTCGCTATGCATCACTGTGCCCCAGCTAGATCCTGTTTCTCTAATGCTTTCAGCTGCTACTGGGAGAGAAACAAAAGGGTATTGTTCTGTATTTAACCCCCACAGGATCGGCATTGATATGTAAATCGCGCGGGCATTGTTATGTTAATGAGGTCGGCCGCCGCGATTCATATGCTAATTACGCCCGCACCTCTGCATGCCGCCCACCTAGAAGGTGTGAACAGCATACAGGTGAGGATAGGGGGCAAGTAGAGGGGATCAAAGAGGGGGGTTTGAGGTGCAGAGACTGCAGAGTTGAATGGGAAGGAAGGGTTGGAGTGCAGATGTTAGAAGATGAGAGGTTTGGGGGACAGAGGTTAGCAGATGAGTTAGAGGGGCAGAGTTGTACTGAGAGGGAGATAAGAATGCAGAGATTAGTAGAGAGATGGGGGAGGGGGTTACTGTAAATACACCATTTACATTACTGGTCAGTGTAAATGTCTAAATATGCAAATACTCCTGTTGTATTGAGGTCATGTAAATGTCCCAGTTAAATTGGGGATCAGTGTAGGGTGCCCCCTTACATTAGTTGTTAGTGTAGAAATATTATTCTGTTATACTTTATTAAATATTTTAGTACACCATTTGGTCCAAGTTTTTTTTTTTAATATATTTTCCTCCTCTAAAATCTAGGTGCGTCTTATGGTCAGGTGCGTCTTATGGAGCGAAAAATACGGTATATCACAATTACAACGTAAACATATGTAGCGGCCTCCTCACTCCCCTCTTTGCATCAGCTCGTCTTTCTCTTGTCTAGGGGTACCTTAGAGGGGAGAGAGCGGGGTCCCCACACCAAGCCTTCACCACATGTGTCTGTGCGGTATAAGCAAAGTTCTTTCTCTACCTTCGGGTCAGTGTTGTGCACCTGGAGTTACCTTGAACAATGTCCACCAGAAAAGAGCCCCACACCATTAAAGTCCAACACTCCTTTATTCTTCTCGAGTGAACAGCACAATCAGTTAGACTCCCTTAAAGAACAGAACAAACAAGGAGGTGTGGATGCGAGTAGGCCCAGACACAATGAACTCTCCACTTTCCTCCCTGAAAGTGGGCTGAGGTCTCCGAGCGGAGGGGGGTTTCCTTCCAGGCGGTCTCCGATGGGAGGCTCACCTGTCACTGGCAATCTGCTGCACCCGATCTTCAAGTGAGTATCTCCCCCCGGTCCATTACGCCTTCCGGATTCGGGTACCCAATCCCTGGGTTCCCTAGGACCTCCTTCCCTCGCGGAACTCAGTGTTGGGCACTGAGCTCCAGACCTCCATCCGAGTACCTCACCCCAGGCTAAAGGTGCCTGGGATGGAACGCGAACTCCGGACATCCTCTAGGCCTGGGCCGCCTAGAGGACCGACACGAACCACCACCCTCAGGCTGAAGGTGCCTGGGACTCGACCCCGTGACAAAGATGGCTGGCCCCCTTATACCCTCTCCCAGCAAGCACGGCGGGTTCCCCGCCCCCCCATACCGCTGCCGAGGGAGGACAAAAAGGAGGCACGACACACAGCAATGGTTCAACCCCAGCCCAGGGTGACAGCGCCACCTGCTGGGCCGCAAGAAACTGCACATCGCTGGCGTCTCTGCCAGTTTTAAATAGAGAGAAAAGTGTATACCCGCTACACATAAATGCACAAAATTACTAAACCAGGTGCTGCTTTATCCCAACATAAAGTCCACTTTTCAGCAATGAGCAATAAGACAATTTTTCCATTAGTGTCCACTCGAGAGAGCAATGCCAACCACTGTGTATCTGCTTGTATGTTTCACATAAGGGGATGCTTAGGGGGGAGTTGCATACAGATTTTTGTTTACCTTAATGCAAAGTCTCTTTTTTTTTCTGTAAAAATAACAAACATGTTATACTTACCTGCTCTGCTGCAATAGATTTGCACAGAGCAGCCTGGATCCTCTTCTTTTTGGGTCCCTCTTCTGTGCTCCTGGCCCCTCCCTCCTGTCAAGTGTCCCCACAGCAAGCAGCTTGCTATGGGGGCACCCGAGCCGAGTCACAGCTCCCTGTGTCGATTCAGGCACGGAGCCCTGGTCCGGCCCCGCCTCCTTTCTTTGCTGATTGAATGACTGACTTTGATTGACCGCAACGGGAGCCAATGACGGAACTGCTGTGTCTCAGCTAATAAGGAGGAGCATCTTGGATGGCCAAGGCACTCATGGACATTACTGGAGAGAGATGGGGCTCAGGTAAGTATAAGGGGAGCTGAGGGGAGCTGCAACACACAGAAGGTTTTTTATCTTAATGCATAGAATGCATTAAGATAAAGAACCTTCTGCCTTTACAACTCCTTTAAGCCTTTAGAACCACTTTAAAGGACCTAATTGCTAGCAATTTAAAATGCATGAGCAACTTATTTTTTATCTACAGTATGTAGCATACAACATAGACAGTGTCAGGTTCTAAGGATTTATATAGCATAGCCATTATATTTTAGTTAAAACTGAATTACTGAAGAAACCATTGGGTGGCCCTTGCCTAACTTTCCATTTAAATTGCATCAGGAAGGCAAGGTATGAAATTGTTCATATGACATCCAGGATATGTCATAGCTCTGATAATGTTTAATAGCATTCTTGCTCAGCATATTTCTTCAGTTATGTATAAAACATTGTTATGTATAAATATTTTACATATGTCTGCAACTTTGCTTTATCTTCAGTGCCAAATCTACATACAGAAACACATACATAGAAGCCGGTGGCTGAAAATGTCAGTTTGATGGTTAAGATTACCATTTTGCTCAACCACAAAAAAAAAAAAAAGACTTGTACATATAAATAAAACAAAATGCACATTTTGGTTTTACAATCTAAGAGAGGCCATACGTGCTTCCTTTTTTTTCGTTCAACCAGTGGGTTGAACAAAAAAAAAATGCTGATTCCCCCCTCCATATATTCAACGTGAATGGGGGAATCCTCTCACTGTGCTATTCTATAGTCCTGGCGGGGAGCCTTCCCCGCTGTCAGAATACAATGAGCTGCGTTGCTGCCTATAGCTAATAGGCTAACCTGATAGGCTGGTTGTACCCAAGTCGATCAATAGACTGACTTGGTACAACCAGCTAGCTCATACATGGATCAAAATTTGTCCAGTGCGTGCTAAACTGGCTGAATTTTGATCCATGTATCGCTGGCTTAAAATGCACCATCAAGCATGGTAAGCAAGGCAAAACTTTTTTTTTTTTTTTCAAAAACACCAATAAGTGTTCTTCTTCCCTGTGTCCCTGCTGATCAGATTCACATTGTTTATGTATCTTGGTGACCTTTGTCACCAAGATAGAAATTGATTAGAAATCCAAAATTTTACAGTTGTTGCCATTAGAATAGATGAGAAAGAAATCTGGGAATAACTGTTCTGCTGACAGGTGTCCCCAATGGAATATTTATTTTTACTCTGGAGAGATTTCATCTTGCTTTTCTGCTGTGTGTCACTCAGGAAAAAGACATGAAGGGAAGGCTCCCCAACAAGAGAAATACGTTGAAAAACTAGAAAAAATTGAATACTCACAATCCATTGGATTGTTGGCCAATATATCCTAAAGCCTGGTACACATGATCGGATTTTCCGTGGACAAAATGTAGGACTTTTGTCTGAAGGGTGTTGGCCATAAACTTATCTTGCATACAAACGGCAAAGAATAGTTGGCCAACAAACACGAAACTACGTGTTTTTTCAGCTATTTAGCGGCACCCTTTGGGCAACTTCTGCTAATGTTGTGTTATGATTAGTATTGCTTCCGAACATGCGTGTTTGTATTTTTTTTCCAAAGGACTTCTGTACACACGATCGGATAATCCAACAGCACACATTTGTTGTTGGAAAATTTTAAAGCATGCTATCCAACATTTGTAGTCAGAAAATCCGACAACAGTTGTCCGATGGAGCTTACAAACGGTCCGATTTTCCGACAAAAGTCTGCCATCACACAATTCCCGCCGGGAAATCTGATCGTGTGTACGGGCCTTAAGGCTCAGAAAGACAAGCTGTTGTCTACTACAAATATATTACTCTGTGCCATTATATTATTGTTCTGTCCCTGGTATTACACTGCAGACAATAAGCTGATCACTTGTGTAAGTAATCTGGTCATGCCTGTAAGTAGATTCAGTCACCAAATATGAAAATAGGAAAATGACCACCAAGTCATAGGTCAAATTCAGACACACAAGTATTTTCCACAAATCTGGGTGACATACACTCTAAAGAGAGGTAAGAAGACCTGGTCCATTAAAGTATCAAAATGGATCTTGAATCACAGGTCACCCAAAATATGTAAATACTCCAATCCTTGCAAAGAATGGTGGGACTTTCTAGGTAGAGAAGAGCTATACATCCCACTATAAAATATGTATCATTGGATAACTTGTTAAAAAGTATTACAATCTCTTTATCCAGATGCCTTTCCTGGTTTAAAAAGCTCACTTCTACAGAAGAATGTATTAGGATTGGATAAAAAAAATGTATAATACCAGGAATTTTGGTATCACTTCTGCATCTTTGATAACTTTGGGAGTAATACATATTTCCTAAAATCCTGCTTCAAAATGTTCAGAAGGCACAGGACAATGTCTGGCAACTTCAAGTTGACAATCTAATGAGATAGTCGAGATTCACGCTAAACATTGGGGGGTTCCCCAACACAATGCACTCCTTCTGTCTAATGTTTGGTCAGTCCTGACTAGCTTCTTCTCTAAAGGCTTGACTGGGGGCATATCTGAAATAACTCCAAATCTTTTTTTCTTCCTTTAGCTAAATTTTACTCTAAAGCCCCGTACACACGGTCGGAATTTCTGACAGAAAAAGTCAGATTCCGACCGTGTGTATGCTCCATCGGACTTTTGCTGTCGGAAATTCCGACAGCAATAGATTGAGAGCAGGTTCTGAATTTTTCCGTCGGAATTTCCGACGGACGTTTTCCCGTTGGAAATTCCGACCATGTGTACAAGGCATTAGGGGAACTCTGAGTAATTGTGTTGAAGCAGTGGTTGAACATTAGACTGCCAAAAGACCCTACTTCTTCTATTTTTATATATATATATATATATATATATATATATATATACCTGTATATATATATAACATGCCTCTATCCTGTGAACTGTAAGCTGTACGGTTATGATTTTTATGTAATTTAGAAATTTTCATTTTGCTATTTGGTGTTTAAATCGAAGCATGGTGTCCTAGACATATCAGTTGTAGCTGACCAAATCAATTCACACCCTGGAAATCTCCCCAACTCAGTATTGAGTGGTCCTTCCTGGCTGACAACTAGGCCTTGGGAGGTGGGCTGCTGTGCTGTGATCAATTTATTGCCTACATCCCCAAGGGCTGAGCACACAGTAATAATATTGCCAGATACCTCTGTGTTATTTTCAATCTTTATTAGAAACATAATTAAGTAGGAATTGAATACGTGTTTCTACTGCCTGGCCACACAAAAAGAATTCTGAAGGGAACAGTCCTATTTTGGGCTTTCTCCCTCTCTTGCCGACAAAAGCAATATGGGCAATTGGTATGGCAGTTGTTGCAACATTGCTGAGTGTTTCATATCTAAACCTTTACCTTTATGAAGCTCTTTCAGGAAAAAGGCTTACAACATTTGCCATAGTATTAAAAAACAGTATAGCAACATTTATGCTGCCCTGGAAAAAAAGCAGTACATTCCAGTGAAAATGATCACAGGCAAATTTCTATCTGTATCTTTAGTTCAGTCCTTAACCACTTCAATACCTGGCACTTCCCCCCCTTACTGCCCAGGACAATTTTTAGCATTCAGCGCTGTCGCATTTTGAATGACAATTGCGTAGTCATGCAACACTGTACCCAAACTACATTTTTATAATTATCTTCCCACAAATAGAGCTTTCTTTTGATGGTATTTGATCACCTCTGCCGTTTTTATTTTTTGTGCTAAAAACAAAAAAGACCGTCAATTTTGAAAAAAAAAACTGATGGCCACTGATAGGCGGCACTGATAGGCGGCACTGACGGCACTGATGGCACTGATAGGCGGCACTGATAGGCAGCACTGATGGGCACTGATAGGCGGCACTGATGGGCACAGACAGGTGGCACTGGATAGGCAGCGCTAATGAGGAGCGACTGACAGGCATTAATGAGTGGCATCTGAAAGGGCACTGACAGGCATTACTGATGGGGCACTGTTTGGCACTGTTATGGGCACTGATTGACACTTTTATGGGCACTGGCAGGGGTTCTTTCTAGGGCACAGGCTGGCAGGTGATGGGCACTTTGTGGCAGCTCATGGGTGCATCTAATGGGGGCTGCACTGATAATCAATGTGCTGATTATCAGCGCAGACCCCCCCTCTGACAGGGAGAGCCGCCGATCGGCTCTCCCTGTCAGCGCAAACCGAGGAAAGCAGTTTACCGGCACTTCCTGGTTCACGTGATGATCAGCTGTGATTGGTCACAGCTGATCACGTGGTACAAAGCCTTTGTCAGAGGCTCCATACCATGATCGGAGTTGCGGTGTGTCAGACTGACACACAGCACCTCCGATCGCCGCACTGTCCGGCCCCGCGTGCGTGCACCGGCTTGTTATCCTGATCACGTTAAATGACGTCTGATCAGGATGACTAAACCACTTTGCAGCCGTCATATTGCCAGTAAATACCTTATACAACCTACTTTGTGTTTCTTGTCTGGTAAAAAGGCTAGGCTTATGACATCATGCACAGCTCTCTCTCACTCTCGTGAGAGTTTGCCAGGATAGGGGAGGGGGGATGAGTCATAAGAGGGCCAATGAGAGCTGCAGAGCTGGAGGTGTGCCTCTGTGTAAATCCAGGAAGTGAACAGGCAGCAGCTTCGGCTGCCCACAGTTAAAATGGTTGCAGCCAGACTCAGTGGAGGGAGATTTCTGAAGCATATTTGGCAAGTACAGAATCACAGTATATACACTGCTCAACAAAAATTAAAGGAACACTTTGAAAACACATCAGATCTCAACGGGAAAAAATCTCATGCTGGATATCTATACTGATATGGACTGGGTAATGTGCTAGGAATGAAAGGATGGCACATCATTTGATGGAAATGAAAATTATCCACCTACAGAGGGCAGAATTCAAAGACACCCCGAAAATCAAAGTGAAAAAATTATGCAGCAAGCTAGTCCATTTTGCTGAAATTTCATTGCAACAACTCAAAATGGTCCTCAGTAGTTTTTATGGCCCCCAAGTGCTTGTATGCATGCCTGACATCAGGGCATGCTCCTAATGAGACGACGGATGGTGTCCTGGGGTATTTCCTCCCAGATCAGGACCAGGGCATCACTGAGCTCCTGAACAGACTGAGGTGCAACCTGGCGGCACCGGATGGACCGAAACATAATGTCCCAGAGGTGTTCTTTTGATTTTAGGTCAGGTGAGCGTGGGGCCCATTCAATGGTATAAATTTCTTCATCCTCCAGGAATTGGCATGCTCTCGCCACATGAGGCCGGGCATTGTCGTGCACCAGGAGGAACCCAGGACCCACTGCACCAGCGTAGGGTCTGACAATGGGTCCAAGGATTTCATCCCGATACCTAATGGCAGTCAAGGCACCTGTAGAGGTCTGTGCGTCTCTCCATTGATATGCCTCCCCAGACCATTACTGACCCACCACCAAACCGGTCATGCTGAACAGTGTTACAGGCAGCATAACATTCTCCACGGCTTCTCCAGACCCTTTCACTTCTGTCACATATGCTCAGGGTGAACTTGCTCTCATCTGTGAACAACACAGGGTGCCAGTGGCAGACCTGCCAATTCTGATGTTCAATCATTCAATGGAAAATGCCAATCAAGCTCCACAGTGCCAGACAGTGAGCATACTAGAGGACGTTGGGCCCTCAGGCCACCCTCATGAAGACTGTTTCTGATTGTTTGGTCAGAGACATTCACACAGTGGCCTGCTGGAGGTCATTTTGTAGGGCTCTGGCAGTGCTCATCCTGTTCCTGCTTGCACAAAGGAGCAGATACTGGTCCTGCTGATGGGTTAAGGACCTTCTATGGCTCTGTCCAGCTCTCCTAGAGTATGCCTGTCTCCTGGAATCTCTTTCATGCCCTTGAGACTGTGCTGGGAAACACGGCAAACCTTCTGGCAATGACACGTATTGATGTGCCATCCTGGAGGAGTTGGACTGCCTGTGCAACCTTTATAGGGTCCAAGTATCGCCTTGTGCTACCAGTAGTGACACTGACCCTATCCAAATGCAAAACTAGTGAAAAACAGTCAGAAAAGATGAGTAGGGAAAAAAAATGTCAGACACCTCCACCTGAAAAAACATTCCTGTTTTGGAGGTCGTCTCATTGTTGCCCATCTAGTGCACCTTTAATTTCAATTAACAGCAAAGCAGCTGAAACTGATTAACCACCCCCTCTGCTACTTAACTGACCAGATCAATATCCCAGGAGTTTCATTGCCCTGATGCTATAACTCTGATTAAAAAGTGTTTCTTTAATTTTTTTGAGCAGTGTATAAAATATGCAAAGTGGTTGGAGAGGAGCTTCAGAATGGCAAAGATGTTTTTATTATAAATGATGTGAGCAGACTGCAGTCTCTCTTTAAATGTTTGGTTTAGGCTTTTATAGTGCATCACTCTTTGAGCAATATATTCATTACAGTCTTGATGTAAGTAAATGGTTTTCATGTATATCTTCAGTCTAGTATGAACCCATTACACATTTACTATCAAGGGTGTGCACTGTCCTGTTCTTATGTTTAGCGCAAATAGAAAGAAACACAATTATAGTCATTATAGTCATGGTAAACATTGACACATGTAAGTCATGCTGCATGCACTATAAAATATACTGCATAATGGGAAAGGCTTACAGGATAACATTTGTGGGGCATTTTCATAACAAACTAAAGATGATTACAAGATGATATTTCATTGCAATTTATTGCGCTCAGTGATGTCAGTTACCTCTAATAAACTGGATTAAATACCGTATTTATCGGCGTATAACACGCGCCGGCGTATAACACGCACCCCAAGTTTAGGAGGGAATTTTAAGGAAAAAAACTTTTAGGAGGGAAGTTTAAGGAAAAAAAACCTTCCATTTAAATGCCCATCAATGCAGCCTTATCAGTGTCATTTGCAGCCTTGTCAGTGCAGCCTTGCCCCAGTGTCCATTGCAGCCTTGTCAGTGCAGCCTTGCCCCAGTGTCCATTGCAGCCTTGTCAGTGCAGCCTTGCCCCCAGTGTCCATTGCAGCCTTGGATGAATTTAAAATTGGCGCCGCCGAGATCGCAGGGACTGGGCGGAGCCGAGATACACATAGCTGAGTGTACTTGGCTCTTCTCGGCTCTGCTCACAGTCAAGCCCAGTCCCGCCCTATGATGGACATAACATAGGGCGGGACTGGGCGTGACTCTGAGCGAAGCCGAGAAGAACCGAGTACACTCGGCAATGTGTATCTCGGCGGCGATTGCTCCACTCACAATCAGCGGAGATCGACGGGTATCGGCGTATAACACGCACCCACGATTTTCCCCTGATTTTAAGGGGAAAAAGGTGCGTGTTATACACCGATAAATACGGTATATTCCTGTCAATTTCACAGTTTTTTTACCTCGATTGTCACAAAAGAAATATTGGAAAAAAAAATGCATTTACAAAACAAAGAACATCAGTTATTAGAACTACTGTAAACATGGTTTACTGAAGCTTGTACATTTGTTATACTTATCATTGCTATTATTATTTTTTTTTGTTTCAATAATTTTTATTGAAAATTGCAAAACATTTCTGACATTTTGGTGTAAACTGTTTGCCATACCTTAATATGACTATACAATGTGCTCTCAACAGAAAAGTAAACTATTTTCTTCCGACCTGCACATCCAGTGTCGTATAATTACAATTCCGAAAAGAACAAAACGCTAACACAACCAGTCAACATTACTGTAGTCTAGAAGGGAAATACGAACAGTCCACAGTCAATTTCCAGAAGATAAAAGAAAGGAATAACAAAGATGAGAGTGCACTCTTTAAGATTAGGTTAATCCCTGATGTCTCACAGGGGGTCAGACAAGTATTTAACCCACGGTTCCCAAATCTTGTCAAATAGGGTCCGCTTGTCCTGTAAGATTGCCGAGAGGCGTTCATTCACCATGATCCATGTCAATTTATTTTTTACCAGATCGAATGGGATCGTGAGTGTCTTCCATGATCTGGCAATTACTATTCTGGCTGCTGTGAAGATAAAGGCTACCAGTTTCCCTGCCTGTTTAGGTGTACCCTCTACCGGGCGTCCCAGGAGAGCTTGTTGCAGTGATTTAATTAAGTTCACCTGTGTTAGTGAGAAGATAAAATTGTAAAGGCGGATCCAAAAACGTTTGACCTTGGGACATGACCACCATACATGAAACATTGTTCCTTCCATTCCGCACCCTCGGAAGCAGGAGGGAGAGGCCCCTGGAACGAACAAGACTATTCTTGTTGGTTCCATGTACCATCAAAGCAAAACCTTGTAGTTTGCTTCGATTAATGAGGTATTTATGTATGATTTTGACGCACACTGTGACATTGTGGACCATTCGGCAAGTGTGAGTGTCTCACCTATATCTTGTTCCCACTTCGTCATGTAAAACAATTTTTCTGGGGTGGAAGTCAATATACTATAGATTTTGGAAATGAAGCCAGTGTGCTTATCAAAGGTTCTACACAAGTACTCAATTGAGGTGAATGAGGTTATATCGGCTGCATGTTGCAGGGTGTGCAAAAAATGCACTATTTGCACATAATGAAAAGTTTCTGAATTTGGGAGAAGGTACTTCTCTTGAAGGGATCCTTGTGTTAGAATCCCCCTATGATTACAGAGATCAGCTATGCGTATCAAACCCTTGTTTGTCCACCAAGCGGGGGACTGGAAATTGAGACCTGGGGTGAAGTCTGGATTGCCCACTAGGCGTATGTGGGGATTTGAAATTATGGGATTTTGTCAGTTTGTCCCATAGGTTCAATGAAAATGATAGCGTAGGACACATCATGGCTGGTCTGTCTTTTGGTCTCAGCCACATCAAGTGACTGATTGGTTTAGTGGGATGCAAGGTAGATTCAATTTTCATCCAGATGGAAGGGGGTGTTGAGGAGTGAAAGCGGATTAGCTGTGCCAATTGTGCTGCATAAAAATATCTAGCTAAGTCCGGGACTCTTAGGCGTATATAGGGTGCGCTTATTCACCGGAGGTTTTTTATTCCCCCATATAAATTTCAAAACCTTGTTTTGAAATGAGTGTTATGGCCCGTACACACGATCCAAATATTGTATGAAAAATGTCGTCCGAGGGCGAATCGTACAATAATTGGATCGTTAGTACAGGGCTTCCGTGAACCGATCATGGCAGTTCATCCGATATTATTTTATCGGACATGCACGAAAATTTTCCTCGTACGATACCTAATCGTACGATTTTCGTTTAGTCAGTACAGTTGTCGTCCGAAAATACAACACAAATACATTACAACACATGACATCACTTCCGATTTTTTTTTCTGTCGTACGAGAATTTTCGGGACTTTAGTAACCAATTCAATTTCTATTTACGACTATTAAACAAAAAAAGTCGGATGATCCGTCGTCCGATTTTCGGATTGTGTGTACGTGGCATAAGTCTGGTATACGAATTGAGATAGGCAGTGTTCTAAATAGATACAGTAACCTTGGTAAGAGATTCATCTTGAACGCGTGCAGTCTACTGAACCACGACGGAACCAATTATTACCCCATCGTTGCTATTATTTTTTATTTAAGCAGCAAATTATTAGGCAGCATTGTGCATCAATTAATAAATCATACAAATAAACTCCAAGCCATAGACAAAAATACAACCCAATGGGGTTGATTTACTAAAACCGGAGAGTGCAAAATCTGGTTCAGCTCTGCATGGTAGCCAATCAGCTTCTAACTTCAGCTTGTTCAATCAAACTTTGACAAAAAAAAAAAAAAAAACGGGACTGATTGGTTTCTATGCAGAGCTGCACCGGATTTTGCACTGTCCAGTTTTAGAAAATTAACCCCAGTTTTATTTACTAAATGAGCAGAGGCTCTTCACTTGGAAAGTGAATTTTTTCTTTGCAAAGTATAAGTTCCCTTTGCAAAGTGAACATTCATATAGGTTAGTAAATAGAGTATAGCTGTGACCAATTTAATCATTTAATTATACACAAACAAAAACAAAATAATTTTGTTTTAATTTCCCTTCATTTTCTAAATATTGATCAAAATACATTTTTCATACAGAAAAAAATTAAACCGATAGACATTCCTTTTAAATGCAACCTGCATTTGTAAGAGCTAAAGCAGAATGTGAATGCCTGGTGACAATGGAAGGAGCACTGCTATGTATCATAATGTGCATTGTAAACAGCTCCATTAATTTCTGTTTAGCCATGGCATATTATTCCACTGTGTGCAGGGCAGCACTTCAAAATAAACCTTTGGTCTACTTCCAGAAGTGCGTTGTTACTCATTTTGTACATGTCGTACATTTATGCTTTAAAAACAAACAAAATAAAACCTTCACAGTATTGGAAGGAGTTCAGAGTCATAAAATAAAACTAAGTGGAATGGAGGATTTTTTTTATTAATTTTTTAGAAATGAGGAAAAGCGAAGTTTGTTTATGCCAGAAAGATAGGTACCTACAAGAAGAATGATAACCCTATATAAATCTATTAATTTTCTGTAAAAATACGCTCTGGGCTAAGTCATCACCATAGATGTACACATGATATAAAGGTCATGACTTCGAACAAGAGGAAAGGCAATTTCACTGACAACAATTACAATAGCAGCCATAACGCGCAGAATTTTAATATCAAGGGAGATTACGATGGTCAGTGCAGCATACTACAAAAAAATAGCTCAACATAAAAGGAAGACATACATGGTTACAGAATTAAAACAGAAGCACAAAGTTCATCCAAAGAGCATTTAGAAATTTGAAATATTTTCCTATTTACAAGACATGCTATAAAAATAAAAAATAAATTCACTTTGTTTCTTTTAGATCATCAACTCATGGATAACAAGAAAAACAGAAATGGAAGGCGTGCACACCTAGTGCATTACCAGACACTAACGCGTTTTGGGGGTACACCCCCTTCCTCAGAGCTAGGCCCCACTCTGAGGAAGGGGCTGCTCCCCCGAAACGTGCTGAGGTCAGAAACAGGTTGAGGTCAGGACTCTGTGCATGCCAGTTAAGTTCCTCCACCCCAAACTTGCTCATTCCATGTCTTTATGGACCTTGCTTTGTTGGAAAAGGAAAGGGGCCATTCCCAAACTGTTCCCACAAAGTTGGGAGCATGAAATTGTTCAAAATGTATTGGTATGCTGATGCCTTTAGAGTTTCCTTCACTGGAACTAAGGGGCCAAGCCCCACACCATAATCCTCCACCAAATTATTTGGACCAGTGCACAAAGCAAGATCCATAAAGACATGGATGAGCGAGTTTGGGGTGGGGGAACTTGACTGGCCTGCACAGAGTCTTGACCTCAACCCGATAGAAAACCTTTGAAATGAATTAGAGCGGAGACTGGGAGACAGGCCTTCTCGTTCAACATCAATGCCTGACCTCACAAATGCGCTTCTGGAAGAATGGTTAAACATTTCCATAGACCAAGGGTCTCAAACTGGTAGCCTTCCAGCTGTTGTGAAACTACAAGTCCCATCATGCCTCTGCCTGGGGGAGTCATGCTTGTAACTGTAAGCCCTGCAATGCCTCATGGGACTTGTAGTTTCCCAACAGCTGGAGGGCCGCCAGTTTGAGACCCCTACCATAAACACACCCCTAAACCTTGTAGGCAGCCTTCCCAGAAGAGTTGAAGCTGTTATAGCTGCAAAGGGTGGGCAAACTTAATATTGAACCCTACAGACTAAGACTGGGATGCCATTAAAGTTAATGTGTGTGTAAAGGCAGGCGTCCCAATACCTTTGACAATATAGTGTATGTATGTTTGAAGAGAGATTTTTTGAAAATGAGAAGGGTTGGGAAGTGCCAAACAGCTGTGGGAAGGTAATTCCAGAAAAGAGGTGAGGGTTGTCCAAAGTCCTGATAGTGAAGACATAAAAAGAGTGAAGAAGAAAGGGTGGTCAAATGCACAAAAGTGGTTTTGATTCTGAAAATGTTTGAAGAGGCCACTTTAGAGAGAGGTTTGTAAGTTAGAGATTATAATCTAAACTGCATTCTCTGTTTACTGTGTAAATGGCAGCCAATGTAGGCACTTACAGAGACTAGTGCCAACTGAGGAAAAGGAGGAGAACTAGATGAATTGAGGAAAAGAGTTTAGGATGGATTGGAGTGGGCCATCCAGTTCTTTGGTAAAACATACAGAAAGGTGTTACAATCAAATGGATATGTTCTAGATTTTTAGGTTTGTCATGCACAGGGCAGATGCTGCAAATGTTTTTTTTTATTGAAAATAACAGGAGGTGGTTATTGTGATAATGGGAATTTTAAATTGGACCGCAGAATTAAAATGGTATCCTTAAGCAATAAGCTTCATTAACTATAGTTATTAGGATGTTATCAACAACAATTCAGGAATGGAAGCTGACTGAGACAGCAAAGAAATGGCAAGTTATGTTTTACCGTACATTTAAGGAAATGAGGAGACATCAAAGATGTGATAGCAAGTAGATTATTAAGAACCGAAGATAAAAAAAAGCAAGGTTGGGAACTGAGAGAAAAATCTGAGTAGTGTCTGTATATATATAATGTTAGGATCCAAATTAACTAATAAGCTTGCCATTATCATGGGTGCAGATAGGGTTCAAGAAGGAAGCATTGTGGGACGCAATCAGACAGGAGTTGCAGAAAGGAAAGAGTCTAACATTGAACGTGAATGAGGCCTCGTACACATGACCGATTTTCTCGTCGTAAACAGTCAAGAAAAGTGCCGCGAGAGTTTTTTTGTCTAGAAAAACGTTCGTGTGTATGGTTTTACGACGAGAAACTTGACGAGAATCTCGACGAGAAAATAGAGAACCTGCTCTCTATTTTCTCGTCAGGAGTCCAGATTTCCTCGTCGTGTTTCTCGTCGGCCTGTTTTGTGACGAGAAAATGGTTCGTGTGTATGCTTTTACGACTCTTCCAAAAGCGCGCATGCTCACAAGCAACTATGAGACGGGAGCGCATCTTCTGGTAAAACAAGCCTTCATAATGGAGAGAGCACATTCGTCACGCTCATAAATATTTCATCGTTTAAATGTTCTGCATTGAATTCTTCGTTAGAATGTTACATTAATCAAAACGAGAGACCTTCTTTTGCTGCTGATATTCACACAGAGTTATGCCTTATTTTTAACCTTTTTCATGCTGCTCTTTATAAGATTTATGTGTATTATATCGTGCAAGTTTTTAGGAATAATTTAAATGGTTAGATTTTTCAAAATGATGTTAATTATAATTTCTCAATGTTTTGATAGCGATCTCCCATTTAATTTTCTAATCTATATTTTTAAAATTTCACACCATGTTTTTGAGCTAATCAGATTTAGTTATTCTTTTGGGGGGGGGGGTGATATCTGTGCCTTTTATTGTCAGTCAAATGTATCTGCTTACTCCAAAGCTTGTTTTTTTTTATTTAAAAATACACATAGTCAAGTATGAACTTAAACAAAAAACACATTTATTCATGTTTATAAATTAAATAAAGAGAAGGCAGCGCTGGAGAAGCTGCTGCCATTTGTGCATCCCAGGGACCCCAGAGCACACAGCAACCCTGTGTGGACACTAAAATTGGGAGCTTGAGAAGGCCCACATTTCAGAACACAATCTGATGCTGGCCTCCCAGAGGTCAGGAACAGCAGCAGGTGAGATATATGTCCCAAGTGTGTGGTACTACAGATAGCAGAACAGGTGTCTGGGATTATGAGGCCCAGAGCCTGGGGGGAGATGCCTGTGGTGAACTTCAAGTCCTGAAGACTTCTCCCTGTCGCCAGGTAACGCAACGTGGCGATGAGCCTCTGCTCAGCACTGATGGCTTCCCGCATAACGGTGTCCTTCCTGGTAATATAGGGGGACACCAAAGCCAACAGTTCCTGAAAAACGGGGTCAGACATCCTCAGAAAATTCCTGTAGTCCTCAGGATTATTCTCGACGATCTCCCGCAGCAGAGGCATGTGGCAGAATTGGTCCCGCTGGAGCAACCAATTCTTGGTCCATGAACTCCTCCTCACACCATTCATGGACTGGTCTTGGTCCAAAACAAGCAGACCAACACCAAGCGCACGCACAGCACGAACTCGACGACGAGAACGTCCAGGCGACATGGCTAGGAAACGGTCGTCTAATCAGAACGTACAGAACAGAACGCACTTTAGAACAGCAAGGCCTATGAATAACGAACTGAAATTCAGAAACGAACAGGCAAGAACGCACTGTAAAACAGATACGACCTGCCTAGACGCCCTGAAAGTCAAGATACGAACCCACAAGCACAAACTGAACGGCAGAAAACGATCTGAAAAGTACGAAGACTGAAAAGCGCGAATCGTCTCTTCCCAAACTTTTACTTCACACGCGGTAACACGAGATCAGCAAAAGCAGCCCAAGGGGTGGCGCCAAGAAAAAAGATCTTCCCCTTTATAGTGCCGTCGTACGTGCTGGACGTGAGCGCAGAGAACCACGAGGAAATTGGGAAATGACAGTGTGTACGCATAGAAAGCTTGACGAGAAAATCGACAAGCTTAACAAGAATCTCGTCGAAAAAAACAACGTGTTTTTTACGACGAGAAAATCGGTCGTGTGTACGAGGCCTCAAAGTCTGTTTAGGGCCTGTGTCAACAGACATGTTTCGCATTTGCATTCAATTTTATGGGAATGTAAAACCCACTGAAGACGGATAAATGCAGGTCAGAAAGATCTCAACTTCAGGTCAAATGCACCTGTCAGTGAATGTTAAAGAAAAGGGGGTAGCCTCTTTAGTAGGGTGACCAGACATCCCCGGTTTCAGGGGACAGTCCCCGGATTGAGGACACTGTCCCCGGAACAAGTCTGTCCCCGGTTTTGTCCCCGGATTGGATTTAAACAGGGGCTGGGGCAATTTCAAAAACAGTCAGTGCAGAATAAAAAAAAAAAATCTGAATTACAGCCCCCCGCTCTGCCGCTCCTACTAGCTTAGGGGGGTGTATTTTTTTCCATTATCTGTGCCCCTTTCTGATGATCATGTGCTGGTCGGAGCGGAGGGAATATTCTTCAGTTTCGGGTGCCCATTCAGCTCCGCTTGCATGTTCTTCTGCCTTGGCTCAAGTCCCGGCCAGCCGCCTGCCTGCTTATCTCCTTGCCTTCCCTGGTGGTGTGATCTTCCTCCGCTCCCCACCCAGTAGTAGCCGGGGCTCGGAGAGTAAGACTTCACAGGCTGTGATGCGGGCAGCGGCGGCGATGGGCAGAGAGTCGCTGATTGCCGCCATTACTAGTGAAAAAAAAAATATGTCCCCGGATTTCATTAAAAAAATCTGGTCACCTTACTCTTTAGGCTCCCCTTTGCCTTATGGGACCATGACAGCGGTGATATGAGCCCCATTTGAATGATTTCAATGAGGCTTATTGTGATTAGTCAATAGGGGTCACATTCTGGAAGGTCAGAAGGTCAGTCAGGGATAGGTCAGTTGGGGTCATATGACCCCCCCCAGAACCTTCTAGAAGGCTTTACGGGCTTATTTAAGGAGGCTGTCAGAGGGGTATTTTGCCAGTCACCAGAGAGGATTCAATGTGCGGAGCTCCCCTCATATAACTCCCACCTCGTCACGGACAGTTTATGTGGTGGGTCCATTTTGGCTATATTTATCAAAGGGTACATGTAAGGTGGTTGAGATAAATTCTTGGTCAGCTGGAGTCTTAGTGGCTGGGCTGAATTGTTAATGAATTAAAGTTTTTTTGTTGAATAAAGTTATTGATAGTGAATAAAGTTAATATTGTTAAAATGATTTAGACCAATAAACAAGGCGGTGGCCTATTTTAATCCAGTTGATGTCTTGGTCATATTATTTATTCTCTGCATGTTTGTTAGATTTGTCTGCTGCCTACAGTCCCATTATCAATGATTAGGGTTGAGCGAACCCGAACTGTAAAGTTCGGGTTCGTACCGGACTTTTGGGATTTTGGTACCCGGACCCGAATCCGAACAATCTACTGTATGTTTGGGTTTGAGTTCGGTGTTCGGCAATGTAATGGCGCATTTTAAAAAGCTGCAGGGCAGCCAATCAACATTCGTTTAACTTGTGTGCCCTTAGAAGCCATCACAGCCATGCCTACTAATGGCATGGCTGTGATTGGCCAGTGCAGCATGTGACCCAGCCTCTATATAAGCTAGAGGCACATAGCACAGCACGTCACTCTGCTTTAGATAGTGTAGGGAAAGGTTGTTGCTGCTGCTTTGAGGGAGAGAATTAGATAGGAGTCTTGATTTAGAAATCAAATTACTCAGCGATCTACCTTGCTTTTGTTGTGTGGGTGCAGTGCACAATCTTTTTATCCTGCCCTGAGCCCAGTGCCAGAGAAAAGATAACTTTTATCCGTCTGTTAGTTAGGTTGGCATCGGCGGGCATTTTATGCAAGCTCAGTGCACCAGCACTGCATATGTTACTGTGAGCTACACCCTTTAGATACTGTTGGTCTATTCTGCTATTCTATTTAGGGCAAAAAATATATATTTTGATGCGTTTCCTGCATATCTGTATTTAGTGAGATACACACTTTAGATTCTGTTCTCCTATTTCCCCCCTAAAAAATTTAGGGCAAAAAAATAAAAAATTGGTGCATTTTCTGCATATCTGTACATGTGAGATACACACTTTAGATACTGTTCTCCTATTCTGCTATTCAAAAAAATTATAATTTAGGGCAAAAAAAATTTTTTTGGTGCATGTTCTGCATATCTGTACTTGTGAGAAACACACTTTAGATACTGTTCTCCTATTCTGCTACTCCAAAAAAAAAAAAAAAATTAGGGCAAAAAATTTTTTTGATGCATTTTCTGCATATCTGTACATGTGAGATACACACTTTAGATACTGTTCTCCTATTCTGCTATTCAAATTTTTTTTTAGGGCAAAACATTTTTTTTTGCTGCATTTTCTGCATATTTGTACATGTGAGATACACGCTTTAGATACTGTTCTCCTATTCTGCTATTCCAAAAAATTATAATTTAGGGCAAAAAAATTTTTTGGGCATTTTCTGCATATCTGTACGTGTGAGATACACACTTTAGATACTGTTCTCCTATTCTGCTATTCAAAATAATAATAATTGAGGGCAAAACTTTTTTTTGGTGCATTTTCTGCATATCTGTACATGTGAGATACACACTTTAGATACTGTTCTCCTATTCTGCTATTCAAATTTTTTTTTAGGGCAAAACATTTTTTTTTGCTGCATTTTCTGCATATTTGTACATGTGAGATACACGCTTTAGATACTGTTCTCCTATTCTGCTATTCCAAAAAATTATAATTTAGGGCAAAAAAATTTTTTGGGCATTTTCTGCATATCTGTACGTGTGAGATACACACTTTAGATACTGTTCTCCTATTCTGCTATTCAAAATAATAATAATTGAGGGCAAAACTTTTTTTTGGTGCATTTTCTGCATATCTGTACGTGTGAGATACACACTTTAAAAACTGTTCTCCTATTCTGCTATTAAAAAAAAAAACAATTTAGGGCAAAAACAATTTTTTTGGTGCGTTTTCTGCATATCTGTACCTGTGAGATACACCCTTTAGATACTGTTGCTCTATTCTGCTATTCAAAAAACACCCATTTAGGGCAAGATCCTAAATTTGAGAAATATGAGGAGAATGTCAAATAAGGGACGTGGCCCCGGTCGTGGTGCTGCTGGTCGAGCTCCTGTTGCAGGGAGAGGACGTGGTCGATCTGTGCCAGCTACACGCACAAGTGAAACACCTTCCTCAGGTGCGAGTAGGCAACAGAGCCTGCAGCGGTATTTGGTCGGGCCTAATGCGGCTCTACGAATGTTGAGGCCAGGACAAGTACAGGCGATAGTAGATTGGGTTGCTGACAGTGCCTCCAGTTCCTTCACATTGTCTCCCACCCAGTCTACTGCTGAAAGATCAGAGTTGGCACCTGCAGCCGATGTTCATCAGTCTTTCACCTCACCCCCTTGCAAATCAGCCAAGCAGTCTGAGCCCCAAGTCATGCAGCAGTCTCTTCTGCTTATTGTTGACTCTGTTAGCAGGGTTTACCAGGGCCATCCACCTAGCCCTGCCCCAGAAGTGGAAGAGATTGAGTGCACCGATGCCCAACCACTTATGTTTCAAGATGAGTACATGGGAGGACCATCACAGCACGTCTCGGATGATGAAGAAACACAGGTGCCAACTGCTGCTGCTTTCGCAATTGTGCAGACCGACAAGGAGAGTAGGGGTAAAGACTGGGTGGAAGATGATGTGGAGGACGATGAGCTCCTCGACCCCACATGGAATCAACGTGATGCAGGTGACCTGTGTAGTTTTGAGGAAGAGGCACAGAGCCACCAGCACAGCAGAAGAGGGAGCAGGGTGCAAAAGCGGAGCGTCCGTCCCCAAGACAGTACGCCTGCTACTGCCCAATGCAGCAAGGGACCGAGCACACCAAAGCCAGGTCCAAGGAGTTCCCTAGCGTGGCAGTTCTTCAGACAATGTGCTGATGACAAGACATGAGTGGTTTGCACGCTGTGCAATCAGAGCCTGAAGCGAGGTATAAACGTTCTCAACCTGAGCACAACCTGCATGACCAGGCATCTAAGTGCAAAGCACGAGCTGCAGTGGAGTAGACACCTCAAAAACCAAGAAAGGTCTCTGGCTCCTCCTGCTTCCTCTTCTGCTGCAGTCTCGGCCTCTTCATCCACCTCTGTAGTGACAGTGGCACCTGCCACCCCGCAAACAGAGGATCTGCTAGCAACACTACCACCTGGGTCACCAACCATCTCCACAATGTCCCATGGAAGCGTTCAGCTCTCTATCTCCCAAACACTGGAGCGGAAGAGGAAGTACCCACCTACCCACCCGCGATCCCTGACCCTGAATGCCAGCATTTCAAAATTCCTGGCCTTTGAAATGCTGTCATTCCGTCTGGTGGAGACGCAGAGTTTTAAAAGCCTGATGGCATTGGCTGTCCCACAGAACGTCGTGCCCAGCCGCCAGTACTTTTCCAGGCGAGCCATCCCTTCCTTGCACAACCAAGTTGGGGACAAAATCAGGTGTGCACTGCGCAACGCCATCTGTGGCAAGGTCCACCTAACTATGGATACGTGGACCAGTAAGCACGGTCAGGGACGTTTTATCTCCCTAACAGCACACTGGGTAAATGCAGTGGCGGCTGGGCCTGAGACGGATAGCAGTTTGGCGCATGTCCTTCCACCACCGAGGATTGCAGGGCACTTCAGTTTGCCTCCTGTTGCTAACTCCTCCTAATCCGCTTCCTCATCCTCTACCGCCTCCTCATCCGGTCAGCGTAACACCTTCACCACCAACTTCAGCACAGCCAGGGGTAAACGACAGCAGGCAGTTTTAAAACTTTCCTGTTTGGGGGAAAAAACCCACACCGCGCAGGAGTTCTGGAGGGACATGGAACAACAGACCGATGAGTGGTTGGTGGCAGTGAGCCTAAACCCCGGCCTGGTTGTGTGCGATAATGGGTGAAATCTCATAGCAGCTCTGGGCCTAGCCGGTTTGACGCACATCCCTTGCTTGGCGCATGTGCTGAATTTGGTGGTGCAGAGGTTCCTTAAAAATTACCCCGATATGCCAGAGCTGCTGCAGAAAGTGCGGGCTGTCTGTGGGCACTTTCGGCGTTCTCACCCTGCTGCTGCTCGCCTGTCAGCGCTGCAGCGTAACTTCGGCCTTCTCGATCACCGCCTCATATGTGACGTGCCCACAAGGTGGAACTCCACCTTGCACATGCTGGCCAGACTGTGCGAGCAGCAGCAGGCGATATTGGAGTTTCAGCTGCAGCACGTACGCGCAAGTCACTCTGCGGAACCGCACCACTTCATTACCAATAACTGGGCCTCCATGCGAGACCTGTGTGCCTTGTTGCGCTGTTTCGAGTATTCCACCAACATGGCCAGTGCCGATGACGCCGTTCTCAGCGTTACTATCTCAGTTCTATGCCTCCTTGAAAAAATGCTTCGGGCGGTGATGGAAGAGGATGTGGCACAGGAGGAGGAGGAGGAGGAAGAGGGATAATTTCCAAGGCTTTCAGGGCAGTCATTCACAAGTGGCTCCGAGGTTGGGTTCCTGCACCAACAAACGCCAGGTACACAATTGTCCAGCAAGGGCACTGTTCTGGAGGATGACGAGGTGGAGGATGAGGAGGAGGAGATGGAGGAGCAGGAACCATGTTTACAGCAGGGTGGCACCCAGACCAGCTCATGGCCATCACTGGTGCGTGGCTGGGGGGATACAGAGGACACAGACGATACACCTCCCACAGAGGACAGCTTTTCGTTGCCTCTGGGCAGCCTGGCACACATGAGCGATTACATGCTGCAGTGTCTCCGCAACGACCGCCGAGTTGCCCACATTCTAACTGGTGCTGATTACTGGGTGGCCACGCTGCTGGATCCCTGTTTCAAGGACAACGTACCATCCTTAATTCCCTCACTGGAGCGTGATCGTAAGATGTGCAAGTACAAACGCACGCTGGTAGACGCGCTGCTGGTGGCATTCCCTCCTGACAGCGGGGGCACAGTGGAAGCACAAGGCGAAGTCTGAGGAAGAGGAAGAGGTCGCCAACGCAGCTGGGGCACCGCCAGCACCTCAGAAGGCAGGGTTGGCATGGCCGAAATGTGGAAAAGCTTTGTCAGCACGCCACAACAACCAGCACCACCAGCTGATATGGAACGTCTTAGCAGGAGGCAGCATTTCACCAACATGGTGGAGCAGTATGTGTGCACACGCCTACATGTACTGAATGACGGGTCTGCCCCCTTCAACTTCTGGGTCTCCAAATTGGGCACATGACCTGAGCTTGCCCTTTACACCTTGGAGGTGCTGGCCTGCCCTGCAGCCAGTGTATTATCTGAATGTGTATTTAGCATGGCAGGGGGCGTTATCACAGACAAGCGCAGCCGCCTGTCCAGAGCCAATGTGGACAAGCTCACGTTCATTAAAATTAACCAGGCATGGATCCCACAGAACTTGTCTGTACCTTGTGCAGAATAGACATGTATACCGACCTTACCCAGCCATTGTTGTATTTTTTATCTTTCTCACTCTTTTGGGGTGTACCCTAATTTAAGAATAAATAAAATTAAAAACAAAAACCAGTGTTGGCTACCTCGTCCTCCTCCACCGCCGCTTCCACCTACACCGCCACATCCACCGCCACCTCAACCTCCTACTCCATATGGACCTTGTCCTCCTAGGTCAAGATTATTCTTTTTTATTTTTATGTATTTTATGTTATTTTAAGTTATTTCGCTATCCACATTTGTTTGCAGAGCACTTGCCATGCTCTTAACACCATTTTGCTGCCATTTGCAGCCCTCTAGCCCTTTCCATTACTTTTTTAGAGCAGTTTTATCCCTCAAAAGTTCGGGTCCCCATTGACTTCAATGGGGTTCGGGTTCGGGTCAAGTTCGGGTACCGAACTCAAATTTTTTTGTGAAGTTCGGCCGAACCCGTTGAACCCAAACATCCAGGTGTCCGCTCAACTATATCAATGATTTCAAAAGCGTCTCAAACTGATGACACCGTCAAAAACTAAAATCCTTAAAGTGACATTACACAATATCCTTATGTTATAAAAATTATCCATGCCATTCCAATACTTAATGAACCTGTAATCTTTTTTTCATGAAATAGATAGAAAACTGGCTAAAAGACAGAATTCAGAGAGTAGTGGTTAATGATTCTCACAGTGGTGTACCCCAAGGTTCAGTGTTGGGACCCTTACTTTTTAATATCTTTATAAATGATATAGGGTCTGGGACTAAAAGTTAAATTTCTGTCTTTGCAGATGACACTAAGCTATGCAATGGAATAACGTCCTTACAGGACGTCTCCAATTTACAAGCCGACCTCATTGTACTGTCTAATTGGGCAACTAAGTGGAAAATTAGGTTTAATGTTGATAAATGTAAAGTTATGCACTTGGGGCTAAGAAAATGCATGCATCATATATACTAGGGGGAGTATAACTGGGGGAGTCAATGGTGGAGAAGATAGATCATAAACTCAATAATAGCATGCAATGCCAAGCTGCGGTTTCCAAAGCGAGCAAAGTCCTTTCTTGTATTAAGAGAGGTATGGAGAGAGAGATATAATTTTGCCGCTGTACAAATCATTAGTAAGACCTCATCTGGAAAATGCAGTTCAGTTTTGGGCACCAGTTCTCAAAAAGGATACCACGGAACTGGAGAAAGTGCAGAGAAGGGCAACCAAACTGATAAGAGTCATGGAGGATCTCATCTATGGGGAAAGATTGGAGGAACTGAATCTATTCCCTCTTGAGATGAGGAGATTAAAGGGGGATATGATAAACATGTACAAATACATAAGTGGTCCATATCGTGAATTTGGTGTTCAGTTATTCACTTTAAGGTCATCACAAAGGACAAGGGGGCACTCTTTACGTATAGAGGAAAAAGATTTCATCTCCAAATACGGAAAGGTTTCTTCACAGTAAGAGCTGTGAAAATGTGGAATAGACTCCCTCCAGAGGTGGTTCTGGCAAGCTCAGTCGGTTGCTTTAAAAAAGGCCTGGATTCTTTCCTAAATGTACATAATATAACTGGGTACTAACATTTATAGATAAAGTTGATCAAGAGAAAATCCAATTGCCTCTCAGGGGATCAGGAAGGATTTTTTTCCCCTGCCGTAGCAAATTGGAGCATGCTTTGTTGCGTTTTTTTGCCTACCTCTGGATCAAATGTGGGTATAAATTTGTATATATGGGATTGTATTATTTATTTTTTGGTTAAACTTGATGGGCTTGTGTTACTATGTAACTATGAAATAGCATCTTACTGTGGTTTTTTGCCTCCTTGTAAAGTCCTGTGAGCTTACTAGCCTCTGCTTTTCTCTTCACTTCCATTTGAGCAGTGCACGTTAGTTGCAGTCATGTGCACTGCTCTGTGCACCCTACAAATCCCATAGCCCATGGTCTCTATTCCATCTTAGAGTGAGCAAAAGAGGGTGGTTATGTTTCTACATAAAGTAGCCACTCTTAACAGGAAGTCATATTACAGCTGGGAAAAAAGGAAGTTAGTTGTAATGGGTTAAAGTGTTACTAAACCCACAACAGTTAAATCAGTCTGTATATGCAGTAAAGTATGCCTCCTCATTATGTAAAAAGGCTGTAAAACCCTGTCTTCTCTGATCCGCCCCTTTTGTTTTCTGTCCCCAATCCATCTGCTGATAGAACAGAGCCCTAGGAGGCATTCTGCACATGCTCAGTTTGATGTGTATTGCTAGAGAGTTTTTTTGGGGGGGGGGGTGCATGTGATCAAAACAGGGCCAATCAGCACTGCCCAGACAGAAAGTCAGGGATCATGCAGCCTCAGTCCGAGGCGAATGAAAACTCTTACAAGCTTTAACGACCGCTCACTGTATATATACGTCGGCAGAATGGCACCGACAGGCACAATCACGTAGAGTGTACGTGATAGCCTTTGTACAGTTGGGGGGTCCGATCAGACCCCCCTCCTATACAGTGAGCGGCCGTTAATCGTTGGGGAGCGATCAGAGATGAGGTTGTGACCATTCGATTTCGGCCACCCCCTCGCGATCGCTCCCGGCCAATGAAAATGCTTCCTCCGCCATGTGATGTAAACACAGGCAGGAGGAAGTGATGTCATCTCCCTCGCGGCGGTCTTTTCGATTCCGGCGCCGAGGAGAGAGGAAGCAGGTTAGTGCACCAACAGTCCACTGACACGTAGGTACACATAGGCACACATTTCACCCCCCAGTCACCCCCAGATCACCCCCCAGGTCACCCCCCAGCCCCCAATCACAGTGTCACTGATTGCAGTGATCATTTATTTTACTGATCACTGCATTTAGTGTCATCTGTGATAGTAAAAAGTTGCAGGGCAGTTAGGTTTAGGCCCCTTTAGGTCCAGGGTAGCCCCCTAACCCCCCCTAATAAAGGTTTAACCCCTTGATCGCCCCCCAGGTAACCCTTTCACCCCCTAACGCCAGCGTCACTAAGCGATCGTATTTTCGATCGCTGTATTTAGTACCGGTGGTGCCCTAGATAGCCAGTTATTTATTTTTAGTTTCGCCGCAGGTTTTTAGAGCGTCAGGTACCCCCATATATTATTTTAACCCCCTGATTGCCCCTAGAGTTAACCCTTTCACCAGTGATCACGTATAAGCGTCACTGGTGACACTGGTTACCCAGTTAATTATTTAGTTATTTAGGTAACCCGTCAGGTTTTTATATAGCGTCGGGTACCCCCATATTTAACCTAATAAAGGTTTTAACCCCCTGATTGCTCCTAGTTAACCCTTTCACCAGTGATCACCATATAAAGGTTACGGGTGACACTGGTTGGTTAGTTTGCTTTTTATAGCATCAGGGCACCCGCTGTATATAACCCAATAAAGGTTTAACCCCCTGATCGCCCGGCGGGTGAGATCAATTAGGTTTTAGCGCCAGAGAGGGTCTGCGTCGCCCCAGGCAGCGTTAGGTTAGTGCCAGTAACGCTAACACCCACGCGCAAAGCATACACCTCCCTTAGTGGTATAGTATCTGATTAGATCTATACTAGCGTCCCCAGCGGTTTAGGGTTCCCAAAAATGCAGTGTTAGCGTAATCAGCCCAGATACCTGCTAGCACCTGTGTTTAGCCCCTCCGCCCAGCCCAGCCCAGCCCACCCAAGTGCAGTATCGATCGATCACTGTCACTTACCAAACACAAAACACATAACTGCAGCGTTCGCAGAGACAGTCCTGATCCCTGCGACCGCTAACAGTTTTTTTTGTAGCGTTTGATATATTTGCTGACGACAGTCGGGTGCTTTTTTTCCTGTGAATCTTACTAGTGTACCCCTAAATTTAGAGCCCAAAATGGCAAGTCGAAGGTACACTAGTAAAGAGGCCTACGAGATTCTGAGCATGACAGATAGTGAAGAGGAGGTCACGTATCTGTCAGATTCAGGCTCAGAATATCTTCCCGTAGAAGACAGTGACGTCAGCGGCCCCACGTCAGATAGCTCTGATGACGAAGTTGAAGTCCCTGCTAAGGTCAGGCGTACCCGATCCCGATCTTCTGAGGTTGTTGAGGAGCAAGAACCGCAGGGCTCTCGTATCATGGAGCAGAGGAGTACTAGCGCCGCTATTCCTTCTGGTGAATTGGCAAGCACCAGCGGCCTAGTACAGCCTGGGCGTACATCCAGCACTGCAGTATCACGTGGTGACGTGGCGAGTCCCATAAGTGCAGTTCAAGCTGGCGAGGTGGCAAGCACAAGTAGTGTCCCGCTGCCACCAAGAAGACAAAGGCAGGCCCGTCGTACCCATAGTGCTCTTCCTGCAGAATTCGCCTATCCTGATTGGGTCCCCACTACTTCTGCAGAACCCGTACTTCCCCCATTCACTGCCCAACCCAGTATTCAGGTGGAAACAGCTGATTTTATGCCAATCGATTATTATTCGCTGTTTTTCACGGAAGATCTCTATAGATCTATTGTGGACCAGAGTAATTTATATGCTGGTCAATTCATCGCCGCTAATCCCCAGTTGCCTTCCATTGCCAAAGATTGGAAACCAATTACGGTTTCCGAATTTAAGACCTTTCTGGGCCTTTCCCTCAACATGGGCACACATAAATTCCCGTCATTGCGTGCTTATTGGTCCACGCACCCAATTGACCACATGCCCGTGTTCTCTGCCTCCATGCCCAGGAAACGATACGAGCAGATTTTGCGGTTCATGCACTTCAACGACAATGAACTTTGTCGTCCACGTGGGGACCCTGAATACGACCGGCTCTATAAAATTCGCCCCCTCATAAACCACTTCAACGAACGTTTTGCAGCCTTGTTTATTCCCGATCAAGCTGTCTGCGTTGATGAGTCCCTGATTAAATTTTCTGGCCGCTTGGCTTTCAAGCAGTACCTTCCCAGCAAGCGTGCCAGATACAGGGTCAAGCTCTATAAGTGCTGTGACAGGGCAACAGGCTATGTATGGAGCTTTATGGTTTATGAGGGAAAAGATAGTCAGGTTGAGCCGGTCAACTGCCCGGATTACATAGGGAGTGCTGGCAAGATAGTGTGGAACTTGGTGTCACCCTTATTTGGAAAGGGGTACCACTTGTATGTGGACAATTATTACACGAGCGTGCCACTGTTTAGTCACTTGTTTGATCATCAGATTGGAGCATGTGGCACCGTGCGACCTAATCGCTGGGGCTTTCCCCAGCGGCTTGTAGATGCCCGTCTTAGGCTGCTGGAGAGAGCCTGCGTAAAGTGTAATAACTTGCTCGCTATGAAGTGGAGGGACAATAAGAATGTTTTCCTTCTTACCTCCCTTCATGCAGACACGACAGTCCAAATTCCTACGGCGACTGGTGTTGTGGAGAAACCCCTCTGTGTCCATGAATATAACAAAAATATGGGAGGGGTGGACCTCAACGACCAGTTGATGGCGCCGTATCTAATTGACCGTAAGGCGAGACGCTGGTACAAAAAAGTGTCTCTATCCTTATTCCAATTGGCTTTGCTGAACGCTCATGTGCTATACAGAGCTTCAGGCGGGACTTTATCTCTTCTAAAATTCCAGAATGAGATAGTCACAGAACTCCTGTATCCAGGCGGTTCTGCACCTCACCATCCCCTACCAAATGCAGTAAGCCGGCTGCATGAGAGGCATTATACGCATCTCCTCCCGAGTACCCCTACCCAACGAGCCCCCCAAAAAAGATGTCGTGTCTGTAGCAAGCGCGGATTTAGGCGTGACACCCGTTATTATTGTCCACTCTGTCCTGACAAACCTGGTCTTTGCCTTGGTGAATGTTTTGAACGCTACCACTCAAAAGTGAAGTTTTAGCGTAGGGTACAGCATTTCACAGACAAGGACACACTTACACAGGGTCTCCCAAGATGCCATTACATTTTGAGAGACCCGAACCATTACAGTTGTTAAAGTTTAAAAAAAAAAGTGTAAAAAAGAAAAAAAAAATGTAAAAAACAAAACACAAAAAAAATATAAAATAAAAAAAACAAAAATAGTTGTCGTTTTATTGTTCTCTCTCTCTCTCTATTTTCTCTCTATTGTTCTGCTCTTTTTTACTGTATTCTATTCTGCAATGTTTTATCATGCTTGCTTTTCAGGTATGTAATTTTTTGTTTTCAGGTGCGCCATTCAACTGCAGCGCGGAATTATTTATCTTGACAGCAACAGCGTTTGCTCCCACGATACATAAAGCCGTGACTCCAGTGCTGTAGGAGGTGATTTCACCACCACAGTTAAAAAAAAAGAGCATATATGCCGAAGCATGGGGGCAGCAGGGGCGGAGGAGCGATTTTGCTCCTAATGCCGCGTATATACGGTCGAAATTCCGACGGAGGCTTGCCCGTGGAAAAGTCCGACCGTGTGTACGCGGCATAACTTTTTTGCGGGAGGATGCCCCCATGCTTCGGCATATATATATTTTAGGCACAGGTTGCGTTAAAAATTTTTTTTATTTTTTACTAGGTTTTGTTTTGGTATTTGCTTTGCAGGTATGGTATGGTAAGGTCTTACTGTTGTACTGTAATGTTACTTTGTTTTAATGTTAACCATCATTTGCTTAGCAGGTACGCCATTCAGTTGCATCGTGGATTTATTTATCTTGACAGCAACAGCGTTTGCTCCCACGATGCATAAAGCCGTGACTCCAACGCTGTAGGAGGTGATTTCACCACCACAGTTAAAAAAAGAGCATATATGCCGAAGCATGGGGGCAGCAGGGGCGGAGGAGCGATTTTTCTCCTAATGCCGCGTACATACGGTCGAAATTCCGACGGAGGCTTGCCCGTGGAAAAGTCCGACCGTGTGTACGCGGCATAACTTTTTTGCGGGAGGATGCCCCCATGCTTCGGCATATATATATTTTAGCCACAGGTTGCGTTAAAAAAATGTTCTATTTTTTACTAGGTTTTGTTTTGGTATTTGCTTTGCAGGTATGGTATGGTAAGGTCTTACTGTTGTACTGTAATGTTACTTTGTTTTAATGTTAACCATCATTTGCTTAGCAGGTACGCCATTCAGTTGCATCGCGGATTTATTTATCTTGACAGCAACAGCGTTTGCTCCCACGATACATAAAGCCGTGACTCCAACGCTGTAGGAGGTGATTTCACCACCACAGTTAAAAAAAGAGCATATATGCCGAAGCATGGGGGCAGCAGGGGCGGAGGAGCGATTTTGCTCCTAATGCCGCGTATATACGGTCGAAAGTCCGACGGAGGCTTGCCCGTGGAAAAGTTTGACCGTGTGTACGCGGCATAACCTTTTATGCCGCGTACATACGGTCGAAATTCCGACGAAGGCTTGCCCGTGGAAAAGTCCGACCGTGTGTACGCGGCATAACTTTTTTGCGGGAGGATGCCCCCATGCTTCGGCATATATGCCCATCATTAGAAGTGGGTGGATGAAGGGAGGTATTCTAATGGTGGGCATACCCACCGATCAATCTCTTTTTTTCGTTCAGCCAACAGGCTGCATGAAAAAAAAGATTACAATACATGTCCAACAAGGACCAGCAACGTACTGGTATGTTGCTGGACTTTGAATGTTTATACCAGAATGATGCCTCCAGGTTTAGGTATCATCTTGGTATCATTCTTTTCAGCCAGTGGCCGGCTTTCATGTAAAAGCAATTCTAGCAGATAATTAGCCTCTAGACTGCTTTTACAAGCAGTGGGAGGGAATGCCCCCCCGGATATAAACAGCGCCATTGGGAAATTGTGAAAGCATTTTATCACACCGATCTTGGTGTGGTCAGATGCTTTGAGGGCAGAGGAAAGATCTAGGGTCTAACCCCCATTTTTTTTCAAAAAAAGAGTACCTGTCACTACTTATTGCTATCATAGGGGATATTTACATTCCCTGAGATAACAATAAAAATGATAAAAAAAATAAAATATGGAAGGAACAGTTTAAAAATAAAAAAAAAAAGCAAAATAAATAATAATAATAAAAAAAAAAAGCACCGCTGTCCCCCCTGCTCTTGCGCAAAGGCGAACGCAAGCGTGGGTCTAGCGTCATATGTAAACAGCAATTGCATCATGCATGTGAGGTATCACCGCAAAGGTCAGATCGAGGGCAGTAATTTTAGCAGTAGACCTCCTCTGTAAATCTAACGTGGTAACCTGTAAAGGCTTTTAAATGCTTTTAAAAATGAATGTAGTTTCTCGCCGCTGCGCGTTTGTGCGCAATTTTAAAGCATGTCGTGTTTGGTATCCATGTACTCGGCCTAAGATCATCTTTTTTATTTCATCAAACATTTGGGCAATATAGTGTTTTTTAGTGCATTAAAAATAAAAAAAGTGTGTTTTTCCCCCAAAAAATGCGTTTGAAAAACCGCTGCGCAAATACTGTGTGGAAAAAAAAAATGCAACACCCACTATTTTAATCTGTAGGGCCTTTGCTTTAAAAAAATATATAATGTTTGGGGGTTCAACATAATTTTCTTGCAAAAAAAAAATGTTTTCATGTAAACAAAAAGTGTCAGAAAGGGCTTTGTCTTCAAAGTGGTTAGAAGAGTGGATGATGTGTGACATAAGCTTCCTAATGTTGTGCATAAAATGCCAGGACAGTTCAAAACCCCCCCAAATGACCCCATTTTGGAAAGTAGACACCTCAAGCTATTTGCTGAGAGGCATGTTGAGCCCATTGAATATTTTTTTTTTTTGTCCCAAGTGATTGAATAGTGACAAAAAGAAAAAAAAAAAAATATACAAAAAGTTGTCACTAAATTATATATTGCTCAAACATGCCATGGTTATATGTGGAATTGCACCCCAAAATACATTCTGTTGCTTCTCCTGAGTACGGGAATACCACATGTGTGAGACATTTTGGGAGCCTAGCCGCGTACAGGACCCCGAAAACCAAGCACCGCCTTCAGGATTTCTATGGGTGTAAATTTTTGATTTCACTCCTCACTGCCTATCACAGTTTCGGAGGCCATGGAATGCCCAGATGGCAAAAAAAAAACCAAATGACCCCATTTTGGAAAGTAGACACCCCAAGCTATTTGCTGAGAGGTATGTTGAGTATTTTGCAGATCTCGCTTTTTGTCACAATGTTTTAAAAATTGAAAAAAGAAAAAAAAAAAAATATGTCTTTCTTCATTTTCAAAAACAAATGAGAGCTGTAAAATACTCACCATGCCTCTCGGCAAATAGCTTGGGGTGTCTACTTTCCAAAATGGGGTCATTTGTGGGGGTTTTGGGCTATCTTGGCATTTTATGGCCTTCAAAACTGTGATAGGTAGTGAGGAGTGAAATCAAAAATTTGTGCCCTTAGAAATCCTGAAGGCGGTGCTTGGTTTTCGGGGGCCCGTACGCGGCTAGGCTCTCAAAAAGTCCCACACATGTGGTATCCCCGTACTCAGGAGAAGTAGCCAAATGTATTTTGGGGTGCAACTCCGCATATAACCATGGCATGTTTGAGCAGTATATCATTTAGTGACAACTTTTTGTACATTTTTTTTTCTTTTTGTCATTATTCAATCACTTGAGACAAAAAAAAAATATTCAATGGGCTCAACATGCCTCTCAGCAATTTCCTTGGGGTGTCTACTTTCCAAAATGGGGTCATTTTGGGGGGTTTTGTGCTATCTTGGCATTTTATGGCCTTCAAAACTGTGATAGGTAGTGAGGAGTGAAATCAAAAATTTATGCCCTTAGAAACCTTGAAGGCGGTGCTTGATTTTTGGGGTCCCGTACGCGGCTAGGCTCCCAAAAAGTCCCACACATGTGGTATCCCCGTACTCAGGAGAAGCAGCAGAATGTATTTTGGGGTGTAATTTCACATATGCCCATGGCATGTGTGAGCAATATATAATTTAGTGACAACTTTGTGCAAAAAAAACAAAGTTTGTCATATTCCCGCAACTTGTGGCAAAATATAAAATATTCCATGGACTGAACATGCCTCTCAGTAAATAGCTTGGGGTGTCTACTTTCCAAAATGGGGTAATTTGGGGGGGTTTTGTGCTATTTTGGCATTTTATGGCCTTCGAAACTGTGATAGGTAGTGAGGAGTGAAATCAAAAATTTACGCCCTTAGAAATCCCGAAGGCGGTGCTTGGTTTTTGGGGCCCCGTACCCGGCTAGGCTCCCAAAAAGTCCCACACATGTGGTATCCCCGTACTCAGGAGAAGCAGCAGAATGTATTTTGGGGTGCAATTCCACATATAACCATGGCATGTGTGAGCAATATATCATTTAGTGACAATTTTTTGTACATTTTTTCTTTTTTTTTTCTTTTTATCATTATTCAATCATTTGGGACAAAAAAAAAATATTCAATGGGCTCAACATGCCTCTCAGAAAATAGCTTGGGGTGTCTACTTTCCAAAATGGGGTCATTTGGGGGGGTTTTGTGCCATCTTGGCATTTTATGGCCTTCAAAACTGTGATAGGTAGTGATAGGTAGTGAGGAGTGAAATCAAAAATTTATGCCCTTAGAAATCCTGAAGGCGGTGCTTGGTTTTTGGGGTCCTGTATGCGACTAGGCTCCCAAAAAGTCCCACACATGTGGTATCCCCGTACTCAGGAGAAGCAGCAGAATGTATTTTGGGGTGTAATTTCACATATGCCCATGGCATGTGTGAGCAATATATCATTTAGTGACAACTTTGTGCAAAAAAAAAAAAGTTTGTCATATTCCCGCAACTTGTGGCAAAATATAAAATATTCCATGGACTAATAATGCCTCTCAGTAAATAGCTTGGGGTGTCTACTTTCCAAAATGGGGTCATTTGGGGGGGTTTTGTGCTATTTTGGCATTTTATGGCCTTCGAAACTGTGATAGGTAGTGAGGAGTGAAATCAAAAATTTGCGCTCTTAGAAATCCTGAAGGCGGTGCTTGGTTTCCGGGGTCCCGTGCGTGGCTAGGCTCCTAAAAAGTCCCACACATGTGGTATCCCCGTACTCAGGAGAAGCAGCAGAATGTATTTTGGGGTGCAATTCCACATATAACCATGGCATGTGTGAGCAATATATCATTTAGTGACAACTTTTTGTAATTTTTTTTTGTAATTTTTTTTTTGTCATTATTCAATCACTTGGGACAAAAAAAAAATATTCAATGGGCTCAACATGCCTCTCAGCAATTTCCTTGGGGTGTCTACTTTCCAAAATGGGGTCATTTTGGGGGGTTTTGTACTGCCCTGCCATTTTAGCACCTCAAGAAATGAGATAGGCAGTCATAAATTAAAAGCTGTGTAAATTCCAGAAAATGTACCCTAGTTTGTAGACGCTATAACTTTTGCGCAAACCAATAAATATACGCTTATTGTCATTTTTTTTACTAAAGACATGTGGCTGAATACATTTTGGCCTAAATGTATGACTACAATTGAGTTTATTCGATTTTTCTTATAACAAAAAGTAGAAAATATCATTTTTTTTCAAAATTTTCGGTCTTTTTCCGTTTATATCGCAAAAAAGAAAAATCGCAGAGGCAATCAAATACCATTAAAAGAAAGCTCTATTTGTGGGAAGAAAAGGACGCAAATTTCGTTTGGGTACAACATTGCATGTCCGCACAATTTACAGTTAAAGCAGCGCAGTGCAAAATTCTGAATTCACCTCTGGTCCTTTAGCTACCAAATGGTCCGGGGCTTAAGTGGTTAAACAGTGCTCGGTTGGGCACTAATAGAAGTCACAAGACTGCTATATACTGCTGACGAGAAAAGATATTTACCAGTTTATATTTACTAAAATAATTGCATTTCCATGTTCTGTGTACTGTGGGAGACCAGATATAGTGAATGCAGGGTCCTGGGTTTATTAACAAAAAGTAGAACAAAATGTTCTGCTTTAATTTGGCATAGCAAAGTGTCAAAGGCTGACGGCAGATCAAGGATAATAAGTTGTTCCTAGAGCTGCAGTTAGTAGTTCCCTGGCAAATTTAGTGAATGAAGATGATCAAACAGGGAATTAAGCCTAGTACACACGGCCGAGATTCTCTTCAGGAAAAAACCCGTTGTTTTTCCTTACGAGATTCTTGACAAGAATCTTGTCCCGGCCGAGTGTACACACACTTCATTCAAAAGAACCGCCGTTCTTTTAAATGGAACGAACGTGGTGATTTCATCAACTACGAGGAGCATGCGCTCGTCACATTTAATGCCATCGCCGCCATCTTGCTACACCCTACCTATGCCTAGGAAGCTACCCCGCATGCGTCAAAATCATTTCGAGCATGTGCGGGCTTACCGGAGGACAGGTATGTTTGTTGCCGCATACACACACACAGTTTTCTCGTCGGGAAACAGGCCGTCGTGAATCCCGACGAGAAAATAGAGAGCAGGTTCTCTATTTTTCTCGTCGAGATTCTGGGCAGTTTTCTTAACGAGAAACCTGAAAGCCTCGTACACACGCACGGTTTTCTCGGCAAGAAAGCTCTGCCAGCAGTTTTCTTGTCGCTTCTTGCTGAGAAAACCGGTCGTGTGTACGAGGCCTAAGTTGAAAGATTTGCCAATTCTTAGTGATTGTGTTGCTCAAGTATTTTGGAAGAAAAGGGTAATGTGAAACATGGCGATAGAGAGGTCTGAAGAGTCCAGAGAGATTTTAAAGCGGTTGTATACCCACCTATTTTCTTTTTCACACCTGTAAAGGAAAATGCATAATGAGCTAGTATGCACCGCATACTAGCTCATTATGAAATACTTACCTTAGAACGAGGCGTCGGTGTCCCTCCCGGTCCACGCCGGGGCAGCTGACATTATGCCTCGGCGTGTCTTCCGGGTATCGCGGCTCTAGCGCTGTGAGTGGCTGGAGCCGCAATGTCGTCACTCGACGTCATGCGCGCGGGAGACTTCTTTCCGGCAAGGTCAGCCTCGAATCCCATGTGCGCATGCGCCGCTGCAGTCAGCGGCACAGCGCAAGGGGAATATCTCCTAAACCGTAAAGGTTTAGGAGATATTTTTTTTACATACAGGTAAGCCTTAGTATAGGCTTACCTGTAGGTAAAAGTAAAAAAAAAAGACTATACAACCGCTTTATGTATTGCTGTTATGATGTGCCTGAATGAAGTAGAAATTAACTCAATTATCTGTAAATGGCATAACATTTAAACCTGCCTTCCCTGGCTCTGAGTGCAGTGAATGAAGCAGCTGGCACTCCGTCACCAATGATGGAAAAAACACTGCTCTTTATTTTGAGAATCAGGCAGAAGAAAAGCAAGGATCATTCTTATGTTGCACCTCTGGGTCCACTAAATACTTACGAACAATAAAACTGCTTTTATTGTCAGCTTGTTAAAACAGGAGTATATTAAACTGGCATGCAATAATCTGACTGGTTCCATGCCGAGCCAACATTTTAATAAGGGATATAATAACACCTGCACAGTTTTACAATTGGTAAACATATATTCACCTGATTCTAAACCTTAACACAAACAACATGAAAAACCATTTAATTTAAACCAACAATTGGTATACTTATATATAGGGTGCAGCACCGAATTACAATATAAAACAAACCAACAAGTGAAAAGAAGAGACTGAATCACAAAACAAACAAAAGAAAACCTTTCACCATAAATACAAGTGAATATATAGGAGACTGTCCGTTTAGGAAAAATGCACTGATTACTGTGTAAATGACACTGGCAGGGAAGGGGTTAACCACTAGGGGGCGAGGAAGGGGTTAAGTGTGTCCTAAGAGGGGATTCTAACTGTGTGGGGGCTGGGCTACTAGTGACACGAAACTGATCACTGCTCCCGATGACAGGGAGCAGAAGATCTGTGTCATGTCACTAGGCAGAACAGGGAGATGCCTTGTTTACAATTCTGCCTTTCTGTGACACGATCGCGGGCCGCCGGCGAACATCGAGTTTGCGGAGCCCGTGGGCACGGAGAGTCCTCTCCTAATAGACGGAACATAACCCAACTGTCAAGAATTAAGGAGCTGTGTCCGTCCATGGATGAAAAGAGAAAAAAAGTTTTAAAAACTGCAGTTTTTTCGGGAGCAGTGATTTTAATAATGCTTAAAGTGAAACAATAAAAGTGAAATATTCCTTTAAATTTTGTACCTAGGGGGTGTGTATAGTATGCATGTAAAGTAGCGCTTGTTTCCCGTCCGTAGAACTGTCTCTGCACAAAGTGTAATTTCTGAAGGAAAAAAAATCATTTAAAAGCACTCACGGCTATAATGAATTGTCAACCTCTGATGTAACGCAGGTTTCCGTTGCATCAGAGGGGGGCGGGGTCACCTGCACGTCACTGGGGAAGCCCGGGTTTCCCCTTGCATCAGAGGGGGATGGGGTCACGTGACGGGTGGCCCCGTCCTCAGTTACATAAGAGACCTGTCAGGCTGCCGGGATTCCTGGGGTGTCTCCGGTGGAGACAGGATGCTTGCTGTTCCTCGCTGCGCTGGACATCATCGTTGGAGCCTGGACCTGAAGAGGAGAGATCATCCATTGCTGGACCCCAGAGATGAGAGATCATCCATCTCTGGACCCCGGAGAGGAGATCACCCATCGCAGGATAGCAGGATACCGAGAGTGGATTACTACGTATGGAATCATTTTTTTATTTTTTTTATTTTTAATAAAGGACTTTTCCCAATGGTGTCTATGTGTTTTTTTATTTTTTTTACACTTTCTTTGTGAAATGGTAGGGGTACAATGTACCCCTTACCAATTCACATGGGGGGGCGGGATCTGGGGGTCCCCTTTGTTAAAGGGGTCTTCCAGATTCCGATAAGCCCCCTGCCCGCAGACCCCCACAACCACCGGGAAAGGGTTGTAGGGATGAGGCCCTTGTTCCCATCAACATGGGGACATGGTGCTTTGAGGGGTCACAGACTCCCAAAGCAACCTCCCCATGTTGAGGGCATGTGGCCTGGTACGGTTCAGGAGGGGGGGGGCGCTCTCTCGTCCCCCCTCTTTTCCTGTGGCCTGCCAGGTTGCGTGCTCTGATAAAGGGTCTGGTATGGATTTTTGGGGGGAACTCCACACCATTTTTTTTTTATTTGGTGTGGAGTTCTCCTTAAAATCCATACCTGAAGGGTCTGGTATGGATATGTGGGGGGAGCCCCACGTAATTAAAAAAAAAAATTGATGCAGGGTTCCCCTTAATATCCATACCAGACCTGAAGGGCCTGGTAATTGATGTTGGGGGGACCCCCACGCATTTTTTTTTATTTTATCAATTACTTTTCTCTGTATTGCCGGGAGCCAACAATTCATTATAGCCACGAGTGCTTTTAAATGACTTTTTTTCCTTCAGAAATGACACTTTGTGCAGGGACAGTTCTAAGCACGGGAAACAAGCGCTACTTTACAGGCATACTATGTACGAAATTTAAAGGAATATTTCACTTTTATTGTTTCACTTTAAGCATTAATAAAATCACTGCTCCCAAAAAAAGTCAGTTTTTAAAACTTTTTTTTGCATTGATACATGTCCCCTGGGGCAGGACCTGGGTCCCCAAACACTTTAAAATTAGCACTTTAGATTTTTCATGTTCGAGTCCCATCGACTTTAACGGTGTTCGGATGTTCGAACAAATTTATTGCCTGTTCGCAAGTTCTGGTGCGAACCGAACTGGGGGGTGTTCGGCTCATCCCTATTCTGCACATGTCTAGTAGGTTTGATTTTTTTAAACGCTTCAAGTCCGAACACTTTCACCCACTTCCATTCCAGACCAATTTTTTGCTTTCAGCGCTGTCACAAATTGAGTGACAATTACTCAGGCATGCAACAATGTACCAATATGAGTTTTTTTTTTTTTGAGACAGAAAGAGCTTTATTATGGTGATATTTAATGATTACTGGGTTTTTCATTTTTTGTTATATAAATGGAAAAATACAGACAATTTTGAAAATAATACACTTTTTCTTAGTATTTGTTATAAAATTTTGCAAATAAATAATCTTTCTTCATAAATATAGGCCAAAATGTATTCTGCTGCATTTTTTTGGTAAAAATAACCCAAAACAGTGTATACTATTTTGTCTGCGTGAAAGTTATAGCATCTAAAAACTATGGAATATATGTATATATATCTATATATATATATAGATACAGATATATATCTAGATATATATCTATATATATATATATATATCTATATATATATTAATTTTTTTTTGAAAATTGATCACACACATTTTATTTCCTGAGGTCCTAAATGCAAGGTCATTATAAATACCCCCAAATTACCTCTTTTTGGAAAGTAAACAGTTAGATGTATTTAGTAAGAGGCATGGTGAGTTTTTTACACAGTTTGTCATTTTTTTTTGTCAAAGTTTTTTGAAAAATTAAGAGATTAAATAAAATGTGTTTTTTTCCTTTAAATTTGTAATTTTAACAAACAAATTCTCACACCTTCCTGGCCCTTTTATGTGCCCTGCTCAATGAGTACCAGTCAGCGCAATAGCGTATTCCTTTTCTTTGGAAATTCTCACACACAGCATAAAAATGTACTTGCAATTACACCCCAAAACACATTCGGCTACTCATCCTGAGTATGGCGATACCACATATGTGAGACTTTTTCACAGCTTAGATGCACAGAAGGGTCCGAAATCCAAAGAGAACCTTCAGGCATTCCAGGAGCATAAATTATGCATCTAATTTCCTGACTAACACATTTGGAGGCCCTGGAGTACCAGGACAGTGGAAACACCCACAAAATTACCCCATTTTGGAAAGCATACCTTCCTAGGTATTTTCTGAAAGACATAATGAGTCTTTTGAAATGTCATTTTTTTCCACAAGTTTTTGGATAATATAGGAAAGAAAATGAAAATATATATTTTTATCACAAAGTTGTCAATTAATAAGTAATTTCTCACACATAGCGTGGGCATACTTGGAATTACACCACAAAACACATTCTGCTACTCCTCCCGACTGAGGGAATACCACATGTGTGAGACTTTTTCACAGCCACACAGAGGGGTCCGACATCCAAGAAGCACGGGCTGGGCCAATTCTGACATTCCTCTGCTACATGTATCATTGCATAATGTATCATGCATAATTTTTTTGCTAGAAAACTACTTAGAACCACCAAACATGATATATTATTTTAGGCAGAGGCCCTAGAGAAAAAATGGCGGGTGTAGCAAATATGTATGTCACACAGTATTTGTGCAGCAGTTTTTCAAACGCAATTTTTTGGGAAAAAAAACCTTTACATTTTTTTTTTTTGCACAAAAACACAATATAATACCAAATTCATTGGTAAAATATAAAAGATGATGTTACACTGAGTAAATAGATCTAAACATGTCAGGCTTTAAAATTGCGTCCATCTATGGAATGACATTAAACTGTGGTACCTAAAAATACCCATAGGCGACACTATAAAAACCTTTACAGGTTACCAGTTTAGGGTTACACAGGAGATCTGGAGCTAGAACTATTGCTCTCACTCTGACGTTCGTGGCGATACCTCACATGTGTGATGCTATCAGCGCTTACATATGAGGGCAGGATTGTCGCATGTGTTCACATTTGCACGCAAACACGGGCAGACGGGGAGCTTTAAAAAAAAAAAACACTTTTCTCTTAACTTTATTGCTATCACAAGGGATGAACAACATCCCTTGTGACAGCATGGGCCGTGACAGGATGTGATAAATGACTGTAATCAGGACACTGGTATGGAATATGGCGGTGATCAGGACGATTGTATGGCGGTGATCAAGACGCTGGTATGAGGTATGGCGGTTATCAGGATGCTGGTATGGCATATGGCAGTGATCAAGATGCTGGTATGGGGTATAGCGGTGGTCGGGACGTTGGTATGAGGTATGGTGGTGATCAGAATGCTGGTATGCCGGTGATCAGGACGTTGGTATTTGTATGTTTTTGTTCACTTTAGATATCAGGAAATGTGGTGCCTGAACCTCCTGTGCCATTGGCAAATCACACAGAGCATGGATGTCAAATTGGAAGCAGCAGCTGTGTCTGTGATGCTACTGTGTCCCAATTGGCATCAATAAAACTGCTTGCATGAGAATGCACAGAACATCTGTGCATCCCTGTGCGGGTAAGTATGACCCTCACATTGGTGTACGTTGTAGTACACCCCATGTGAATAAGGCCTTCGATTATGAGTGAGCTTTACAACCATATTCATAAATTTGGATATCAAACCAACAAATAAATAGATTAGAGCAGCCTTTTTCAACCAGGGTGCTTTGAGGGCTTTCCAGGGGTACCTTTTTGTTTAAAAATTGTATACAAGCCAGTGGGTGGATGAAGCCTGCCTTTTAGTTACACAAAGCCACAAGTTTTCATTACACTGGTATCCTAACAACCAATGATGTCATCAGTAGATAAGGAGGATGTCTGTCGCCTCCACAGCATCCTTGTTTGACCCTCCTCTGCCTCTCCCCCTCTTCATGGGGGTCACATTAGCTGACTGATGGAGAGAAATTGAGGGAGAGGAGAAATATTAGGATACTAGTCAATACCAGTGTGCAAAAGTGTATTTGCTTTGGAAGAATAAATCACCTCTACATTGGTTGTCGTACGTGTGTGGATGTTGCTGCATTATATAAAACGATTAAAATAGCTTTTTACATTTTAGGATGGGGTGCCACAAGACTGTCCATAATTTTAAAAGATGCCTTGAGATTGTCTATAATTTTAAAGGGTGCCTTGCCTGAAAAAATGTTGAGAAACACTGGATTAGAGTACTTTGCCAAAAAAATAAAGTCTTTCTCATCACAACAAGGTTGTTTTATGACCTATACATTAAACTACCATGAGCGAACAAATATGTAATCAACATCAAAATGGGGAAACTTCTCTGCACTTTTTTGTCCCAGTGAAAGTTTTACCAGCAAAAAAAAAATCTGTTAGAGGCTCTAACCCTCTCCCATTCTATCCAAAACTAAAATGAAAAGTTTTGGCAGTGCTGGTATGTTTGGCTAAGTAAGCAAAAAATGTTAGGAGAGAATCCAGATGAGGTGAATGACTGTTATAATAAAAATGTTAAATGTCATCATAAAAATGTTACAAGTGTTGTCATTTTTCCCTTTAAAATAAGTGACATAAGGATTATTGATTCTTTTTTTTTAATTTTAAATGATAAATTATGAAGGTATAATTAACAGATTATCTTTCAATCCCAATGATTTCAGCAGCATTGGTAGACAACAAATGGAGCATCTCTATGGGCACCACTGAATCACAGCAGTCACTCCCAGTTGAACAATCACAGAAAAAACTGTATGGGATCTATTTATAAAATATTTGCCTTGCGAATGTCTTATCATTTGAACACAATTAACGAATCATACACGTGAGTATGTAATATGTTTGGGATGTCAGTTTCTATTCAATCATAAGAGAAAAATAACTGACCATAATAGTTAAAGAACATTCTTCAATAGAGAAAATAGCGTAACACACAGGCTACAAACATTTGCCAGAGGAACCAGGGCCGGACCGGCCGGAGCGCCGCCTGGAAAAAATATGGCTGCAGGGCCAGGCCGACATGCAACTGCTCGGGAAAGCATGCGCAGTGACACGATGGCGCCGAGCGGCACCATTTTTAAACGTAAAGCAGTAGTGCTCAGTGAGGTCTCGTCTGGCGTGTGCCCCTTCATTTGTCCCCTCCGCAGCCTCTGACCTCCTGTCCCCCCCTGCAGCCTCTGACTTCCTGTCCCCCCCTGCAGCCTCTGACCTCCTATCCCCCCCGCAGCCTCTGACCTCCAGTCACCCCCCGCAGCCTCTGACCTTCTGTCACCCCCCGCAGCCTCTGACCTCCTGTTCCCCCCGCAGCCTCTGACCTTCTTTCCCCCTCGCTGCCTCTGACCACCTCCCCCGCAGCCTCTGACCTCCTGTCCCCCCTGCAGCCTCTGACCTCCTGTCCCCCCCCCGCAGCCTCTGACCTCCTTTCCCCCCCACAGCCTCTTTTCCCATCCGCTGCCTCTGACCTCCCCTGTACCATCCGCAGCCTCTGACCATCTCTTGTCTTATATCACGTCTGCAGTCTGGAGAGGAGTCAAGAGTGGGAGTGCCGCCAGGATGGGGGTCATGGGAGAAGTCAGATATATATGGACTGTGGAGAGGAAACTACGTGATAAAACCAGAGCCACCAAGCTGGAGCTGACTGACTGAGCCCTGCACGGTGCACCTGAGAGGAGGTCAGTGACAGCACCACCAGGCCAGTCTGATGGGGAATCAATACAATATTGTAAGGGGGCAATGATATAAAGGTTTCCCCCTTATATCAGAAAACCCCCTTACCTTAGTGTTTTCTTTCTGCGGAAGGTGGCCTTTACATCATAGTCTGCAGAATTCCACCCTACAGTGCAAGGGGGAACTCTGATGTAAAGGGCAATGCTGCAGACCCTGATGTAAGTGGGAACTCTGATGTAAAGGGGAATGCAGTGGACTCTGATATAAGTGGGGTCTCTGGTCACCAGTGCCCCCTTTATATCAGAGTTTCCGCTTAGATCATGATCTGCAATGTTCACCTTTATGTCAGCGTTCTCTTGCACTGTAAGGGGGAATCCTGCACACTCTGATATATGGGGGATCTCTGTGCTGGCTGGGTTGTATTAATCGGACCTTCATGTAAATGGAGTGTAGCGCACCAACCCCAGACTTTACCTGCTTTTCTCTTCTTGGCTCCTCTGCAGGAAAGACTGAGGCACAACGCACCACAAGCCCATAGCCTCCTGGATGGGGAGGTTGAGCGGTGTTAGATTTCTCGGGCCTGCCTGCAGTTGGTGTTAGACTCCTCCCGAGCTGATCTCGCTTCTGCGGTAGCCAGAAACAAGTCCTTTAGTTCTCCCCAGTAAAACGACTGTCCACATCAACTGAGAGTCCAACTCAATATTTATTTATGAGAACAATAAATAGTCTCTGTGAGAGCAGACAGGTTGGGACAAGAACAGTTCAGATAAGGTGGGAAGAGGTCCAGGCACAAACTTAGCGTTGATTAGGGGAGCACTGTTCTAATTAGCACGAACAGCTTGGTACACAGTCACTGCCACTGATCTGGTGAATAGTTGTAGCCACTGCCACTGACCTGGTGTGCGTAGAGTCACTGCCACTATGACCTACAGAACATGCACCTTTCCTTCCTTGAATAGTTAGGCCTCTGTAGGGAGAAAACATCCCTCTGGAGAGTTACCAGAGGTCCCTTCTGTCACCACGACTCTGCGCTGGGTCTTCAGAAAGGGTCATCTCCCTGGCCTCCTCGATCCTGGATACGGGTCCCCTTGCGAGGCGGATCCCTAGGAGCCCTGGATCCCTCGCGGAACCCAGCCGAAGGTCGCTGGGTCCCTGGCCTTCTCAAAAGTACCTCACCCCCAGACCTAAGGTGTCTGGGGATGGAACAGCAGTTCACCCTCACACACACCCAGGCCAAGGGCACCTGGGTGTCACGAACAGCAGCCCCCAGGCTGAAGGTGCCTGGTGCTCGGACCTCGACCGGAAGATGTTCTGCCCCTTTTATACCCTCTCCCGGCAGGCATTTCAGGTCCCCTGCCCCGCCGTACTACTGCCGCGAGGGGACACAAAAAGGCACAGCCCTCCAATGGTGGTTCAACCCCCGGCCTATGGCGACAGCGCCACCTATAGGCCGCAGGGAACTGAACACCATTGATATCCTCCACGAGCCAAAATGGTCCACAAACCCTAACAATTAGCATACCTGAGCCTTTTTCCCACTCAGACACTTCCCCTAAATGACAGGAGAAATATGTTTTTTGACTTTTGTTTAACTTAAACACATTGCAAATAGCTTTAGCTACATGTTTATAGCTTAAATATTGATATTTGCACTGAAAACTGGAATTTTAGCCATTTTTGTTTTGCAGTGTCAGTAAAAAATGTGTCTGCGCCAGTTAATGTCACGATTTGTGTCAGTAAAAAATTGGTGCTGTTTGTAAATTCCATGTCTCTCTTATCTATATATAATACACTCTTCAAATGTGCTTTAAAATTTATGGTTTTCCCTTTTGTGAACAAGAAAATAATGACGTTATGCAGTTGGGCTGGTATAAAAATGCTATGGGGCTGGTATGAAATTATTTCCAGGGCTGGTTTTTATTCCCAGTCCGGCCCTGAGAGGAACTAATATGAGGGAGACCTCAGCACTATGGTTATGGGGTCTGTGGACAGGGGGGCTTTTAAAATAAGAGAACCCTCAGATACCGCTCCCCCACCACATGAATAAGGGGTACATACCTCTACTCATTTACAAAAATAAAATGGCAATAGTAAATAAACATACTGTAAACAGTTTTTGACAGGCCCTTTCATAAAACATTTTTTAAACTTCTCACGACGTAAATCTGCTCTCATTGTGTAGCTATGTAGGTGCATATCAATTGCAATGCCCCTGCCAAAAGAAAGCAACATACCACCTGCCGACATGTCTGAATCCATCGTTTGACTCTCATGGAATATCATCTCCTAGTCTCCATTGGCACAATGTAAGCCAAGGGGGTGGGTCTCCTGTGTGAGATTTCAATAAGCCCCCTCACGCTAACTCTCACCAGGGATGTGGGGAAGGTGCTCTTATCCTCATTAACATGGAGACAAGGTGGTTTGCCAGGGGGGGGGACCAACGAGGTACCCCCCCATGTTGAGGACATGTGGCCCTCCCTTTCCTGGCCAGCCATGCTCAGATTAAGACCTAGTATGTGTAGCGGGCTCACCGCTCTCACCCCTTCTTCTTCTCGGCTTGCTGTCTTGTCTAGGGGAAACCTGGGAGGAGGGATGAGATCCACCTCAGCCCATGTCCTCTTTTAGATAGAGGTGAAGGCCCGAACGTATTTTTACTATCGGGTCGTGTGTATAACCCAGGGTCAAGTCTTTCCTCTAACTGACCCCCCTTTGCTCCCAGTAACCAGAGTTCCACAACACTGAAAAGGTCCAACTCTTATTTATTATTCAACAGTAATAAATCGTCACTTAGCACAGACAGGTTGTGACCAACGAACAGTTCAGTATAGGTGAGGAGTAGGTCAAGGCACAATCCTTAATCAAACTAAACCATTGAGATATCACCAACGGTTATGGCGCACAGTGGCTGTGAATGTACTTCTTTCCTTTTCTGAGTCTCTACCAGCAACTCTGACGAGCATGAAACAGGAGTTACCTGCTTTAAGCTGTGGCCCCAGTCAGAGGGAAGACATCCTTCCGAGAGAGTTAACGGAGGCCCCACCGTCACGGCAAATGCTGCACCGGGCTGTTCGGAAGGGTTACACTCCCCGGCCTCCTCGTCTCAGATTCGGACGCCCAACCCCTTAGGGCCCCTCGGACTCCTCCACCCTTGCAGAACCCAGTCGAAGGTACTGGGTCCCAGGCCTCCTCAATAGTACCTCACCCCAGGGCTAAAGGTGCCTGGGATGGACTCCATCTCCCGCTCCGGCCAGGTCAAGGGGCCCTGTGCCCGGAACTCCGGAACGCCCGCACTCAGGCTGAAGGTGCCTGGGCGCGGCGGTGTCCTCCGACTCTGAACCCCATGCTCAGGGCGTCCGCCCCCTTTATCTCCTCTTCCCAGCGTCACAGCTGGTTCCCCGCCCCGCTGTACAACCGCCGGAAAGGGACAAAAAGAGTACAGTCTTGCAGTGAGGGTTCAACCCCCGGCCCAGGGCAACAGCGCCACCCTCGGACCCCAGGGAACCTCACACCACCAGAGTCCTCCATAAACAATAATCAGTGCATCTGGGTTACACTACCACCCAGATGCTTCCCTTAAATTTAAATACCCGCTACACTCTCCCCCTGGTGATTTGACACTGGTCCCCAGAGTCTGGTGCAAACCCATGTCTGCCAAAGAGTGGTAACATGAGTTCAACCCAGAGACTAAACTACAGGTAGAACCAAGCCCTACAAACCTAGCCATGAATTGTGCCAGGACCTAGAATGGGAAAGGAAAACAAGAATACAAACAATTAACTTTTTTTTTTAAATACTTAGATATTTTACACATTAACATTCCCCCCTCTCTGCTATCTAAGAACCACCCCAGTCTCGGCAGCTTTGATAGAGGAGTCTCCTGCAGAGGGGGAAAAGAAACACACATCCTAGCACAATGTATGTGTTTTCTTAGAAGGAATGGGTCTATCCGTAAAGAAACCCATTCGCTCCAATAAGTATAGTGCAGAGTGTAAAACAAACAATCGTTGCACAACACCGCCACCTGGTGGCAATGCCGCGGTAAAGACACTTGTCAGATCCAAATGAACTTTTACTTCTCTGTGCTGTGACCCCATACTGGCTATGCCCCAAAGTCACTGATTTCTTTTCCTTGATGGGAGGAGAAGGAGGGAGAACAAACAACAGTAACAGCTCCCATTTCTCCAAAGAGTAAAACATCCCAAGAAAAAAAAAAGGTTAGAGCACAGTCCCTGTATTCAGCAATAAAAGAGAATATAAAGGAGTTTTTTTCTCCTATAAGTAGAACTTTGGGTGCGGCAGGAACAAAGGCTTTAAATGCTTGTCAAAAGTCTCCACATTATACTCAATGTTCTCTCCATCCTTCCGACAGATAATCACCCTGTCAGCATGGATGTGCCTCCCTAAAATCCAGTCTGCCTTACAGTCCTTGAATTTTCTGGTAACTGTAGGTGAACACGAGAGGTATCAGCGTGCGTGAGGTACCTTAAGCTTTGTCCAGACAAACTCATTTTACCACCGCTGCCGCAAGACTTCCACCTCATAGAGCAATTCTCGTGGCAAATATGGGTATTCCCACCCATATTCACAGGCAACCTTTTGACAAAAGAGACGCTGCAGCCTTGCCAAAAGGTGGCATTGTGGCACGGTCTCCCTCTCCAGGCAGAACGATGGATTCTGGATGACGAGGTACTTTCACTACCTCTGTTGATTTGGGCTTAGGAGCCCGCAGTGATGCACGTCGCACTCCCACAACAGGAGCAAGTGAAACATCTGATGATTCAGGAAGTGGAAGGGCAGACAGGGGACCAGATTCCTCCCTAGGCTCCGAGGCCTCCACCCGGGGTGTACTATCCCCAATGGACATAGGTGGGTCCCTTGTTGCATGGGACGAGGGTAGCGGCATCTTGTCCCATCCCTTCTTATGAAAGATCTCATCGATCTCCCCGTCATCACCGACATCAGATAATGACTCCAGGTCGGAGGTGTCATAAAACTCCGCGGGCAGATAATTCCCAGTAGACACGGAATCACTCCCCTGAATGGCCCCCACCGACTGTGGACTGCCGACACCTCCAACCACACACACAGTCCCAACCCCTGGCTCACCTGGGCCTTTAGTAGAACAGGGACATCCAGGGCTCTTCCCTCCGGATCCATCCAGGCCAGGCAAGCAACGGGGTGAAGCTTTTCTACGACCATAGGATGCCATCACCAGGCCAACTTTCCTCTTCGGTGGTGGGAGCAGGGAGCTTGTGGTGACCGAGGCAGCATCCTCGGATTTCTCTCTTTCAGTCTCTGCTGGGGCCTTCACTTCGCCCTGGTCAGTGCCCACAGGAATGCCTGCATAGGCAGCCACCGAAAGAGGACACCCAATAGCGCTGCAATGCCACCTGCGGTTCAACCTGAGACCTGGGCAACAGCGCCACCCACAGGTCAAAAGGGAACTATACAACCAGGCAACATCACAATAAGCAGAGACCAATTTAAGAAATCAAACAGCCTGAGCCAAACTAATGCTCAGGCTGCCCTCTAAATTTCAGGCATAGTGACCCCAAATATGGGAGGCCTGCTACAATAATATAAAAGTGCATGCAGGGCACTGGACAGACTACTAGGGACAAAGGGGATGTGTAATTTTTTTATACAGTACTTTAATCTGTAAGATTACAGTATACTGTATGTGTATTGTGTTTTTACTTTTTTGAATTTGGCGCCGATCTCCGCCCCATGCGCCGCAACGTCGCAGGGAACGGAGCTCGGCGGCACTGTATGTGAATTGAGCGAGGAGACAGCTCGCGCACACACAGCGGGGAGACATCGCAGGATCCAGGGGACAAGGTAAGTAACTCTCCCTGTATCCTGCGATGCAGCCCGAGTCTGGCTCGGGGTTACCGCTTATGGTACTGAGATTCCACCCCGAGCCAGACTCGGGAATACCGCCAGGGAGGTTAACTCAAAACACCTGTAAAGGTTTTCTGAGCCTTTAAATGATCTCTCAGTCTGGTTCGGTAGGAAAAAGTGTGGTAGAAAAAGGTGCACAAGCAAGAGGGATAACTGCAGCCTTGAGAGGACTGTGAAGCAAAGGCCATTCAAGAGATTGGGGGAGATTCAGAAGGGACTGTGGCTGATGTCAGTGCTTCAAGAGCCACCACACACAGACCTATCCAGGACATGTCGCATTTCTTGTGTCAAGCCACTCCTGAACCAGAGACAACATCTGAAGCATCTTAGCTGAACTAAGAAGAAAAACTGTTGCTCAGTGGTCCAAAGTCCTCTTTTTGCGTGAAAGTTAATTTTGCATTTTATTTGGAAATCAAGGTCCTAGAGTCTGAAGGAAGAGTGGAGAGGCACAGAACCCAAGTTGCATGAGGTCCAGTGTGAAGTTTCCACAGTCAGTCATGATTTGGGGAGCCATGTCACCTGCTGGTGTTGGTCCACTGGTCCAAAGTCAACGCAGCCGTCTACCAGGAAATTCTCAAACACTTCATGCTTCCCTCTGCTGACCAGCCTTATGGAGATGCTGATTTCACTTTCCAGCAGGACTTGGCACCTGCCCACACTGCCAAAAGTACCAATACCTTGTTTATTGATCATGGTATCACTGAGCTTGATTGGCCAGCAAACTCGCCTGACCTGAACCCCCATAAAGAATCTGTGGGGTATTGTCAAGAGGAAGATGAGAGACACCAGACCCAACAATACAGACAAGCTGAAGCCCACTATGAAAGGAACCTTGGCATTCACAACACCTCAGCAGCACCACAGTAATTCATGCAAAAGGAGACCCTAGCAAGTTTTGAGTGCATACTATACTATACATGGACATGCTTTTCTGTAAGCCAACATTTCTGTATTAAAAATCACGCATTTAAGCTGCTAGCCCCCTGTTGGGTTTCACCCAACCCTCCAACCCTTGGGGGACTGGATTCGGGAAATGGATAAATATGTAATGTTTTAAAAATACACTTATGCTCAACGCAACACCTTTCAGAAGTTTCAAAGGATATGGAGAAAATAGATAGATGCATCACGTTCGAATTTAATTTTAATCCATAATAAAGATTGGGTGTATTTTTAGTGGAGAGGGAAGGCCTGTCGAAGAAATTTTTTCTTATATACTGTCTGTTCTGGAGTATTTCTGAATATTTTTTGAATATCTTGGGAAAATTTGATGATGATGTACAGTATCAAATGTACTGATACTGTGCTGATACTGTTTGGAACAGTGATTTGACCTTCGTATGAATGTTTGTTTAATTTTAATTGGTTGCTTTTGTTGTTGTTATTTTTGTTAAAAAAATCTAAAAAATAGAGTCTGAATTATTATTTTTTGGTATAACCAGCCTGTCAAATTTTACATGTGATTATTGCAGAAGGGATTCCCCCATCACCACTGACTGTGTTGATGGGGGAATCAAGCGATGTTCTTTCCTGCAATCCATGGTTGCAGGAAAGAAAAAAGCTCCATCTATGGTTGGCTTAAATGTATCCCAGTTAAAGTGATTGTAAAGTCTTGTTTAAAAAAATAAAATAAAATAACAAACATAGTATGAAAAGGTAATGCTGCGCTGTATGAATGGGGATGGGTGAAGGTGCACACACCTAATAGATAATGAGGTGGCTAATAACCAGGGTGAATGGTGAGCATATATAACATAAACAACATCTGTTAGTAAATAAATAGGTGACAATAAATGACATCAATCCAAAGTGAATAAAAATAGAAAAGTGCTAAGTGCGACTGTGATGAAACATAACCTGTTATCATCAATCCTCAAAGTACATAAATAAAATGCATATGAATACAAAGTGAAGCATGCGTTGCTATCACAAGTCCTCAGGATGCATGAATGCTAAAAACGTAAGTGATTCCAAAAAGCTGATAACATGGATTAGTGTTCATGCGTAAACAGCAAAGCAAATGCTGGTTCTAGTGGTGTAGATCAAAAGGTGCTAGTGCTTGTGCCAAAATTCCAACGTAAAAAGGTGCTGCGAGAGAAAAGGAAAGGATTCCTTTTTCTTTTAAAGTTGATGAGGGTGTCCCCTTACCTTACTGCATGTATAAAGAGCTAACTGTGCAGACGTGGCAACAGGGTTCCGGCCGCTTCCAAATATGACGTATCCTAATGTTGTTCAGCCTCTATCTGTGGACAGAGTCCCCCTAGGAAGTCCCGTCTGATAAACAGCAGTGACCCTCGCACAAGGAGATAATGCGCCAATAGTGTAGTATGGTTTAAAAAGGTTTATTAACAATAAAAGCATACATATGGGTACTCGCATCAAAAAGCATGCAAACCGGCATATAAAAACGAGCAACGAACTTGCACACGTCACCTCCGGTACCTCTGGTAAACTCGACGCGTATTCATCACGATCACGTGACTTCCTCAGGAAGTCCTTATTCTTACCTCCTCTGTGCAGTTGGTTTTGCACAGAGCAGCCCGGATCCTCCTCTTCTCGGGTCCCTCTTTGCTGCTCCTGGCCCCTCCCTCCTACCGAGTGCCCCCTCAGCCAGCAGCTCTCTATGGGGGCACCCGAGCCAAGTCAGAGCTCTGTGTATCCATTCAGACACGGAGCCCCTCCCTCTGATTGACTGACTGACTTTGACTGACAGTGGGAGCCAATGGCTGTGTCTCAGCCAATCAGAAGGAGTGTCCCGGACGGCTTAGACACTCGTGGACATCGCTGGAGAGACAAGGGGCTCAGGTAAGAAATTCGAGGGGTGCTGGGGGGCTACTACACACAAAAGTTTTTTTTATCTTAATGCATAGAATGCATTAAGATAAAAAACCTTCTGCCTTTACAACCCCTTTAAGCTTACATCTACATTGAGCCAAAATGCAGGTTATGTACAGGTGTTTCCCACCTAACCCTTTAAACATTATTCTATTGATTCAATCCTTTGTGCCAATAGTGATGATTATTCTGTGAATACAACTATTTTTCATCCACAATCTGACTGGTCAGGTAAATATGGTATTCTATGTCACATCCTAAACATTTTTCCCTTTTTTTTCCGCAACATGCAGGCTTATTAAATGTGCTCATCACAATTATGCTTTTCAGATAATAGACAACTACAAACGTCCTCATAGTATAACACAGTGTGAGCTACATTGCCTCTTGCTCAGTAATGTTACAGTTTACAGTGAAACTTTCACAGCTGGATGACAAGTGGATGTTGTACTGTGAAACATGCTAAATATGGGATGAGAGTGGGGAAATTATATGGAAACCATCAGAAAGGGATTTATAGTGAGTGAGAGTACGCATAATTCATGAGAAAGTCTAGCAGAATGTTGGAGCTCAGGAGGGGATTGTCCAGGAAATCTCTCACACAGAGAAAAGCAGTTTATAAAGGGTGTAGAGATTACAAGGAGTGGATGAATGTGATGAAAAATGTACATAGGAATTACTTCGTTCTTTATGAAACATTTTTTCTCTGTCATTTATAGCTTTAGGTGTCCAACTCCTCCCTGCAGCCTCTCCTAAAGAAAATACATTGAAATATATGGAATAGTCTATACCACCCAAGTTAAGGGTAGAGTACAAAGGGTTAAGAAATCTATTAAAAACTGCCTTCACAACTCCATTGTTCTGCTTGATTTGTCTTGCAGCCTTAAAGTGGTATTAAACCCAAACCCAAAACTGTAATATAATATACTGTAGCTTGCCAATTATTAGATTTGGTGGCTGCATTCGTTTTCTTTTTTAAGGCCTTTTTCCCTCTGTTTTCACCGGGTGTTCTGGCAGATAACACACCTCCTGTAATATAATGCCTACAGTCTAGATCAGGGGTGTCAAACTCAATTTCCTCATGTGCCACATCAGCCATAGCTCCCAACTGTCCCTGATTTTGAGGAACGGTCCCTCATTCGGAACAAAGTCCTCCTGTCCCTCGTTCCTCCTCATTTGTTCTTCACCTTGGTCTGATCTATATACGTATCTATCAAAAAGTGTTTTACAGTGCTAAACCTTATATTCAATTTCTAAATTGCTGCATTTGTAAATTCCAAAACCAATATAAAGTAATAGTAGCGGTAAAAAAGCACGTGTGGGTTTAACCATTCTTTTTTTTTGTACAATTCTCCTTTAAGGAGGGCATGACAGGGGGTGTGTCCTATGCCTAAATACTTTTACTAATAGGTGTCCCTCATTCCCATCTCAGAAAGTTGGGAGGTATGGCATCAGCATTATGGTGGCACTCGAAGGACCAGTTGTATCTGTAAGACTATATAAATGTATCTACTCTTTACCATATTAAATATTTACCTTTGCATTCGTTGTGGGTTCAGTAACACTTTAAGGGCTAGTTTACACTTGCTTCAAAACATGGCTTTGGACAGACTTTGTTAAAGCTCTCTGAACGCCAGTCAAAGCTCCTGCCACTAAATAAAATGCTTAGCTTACAATCCTGTTTACACCTTGCTTTTGTTGGTGCTTCTATGAGGCTTCGATGAGGCTTTGTGGGGCTTCGATGAGGATTCTGTGGGGCTTCGATGATTCTTCAGTGGGGCTTCATTCAGTGGGGCTTCAAGCGAGCTTTGCCATAGACTTCTATGGAGGCTTGAAGATGCTTTGAAGCACCACTGAAGATACATGGGGTTATACTCACGGTGGAACCTAAGGGGTTAATCCTCCACATTGTGTAAAAAGGCTGTTTGACCCTGGCTTCTCTGATCCTCCCCTTCTTCCACTGTCCCCTGCTAATTTTCTAATAACACAGAGTCTATGGAGTCAGGCTGCACATGCTCAGTTTGGTGTGTATTGCTAGAGAGGTTTTTGTGATGCATGTGATCAGCACAAGGCCAATCAGCACTGTCCAGACAGAGAGTAAGGGGTCTTGCAGTCTCATAGGACGGTCGGAAAACTCCTCCTACAAGCTTTAACCATTGCTTAGCTGGACAATGATAGAAGTCAAAAGACTGCTCTAGCTGATGAGAAAAGGTATTTATATATACTTACTATTTACTATATTATAATATTTACTAAAATAGTTGCATTTCCATGTTCTGTGTACTGTGGGAGACCAGATAGTAAATACAGGGTCCTGGGTTTAGTAACACTTTAACCACTTAAGCCCCGGACCATTTGGTAGCTAAAGGACCAGAGGTGAATTCAGAATTTTGTACTGCACTGCTTTAACTGTAAATTGCGCGGACATGCAATGTTGTACCCAAACGAAATTTGCGTCCTTTTCTTCCCACAAATAGAGCTTTCTTTTAATGGTATTTGATTGCCTCTGCGATTTTTATTTTTTGCGATATAAACGGAAAAAGACCGAAAATTTAGAAAAAAAATGATATTTTCTACTTTTTGTTATAAGAAGAATCGAATAAACTCAATTTTAGTCATATATTTAGGCCAAAATGTATTCAGCCACATGTCTTTAGTAAAAAAAATGTCAATAAGCGTATATTTATTGGTTTGCGCAAAAGTTATAGCGTTTACAAACTAGGGTACATTTTCTGGAATTTACACAGCTTTAAATTTATGACTGCCTATCTCATTTCTTGAGGTGCTAAAATGGCAGGGCAGTACAAAACCCCCCCAAATGACCCCATTTTGGAAAGTAGACACCCCAAGGAAATTGCTGAGAGGCATGTTGAGCCCATTGAATATTTTTTTTTTGTCCCAAGTGATTGAATAATGACAAAAAAAAAAAAATTACAAAAAGTTGTCACTAAATGATATATTGCTCACACATGCCATGGTTATATGTGGAATTGCACCCCAAAATACATTCTGCTGCTTCTCCTGAGTACGGCGATACCACATGTGTGGGACTTTTTAGGAGCCTAGCCACGTACGGGACCCCGGAAACCAAGCACCGCCTTCAGGATTTCTAAGGGCGCAAATTTTTGATTTCACTCCTCACTACCTATCACAGTTTTGAAGGCCATAAAATGCCAAAATAGCACAAAACCCCCCCAAATGACCCCATTTTGGAAAGTAGACACCCCAAGCTGTTTGCTGAGAGGCATGGTGAGTATTTTACAGCTCTCATTTGTTTTTGAAAATGAAGAAAGACATTTTTTTTCTTTTTCTTATTTTTTTTCAATTTTCAAAACTTTGTGACAAAAAGCGAGATCTGCAAAATACTCACACTACCTCTCAGCAAATAGCTTGGGGTGTCTACTTTCCAAAATGGGGTCATTTGGGGGGGGGGGGTTTGTGCCATCTGGGCATTCCATGGCCTCCGAAACCGTGATAGGCAGTGAGAAGTGAAATCAAAAATTTACACCCTTAGAAAGCCTGAAGGCGGTGATTGGTTTTTGGGGTCCCGTACGCGGCTAGGCTCCCAAAAAGTCTCACACATGTGGTATCCCCGTACTCAGGAGAAGCAACAGAATGTATTTTGGGGTGTAATTCCACATATGCCCATGGCATGTTTGAGCAATATATCATTTAGTGACAACTTTGTGCAAAAAAAAAAAAAAAAAATTCCGCAACTTGTGTCAACATATAAAATATTCCATGGACTCGACATGCCTCTCAGTATATAGCTTGGGGTGTCTACTTTCCAAAATGGGGTCATTTGGGGGGGGGGGGTTTGAACTGTTCTGGCATTTTATACACAACATTAGGAAGCTTACATCCACTCTTCTAACCACTTGAAGACAAAGCCCTTTTTAACACTTTTTGTTTACATGAAAACATATTTTTTTTTGCAGGAAAATTATGTTGAACCCCCAAACATTATATATATTTTTAAAGCAAAGGCCCTACAGAATAAAATGGTGGGTGTTGCATTTTTTTTTTCTACACAGTATTTGCGCAGCGATTTTTCAAACGCATTTTTTGGGGAAAAAATACACTTTTTTTTAATTTTAATGCACTAAAACACACTATATTGCCCAAATGTTTGATGAAATAAAAAAGATGATCTTAGGCCGAGTACATAGATACCAAACACGACATGCTTTAAAATTTCGCACAAACGCACATTGGCGACAAACTACATACATTTTTAAAAGCCTTTAAAAGCCTTTACAGGTTACCCCGTTAGATTTACAGAGGAGGTCTACTGCTAAAATGACTGCCCTCGATCTGACCTTCGCGGTGATACCTCACATGCATGGTGCAATTGCTGTTTACATATGACGCCAGACCGACGCTTGCGTTCGCCATTGGGCAAGAGCAGGGCAGGACAGGGGTACTTTTTTTTTTTTTTTTTTATTATTAATTTTGCTTTTTTATTTTATTTTTAAATTGTTCATTCCATATTTTTTTTTTTATCATTTTTATTGTTATCTCACGGAATGTAAATATCCCCTATGATAGCAATAGGTAGTGACAGGTACTCTTTTTTTGAAAAAACTGGGGTCTAGACCCTAGATCTTTCCTCTGCCCTCAAAGCATCTGACCACACCAAGATCGGTGTGATAAAATGCTTTCCCAATTTCCCAATGGCGCTTTTTATATCCGGGGGGGGGACATTCCCTCCCACTGCTTGTAAAAGCAGTCCAGAGGCTAATTAGCCACTAGGATTGCTTTTACATGAAAGCCGGCCGCTGGCTGAAAAGAATGATACCAAGATGATACCTAAACCTGCAGGCATCAATCTGGTATAACCATTCAAAGTCCAGCAACATACCAGTACGTTGCTGGTCCTTGTTGGACATGTATTGTAATCTTTTTTTTTTCATGCAGCCAGGTGGCTGAACGAAAAAAGAGATTGATCGGTGGGTATGCCCACCATTAGAATACCGCCCTTCATCCACCCACTTCTAATGATGGGCATACATGCACCATTTATATATGCCGAAGCATGGGGGCATCCTCCCGCAAAAAAGTTATGCCGCGTACACATGGTCGGACTTTTCCACGGGCAAGCCTCCGTCGGAATTTCGACCGTATGTACGTGGCATTAGGAGCAAAATCGCTCCTCTGCTCCTGCTGCCCCAATGCTTCGGCATATTTGCTTTTTTTTTTTTTAACTGTGGTGGTGAAATCACCTCCTACAGCACTGGAGTCGCAGGGATCAGGCCTGTCTCTGCGAACGCTGCAGTTATGTGTGTTGTGTTTTGTAAGTGACAGTGATCGATCGATACTGCACTTGGGTGGCCTGGGCTGGACGGAGGGGCAAAACGCAGGTGCAAGCAGGTATCTGGGCTGATCCCGCTAACACTGCGTTTTTGGGAACCCTAAACTGCTGGGGACACTAGTATAGATCTGATCAGATCAGATATTGATCTGTTCAGATACTATACCACTAAGGGAGGTGTATGCTTCACGCGTGGGTGTTAGCGTTACTGGCACTAACCTGACGCTGCCTGGGGTGTGACGCAGACCCTCTCTGACGCTAAAACCTAATTGATATCACCCGCCGGGCGATCAGGGGGTTAAACATTTATTGGGTTATATACGGCGGGTGCCCTGACACTATAAAAAGCAAACTAACTAACCAGCGTCACCCGTAACACTTATATGATGATCACTGATGAAAGGGTTAACTAGGGGCAATTAGGGGGTTAAAACCTTTATTAGATAATATATGGGGGTACCTGACGCTATAAAAACCTGCGGCGAACCTAAATAAAATTACTGGCTACCGATCTGCATCACCGACGCTAAGATAGCGATCAGAAAAATGATCGCTTAGCGACAGTGGTGATAGGGGGTGAAAGGGTTACCTGGGGGGCGATCAAGGGGGTTAAACCTTTATTCGATAATTTATGGGGGTACCTGAAACTATAAAAACCTGCGGCGAACCTAAAAAAAATTACTGGCTACCGATCTGCATCTCCGACGCTAAGACAGCGATCAGAAAAATTATCGCTTAGCGACAGTGGTGATAGGGGGTGAAAGGGTTACCTGGGGGGCGATCAATGGGGTTAAACCTTTATTAGATAATTTATGGGGGTACCTGACGCTATAAAAACCTGCGGCGAACCTAAAAAAAATTACTGGCTACCGATCTGCATCACCGACGCTAAGACAGCGATCAGAAAAATGATCACTTAGCGACAGTGGTGATAGGGGGTGAAAGGGTTACCTGGGGGGCGATCAAGGGGGTTAAACCTTTATTAGATAATTTATGGGGGTACCTGACGCTATAAATACCTGCGGCGAACCTAAAAAAAAATACTGGGTACCGATCTGCATCACCGACGCTAAGACAGCGATCAGAAAAATGATCGCTTAGCGACGGCGGTGCTAGGGGGTGAAAGGGTTATCTGGGGGGTGATCAAGGGGTTAAACCTTTATTAGGGGGGGTTAGGGGGCTACACTGGACCTAAAACTAAATGTAGTGACACTTTTACAGTCACAAATGTCACTGATTGCAGTGATCACTAAATAAATGGTCACTGCAATCAGTGACACTGTGACTGGGGGCTGGGGGGTGATCTGGGGGGGCCTGGGGGGGCGATTTATGTGCCTATGTGTGCTGGTGTTAGTGTAGTGTTTGTGCACTAACCTGTGTGTCTTCTCTTGTACGGCGCTCGGTATATGTGAGCGCCACACAGGAGATGACATCACTTCCTCCTGCTTCCTCTGTCTGTGTAAACATTACACAGACAGAGGGGGCATTTCCATTCGCCGGGAGCGATCGCGGGGGGGGGTGGCCGGAATCGAACGGCCGTCCCCTCATGTCGGATCGCTCCCCAACGAATTCCGACCGCTCACTGTACAGAAGGGGGGTCCGATTGGACCCCCCCAACTGTACAAAGGCAATCACGTACACTCTACGTGATTGTGCCTGTCGGTGCCATTGTGCCGACGTATATATACAGTGAGCGGTCGTTAAGGGGTTAAGCTGTGAAGGGCAAGTGCACACAGACACGGAGCCCACTCACACTTCTGTAGCAGATGATGCAAGTCTGAAAAAGAGAGTAACACACCACTGGTATCATCCACATGAAACTTTATTGTAACATTACAGAGCCTGCAGCGGAGTTTCCTTACCTTCTCCTGGCGATCCAGCGATGATGTCCTCTGCTGTGATCGCCAGCGAGATGACCGGCGAGTGTCGGCGCTTCCTGGTTCCGTTCCCTGCGAGCCGCAGCGTCGCATGGGAGCGGAACTGGGCGGCAAATTCAAAAGTTCAAAAGTTCACACAACACAAACACAAAAATAAAAGAGGTTATATTGTATCTGATTACACTGTATTACACTGTATCATCTCTGATCACCATACAGTGCCCTGTACAGTGCCCCCTTGCCTGTCATATGTGCCCATAAAAATATGGCATTAAAAAAGCGCCACTTTACCAAAAGGGCGCTTTTGGACCAGATGAGTGACAGCGGCAGCGACACGGAGTTGCTCGCAGAAGTGAGCGATAGTGAGTCATGGGGAGATTTGTCGTCTGACACTGACACTGACACTGACACAGATCTGGCAAGTGACAACGGCGATGATCCTGCACCTGACCTCAGCGACCTCAGCAATGTGCGCACTTGGTGCCCTATAGACTCCGATACGGACCAGGTAGCGCCCCCAAGATTTCCCTTCACTGGATCACCTGGGATGAAGGTAGATGTGGAGCGTGACAACCCTCTGGCATACCTGCAATTATTTCTCACTGAAGAGGTAATTGAAAAAATTGTCACAGAGACAAATCGTTACCATGATCAGCAATCCGCTACGCTGCATGCCAGATTTTCCCGAAGCAGAAAGTGGGAACCGGTGACGAAAGAGGACATCTGGCACTTTCTGGGACTCATCATTCTTCAGGGGGTGGTGGGGAAACCGCTCCAGAAATGGTACTGGACCACCAATAAGCTACTGGCCACTCTGTTTTTTAGCACCGTGATGTCTGAATACCGTTTTTCCCTTATCATGAAATATTTCCACTTCGCAAACAATGAGGAGTTTGATGAGGCCACGCATCCTGCGCCCAAGCTAAAGAAAATCTGGGAGGTATGCCAAATGATCGTAGCCAATTTCCAGCGGACCTACGTGCCAGACAGGGACGTCAGCGTGGATGAAAGTCTGATGGCCTACAAGGGACGCCTAAGCTGGATACAGTACATTGCATCCAAAAGAGCGCGGTTTGGCATCAAATTCTTTATGCTCTGCGAGTCATCCACCGGATACATTTGGAATTCGGTCATTTACACCGGTAAAGGCATGAAGTTCAACCCCAGGTACATCGGCTATGGGATGGCCACATCATCTGTCCTTACACTGCTGGAGCCATTGCTGAACCAGGGATATTGTGTGACCACGGACAACTTCTATACATCTCCGGAACTGTATGAGGTTTTGCTACAAAATAAAACTGATGGGTATGGTACCATTAGGCCTAACCGACGTGGCATGCCATCTATGTTTGGCAAGAAAAAACTAAAAACAGGAGAAATGGTTGCCTGGCAGAAGGGTAAGATGATGGCAATGCGATGGCGAGACAAGGAGGATGTGTGCCTCATGAGTACTGTGCACAATACCGCCACTGCCATGGTCCACACAAGAGGTGGGAAAGATCTGCTGAAGCCGCAAGTTGTGATGGATTATAATAATACAATGGGAGGTGTCAACAGAGCCGATCAGGCAATGACATTTTACCCGGCTATGCGCAAACAGCAGAAAAAATATTATAAAAAGATTTTCAGGCATCTTCTGGAACAATGCCTTTGGAATGCGTATATCCTATACAAAGCAGAGTGGCATGCCTCTTGTTCATTCCGACTTTATCTGGAAGGTGGCTGAGCAGATTTTTGTCAACCACCAGATGCCATCAGTAGCTGTGAACAGACACGGACGACGTGCTGTTGGCGTTGTCAACCCAGAACGCCTGACTGGACGTCATTTTTTGGACTATATACCGGCAACCACAAAAAAGGAAGCAACCCACCTGCTGTTCCAAGAGAGATGGCAATGGAAAAAAAGTCAGAAAAGAAACAAGATACCATTGTCCAGATTGCGACGTTGGACTTTGTCTAGTTCCATGCTTTAAAATGTATCACACTCAGGATGTGTATTGAATTTTCTTTGTTTGACAAATGTCATTATTTTCTTCTACATTATTGAATAAAACCTTATTAGATTATAATTCATGATTTTGTGTTTCAAATTTATCACATCTGGGATGTCTACTAGACTCTTGTTTGGTCAGGTTTAAGAAAGTAATTACTAAGAATTGCAGGCCTACAATACATAACGCCAAATTTCCATGCAAAATAATTGTACCGCTTTTGGTACAATTCCTTTTGGTAATTCCAGACAGAATCATACCGCCAGGGAGGTTAAGAAGGTTGAGGCAGACAACAGATAACACATCCTTTTCAGCGGTTCCTACGGGATTAGTGCTATAATTAGAGTACTGCAGGTTAGACGTACACCTTAACCTTCCTAGCGGTATTCCCGAGTCTGGCTCGGGGTTAAATTTCAGCACCAAAAGCGGTAACCCCGAGCCAGACACGGGGTTGCATCGCAGTGATCCAGGCAGAGTTACTTACCTTGTCCCCTGGATCCTGCGATGCCTCTCCGCTGTGTGATCGAGCCGTCATCTCGCTCGATTCACACACTGCCGAATGCCGCAGAGCTCCATTCCCTGCGACGTTACGACGCACGGGGACGGAGATCGGCGCCAAATTCAAAAAAGTTATTAAACAGTATACATACAGTACACTGTAATCTTACAGATTACAGTACTGTATGTAATAATTACACACCCCCATTGTCCCTAGTGGTCTGCCCAGTGTCCTGCATGCACTTTTATATAATAAAAACTTTTCTTTCTGCCTAGATACTGGAGATTGTCCATAGCAACCAAAAAGTGTCCCTTTATGTCAAAAGTGGTTTTAGACCAGCTAAAAAACAGCGACAATAAATTAGAATCACTTGCAGAATTAAGCGATAGCGATTTGTGGGGAAATTCGTCATCAAACACTGAAAAACACTTCTATTATTATTATTATATTATTTGTTATAATTATTTTATAGTTATTTATTTTATTATAATGTATAATTTTGTTTTTTGAACTTTATCATACCCGGGATGTCTACTAGACTCTGGTTTGGACAGATTTAAGTGAGTTATTACTAAGAATTACAGGCCTGCAATATAAAACGCCAAATTTCCATGCAGAATAATGGTACCGCTTTCAGCACCTAAAATCTGACAGAATCATACCGCCAGGGAGGTTAAGGCCAGGTTCACACTATTTGTGGAGCGGTTCGCAGCAGGGGTCTGGGTCCTGTTCACCGTTTCAGGGGCGAATCAGGTCCAAATTTTTGCCGGAATTTGGACCTTAAACCGAGCCAAAATGCACAGGGTCCTTCTGCAGTCTGCTCCGTAGCCGCCCTGGAGGTGCGTGAACCGGCTCCATTGAGAGACGGTCACACTCTCCTGTCAGGCGAATTGGATGCGTGGAAACCCACATCCAATTTGCATAAGTGCGAACCCAGCTTAAGTGCTGTCTATGCAAAATCATTATTAGCTGCTAAAGTTGGGTTAAATACAAGTGCACGTTGAAATCTTTAACAGGCTAGAAACTATATCCCTGTTACCTATCTGCTTATAGCCCTCAGTCTATGAAACTCTCAGCTTTTAATATTAGATCATAGATACCCATAAAGACTGCCAAACAGGGACACTTATGAAAATTCCTACCCTGGCACTGCTGAGGCATTTATGAAGACGTGTAAGAAGAATTTCCTCAATAGCATCCTCGTTTCATAAATCTACCTGGCAAATTTACAAGATGTCAAAGACATACCCATTTAAACTGGATGGAAACTACAAGGAGGCACGTTTTACAAGCTTACAGAAGCCATCGCTCTACAAGAACAAGAAGCGTTTCTGGAATGTTTTCTTGGAGACGTAGGAATAGAATATTGAATCAGTATGACAATAGAAAGAAGGGAACCAGATCTGAATGAGATTTCGGAAATATGGAAGCATGAAAAAAAAAAAATAGATGACATTCATAGTCATAAAGTTACTATTCATTAAAACAGATAAACTAGTTAGGCTTCTTTCACACGGGACGGATCAGTCATGATCCGCCCCGTGAACCTCCGCTTGCTCAGCGGGGATCGCTCCGTTGATCCCCGCTGAGCCGGCTGATGACTGGGCGGTCCCCGCACACTGTGCAGGGACCGCCCTGTCAGATCTCCGCTCTCCCCTATGGGGGATCGGATGAACACGGACCGTCTGTCCGTGTTCATCCGATCCGCTCTGCAGACGGATAGAAAAATAGAAATTTTTCTATCCTGAAAAACGGAGCGTAGCGGACACGGGTGAGATCGGGTGTCAGCGGATGTTCATCCGCTGACATCCGCTGTCCCATAGGGATACATGTATGTCCATTTTTCATCCGAAAACGGATGAGTGAAAAACGGACATACGGTGCGGCCGGGTGAAAGGGGCATTAATTATTTCACAGATCTCCAGCTTAAAGGACTAAACCATGGTAATGAACTTAATTCTAAAGCCGCCCATACATGGATCAAAATTTAGACAGTTAAACAGAGAATTTCAATCCATGTATGGGCACCCTGATTGTACACAAGTCAATCTATTGATCAACTTGTGTACAACCAGACTGTCGAGTTTTTCCCGAAGGATTAGTGACAACACTTATCATTGTGTTCTGCCAGCAGGAAGGCTCCCCGCCAGCAGAACACAATAGCGCTGCAAGAGAGATACACCATCAACACTGATCGTGCTGATGGAAGAATGGAGCAATTTTCTTTACTTCAACCCATGGTGCACAGAAAGAAAATTGTATAATCTATGATCTGCTTTATAGATAGGTTTTTAAAATGCACTAAAAAGGTGACAGAAATATTATTGTGTATTGGCCCACAATCTATACACCTAAGGCAGCAGCACCCTTACCTTTGCTGTGACTGCACTGAACTAAGAGAAATCTGAATCTTTCTGTGGGAGAGATTTACTAAAACTGGTGCACACAGAATCTGGTGCAGCTGTGCCTAGTAACCAATCAGCTTCTAACTTTAGCTTGTTAAATTAATCTTTGGGAATAAAACCTGTAAGCTGATTGGTTACTATGCAGAGCTGCACCAGATTCTGTGTGCACCAGTTTTAGCAAATCTCCCCCACTGTGTGCCTTGTGGAACATAGATATTTAGCTTATTGTTCTAGAGACACATTTCCCTGTGATCAGCTAAGGCTGGAAACAAACAAAATTCAATGATGGCAGAAGACTGACACTTACCTGTTATTTATGTAGCGATACCCCCAGTTAAGAGGGCTGCCTTGTTTGTTTTGGGCCCTGTAGTGCACCGCTGTCAACCCCTGGCAATCGGCTCTAACCTCTCGTGGCACAGTTAGTAAAGGGGATGATAGAATTGCAATCACTCTAATATTCTCTATGACACAATCCCACAGTAGGGCACACACTCTGGTATAGCACAGTAAATGACACTGACAACCAATATACTTAACTCTAATATTTTACTGTTGGTAAAGGTTAGAATGATAAACAGTATGCAATGACACATGCAAAGTCCTGCAATATGGGTATACTTATTAAAACATCAAACGTTCAGCAATATGATAGACAGTTTAACAGACCCCGTTGCAGCTATCCTCCCTCGTGGACAATATGGCGCCCAGCAATGTCCTATACTACCCAGTCAGGCCTGACTATGATTTGGGTATAGTTCTGTGGAAGAAATCTTCGCTAGCAAACACAGTGGTGCACTTTAAGAACAATTGTATTCCGACAAAGTAACGGTGATCGGTAACTTTATAATGCCAGGGAGACTAGTAACTCAGTTCTGCGGATAGTCTCCCCAGAGTGTAACTGCAATCACTGTGATGGCCCTGAATAAAGTTAATGGGCCTAAAGATATTGTAATGTAGCTCAGAGCAGGTGCTCTCTCACCCGACCGGACCAGTCCTTGTCCGTTACTTCCGTTACTGTGACTCGCTTCACAGTGTCCACGACACCCGGGTCTTCGGTCCTCCTTATAACAGCACTCAGCAACAGGATCAGACGCTCTGCAGGTTCCTCGGTGGAGCGGAAGGCTCTTTGGAAAAGCACAAGGCCCAGGCTTCAGGCCTTGTCCATGCAGCAGGTCAGCACAGGGATCCTCTTGCTGGGAGGGCAGTGTCCAAAGAGAAAGAGGCAGGCCCCGCCTCTCCCTTATGAAGTCCACCCCAGCAGTCCTTGCGCGGGGCAATGCACCCTGGGTGCCTCAAGGCGTGCTGGGAACTGTAGTCTCTTGGGGTTTAAAAGAAACAATACCCCGCTACATTTATATGCCAAAACTTACATACATTCCAGGTAAACTTTTCGAAGGGCTTGTATCATAAAGTCTATCATGACTAATATCACTTCGGAAGTTTATAGAAACCAATTATGGCTTTTTCAGTAAATTGGATTATAATTATTTGCAATTTAACTGCTGGCTGTCAATAAATGGTTGGTTTAAATTAACTTTAACAATGAATTCTACTGATAAAAAATAAAAAGTTATGGATCGTTAGCCAGTTTTTAAAATGAATCTGTGCACAGCAAAGAAACAGCTTGACTTTAAAAGTGGCCCCACCAGCAGCTTAGACTTTCCTTCTTTTTGTGCTCCATCTAAAGTATGTTGCAGCTAGGAGGATCAAACAGAGTTAGCCGAGTGTAAGCTCTAAAACAGGGATCCTCAAACTAGGGCCCTCCAGCTGTTGCGGAACTACAAATCCCATGAGGCATTGCAAAACTCTGACATTCACAGACATGACTGGGCATGATGGGAATTGTAGTTCCTGAGCACCTGGAGGGCCATAGTATGAAGACCCCTGCTCTAAAATCACAATTTGGAGCTTACACAGGGTTGAAGACTCTCCTTTCCATTGGGTGCCCAAGCAAAGAAGGTTCAGTCATCATTGTGGTCATGTGGGATAAAGAGAAGAACGACACATGGCAAACCACACCTAGATTATCGGGTATGCCACTTTGTTCCTAGCAGCCAAGCAAAGTAGAAGGAGAGAAATTGGAAGGTAAGTGCCCTGCATGGGCAAACAACAAGTTCACTTTAAAGTGTATCTAAAGACTGTTTTTTTTTTGTTCTGGATAGAGAGGTGAGAAACTCTGACATGTTTATTACTGTCTGTGTCCAAGTTATAGAGATTCACAATCTCTATTTGTCCTGGTGACCATTGTCACTGAGGTAGAAAAAGAAAAAAACCTTTTTGAGTTGAAATTAGAGCAGGAAAAGGTGATACCATCCCCTATCCAAAATTTAAAAAATGGCTTTAGATATATTTTAAGGTCAAATTGAGGGGGGATATTCCAATTGCAAAAATACCCAAAGGTGTTTTTTTTGCTGACTTTGATGATCAGGACAGTTTGCCATCCTTGATATATGCCATCTTAACCACTTGCCGACCGCCGCACAAACATTTACGTTGACAGAATGTCACGGATAGGCAAATAGGCGTATATATTATACGTCCCCTTTAATTTGCCGCCGTATGGTTGCGTGCGACCCTGCTGCGAGCTCCGTGACCGCGGGACCCGCGGACTCGATGTCCGCCAGTGTCCCGCGATCGTGTCACGGAGCTAAAGAACGGGGAGATGTTAGTGTAAACACAACATCTCCTCGTTCTGCCTAGTGACATGTCACTGATGGTCTGTTCCCTGTCATCGGGAACAGTGATCAGTGACGTGCCACGGCAAGCCACGCCCCCTAACAGTTAGAAGCACTCCCTAAGTCACACTTAAACCCTTCAGCGCCCCCTACAGGTTAACCCCTTCACTGCCAGTGTCATTTTTACAGTAATCAGTGCATTTTTTTAGCACTGATTGCTGTAAAAATTACAATGGTTCCAAAATGGTGTCAAAAGTGTCCGATGTGTCCGCCATAATGTCGCAGTCACGATAAAAATTGCTGATCGCCGCCATTACTAGTAAAAAAAAAAAAACTATTAATAAAAATGCCATAAAACTACCCCCTATATTGTAGACGCTATAACTTTTGCACAAACCAATTAATAAACGCTTATTGCGATTTTTTTTACCAAAAATATGTAGAAGAATACATATCGGCCTAAACCGAGGAAAAAAAAAACATTTTGTATATTTTTTGGGGATATTTATTATAGCAAAAAGTAAAAAATATAGCATTTTTTTCAAAATTGTCGCACGACCACGCAATTGTCAGTTAAAGCGACGCAGTGCTGAATCGCAAAAAGTGGCCTGGTCTTTGGCCAGCCAAATGGTCCGGAGCTGAAGTGTTTAAAGTGGATGTAAACCCAATTCATGAAATTTAAGCTGGGCACATATATCTGCAGTATTTTGTTATCTCTCTTCAAAGAGCTAAGTCCTGTAGCTCTCTCCTGACCTGTTCCTTTGTTATCAGCCAGATAACTCCTGAAAAATTCTTGAACACATCAGATAAAAGCAGCCTGAAATTTCTGTCCGGGGAGGTTGCTATAAATAGATTAGCAGGCAGCTGGTCCTATTACAAAACACCTCTGAGAGTCTCTGCCTATGATGAGAGGGGGTGTGTGCCTTTCCTCCAATCAGCAATTTTAGCTATTTTGACTGTATGCCCAGACATCACACTCTGTGTTAAACAGGAAGAGAAAATTTCCTAACACAATCTGAACTTTCTAAACAGTATATAAATGTGAAGACAGCAGATATAAATGTAAAACTTATGTAGGAAGATTTGATTAATCCCTGTTTATCATCTGAGGCTGTTCACTTCACTGGGTGTAAGGGGGGTTTACATTCACTTTAATGTGCCTTTTTCAACGTCGCTAGACCCATTAAAGGAAAAATGTAGGGGTACATCTAAAACATAGACACATTTGGTTTCCTTATATTTACCTCCATTGAAAGGTATCTGAGCAAAACTAAAAGGGAGCTATTTTGTGTTGCTGTGAGCACGCTTGGCGCTCTCATTGTTATAGAACCATCTATTTTATTATAATGGCATTGGTTTGTCTTATCGCCATCATTACTTTTCAAACCTGGCTACATTATATGACCTGGCAGTGGCTTTCATCACTGACAGCAGTTTATCTTCTTAAACAAATAGGATAGTCATTAATATCTGTAACATGATGAAATTCCAATAGGTGTGCTAAAAGCAGGCATGCAAAGTTACTTTTTACATTTTGGATTATTTATTTTTGCATTAGGAATGTAGGAGAGCTGCTAAAAAGCTATCGGCTTCTGCGTGTTTTAACAATATTTGTTGATGTTGATATAAATTCCTTCAGAAACCTGGAAAAGAAAGAGGCTGTTGCGCAAGTTATTTGGTGGATACCTTTGCTGCCATTGTCCTATTGCTGGGTCTCCAGTGCGTCCCTGACTCCCTGTACTTTTACGGAGGGGTGGGCTCCCTCCAGGGATACCTGCCCTTAATCTATCCATTATATATGTGCTCCAGCTTTGGAGACTCTCATATTATAGCGTTAGGACTGCCGTGCACTGGGGTGCTGTGATGTGGACTCTTATGCATGTATTTGCAAATGTGTGCAAACTAAACCCCTTGTTTTTACCATGAACTGTTAGACAGGTCAATTTGGTTTGTTGCAGGCTGGTTGGTAAGTGAGCTGGGAATTTTTGCTTGTTATTTGATATGCATTGCCCTTTCATGTGCTCCTTGCTGTTAAATCCCAGGTATAGGTTGGGGTGGTTGCCATTTGTTTGTATGGTTGGTGATTTGGGGCGGGGACGCATTGGATGCCTTTGCTGCCATTATGCTATTGCTGGGTGTCCAGTGGGTCCCTATACCCTTAACCTTCCTAGCGGTATTCCCGAGTCTGGCTCGGTGTTGAATTTCAGCACCAAAAGCAGTAACCCCGAGCCAGACTCGGGCTGCATCGCAGTGATCCAGGCAGAGTTACTTACCTTGTCCCCTGAATCCTGCGATGCCTCCCCGCTGTGTGATCGAGCTGTCTCCTCGCTCGATTCACACACTTCCGAGTGCCGCCTGAGCTCCGTTCCCTGCGACGTTACGACGCACAGGGACGGATATCGGCGCCAAATTCAAAAAAGTTAAAACACAGTATACATACAGTACACTGTAATCTTACAGATTACAGTACTGTATGTAATAATTACACACCCCCATTGTCCCTAGTGGTCTGCCCAGTGTCCTGCATGCACTTTTATATAATACAAACTTTTCTTTCTGCCTAGAAACTGGAGATTGTCCATAGCAACCAAAAAGTGTCCCTTTATGTCAAAAGTGGTTTTAGACCAGCTAAAAAACAGTGACAATAAATTAGAATCACTCGCAGAATTAAGCGATAGCGATTTGTGGGGAAATTCGTCATCAAACACTGAAAAACACTTTTATTATTATTATTATATTATTTGTTATAATTATTTTATAGTTATTTATTTTATTATAATGTATAATTTTGTTTTTTGAACTTTATCATACCCGGGATGTCTACTAGACTCTGGTTTGGACAGATTTAAGTGAGTTATTCCTAAGAATTACAGGCCTGCAATATAAAACGCCAAATTTCCATGCAGAATAATGGTACCGCTTTCAGCACCTAAAATCTGACAGAATCATACCGCCAGGGAGGTTAAGGAGGGGTGGGTTCCCTCCAGGCATACCTGCCCCTAATCTATCCATTATTATATATGTGCTCCACCTTTGGAGATTCTCAAATGATAGCAGTAGGACTGCAGCATATTGGGGTGCCGTGATGTGGCCTCTGCAGCTTACGCATGTATTTGCAAATGTGTGCAAATTAAACCCCTTGTTTTTAACGTGCACGTTTAGACGTTTAGACAGGTCAATTCGGTTTGTTGCAGGCTGGATGGTAAGTGAGCTGGAATTTTTGTTTGTTATTTGTTCCGGAAGTACACCACATCCTGGCGATATACCCTACACTTCTTGTCCCATGCTACTGGTTTTATGAGTCACTAATCACTAAACCACTCCATCCTTTTCTATTCATATTCCAAATAATCACTAAATGCATATTAAATGTTGATTACTATAGTGCAATTATAAATAGTACCAAAAAAAAAAATGGCTTTCACATACAGTACGATCCACCTTATTCTCACTATAGTACATCAGGAAACATTGCAGGATCATATGATCTGGGCCAGTGCTGTTTTCATTGTATTATTGTGTTTGTAATTGACCAATTTCCAGTATTACTGCGTGACAATTTAGTTCTAGTCATATAATGTACATTGTACATAATTAATTATTGCACAGTGATTTTAATAGTGGCATAAAGTTTTGAAATCTAAAAATAGTAAAATGTAGCCCCCCCTTAAAAAAAGAAGCATAAAAAAAATCTACATTTTTGAGCTATGCTTTGTCCATCTGTAAATCTCGGGATTTCACTGTCCTACCAAAAATGTGGCCCTTTGTGCTGCAAAGTCACTGTGCTTCCTTATGTACTACTGATGTAACAACACATTATACATCCATTAGTGGTAACAATTTGTGTATGCATGGCGTTCTAACATACAGACTGAATTTTAACACCATCTCTGGCACTCTTTCTTTATGTACCGTATATACTCGAGTATAAACCGACCCGAATATAAGCTGAGGCACCTAATTTTACCACAAAAAACTGGGAAAACGTATTGACTCGAGTATAAGCCTAGGGTGTCCATCTGCATGCTTCACTGTGCCTCACTGTGCCTCACTGTGCCCATGCCTCACTGTGTCCATTAATAGACTGACGTTTAACATGGGAGTCTATGGAAGGGGTGCCCGGATTTGAAAAATCGGTGCTCCCCGGCCGTAGGTCCTACGGACAAAAAACTTTGCACAATTGCAGAGGAGGAGTGAGGCTACATGTGTGCCAAATTTGAGGTCCAGGAGACCTACGGTCGGCCGGTACCGGGTCCCCAAAGTCCGGGAGATCAGGCACAAAAAGGTGACTCGAGTATAAGCCGAGGGGGACATTTTCAGCACAAAAAAATGTGCTGAAAAACTCGGCTTATACTCGAGTATATATGGTATTAAAGGTGCTCCTGAAGCCCATAGATTAGGATGCCAACTCCCACGCTCACCTGTCAGTGCCTTTTTTGGTCTGTTTAGAATTCGATTTGAAAATGGTTACAATGCAATAAAGAGATAGAAGGCACCAAATAAATAAAACAGTGCGTACAGACCTACTACAAATCTGTGAAAGGGGCAGCGTAATTCACTCTGCAACCTATAGACTATTAGACAAAGTGCAGGACAAGTCTCGGGATATTGTGCATGTGTAGGGAAACATGTATAGTATGAGAGGAATGTGACAAGATCACACTGGAAACAAGGAGAGTGCAGAGACTTAGATCTGGATCTTCACTTGGAAGACATGATATAGTCCCTGACATCTGTAGAGAGGCTTCACACTTCTAGGAATAAATCCAACATTCTGAAGCTACAGGGGAAATTCTACAAAATATATATACTAAGGGGCCCTACCACTAAGGTACAGGTAGGGGTATACAGAAATAATTACTGGGCTTTTAGAAAATATTTTTTAGGCCCACCAGCAAATAAAAGTAAAGGCTGTAATGTGCCAACAGCACCAGGAAAGGATAATGGACTACACTCTTGCTATTAACCTTTAAGATACAAGTCATCAATTATGGTAAACTGAACACAAATCTAGAAACATACAGCATGATTTTGATCGGCTTTTACTTTAAAGAAAAAGTAAGAAGAACATGTATGCTGCACATTTCTCCTGCAGGCCCAAAAGCCCAAACCTTATATACTGATAGTTAAACATCTATTTAATTCAGTGGCTGTTTATAAAATGTTTTGCAGAGAAAATTGAATATTTACTTAAAGCGGAGTTCCACCCATTTAAAAGTCAGCAGCTGCAAAAAGTGTAGCTGCTGACATTAAATAAATCGGACACTCACCTGTCCCACGGTCCACGATGCGGGCGCACGAAGCCCCGTTCCTTTCCTCTTTGCGGCGCCGGCATTCTAACTGTGGACGCCCGGCTGTGGCTTCACAGTCAGGCGCACACTGCGCATGCGCGAGCCGCACTGAGCGCTGTGTTAAAGGTTGGTCAATCTTCTGGGACCTGTGACGTGTCCCAGAAGATTGCAGGGAGGCAGGGGAGAGACATGAACTTCCTTCCGGCGCCGCAGAGCCCAGGGAAAAAGTGGGAGCTGGGTGCCCATAAAAACTGGGTATCCCCCCAAAAAATAACATGCCAAATGTGGCATGTCAGGGGGTCACCATCACTTAAAGCGGAAGTTTCATTTTTGGGTGGAACTCCGCTTTAACCACTTGCCTACCTGGCACTTTTACCCCCTTCCTGCCCAGGCCAATTTTCAGCTTTCAGTGCTGTCACACTAACTATGCCCAAACAGATTTTTTATCATTTTTTTACACGAATAGAGCTTTCTTTTGGTGGTACCTGGCACTTGGAAAAAATCGGGTGTGCTGAATTAACATTTGCTTATAAGGAACATGAAGGAGAAAGTAGAGAGGTCAGCTGAGTGGTTGGTTGCTACTCCTTCACTGACGAGCCACAGTCTGGACACAGGGAGGTGACCTAGCTATCTTGCTTTAGTCGGCCACAGACGGTGCAATTGCTCAATCCCTCCTGCGGAGCTATTGTGTTCTCCCGGGGGGATGCGGGAGCCGTACCTGTCGGAAAAACACAAATACATTTTTGCTAGTGGCTAAATCCACCGGCAATAATCGCATTAAAAAGCTGGTATGTTGGACACCTGGCACAAAGCCTTTGCCAGATAATTTAAGGGTATTCTCAATATCTCTCTTGCAGAAGCGAGCTTAAAGGTCATTACCAGATGGTACCTAACACCCCTCAGGCTTTTCACCATGTTTCCATCGGCATCCCCTTTGTGCTTCCGAGGGTGCCAAATGAGGGGATCTATGCTGCACATATGGTGGGAGTGCCCCAAAATCAGAAGCTTCTGAAATAAAATTTACCAAATAACGTCTCAAGTCACAGGACTTGTGATCCCCAAATCTCCTTCAACAGCTCTTCTTAATCAGTTGATCCCCAAGGTTCCGAAATCCTCCCAAAAACTAATATTTTTTATTTTCTTGGGTGCTAAACTCACCTTAGCTAAGGCCTGGAAGCTTCCCAAGGTCTCAATCATAGCGGCTAAATGTAAAATTTTGTGGATTATGTCCCAAGAAAAAATGGTGAGCTCCATCTTAGATAATTTCACCCGGTTCAGGGAGATCTGGGAACCATGGGCCAACTACATGGGAGTAAGTGACTCCCTCTACACGTATTGATCGTAATGATTGTGTTTTTATATCCCGACTGCCTACAGGTATTCTCTCTCTCTCTCTTTCTCTCTACTTCCTCCTTTCTTCTTCCTACCCCCTCCTTCTTACCTCTTCCACACTCATTAGATTTGTTCGGGCATCGCCCCTAGGTACATACATACACATATTTTGTTGCAGTTGACTGAGGGTCTTTTTCCATGTTCATGCCATACATCGACATAAGCAGTGCAATATGTTAAAGTCTAATTCAGATGTTTATAGATCTTACCAATACCACTACTTCAGGTGGAAAATACACTATGAGGTGGGCCAGTGGGTGGGGGTCTGTTCTTCCCCTCCCGGCACAGTTAGTTCCCTTTAGGGGTGTGGGGGGTGGAGTTGGACCCGCTCCCCAGGGTCCACTGGACATCCCGCTCGCCAGTTGTTGTTGTAATGGCACTGAGCGGTATCTTATTCTAATTCTATTGTGATATATAATGAGATATTGTACTGTTGTTCTTCCTCTTTTTTTTCTGCTTTGTTATGTCATATATATTCTTTGAAATTAATAAAAAATCTTTTAAACATAAAAAAAATTAAAATCTGCCATGTTGGTTGTTTGTACCCAAGTTGATTGGTGGTCCCTACTTAACTGGCTGAGATTCAAACCATCTATGGCCAGCTTCAAAGTGGATTTTCAGGATATACCTAGCTAAACCTCAAATGCTCCCTCCTCCTAACACCTGTTCTAACTAACCTGAGTTTGGGGTGGAGGAACTTGACTGTCCTGCAGAGAGTCCTCACCTCAACACTTTTGGGATGAATTAGAGCAGAGACTTTAAGCTAGGTCTTCTCGTCCAACATCAGTGCTTGACCTCACAAATGCGCTTCTCGAAGAATAGTAAAAAACTCCCAAAGACACACTCCTAAACCTTGTGGACAGCCTTCCCAGAGTTGAAGCTGTTATAGCTGCAAAGGGTGGGCTCAAGCAATATTGAACCCTATTGACTAAGGCAGGCGTCCCAATACTTTTGACAACATAGTGTATGTATATGCTTACCTATTTTCAGGCCGCTCCGGTCACGTGATCTCCCCTGTGTCGGCTAGCAAAGGCTGCAGGAAGGAGAGGAGAGAGTGCTCGACAATGGCTGGTAATGTCTGGGAGAGGTGATGTCACCCATAGGCTCTGTAGCCCATCCGTGGTGAGCACACCCTCCTCTCCCCTGCAGCAGCCAGATCACGTGACCAGACCAGAGGAGACTGAAAATAGGAAAGAATATACCGTATATACTCGAGTATAAGCTGAGTTTTTTAGCCCTTTTTTTTTGGGCTGAAAATCACCCCCTCGGCTTATACTCGAGTCAGCGTACCTGAGTCCATTGCCGCCAGACCTCACTGTGCCCATTGCAGAATCCGATCTGTGTACCCGAGTCAGTGACATATTCGGACGGCGGCCGTGCAGTGTTAAAAACTTGCGCTCCTACTTGTGCTGTTCCGTGATAGGCGGAACACTTGGTTTCCCAGAAAACACTGTGTTCAGTGTTCCGCCTATCACGATCGCCTTCTCGTCCTCTCGTCTATCACGGACGAGAGGGCAATCATGATAGGCGGAACACTGAACACAGTGTTTGCTGGGAAACCGAGTGTTCCGCCTATCATGGAACAGCACAAGGAGGAGCACGAGTTTTTAACACTGCACGGCCGCCGTCCGAATGTGTCACGGACTCTGGTACACAGATCGGATTCTGCAATGGGCACGGTGAGGTCAGACTGCAAATTACCATGGTGAGAGGATGGTCGAGTTGAAGAGCTGCAATGGACACAGTGAGGTCAGGCTGCAAATGGGCACAGTGAGGTCAGGCTGCAATGGGCACAGTGAGGTCAGGCTGCAATGGGCACAGTGAGGTCAGGCTACAAATGGGCACAGTGAGGTCAGGCTGAAAATGGGCACAGTGAGGTCAGGCTGCAAATGGGCACAGTGAGGCTGCAAATGGGCATTGTTGACCCTCTTTTCTGCTTACAGTAGCTGCTGCATTCTCACCCTAGGCTTATACTCGAGTCAATATGTTTTCCCAATTTTTTGTGGTAAAATTAGGTGCCTCGGCTTATATTCGGGTCGGCTTATACTCGAGTATATACAGTACATCCTTCTTACAGGTTAATTAGCCTGGGTGTTAGGGGGGGAGGGAGCATTTTTAAAGATTAGTTAGGCATAGCCTGAAATTGCACTTTACCAGTAGCAGAGATCAATACAGGTTGCTATGCTGAGTGGTAGAATTATGTAAATCTCAGGACTGGGTGAACAGAAATACAAATGCTTTGGAAGTAAACAGCTACCTTATGTGTGCATTTCATTGTTTTTTTCATCATTGTATTTAGTTGTTTGACGTGAATTCTGCTTTTGAAAGTTGTAGACTTCTTTTGCTTGCAAAAGCAGCACAGTGACCTGTGAACTAACTGTTCAAACTGTATCCGGTACACTGTGCATTCGTTCTTTAGTTCTCATTCTCCACATTGGCAAGATGCCATCCTGAGAATCTCCTCATGCCAAGAAGAGGGAAGCAATCAATTCACAGAACCAGTACAAGATTTCATGATACTTGAGACACATTAACGATTAGTTATGTTACACATGTGCAGGAATTCCTTGACTCAAAAGGCTAATTCTAAAAGAGATTTATTAAATACAGTGCAGCGTGGCAACAGAATCCAAAATAGGTGCGCCTATATAGTGCTGTATTGAGCGGGGGACAATGGGCTCACTAGGAATGAAGATTGAAAACTTGGCGAGATTTCAGAGTTTACGAAGGAAATTATGCTGGGGGCATTTTGTTAAGCCCCACTTCCTATACAGTGTGGGGTATTCTAGACCTCCTTATTATCACAAAGTGCTTCCACATGCCCAAAAGCCTTGTTTTAGAGCAATGAAATAAGGTGATCAGCAGAGTCATTAGGTGGCAAGGAAGCGTGGATAAGCGAGCATACCTTGAAGGGGTTGTAGGCTATCAAGAGGCATTGTCACTTTGCCCCGAATGGCCAAAATAACAGTGTGGCTTTATTGAATCTAAAGGGTGGGGAAGGGACAGCAGAAGTGTTCGACACAGACTCTTTTCGCATTCTCCCTGGGTGTTTTATATTCAGGAGCTCTGAATGTCTCGTGTTTCAAGTATTGGACTTGGCACACAGGGAACAGAGATGCTTCCTGAGGTGGAGCTGTGAAAGAAAAATAGTATCAAAACTGAAAATGGTGTCAGATTTTTCACCAGTTCAACACAATGATGGACTCAAGACCAAACTACTCAGAAAATAAAAATAAATGGCTGCATAGACAAAAACAGTGGAACCTTGTCTTACGAGTAATGCGGTTAACGGGCGTTTTGAATAACGAGCAACTCTTTTTTTTAAATCCTGACTCGGTTTGTGAGTGTTGTCTTGCATAACGAGCAGAATTCAAGCTAATGGGGTGTGCAATACCGCATTTGGCCAGAGGTGCGGGTGCGCCGGTGAACTCGGAAAGGTTCCGAGCTGTTCCGAAATGTTCGGAAATACTCGGAATCACTCGGAAATACTCGGAAATACTCAGTTCCCGAGTGTTTCCGAACCTTTCTGAGATCAGCTGAGCTGTCCCTGAGTATTTCCGATGCTCTCCGGCGCCCCCTCACCTCTGGCCACATGCGATATTGCATGCCATAGAAGTCAATGCGGAACAAATTATCTTTGTTTCCATTGACTTCTATGGGGAAACTCGCTTTGATACGCTTTCGATTACAAGCATTCTCCTGGAACAGATTATGCTCATAATCCAAGGTTCCACTGTAGTGATTATTATAATGTCTGAAAGTATATTTTTCTATTTTAGACTCAGATGCTGTTTAATATAAATAATTAGCTGTCTTATAAGTAAATCAAAAAAGCATTGTTGGTGTGGTTAGTATACTAACAACTGCACTAAACACATCTTTTGATTCTGACATTTTTACTACAAACTTTGTCTGATCATCCTAAGGGTTAAAAAGAACATGGACTTAATCCTGCTTCCCCAGATGACATTCTGCGCAGGAAAAATGACAGGCGCTATATACAAGTACACTGAATAAATGAACTTGCTGTCTAGAAACTTGCAAAATAATGAATATTTTTTCTAAGTGTTGCAGACTAGCTGTCCTATAAGAGGAGTGAGTGCAATTAATAATTTCAGCAAGTGTTACAGATTAGCTGCTCTATACAGAACTGTGCACAGGTTACTTTCCAGAAATATAGATGTTGTTGCTAAGTGCTAGCTTTAAAGCCTACGGGCATTTGTGAAATAAAGGTACTCTGCCAAATAACCGATTAGAGGCTAATTCCATAGAACAGTGGAGATTCAGTATTGACTGAAGACAGAACATTTTTTTTTTCATAGGGTTTTTGAGATAAAGCTTTTTTATAAATAAATAAAAGTGGACCATTCTAAGCACCCCTGTCAGTGTTAAAATGATATTAAAGTAAAATAAAAAATAAAAAACTTAACAAACATGTCATACTTATCTGCTCTGTGTAGTGTTTTTGCACAGAGCAGCCCCGATCCCCCTCTTCTCAGGTCCCCTGCCAGCGCTTCTGGTTTCTCCCTCCTGCCAAGGGCCCTCAGAGCAAGCAGCTTGCAATGGGGGCTCCCGAGCAAGCTCATTCCTGTTCCCATTTACACACAGAGCCGTGGCGGAAGCACGAGCACGAGCACTTACGGAAGATGGCAGTGGCAGCATCCGAGGACCGAGGGACGGATCGGCCTCGGGTGTCGACATCGCGGGCGCGCTGGACAGGTAAGTGTCCTTTTTTTTTAAAGTCAGCAGCTGCAGTATTTGTAGCTGCTGACTTTAAAAAAAATAAAAATTTGGCGGACCTCTGCTTTAAGGCCCCTTTCACACTGGGGCGTTTTTCATGCGGTTTAGCGCTAATAATAGCGCTATTATACCGCATGAAAAAATCCTGCCCTGTAGCCTTCAATGTGAAAGCCCGAAGGCTTTCACACTGAAGCGGTGCGCTAGCAGGACTGCTCCAAATGTCCTGCTAGCCGCTTCTTTACAGCGGTAAACGAGCGGTGTGTTCACCACTCCTTTACCGCGGGTGCCCATTGAAATCAATGGGACACCGCTGTAATACCGTCCGCAAACCGCAGCAATAGCCGCGGTTTGCGGGCGGTATTAACCCTTTTTCAGCCGCTAGCGGGGGTTAAATTCACCCCCCTAGCGACCGCATACCGCGGTAACAACGACGGTATAGCAGCGCTGCAAATCGCGTTGCTATACCACCACCCCTCCTGCCCGCCCCAGTGTGAAAGGGACCTAAGGGGGACTGAGGGGGCTGCTACACAGAGAAGGTTTTTTTTACCTTCATGCATAGAGTTGCTTTTGATCTTAATAACACTTTGTTTAAAAGCTTTGAAAAGTTAAGTGTTATCCAAAGTCTTTGTTTTTGGATCCTCCTGGCATTCTAGGATAGTGTGGACAACTGTGCTGACGTGACATCACCATTACTCCCTGCATCAATACACTGAGTGCAGGGTGCTGTGTTGACACCCCCCTGAAGGGGCTGAGGCTTTGTATACCTGCATTAAAAGTATGTCCTCAATTTTCTTTCCGGGGAGAACTTAAAAATTAAGTTAGCTCAGAGCTGAAATTTAACTCAAATTTCTTGTTTTCGAAACAGTTTTCAAGCTAATAAGCCTGTCTAATTCAGAACAATAACAAAACAGGATAACATTAATAAAAGAAGGGGAAATGGGGAGAGGGTAGGAGTGGAGGGGTGAAAAAGAAAAAAAGAATTATGCATCCAGGTAGGGTTTAAAGTAAGTTAACCAGATTTTCAAAATGCAATCCGGGGACACCCAACTGACTATTCCCACTTCTAACCACACCCACAAAACCACACACACCCCATTTATACATTTGTAACCACACCCACAAACTTACACCCTCATTTTTAACACGCCCTCAAAACAATGGAAAAAGAGGCAAACATTCAAGGTATTCAGACAGACAGGTATCCAAGGTTTTAAAAAAAAAATTAAGATTAAGAACAAAAATGAAACATGTATAGTAGGGTGTTTCATTTTTCCAAAGATGTAATTTTCATATGACTTTGCTTACACCCCGAGTCTCAGTGATGTAAAAGATATATATGCCAAATTTCAAGAAGATTGGATAATATTTAGGGGTTGAACACATTTATCACTTTTATCACAAACTAGTGAAATTTCTAACATTGAACTAAGTGTACAAAAGAAGAAAAAAAAGATTCATATAAGAATAAACATTACAAAGCTATCGCTGAAATCAATAAGACAGTTATACTGGAAGACTCATCTCCATCATCACAAGCACCTAGTGACAAAGAGGCTGAGTTTTCGCCTCCAGCAACGAAAAAATTACGTTCAAGTCCTAGATTAAAACCTCTTGATCAGACACTCACGTCTACTTGGGATCGAGAACAGCTATCTATTCGACAAGCAAGTACTTCATTTATAGCAACTGCAAACAGCCTTGGCCACAATGTTTAAAACATTGCCATATCTCCAGCTACCGTTTACCGAGCCATCAATAAAAGTAAATGGCAAAGAAAATCGAAGAGTCACTCTTTGAAAATCCTCCTCATTTGGTCTTGCATTGGGATAGTAAACTGTTGCCCTCAGTTGCCCATGGGAATGTCAAAACTTTGGAAGATAGAGTTGCAGTTCTAGTGACTGGCAAAGATTTTAAACATTTGCTTGGCGTACCTGTTGCCCTGAAAGGCACTGGTGAGCAGATGGCTAAAGTAGTTATTCGGGAAGTGGACTGATTTGGGCTACGTGACAATATAATCGGTATATCTTTTGATACTACAGCATCTAATACAGGACTGATCCAAGGGGCATGTACCAGAATTGAAAGGGAAATCGGACGAGTGTTTGAGGATTGTTGTGGCATACCATCAAGTGGTCCTGACATCCAGAAAAAGGAAGTGAAACGATTAGAGGGTAAAAACATGTTTTTTGAAGGAAAAGACCTGAGCCATTTCGTTACTAATAAAACAAAGACGTTCTTTTAATTGTTTGGGATCCACAACGTGACAGAATACTGCAGTGATTCTCTAAGAAGCCATGTGAACGCTCTTAAGGTTGTCAAAGATTCCGCAGAAAGAGGCATTGCTCTGATAAAAAAGTATAATGAATCGGTCAGGGATGAACAACAAAAACAATTCTTGTTAAGGGTAGTCGAGCATCACAGAAAAGTCGTCACCAAGCGAACAAAACAAGGGATTGCATCGTTCAAAGTTGATTAATATAACACATGTTTTGCCTATCATATTACCTATTAATCTTAGTGTATAGTTTTAATAGTATTTTAAGTTTGTGATTTCTAGTTTTCCCAATAAAAGTAATTAACATTGAAAAATCATATTTTTTGCCTACTTTTACAAAACAGATGAAAGCGTGCAACCTCTAAATATTATCCAATCTTCTTGAAATTTAGCATATATATCTTTTACACCACTGAGACTCGGGGCGTAAGCAAAGTCTGAAAAAAATGTACAGTTTATTTTTTTGCCTTAGAAAATGAAACACTCTAATGTATAGCACTTCCACTGAACAATGCTTCATAGTGTATGCCGTTTGTGACTTTCAGAAAAATGCTGGGACACTATTGTGACGGGAGTCACTTTGGGCGGGGGGCTTGTGGAACCCAGCTTACCTTGGAGAGCACTGGAATCTCCTTGTTTAGCTCCCCCGGCCCCTCCTATGTGTAAGCCAGTGTCTATTAGGGGCACAGGGTGACCGAGAACCCCAGTCTGATCTACACTAGTCAGACTCACTGTACAACCACACTGGAATATTGTATATATATATATATATATATATATATATATATATATATATTGTATATTGTTTCATATACTGTTGTAGACTCTTTACTAGATCGTTTGAGGTGTGGCTGTATCACATTGTTCTATTGTTTATGTCTGCCTTGGGAGCAACCTATTATGGCATGTATTTGTCTCTGTGGATTAGCTGTGAGGGGAGGGGGGATTTTTCAGCAGCCCCTCTCAAAGACAGTCTACTGATGAGAAGTTTGAATACACCTGTGTCATGCTACTGGTGGAGGTAATGTCTATCCCACCCTGTTTCATAATGCAAAGAAGGGGGGATTGTCCCCTGAGTGTATATCTGTGTACCTTTGTTGAAATAAACAGTTCATGTTCCAGCTTTGCAGTCAAATGAGTCCTGCCTAGTTCTTGTTTGTATAATGTGGCTATAATATCTAATATCTATATTCAGACCGGAGGAAGCGCTATATGATGGAAGCACTGAAGCGGAGTGTGAGACGTTTTCATTTTAACAATTAAAGCAAATTTTTCTTTCACAGACCCCTTAGTATGATTTCCTTCTTTCCCTAACTGTTGAATCATCTTAATGACTATGAGGACTTAAAGTGGATGTAAACCCATTCAGAAAATTTGAGCTGGACACATGTATCTGCAGTGTTTTCTTATCTCTCTTCAAAGTCCTAAGTCTTGCGTCTTTCTGCTGCTCTGTTCTTCTGTTATCAGCATGATAACTTGACGAATTCTCCGTCAACTGTGATAAAACCAGGCTGAATTTTGTGTCAGGGTGGGTGCTATAAATAGATTAGCAGAGAGCTGGTCTATTCACAGCACAGCTCTTCATGTTTCTGCCTTTTCTTCCTATGTGGAGAGGGGGTGTGTGCCTTTCCTCCAATCAGCTGTCTCACAGTGTATGACAAGAATCAACACCCACAGGTGGGTCAGTAAAAGATAATTCTAACAGGACGTGCACTTTCTAAACAGTATATAAAGCTGAAGACAGCAGATATACATGTACAACTTATGTAGGAGGATTTGTTTCATCTCTATGTATCATCTGAGGCTGTTCACTTCACTGGCTATATGTGAAGGTTTACATCCACTTTAAGGTTTCTGGCTATTACTCACAGTACTATGCATAACAATTTTTGTTTTGTTTTTATACACACATGGAGGAATTACAATGTGTGAAAAGAGACAGCAAAACCCCTACTGACTAATTTTCAATTGTGGCCTAGAATATATGCTAAATTAAATTATTATACCGAAATATAATACACTAATTTGTAAATGCTTAATGAATTCTTAAAATAATTCATATGCATATTTAAAGTATACTCCTTACAGACCTGAGTAGGGATGAGCTTCGAGTTCGAGTCAAACTCATGTTCGACTCGAACATTGCCTGTTCGCCCGTTCCCCCGAACAGCGAACAATTTGGGGTGTTCGCGGAAAATTCGAAAAGTCTAAGGGAGAAATCTAAAGTGCTAATTTTAAAGGCTTATATGCAAGTTATTGTCATAAAAAGTGTTTGGGGACCGGGTACTGCCCAAGGGGACATGTATCAATGCAAAAAAAAGTTTTAAAAACGGCCGTTTTTTCGGGAGCATGATTTTAATAATGCTTAAAGTGAAACAATAAAAGTGAAATATTCCTTTAAATTTCGTACCTAAGGTGTGTGTATAGTATGCATGTAAAGTCACGCTTGTTTCCCGTGCTTATAACTGTCCCTGCACAAAGTGTCATTTCTGAAGGAAAAAAAGTAATTTAAAACTCACTCGCGGCTATAATGAATTGTCGGCTCCTGGCAATACATAGAAAAGTCATTGATTAAAAAAAAAAAAGCGTGGGGTCCCCCCAAATTCAATTACCAGGCCCTTCAGGCCTGGTATGGATATGGATATTAAGGATATTAAGGGATATTAAGGGGAAGCCTACCGCAAATTAAAAAAAAAATAATGCGTGAAGTTCCCCCAAATATCCATACCAGGCCCTTCAGGTCTGGTATGGATTTTAAGGGGAACTCCACCCCAAATTTAAAAAGAAATGGCATGGAGTTCCCCCCAAAATTCATACCAGACCCTTTATCCGAGCACGCAACCTGGGAGGCCGCAGGAAAAGAGGGGGGGACGAGAGAGTGCCCCCCCACCCCCTGAACCGTACCAGGCCACATGCCCTCAACATGGGGAGGATGTCCCCATGTTGATGGGGACAAGGGCCTCATCCCCACAACCCTTGCCCGGTCGCCCCCCCCCCATATGTGAATTAGTACCCCTACCATTTCACAAAGAAAGTGTAAAAAAAATGAAAAACCACACAAACACAGTTGGGATAAGTCCTTTATTAAAAATAGAAAAAAATAAAAACCATTCCAGCGATGTAATCCAGTCTGTCCAGCCTCATCCCCCACAACCCTTGCCCGGTGGTTGGGCCTCATCCGCCCCCCCCTATGTGAATTGGTAAGGGGTACATTGTACCCCTACCATTTCACAAGGAAAGTGTAAAAAAAATGTCAAAAAACACACACCGACACCTTGGAAAAGTCCTTTTAAAAAAAAATTCCTGCGATGAAATCCAGTGTCCCGCGGCGATCCGATGTCCAGCGCTGTCCGTCATTGGCTGAGCCTGAGCGGACCTGATAGTGAACTTCCTCCGCAGTGCATTAAATGAATACACCCGCCCCTTCTAAAGTTCCCCATCAGGTCCGCTCAGCCAATGACGTAGGTGTAAGGCTGAGGACCTGATGCGGAACGTGTGAAGGGGTGGGTCTATTCATGTATTATACTGGAGGAAGTTCCCCATCAGGTCCGCTTCTCCAATGACGTAGGCGGGGTCTGACATACGAGGGGGAGGACCTGATGGGGAACTTCCTGCACAGTTTAATACATGAATAGACCCGCCCCTTCTCACGTTCCGCATCAGGTCCTCAGCCTCACACCTACGTCATTGGCTGAGCGGACCTGATGGGGAACTTTAGAAGGGGCGGGTGTATTCATTTAATACACTGCGGAGGAAGTTCCCCCATCAGGTCCGCTCAGGCTCAGCCAATGACGGACAGCGCTGGACATCGGATCGCCGTGGGACACTGGATTTCATCGCAATAATGTTTTTTTTTTTAACAAAGGACTTTTCCAAGGTGTTGGTGTGTTTTTTTACATTTTTTTTACACTTTCTTTGTGAAATGGTAGGGGGACAATGTACCCCTTACCAATTCACATAGGGGCACCGGGATATGGGGGTCCCCTTTGTTAAAGGGGTCTTCCAGATTCCGATAAGCCCCCTGCCCGCAGACCCCCACAACCACCGGGCAAGGGTTGTGGGGATGAGGCCCTTGTCCCCATCAACATGGGGACATCCTCCCCATGATGAGGGCATGTGGCCTGGTACGGTTCAGGAGGGGGGGTGCTCTCTCGTCCCCCCCTCTTTTCCTGCGGCCTGCCAGGTTGCGTGCTCAGATAAGGGTCTGGTGTGGATTTTTAGGGGGACTCCACGCCATTTTTTTTTAATTTGGAGTGGAGTTTCCCTTAAAATCCATACCAGACCTGAAGGGCCTGGTATGGATATTTGGGGGAACCACACACATTTTTTTTAAAATCTGCGGCAGGGTTCCCCTTAATATCCATACCGGACCTGAAGGGCCCGGTAATTGAATTTTGGGGGACCCCCACGCTTTTTTTTTTATCAATGACTTTTCTATGTATTGCCGGGAGCCGACAATGCATTATAGCCGCGAGTGAGTTCTAAATTACCGTATTTATCAGCGTATAACACGCACAGGCGTATAACACGCACCCTAACTTTAAGAGGGAAGTTTCAGGAAAAAAACGTTCCACAGCCCCCTGGGTATAACATGCAGGCACAGTTTACCCTTTATTTTCAGGGTAAAAAAGTGAGTGTTATACGCCAATAAATACAGTACTTATTTTCCTTCAGAAATGACACTTTGTGCAGGGACAGTTCTAAGCACGGGAAACAAGCGTGTCTTTACATGCATACTATACACACACCCTAGGTACGAAATTTAAAGGAAAATTCCACTTTTATTTTTTCATTTTAAGCATTATTAAAATCACTGCTCCCGAAAAAACGGCAGTTTTTAAAACTTTTTTTTGCATTGATACATGTCCCCTGGGGCAGGACCCGGGTCCCCAAACACTTTTTAGGACAATAACTTGCATATAAACCTTTATAATAAGCACTTTTGATTTTGAACGTTCGAGTCCATTGTATTTAATAGGGTTCTAAAGTTCACGCGAACATTCTGGCTGTTCGCAGGTTTTGGTACGAACCGAACAGGGGGGGTGTTCGGCTCATCCCTAGACCTGAGTAACTTAGTTTGAGTAGATTGTAAACAATCTATAAACAGAGGTTGGTGAAAACTGTCATAGCAAACTATACATCCAGAGAGGGAGATAGGATAATTTTTGCATGGCAATAATCCCACACATGATAATAATTATATGAACACAGTATGTAAATATAGTGGGGGCGCTTAGGAAAATAAAGTGATATATAACATACCACTAATTAAGTGACAAATAATTAAAATAATGTGACCCAAAAATAATTTTGGCATCAATAGACGCTTCCTGAAGACGTGCAATATGAAACAGCTGTCGAGGCGACGCTAGGGCTACGTTCTGACGACACTTCCGGTCCTGCTGGTTTCCTGCCTGTCGTAGGTGGAACGCACGCCGGACCTTCCTCTATCCGGGACTGACAGCGCTGCTCCATCCATGCTATTCAGCCTCAGTGCCGGGTCTGTGGCACTATTCAAGTAAGGGGGCATTTGGCTGTTTTTAAATAGATGATTTACTCAATAAAACAGAGTTACACTATTGCCGTTTTTTATTCCCTCATCATTCCGCACTGATCTGGGTTTCCTGAGGCGGGGATCTCTTTCCGGTTACTGACATCTCTATCCATATGAGCAATTGAAGCTTGCCAAAAGCGCTATTGACTTATTTCTTAAATAAAAGGGTCAACTACCTCTGGTAAGCTGCCACCTTTATTTTGAGCACTATCGGGTGTTTATAAGGCTAAGTTGGTGAAGGAATCACTGCAAGTTTTTTTCGTTTGGATTCATCATTTACATCATATGTGTTTTGGATCACATCACTACAATCAATATTGATTAACTTACGTAGACTATTGGGACTCTATGGTTAATTTCATGTTTGGTCATTTGGTTATGATCTATCACTGTTATTATTATTTTTTTTCACAAGGAAAGGTGTGGAATCATTACCCACTGATTGCTGGGCTTGTTTTGTCTCACATTTAAGATTGTAGGCAACAATCCTATGTTATAGGTTATATAGGCAGGCTGGTGTTATTCTATTGATTCCAAAATTATTTTTGGTTCACATTATTTAAATTATTTGTCACTTAATTAGTGGTATGTTATATATCACTTTATTTTCTTAAGCGCCCCACTATATTTACATACTGTGTTCATATAATTATTATCATATGTTGGTTTCTCATTGAAACTTTTGGGGTTAAGCAGCTGTTAATTTATTTATCGTCTTAGTTATATTTTTCTGGCGCGAGATCACCAACACATTTAATAATCCCACACATACAAGTATCCATAAATAAACAGGTAAAAAATAAAATAAAAATGTACAGTACCAGCCTCGTGCATTACTATGAAAAAAATTTACTGAGAAAAGTAAGTGTTCCAATATACTCACAAAGCAAAGCAACTATAGGCAACTACTGGCACATAGAATCAATCCAGTAAAAATGCTGGAGTGACACCTATCATCAGGGAGCTACGCTTATGTGTTTTGAGGGCAGTACCATCTTCATTAGCGCTAGCTGAATAAATAATTTTACAGTAATGAACAAGTCTGGTTTGCCCTCTTTTTTGTTCTTGTTCCAGTTATTCTGTCTAAGGATCTCGCCAATATGAAGAGGGCAGCAAGGCCTACACATTAGAAAATTCTTTGAGGATGAACTGTTTTCTAGATGACATTGGAAGAGTTTTACTATCAATGGTTGTCTTTATTATCTATATGGGAGTTGAGGTTCCTACTTTCCTTTAGCAGCAATTTTTTTCTTTTAATGATATTCATGTTAAAAATGTACAGTACACAAAAGGCAATAATTCTTCCTTACGAAGGCAACTTCCATGGTCTCTTTCAAATCTTCTAAATGCATTGTTTACACAGCACAGGCTTACAAGTGGCATGCATTGTTTGGCAAGATCTGTAATAACTGAGGGCTTGTGTAACAGAGCAGATGGCAGCAGACACATAACTTTGACATATAATAAGTTTAAGATAACTTACCCTGCACTGAGCTGAACAATTGTATCCTTGTGAAGTGACCTTGCACACTCAGCCTGCAGTACCAAACACTGGTGTCTAACGCCAAGTGAATAGCACACAGCTGAGTTGTTGCAAATAGAAAAATAAGCACAACTCACAATTCCTGTATTACAACCAATTTCCACTGTTGAAAATCATGAAAATGCATATATATGTCACACTGATTGGCAAACGTAATTCATGCTGTACTATTAAAAAAAATGATATACATTTTGCTTGCCTTTTTTGTGCTACTTGGATTTATTAAAGCAGAGCTCCACACTAAAGGGGAAGTTCCGCTTTACGGCCCCCCCCCCCACTCTTCTCCAAATGGCACTTTGTTTTTAGGGGGAAGCGGGTACCTAGTTTTGACAGACAATCTTCCAATTGTGTTGCTGTGTTGTGACCCTGTCGCAGGGGCTTCCACTGGAGACTACTGTGACAACAGTGAGGCCCAATAAGCCCCAAATTGGTTGGCACTGAACAATTATAGACAGTCCATTTAGTTACACAAATCATTGAATTTCCCAGTTAGCTTCAGATACATCTCATATCAACACGTACTTACAACCAGCCCAGCATTTACAGTTGAATAAATAGTCTTGGGGGGTTAAAAAGCTTCAAATGACTTCTAATTAGGACCTCAAAAAACTGCCATCTCATAAGACCCCTAGCAGAACACTCCATAAGCTTGGGAATATCCTGGTTAGAACCAGGGATTTGTAATACCTCCATTGTCAGAGTTTGCTAATAGCGACTGTAAAGAATTGTTAAAACATTCCTTGGAATGGCATTCTTGTAAATGGTTGTAACTGGCCACTGCAAAGCCATTTAGAAGCAATCCACATTGGACCTGAAAGTGCCCTGTGTGCTTCAAATCCAGTCTAATGTCAGATAAAATTTATTTGGAACAAATGCTTATACAAATGTATAAGGAAATACCAGGCAATTTAATATCAAACATGAATAGGTTATACTATACAGTAGGCTAATTATTTCCATTCCGTATTTTAAGGGATTAGTACATTCAATGCATATCATATTTAGTCTCTTTAAAATCATAATGTTTTTCTATTCAAAAATATATTTATTTTTGGACTAAAAAACCTAGCCATCTGAAAACATGGATGCATTTAAAAATCTGGCTGGGTGGGAGGGTCTCCTGAAATATCATATACACTTTAGCTATCCTACCTCACACGCCCTAGCCTCTTTCAGTGAGTGAAATTGGCTTAAAGTGGAACTAAACCCTCCTATCGTTTTCAGACAAGAAAGCTGCCATCTTTGCCTCTGTTTAATCTTCAACTGCCATGGTGCTGCACATGTGATCCGTTATACCACCAGGCATTTGATGCTTTGACAGTTTGGTTGAGAGCACAGCCAATGTGCAGTTAGCCAGCCTGGCATACAGGCACATGCCTAGTAACACTGTGCAAACACCAACTGTTGCATTGCTTTATATCAGTGCTTTCAGGAACTGTCATTATTCATTATTATTAAACTAGATACAAGATAAATAATAGCAATCAAGGGCTGCCTGTGTGGTCTCTCACTGACTGGGTACCTTGGGCCTAAGGCCCTGCCTGCATGCAGGCATAGTCCACTGTTGTCACCTTTAGGAAGACTGTCTAAGAGGTGGCTGTAAAGAGGCTGCAGAGATTAGCAGCACTGAGATAAAACAAAGTAAGAAAATCAATCCTTACATATATCCATTGGATGTTGGCATAGTGGGGATCTTCCCTTTCTAAGAAAAAAAGTGAAAACAATTATTTAAAGCTGAACTTCAGCCAGATATTAAATATTCAAATAGCTTTGTATTTATTAATACATCCTTAAAAATATACAGTCATGGCCCAAAATATTGGCACCCCTGCATTTCTGTCAGATAATGCACCACTTCACCCAGACAATTGTTGCAATTACAAATGTTTAGGCATTCTCATGTTTATTCCTTTTGTTTGTATTGGTATGACACAAAAAAGTGGAGAAACAAAAAGCCAAATCTGCCACATTCCACGCAAAACTCCAAAAATGGACTGGGCAAAATTATTGGCACCCTCAATTTAATATTTGGTAGCACACCCCTTGGAAAAAAATTATTATAATCAATCGCTTCCTGTAACCATCGATGTGTTTCTTACACCTCTCTACTAGAAATGTTCACCACTCTTCTTTTGCCAACTGCTCCATGTCTCTCAGATTGGAAGGGTTACTTTTCCCAACTGCTGTTTTGAGATCTCTCCACAGGTGCTCTATGGGATTTACATCTGGACTCATTGCAGACCAGTTTAGTACTCTCCTGTGCTTAAACCATTTCTGGGTGCCTTTTGACATGTGCTTTGTGTCATTGTCCTGCTGTAAGACCCATGACCTCTGACGGATTCCATGCACATGGTCAAGACATCCAGTGCCTGAAGCAGCAAAGAAACACCAATACATCAGTGAACATTCATCATGTTTGACTGTAGGGACTGTGATCTTTTCTTTAAAGGCCTCATTTCTTTTTCTGAAAACAATAGAATGCTGGGCTTTACCTAAAAGCTGTAATTTTGTTTTGTCTGTATACAGCACATTCTCCCAAAAGGATTTTGGCTTCCTCAGGTAAGTTTCGGCAAATTCCAATCTTGCTTTTTTTATGATTCTGTGTCAGCAGTGGGATCCTACTGGGTCTCCTACCATAGTGTCCCTTTTCATTCAGATGGCGACATATAGTGCGAGCTGACACAGTTGTGGCCTATGCCTGAAGGTCAGTTTGAATTTGTCTGGCAGTTGATCAAGGTTCTTTTTCACCATTCGAACGATCCTTTGTTGCAATCTTTGAATTTTTGAATCTTTGAATTTTTCTCTTTCGTCCATGTCCAGGGAGATTAGCTACAGTGCCATGGGCTCATGGGCGTCTGCTCCATAGGGCAAGGGGGGGCGTTTGACCACCCCCTTAAATCGTAAAAGAGTGACAATGACACCCAGGCGGCCTCCCGCACATCAGTGGGCCAGGGCCGCTGGCGCCGATTGGCACTGCCAGTGCCATCATTCATGTCTGCAGTGTGTTGCATTGCATACATTTACTCCGCTCCCGCAGTCCGCCCCTGTTTGCAAGCGCCAGCCAATACGATCATCGCGCTGCTCTGCTCCCCCTAAGTGTTCACAGAATCACAGGCCCGCCCAGCGCCTGTCCTGGCGGCGTGACGTCACTCACGGCAGGAGGGAATTATCATTCATGCCTGGGACTGTTGATGGGAGGAGCATAGAGCGCTGCCTGCTAGAGGAGCCAGCGCCGCCGAGGAGGAACCAACCAGGCCAGCAACAAGTATATTTTATTACAGTCAGTGTCACAGCACTAAGCTAAATTAAGCTTATGGCATGCATGCCATACGGAATGATGCATGCAGTTTGAAAATTATTAAATGTATTAATGTTAATGTGATGACTGATTTTTTTAATATGCAGCATGGTGGCGGGGGGGGGGAGGGGGTAAATGTCCTGCACTGGTCATGGTAACTCATGTATTAATGTCCTGCACTACACTGGTCATAGTATCTCATGTATTAATGTCCTGCACTGGTCATGCAGGGTGTTGTGTAATGTAAAGGGGTCCAGTGATGCAGGGTGCTGTGTAATGTAAAGGGGTCCAGTGATGCAGGGTGCTGTGTAATGTAAAGGGGTCCAGTGGTGCAGGGTGCTGTGTAATGTAAAGGGGTCCAGTGGTGCAGGGTGCTGTGTAATGTAAAGGGGTCCAGTGTACTGTGTAATGTAAAGGGGTCCAGTGGTGCAGGGTGCTGTGTAATGTAAAGGGGTCCAGTGTGCTGTGTAATGTAAAGGGTGCTGTGTAATGTAAAGGGGTCCAGAGGTGCAGTTGTGGAGAGGGGGTACACAGTGGGGACAAAGAGATATTGAAAGATGCAGGGGGCACAGTGGGGTATTTTTACATTTTAACGTGGGGGGTGGGGTCGCTTTTAAGCCCCGCTAGCGGTCGATGAAAGGGTAAAATGCGACTGTGTATCGCCGCCCCCCCCCCCCCTGAAAAAATTTCAACGGACGCCCATGCATGAATGGGCTGAAAACTTCTTGACACGATGGACACAGGAACATTAAGATCACTGGAGATGGACTTGTAACCTAGAGATTGTCCATGCTTTTCCACAATTTTCAAATCCTTAGACAATTCTTTGCTGCTCTTTCTCTTCTCCATGCTCTGTGTAGCACATAGAGACACACAACAGAAAGGTTGCGTCTATTTTCCATCATTTTAACTGGTTGTCGGTGTGATTTCTATATTGTCAGCACCTGTTAATTAATACAGGTGAGTTTAATTACAAATTACAGGAGCATTACAAACTTGAAATGCAATTATTTCTTAAAATTTTCAGAAGGTGCCAATCATTTTGTCCAGTCCATTTTTGGAGTTTTGCGTGGAATGTGTCAGATTTAACTTTTTGCTTCTCCACTTTTTTGTGTCACACCAATATAAACAAAAGAATTAAACATTTGTAATTGCAATCATTTTCTTGGTGAAGTGGTGCATTATCTGACAGAAATGCAGGGAGACAATATTTTGACTGTATATTTATTTACAAGTAAGTATTTGAATTTGACTTGGCATAAGCCTCATGCAGTGCCTATAAAGCAGAGATCAGAAAAGGGGAATAAGTCAGCCAATTGTGCTTCAGTCTATGGAGCAATCTGAAAGGGGGAGAGCAGAGTGACAAATAAAGGTGTGCTCATCAGTCTACTGCTCCTAATTTAACCTCTTAGCGATTGCACCTCCTGGCCCTTTAAGAGTTTTATGATGCCGGGAGGTGGGGCGGGGTTTAAGACTATGTGACCACTGTGATTGGCTGTCATGGAGGTCACGTGGTCCGAAAACTCCCGATTGCAAAGACCTAGCTTTCGTTCAGGTGATGGTAACTGTGCAGTGGGCGCGCTCTCAGCCCAGGTGTTTTGGCAGTAATTTATGCAAATATGTAACCCCCTTGGCGCTAAGGACCAGGCACCAAGAGGCTGCATATTTGCATACGGCCAGCGCCACGGGGTTAATTGTCCAATCACAGGGTAGGGGCGGGGAGAAGACCGGTAAGTGTTTCTTAACTGTACCTGAGATAAATATGGTCTTCTACCCAACTAGACAGGGCTGTGCTGTAAAGGGGATTGGCGGAAAGCAAAGCAAATGCTTAGGCATGCAAAATAACAATATTATATGTATTTCCTTTGTGTATTTAGCGTTAAAAACTAAATGCCATTCAGGGTTTACATCTCAATTAAAGTAGCACTATAGAAGCAAGAATAATGAGCTTGTAAAATGTTAAACTGGAAATCATTAATCTTTCCTAGGAAGAAATGTGTCAGCGTCACCTTCTTTTACTATTTCCAAGTAGCTAATATTCCAAAAATAATTTGAAGGCAGAACAATAATTAAATTAATCACTGCATTTTGATTTACCATTGCAACTGTCAGCTAGTGTTCCGCAATGTGAAAAGTGATATATATGTTGTATGTTATATTTTATACAGTGTTGACATTATCTAAACTTTCCTGGCTTATGTCAGAGGAGATGATACATTGTTTCTCTGTAGACCTTTTTTTGCTGAGCTTACTGTAACATTTTCACCTTTGTAAAAGATTTGTTTTTCATGAACTTCAACCTTGTGCTCTCGATCCCTTTCACACTGAGGCGGTTTTCAGGCATTTTAGCACTAGAAATAGTGCCTGTAAAGTGCCAAAAAACCGCCTCCTATTAATATCAGTGTGACTTTTCACACTGGGGCGGTGCGCTTGCGGGACGTTAGGAAAAGTCTTGCAAGCAGCATCTTTGGGGAGGTTTGGGAGCTTACAGCGCTGCCCATTGAAATGCCTTTTCTAGTTCAGATATTTAGTACTATAGCCATTGGATCAGAGTAATGCCGCGTACACATGGTCGGGAATTCCGCCAGCAAAAGTCCGATGTGAGCGTTTGGTTGAAAATATTCGACCGTGTGTATGCTCTATCTGATTTTTGCTATCGGAATTTCGGCCAGCAAAAGATTGAGAGCTGGTTCTCAAATTTTCAGACGGAAAAAAAATTCTGTAGCAATTCCGACGCGCAAAATTTCTACGCATGCTCGGAATCAATTCAACGCATGCTCAGAAGCATTGAACTTCATTTTCTCAGCTCGTCGTAGTGTTGTACGTAACCGCGTTCTTGACGGTCGACAGTTCAGAGAACTTTTGTGTGACCGTGTGTATGCAAGCCAAGCTTGATCGTGTGTACGCAGCATAACAGCTACAGCTAATGATAAATGCTTTTCCAGGGGAGCCTTGGAAGCATCTTCTCCAGCATTTAAGCCCCGTACACACGATCCGAATATCGTACGAAAAATGTCGCCAGAGGAAGAATCGTACGATAATCGGATCGTAAAGCCCCATACACACGATCCGAATATCGTACGACAGATCGTACGACTTTTTTCGCATAATAGTCGCAAGTAAAATTAAATAGGTTATTAAAGTCACGAAAATTCTCGTACGACAGAAAAAAAAAAACAGAAGTGATGTCATGTGTTCTAATGTATTTGTATTGTATTTTCGGACGACAACTGTACTGACTAAACGAAAATCGTACGATCTGGTATCGCACGAGGAAAATTTTCGTGCTTGTCCGATAAAATAATATTGGATGAACTGTCATGATCGGCTCTCGAAGCTCTGTACTAACGATCCGATTATCGTACGATTCTTCCTCGGACGTCATTTTTCGTACGATATTCAGATCGTGTGTACGGGGCTTTGGTACAGAGCTTCGAGAGCCGATCATGACAGTTCATCCGATATTATTTTATCGGACATGCACGAAAATTTTCCTCGTACGATACCAGATCGTACGATTTTCGTTTAGTCAGTACAGTTGTCGTCCGAAAATACAATACAAATACATTACAACACATGACATCACTTCTGTTTTTTTTTTTCTGTCGTACGAGAATTTTCGTGACTTTAATAACCTATTTAATTTTACTTGCGACTATTATGCGAAAAAAGTCGTACGATCTGTCGTACGATATTCGGATCGTGTGTATGGGGCTTTACTCAGGTATATCCCTACAATCACTGCCAACCACATAATCTTGACCATGTTTCACAGAATGCCACTAACGACCTCCTTGTCTCCCAGGGGAAGCAGTTGTCACCTAGGGTGCACAGGTGAGGGAGGTTGAATAGATTGTAGTAGCTAAGAACATTGAATTAGAACATTGCTAAGGTAAAGTTGTAACTTAAGCCCCGTACACACGGTCAGACTTCCATCGGACTTTTCCGTGGTTTTTTGTCCGAACGGAGTTGGTCGGGAACACCCATAGCATACACACGCTCGGACTTTTCTGAAAACTTTCCCAAAACTTTTGGCAACATCACGTGGTTTTTCTGCTCTTTTCTGCTCTTTACCGCCACCCTTTGGTCAACTTCTGCTATTGTTGGTTGATTTTAACATTAGTTGTTTAGTCCATCGGACAAAAATTCCGATGGTTTCCTGTACACACGGTTGGACTTTGCTCCATCGGACTTTTGTTGGGCAAAAGTTTGTCCGTTTGCAGACCCAACTTTTGTCCGATGAAAACAAAACCAAACGAAAAAAAGTTTGTCCGATGGAGCGTACACACGGTCGGATTGTTGGTCCAACTTGCTTAAAATGAAGTTTGTTGGGCAAAAGTCCAACCGTGTGACCGACCGACCGCTTTAGAATCTTCATGGATTACACAAAAATCCTGCTGAAATAAACTTTGCTAGCAGTTAGTTTAGGTTTAATGCATCTCCCAGTATGTGGCCTACATCTTTTATCCAATGTCTGAAAGAGAGAGGCTATCAATAAAACAAAAAATCTTCATAGTCGTGCCTTAAAGTGGGCACGGGAGAGCCCGGAGAAGCACGGGATGGCGACGATAGGGGGGATGTCCCCTCCCGCCGCCTATAAGAACAATCAAGCGGTGGAACCGCCGCTATGATCATTCTTATGGTGCGCAGAATTGCCGGCCCGACAGAATGATATCTGAATGATGCCTGTAGCTGCAGGCATCATTCAGATATCCCACCTCAAAGTCAAGGACGTCATATGACGTCCTTGGTGGAGAAGTGGTTAAACACACTGTATATAGCTGGTTGCTAAGAAGGGAACTGGGAAGCAGGCCGCCATGTCCTTAACAACCAATGAGTCATCAGCTGTCAGCGGGATTCCCCGCTGGCGGTTGAATGAAAAAAAAATTGCCAGCAAAAGAAAATTACAAAAAAAATGGCATGGGGTCCACCCCCACAGGGGAGGGGCGGGATCTGGGGGCCCAGTTGTTAAAGGATTCTTCCAGATTCCAATAAGCCCCCCACCCGCAGACCCCGACAACAACAGCCCAGGGTTGTCGGGAAGAGGCCCTTGCAACATGGGCAGAGCCCCCCTGCCCCATAGCACCCATTCCCCCCTATGTTGAGGGCATGCGGCCTGGTATGGTTCAGGAGGGGGCATTTGCTTGTCCCCTCCCTTTCCTGACCTGCTGGTCTACATGCTTGGATAAGGGTCTGGTATGGATTTGGGAGGGGGCCCCGTGCCATTTTTTCATATTTTATTTTTGCCGGCATTTTTTTTTTTACAATCAGCTGTCAGTGGGGAACCCCACTGACAGCTAATGACTCATCGGTTGTTAAGGATGAGGCAGCTGGCTTCCTGGCCCCCTCATTAGCAACCAGCTATATACAGGGTTTAAACAAAAAATAAAAAATGCAAAACGTTTCTGCAAAAACGCTGCAAAATTCATTCTACAGCTACAGCTTTCTACAGCTAACGCTACTGGCGTTTTTATAATGTTCAGTATGCATCAGGCCTTTAAGGCTCCATGTACACATTTTTTAGCGTTAATGAGCAGTGGAGTTAATGGGCTTTTTTTTGAACGCAAGAAATTTGCATTCAAAGTGCCGTTTTTCGGCGGGAAAAAACGCTAAAAACTGCAAAACGCTGAAAGACACTAATAAACGCTCAAAAACGCTCAAAAGCGCTCTAACGCAGGTCGCCAGCGTTTTTTAGCATTTTTTGATCCATTGAAAAAAAAAAAAAAAAAGCTAACAAAACGCTAACACTGAAAAATGCTAATAAACGCTAGTAAAAACCGCTGATAAAAGCTTTATTTTAAAGCAGCTTTTTCTGCCAGAAATCTGGCGTTCAAAACGACCGTTTTTGAGCTTCTGTGTACATGGAGCCTAAAGCTGTATATATTTAAAGTAAGAGGAAAGAGCAGCTGCTACAACCAAAGGAAATCTTGTACATTCATTTTTAGGATGTGTATTAGACAGCGCCTGCTCTACCTTGACTGTATACTAAATTTCATGTGAGTGACTTTGCCTTGTTACTATCCTACAGAACTACTACTACTATAGGTATAACATCTAAATATTATGACAAGGATATAATTGTGCAATATCAAAAAATGGATAAACATCTATCAAATGTAAATAATGACAAGGATATAGTATTGCAATTACAAAAGTGAATAAACATCTATCAATACAAATTTTTAGTGACTATGCTAAAATAAAGTGCATGAGTGATATTGGTGCAAACAGAGGGGGAGATTTACTACAACTAGTGCACAGGGAATCTGGTGCATCTGTGCATAGTAACCATTCAGCCGGCGATGACTCCAAGGCTCCAGGAACAAAAGAATATGCAGCGGGCGATATGTAAATATAAGAAGCTCCTCAAAGAGTAAAATCCTTGGGCAATTTATTAGGAAACAGCAGCATACGTAAAACTTAAAAAAACTGTAAATTTTACAGAACTGGACATCACCAGATATAACATCAGCCCTACTCTTGTAGATGTGGACGCTTTATCATTGCATATCGTGTGTTCCACTCTCCGGGCCGGAAGTAACGTGTAGGAGGGTCAGCTTTAATACACATTAATAAATTTGTAAACACCAAAAAAAACAATAAATCTCCATAGGTAACGCTTTAAAAACGAATACAGGTTACAAGTCTAGAGTGAGGCTACTTTCACACTGGGGTGCGGGGCGCGTCGGCGGTAACGTGCCGCTATTTTTAGCGGCGCTTTACCAACGTTTTTGTGGCGCTATTTGGCTGCAAGAGGGGCACTTTTAACCCCGCTAGCGGCCGAAAAAGGGTTAAAACTGTCCGCTGCAGCGGCAATGTGCCGGCGGCACTGTCCTTTGATTTCAATGGGCAGGGGCGCTTTAGGAGCAGTGTATTCACTGCTTCTACAGCACTTCAAAGATGCGGCTAGCAAGACTTTTTTGAGCGTCCTGCCAGCGCACTGCTCCAGTGTGAAAACCATGTGTACACCAGCCTGTCCAACAGAAGCCGGCTGAACAGCTGAACGGGCATGCTGGAAAACAAGCATCCAAACTGGCAGCCAATGGCTGTGAGCAATGACTGGGATGTTCTGGCGGGGAGGGGGCAGTCCCTCTGTCAGAACATAATAGCTCAGCGGGGGAGATCGCTGTACTAACATTAGATAGTTAGTACAGCAAGCTCCTCCCAAGCTCTTCAGTTGAACGAAACTTGTTGCATGCTGGGTTGAACAAAATAAAAAACTGATAGTGTGTACCAGGCATTCTCCATGTATTACTTTGGCCATTCTAGTAAGGACTATCTGGACAGGCCTTGGTGTCTCAAAGGGCACTTTCACACTGGGGCGGGGGACATTAGCGGTAAAGCGCCACTAATATTAGTAGTGCTTTACTGCTGTAATAACGGCGCTTTGTGGCAGCTAGCGGGGCGCTTTTAACCCACGGTAGCGGCCGAATAAAGGGTTAAAAGCTCCCGTAAAGTCCCGCTGCCGAAGCACTTTGCAGGTGCTTCAGCAGCGCTGCCCATTGATTTCAATGGGCAGGAGCAGTGGAGGAGCAATGTATACCTCGCTCCTCCACCGCCCAAAAGATGCTGCTTGTAGGACTTTTTCTAATGTCCTGCAAGCACACCGCCCCAGTGTGAAAGCACTCTGGCTCTCACACTGGGGCTACTGGGGAGGCGTTTTCCTGGTGCTTTACAGGCGCGTTTTTTTAGCCCAAAAGAGCCTGAAAAACGCCCCAGTGTGAAAGGGGTCTAAAAGATATAACTCAGAGGGTAAATGCACCTATGACATCTTCCCAAAACTATAAATCAAGAGGGGAACTAGACCCTCTGGAGGGACTAATCCTCGATTGACAAGAATTTATAATTCCAAAGCCCTAGCTGTTAATATTCGTGATGTGCGATAATGTAAATTTTCATATCATATAAAAAATATACCGTATATACTCGAGTATAAGCCGACCCGAATATAAGCCGAGGCACCTAATTTTACCACAAAAACTGGGAAAGCTTATTGACTCGAGTATAAGCCTAGGGTGTGCCTCACTTTGCCTCACTGTGTCCATGCCTCACTGTGTCCATGCCTCACTGTGTCCATGACTAGACTGACGTTTAACATGGGACTTGTAGAGGAAGAGTGGGGCTATATGTGTGCTAAGTTTGGGGTCCAGAGGACCTACGACCGGCCGGTACTGGTTCCCCAAAGTCACCAGAGAAATGACCGTTTAACATGGGAGTCTATGGAAGGGGTGCCCAGTTTTGAAAAATCGGTGCTCCCCGGCCGTAGGTCCCCCGGACAAGAAACTTTGCACACTTGTAGAGGAAGTGTGGGGCTATATGTGTGCCAAGGGTCCAGGGGACCTACAGCCGGCCGGTAACGGCTCTCCAAAGTCCGGGAGATCAGGCGCAAAAAGGTGACTCGAGTATAAGCCGAGGGGGGCATTTTCAGCACAAAAAAATGTGCTTAAAAACTCGGCTTATACTCGAGTATATATGGTACTTCTATGAAAATTCTGCTAATTTACATACATTTTGTGTTTCCACAGAGTCGGTGTCACTTGTATTTTTCATTCAAGGAAATTAATGTAATACCTTATAGACTTAGATTGTTGCATATGCCCATCATCTCAGCCTATGGATCAATGTATGCAATTCAAATGTGCGGACTTTGAATTCTGACATACAGAGTGGTAATAAATGGAAATGCTGATATTGCCCTTTCTTTTGTTATGCATACAATACACGTATAAGTGCCACATAACTGTGTGTTTAATACTTGCAGGAAACATGCATTTCCAAGTCATTTCCCTTCTTGTTCCCTCTTCTATTCCTGTGCTCATCCCCGTGGGATACAGCGTAGGAAGGCTTGACCTTGTGTGCAAATGTAGATAGCAGCAGAATGAGGGGGCTATTATATTAGCTTTCCGGGTCCCCTCCTAGTATGAGATCATCTGGGGAACCTACCACCTAAGGTGCCATGGGGAAAGCTCTTGGCCCAAAAGAGCATTTAGCAAAATATTTAATAGTTCCATTATCCAATAGAATATTGTCTTTCTAGTGCTGAAAGGCAATTGTGCTTTTTATAGCTAACAGTCTAAAACAGCAGGTTAAATCCATTGGCTGTGGAGCCATGTAGAGCATTTGGGGTTGATTTACTAAAGACAAATAGACTGTGTACTCTGCAAGTGCAGTCGCTCCAGAGCTTACTTAGTAAATGAGGTAAAGCTTCACTTTGCAATGAATACCTAACCACATGCAGGGGAAAAAAAAACAGCATTTTTGTTTGTACCTGATTGGATGATGGAAGTCATCAGAGCTTCTGCTCATTTACTAAGCTATGAAGCAACTGCACTTGCAGAGTGCCACCACACTTTGAAAAGTGCACAGTCTATTTGCCTTTAGTAAACCAACCCCTTTAGCTCCACTTGGTGTTGCTTGCAGCATCCTCCAAATAGGTTCTCAGTACCTGTTTGCCAGAGGTAGCCTAATTGATATATTTGTACCTTTTATTATTATTATTTTTATTTTTAACATTATAACTACTAGTAGTAGTATTAATATTAAGAATAACAAGAGTACAAATAATGCTTTTTATGAGGATCATTTTTATACATGCATTATTAAATAAAGTGGTGGTAAGATCAGTAAGGATGTGCAAAAACCAGTAACACATAGCAACACATTTTCATTTAGTTTACTGTAGCCATGGTACTAAAAAAAAGCTAGGAACCTCTGATTTAATGATGCAATTTCTCAATTTAAACCCATCTACCGGTGGCCCTTTAAGTAGGCTTAAAATTCCCAGGAGGTGGCGCAGCTTCTCTATCACATGACCAATGTGATTGGCTCTCACAGTACTTACATGATCGGCAGGCCATCCTACTTGTTCTTTATCAGAGGCCATGACTGAGAGCTGTTGGTAATAGCTCTGTCAATGTGCCGAGTGCATGCAGTGAGCGCACTTTTCGCACTCAACCTCAGGCTGCTGTGGATGAATTTGTGTGGCCACCGGACGATAAAGCCCACTTTTCTTGTCACTAGATGTATGCATTACATGGTTGGAAAGTGGGTAAAGACCAACGTTCAGCTCAAAAGCATACATACTATAATGAGGGATCAAGTATAATCTACAAACTAGCAGTAGAACTTTGTCTTCCATTAACCTCCCTGGCGGTAATCCCGAGTCTGGCTCGGGGTGAGTTTTCCATGCTAAGAGCGGTAACCCCGAGCCAGACTCTGGATTGCATTGCAGGATACAGGGAAGTTACTTACCTTGTTCCCTGGATCCTGCGATGTCCTCCCGCAGTGTGTGCGAGCCGTGTCTCCTCGCTCGATCCACACTGCCGAGTGCGGAGCTCCGTTCCCTGCGACGTTGCGGCGCACGGGGACGGAGTTCGGCGCCAAATTCAAAAAGTGAAAAACACAGTATAGATACAGTATACTGTAATCTTACAGATTACAGTACTGTATCAAATAATTACACATCCCCTTTGTCCCTAGTGGTCTGTCCAGTGTCCTGCATGCAGTTTTATATTATAAAAACTGTTCTTTCTGCCTGGAAACTGGAGATTGTCCATAGCAACCAAAAAGTGTCCCTTTATGTCAAAAGACCAGCTAGAAAACAGTGATAATAAATTGGAATCACTCGCAGAATTGAGCGATAGCGATTTGTGGGGAAATTCGTCATCAAACACTAAATCTAATGACAGCGACAATTCTGCAACTGAGCAAATTTCAGTGTTTTTGATTGGATTACATTATTGAATAATTTTATTTTAATTACATTGCTATTTGTTATATTTATTTATAGTTATTTATTATATTATAATTTATAATTTTGTGTTTCAAACTTTATCATACCTGGGATGTCTACTTGAGTCTTGTTTGGTCAGGTTTAAGTAGGTAATTCCTAAGAATTGCAGGCCTACAATACATAACACCAAATTTCCATGCAAAATAATTGTACCGCTTTTGGTACAAAATTCCAGACAGAATCATACCGCCAGGGAGGTTAAAAAGTGTATGCAAAGCCCAATTTTTGTTCTGAATAGAGTAGAAAATGGGTAAGACTCCCCACCCCCTGTTTTTCTTTGCTGCCTGTGTTCCCTCAGGGAGATTCCTCTTCACATCCTCTCCCAGAGACACATTAGAAAGTACTGTAAAAAGTAAGTTCTAAAGCTGTATTTATACTAGTAGAATTTCAAACATTTCTCATTGTAAGAATGTTGTAAGAATGTTTGTCCCTTTTTCTTAAAGAGGGTGTAAAGTCTTGTTTTTTTTTTTTAATAACAAACATGATATACTTACCTCCTCTGTGCAAGGGTTTTGCACAGAGTGGCCCTGATCCTCCTCTTCTGGGGTCCCCCAGCGGCGCTCCTCCCCGCCCCCACAGAGACCCACATTCCGAGGAGACACCCGCGCGGGCGCGCTCCTGATTCCTGCTGCTGCGTTCATTGACACCGACAGCAGGACTCAGCTTGCCCCCCGTCTCACTGAATTTGATGGACAGCAGCAGGAGCCAATAACTGCGCTGCTATCAATCTATACAATGAGGACCAGAGGCAGAGGCTGGTGGTGCTGTGCTCGTCCCCGTCGATGGAACAATCGGGTTCAGGTAAGCAAAAGGGGGTCTCTGAGGGGCTGCTGCACCACAGAAGGTTTTTTACCACAATGCATAGAATGCATTAAGGTGAAAAACCTCAAGGGTTTACAACCCCTTTAATGATTAGTGAGTCAAATCAATGTCTTTTTTTTTACTGCAGTGACAAGGACCAGGATGGATGTTTTTTCTTGAATGTACAAATTTCTAACAATGTATGCAGTTTTTGTTCTGTAAAACCCATTCATTCCGAAATCAAATGTTAAAAGCAAACAAAATCTTGAACCACTTTCAAACCACATTCCAATGTACTGGGAATTTTTGTACGAATTTACCTAAGAATTTTTGTACAAATTTTCGTAAGGAATTTTTGTACAAATTTCCAAAGAATTTTTATTTGAAATTCTACTAGTGTATAGACCTAGCTTTATGCCGGCCATACACGGTTCGAATTTCGAAAGAATTTTCTTTCGAAAATCGTATCTAAGAATTTTCGTACGAATTTCACACCATAAGTGGGCTGCAGCAACAGCCGTTTTCGTCCGGCAATCAAATTTGTTGGAAATTTTTTGAAAATCAAATGATTTTCTAATCAATGATGGGAGAAACATGCGAGAAATGTAATAGGAAAAAAAAAATGCGCATGTGCAAGAAAATACAATTTCTGTAGCAACATGAGGTGAAATTGAAGGCTTGGTCGGCCGAATTTCGAAAATCAATGGTGGCATCATCAGATCACAAAAAAAATAGGATTTTTTACTCACCGTAAAATCCTTTTCTCTGAGTCCATGGACCGACACAGCTTCTCTATTGACAAAGTGGGTATTATCCGTTAATTAGGAGTGACTAGGCAGAAAAACTTGTAAAAAGTGTTGCATCACACCTTCTACAGTACCGCCCAGGGGGCGGACCCTCTGGGTATACCCTCTCAGTCTGCACATCGCAGATCAGTTTGTCAAAAAGCAGTACAAACTTAAAAGGGGGGGTGGGTGCTGTGTCGGTCCATAAACTCAGAGAAAAGGATTTTACGGTGAGTAAAAAATCCTATTTACTCTTTCGTCCATGGACCGACACAGCTTCTCTATTGACAAAGTGGGACGTCCCAAAGCAGTGTCAGAGAAAAAACGAGGGGTGGTAACAGCATAAAAACAAACTTCACCCCAAAACACAAAACAGCACTCCTCCAACGGAGGAGTTGCAACTCTAAACAGCCGCCTGCAAAACCTTGCGGCCGAAAGAGGAATCCGAAGATGCACCTACATCAACTTTGTAGAATTTTGTGAAAGTGTGAGCGGACGACCAAGTCGCCGCTTTACATAGTTGGGAAACAGACGCTTGATGTCGGAAAGCCCAAGAGGCACCTATTGCCCTGGTCGAATGTGCCGTGACAGGAAAGGGGGGCGCCTGACCCTTTAAGGCGTAAGCCTGGATTACTATCTGTCGGATCCACCTAGAGATGGTGGGCGATGAGACTGCTTGGCCCTTCTTGGGACCAGCCACTGAAACTAACAGTGAGTCTGACTTCCGGAACAGGGAAGTAGCAGATAGGTATACTCTCAAAGCTCGGACAACGTCCAAGGAATGCAACGCCGACTCCTTAGGATTCGACGGCTGAGGACACAAGGATGGAAGTACAATGTCTTCGTTGAGATGAAAAGCCGAAACGACTTTCGGAAGAAAGGAAGGCTGCGGCCGCAGCACCACCTTATCCTTGTGGAAAATCAAATAGGGAGCCTTGCAGGACAAGGCTGCCAGCTCAGAGACTCATCTAACTGACGTAACAGCCACCAAAAAGACCACTTTCTGAGAAAGTGTCAACAGGGGAATATCTCTAATATTCTCAAACGGTGCCTTCTGAAGCACCGAGAGGACCAGGTTCAAGTCCCACGGAGGTAACGGGGGACGGACCGGAGGGGCCACATGTCGGACCCCCTGCACAAATGTACTCACGAGAGAGTGAGTCGCCAGGGGTCGCTGAAAAAAGACAGCCAGGGCAGATATCTGTCCCTTAAATCGTACTTAGGGCAAGCCCTTGGTCCACCCCATGCTGTAAAAACAGCAGGATTCTGGAAACCAAATAGGTACGCGGATGCCATTTCATTTCCTCACACATGGAGATGTAGGCCCTCCAAGTGCGGTGATAGACCTTCCTAGAGGACGGTTTTCGAGCACTTCTCATAGTAGAGATTACTGAGTCTGACAGGCCCCGGTCTCTCAGTACCTGGTTCTCAACAGCCATGCCGTTAAAGCCAATGACTGTAAAGCAGGATGGAATATGGGACCTTGCGATAGCAGGTCCTTCCGTAGTGGTAGGCGCCAGGGGACGTCTGCTACCAGACGTACTAGATCAGCGTACCAAGGACGCTGAGGCCAATCTGGAGCGATTAGGATCATTGGAATTCCCTCTGCCTCCACTCTGCGGAGCAGAAGAGGAAGAAGCCTTAAGGGAGGGAAGGCATAGATTAGCCGATACTGACCCCACGATGCTACCAACGCGTCCGTTGCGTCTGCCCATGGGTCTCTTGACCGGGCCACAAATCTCAATACCTTCCGATTGAGTCGGGAAGCCAGAAGATCTACGTCTGGTGTGCCCCATCTTTGGCAGAGGAGTTGGAACACCTCCGGGTGTAAGGACCCTTCTCCCTGGTCCAGCATCTGGCGGCTCAGGTAGTCCGCCTGCCAGTTTTCCACACCCGGAATGTACACGGCCGACAGTGCCGGTACGCTCCTCTCTGCCCACTTCAGGATGCGAGCGATCTCCGATGTTGCAGCTGAGCTTCTTGTTCCTCCTTGATGATTGACATATGCCACTGCTGTGGCGTTGTCTAACTGGATCCTGACTGGACGCCCTTGCAGCCTCTGAGACCATTTGAAGAGGCACAGCCTGATCGCCCGGATTACCAGGACATTGATCGGCAGGAGGGCTTCCTCTGGGGTCCAGCGACCTTGCGCCGACTGAACACCCCAGACTCCCCCCCCAACCTGTAAGGCTGGCGTCCGTCGTGATCACTATCCAGTAAACCGGAAGAAATGACTTCCCGGCCATTAGAGCCGGTGCTGTCAGCCACCATACCAGGGATCTCCTGACTATGTGGCTCACTCGGATTTGATAATCCAGAGATGATGGACATCTGTTCCATCTGGACAGAACTTCCTTCTGTAACACTCGAGTGTGGTATTGAGCATATGGAACCGCCTCGAAGGAGGCTACCCTGAGGCCCAACACTCGCATGCAAAAAACGGAGTGACGACCAATTCCTGGAAGTCAGCTGCCGTACTGCAGCCCGCAGGGTCTGCAACTTCTCCACAGGGAGGAATACCTTTGCCTCTGAAGAATCCAGAATCAACCCCAGGTACCCTAGGCGTTGAGTGGGCACCAATACTGACTTTTGCATGTTTAGTATCCAACCACAGTCTCGAAGAGTCTGACAGGTAATGGACACGCTTACCTCTAATTCTGAGCTTGAAGGGGCCTTCAGCAGAAGGTCGTATAAGTAGCCTGTGATAGCGATACCCCGCTGTCTTAGAAGTGCCAGAATCGGAGCGAGCACCTTGGTGAACGTCCTGGGTGCTGAGGCAAGGCCCAACGGGAGGGCCACAAACTGGTAGTGGTCCTTCCCGATAGCAAATCGCAGAAACCTCTGGTGTCTGGAGTATATGGGGACATGCAGGTACTGCATGTGTCCTTGATGTCCAAGGAGGCCAGAAAGTCCCCCGGATGGAGAGCCGTGACTACAGATCGAACCGACTCCATCCAAAAACTTTGTACCTTCACAAAGCAATTGAGGGCTCTGAGATCCAAGCTTGGACGAACCCCCTCCTTCTTCGGCACAATGAACAGATTTGAGTAAAAACCCCGTTCCAGTTCTGGAACTGGAATAACTACCCCGCGTTCCAGTAGACCCTGGACCGCCCCATACAGGGCCTCCCGACGGGTCGGTAGTAGCTGGAGATTGGAGGTGTTGAATCTGTCCGGTGGACAAGAGAGAAACTCTATCTTGTAGCCTGAGGAGATTACTTTGCAAACCCACCTGTCGGAGATTAGTGCTGTCCACTGAGTCGCGAATTTGCGAAGACGTCTCCCCACCCGAGAGCTGGGTGGGGGTGGACCTTCATGCGGACGCAAATTTGTCCGCAGGCTTATTGGGTATGCGGGACCAGGGACGCTTTTGTCCTTGGGCAGGCGCTTTATCGGCCTGGGGTCTTTTCCCTGTCGCCCTAGGGGGACGAAAAAAACACTTGTGTGCAGTAAAGGAGGGCCCTTGCCCTTGGCGTGGCCCCTTATCCTTGCTAATTTGGGGAAGCAAAGTGCTTTTACTTCCTGTGGCATCCTTGATGATGTCATCCAGAGAAGCCCCAAAAAGTCTGTCGCCCTTAAAAGGCAGATCCAACAGGGCTTTCTTGGAAGTCTGGCCCGCAGACCAGCCTTTTAGCCAGATCAGGCGGCATATTGCTACTGCATAAACCGAAGTTTTAGACAGCAGGGGAATAGTATTCATGTCTGACTCGCAGACAAACCTAAGGCCCTGGACCAACAGGTCGGCCAATGTTATCTCATCAGGAGGAGCATCTCGCTCCTTAACCCCTGGAGTAGCAATCTTGCCCATTCAGTAAGTGTGTGAGACACTAGGGCCCCCGCCAATGCCGGGCGTACTGCCGAGCCTACCACTGAGTATAGGTAGCAAGCGAGTGCTTCAGCCTTCTTATCCACAGGGTCCTTGAAAACAGGAGCCCCTTCTACAGGAATTGTGGTGGCTCTATTAAGTCTGGACACCGGAGGGTCCACTATAGGGGGGAGAGGTCCATTTCTTCAGAAAACTCTCCTCAAAAGGGGTACCGTACCGCAAACCTCTTTGGGGCTGTAAAGACCCTCAGTGGGTTCTCCCATTCCTTGTATAAGAGTTTATCAAAAGACACACAAGGGAACACCTTAGCAGTGCGGGCAGGTCTATGAAACCCAAGTGGACCGGAGTCTCTGCTGCTTCTGCAGTATTTTCCAATTTTAGCATATCCCGCACTGCAGTAATAAGGTCAGATACCAAAGCCGTCTCGCGTACTGACCTGGACTTTGAGTCATTCTCACTGTCCGGTCACGGTCTGCAGTCTCTGATGCGTCAGAATCTGGGCCCCGAGCCGTAGCTGGGCCTGGTTCTGCACCAGAATTATCCCCAGAAGCTTGCAGGGGATGGGGCGTTTACTACCCCCTGTATTCCCGTGTGCTGCTTCCACCCTGGCAGCAAACGCCTCTAGGATTGCAGTCATAGCGTTCATAGACACCTCAGGGGCAACAGCTGCTAAACCTGGTGTTTCAGGGGAGAAGACATCTGGCTCAGATGCCATGCTGACCACACGCTGACACTCACAGGGCTCCAGGCAAGATATCAATAGGCCACCCTCCTGTGCTGCAGAGAGGCCGGGTCACCCAGAGGACTCACCACCCTGGATAGGTACTGCTATGCTGCACCTGTGATGCTTTCCACTGCTGCTGTGTGAGTCTGCTTCTTTTATCAGCACTTCCTGTGTGAATTTTCGCGCCAGTGTAATGCACCCTAGAGGCCGGAGGCTCTCGAAAAATGGTTGCCAAAAACGTCTGTATGGAAGATAATGTGGGCTCTAAGAAAATGGCCGCCGACAGAAGATAGAGGTCAAGCAGCCATAGCCCACAAAAAGATGGCCGCCGAACGGCAATATCTGCATACAGGGTGGACAAACATGGCCGCCGATCAGCTGATAGGGGCCAGTGGGTGTGGCCGAACCACAGTAAGATGGCCACCGGGCAGTCACAAGAGGCCAAACTTAGCATGGACCACCTCAAAATGGCCGCCGACAGCATGGAGGAGGAAGGACACAAACACAGGTAAGAAAAAATGACATTTCTTTTAAATGTTAGTTACAGCCAGCCCCGCTCCAGTGGGACCCCCTAGGTGACCCCCAGCACCCAGCAACCTTTAGCTAGAAGCCCAGGGAGGAGGGAAAGGCAGGGAGAGAGGGAAGAAAGGGGCCACAACCACTTACTTGATCTCTCCAGGAATATCCAGCTAAATCACCCAGCCGAGGCAGGGGAGTTTTACTTACCTATCCTGCATGTATTCTGCTGGAAGACATTCCAAACAGATCATCGTCCGCGCACGGAAGGTGACTGTTGGCCAGGCATGCTGTGATTGGACCCAGAAGGGACGATCATATGTATGCCCTGGAGCATGACGCTCACCGGACAGGCTGCTGCGACTCGGCCGTAAGGTCAGCCGAAGCTGAGCGGTCCGATGCAAGCCTTGGAGCGTAAGCTCACCGGCCAGGCTGCTGCGACTCGGCCGTAAGGTCAGCCGAAGCTGAGCGGTCCGATGCAGGCCCTGGAGCGTAAGCTCACCGGCCACCCGTGGAGCGACGGGCATGTCGTGGAAAACCCAGCGCGTAGCTAGGGTCGGCACACGCTCGATGGCCGAAACTGGGGAGACTACAAGGATCGAGGATCCAGCCTGTCACCCAGTCGGCAGTTGATCGAAGATCGCAGGAAACAACAAATGTAGCAAAAAAAATAAAAATATATATATATATCTTTTTTCCCCGGACCAATGGGCCCGAAGGGAGCCATGTCCTACTCCTTGCTAGACAGAAAAAAACTGATCTGCGATGTGCAGACTGAGAGGGTATACCCAGAGGGTCCGCCCCCTGGGCGGTACTGTAGAAGGTGTGATGTAACACTTTTTACAAGTTTTTCTGCCTAGTCACTCCTAATTAACGGATAATACCCACTTTGTCAATAGAGAAGCTGTGTCGGTCCATGGACGAAAGAGTAAAAAACTTTCTGATTTTGAAAAGAAAATTCGTCCGAAATTCTACCATGTATGGCCTGCTTTAGACAGCTGTTAATAGAGCAGAAGATTTCCCCTCACCTCCTGTACACCTGTGCCAATGCAAAGATTATAGATTTCTCATCAACTTCTCTACAGGAGGCAATGGTCACCAATGGGGACACAGACAGCAATAAAAACATGACAGAGGTTCTGACCCTTCCACATTCTCTCTAAAACAAAGAAAAAAGTATTGGCTTTACATTCACTTTAATCCCCACAGATTACAGTCTTCTAAACATTTGGTAGTTGGTGATCAAATTACAAGAAACCGTATTCTGATTTAATATGTAATAATAGTAACAGGTAAGTGTAGTGTCTAGCACTTTTATTGAAAATGCAAGGACACATAATCCTAGGTAAGCTTATCGTGACATTTGTATTATAGTCCTTTTATTAATCTTTGTCTTAAAACTTTTGCAATCTAATAAAATCAGGACAATACAATTTTCCCTGCAGAGCCATAATCTTACAATGTATTACCAACAATTAGCCTTTGTCTTTCTACATAAATATAAACATGTGTATCACAGTTATGAAAAAATAACACCAATTATACTCCTATTAATAACAGAATCAAGAAGGGAACGGTTAATGTCTGTTGTTATAATTAGAAACTTTATTATGCACAATCCTTGGCTGCAATACAATGCAGTTCATGAAAATTATGCACAAACATGGAAAGACTGCTGCACATGATTACATAATATATTTATAATCAATATTTTTTTCACGTTATTTTTACCATAACAAAAATCAATAAAAGTTACAGTAAAGGAGTAAATATAGCAAGATACACTCTCATCTTCAATACAAAAATGGCAAATCTTAATCTAGTTGTAGCCAGCCACACTTGCTAAATTCCAATAATTCTAATTTGTTTTTCCATAGGGTACAGGAACTGCAGGTAGAGAATTCTTAAACCCAGCTAATAAAATATAACAAGTATGTTTTTAACTTAAAGTGTTTGTTACCCTAAAAAAAAGAATCCTGTTCCTTTTGTTCCTTTAAAGTATGTATAACAGCACAGTGCTTGTGCTGTGTAATTTGGCCCCCTGTATCACCTGAAATACCTGTCTGATCCTGCCTGGTTCTCCCCTGTAAACTGAACATGGATTATCATGGCTGCTGAGCCCCGACATCGTGGTCAGTTTACTTGCCTCTGTCATCCGCAGCTCTCCTCTCTGCTCCCCTGTGTCCCCTCTTCCTCCTCCCCTCCCTGCCTGTTAGCTCTGTGTCAGGGCCCACCATATTTTGTCATCTTACAACCAAAAACGTAAATGTATTTTATTGGAATTTTATGTGATAGACCAACACAAAGTGGCACATAATTGTGAAGTGGAAGGAAAATTATAAATGGTTTTCAAGATTTTATACAAATAAATATCTGAAAAGTGTGGCCTGCATTTGTATTCAGCCCCCTTTATTCTGATACCCCTAACTAAAATTTAGTGGAACCAATTGCCTTCAGAAGTCATCTAATTAGTAAATAGAGTCCACCTGTGTGTAATTTAATCTTAGTATAAATACAGCTGTTCTGTGAAGCCCTCATAGTTTTGTTAGAGAACCTTAGTGAACAAACAGCATCATGAATGCCAAGGAACACATCAGACAGGTCAGGGATAAAGTTGTGGAGAAGTTTAAAGCAGGATTAGGTTATATAAAAATATCCCAAGCTTTGAACATCTCATGGAGCACTGTTCAATCCATTATCCAAAAATGGAAAGAGTATGGTGCAACTGCAAACCTACCAAGACATGGTCATCCACCTAAACTGACAGGCATGGCAATGAGAGCATTATTCAGAGAAGCAGCTAAGAGGCCCATGGTAACTCTGGAGGAGCTGCAGAGATCCACAGCTCAGGTGGGAGAATCTGTCCACAGAACAACTATTAGTCGTGCACTCCAAAAATCTGGCCTTTATGTAAGAGTGGCAAGAAGAAACCCATTGTTGAAAGAAAGCCATAAGAAGTCCCATTTGCAGTGACACAGCAAACATGTGGAAGAAGGTGCTCTGGTCAGATGAGACCAAAATTTTACTTTTTGGCCTAAAAGCAAAAAGCTATGTGTGGCAGAAAACTAACACTGCACATCATCCTGAACACACCATGTGGTTGTGCGGATGCTTTTCTTCAGCAGGGGTAGGGAAGCTGGTCAGAGTTGATGGGAAGATGCATGAATGGAGTCAAATACAGGGCTATCTTAGAAGAAAACCTGTTAGAGTCTGCAAAAGACCTGAGAGGTGCAGAGGTTCGCCTTCCAGCAGGACAACGACCCTAAACATACAGCCAGAACTACAATGGAATGATTTAGATCAAAGCATATTCATGTGTTAGAATGGCCCAGTCAAAGCCCAGACCTAAATCCAATTAATTTAGATGTAGGACTCTGCGCTTAGGTAGGTTACATAAAGGTTGCAGCCTCCCCTAAAAACCTCCCTAAGGAGGATTGATAAATAAAGGTATAGCTTGAGGGTAGTGGCACTACCTCTCACTAAAGTGACCAATAAGGTTTAGGTGGATGACAGACTAAGATCCAAAAAACATGTCATAAACTCTAAATTAAATTAAATAATACTCCCCAAATTAACACTGAGTTCGCCTAGGACGAGCCGGGAGCCAGGCGAACAATGATCAATCAGTGACAGGTGAGGTATAATGGCGTCTGGTAAACCCTGTAATGTTTTTGGAGTGAATGATACCTTAATACCTATAATCAAGAGACAATAAGAAATGCGCAAATTACCAGTGATGAATGCAAGCAAACACACAATCCAAAAATAATAGGTCAAAAATCACAAGACAGTGCGTGGCTCCGCCTTACGCGTTTCATCACAAGATGTCGCCTTGGCACCGCCTCAGAGCGGGAGCATTTTTGACTCTATCCATTTGAGGAATACCTAATTGCCATCTGCCATTGGTTCTCTCTGCTGGATACCGTGTGAGCTGAGGATCGATCAACGTCCCTCTGAACCTTAGGAACCACTGTGTGGAGACACCAGAGCCGGATCGTACATGCCCAATACCCCTGCAGGAGTTATAGGATCTGGTAAGTGGGGACACATGAGCGGATCACTGAAGTCACCCATTTTCTGTTGAGAGCACCATTTCACCGTGGAACCATTTGAAGATACACCTTGTCCATTGCCTATACAAATGATTCAACTCCCCGGATGGAGACATAGCCTGAACTTTATTTAAGAACAGTCGCAAGCCACATCAACCATATGTGTGTGTGACTGCTGAAGCATTTTAGCACTTATTGCACTGGTCACTGTCACTGCTATATACATTTTAAGCACTGTCTTGTGATTTTTGACCTTTTATTTTTGGATTGTGTCTTTGCTTGCATTCATCACTGGTAATTTGCACATTTCTTATTGTCACTTGATTATTGGTATTAAGGTATCATTCACTCCAAACACATTACAGGGTTTACCAGACGCCATTATACCTCACCTGTCACTGATTGATCATTGTTCTCCTGGCTCCCGGCTCCATCCAATCTGACAGAGCTTGAGCTATTTTGAAAAGAAGTATGGGCAAAAAATTCACTCTCTATATGTGCAAAGCTGGTAGAGACATCCCCAAAAAGACTTGCAGCTGTAATTGCAGCGAAAGGTGGTTCTACAAAGTAGAATACAAATGCACGTCACACTTTTCAGATATTTATTTGTAAAAAAAAATTGAAAAACATTTCCCAATGGCTGGGGAGCTGGTGTAGAAAGGAAAGGTTTGGGTTCCTGGGGAACTGGACTGACTTTTCAGTCATTCACCAGCTCTATAGAAGGGAAGGACTGCACCTAAATGAGGAGGGTGCAGATCTGCTGGGAGTGAAAATGGCCGAAAAGTTAGAGGGGCTTTTAAACTAGTCCAGACATAGAGATAGCCAGTGTGGAAAGTATTTCAGCGGGTAGTATTGGGGCATTAATGGTAAGTATAGTAACAAGTCCTATTTGCATGGGGGATTTTAATTACCCAGACATAGACTGTGTGGAAAGAACCGCACATTCATCTAAGGCTCGCCGTTTGCTAAATGTCTTACAGGACAATTTCATTGGTCAGATGGTAAATGCACCAACAAGAAACAATGCGTTACTAGACCTACTGATTACTAACAATACAGACTTGATCGCGGATGTAGAAATACGGGGCAACTTAAGAAACAGCGATCACAGGTCAATTCGTTTTAGCATATATCACACAAATAGGAAACATAAGGGGAATACAAAGACACTGAATTTCAAAGGAGCCAACTTCCAGAAACTACACTCCCTGCTAGAAGATACTAAATGGGATAAAATCCTAGGAACAAAAAACACAGAGGAAAAATGGGTGTGCTTTAGAAGCATATTAAATAAGGGTATTAGTCAGTGCATCCCAAAGGGTAATAAATTAAAAAAACTAATAAAAGCTGTGGGTGGCTTAACACCAACGTAAAAATTCATATAAGGGCAAAGGAGAAGGCCTTCTAAAAATACAAGGCTGAGGGATCATCACCAGCATTCCAACTGTACAAAGAAGGAAATAAGAAATGTAAGGGTGTAATCAGGGCAGCTGAGATAGAAAACGAAAGGCACATAGCAGAGGAGAGTAGCCAGTAATTTTTTTTTAGGTTCGCCGTCAGGTTTTTATATAGCGTCAGGTACCCCCATATATTACCTAATAAAGGTTTTAACCCCCTAATTGCCCCTAGTTAACCCTTTCACCAGTGATCATCATATAAGTGTTACGGGTGACGCTGGTTAGTTAGTTTGCTTTTTATAGTGTCAGGGCACCCGCCGTATATAACCCAATAAAGGTTTAACCCGGCGGGTGATATCAGTTAGGTTTTAGCGTCAGAGAGGGTCTGCGTCACACCCCAGGCAGCGTCAGGTTAGTGCCAGTAGCGCTAACACCCACACGTGAAGCATACACCCCCCTTAGTGGTATAGTATCTGATCAGCTCAATATCTGATCTGATCAGATCTATACTAGCGTCCCCAGCAGTTTAGGGTTCCCAAAAACGAAGTGTTAGCGGGATCAGCCCAGATACCTGCTAGCACCTGCGTTTTGCCCCTCCGTCCAGCCCAGGCCACCGAAGTGCGGTATCGATCGATCACTGTCACTTGCAAAACACAACACACATAACTGCAGCGTTCGCAGAGACAGGCCTGATCCCTGCGACTCCAGTGCTGTAGGAGGTAATTTCACCACCACAGTTAAAAAAAAAAAAGCATATATGCCGAAGCATTGGGGCAGCAGGAGCGGAGGAGCGATTTTGCTCCTAATGCCGCGTATATACGGTCGAAATTCCGACGGAGGCTTGCCCGTGGAAAAGTCTGACCATGTGTACACGGCATAACTTTTGCGAGAAGATGCCCCCATGCTTCGGCATATATAAATGGTGCATGTATGCCCATCATTAGAAGTGGGTGGATGAAGGGTGGTATTCTAATGGTGGGCATACCCACCGATCAATCTTTTTTTTTCGTTCAGCCAACAGGCTGCATGAAAAAAAAGATTACAATACATGTCCAACAAGGACCAGCAACGTACTGGTATGTTGCTGGACTTTGAATGTTTATACCAGAATGATGCCTGCGGGTTTAGGTATCATCTTGGTATCATTCTTTTCAGCCAGCGGCCGGCTTTCATGTAAAAGCAATCCTAGTGGCTAATTAGCCTCTGGACTGCTTTTACAAGCAGTGGGAGGGAATGTCCCCCCCCCGGATATAAAAAGCGCCATTGGGAAATTGGGAAAGCATTTTATCACACCGATCTTGGTGTGGTCAGATGCTTTGAGGGCAGAGGAAAGATCTAGGGTCCAATAGACCCCAGTTTTTTCAAAAAAGAGTACCTGTCATTACCTATTGCTATCATAGGGGATATTTACATTCCCTGAGATAACAATAAAAGTGATAAAAATAAATAAATATGGAAGCAACAGTTTAAAAATAAAATAAAAAAGCAAAATTAATAATAAAAAAAAAAAAAAAAAAAAGCACCCCTGTCCTGCCCTGCTCTTGCCCAATGGCGAACGCAAGCGTCGGTCTGGCGTCATATGTAAACAGCAATTGCACCATGCATGTGAGGTATCACCGCGAAGGTCAGATCGAGGGCAGTAATTTTAGCAGTAGACCTCCTCTGTAAATCTAACGGGGTAACCTGTAAATGCTTTTAAAGGCTTTTAAAAATGTATGTAGTTTGTCGCCAATGCGCGTTTGTGCGAAATTTTAAAGCATGTCGTGTTTGGTATCTATGTACTCGGCCTAAGATCATCTTTTTTATTTCATCAAACATTTGGGCAATATAGTGTGTTTTAGTGCATTAAAATTAAAAAAAGTGTATTTTTTCCCAAAAAAATGCGTTTGAAAAATCGCTGCGCAAATACTGTGTAGAAAAAAAAAATGCAACACCCACCATTTTATTCTGTAGGGCCTTTGCTTTAAAAATATATATAATGTTTGGGAGTTCAACATAATTTTCTTGGAAAAAAAAAATGTTTTCATGTAAACAAAAAGTGTCAAAAAGGGCTTTGTCTTCAAGTGGTTAGAAGAGTGGATGTAAGCTTCCTAATGTTGTGTATAAAATGCCAGAACAGTTCAAAACCCCCCCAAATGACCCCATTTTGGAAAGTAGACACCCCAAGCTATATACTGAGAGGCATGTCGAGTCCATGGAATATTTTATATGTTGACACAAGTTGCGGAAAAATTTTTTTTTTTTTTTTTTTTTTGCACAAAGTTGGCACTAAATGATATATTGCTCAAACATGCCATGGGCATATGTGGAATTACACCCCAAAATACATTCTGTTGCTTCTCCTGAGTACGGGGATACCACATGTGTGAGACTTTTTGGGAGCCTAGCCGCGTACGGGACCCCAAAAACCAAGCACCGCCTTCAGGCTTTCTAAGGGTGTCAATTTTTGATTTTACTTCTCACTGCCTATCACAGTTTCGGAGGCCATGGAATGCCCAGATGGCACAAAACCCCCCCAAATTACCCCATTTTGGAAAGTAGACACCCCAAGCTATTTGCTGAGAGGTATTGTGAGTATTTTGCAGATCTCGCTTTTTGTCACAAAGTTTTGAAAATTGAAAAAAAAAAGAAAAAAAAAAAAATGTTCTTTCTTCATTTTCAAAAACAAATGAGAGCTGTAAAATACTCACCATGCCTCTCAGCAAACAGCTTGGGGTGTCTACTTTCCAAAATGGGGTCATTTGGGGGGGTTTTGTGCTATTTTGGCATTTTATGGCCTTCAAAACTGTGATAGGTAGTGAGGAGTGAAATCAAAAATTTGCGCCCTTAGAAATCCTGGAGGCGGTGCTTGGTTTCCGGGGTCCCGTACGTGGCTAGGCTCCTAAAAAGTCCCACACATGTGGTATCCCCGTACTCAGGAGAAGCAGCAGAATGTATTTTGGGGTGCAATTCCACATATAACCATGACATGTGTGAGCAATATATCATTTAGTGACAACTTTTTGTAATTTTTTTTTTTGTCATTATTCAATCACTTGGGACAAAAAAAAAATATTCAATGGGCTCAACATGCCTCTCAGCAATTTCCTTGGGGTGTCTACTTTCTAAAATGGGGTCATTTGGGGGGGTTTTGTGCTATTTTGGCATTTTATGGCCTTCAAAACTGTGATAGGTAGTGAGGAGTGAAATCAAAAATTTGCGCCCTTAGAAATCCTGAAGGCGGTGCTTGGTTTCCGGGGTCCCGTACGTGGCTAGGCTCCTAAAAAGTCCCACACATGTGATATCCCCGTACTCAGGAGAAGCAGCAGAATGTATTTTGGGGTGCAATTCCACATATAACCATGGCATGTGTGAGCAATATATCATTTAGTGACAACTTTTTGTAATTTTTTTTTTTTTTTTGTCATTATTCAATCACTTGGGACAAAAAAAAAAATATTCAATGGGCTCAACATGCCTCTCAGCAATTTCCTTGGGGTGTCTACTTTCTAAAATGGGGTCATTTGGGGGGGTTTTGTACTGCCCTGTCATTTTAGCACCTCAAGAAATTAGATAGGCAGTCATAAATTAAAAGCTGTGTAAATTCCAGAAAATGTACCCTAGTTTGTAAACGCTATAACTTTTGCGCAAACCGATAAATATACACTTATTGACATTTTTTTTACTAAAGACATGTGGCTGAATACATTTTGGCCTAAATGTATGACTAAAATTGAGTTTATTCGATTTTTCTTATAACAAAAAGTAGAAAATATCATTTTTTTTCAAAATTTTCGGTCTTTTTCCGTTTATATCGCAAAAAATAAAAATCGCAGAGGCAATCAAATACCATTAAAAGAAAGCTCTATTTGTGGGAAGAAAAGGACGCAAATTTCGTTTGGGTATAACATTGCATGTCCGCACAATTTACAGTTAAAGCAGCGCAGTGCAAAATTCTGAATTCACCTCTGGTCCTCTAGCTACCAAATGGTCCGGGGCTTAAGTGGTTAAGAAGCTCAGTCAAGTAATTGCCAGAATGTTGTTCCTAATTTTTACAAACAGTCTACTCACTGGTATAGTACCAGCTGATTGGGGAAAAGCCAATGTAGCACCAATCTTTAAAAAAGGATCAAGATACATCCCTGGGAACTACAGACCAGTTAGCCTAACTTCAATAGTATGCAAGCTCTTGGAAGGGATGATAAGGGACTAGATACAACATTTTAGTAATAAAAACAGTATCATTCACAGTAATCAGCATGGGTTCATGAAAAATCATTCTTGCCAAACAAATCTATTAACCTTCTATGAGAAGGTGAGCTGCCATCTAGATGAAGGAAGGCCGGTAGAGGTTGTATATCTGGATTTTGCAAAGGCATTTGATACAGTTCCCCACAAACGTTTACTATACAAGCTAAGGTCTGTCGGCATGGACCAAAGGGTGCGTACCTGGATTGAAAACTGGCTACAAGGGCGAGTTCAGAGGGTAGTGATAAATGGTGAGTACTCGGAATGGTCCAATGTGGAAAGTGGGATCCCTCAAGGTTCTGTCCTAGGACCAATCCTATTGAATTTATTCATAAATTATCTGGAGGATGGGATAAACAGCTTAATCTCAGTATTTGCAGAAGATACTAAGCTAAGCAGGGCAATAGCTTCTCTGGAGGATGTGGAAACCTTGCAAGAAGATCTGTACAAATTAATGGGGTGGGCAACTGCAATGCAAATGAGGTTCAATGTATAAAAATGTAAAATAACGCATTTAAGTGGCAAAAACATGAATGCAATCTACTAACTAGGGGGAGAACCTCTGGGGGAATCTAGGATGGAAAAGGACCCGGGGGGTCATAGTAGATGACAGGCTCAGCAACGGCATGCAATGCAAGCTGCTGCAAGCAAAGGCAATAGAATATTGGCATGCATTAAAAAGGGAATTCACTCCAGAGATAAAACGATAATTCTCCCACTTTACAAGACTCTGGTCCGGCTGCACCTGGAGTATGCCATCTAGTTCTGGGCTCCAGTCCTCAGGAAGGATGTGCTGGAAATGGAGCGAGTACAGAGAAGGGCAAAAAAGCTAATAAAGGGACTGGAGGATCTTAGCTATGAGGAAAGGTTACAAGCACTGACCTTATTCTCTCTGGAGAAGAGACGCTTGAGAGGGAATATGATTTCAACATACAAATACCGTACTGGTGACCCCACAATAGTGATAAAACTTTTCCGCGAAAGGGCATTTAAAAAGACTTGCGGCCATTCACTAAAATTAGAGGAAAAGCGATTAAACCGGAAACTGCGTAGAGGGTTCTTTACGGTAAGAGTGGTAAGAATGTGGAATTCTCTTCCACAAGCAGTGGTTTTAGCAGGGAGCATAGATAATTAAAAAAAACTATTAGATAGGCATTTAAACGACCACAACATACAGGGATATACAATGTAATATTAATTTAAAAGCGCACGCACACAGGTTGGACTTGATGGATGTGTTGGTCAATCACATAAAATCCCAATAAAATACATTATTATTTTTGGTTGTAACATGACAAAATGTGGAAAATTTCAATGGCTATGAATACTTTTTCAAGGCATTGTATGTGCGTTATTAAAAAATTGACTGACAGCTAGAGCGGGAGAAGCCAAGAAACCCCCCGCTGAAGTCAGTCAGGAGGAGAGAGGCAGCCGGTCATGTGAGCGCCGAGTGGCGCTAGCAAATAAGGTAAAGAACAGCAAGAGAGAGGGGAGAGCCGGCCGGTCATGTGAGTGCCTAGCAAATAAGGTATAGAACAGCATATTTTTAATAAGGCACATATACAGGACACTTAGCATTATGGAAGACAAGGGATTGCCTGATAACCACTAAGTGGGTTTACAACCACTTTAAAAATGTTGCCCCCCCCCCCCCCCCGCAAAAAAAATAAAAAATTCAGCAGCTGCAAATACTGTTGTTGCTGACTTTTAATAAATTGACACTTACCTGTCCAGGGATCCAGCGCTGTCCAGTTCTTTGTCAGTCTTCGGGTCCCAGGCAACACCATGCTAACTAAGGGGCTCCTTTCGACCTCACAGCCGGCTCCCATGTAAATGGTCCCGCAGCTTTCTGGGACCTGTAACGTGTCCTAAGAGGCTGCAGGCAGAGCAGGGGACCAAACTTATGATCACCTAGGTGATACAGGCGGAAGTGGTAGCGGGTACCTGCCAAAAACAGGTATCCAATCCCCCCTAAAAAAGTGCCCAAAAGTTAAAGGGGGGAGGCAGAAAAATGGAACTTCTCCTTAGGGGTGAAGTTCTACTTTAATGATGACTGGAAAGGCAATCAGTGATTATTATTTGTGAATTTTACAATTCTCTTATACTCTTTTATCTGCAAATTGCAGTTTCCACTGAAACCCAGAGTCAGCATGCCACAGAATAGACTTTTCCTCCACACCTTGTGTAATAGTTAAATTATTTTATTTTTCTTTTCCACAAACTCGGCTTTATGCACGTTGGATGGACCAGCTGAAAAAGTGAAGTCAGCAGGAAATCTAAAGAACGATGCATGTGAAGTATTTACAACCTGACTATGTCTCCACTCTGCATGTACCACCAGCATGAGCTAACTTCTTACAATCTACTCTGCCCACAATCCACCCCCTCTACCCATTTCACGGTGTGAGAACCCATTGCAACTGCACATTTTTCCGCCATGTGGTTTTATACAGATAAAATGTTATTTTTCATATATATTCAGAGAAAATGTATACAGTATTTACATATGATGAGAACTTGCAGCAGACTGGGAAACTGAAGATGAGTAGATAGCAGTAAGTAGTGGTGATGATGGTGGTTTAATACTTTGAGAGTGAGGTAGCCGGAAATTGTCAGATATTTAAGGTTGATTAATTCTGATCCTGTTATCTTCTAAACACTAATTTTGTACATATGGTAGTGACAATGCAAAATATTGATCAAGCCTAGGTCCAGGTTACCCATCCATTAATCAATAAAGTTGTGACTGTTGATTCTGTGTATGAGCCAACTGGGTGCAGGGTGTAACTTTATAATATATTAAATATCCTTCCCTTTCAGAAACCCTGAAGAATTCACACATCTTCCTTCTACAGTAGAGTGTGGCTAGGAGCGAGTTACCCCTTTATGACCCCTTCACAAAGAAACAAGGATATAACTCAGCCTGCTTGCCAACCTGAGTCTGAGATCACTACTCCTTCATCTCTTCCCCCTACACATGAATTCTCCATTGTTGTCATTACCAGGGTAACTGAAGGCTCAGCTTCTGGATGGGGAATGACCCTGACCCCCCAAAATAAAAAAACATGAAATGATAACCTTTTTCACAATTCTCTGCTTCTACCTGCACACCACCTTTCCCAGACACTACGTTTGATCTCTTCCTTGTGCTTCTGCCTTACTGGATAAAAAAAATGAAGGTGGGGGCTTTATATTGACATAGTTGTCTCCACGCGTTTTTGCCTTGTTTAGATTTTCATTAGAGAACAAGCGTTCCTTACTGCTGCCAGTGGCTTGGTTCAAAGGAGCTCCCAACTTTACTGCTAGAGTGCACAATGTAGTCACTGACCACTTTTGGAGTCAAGCATTTCTAGGGTGGAGTTCCATCATGCGAAAAAACTGCTAATCAGTATGTGAAATGGAGGTCTTTAGGAAAGTGTTTTAACCTGCAAAATCTGCTGATGATGGTATAAACTCTTCTGGTAATGCCTAAGATGTTTTACAATTCTCAACATTTTTTTTTCACAACTAAATAAATAATATGAGCCAAGCACAGAGTGTCACTTCCTTTAAGTGCAGTGAAGTTACAATGTTGTTGCTGTTGTAGTTCTCCATACTGCTCATTTGGAGAATGTGGGGAAAACCAGCAGACAATTTGCTGATGGATATATGCCAATAAGGTATCTGCTTTGTGGCGCGTGTCCCTCCAGTTCATAAAGTGCAATAAAGCATGGTAGTGCTTTATAGGGATGAGCCGAACACCCCCTGGTTCGGTTCGCACCAGAACATGCGAACACGCAAAAAATTTGTTCGAACACGCAAACACCGTTAAAGTCCATGGGAGACGAACATGAAAAATCAAAAGTGCTCATTTTAAAGGTTAATATGCAAGTTATTGTCATAAAAAGTGTTTGGGGTCCCGGGTCCTGCCCCAGGGGACATGTATCAATGCAAAAAAAAGTTTAAAAACTGCAGTTTTTTTCGAGAGCAGTGATTTTAATAATGCTTAAAGTGAAACAATAAAAGTGAAATATTCCTTTAAATTTCGTACCTGTGGGTGTCTAAAGTAGGCATGTAAAGTAGCGCATGTTTCCAGTGTTTACAACTGTCTCTGCACAAAGTGTCATTTCTGAAGGAAAAAAAGTCATTTAAAACAACTCCGGCTATTCATGAATTGTCGGTCCCGGCAATACAGAGAAAAGTCATTGAAAAAAGTTACAGGGGTCCCCCCCCCAGTCCATTACCAGGCCCTTTGGGTCTGGTATGAATATTAAGGGGAACCCCTGCCATTTTTTTCAATGACTTTTATCTGTATTACTGGGACCCGGCAAATCATTAATTAGCGCAAGTAGTTTTAAATTACTTTTTTTTCCCTTCAAAAATGACATTTTGTGCAGGGAACCAAAATGAAAAAAAAAAATGTGTGGGGGTCCCCCCAAATTCCATATCAGGCCCTTCAGGTCTGGTATGGATATTAAGGGGAACCCAGCGTAATTAAAAAAAAATGGAGTGGGGTTCCCCTAAAAAATCCATACCAGACCCTTCAGGTCTGGTATGAATTTTAGGGGAAATCCACGCCAAAATGAAAAAAAAATGGCGTGGGGTTCCCCCAAAAATCCATACCAGACCCTAATCTGAGCACGCAACCTGGCAGGCCGCAGGAAAAGAGGGGGGGACGAGAGAGCGCCCCCTCCTGAACCGTACCAGGCCACATGCCCTCAACATGGGGAGGGTGCTTTGGGGGTCTGTGCTTTGTACACCTATGGCTACATGTTTGTTTCTGTCTCTTATCCAGACACTTTACAATGGATGAATGTGGAGGAGAAAAAGCAGTTGTACTTCAGCTTATTTTTTATGCCCCAATCTCTTTCTCTTGTGTACTAAGTGAAAATACACTGATTTCTTTTTAACGACCCCTGCTTTTTCCATTTCAGCAGTAAGAACAGGCTACTGTATAAGCACTGTGATCTGATAAGCAGTGAATGATGGTAATTTAATAAAAACACCATCATAGACAATTAAATAGCTCAAATGGAAAATACCTATAGCAATGGTTCAATAAACGTATACAGTACATGGACTAGTAGTAGCACAAAAACACATTTACACACTAATGCCTTTAATCACCATTCATAAATTCTTATAAATTTGTAACATTACCCTTTAGGATACCTTTATGCCATGCATTCTTCACCTCTAAGAAGGAAAGTATTAGCTGTAAATGTCAGATATTTGTTGTATTTGTCTTATTTGCCCCCCCCCCCCCCCAAAAAAAAAATATACAGCACATGCCGCCACTGGTTTTGACCTAGATTCAAAGTTCTGAAACCAGCAAAGATTCCAGTATATCACCCATCTGCTGTCTTTTTTTAAATTCAAGTTAAACATGAAGTGCCACTCCCTCAAGCAACAACAAATACAAAGACACACCTTTCCCAAAAACAAGGTTTTCACCCAGAATCATTTCATTAGGTAGATCTCCCACATCCCTTCTCTCTCTGCACTCCTGAAATTCATTGATGTCAATTGTAATTACAGTGCCTTGAAAAAGTATTCATGCCCCTTGAAATTTTCCACATTTTGTCATGTTACAACCAAAAACGTAAATGTATTTTATTGGGATTTTATGTGAGAGACCAACACAAAGTGGCACATAATTGTGAAGTGGAAGGAAAATGATAAATGGTTTTCAAATTTTTTACAAATAAATATGTGAAAAATGTGGCGTACATTTGTATTCAGCCCCCTTTACTCTGATACCCGTAACTAGAAATCTAATGGAACCAATTGCCCTCAGAATTCTCCTAATTAGTAAATAGCCACCTGTGTGTAATTTAATCTCAGTATAAATAAAACTGTTCTGTGAAGCCCTTGGAGGTTTGTTAGAGAACCTTAGTGAACAAACTGCATCATGAAGGCCAAGGAACACACCAGACAGGTCAGGAATAAAGTTGTGGAGAAGTCCCCGCTTGCCTCCAGGCCCACCTGCCCCTCATCTATCTATTGAATGCATGTGCTCCCACTGTGGAGACACTCATAAATTCAGTAGCGTTTAGGACTGCAAGCAATACACAGGGTGCCTTGAAGAGGCCTTGCAGCTTACACATGCATTTGCAAATGCTTGCTAACTAAACCTTTGTTTTTAACGCAGACTGTTGGACAGGTGAACCTGGTTGGTCAGCAGACTGGTTGGTGAGTTGAGCTATGGAATATCCTGTTTTTATACAACTGCAAACCTACCAAGACAGGGCTGCCCACCTAAACTGACAGGCCGGGCAAGGAAAACATTAATCAGAGAAGCAGCCAGGAGGCCCATTGTAACTCTAGAGGAGTTGCAGAGATCCACAGCTAAGTTGTGAGAATCTGTCCAAAAGATGACTATTAGTCGTGCACTTCACAAATCTGGCCTTTATGGAGGAGTGGCAAGAAGAAAGCCATTGTTGAAAGAAAGCCATAAGATGTCCCCTTTGCAGTTTGCATGAAGCCATGTGGGGGACACAGCAAACATGTGGAATAAGGTGCTCTGGTCAGATGAGACCAAAATTTAACTTTTTGTCCGAAAAGCAAAACGCTATGTGTGGCGGAAAACTAACACTGCACATCACCCTGAACACACCATCCCCACTGTGTGGGGATGCTTTTCTTCAGCAGGGACAGGGAAGCTGGTCAGAGTTGATGGGAAGATTGTTGGAGCCAAATGCAGGTCAATCTTAGAAGAAAACCAGTCTGCAAAAGACTTGAGACTGGGGTGGAGGTTCACCTTCCAGCAGGACAACTACCCTAAAAATACAGCCAGATCTACAATGGTATGGTTTAGATCATAGCATATTCATGTGTTAGAATGGCCCAGTAAAAGTCCAGACCTAAATCCAATTGAGAATCTGTGGCAAGACTTGAAAATTGCTGTTCACAGACGCTCTCCATCCAATCTGACAGAGCTTGAGCTATTGTGCAAAGAAGTATGGGCAAAAATTCCACTCTCTAGATGTGCAAAGCTGGTAGAGACATCCCCAAAAAGACTTGCAGCTGTTTTTGCAGCGAAAGGTGGTTCTGCAAAGTATTGAGGGGGCTGAATACAAATGCACGTCACACTTTTCACATATTTATTTGTAAAACATTTTCCTTCACTTCACCATTATGTGCCACTTTGTGTTGGTCTATCACATAAAATCCCAATAAAATACATTTACGTTTTTGGTTGTAACATGACAAAATGTGGAAAATTTCAAGGGGTATGAATACTTTTTCAAGGCAATGTATACTTGTTTATTTCTATTAATCTTTGCACAGCCCTGAATTTACATCTATGTGATGTGGGAATGCTTTAACTTGTGTACTACTGCAGTGTGCAGCAATGCACATTATTTTGGATAGCACCCCAACACATTAAAGCAATGCACACATGATAAAAAGCATGGCAACACACCACAGTGCATAGTGGCAACAATTATGTGACATGTCCGATTTATGGTACATTTAGGTGCTTCAAACGCCAATTGATTTCAGTAGGTTGCCTTAATGCAACGCACGCTATTGTGTGATATAACACATGCTAACACATTAAGACACCACAAAAATGTAAATGAGCCCTCAATGTATTGACAACATGTAGTGAACATGCAAAGACTGCCTCACTGATGCCTACTCATTGCTGCATATACAGTAGATACCTGCTTTATTAACACCATGAGAGAAATTCTACATCAGATGGCACTTCATGCCATCTGATGACGTTCTCTGACAGTAAATTAGAAGCATATTAAACTTTGGAATGCCATGTTTGAAATATTCGATGCAATTTGTCAAACTTCTTTCTCAAGCTCATATTTCTTCCCAATTTTTACAAGTTTATCTGGTGGAGCGGACCTTTATTTTAGGTAACCTGAATGTTTCCAATTCTAGACCATGAAGCTTTTGCTGTATGTACTGTTTGCTATTTAAAATCATAGTAAGCCACCACATCTAAAATTCTTAGTAACTTCGAAGAGCTGGTATGCAGTCAGGAACTTCCTCTTACCTAATCTTATGGCCATAATGTCAATAGACTCAACGCAAAAGATTCTCCGAATATAAAGTTATTTAGATAAAATGCATATCCAATCAGAACACAGTTTGTGCTTTTGAAGTAAGCCTTTAATAACGTTCCAAGTTTGTATGAATAATTTCCTGCCAAAATACAGCAATAGTATAATTTTTTTTTAAAGTTCTACATTTTACGAGTGACTCTGCCTGGACTAATTTGATTTCATTAGTCTACTGCACCCAGGAAGAAGCATTTCCTCATTCTCCTTTCTCCTCATTGATCAGACTGCTACACTGTAGCTTTGCAGCAGGTCACAAGGTGAGACTGTACAACAGGGGGCTGATCTAAGGTGTTAGGATTTACTTTACCGTGTCATCTCTGAGCCAACATCTCAGTCCAGTAAATAGATGTTGACTGTGAATATTGCCCAAGGAAAGATGGTACCATCCTTCAGGGAAAAAAAAGTAGATAAAGGGATTGTCAGAGGAAGGTATTGTGATCTCCATGAGAGGCAATAAATACACTATATTGTCAAAAGTATTGGGACACCTGCCTTTACACGCACATGACCAGTTTTAGTCCATAGGGTTCAATACAGGGTCAACCACTCTTTGCAGCTATTACAGCTTCAACTCTTCTGGGAAGGCTTTCCACAAGGTTTAGGAGTGTGTCTATGGGAATGTTTGACCATTCTTCCAGAAGTGCATTTGTGAGGTCAGGCCCTGGTGTTGGACGAGAAGGCCTGGCTTGCAGTCTCCGTTCTTATTCATCCCAAAGGTTTTCTATCAGGTTGAGGCCGGGACTCTGTGCAGGCCAGTCAAGTTCCTCCACCCAAAACGTGCTCATCCATGTCTTTATGGACCTTGCTTTGTGCACTGGTCCAAATCATTTGGTAGAGGGGGGATTATGGTGCAGGGTTGTTTTTCAGGGGTTGGGCTTGGCCCCTTATTTCCAGTGAAGGGAAACTAGGCATCAGCATACCAAGATATTTTGAACAATTTCATGATTCCAACTTTGTGGGAACAGTTTGGGAATGACCCCTTCCTGTTCCAACATGACACCATTTCAAGCAACCTGTGTATTGAGAAGGTGTCACAGCTCTGCTCTTTAGGAGCTGCAAGTATTTGACTGTCAGATAAGATTAATACTTGACGATACTGCTGACTGCTGTGGCTCCTTTTTCCAGCTCTTATGTCCTGCAGTTATGGACATGCCAGCGGGGGGAACCACTTTAGCCAGTGAAAACAGGTACTCCACACCAAAAAGCCAACAAAGGTAAGTACCTTCAAAAATTCAGCACAACTTTTCTAAAATCCTGCATCTTTGGAGGACAGAACACTGGAAGATTTCTACAACCAGTTCTCCAGTTTGCATTGACACATGCATGATGTCATTATAAGGCCTTATGCACACAGACGCTTAGCAGCTCCTGTGTACTGAGGTGTAAATTTACCAGCACTTTCTGGTGCCTGGGAAGTCACATTTGCTACGTACAGCCATCAATACAAGTGAATCGCTGTATGCATCCGTGCTTGCCTAAACGCCAATGGCTTCTGTTTATCCATGCATGCACATATGGAACTTCCCCCCGAACACAAATGTAAACACTTAGGAACTTTGATATGAGGTAAAATCTTGTTTAAATTGATTCCTGCATCTCTAATCATGAATGTCAGATGGTCATCTTCCATGAGCAGAAGTCATTGGCATTTATCCGAGCATGGTCATGTACAGCCATTCACTTGTACTTGTGCAGCTCCCCAGGTGCCAGAAAGCACCAGGCATTTTATTCCACAGCACACAGGAGCTGCTAAGCATCCTTATACATGAGACCTTACATATTTCACTGGAGCTTGAATTTTTTATGCAAAATTTACTTGAAAACCCTTAAGCCCTGTACACACGATCGGTTTTACAGATGAAAACAGTCCGATGGTCTTTTTTCATCGAACAAACCGATCGTGTATGGGCCCCATCGGTCTTTTTTCCATCGGTGATTAAAAATAGAACATGTTTTAAATTTATCCGATGGAAAAAAAAACGATAGCAAATTTCGATCGTCTGTGTGGAACTCCATCGGAGAAAAAACCCACGCATGCTCAGAATCAAGTCGACAGATGCTCAGAAGCATTGAACTTCATTTTTCTCGGCTCGTCTGAGTGTTTTACGTCACAGCGTTTGGGACGGTCAGATTTTTGATTGATGGTGTGTAGGCAAGTCAGCTTCATCGGAAATCCGATGGAAAAATCCATCGGATTTTATTCCATCGGAAATCCGATCGTGTGTACAGGGCTTTAGAGAGACAAATACAGAGGCTGCCAGTGCAGGCATCTTTCTGAAAGTGCTTTAATATCTTCTGAATCATTGACTTTGAACAAGTTTGCAAATTAAAAAAATTGCAGAAAAGTCAGAATTCCTTACAGTATTAATAAATCCTGGCAAATAAATATGTTAAAGCCCTCCAGGCATTGTCAGACCCCCTCACACTGCAAGGGCTAAAATTTTGTTAAAGAAGAAGTCCACCCTAAAGCCTCGTACACATGACCGGTTTTCTCTGCAAAAATGCTGCTGGGAGAACTTTTAGCCGAGAAAACTGTTCGTGTGTATGGTTTCTCGTTGGGAAAACTGCCGGGAATCTCAATGAGAAAAATAGAGAACCTGCTCTCTATTTTTCTCGTCGGGATTCTCGGCAGAGTGTTTCCTACTAAAGTCACGAAAATTCTCGTACGACATAAATTAAAATCGGAAGTGATGTCATGTGTTGTAATGTATTTGTGTTGTATTTTCGGACGACAACTATACTGACTGAACGAAAATCGTACGATTTTGTATCGTACGAGGAAAATTTTCATGCATGTCCGATAAAATAATATCGGATGAACTGTCATGATCGGCTCATGGAAGCCCTGTACTAATGATCCGATTATCGTACCGTTCTTCCTGGGAAGACATTTATCGTACGATATTCGGATCGCGTGTACGGGTCATTAGGGTGAACTTCTACTCTAAGTCTAGAGGGTAAAGGAAGCGGCTAAATTACTTACCTGACTCCCCGCTCTGGCCAGCTCTGGCTTTGTCCGCTTCCCCTCAAAGCTCCAGTCTGTGGGCAGTCCCTCAGCATCATCATGCTGATAATTTTCAGGCACATAGAATTTTTTTTACTGCATTTAACTGCATTTGTTTCAGGTCAGTCACCCAATGTATTGAGGGTTGGCATGCCAACAAGGCAATAATAATTTTCAAAAGGAGGTTAGCAATAGGAGCCTCCATGTTCATGGCATGGCAAATTTATTTTAAGTGATCACACTTTTTGAGGAAAAGGTTTTGTTAAAACCAGAGATAAGCCATTTTTGAGGATGGCTGTGGATAAGGCTAATTGGTACCTAAAATTCTGGACCAGGTTCCTGATGCTTCAGCAGGCACAGAAGCAGTGCTGTGGCCCATCCTTCCTGCTTTTTTGCTCATTTGACATCACAGCAGAAAAGCAGTAATTAGAGGTGAGTGAGTTAATTTGCAAGTCTTTTTTCAGCAAATGCCAAGTTTTTGGCCCTACTTGAATACATGCAATTCAGGAATCCTCAGTGCCTGGATTTATGAATTGTACGAATTTGTTGCAGAACAGACAAGTCTGCAAGTATTTATTCAGGCAAATTAAAAATATGTGGTTTTCTGAAAAAGATGAGATTTGCCATATTCTTCCTATTTGCAAATTATTTTACTTATGTTTTATAATCATGTACAAAATGCAATAATCCACAACAAACAATCAGAAATGGTATTTTTTTACCAAACCAACCACTGTAAACTGAATTGTGGTTAGTTGCTATGGGTTCACATAATGTAGGCTTTGAAGCATCCCAAAATACTTAAAGAACCTGAAACCCACTGCAAAACCTGGCCTTTGTTTAATAGTATCACATTCACATCACAGATTAGTTCTGTCAGGCTTCCTATTATCCAGAACAATAATGCTTCCACAAGGGAAAGGGATAGAACCAAGCAGCCCTGGGAGCCCTTATAGTATTGAGATGTCACAGCTGCTCTCCCCAACCCTTGGGCATGCTAGTGGCTTTCCCATCACTTTACTTGTTTCTAAGTCACTGAATGCTCTAATATAGGGAAAATCCTTCACTATTAAAAGCTTTTCCCCTCCTCCTACTGCCCATATGCAGCCGTCATCGCCATTAATCTGTTCTTCTCTCAAGAGCTAGTGTCACCTCTGTTGGAGATTCCCTGTGAGCCAGTGTTCAGATGTATATGTGCAGCGAGATGACAAATATGGTACACTAAGTCCCAGATGATCAAAAAATAATCTGCATGAATATAAATTATTAAATGTTTGTAAAGCTTTAATACTTATATATATGTGTATGTATATATAAAATATATATACGGTAAGTGTTTTTAATATAGATACAGTATACACACACACACACAATCCCATACTTATAGAAGCACACTATTGCAGCAGGTGCCTGCTCCCCCCTCCACAATCTCCTCTCTTTGCTCGCTCACTATATAATTATACAATGATCTCAGGCTCCTAGTGTCTGTTTGCGGGGGCAGTTGATTACAATTTGCAAGGACCAGTCTCAGAAGGGCCATTTTAGGCTGTCACCCATTCCAGAACACCCGATCCAAAACAAATATAAACCTTTGCGTGCCTGAACACCGAAGGAGTTAAAACCTCTGTTCACAGTTGAAATGATTCTAATTTTCCCCTGTAACCAATGCAGCCAAGCAGAATTCCATTTTCATAAAGCATTATGTATAAGAGGGGAGGTCTGGTCCATCTGTATATCGCAGCAATATAAACGTATCCCTCAGGAAGTCATTGCTGACAATCTCTGAAGTATTCTGACCTCGTTAAGGGCTGATCCCATAAGTGCTTCCAGCATGTAATTTAATGTGTCGTGTTTCTGTTTGGGATTGAGGATTATTTTTTGCATAAAACAGAATGGGAGAAAATCCTATAGTATAAATAGGATACACAGATTAATCTCTATTCCACAAACAGAGGCACTTCCATAAAATAGCTCTATCCTTGCATTCCAAGGATCTCTCCTGGAGGGGCTCTGTTCATGGGGTGCTAATGTTTAAACATTTGGGATTGCTTTAAACACTTTTATTCTTTTTAAGCCCCACCACTGCGTGAAATAATTAATGACAGGGATAGGAAACCATCATTTTACAAGGATTACAGTTATTATTTTTAGTCTGTGGGGTTGATTTACTAAAACTGGAGAGCATAGCTCCCAACTGTCCCCGATTTCGAGGGACTGTCCCTGATTTCGAGCAATGTCCCTCTGTCCCTCTTTCCTCTTTATCTATATCTCTGATCTATATAGTTGTATATAAAATGCACTTTTTATCTTTCAAAGAGAGTTTCCCAATGCTAAACTTTTCATCCAAAATCTAAATTGCTGCATTTGTAAATTTCAAAAGCCCTTATAAAGGAATAGTAGTGGTAAAAAAAAGCCCTTGTGGGTTTAACTAATCTTTTTTTAATTTTTTTTTAGGTTAAATCTCCTTTAAGGCGGTGTGGCAGGGGGCATGTCCTATGCCTATGGCTTTGCTGGTAGGTGTCCCTCATTCCCAACTCAAAAACTTGGGAGGTAAAGCTTAATTGAACAAGCTGAAGTTAGAAGCTGATTGGCTACCACGCACAGCTGCACTGGAATTAGCACTGTCCAATTTTAGTAAATATCAACCCCCGTGTAGAGCTAAAAGCTTTTACTTAATGTTTTGGTTAACGGGGGGGGGGGGGTGTTAGAGAGATCAGAATGCCTGTCTGTTTTTACCCTATTTGAAGCTCCATTACGTGCAGTAGATTTCCCCTCACTTCCTGTTTTCAGGAGGACAATGTTTTATCAGACTGGGCCTGCTGTATCTTTTACAAGCACTGCCAGTTAAGATTCCACAGAGGTTTTTTTCGTAAGTTTTGAAAAGTGTTTATTAATTATGTTTGGCAAAGTAAACATTCGCGGATCAAGAGATCACTTTTACAGCGACCAAAGCTCAGAGGAGGGGTTGGCCTCTCCAACACGGCCCTATATTGCACGGCGGTACACATGAACAGAGTGGTGGACTGGAGTAGACTTTCCACCCATAAATTAGGGGTCCCCCTGGAACAGGAATCAGTACCGGTCTCCTTAGCCGGCCTTCCATAGACTGGGATTCAGTACTCCCAATTCTCTTCTCCACACCCTTTGATCGATCCCACATTGCTGGAACTTCGTAGGTACTACAGGATAGCAGAGATATCCAGCTTTCCCTCTCCGTTGATGCTTATTATTGACCAACTGGAATTTGTGCTGGGTTTCTCTGACAAAGCTTTTCAGCTCCAGCCAGATCTGAGCTTGGTTAGAGCTTTTATCTTTCTTGGCCCCTCTGGGTGGATCAAGCCATTAGTCTTATACCCCACCCTCAATTCCTCTATTTTAGGCAAGTAGAAGATCTTTCAATTGCCCCACTTTCTTCGGTCACTCCCAGACCATGGTTGTTCTCGTAGACAACCCACTTAATTTGAAGATCTATGCCTGGGAGATGAGCCTTTACGGAAATCTGTATCCTATTCTTACTGTATTTTACTTTGCAGTCACATCTCAACATGATCCCCCGTATAGACCTTACTGTTACGTTTACTCCAGCTGCTAGGACCGTAAGAGGGAACTATCCGGGTGAGCAAAACCCACTCAGGCTTGAGTGGCGACAAGGGTAAATAAGTGCCTGAACCTGCCTCCCTATCCAACTCTATCTCTATCTTCAGCTTTTCCTACTAAGTTACTAGAAAAAGAGAAAATAAACTCATCTGTTGGAGTTTAACACTGTTTGAACATTGGCCTTCTTATTAGAGAAAATAGACTTTTCCCTACACTCTAGGGATGAGAACCAACGGAACGAGGTATCTCGCTGCAGGACCCAAAAACTGTTAACGCCGCTCACCCTCTACACAATGGAGGATACTGGGCATGTGGCATGGTGTGTCCTATCCTGCAAGTGGAGGTAAGTAAGCAGGACAAGGATCTGTGTGCTACACCTTTGTATGGGCTTTCTATTTAAAAGCTGTAGGAAATGTCAATGAATTACGAGAGTGCTCCCCTAACCAGCACCCTTGCAGTTCATTGAGAACTACAAGCTGTCTGCTGTGGTGGAAAACAGGACTTGTAGTTCAATAACTCATAGATGAATGGTGAGGCTGTGTGGACGGAGTCCTGCACAGCTATGGAGTTTTAAAATTGTGACAGTGTGTTGCAGGGAGAAAAACCTCCTCCCACTGTCATATTGGAGGATCAGGGGGTGTGGGCAGTTGCTGCCACATGTTACTAAAGGTGAACTTAGGCTTTAAGGCTCCGCAACATCTCCAGACTTCGAACCCTTCCTGACTAATGACACCACAATTTAAAGAGAAATGCTCAAATATGCATCCTTACATGGTGACACTGTGGATGCACTAGTGTAAATGTGCCAACGTCCCGATAATTATGGAGGAACACTGATTTAAACTAAAAGATGGACTTTAAACGGCACATGGGTAAGTAAGGTAAAAATCTAGGGGTTTTTATTAATAGAAAAACCGAGGATGCCGCTGACGCGTTAGCGGCGTCCTCGGCGCATGCGCGCCAGCCTTTGACCTCACGGGATAGCATCAATCCCGGCTGGGATGACGCCAGTCCTGTGGGGGTATTTAGGAGTGATGCACACATCGCTCTCACACAACAGCGCACAGGAGAGGTTCCTGACAGGTTCACCTATTAGACGACTGGTCCAAGAGTCAAGGTAACTTACGTGGCTTTATACTGGCTGTTTTTGAGCAACTTCTTTGATGATAATAATTATATCAGAGCCTTTTTAACACCACCATCATCTGTTTCCTCAGCTTTGTCATGCTACCTTATCCGGGGGTTACACTGTGGACAGTTTACTTTTCTGCCCAGTTCATGCACCAGGCTCTGACCGATGCATACCCCTCGGCGTCTATAGCTCTACATACCTGGAGGAAACCCTTTCACCTGTTTACCAGCAGCCTGTGCTCCATTAAATTACCCTGCTGTTGTCTATTATGGTGAGCAATGTGCGCCTTTTTACTTGAGACTATGGTTTAAAGGGGATTTTATCAGCTTTTTTACTATCCCTAGCGAGTCTATTTTGTAGGCACCCTAAAAGGGTTAATGGAAACTTGTTTACACAATTTCTCTTATATATATATTTTTTAGATTCCTACTTACCCAACTGGCTATTTTCTATAGATAAATTACCAGTGTACTGGTATTCAGGGCTGATTTGCATCTTTAATACGGCCTGTTTGTAAGTATTTTTCTATATATATTTCTTTCCCAATCTTTCCTACATCTGATTCGTTGGGTTGGTTTATGTTGTTCTATTCCCCTTTATCATATGGGGGTTCTTTGTTACTACCACTACTCCCCCTATATTATTCCACCATCTTGCAATCCCTTCTAACTACCCTAGCATTGTGGGCGGGGTTCATCTGGCCTTTTTGTTGTTGGTTGGGCACATGGGTGTTCCGCTCACCTGTGGTCAGCAATAGTTCTCTAATATTATTGTTTTTCTTTCCTTTCTATGTATTAAAATTATGTCAATTGCTAGTATTTTCAAAAATCTTTTTGTTTATATATGTGCTTAGACTATTATGCTCCTGAAGAAGCGTTACGAGACGTGAAACATGTAGAGCAGAGCAAGACTACGTTTCTACACACCGGACCCAGGAATAAGGCTACCCACTTCCTATATAGACTGTTCTACCAAATGCAATGTTTGATTGTTGGATATGTGTCTCTTATTATAATTTTCAGCCTATTTATACTGTTGTAGTTTCTGGAAGTGAGATGTTAGCACTACTCCGGGTCATGTACTAATGATCATTACAATTAAATTTTTTGTATAAATGTAATTTTACAATTTTTCTATTAATAAAAACCCCTAGATTTTTACCTTACTTACCCATGTGCCGTTTAAAGTCCATCTTTTAGTTTAAATCAGTGTTCCTCCATAATCACACCACAAAGCAACTTATTCACTCCTTGATTATTTCCCGCCTTGACTACTGCAACTCTCTCATTAATGGCGTACCCTTAGGCTATTCCTGAATTCTGAATTCTGAATTCTGCTGCTAAACTAACACATCTCACTAACCGATCCGTGACTGCTGCTCCTCTCTGCCAATCCCTTCACTGGATTCCCCTACCCCACCCTATAAAATGCTAACCATAACATACAAGGCCATTCACAACATCGCCCCCATCTACATCACCAGCCTCATCTGAAGATATCGCCCAAATCGTCCCCTCCGCTCCTCCCAGGACCGTCTGCTCTCTAGCTACCTTGTTATCTCCTCCCATGCTCACCTTCAGGACTTCTTCAGAGCCTCTCCCATCCTCTGGAACTCCCTGCCCCGGTAGGTCCGATCAGCCCCTACCCTGTCCACCTTTAGGAGATCCCTGAAAACTCATTTATTCCGGGAAGCCTACCCCACACCCACCTAACAACTGTCCCAGAGCCGCCCCATCAAATCATTCTCTGCAGCTATTACCTTTTGTACCACCCCCTCCCTTTAGAATGTAAGCTCTATGAGCAGGGCCCTCCTGTACCTTCTGTATTGAACTGTACTGTAATTGTGCTGTCCCCCCTCTACATTGTAAAGTGCTGCATAAACGGTTGGCGCTATATAAATCGTGTATAATAATACCGTATATACTCGAGTATAAGCCGAGATTTTCAGCCTTTTTTTTGGGCTGAAAGTCCCCCCCTCGGCTTATACTCGAGTCAGCGAAATTGAATATTGTAAAATGTACCTGAAGGCTGCGGCGTCCATCGTTTAAAACTCGCGGGCTCTTCCTGGTCCCTTCCGTGATAGGCGGAACTGTGTCTGCTGAGAATCGCCTATCACGAACGTTCTCTCATCCTCAATTTCCCAGCAGACGTCCGTGATTGGCGGAAACTGAACACAGTGTCTGCTGGGATGGGTGAAGATGAGAGAACGTTCGTGATAGGCGATTTTCAGCAGGCAGTTCCGCCTATCACGGAAGAGACCAGGAAGAGAGCGCGAGTTTTAAACGATGGACGCCGCAGCCTTCAGGTACAATTTTACAATATTCAATTATAATTCTAGGGAAACAGTGAGGGTGGGCACAGTGAGGGTGGCACAGTGAGGATGGGCACAGGTGAGGATGGGCACAGGTGAGGATAGGAACTTGTGAGGATGGGAACAGTGAGGATGGGAACAGTAAGGTGGCAATGGGCTTAGTGAAGTTGCAATGGGTGGGCATTGTTGACCCTCGGCTTATACTCGAATCAGTAAGTTTTCCCAGGTTTTGTGGTAACATTAGGTACCTCGGCTTATACTCGGGTCGGCTTATACTCGAGTATATACGGTAATAATAATTTAAGACTAAATTAATTTCATGTAATTATTGCAGTACCTTTATTATGTTACAGTTTGAGTATCAGTACAGAGTTTAGCCAAGAAAGGGGGAAATCTTGCAACCTGACAATCTACCTGACACTTTTGCTCTGACAGGGAGAGAATACAAGAATACAAGTAAAAAAATAAAAATATGCCCTTTTATTAAAAATAGGGATTATTACAAATCCTCATTATTGACTGGTTCTCTTTAAGGCCCCATAAACATTAGTATTGAAAGGAGATGCCCAGCTTGAATTCCCAATGCATGCCTAGTTCTCCCCTTTGTTTTACGTTAAAAGAGGGCATTGAGGTGAATGACTCAGTATACAAAGGCACTTGGCGAAGCATGCCTGTTGTGAAATAAATGAAAACTATTAGTGTATATAGTCACAGATGGCGGCAGTCCCTGTTCATTTCAATACCCACCCAAAAGGCCCCCTACTGGGTAGTGTGCTAACAGTGAGAAGAGATGTGGGCCCAAAGCCACACAAGTGCGGAATGTACTTCTGTATCTTACAATGGTGTGTATGAGTCCACTGCACTAAAACAAATAAACAGGAAAAAAGAAGAGTGGAGCTGCTGGGCATTACAAAAAGTCTGATTATAAAAGCCATTTTTAAAGCGATGGATAGGCAAGTAAAGCTAGTTTAGCATCTTTGGCAGCAACCCAACTTCTTACTTGAAATACAGAATGGCATTTTTACTAGGAAAAGAAAAAAACATTTCAAATTGTTTAAAAAATGAAAAAAGAAGGAATTAAACAAAAGGAAAATTAAAAGGTTTTGTCCATAGCCCCATGTCAAATGACTGCTGTCATGTGTTTCCTTTTAGACTGCATGAAAGCTAACACCTTATTCGTAGGTATGGGCATCAAAGACATATCTTGTTTTATAAGGGTACCATTACAGTATGCAAATCTCCCCAACTAGAACAATACATACCCCCTGCCACTCCCCAAATTCCACCTTCCAACACAAATTACCTTTCTCAATCTCCTTGTGGTGCCCCTCCACCACGCATGATACCACAGCACCCAGGGCAGCTGTCCCCCCTGCCCACCCCTTGTCCCGGCCCTGACAGTATGCATATACTTACTGCTCCTGACTGACAGTTGCTGGAATTCAGACACTGCTCCCGTAGCAGCCAACAGAAGTTGGAGGTTGCTAAAAACAGTATAAAAGGTAAATGACTTCAGCACACTTGCAATGTTTTAGGTAAACACACCCTTGCATCACCTCAATGCATATTAACGCATGTTATGTGCCTTAGCACATTGTGGTTTCCTTAATTTAAATAGTACCCCAACAGCTATGACTCACATAAACTGAAATGCACCACAATTCACTGTAATGCACTACTGGGTGTTGTGGTTGGAAAAAAGGCTGCATGTCTACATTTTTGGTCCATTCCTGTGCATTGGCAGCTCAATCGAAAATGAATATGCTCCTTAAATGCGAAACATGTTTATATGCGACTCAAAAAATAGCATTCAGCAGCATTAACAATGGACAAACATGCTAATAGATGAAAAGAAAAGCTTTTTTTTAGCTTCAGAATAAGAGACACATTCTCCAGCCCTGAGCTAAAGGAGATATCATACCCTCTGAGTGTTCATTTTTTTATGCTGCCACTAGAATAATGCTTAACAGATTTGCTGCAATCATCTGTTTTCGACAAGACAACACAAGTCTCGGTTCTGTGTCAGTCTAGGAACAAGCTTTAAGCCTCAGAAATAATGACAGGAAGCTCCATATGACAGTCACTACTCTGACAGGCCAGGTCCCAGACACGTGTGCCACAGATGGCCTCCAGGGTAAACTGTGACCTTTTAACCACAGTGCAGTCATATACCCAGCGCCGCGGACAGGTAACACACAGTTTATGGAATACTTGTAGTATTAATGGGATACATTAGTTATGATCTGTCCTAGAAACTAGCATAAAAGACATTACACTGCAGGAACCTGCCTCAATACATCATGCCATATAAACACAAAAAAGATAAGACACATTGCTTATATATAATCCTTAAAACAGTTGTATAAAATAAATGGTGTATATATACAGTCTATAAACATTTGACTCTGTGCATTAGGGAAAGGGAACCTAGAAAATCAGGCCTTTTAATGATCTCTGTCTTAGATTGTAAGCTCATACGGGCAGAGCCCTATACTTCAGTTTTCTCTACTGGAATGCAATTGATATGTAGTTTGTAATAGCTCCTTCAATTATGATGTGCAGTATAGTATGTTTGATTTTCATACAAAAATGATTAATAAGGTGTGGAGATGGCTTAGAACACTTGTCAGTTTTTATTGCTGTCTATGCCCCAATTAGAGAGATTCCCCCTCTCTATTTGTCCTGTTTACTATTAGCATTGAAAGTGACAGTAAAATAAATTCCCCCAGAAAAGTAATAGAGGGGAAATCTTCCAATGGGGAGTTCTGGCGGTCTGGGAGTCCACAAGGGATTCCCTTTGTTTGCAGGGATTTCCTCTCACTTCCTGATTTGGCTATGGGACAGGAAGTGAAGGTAGATCTCCCTAATGGGGCACAAATGGCAAAAAATAAGCCAATGGGGGTTATAACCCTACCTTACTCTATCCAAAATTAACAAAAAATATTGTTTTGCCCATAGTTCTACTTTAGTCACTAAACTTGCACCAGCCCACACCTTACTACAGCCACCCCCACCACACACATAAAAATAGAGGAAAACCTTGCTACTTCACATTCTAAATGCAGCCAAACTGATAATTCAAACATATTGGAAATCTACTTATCGGCCTTATTTAAAAGCCTCAGGTTTATAGAAAACCGAAAAAGTAAAGAGTACCCCCCGGTACTATGGGACTTTAAGGGCGAACTTTTGTACACAGTATATTTTATAAAAATATTTTTATAAAATATACTGTGTACAAAAGTTCGCCCTTAAAGTCCCATAGTACCGGGGGGGTACTCTTTCCTTTTTCGGTTTTCTATAAACTTAAATATTGGGATGTTGGCAACAAAATTGAGAATTTTTTATTCTCTATGGTGGTTCTTCCTCTATAACTATCTAAAAGACTCATGTTCTAGAACTGATAAGCTGGTGGAAATGGAAGAACTGATTCACATTGCCCATGACAGAATGTCACAATACATGCTCACTTGGGCCTGCTGCAACTCAAGCATACATCAAGACAGTGTCTACTCCTCCAGTCCAAAGTCCGACAGACTAATTGGATTTAATACCAATGTCCACTGACCACCTTCCGACACCCTATGATACATTCCCTGACAGCTCAAGGTAACCATCCCTACATTTTACCTACAGCCACAACTCCCTTCTCTTCCTCCTGAATAATGTGAATTCACCTACTAACATGTTTTTAGTTGTGGAGGGAAAAGGCTGATAGATTGCTATGTAGTTTGTAATATACAGGTACCGTATTTATCGGAGGGAATTTTAAGGAAAAAAACTTTTAGGAGGGAAATTCAAGGAAAAAAAACTTACATTTAAATGCAGCATGCAGCCTTGCCCAGTGTCCATCTGCAGCCTTGCCCAGTGTCCATCTGTCCATCTGCAGCCGTGCCCAGTGTCCATCTGTCCATCTGCAGCCTTGCCCAGTGTCCATCTGTCCATCTGTCCATCTGCAGCCGTGCCCAGTGTCCATCTGTAGCCTTGCCCAGTGTCCATCTGTCCATCTGCAGCCGTGCCCAGTGTCCATCTGTCCATCTGCAGCCGTGCCCAGTGTCCATCTGTCCATCTGCAGCCTTGCCCAGTGCCTTTGCGATCGTGTCAGTCCCGGCGGTTTTTAAAATTTGGCGCCGATTTCTGTGGAGAGGAGCGAGCGGGGCCGAGTGTACTTCGGCTAGACTCGGCTCCTCTCGCAGTTCCGCCCATCTCCACTGACTGCGCCGCTGACGGAGAAAGCCGAGTGTACTTCGGCTAGACTCGGCTCTGCTCACAGTCACAGGCAGGACTGCGAGAGGAGCCGAGACTAGCCGAAGTACACTCGGCTTTCTCTATGTCAGCGGCGCAGTCAGTGGAGATGGGCGGAACTGTGAGAGGAGCCGAGTAAAGCCGATTGTTTTTCGGCTTCGGCTCCGCTCGCTCCTCTCGCTCGTTTTCAGCAGGGGAATTCGACGGAGTATCGACGTATAACACGCACCCACGATTTTCCCCTGATTTTAAGGGGAAAAAAGTGCGTGTTATACGCCGATAAATACGGTAGTTCCTTTAAATCTGATGTGCGGTATAGCGTGTTTGATTTTCATAAAAAATGAATAATTCCCTGCGTTAACAGGTTAAAGTATAACTAAAGGCAAAACTTTTTCTTTAGATTTGGATAGAGTGGAGATGGCTTAGAACACCAGTCATTTTTTATTGCCGTATGTGCCTCCATTAGGGAGATCCCCATTCTCTATTTGTTCTGTTTACAATTAGCATTAAAAGTGAAAGTAAAAAAAAAATCCCAAATTTTGGGCCATCCCCAGAAATGTAATAGAGGGGAAATGGGGATACTAGTTCTGGTGGTCTGTGGTTCCCCAAGGCATTCCCTTCATTTGCAGGGATTTCTTCTCAATTCATGTTTTGGCTATGAAACAGGAAGTGAATGTAGAACTCCTTAATGGGGCACAGATGGCAAAAAAATAAACCAATGGGGGTTACAACCCTCCCTTACGCTATCCAAAATGAAAAAGAAAGGTTTTGTCCATAGTTCTACTTTAGTCACCAAACTTGCACCAGCCAACACCTTACTACAGCCCCCCCCCCCCACCACACACATACAAATATAGGAAAACCTTGCTGGTTACATAGTTGGTAAGGTTGAAAAAAGACAACAGACTGTCCAGTTCAACCTGTGTAGGTGTTTGTGTGTGTAGAAAATCATTTCCCATATCCTCGTATATTGTTTTCACTAAGAAGCATGTCCAAGAGTCTTTTAAAACTATCCATTCCTCCTGCCGCCTCCACCGATTGTGGAAGAGAGTTCCACATCCTTACTGCCCTGACAGTGAAAAACCCCTAGGCATCTCAAGGTTAAATCGCTTATCCTCCAGTCGCATTGTGTGGCCCTGTGTCTTCTTACACTCCCTGGGACTAAAAAGTTTCATACTTACACTGGGATATTTGTATATTGCTATCATATCTCCTCTCAAGCGTCTCTTCTCAGGGGAGAATAAATTTAGCGCTTGTAGTTGTTCCTCATAATTGGGGTCCTCTAGTCCCCATATTAATTTAGTTGCCCTTCTCTAGACTCTTTCCAGCACATTCTAATTGCACCCAAACTGATCATTCCAACAAATTGGAAATCTACTTATCAGCCTTATATAAAAGACTCATATTCTAGAACTGATAAGCCCATGACAGAATGCAACAATGCATGCTCACTTTGGCCTGTTGCAACTCAAGCATACATCAAGACAGTGTCTACTCCTCCAGTCCAAAGTCCTACAGACTAATTGGATTTAATACCAATGTCCACTGACCAAGGTAACAATCCCTAACGTCTGCCTACAGCCACAACTCCCTTCTCTTCCTGCTGATGAAGGGGAATTCACCTACTAACATGTTTTTAGTTGTGGGAGGAAACCCCAAAAATATCTACAGAGAAAATAAGACTCTCTGGTGGGAATGAAAAGCAGGACTCAAGTATGGGCTACCATTTAGGATAAGTATGCATGTATATTTTTATTAATTTATATATTCATTTGGACAAATATTTGAAGCATTTTCTGGACTTTATATGTAATTATTATTGACACACATGGTATTTGCTGCCTTATACCGCTGTTCCCGAGTAGCCTGTTAATGGACTGCACCTGGGCAAACTGCTCCTATAAAGTGCTGGGATTATCATCTGTTTGTATTGATATGCAAACGGTTTTGATGCATCATGAGTTTAAAGCCTATGTTCTTGCTGAACCACTTCAAGAAACCATTCTCACCTTCAGCTCTTTCCTAGAAATAATTAATTCAAGATAGTGATCTCTTCATGCTATGATCTAAAACACTAATCAGGCAGATTTAGTAAGCATTCAAGGAAGTTTACTGCACATCTATAATTCCGGGGTGTCCCTTTGAAGATCCCTGGCTAAAAGGAAATCTACAAAAGCATTTACAGGTCTTAGTTAAAATAAACCACTGAAATTTAAGTGATTAATCAATCCACTTTTTTTTTGGTCCGTATAACTAAGCAAAATATTTTGGTGTACATAGCTTACTGTTAATACAAAGACTTAGTACATTTGTCAGGCTCTAGTAATTTAGACTTATGTTAACATTGCATCCTGTGCTTGTTTTATTCTTTTCCCTCACAGGGCGGATCCATGCCCCTACATTCCTGGGCATTGGCAAGGCTCATATAGACCTTAGCAGCAAATAGGGTCAAGTATGTTCAATATCATACTTTGTTTATGGAATCAAATCCCAGCAGTGACATATTGTAACCAAGCCAGCACAATTCTACTCAACACTACAACATTCTGTGCTAATCCGGTGTTCATTTCTCACAACACAGCAGCTGCACCTCCAGAAAATTGGTACAGCACTCTCAACAGGCAAGAAGGCAACATCAAGTGTGCATATTAGAGTATACTTCGAAAAGGATTCTGAACTATACCATAGTCATTGATGTTCATCAATTAGAAAATGAACAGGAATATTAATATTAATGTAGGTTTAAGAACATGCAGATCAGGTATATTATATTGATTTCAAAAAATGTTCTTTTATTTTAAATACTGTGAGGATTACTTCATATGTAGCTGGCTCCCCCCCCCCCCCCCTACTGGGAGAAGACAACGGCCCAGCAGGAGGGATTCCCGTATCAACACTGTCTGTGTTAATAGGAGAACCAAGAAAATTTCTTCCCTGCAACCCGTGGTTGCAGAAAATAAATTGTCTCTGTATATGGCCTGCCTTAGATTTATCCTCTTGCTTTAACTGTGAAATCCTGTTGACAATGTTGAACTTCAACGTTCAATGGGAGTAATTGGCTTGCTGGTATGCTGTTGTGACAAGTTTGGGGACTACAGCGCCTTACTTATGCCCCAATATTATTCATTATATTTTAATCTAAGGTATTAGTGAAATATTATTTCACATTGACATGTTCACTACTATTTTTTTAAATTGTATTTTATAATTCTAGAAGACATGTTTTTTACATTTTAATTGCTTGTTTGTCCCCCATAAGTAAAAATTACCAAAAGCCATAATTAAAAAGGTAAAAAAAATGAGTTAAATACCTTTCTGCTTGAATCTCAGGCAATCTTTCCTCTTTCACAAGTAGGTCAAGAGACCAATGCTGATCTTTCTTTTACCAATAGTGAAGAATTCTTGAGTTTAAATTTGTCCTAAATGCTAAAGAAAAAAAATAATTGTTGAGTGCAGCTTAAAGTTATATGCTTTGCATCCTAATTTGTCTAAGACAGTACAGGAATAATATTTTATTCTGTGCAGCCTAACTACTGGTTATACAACAAAAGAGTTTAGCACAATAAATACTTGTACACCAAACACAATTTTTTCAAACTACAACAGGATAATAATATAAATGCTTCTTTTTTTTTTAAACCAGTGCCTGAAAAATGTGGGTTGTACTTGAATTTATCTGGGACAATGCTGGAAAATACTTCTGCTATATTCTGTGTTGACTGAATATTAATTTTAAAATACAAGGGTTTTTTATGTGTGACAAAAGCTCAAGGTAATGATCCCTACCGTCTGCCTACAGCCACAACCCCCTTCTCTTCCTCCTGAAGAAGGTGAATTTGCCTACTGACATGTTTTTAGTTGTGGGAGGAAACCCACAAGGGTGGCAGAATTTTTGTATTTTGAGACTTAGGTTTTGATATAGAAAAAAATCACTCCACTGTCACATCTGTGTATTGGAATACATGGCACAAAAGAAAGAACCTATGGATCAGAATTTAGAGGCAGATGAGGCACTAGATATCATAAAATCATAAAAAAAATTGGTACAAAATTGTTAAAACATCAGGCACATAACAAATGTGCCAAAAGTTAAAAACAATGCGTATAAACAATCATATGATCACAATGATGATGCATTAAAGCACAATGCTTCCAAACAATGGGTAATTAAGTTAATTCCTTGTATTCTGTGTATCACCGTGTTTCACTTTTTCTTCCTCAGGACACATAGCAAAAGGTTCACTATGTGAATACAAGAACATAGATTACAATCATATAAATGCATCATGCGCATAACATATACATCAGTTACATAACTAACAGAGCATTCACCTTGCCCAAAAATGCAGAATGTGGGATAGAAGCAGAACCTCAGGTGCGGGCACTGGGGCATCCAAAGAGGAGGATGATAACCTCCCAATGTGACTGTGGCCTACGATAATATGTACACAATTAACCCCAGATGGTCTAAACAGACAACCCCCAAATTCTATATGATAACATTATAGAGCCACAGATCATGGATTTCTTACTTGTATATGAAAAAAAGCCCCACAAGGGGGTTACAAAATAGTTCTCCAGCAATGACAAACATGTCAGATGGCGTGGCTTGTGAAGGGGTGAGGCCATCTCATACATGTTAACAGCATAGACTTGACTGGGAGAGCGGCAGTTTTTCTAAGCATTCTACACACTACAGGATGGTAATATTTCATGCCGTCACCCCACTCCTGAACACCAGCGGGACAATATACAGTATATCTTCCTTTTTTGCTTAGAACGGCACTACACGTATAAGCAGGTCACAATGAGAAATTTTTAGTACATTTAGAAGTTACCTGTGACATACACCCCCAAATATATTGAATATATATAGAATTCTTTGACTACCCTTTAGACTGCACATACACAGTACTATCTGAGTGTACAGTTTTCTTTGGATCGACCACTAAAGTATAGGTGTGTTTGGATTTATTCTCATAATGCATGTTGTTGGTGAGGCTGTGGGAGGATTGTTCAGGTTGTACAATCAGATTGTAAAGTGTATGCCTTGAGTTATACACATATTTATGGACTTTAACATTTGTTTAGAACCCACCAAACCACAACACCCCCCGCCCCAAAAAAAAGAACATTGCAACACTGGTTTTTCAGTGTTTTTTTTATCATTTTGCAGAGTGGTTGGTTCCAGAGGACTACAGAATTATGGATCATGTTAAGACCAAGCTTGCACTACTTGGGCTGCTCTGACACTCCCATAAATGTCCTCAAGTGTTAAGGGCATCTCCGACAATTACTTCTACTCTTCAAATAGTCCTCATTGCTATAAACAAAACCCTTTCTTCTTTCCTTCCCTGCTCTCTTCTATCATAAGAAAACATTTCCCATTGGACACAGGGACACTGGTTTTTATCTGTTGATCACATTAGCAACATCCCATCTCAGTTATATCACTTTCCCCTTTCTGGAAGCATTTTAAATCAAAATTCAAGAAGATTTGGCATTTTGACTTGGCTTTATTAGTCAATGAGACCATTGGAAAGTCTTCCTCTCACATCCTGCCCCTTTGACACTAGAACAGGAAATAGAGATCTGGTTATGACATGGACAAGAAGACACAGACAACAATAAAAACATTGTGAGACATTCTAGCCCTTCCCTGCTCTACTAAAAATATGGGGTGTTCTTTTTTATGTCCTTGTTGAAGTGAATTCCCATTGTTACCTGCTCCTAGAGAGGTTCTCCCTCATATGCTCTATTGAAAAGATGAAACGTTTTAGATGGAGTTGTGTTTTAACTGGTCTAGCCCTTCCTGCTTAGGACTATTGGAGAACCCTATAACTTTCCTTAGCAACGTTATGTGAAGACTCTAGATTCTTTGGGGCTCTTATCTAATTTGAGTATTTGTGCATGTAATTGGGACTGATAAAAGGCACTCTTCACATTACATGTTGAATATCCCCAAATATTATTTTACTTCTTCATGGTTAAAAGTTAAAGAGACCAGGGCATTGTTTTTTCCACAGAACCAAGAGACAGCATACTATCTTTGCATAGATCACAAATTTCTCAACTGCAAATTTCTCAACTGCTGGTACCATGTGTCTACTAAACAGGGCCATGCCAAGGACCACCCAAGGCAGCCACTGTTGCCCCCCCACCCTGGGGCAAAGATGGCTGCCTCAGGCAGCAGTGCTGCCTGTGTGTGCATGTGCACACACCAGAAGCGTATCTAGTGAAAATGGCGCCTATGGCAAGTACTGAAACTGCGCCCCTGTCAAAACATTTGAAACCCATCTTTCAGATAAGCGTAAAAAAAAAACAGCTAACAAAACTACAAGTCAAGCTCTTTAATCTTTCAATTAACAAATTATGGATTGCCACTGATGAGCTGCACTATTGGGCACTGATAGGCAGCACTGATGGGCTGCACTGATGGGCACTGATTTGCGGTATTTATGGGCACTGGTAAGGCAGCACTGATGGGGCAGCACTAATACTGATAGGCGGCACTGATGAGCTGCACTGATGGGCAGTGCCTGCGCTGCCCACACTCCTTTCCCACCAGCCTCTTGGGCCGGCCTCTGGATGACGTCATGCTACCCGGGACGTCAAGGGGAGGAGCGCAGTCAGCCTCAGAGCACTAGTACAGAGGCTATGCAACGCAGCGTTCTCTGCAGGGCAATGTATGTAGCGGCTGCCGCTGCGGGCCGGCTCACTGTCTTGGGTCTATAATTCAGCTGTCTGGCGAGACTGCAAGGCAATGTAGCGGCTGGTGGCCGGCCAGTAATTGTGTGTAGAATCTATAATCCGGCCCTGGGAAGAAGAGCCACTCACGAGCGCCCCCTTCATATGGCGCCCATAGCACTTGCCATATGTGCCATACTCTGGATACGCCACTGGCATACACACACACACTCAGCTTAGTGACTCTAAGTCTGTTAAAAGGGCAGGCTTCACTAAGCAGAGTTTCCTGCCTGGCCACTGTGCTTGTTACACACTGCCACAGAACCTGCACTGAAGAGGCTCAGTCGCTGTGTCTGCCCATGTGATAGACACAGCAGCTTAGCAGGGAGCTCAGTAAAGTAGGCCATAGATGAATTGAAATTCGGCTGGTTCATCGGGACCAGACAAATTTTGATTCATCTATGACTGGTCCTGTTTGACTACTTCTTGGATGGGCTTGTTGGAAAACTTTAGTTTGATCAGCGCTGCAGCCAATAGATTCCTACATCTATCTGGAATGTGTGGTTGGAGGAATCGGTTCAATCTTTTTCAAGTAGCCTCCTGGCGTCATGTATGGCCAGCTTTAGTGTTACTGGGATGCACTGAGGACAGAGTGTCCATTATGGAAAAATCTTAATTTTTTTGGTCAGATGGAATGTATTATAACAAATTTGACTAACACCTTGTTAAGAAGTAATCCTGCCACTTGCTTTTGTTTCCTAAAGCTGTTTTAAACCCAAAACCAAAAATGTAATATATTGCAGCTTACCAATAGGTGGGGAGGTGGGGTTGGAGAAACAGCAGGACACTGGTCTTTTCAGTGAATGGCTGTGTGAGGGGGAGGTGTCAGCACAAATCTTTTCATTTGAGCAGAGCAGAGTTCCCAGCAAAGCCAGCAATCTGATCAACTGGTCCCACTGTTCTTTCATGTCTAGTGGGGTCAGTTTTTAATAGGAAAGCAGAGGGACTGGCAGGAACACCGGAAATTTCACACAGGATACTTTTTTATACAAGTACATGGTACAGCAGGCACATATCAGGAATATAAAATGTTTAACATATTCTTTAAAAATATACTGTTAAGAAAACAAGCTCTATTTATTCTAGCTAATATAGAAGTTGTTGCATTTGACTGATAGCAATTCCAGTTATAATCTGTACAGATCATATATCCTCTGCCTTGAATGTTCTTGCAGTTTGTGGAAGTATTTCTTACACACACCCCATTGTGGTGTGAACAGAGAAGTTTCCTTTAGTGTACTTTTAAATGTTATGTTGTTCCCATGCACTGAAAATGCATGGGAAATTTTTACAAGCACATATATGAGAACAGGCCCATAAACCAACTTTCCAGGGCTAATTTATATGGTCCTTTGTACACATTGTTAGGCTTAGTAAATTATAAACTATTTTATATATAGATGGTAATCTTCATTATGATTGTTATGTACAGTATATGTATGTTTTCAAAAGGCAATGGCACTAACAGGAGACACTGGTAAACTGTAATTACCCCTTTAAAAATGTTGCATGTTATTCTAAGTATCCTGTCTTTCCTCACTGTTTTACCACGTACACACGATCGGAATTTCCGACAACAAATGTTTGATGTGAGCTTTTGGTCGGATATTCCGACCGTGTGTAGGCTCCATCGGACATTTGCTGTCGGAATTGCCGACAACAAATATTTGAGAGCTGGTTCTCAATTTTTCCGACAACAAAAGTTCTTGTTGGAAATTCCGATCGTGTGTATCCACTTCCGACGCACAAAAATTCTACGCATGCTCGGAATCAATTCGACGCATGCTCGGAATCATTGTACTTCATTTTTCTTGGCTCGTCGTAGTGTCGTTCTTGACATTCGGAATTTCCGAGCAACATTTGTGCGACCGTGTGTATGCAAGACAAGTTTGAGCCAACATCCATCGGAAAAAAATCCACGGTTTTGTTATCGGAAATTCTGATCGTGTGTACGTGGCATTAGGTTCGTTCACACCATGTGCATTGATTGCCGTAAGCTTAAAAACAATTGTTCTCTATGTGCTATGTTCACACCATAGTGCGTGGTGTGCATGGAGGAAAAATGCAGAAATGCAAAATTTTTATGTAAAGCACAAAATCTTGTGTCAATGCACTGTGCTATCATCATTTTCAAAAAAGTATTTTGACCCTTCATGTGGCCTGTACATCAAAAAAAGAAATGTTTTCGCCTTGTGTAAAAATATATTAAAAACTTTTTAAAATAGCTACCTGTATCCAGGGCTGGCCCAAGACATTGTGCTGCCTTGGCCCAACAATGAAATGCTGTCCCCACATACATTATTTTATATCATAACAATTAAAACTAAAGTTAAATGTATCAGGAATTCAGATATACATGCAAGAGTGGTGGCGGTAGAGGTGGTGGTGGTGGGGGGGGGGGGGTTCTATCCAATGCAGTTGTGGTGGCAAGGGGGGGTTCAGACAGAGGCGGCGGTGGTGGGGAGTGGGGGATTCAGTCAGAGGCAGATGTGGTGGGGGTCCAGACAGAGGCAGCAGTGGTGGGGGGGGAGGGTTCAGACAGAGGCAGCAGTGGTGGGGGGGGAGGGTTCAGACAGGGGCAGCAGTGGTGGGGGGGGAGGGTTCTGACAGAGGCAGCAGTGGTGGGGGGGGAGGGTTCAGACAGAGGCAGATGTGGTGGTGGGGAGGGGGGGTTTAGTCAGAGGCAGTGGTGGTGATGGGGAGGGGGGTTCAGTCAGAGGCAGATGTGGTGGTGGGAAGGGGGGGTTTACTTAGAGGAAGTGGTGGTGGGGGAGTTCAGACAGAGGCAGAAGTGGAAGGGGGGGTGTTCAGACAGAGGCAGATGTGGTGGTGGTGGGGGGGGTTTAGTCAGAGGCAGTGGTGGTGGAAATGGGCTCAATGGCGCTGGCACTTACTTGCTTACAGTGTCAGTCGTGCATCCAGCGATGCCTTTTACAACATCGGGTCTCTGCTCACAACAGAAGGCTCCCCCCCCTTCACGCTGTTGGCCATCAGCTGGTCAGCTGACATTCTCCTGCAGTTTGTCCCGACATGGCATTTGTCTGCAGCAATGGGGGGGGGGGGAGCCGCAGAGAGGATGGGCAGGCAGTCTGCTGTGAGGGTATGGCAACGAGTGCTCTGCCCAGGGCTGGACTGGGACAAAAATTTGGCCCTGGACTTCATCCAGACCGGCCCGCTTTACTCCAAACACCTGGTGTTGGCGCTTCAATCATCCCGGCACTATGGTTGTTATGGTGTCAGGATTATTGAAGTGCATTATTTCTATTATTACATTGTAATATATAATGAAATAGTTCAACTCACCCTACTGCAGAATCAATGGGAGCCCTGAGCGTGTCACTTGCCACGTCACTTGCCACCAGATGCAGCGTGTCACTTGCCACGTCACTTGTCAGCAGATGCAGTGTGTCCCTTGCCACGTCACTTGTCAGCGGCTGTGTGTCACTTGCCACGTCACTTGTCAGCAGATGCAGCTTGTATCTTGCCATGTCACTTGTCAGCAGATGCAGCTTGTCACTTGCCACGTCACTTGCCACCAGATGCAGCTTGTCACTTGCCACGTCACTTGCCACCAGATGCAGCTTGTAACTTGCCACGTCACTTGTCAGCAGATGCAGCTTCTCACTTGCCACATCACCTGCCACTGGGTCGAAAGGGGCCCCGTGAGGTAGGCTGTATGGGACCCCATGATTTCTAACAGCAGCCCTGATGCCCACTGTAGTGGCTATCATGTCCGGAGCAAGGGACTCCGTGGACAGGGGAGGAGAGAGAGATACATAGTGCCCGCTCTGCTGCTTATTTCACAGGGACCGATCGGGCCAGTAGATGCAGAGCACCGGTGTGTGTACTTCTACTTCCTGGTAGTAGTGAAACGCACAATGGCACGGACGTGATGTCACCAGCTGGAAATTATGCAAGACTTGGGAGGCGACGCGGCCATCATTTCCGGCTGACGACATCACGTCCGCCCCATTGTGCGTTCCACTGTCACCAGGAAGTAGAAGTACACACTGGTGCTCTACTGGCCCAATTGCTCCCTGTAAAATAAGCAGTGGAGCTGGCGGAAGGGGCTTGCCTATGATCGGGCCGGCCCTGCCTGTAGAACAGCTTTCTTTGGTTTTCACAGCAGCTGGTCATGTGATGTTAGACTTAAAGTATTACTAAATCCAGGACTCTGCATTCATTATATCTGGTCTCCCACAGTACACAGAACGTGGAAATGCAATTATTTTATTAAATACAAACTGCTAAATATATTTTCTCATCAGCAGTTACAGCAGTCATGTGACTTCTATCAGTGTCTGGTTAAAGCTTGTAGGAGGAGTTTTAATTCTCCTCTGATTGTCCAATGAGACTGTATGACTCCTGACTCTCTATCTGGACAGTGCTGATTGGCCCTGTGCTGATCACACTCTCCCAGGAAAAAGGAAAAAAAAACCTCTCTAGCAATACACACCAAACTGAGCATGTGCAGCTTGCCCCAAAGGCTCTGTTTATAAGGAGATGGTTTGGGGACAGCGGAAGAAGGGGAGTATCAGAGACAACTAGAACGAACAAAGCCTTTTTTACACAATGCAGAGGGTTAACTTCTTAGGTTCCACAATGAGTATAACAAGCATGATTTACTCTATATACAGACTGATTGTCATGGATATGCAGTAATGTTTGTCTGCCATCTTACCTTCCTCCTCATGTGTTCACCTTAGAGGCCAGACTCTCTCACCTTGCTGCTTTTATAATCTCTCCTCCCAGCCTGACTCCACCCCAGGCTCTATCACAGAACTCTATATTAACCTGTGCACTGCAAGTCTGCCTTGTTGATCAACGTGTTTGCTAAGCATTGTGTGTTTGGGTTCCTGCCTGCCGTGTGCTACATTTGTCTCCGTGTTACGATATTGGCTTGTTCCCGACTATCCCTGTCTGCTGGTGACCTTGACCTTTGGCTTGAGCTTCGTTTATCCTTGTCTGCTTGTTGCCCTGACCTTGGCTTTTCCCCTCACTATTCTTGTATCCTGTGCTGCTGCTTCCCCTCTATCCTCTTTACCCAACGGAGCGTGAGCTAGGGGACTCTGGGAGCTGCGACCTGGACCCAACTGCAGCGTAGGCCATCCTCACCACTAGAGGCTCTGGTGAAAACCTGCTGGATCTTAGACTCCGCGCCCTGGGGAATCTTGGGCTCTAGCTCCCTGTGGATCCCTGTTGTGCTCCACTGGTCCCGCTTTCCACAACCACCCAGTGTCCCACCCGTAGCAGTCAGCCATAGGGTTCACTACCTTGTGGTGCACTCCTGACCCCCAATGGTGTTCATCTGTCATCTGGCCACAGGTGACCTGACACTGATTTTACTGTTGCAGGTTTAGAATAGCTTCCAACTGTCTCTAATTTGGAGCAAATTCCCTCTGTCCCTCTTTCCCTCTTTATTTGTCCCTTATTTGGTCTGATATATATAGTTTTATATAAAATGCACTGCTTATGTATCAAAAAGTGTTTCCCAGTGCTAAACCTTTCATCCAATTTCTAAATTGATGCATTTGTAAATGCCAAAAGTCAATATAAAGAAATTGTAGTGATAAAAAAAAGCACCAGTGGGTTTAACCAATCATTTTTTGTACAATTCTCCTTTAAGGGGGGGGGGGTGAGAGGGGGTGTGTCCTATGCCTACATACTTTTGATAATAGGTGTCCCTTATTCCCATTTTAAAAAGTTAGGAGATATGGGTTTAGTAACACTTTAAGCATATCATCTCAGTTGAAAGGGCTTAGAGTTCATGTAGAACCAATCAGCAGCTTTGTATGAACTCTGACCCTTCTCTTGAGCTGATACCATAAATGCTTGACTTGGAAGCTCAGAGCAGTAGCTCTTAAAGAACGTTACTACAGTTTTTTTTCATTGTTACTGAATTGCCAGTATAGGTGGTAGGTTATTTTAACCATAGGTCTACTTTAAGATCTCTGGGAATTAGAAGGAGCCATGTCGTTTCGTTGTGCTCTTCCACAATATAGATTGAAAAGGAGGAATGGCCACAGGTATCTCCTAATTTTTTTCATTTTGTACATCTATGACTGGTTTAGGAATGGGGACCACATAAAAGGCAAGTGTTTTCAGAGACTAAGATGTCATTTTTATACAAATACCCTGAGATTATGTTGTTTTGATTTATGAAGTACTTGCTGGAGGAGGGAAATTACATTTTTTTTAGTCAAATGTATTTATGTATTTCTGTTTCAAGTTTTTAGGCTTTTAAACAGTTGTTTTATATGTCTTTTTGATGTCTATATACAAGCTTTGTTTTAAAAATAATTAAAATACACGACAAAGGATTCTCAGAGCACTCCTGCTGCTGTCTCTGAACCAATGTGGAGGGAGAGAGTCATGAGAGGATCTGCTCTTGTGCAAATCGGCTTGTGTAAGTATGAGTGCGTGGGGGGGGGAAGGTCTGGCAGGGAGAGCTACACTCGGAAGGTTTTTTACTTTAATGCAGAGAATTTATTAAAGCGGAGTTCCGCTGAAAAAAAATATTAAAAGTCAGCAGCTACAAATACTGCAGCTGCTGACTTTTAATATATGGACACTTACCTGTCCAGGTTGCCCACGATGTCGGCACCCAAAGCCGATCTGTCCCTTGGCTCCCAGGTGGCAGCGCCGCCATCTTCAGTAAGGGAATCAGAAAGTGAAGCCTTGCGGCTTTACAGCCTGGTTCCCTACTGTGCATGCGGGAGTCGCGCTGAGCGATCTCATTGGTCCCTGCTGTCTTCTGGAACCTGTGTGTCTCCCAGAAGACAGCGGGGGGACGGAGAAGGGGCTGACATGGCGTAGATCGCCGCGGAAACTGCAGCGATCTATGCCCGGATGTGGGAGCAAATACCTGTATTAGACAGGTATCTGCTCCCTCCCCCTGAAAAGTGCCAAATGTGACACCGGAGGGGGGGAGGAATCCGAAAAGCGGAAGTTACATTTTTGGGTGGAACTCTGCTTTAAGGTAAAAAAAACTTCCGCTTTTAGAACCATTTTTTTTTATTTTTTTTATTGAAGGAATGTTTATTGAGATAACAAAACGTTATACATGAGAACAGTGTAATTGACAATACGAAAGACATCTGCTTGACAGTACTGATAGAGGTAGTAACTTCTCACTAGAACCATTCAAATCGGAGTATCATTGCACCTTCCACTCCATAAGGACCACTAATAGCCCCATCTCAACCTCCCAATACAAACACCAGTGGGAACTACCAAAAACAGATGAAGGTAAAAGTTCAACATACCAAATCAATATTCTCCCTGAAAAACACTGTATAAAGGCAAGGAGAAGGAGGAAAAAAAAGGGAGGGAGAGGGGGAGAACTCAGGAGGAGAATAAGGAAGGGAGAGGAGGGGAGAGGAGAAGGAGGGGAGAAGGAGGGGGGGGGGGGAGGGGAGTCCCAGATGCTGTGTGTGACATTCAGCAAATTAAAGATGTGCCTTATCAACTACTACCCACATAGTTCAAGCCCTTTCTCCACAGAACCTGTAGCACCACTCACCCTGGTCAAAGGTCATCTAAGCCATGATAAACTGTATCCAGGCCGCCCAGATTTAAAAAAAAATTTGGGGGCAGTTACGTCCCATATATGTGAGCTTATATAATGGAAGGACTGCATTGATAAGCGCCTTCTAGGCCGATAGCTGGGGAGGATCTGCGAGCTTCCATTTAGACAGTATCGTTTTCCTAGCATAATAGGCCGCATAGAAGACAAATAGACCAGTGTGTTTAGTGGTATTCAGATTGTCAGTAATGCTCAGTAGAAATATCATAGGGTCCCTATCTAAAGAAAGACCTGCAACCCTATTCACGTCAGCGACCACCGCCCGCCAGAATTCTTGAATATGTGGACAGTCCCATACCATATGCATAAAAGTACCCACCGACAGCCTGCATTTAGGACAAATATCCGTTACCTCTGGGTAAATTCTGTAGAGTTTGGAGTTGGTGTAATACACCCTGTGCAAAAACTTAAGCTGGACGAAGCGGTCCCTGGCCGATATCATAAGAGGAATACATTGCTGCAAGCCCTCGTTCCAGTCCTCCTCCGTCAAGGCGGGGATATCCCTCCGCCACACCTCGTAGAGCCTAGTTGTTTGCAAGGCGTTCTTACAGGTAAGTCTGAAGTATATGGAGGATAAGGTAGGTCAATCTCAGCGGCCGCCAGGAGGGACTCGACCGAGTGCACAGCAAGAATCATACCGCTGGGGAACTGAGCTCTGATAGCATGCCTAAGCTGCATGTACCTAAAGTACACCCATGAAGGCAGGCAAAATTGCTGTTTGAGCCAGGGAAAGAAGAATGCGACCACCAGGCATGACATGGCTTAACTTGGTAATCTGAAATCTAGCCCACACCTGGGGGTCAGGCACAGACCTAAGATGAGGCAAAGAAGGGTTACCCCAGAGTGGGGTATGGGGAGAGATGGTACCATCCTCACTGACATATTGAGTAACCTGTTTCCAGGCCGGCAATGTTGTCTTCATGGGAGTAGTCACCTGATGGCTGTATTTGGCCCCACGATACACAAGATGGCTGAGCTCAGAATAGGATCCCAAGATGGCCGCCTCTAAGTTTACCGCTAGATTGGAAATATCTTGAGAGAACCACCAAATCACCGTGACCAGTTGTGCAGTCCAGTAAAAAAATTTGATATGCAAGAGGGATAGACCGCCTTCGATCAGGGACATTTGCAGCTTGGTTTTTGCAACCCAGGGGAAAGAACCCGCCAAAATAAATGGGGAGATTACTCTGTCTAGTTTAGCAAAAAAGGCAGCAGGTACAGGGACCGGGGAGTTTCGGAATACATAAAGAAATTTAGGGAGAAAATACATTTTAATGAGATCAACTCGTCGCACCGGAGTGAGTGGAAGAGACTTCCATACATTGCATTTATGAATAAGTTGTTGGAGGACAGGGTACACATTATCGTCTAAATATTTCAGTGGGTCCCTCTGAATTTGAATACCCAGATATTTAAACTGGGAGATCTGTTGTAAGGGAATTTGAGGATCCGCCAATCAATGCGTCGCCGGTAATGGGAACAGTAGCGATTTATCCCAATTCACCTTTACCCCTGAGAAGACCCCAAAACAGTCAATGATAGCTAGAGCCGCTGGAAGAGAGCGACGGGTGTCGTGCAAGTATAGCAGCATGTCGTCTGCGTACAGAGACACTTTCTCGACCAGAGGGGGAAAAGAGATGCCCTGGACCTTTCCAGAGGATCTGAGAAGCTCCACCAACGGCTCAATTGCCAAGGCAAAAAGCCGGGGAGAGAGGACAGCCCTGCCTGGTGCCCCGGTGGAGTGGGAAGGAGACCAAAAGCATACCCATCATCCGAAATCTGGCTGAGGGGGCCGAGTAAAGCATCCGCAGCCAGGAGATATAGTTAAAGCCAAACTTCTGGAGGACAAGCCACAAGTATTCCCACTCCACCGAGTCAAAGGCCTTCTCCGCATCCAGTGAGGCAACCACCTCCGTGCCCCCCCCCCCAGCTGAGATCCCGGCCATGACAGTGTGGAGTCTCCGCAGGTTAATATCCATGCCCTTGCCCAGCATAAACCCGGTCTGGTCCCTGTGGATCAAAGATAAAATTGCCAGTACCTTTGCAAGGATCTTTGCATCCACGTTGAGCAGGGAGATGGGCCTATATGAGGAGCAAAGCTCAGGGTCCTTGCCAGGTTTAGGTATCACGACTATAACCACCACCAACATCGATGGGGGGAGAGAAGAGGCCTCAGAGGAGGCTGTCAGCACCTCCAACAGCCTACATGCCAGTGTCTCCGCATGGGTTTTATAAAATTCCGCCGGGAGACCGTCCTCTCCCAGTGATTTCCCTGCCTGCATTGAGCCAATGGCCTGCTGCAATTCCTTCAGGGTGAGCGGAGCGTTGAGCCCCCGGCGGGTCTCAGCCATCAGGGTCGGAAGCTGGACATCCCTGTAAAAGGAGGCAAAGCAGGCATTTATCTCTCCAGGGTCAGACATCAACCGACCACCCGAGTCCCTAATATTGGCAATACTCGTCATAACCGATTGTTCCCTGGACAACCAGGCCAATAGACGACCAGTCCGCTCACCCTGTTCGAAAATACGATGTGGCTGATGAAGTATTTGTTTTTTAGCCGACGTAGTCCACAGGAGCGTTACCTTGCGCAGAGCACACTGCAGGTCTCTAGGCGTCACCTCATCTCTAGTGTTCACATATTGTTGTTCAAGTGTAACAGCTCTCTGCTCCGCCAGTACCAGGTCTTGACCAGACTGGCACATAACCTGACCTATTTTCTGCTGGTAGTATCCCCGCACATGGACCTTAAATGCATCCCAACTAGAGGCCGGGTCAGTCGCAGGGGGATTAGAGTCCCAATACTTAGTGACATCCTCCTCAGCATCAGGGGAAACCCTGTCATCCGAGATCCAGAAATGGGACAGGTGCCAAAGGCTGTCGGTGGGGGCCCCTGTCTTGTTAAATGTAACAAGACAGGGGCATGATCAGATATTCCCCTTGGCAAAATAGATATTTCTTGGACCCTAGCTTGGACTGGGCCGCTGACATAAACAAGATCTATCCTGGACATAGCCGCATAAGAGGCAGACTGGCAAGTATATCGTCTCTGGAGGGGATTTTTCCAGCGCCAGACATCGGTGAGACCGAAGGTGGACGCCCAGCAGTAGAGCGGGGAGTCCTCGACCCCACCTGGTGTTAACCTGTCCATAGCAGGACAGGGAGGCATGTTGAAATCCCCTGCCAGAACCACATTATCAACAGACAAGTTTGCAAGATATTGGGCAATCTTATTCAAAAGTGTCAAAGATGCCAGCGGGGGGATATACAGTCCCACCACCGCCATAGGCACACTTGCAATAACAGCATGTAAAATAACAAACCTCCTCCCGGGGTCCAGATGCAGATCCACCAACGTGAAAGAAAGGGATTTGTGGATAGGCACACTCACCCCTCTGGCATAAGAGGAGTGTGTGCCGTGGTAGTAATGACCCACCCAGGGTTTTTTAAGCCCCAGAACTCTACCACCTGTCAAGTGGGTCTGAGAGAAGGGATAACCGCTCCAAAGCCTCTGGATCCATATAATGCTTCCGCCCCACTCTAAGCAAACGCAGGTGCTGGCTCTGCACAAGGTAGGTGATAAATGAAAAGATCCTGGACTGCCGCACTCTGCAAAAAGATGCTAATTTATTGATAAAATCCACAAAATACAGCAAAAACACACGAAAGGTGAACACAGGGACTGGCTAACGCGTTTCACAGCGTGAGATGCTTTCTCATAGCTGTCAAGTGGGTCTCTTGGAAAATGCATATGTCAGAGCGATGGACTTTGAGGAAATTAAATACCAGGAAACGCTTATTCCGAGAATTTAGGCCCCGGACGTTCCACAAAACAATTGTTAAGGGAGCCATATGTGACATTGAAAACTAATCAGACAATGTAGCAGCGTCAGGCCCATCAAAGCATCCGAACCCTGGGAAGAAGGTAGCACCACCCCAAACCACATCATATCAGTGCAGCCCTCAGAGAGAGCAAAAACAACAGCAGCATTTATACAGATACACCAATTACATTCCTTCAAGCGAACTAAGAACCATTCCAACCCGTTTCAACTCCCCCCACCCCCACCCCGCACACCCACCCAAACTAGGGTATGCCATTGTCCCAAACTGAACTATAGTCAATGACTACTTGGGGTCATGAACAGAGAGCAGCCAAAAAAGTCACAGGTATACAATAAAAAACAAGGGGAAAAAAAGAAAAAAAAATGGGGGGGGGGGCAGCAACAAGGGTGCGTAGATACACCAAGTCCAGAGGAGATGCCGCCAATGAGTGAGAAGCAGTAAATGGACTCCTGGGTGATGCCAGGGGCACAATCAGTCAGTGCAGGTCCATCGCCATATGCAGTACCCAGAATCCATGGGGGAGCACATAAGAGTCAGTGACCCACTGTCATGGATATGCAGTAGTGTTTGTCTGTCAGCTTACCTTCCTTCCCATGTGTTCATCTTAGAGGCCTGAGCCCTTTCACCTGGCTTCCTTTATAATCTCCTCCCAGCCTGACTCCACCTCAGGCCCTATCACTGAACACTATATTAACCTGTGCACTGCAAGCCTGCTTTGCTGATCAACGTGTTTGTTAGGCATTGTGTGTTTGGGTTCCTGCCTGCCGTGTGCTACGTCTGTCTCTCTGTTACGTTATTGGCTTGTCTCCGACTATCCCTGTCTGCTCGTGACCCTTGACCTTCGGCTCGTTCTTCGTTATCCTTGTCTGCTTGTGGCCCCTGACCTTCAGCTTGTTATTCGGATCTCTCTCATCTTGTGCTGCTGCTTCCCCTCTTTTCCCCTTATCCTACGGGGCGTGAGCTAGGAAACTCCAGGGGCCGCGACCTGGTCCCAGCCTGCAGCTAACATCCTCACCACTAGAGGCCCTGGAGAAGACCAGCTGGGTCTTAGACTCCGCGCCCTGGGGAATCTTGGCTCTAGCTTCCGTTTGGATCCCGGTTGTGCTCCTCTGGTCCCGCTTTCCACAACCACCCAGTTTCCTATCCGCAGAAGCCAGCCATAGGGTTCACTACCTCGCGGTGCACTCCTGTCCCCCTACGGTGTGCATCTGTCACCTGGCCACAGGTGACCCTGACAGTTTGATCAGCCATGAACCCGGCTGACATCCCGTTACCCGTGGATAATCCGTTGCAGGGCATAGTTTGCAGACTTGAAACCCAGGAATCGAATCAGACTCAGGTGATGCGATTCCTCCAGGATCTGGCTTCTCGCTTTGAGCAGCTTCAGGCCTCCTTGGGAACCCTGAATCCGCAACCTCAAATACAACCAGCGGCTGCACCTATTGCACCAGTCGCAGCCACACACTCACTACAACTGCCAGCTCCGTCCCGTTTCTCTGGGGACTCCAAGGCTTGCAGGGGGTTCCTTAGTCAATGCACAATTCATTTTGAGCTCCAGCCCCAAAACTTCCTGTCTGATCGGGCTAAGGTAGCCTATATCATTTCCCTCCTCTCTGGTGAAGCTTTAGCCTGGGCAGCCCCTCTGTGGGAACTGAATGATCCAGTGGTTTCTAGCCTGTCTGGCTTCTTGAAACTTTTTCGGAATATCTTCGAAGAACCGGCTCGTGTCTCTTCAGCGGCCAGCGCCCTTTTACGTCTCCGCCAAGAGTCTGCTTCTGTGGGACAGTATGCCCTTCATTTCCGCATACTGTCGGCTGAGTTGAGCTGGAACAATGAGGCCTTAGTCGCAACCTTTTTGCATGGCCTGTCTGATAGAGTGAAGGATGAATTAGCAGGAAGAACCATCCCCACTGATCTGGCCGGCGTTATCTCCTTGTGTAACCAGATCGATATTCGCTTTCAGGAGAGGACCTTAGAAAAGCAACGCCAGCACTCCTTGGTTCTTAGTCAGCCTGAGCTCCCCTCTCTTCGACCCGTAGAGCATCTCCTACCAGCTGAGGAACCCATGCAGCTGGGTCGGACCAGGCTATCCCCCAAGGAACGTGCTAGGCGCAGAACTCTTGGTCTGTGTCTTTACTGTGGGGGCAAAGGTCATTTTCGTGACACTTGCTCTCTTTGTCCAGAAAAACTTCCGGGTCCACTTCATCTGGAAAGTGGAGTATTGGACCCAGAAATATCACCTTCCCCTTCTCGTCTTCTGCTTTCTGTGTTCCTTCATGTTGGTGCTTCTTCTCATTCGGTCTCAGCATATCTGGATTCCGGAGCCGCCGGTAATTTCATGGACTGGGAAATCGCATCGTCCATGAGACTTACTCTTTTGCCCCTCACCACGCCATTGGTGGTCTTGGCGATTGATGGTACTGTTCTCCCAGGGGGACCTATCCGCTTCCAGACCCTCCCTGTTAAGATGTCGGTAGGGACACTCCACCAGGAGTGGATATCCTTCCTTATCTTACCCAAGGCCTCAACGCCTATAATTTTGGGTCTCCCATGGTTACAGCTCCATTCTCCTCATGTGGACTGGACAGATCCTGGCTTGGGGTCCCTCCTGTTCCTCGTCCTGCCTACCCAAGGTTGCCCCCTGTGAATCTGAGCCGGTCATTCATTCCGGGTTGCATAACCATTTACATTTCTCTGTCCCTAACCACCCTTGGACGCACAGCCAGGCTAGCTTGTCTACAAGTCCTGCAGTCGCTACGTCTTGCGATGCGATTCAGGTAGTCGCTACACCTGACTCAGCTATTCACTCTGCCTCTGTACTAGTTATGCCAGTCCAGCCCATGCCCAGTGAGCCTCCTACTTTTTTTTGTTTGGGACATTCTGCTTGTCCTTCAGCCATTCAGCTTGACTCCGGTGACATGTCACCTTCTAACCAACCTGACTTCAGGGTTCCACTGACATCTGCCCAGTCTGATGGTCCTGTGCAAGATGACCAGTTCCCCTTTAAGGGTCTAGGGGACCCTCCTCAGATTCCTGTTGATCCTCTCATGCCCTTGCTTATTCCTAGAGAGCCTTTGGTCCTCAATAGATCTTCTTGTCATCTCCCTACCTCGTTTTCGGTCTCTGAGGATAATCTTAAGTACGAGGTTAGACAAGTTCTGGATTCTCGGCTCTGCAGAGGCATTCTTCAGTACCTTGTGCATTGGAGAGGTTTTGGTCCTGAGGAGGCGTCTTGGATCGCTGCATCTGATGTCGCTGCACCTCACCTGTTGAGAAGGTTTCATCAGAGATTTCCCTTTAAGCCTGGGTCCAGGCGGGGGAGGGCCCATAAGAGGGAGGGTACTGTCATGGATATGCAGTAGTGTTTGTCTGTCAGCTTACCTTCCTTCCCATGTGTTCATCTTAGAGGCCTGAGCCCTTTCACCTGGCTTCCTTTATAATCACCTCCCAGCCTGACTCCACCTCAGGCCCTATCACTGAACACTATATTAACCTGTGCACTGCAAGCCTGCTTTGCTGATCAACGTGTTTGTTAGGCATTGTGTGTTTGGGTTCCTGCCTGCCGTGTGCTACGTCTGTCTCTCTGTTACGTTATTGGCTTGTCTCCGACTATCCCTGTCTGCTCGTGACCCTTGACCTTCGGCTCGTTCTTCGTTATCCTTGTCTGCTTGTGGCCCCTGACCTTCAGCTTGTTATTCGGATCTCTCTCATCTTGTGCTGCTGCTTCCCCTCTTTTCCCCTTATCCTACGGGGCGTGAGCTAGGAAACTCCAGGGGCCGCGACCTGGTCCCAGCCTGCAGCTAACATCCTCACCACTAGAGGCCCTGGAGAAGACCAGCTGGGTCTTAGACTCCGCGCCCTGGGGAATCTTGGCTCTAGCTTCCGTTTGGATCCCGGTTGTGCTCCTCTGGTCCCGCTTTCCACAACCACCCAGTTTCCTATCCGCAGAAGCCAGCCATAGGGTTCACTACCTCGCGGTGCACTCCTGTCCCCCTACGGTGTGCATCTGTCACCTGGCCACAGGTGACCCTGACACCCACAGCGATATTCAAGGGCAAGTCCCCACAGATAGGGAGACAGGGTATGCGCGGGCCTCCAGCTGAGGACGTCCCATAGAGGGGATAACTCCTGCGCCTCCAAAAAATAAAAAACAGGAGGGTAGGAGAGCATAACGAACCCCAGTTGTGCCAACCAACAGGATCCTGGCAGCGACTGCGTGGCAGAAACATGGATAGAGCCGTATTCCCAACTTACACCAGGGTCTGGGCAGGGGATAGGAGCTTGCACACTCCAATGTGACAGGAAAGGTGTTACGGCCAGGGTAAATGTAAGCAAGGGAACTGTAAAGTACTCACGGAACCGGCTCGGTGGCCATCTGGATGCGGGTGAAAGCACTGCATCAGCGAGGCGGCAGGGTGTTCAGCCATTGAGAGGCCTCCCCAGGCGAAGTGAAGAAACGCGTGGACACCCCATCCTGTACCCAAAGGCGCACCGGAAACAGCATGTTATATTTGATGATTTTAACTCTCAGTGCTCGCTTCACCTCATCATATGATTTCCAGAGCTTTTGGGTGTCCACCGAAAAATCAGGAAAGAACATCAAGCGTGCGGAATTGTGGCGGATCTCTTGCATCTTCCGGGCCTCTCTTAGGATGAGATCGCGGTCACAGAAGTTTAGCAGCCTGAAGATAAAGGTGCGTGGCGGGGAGCCCGGCGGTGCGGGCTGTGATGGCATCCTGTGCACCCGCTCCACTGTGAAAAAGAACGAGAAGGCTGTCTGGGGGAAAAGTGTGCAGAGCAGGTGCTCCGTATATGCAGCCGGGTCAGGACCTTCCGAACCCTCAGGAAGGCCCACAATCCTCAGGTTGTTTTTTTCGATTGCGGTTATCCGCATCCTCGGCTCTAAATTCGAGGGACCGCACTCTCACCTGCAGCGTGTGCAGGGAAGCTGAGTGGTCACGGACCGTGTCCTCGGTTTTCCTAAGCCGGCGCTCGGTCTCCGTCACCCGCTGATGAATCTTGTCAAAATCTTGTCTGATGCGACCCACCTCCAGCTGCACCGCGTCAACCTTGGTGGTGAGAGTTGACAGCGAGGATTGGCAGCCAGTAATCGCCTGCATGAGGGCCGCAATGTTTCTATGCTCCTAGAGCGTGGGCTCTGAGGCCTCCATTTGGGACGCCATGTTGAGTTTAGTAGCCACACGTGCCGCTACGCCTCTGGGAGATTTTGCAGCTTTAGGAGTGTTTCCCTGCTTCTGCGCCTTAGATTTGTTCCAGGTTAGTTTCGGGATATGCAGCAGATGCAGTACTGTCCTAGGGTGGAAAAACAGGATAAAATCCCCCGTTGGATGCAGAGCTCCTCAACTAAGCATCCTACACCGCCGCCATCTTGGTCACGCCCCCCCCCCTTTTAGAACCACTTTAGGCTCTGCATACAACAGGTTTTTTACAAATGGCACGGAGACAGATAATTACATGTATAAAGAAGCCTAAAGCTCCACTCACTGCTTAGTCATAAGAAACAAAGTACTAAAATAAAATATTTATCTACAATCTATAAATCTTTAAAACTATGTATTCTTCAATAATTCAAAAACAGTTCGAACAATTCTTGCAAAATATCATCCTAATGCATTTGCCTGCCTGGATATCTGCGTCAGTAACACTACTCTGTAATTCTTTTTGAAGTAAAAGCCACCAATAACAAGGCCGTGTTCTCTGTAACAGTGCCTTGCAAATGCATTGACAATACATACATGGCAATGAACAGCCTATACTTCTATATATTACGTGTGATTTGTATACTGTGTAGGATTGCTTTATACTAAATGGAAGTATTGTACCGTTGGTACATTTCTTTGTTCCCATGTTTTATCAAGGACATCATCTACTGTGCTTGCACAAACAGTTCTTATAGGCATTCAAAACACAGGCAATGTACACGTCATAAGCAGAACTTATTTGTGGTCTTATGTGAATCACACAGCGGAGAGAAAAATGTTATATGAATTTGATTTCTAAACTGAACTCTAGTCAGATACAGTATAAAGACAGAAGTGTATGCAGCTCTGTAATACTTAATACATCATATGATTCTTTTTAAGTGTAAATACCTTCATTTGACCTTGCATCAGCCTCTTGCAGTCCCTATACAGCAGAACTAGAGTGCTAGAAGAACAAGGAGGTCAAGGAGACAATAACTTCATGTGCTGCCAAGAGCATGCTGATAGGAAATGAAAGCAGAGTGACAGAAACATACAGTAAGCTCATCACTGTGCTGCTTCTCCTTACATTATGCTTTCACAGACTAAAGTGTGTTGAATGTTGCTGGGTAGGGATGAGCGAATGGTTTGGCCTATTTTTAGCGACGCTTTACCGTCTTTATTTGTCGCTCTTTTCTGCCACTAGCGGGGCGCTTTTAACCCCTGCTAGCGGCCGAAAAAAGGGTTAAAATCGCCCGCACAGTGCCGCTGTCCATTGATTTCAATGGGCAGGGGCGCTGTAGGAGCGGTGTATACACCGCTCCTACAGTGCTGCAAAGATGCAGCTTACAGGACATTTTTTAACCGTGCTGCCAGCCCAGCGCACCGCTCCAGTGTGAAAGCCCTCGGGCTTTCACATTGGAGTGAGAGGAGAGGCTCTTTCAAGGCACTTTGCAGTTGCTATTTTTAGCGTTATAGCACCTGTAAAGCGCCTCAGTGTGAAAGTAGCCTTAGACAGTTAAGCCCCGTACACACGATCGGTTTGATTGATGAAAACCGTCCGATGGATGGTTTTCATCAGACCAACCGATCGTGTATGGTACCCATCGGTCTTTTTTCCATCGGTTGGAAAAATTAGAACTTGTTTTAAAATTTTCCGATGGATAAAAAAACGATGGTAATTTCCGATCGTCTATGGGCAAGTCCATCGATTAAAAAACCCACGCATGCTCAGACTGAATTAGGAGACGGGAGCGCTCGTTCTGGTAAAACTAACGTTCCTAACGGAGAGAGCACATTCGTCATTCTGCAAGTTCTTGCTTCGTTTAATGCAGCGCATGTTTTGTTGCTTTAGAACGGTCTTTAAAATGTCATTTTGGCAGCAGATCTTTCTCATGAGTTCTGACAAACGTATGTCTTTCTTCTTTCTTGTGATCTTAGGAATAATTAGTTTAATTCTTCAAGGCCGACCTCACAAATTCCACCCTTTTTTTTTTTTTTGTCTTTAAATTTGTTGTGCATTTTTTGGTGTGTCAATTTCTCAGAACAACAATTTTTTTTTTTCGTTTCCTCATGGAGGTTGGTGTCCCTTGTTATTAATTACACATTGTATTTATTAAATGTTATTGCTACTTAAAAAAAAAAAAAACACATCAGGCATGTATGTTGGCTGAAATCAAATTTCCCTTTATTTCGGAAAAAAAAAAAAAAACGAAGGGCAACTATTCAGAAATTAGCAGAGAATATCAAGTCCTTAGATCCCAAATGCAGACCTGACTATGATGAATAATAAAATCAACAACAGCATGAAATCAGGAGCAGCAGCCAAAGACATACATCATCCCAAGCTGTGGTACTCCATCAGCCTGCAACTTCTGGATGAGCAGCTCGAGGCCAGAGAATCACCTCCTGCTCTTCGCTGTAGCCTTCCCTCCACGCTTCCCTGCAGTGTTCCCTCCACGGCCCCGTCCTCGCACCCTTGCAGGCTGGGCCACTGTGGGTGGTGATGTGGCAGGAGGAGGAGGAGAAGGAGGAGAGGGATTGGCCTGATGTGACAGATGGGTGGCCTCAGTCAGCAGCCCCCTCGCCCCCATGTGTACGGCCATATATATGAGGTGCTCACAAAGGGCCCGTTGTCCCGCCTCCATTCGGAGCAACTTATCCGCCAGATAGGTGCTAAACCCCTCCGTACGGTTGAGGGGGGCCCTCATGATGGCAGCAGCCTCCTGAATCATTTTTAGTGACTCCTCCTCCACTTGTGTCATCCGCCGTTGTTTTGGCGGTCTGACGTGGAGGGGAGCCACTTGGGAGACGGTGCTGCCACTAGGCCTGGGGACCTGCTGAGTCCCACTTGGCCCTGCCTCCTCCTGCCTGCCACACTCCTGACCCTCTTCCTCCTGGCTTGCCTCATCCTGTTTATAAAATAAAATGAAAAATTGTATTATTTGGGGAATCTATCACCCACAATTTGTATATCATTACTGGTGCAGATTTTTTTTTTGGGGGGGGGGGGGTGATATAATTTATGGCTAATCCAAACAGTTCAACACAATATTACTTAGTGGACAATAATTATCATCAAAAATACTATACCTGGCTGAAGATGCGAAGATCTGGCTCTTCAAGTTCAGGAGGCTCCTCCTCCACCTCTGCAGGGGTGGAGGGAAGGGTGGAAGGAACGCTGGAGGGAAGGGTGGAAGGAAGGGTTGAGGGAAGGCTGGAAATAGATTCCCTGGCCTCGATCTGGTCATCCAGAAATTGAAGATGTCTGTAGTACCACAGCTTGGGCTTTACTACATCGTCGGCTGCTGCTCCTGATCTCTTTGACTGGCGCACTTCCTTGTATTTTTTTTATAGGAATTACGCAGGTTGTTGATTTTATTATTGATCATAGTGTAGTCTGCATCTGGGATCCATGGCTTCATATCCTCTGCTACTGTAATTTGGTAATAGTTGCCCGACGTACATCACTCTTGTGGTACGCTGGGTGTTTCAGTTCCCACAGGTTGCGCTGTTCCTTATATTTTTCAATAAAAGTCAGCATCACCTCCGGCTCACGTCGTTTATGCATCTTTTTGGATCAGCAAGTAAAAAAAAAAAAAAATACAAGAAAAGGATCAGATTTGATTCTCCTCAACTTATCACAATATTGCCCTTTACAATCATGAACCATTATAGGCCACTGCAGTCCCGAGTTCCCTTCTTACCTTAGTTCAGTTCATTGGTTCACTTCCGGTCGTCCTTACTCCGCGCATCCCTAATAACTTCTTTCCCCTTTTTATACCCTGCGCATGCGTGTAACTCCGCCCTCGTCGCCCGCCCATGACGGACTTTTTCTGCATTTCCCCGCCCCTTAACGATCGGCGCACAGTGTGAGACGGCGACATGTCGCAGACACAGGTGGCTTCTTTAGTTGAAATTACCGACGAGGAAAGCCCGGAGGCGGATACGTCCCGATCCTGTAAAAAAAGATACAAGGCGACTAATATGTCTTTTTCTGAGATGGGGGAGATGGTGGACATTCTGCGGAGGAAGGATTACGACGGCAAGCATGGCCCATACGACACCCCTAATCTCCGGAAGTCACAAATTATGGACAAAGTGGCAAAGACTCTCTATAAAAAATATGGGGTCAGGAGATCCAAGGAACAACTCCGTAAAAGGTGGTCAGACCTGAAGCTCAGGGAGCCAGAGCAGTATAGGAAGCTTATAAAAAGCATAGAAAAAAGTACGTTTTTTTTACTATGTTCTTTCACATTGTAATATGTATTCTTCCATGTTTTGCAACATGTGCTTGGCTTGACTGGTTTCACATTTTAAAATGTGAACTTTTATGTTAAGTGGAGAGTCCACTTATTTGGTAAATGTGTTGTAAAAAAAATTTGCTGCTCTTCCCCCAAACATGTTTGGCACATATCCACGTAAACTACATGTGGGCATGCCTCATTTTACTTCAACAATGTTTATCTACACATTGTTGGCTAGATGATGTGTTGTAAGGAAAATTAGAATGTGAATGAAAGGATAAACTGTATTCTGGGTAAAGGAGATGACTCTCCAGCAGTTGTGTACTTTTTTTTGTTCTTGATCAAGATACTATACTCTGGGCCACATGACCAAATTTCTAAACGGTGTCACACACAGGTGGTCCAGTGGATACCTTGGTGGTTATCCAAGTGTATTTGTGAGTGTCCTCAAAAATAACATGTTGCTTTGTTGAGTTTGCAAGATCTCATATGTTCATCTTGAAACTCAGGGCCAAATATCAATTGTACCCCACTTCAAAACATTGAGAATCCATTTTCAGGCCTAAAAAGTCTCTGTGTGCTAAAGGATACATTATTTTTTACATTCCCATAGGGGAGAGGAGACTGGGAGGACACCATGCTCAGGAGACGAGGAACCAAACACCACAGAAACTCCCCGAAGATCACAAAGCAGACCAAGATCAGCAGGTTCAGGAAGCGGAGGGGGAGAAAGCGGAGGTGGAGGAAGGGGAGGTGGAGGAAGGAGAGGTGGAGCTTATCAGCACAACAGGTCAGTGTCTGTCACCACAACTTCAAGGTAAATACAGATGTAGGCCTGCATAGTTAAAAAAAAAATCTGTTTTTAGGGACTGAACGTGGGGGTGTGTCAGGAAGTCCAAATCCTCCATTCTCGAGTGCCAGCGCCAAAATAATCATTCAGGAAATCATGGAATGCAGTAGCGAAATGGACATTATGAGAAAGAGAATGATTGTGATTGAGCAAAAATATAAAAACATGATAGATATCTTGGGGAGAATAGTGTGAACCCCCCCCCTGTTTTTGTGTTTTGTTATGCGTCCGAAATTTCCTATGGGATTTCCACCAGCCCAAATGTGAAGATGCACACACTGACTCAACATGTGCTATCTGCCGTCACAGGATATCTATGTCCCTGTTTTGGGGGTGCAACCTCTTCCTCCCTCCTCAAGTAGGTGAGAGGAAGGGTTTTCACCCCCAAAGCACGGCCATTGATCCCCCATGATGGCAGATAGCACATGTTTACCTTAGCCATGGGATCATGTTGAAGATACCCATTTGAGCCCCAAAAAGAAAGTGTGGTTCTTCACATTTGGGATGGATCAGGGGTAACATCACCCCATCTCATGTTTGTTTTTTTCACTGTGTTATTTTGTTACTTTTTCAGAAAAAAAATGTGGCTTTTGACCCATGCATGTTTCTGCAAAAAAAGCCGCACAAACAAAAAAAAGGCTAGAATTTCGAAAACCAACCAAAAATGGGGTGCAATCAATAAAAACATTCAGGAAGTCTAAAAAAGGTGTGCCTTGTTCTTTCTATGCTCAATAGCAGTACTGAAGAAGCAAAAAAAGTGTTTTTATCTCTGAGATTTGAGGCTATTTACTAAGGACAAATACACTTGGCACTACTAGAACCTGGGAGACACATAAACCACAAATACAAGAATGACAACACAAGTTTGCAGTAAATCCAATTTTTTTTTTATTTGAAAATGGTATAATAAAAGGTCAGATGTGGTCTGGCATTGCGATGGCCCCCCTACCCATGAAGTACTCTACATATTTCTGACATACTTCACGGGCACTTTGGGGGGCCAAGCCAGTACGGGCAGTGCTGAGGCCGGTCAGATTTGTCAGTTCTGATGGACCGGCCTCAGGCCCAACTGATGACACATAATTTGTAGAAAATTTTCGCAAAAAGTTGTGCAATAAGCAGCAGCAGTAGACAATGTTGTTCAGTTTATATTCCGCCAAATTGATAGCTGTCTGGAACAGGCAGAACCGGCTGGCCATTATCCCGAAGGCATTCTCCACAACTCTCCGGGCTCTGGCCAGCCGGTAATTAAAAACCCTCCTCTCCGGGGTGAGGGTGCGTTGGGGAAACGGCCGCATGAGGTGTGGTCCTAGTCCAAAAGCTTCATCCGCGATGAAAACGAACGGTAGCCCTTCCACGTTCTCTGCATCTGGAGGCAGTGCAAGACCCCCAGCCTGCAGACGGTGAGCGAACTCCGTCTCAGCGAATGCTCCGCCATCGGACATCCGGCCGTTCTTCCCCACGTCCACATACAGGAACTCGTACCGTGCCGACACCACCGCCATTAACACAATACTATTGAAACCTTTATAGTTAAAATAGTATGACCCCGGACGGGGTGGCGGCACTATGTGGACGTGCTTCCCATCAATTGCCCCTCCGCAGTTGGGGAAATCCCACCGCTGGGCAAATTGGGAGGCCACAGTCAGCCATTCCTGTGGTGTGCTAGGGAACCGTGGAGTCAAACAAAAAGAATACATTAGTACGGTTTATGTTTACAGTGCAAGCAGATTACACACAAAAACATTGTTGACCAACATCATTCTAACATTATTATTTAAGGGAGTATTTCCTACCAATAAACAAAGGCCCACTTAGCAGATGCCTCACCCCCGCTGAGTGGACATTCTAAAATAATCTAAGGGGGGGGGGGCATAAGGTGATTGTGGGGGATCCAAAAAAAGGCTCTACCACTCTGCTGAGCTTGATTGAGAACTAAAAATATTTTGACATCTTTAGGGGGGGAGGGAGGGTTGTCAAACTAAGAGGGCAATGACCCCAAAAATATGAAAAGGAAAATAGAAGGCTAGCTGGGTTTGCGCCCACGATAGCATGCTGGAGAGGTTAGTGAAGGGAAAATAGGCATGTAGGGCCCAAAAAGGCCTTTACAGGTAAAAACATGCATGGGGAAAATGGGGACATTACCAGGATATTACAAACAGGCAAATTAGTGTTAGGAGGGAAAAAAAAGAGAAGATTCTAAAACAATAAAAACATATAATGTGAGGTTAAAGGAGCAAAATTACCTTCATATAGTCCGTCTGCAGGACCTGAATAATGGCCGAACACGTCTCAGGGATAATGATCCCGAGAGCCTGGGGGGAGATGCCTGTTGAGAACTTGAGGTCCTGCAAGCTTCTCCGAGTCGCCAGGTATCTCAACGTGGCAATAAGCCTCTGCTCGGCAGTGATGGCCTGGCGCATCACAGTGTCCTGCCTCGTGATATAGGGGGACAGCAAATCCAACAGACGGTGAAATACGGGGTCCGTCATCCTGAGATAATTCCTGAAATCATCAGGATTATTCTCATGGATTTCCTGCAGCAGAGGCATATGAGAGAATTGGTCCCGCTGGAGCAACCAATTCTTAGTCCATGAACTCCTCCTCACCCTGTTCACAGACTGAACTCGGGTTACAGTGTTAACTGCAACACCAAGTCCAAAGCCAGCACGAGCTCGAGAACGAGAACGCACTTCAAACATGGTTTTAAACCTATCGGCTGGTCAGAACGCACTCAAACAGAACGCACCGTGGAACAGCAAGGCCTGAGAAGAACGACCTGAAAAACAGTAAACGAACGGCGAAGAAGGCACTGCAAGGCAGTAACGACCTGACTGCACGCACTGAATCACAAATACGAACCCACAAGCACAAACTGAACACCAGGAAACGATCTGCAAAGCACGGAGACTGAAAAGCGCGAATCGGCTCTCACCAAACTTTTACTAACACGCGATAACACGAAATCAGCAAAAGCAGCCCAAGGGGTGGTGCCATTAGATTTGTTCGGCCCTTTTATAGCGCGTCGTACGTTTTGTACGTGCCGTTGTTTTCTTGCCGTTGGTTTTTTGACTGATGGTGTGTGGCCAAGACTGATGAAAAACAGTTTCATCGGATTTCCGATGGACAAATCCATCGGACGAAAAACCATAGGTTATCCGATCGTGTGTACGGGGATTTAGTGTGCTAAAGTGTGCTATATTGATTCTATTGTTAGTGTAGAATATCAGTTTAGTGTGAATGTAGGGATAGTTCAGTGTGAGTGTAGTGAGACCATTCATCTTTACATTAGTGTGAATGTAGGGATAGCTCAGTCATTATGAGTGTAGTGCAACCATTCATCTTTACATTAGTGTGAATGTAGGGATAGTTCAGTCAGTGTGAGTGTAGTGACCGTTTAACACAATTTTATTACGTTACTGCAAGTTTAACACCATATTGTTCTGTGCTTTACTGCAAGTTTAATGCCATATTATTCTATGCGTATTACATGTTTAATGCCGTATATTTCATTGCGTTACTGCAAGTTTAACGCCATATAGTTCTGAGCGTTACTGAAAGTTTAACGCTGTATAGTTCTGTGCGTTACTGCAAGTTTAACGCTGTATATTTAATTTCATTACTGCAAGTTTAACGCCATATAGTTCTGTGTGTTACTGCAAGTTTAACACTGTATATTTATTGCGTTACTGCAAGTTTAACGCCATATAGTTCTGTGCGTTACTGCAAGTTTAACGCTGTATATTTAATTTCATTACTGCAAGTTTAACGCCATATAGTTCTGTGCGTTACTTCAAGTTTAACGTTGTATATTTCATTGCATTACTGCAAGTTTAACGCCATATAGTTATGTGCGTTACTGCAAGTTTAACGCTGTATATTTCATTGCGTTACTGTAAGTTTAATGCCATATAGTTCTGTGCGTTACTGCAAGTTTAACGCTGTATATTTCATTGCATTACTGCAAGTTTAACTCCATATATTTCATTGCGTTACTGCAATTTCAACACCATATATTTAATTGCGTTACTGCAAGTTTCACGCCATATAGTTCTGTGCGTTACTGCACGTTTGCAGTATATTGCAGTATATTATAGTGTATCCGTGGAGTGTCTGTGTAGTGAATACTCCAATTAAAAAGCACCGAACACCACTTTCCATTGATTAAAGTGCATCCACGTACACATTAGCACATCTTTATTACATTTTGTTAATAAGCACCCCCACCCCCACATCATATCTGGGAGGACAGCAATTAGACAGAAGTTTCCATGGCACTGTAAGGGGGCCAGCAGCGTATGTGTCCACAGGCAAAGGTGGACGTGGTCAGTCCCCAGGCAGGGCATTATTTGCTCTGTTTAGTGATGTTGCCTGCGCTATCCATCCACAGCATGCAGAGGAGGTGGTGGACTAACTTACTAAACTGTCCTCATCCTCCACCATCCAAGCAGAGACTAGTGCGCAGTCCCCTGCAGCTGCCAGAGAGGCTAAACCTGCCTCCCAGGGCCAGATTAAGAACATCATGGGCCTGGTGCTGAGGATTTTAGTGGGGCCTTTTATAAAAAATAAATAAATAAATATGCAAAAATGTTTTGTTATAACAAATTAAATTAAAGAGAGAGAGGGAGGATGAGAAAGAGAGAAAGAGAGAGAGAGAGGATGAGAGAGGAGAGAGGCGTGAGGGGTAAGGGAGGGAGGATGAGAGAGAAAAGGGGGATGAGAGAGAGAGAGGGTGCGCATGAGCAAGTGTGGGAATGACATCAACGCAGCCCAGCCAAGGCAAGTGACCGAAGGCACAGAGCCCAGAAGGAAGACCGGGTGAAGATGGAAGCGCCCGGGCCCCGCCGGATTGATCACAGCGCAGCACTGGAGGGCTCAGTCTGACAATTTAAGTGTACCCTACTGTGCTAATATGCTCTACATATTTATACACTATGGCATAACCTACCTCAGGGCCTCTAAAAAGTAGTAATGTTAGCGAAGTTTACTACCGCTTTATTATCACAGGGTCCCAGGAGCCTCTCATGGGGCCCCCTACTGACCCGGTGCCCTTGGTCAGTGCCTAAGTGCATAGTTGCCAACATCTTAAAAATATTTTTAAGGGGCACTTTTTTTTACCAGTGCTATAATTAGAGTAGCTGAGATCCCCTATGTTCCTCTATACATCACAGTAGTAATCACAAAATGAAATGAGTACTAATAATGGGGCAGAACAAATATGAGGGTATGGCAGAATGTACTATGTACAGGAGAGGAGTTTGAAGGGTATGACAGTGGGCAGCATGCACAGCAGAGGAGTGTGGAGGGTATGACAGAGGGTGATATGTACCGGAAATGAGTGTGGAGGGTATGAAAGTGGGCAGTATGTACAGGAGAGGAGTGTGGGGGGGGTATGACAGAGGGTGGTATGTACTGTAGAGGAGTGTGGAGGGTATGAAAGTGGGCAGTATGTACAGGAAAGGAATGTGGAGGGTATGATGGGGGTGGTATGTACAGGAGAGGAGTGTGAAGGGTAAGGTTAGGTTACAGTATGTACAGGAGAGGAGTGTGGATGGTATGATAGTGGGCAGTATATACAGGAGAGGAGTGTGGAGGGTATGATGGGGGCAGTATGTACAGGAGAGGGGTGTGGAGGGTATGATAGTGGGCAGTATGCACAGCCGGCACTATGTACTAGAGCTGCACAATTAATCGTTAAAAAAATTGTGATCTCGATTCAACCCCCCTGACGATCTCCAATGCAGAGTTTGCCGATTCTTTCATAACAAGTGGAGAGAATTTATCTGCTCACTCAGCTGTCAAAAGAAAAAGTCCGGGCAGTCTGCCAAGTTTTTAGATCAAAGGGATAAACTTGTGTAAAGAAAGTCGGGCAATCTGCCAAGTTTTTTTAACAACATGAAACATTGTAACTAACTTCCTTCTTAGAGCAAATGTCTGTGTGTAAATGCAGGAAGTTTAACCACTAAAGTCCAAATCTTTTTCTGACACTTGTTTCTTCAGTTAAAATCCAATATTTTTTGCTAGAAAATTACTTGGAACCCCCAACCATTATATATATATTTTAGCAGAGACACTAGGGAATAAAATGGCAATTGCTGCAATAATTTATGTCACACTGTATTTGCCCAGTGGTCTTTCAAATGCAATTTTTGGGGAAAAAATACACATCAATGAATAAAAAATAATAAAAAAAAACAGTAAAGTTAGCCCATTTTTATTTATTTTAATGTGAAAGAGGATGTTACGCCGCGAGAATCGTGAGAGAATCGTGATTCTCATTTTAGCCAGAATTGTGCAGCTCTACTATGTACAATAGAGGTGTTTATGCATGTGGGCAGTATGTACAGGAGAGGAGTGTGGAGGGTATGACAATAGGCAGTATGTACAGGAGAGGAATGTGGAGGGTATGAGAGTGAGCAGTATGTACAGGAGAGGAGTGTGGAGGGTTTGTCAGCCGGCACTATGTACAATAGAAGAGTTTATGAAAGTGGGCAGTATGTACAGGAGAGGAGTGTGGGCGGTATGATACTGAGCAGTATGTACATGAGATGAGTGTGTAGGGTAAGATAGTGAGCAGTATGTACAGAAGAAGAGTGGGGAGGATATGACAGTGGGCAGTATGTACAGGAGAGAGGTGTGGAGGGTATGACAGTGGGCACTATGTATAGAAGAGAAATGTAGAGGGTATGACAGTGGGCACTATGTATAGGAGAAAAGTGTGGAGGGTATGACAGTGAGCAGTATGTACAGGAGAGGAGTGTGGAGGGTATGGTGGTGGGCACTATGTATAGGAGAGAAGTGTGGAGGGTATGACAGTGGACACTATGTATAGGATAGGAGCATGGAGGGTATGACAGTGAGCAGTATGCACAGGAGAGGAGTGTGGAGGGTATGACGGTGGGCACTATGTATAGGAGAGAAATGTGGAGGGTATGGCAGTGGGCACTATGTATAGGAGAGGAGTGTGGAGGGTATGACAGTGGGCACTATGTATAGGAGAGGAGCATGGAGGGTATGACAGTGAGCAGTATGCACAGGAGAGGACTGTGGAGGGTATGACGGTGGGCACTATGTATAGGAGAGAAATGTGGAGGGTATGACAGTGGGCACTATGTATAGGAGAGGAGTGTGGAGGGTATGACAGTGGGCACTATGTATAGGAGAGGAGTGTGGAGGGTATGACAGTGAACTGTATGTACAGGAGAGAAGTGTGGAGAGTACGACAGTGGGCACTATGTACAGAAGAGAAGTGTATGACAGCGGGCACTATGTACAGGAGAGGAGTGTGTAGGGTATGACAGCGGGCACTATGTAAAGGAGAGAAGTGTGGAGGGTATGACAGTGAGCAGTATGTACAGGAGAGAAGTGTGGAGAGTATGACAGTGGGCACTATGTACAGGTGAGGAGGATGAAGGAATCTGGGAAGGAAAAATTTAAAGGTTTGTGGATGTTTAGGGACTGCGTAGTGGTTAAGCGGGCCATACATGGATTGAAATTATGCCAATTAAGCAAAGACCAGCCATAGTCGATCTATGTATGGGCTAGCTGGTTTTACACAAGTCAATCTATTATCTGACTTGAGTACAACCAGCCTGTCAGGTTTTTCCCCAAAACAATCAGTGCTGCCAGCTATAGTTAGCAACACTGATCATTGTATTCACTGACAGAACACAATAACACTGCAGGAGTGATTCCCCCATCCACAGGTCAGCAGGTGAGAGGGTGTGTGGGGACAGGCTGGGGAGAGATATTAGTTAGTGGCTGGGTAGGCACTGGCTAGTATCAGAGCCAGATACACACAGGTTACATACACCATGATCGTTAGAGCGAGAGCAATAATTCTAGCACTAGATCTCCTCTGTAATTCTAAACATGTAACCTGTAAAAAAATTGAAAGCATCGCTTAGTATACAAAAAAAAATGGTGCTAACGTTAGTGGGTTTTTTTTTTTTTTTTTTTTGATGAATGAAACAGTTTGTTTCCAAAAAAAAAAAAAAGGTTGAAAAATTGCTGCGCAAATACCGTGTAACATAAAAAGTTGAAAGACCACCATTTTATTCCATAGGGTGTCTGCTAAAACAATATATGTAATGTTTGAGGGTTCTGAGTAATTTTCTAGCAAAAAACAAATGATGATTTTTACATGTAGGAGAGAAGTGTCAGAATTGGCCTGGGTGGCAAGGGGTTAATTACTATAAGACCCCTTTTACACTGAGGGCGTTTTGCAGGCGCCTGGAATCTGCCCTTAAACAGCTGCTCTATTCACTCCAGTGTGAAAGCCCGAGGGCTTTCACCCTGGAGGGGTGCGCTGGCAGGGCGTCAGAAAAAGTCCTGCCAGCAACTTCTTTGAAACGCATTAGAAGGCGGTGAACTCACCTCTTCTAATGCGCTCCTGCCCATTGAAATCAATGGGCAGCGCCGCTGTAGCGGCGCATCGCGGGTGGTTTTAACCCTTTTACGGCCGGTAGCGAGGGTTAAAAGCGCCCCGCTAGCGGCCGAAATGCGCCGCAAATCTGACGGTAAAATGGCAGCGTTTTACCGCTATTTTACAGCCAACGCTTGGGGCGGCATAGTGTGAAAGCAGTCTTAGTAATATACAAATAATTATTATAAGTACTGTGAGCTCATCCTCTCTGCTGCAGAGTGTGTCAGCTTGTATTTAAACTGTCCGCTCTGTATATAGCTTCTGACAGGCTGCGCAAGCATCCTCGTATCTCCGGAACCATAAATAATAGCAGCCCCATATTTTTACCAGTGGTGGGGTGGGTCTTCAGCTACATACCTCCCAAATGTGGGGTCTCTGTGGCCCCTGGTCGCCGGGCTACAATCCTCGAAGTCGATCTTCTTTTTTTTTTTTTTTAATGTGATTTTTTTTTTTTTTTGGGTAAATGGGCCTATCTTGAGGAAGGGGCCTGGAGCTGCAGCTCCAATAGCCCCTATGTAAATCCGGCCCTGCTGCCTCCACAACTATTCCTGCGGAGTTGCCCCTTGACGATGCACAGACATTACTCAGTGCAGATGTTGGTTCTGAGGTTGAGGAAGGCAGGAACATGAGCCTACAGAGAGGGGAGAACACTGGTGCACAAATTGGCATTCATGTTCCCCCAGCCGCAGCATATTGCCAAGTTGTCTCCAGTGGTAATGAGGATTGCAGAGATGATGATGAGGTCACTGACTCGATCTGAGTGCCAGATAGAGCAGAGGAGGAAAGTAAGGGTGAAGCATAACGAGGCAGCCATCCTGGAAGAGTAGAGAGCAGCCACCCTATTCCATCACATTGTGGAGCTGTTATTTCCCAGCCCACTTCCTACAGCTCAGCTGTATGGGCCTTTTTTAGTACATGTGCAGCCGATTGCACTGTTGCTATTTGCAAACTTTGTCTCAAGAACATCAAGCGTGGCAAAAATACCAACCAGGTGGGGCAGAGAAATTTGCTGGTAATAGTCTACAGCTGGTGGTGTGCTGCTGGCAGATGTGCTGCAAGGACCTGGGACACCCTGTGCTATACCATCATCCATGTCAGTGGAGGCTGCTGAGAGGTCATGAGGTATAGCAGGGACAGACTGAGGTGAGTAAGGAGGAGGGACAGATTTGTGCCCCTTTTGTGTGGATTTAGGTGCTCTTGCCAACAGGCTGAGTGGTGGGAGGTTAAATGCCTTGTCAAGCATGTGGTACCTAGCCCGTTGTGGGTGTTGATTTAATCTGGAAGAATGTTTTTGGTGTAGATTTCATGGGCAAAATAACACCCAAAGACCAATTTTTCTGCAGCTGTTTGACATGTAAAGTGGGGCATCTGTAGCATGTATAGAACATGCTGCAGCAAAAATGACATTTGTAAAGAAAAAAATCACATTTAAATTGACTTGCGGTTGCAATTGCCAGCACCCGGTTATTTATAAAAAATAAAGAAACAAATGGCATGGGCCCCTTCAGGTCCGGTATGGATTTTAAGGGGAACCCCACGCTCAAAAAAAAGAACCCCCCAAAATCCATACCAGACCATTATCTGAGCAAGCAGTCAGGCAGGCCAGGAAAGGGGAGGGGGCGCTCGCTTGTCCCCTCCTGAACCATACCAGACCACATGCCCTCAACATGAGGGGGTGGGTACTTTAGGGCGGGGAGGTGACATTGCAAGGTGGCTCTGCCCTTTACCTATATAAGAATTGTCAAGCAGTGAAGCCTGAAGTACGCGGCCAGCCTTTATTGACGGCGGAGCGTTTTTTTTTTTGTGGGTGCGGCGGGTGCAGATCTACATTGGGCGACAATTGTCAAAAAAACTGTCTACTGTTTTTATTTATTTTTTACACTTTTTTGGTGAATGGGTAGGGGTACAATGTACCCCATACTCATTCACATAGGTGGGAGTGGGATCTGGGGGCCCCCTTTGATAAAGTCACCCACCCCCCTATGTTGAGGGCATGTGGCCTGGTATAGTTCAGGAGAGGGGGGCGCTCACCTGTCCTCCCTTTCCTGGCCTGCCAGGCTGCATGCTTGGATAAGGGTCTGGTATGGATTTTAGGAGGGGACCCCACGCCGTTTCTTTTAAATTTTGGCATTTTTCTTCTTTTCCTATTTTTCCCGGAAGCCCGCTGATAGTGGATGACTCATCTGCTGGTAAGGACATGGCGGCCGGCTTCCCAGCCCCGCTGCTTAACAGCATATTGACTGTGCGTTAGGCGGGAGAACACCCGAACGGGCGAGATTTGGGCAGAACTTTTGCTCGGCCCGATCCATTTGCCCAACACTAATGCTGGGTATCAGACTCAAAAAAATCTAGTGGCAAAGATCTACTGTAGGGGAAAGCTCTGGATTGAAGGTGAACATTGCACATGTACTGTGATGTATGATTTCATACATCTGTAGGGTTATTATTGATTGAATTCTATATTAGTCTGACTGATCACATACTCATTCTTAATAGGAGAGTCTGGTTCATTAAAAACAGCTGATGCATGTTTTGTGTTATAATGAGAAAAGCTACAGTGTCTGCATTACTTTAGAAGTACATGTATAACCCTTGTGGAATATCTCACTAAAACCTGCTTTTTTATTATAGGGGGTGACTTGTATCTTAGTCCAGACTTCTAGGAAAATCAGTAAGCCAATCACACAAGAAGAAAATTAAATTTTTTGAGGCATTATCTAAACAGGTGGTATACAGAATGCCTCCAGGTTGCCATATTGCATTGAATTTTATAGAAAATCACAGCTGTGCATTGAAAAGGAAAGGGTATTTTAATAACATTAAATTACAACATGGCTTTTGTAGAAATTTGAAATGCTATATTATTATTTTTTTTATGTTTGCTATATTTTTTCTATATGTAGCGCTACCCCCAGTTAAGAGAGCAGCTGGTTTGATTTTCGGGCCAAGAGTACAGCTCCACCAACCCCCGGCAATCTTGTATAGTCCCCTATGGCACAGTTAGTCTAGGGATGTTTTCTATCACAATCTACACCTGGTAACATACACCCTTTAACCTCAGATTAGGTATAAGCACTATGGGTAATGATAACACAGTGATAGCAAGTGGTAAGGTATAACAGCTTTACTTTAGGTTAAAAGGGCATGGGTTAAAACATAACATATAACTGGCTTACAGAGCCCTGCAGCAATAGATGTAGTATATAGCAATAGCACAGCGCGGTAATCCACCACGTGCAGCTATTGCTAGCTACGCGCCCTATGGCGCACTAAACAATATTCTATCTCCCCTCCCTGGTCAGGCCTGACATAGAATCAAACTCAGTCTTTTGAATAAAGATTTCTTCGCATGCAAACTTGAAATGGTGGTGCACGTTCAGGAACAGTATTGTAATCCACAAAGTAGGCAGTCACAAGGAACTCTATGCTGGAGACCCTTTAACTCTGTCCTGCAACCGGTCTCCAGTGGAACAGCAAATAAATGATCGGTGGGCCAAGGAAGTCTATAGGCCTAAACACAGTACAGCCTATTGGATTGAGCAGGTGCTCGCTCACCACTCCGGACGCGATCCCAGTCCGGGACTTCCACCTGCTGTGTCTCCACACACAGCGTCTACAACGATCGGGTCCCCAATCCAACTGATGTCCGCAGCAAAGAATGTCAGATGCCACCCAGGCTCTGCAGTGGGATGGAAGTCTCTTCGGAAGTTGCGCAAGGCCCCAGGCTTCAGGCCTCGCACTGCAGCAGATCCGCACAGGAAGAAGCTGTTGCTTGCAGCGCGGTGTCCAAAGAGGCCGAGCTCCGCCTCGCCTCCTTCTTAAATAGCCCCTCCCATGAGTCTCTGCGGTGGCAACACTGCACCCTGGGTGCCAAACAGGACTCTGGGAGATCTAGTTCCGAGAGTCTTAAAGGAGACCCCGCTACACACTCCCCCCACTTGAATTCTTTGGTCCCAAAAGATAATTTTTTAGCATAAACTACGTACAATTCTAGACAATGCTGTGTACGATGTCGGCAAAGGGAACTCCCACCAAAACTGAGGGGTTGAATTCCCTTGCCCACAGGTCACACTATCATGAGTGGCCTGCCTAACTGTGCCAGAGGATGAATTGGGGTTGCCCTCCACCAAATGAACAGCGGAAGGAACTGGATGCTCTGTACTCCTCCTTGCAGTGACCACTGCCTCCTCTGAGCTCTTCCCCATTTGTGAGTAAGTTAACTTCTTGGGAGGCCTTATGACTCTTCTAGCTCTTTGCTCTCTTGAGACTTCTGGCTGGGACAATGCAGGCTCCTCTCTTGGAACAGACTTGAGAGATTCTGCTGGCTCTGAAACACTTAGTTCAGGATCCTGGAGGTACATAGGGTCCCTTGGGTCCTCCTCTGAGTATGTGTCACTGTCAGGGACATACTGGGCTTGAACCTGGGACCTCGTCTGTGTCTGGCATTGACTCTTCCCACTGAGCTATCTGGGATGCTGGACAGTTCCCTGCCTGATCTGCTGGATAACCTATCTAATGGATTAGACTACTCTGCTTGGTGTCTTGATTGATGTTGAACCCTGAACCCCTTGCTCCTCCCATGAACTTCCTATAAAAGACGTTCCAGAGATGTTGCCCCTTGCGGTTTGATCTGCTTCTGTTCCTGACTCTGTGCCTGTATCGTGTTCCTGTGTTTGACCCGGCTTCCTGACCTCCCTCCTATCTCCAGTCCTGACTCTGGCTTGTTTGACCCTGCTAAGTTACCTGTCTGATCATCTGTTGCCAAGACCCAGCCTGGACTCTGACTACTCTCTGCCTGCCGTTTATGCTGTTTACCCTGATGTGAATGACCTGGCTTGTCTGACTGCGCTGCTCTGCATACCTACACCTGCTGACCTGCATCCGCGGTCCCGCACACCTGCACCTGCTGACCTGCATCCGCTGCTCTGCATACCTGCACCTGCTGACCTGCATCCGCTGCTCTGCATACCTGCACCTGCTGACCTGCATCCGCTGCTCCCAGTTCCAGCTGTTCCAGCTTTCGCTTGGCTTTACTACACCCAGCCAAGAGGACCAAGCAGGCACCCTTACCTCACCGCGCTCTTACCACCACTGTCCCCACTCCAGTGGTCTCCGATCCGGGGTTGTACGGGAGGTCTCCCTCTGCACGTCAGGCTCACACCAAAGGTACGTGACAGTATCAAACCGCCATGTCTGAGCCTGCAAGAGGGACCTCGCCTATGGATGACGTCAGTCAACACCTCGCAGCCCTCACCCGGGTCGTGAAGTCTCTACAAGGCAGTTACGTTCAAGTGGATAGGCAGACGCAAACCCAGACCATCACTGCAGACGCACCTTCAGTCCCAACTTCCTCCTCTGGAACGCCACCACCTCCTGAGCCTAGGGTCCCCGTTCCCGATAAGTTTTCTGGGGATCGAAGCAAATTCCGGGCGTTTCGCAACGCATGTGAACTATACTTTTCCTTACTACCTCTGACTTTTTCATTAGAGGTCACCAAAGTAGGGTTTGTTATCGCTCTACTACAGGGGGAACCTCAGGCTTGGGCCCACCATCTGCTGGAAGTCCGCCATGAAGCTCTGGACTCTCTCTCATCTTTTCTTGATGCCATGGCTCGACTCTATGATTACCCTCAACGGACTTCCACCACCGAGGCTGCCCTCCACGCGCTCCAGCAAGGCCGCAGAGCGGTCGAGGACTATGTGACTGATTTGAGACGCTGGAGCGTGGATGCCCAGTGGAATGATGCAGCCCTACGGCACCAGTTCCGTCTCGGTCTCTCTGAGGGACTGAAAGACGAGTTAGCCCGGGTCGGTGTTCCTGATGCCCTAGAGACTTTAATCACCCTGTCTATTCAGATAGACCGACGACTCCGGGAGCGCAGAACAGAGAGGGCTACCCAGCATCTCCGTCCAGCCTGGATGCTACCCCGAGTATCTCCTGCTGTTGCCAGTTCAGTTCCAGTTAACTCCTTACCTGCCAATCAGACTTCTTTTACCATAAAGCCGAGACAGCTTGGACTGATGAGACCTTCCCTGTCGGCCGAAGAACGACTTCGCCGGCGACAGAATGATCTTTGTTTATATTGTGGAGGAGCCGGCCATTACGTTTCCTCATGTCCTGCTAAGCTGCGCAAGGTCCCAGCTACCCCTTCTCCAAGTGGTCCACCTCCCTCTGCCAACACCACCCACCTAGCCCTACCTATCTCGTTCCAATTGCCAGGAAGGACAATACCAGTCACCGCGATAATTGACTCAGGAGCATGTAATTGTTTCATCGATCTTAACTTTGCAGCACAACAGCACATCCCACTCCAGCCAAAGACCCAGGGACTTTCCATCTTTTTAGCAGACGGGTCCCGTATTAAGTCAGGAGTAGTGACTCAAGAAACCCCTCCTTTGCTTGTAACCACCTCTACAGATCATAAGGAACTATTAAGCCTGAATGCCATTGCATCCCCTCTGTTTCCAGTCATCTTGGGTCTACCCTGGCTTCAGGCCCATAACCCACAGATCTCATTGGGGGTCCGGGAGTATTAGGTTCCAGTCGCCTTATTGCCAACACCACTGCATGCCTCCATGTCTCAGCACTTCTGGTCCTCTGTTATGCCTGGAGCCGGATTCAGAGGTACGCGCAGCTGTGCCCAAACAATACCATGGATTCCTGGACGTTTTCAACAAACGGGGAGCTGAGACCCTTCCGCCTCATCGTCCATACGATTGTCCAATCGAGCTTCTCCCTGGGGCTGAAATTCCCTTTGGACGGATCTTCCCCTTATCTGAACGGGAGCTAGAGGTTCTGAAAGAGTATGTTGACGAAAACCTAAAGAGGGGGTTCATCCGTCCTTCCACTTCTCCAGCAGGGGCGGGAATCTTTTTTGTGGAGAAAAAGGACCATTCTCTCCGGCCCTGTGTGGACTATTGGGAATTAAATAAAATTACGGTCAAGAATCGGTACCCTCTGCCCCTGGTACCCGAACTCTTTCAGAGGCTCAGAACCTCTTCTGTGTTTACCAAGCTAGACCTGCGGGGGGCGTACAACCTGGTCCGCATCCGCGCAGGGGATGAATGGAAGACTGCTTTTCGGACCAGGTTCGGCCATTACGAATACCTAGTAATGCCCTTTGGCCTATGTAACGCCCCTGCTACTTTTCAGCATCTAGTCAACGACATTTTTAGGGACTGCCTGGACATTTACGTAATTGTCTATCTAGACGATATTTTGATTTTTTCCACTTCAATTGAGCAGCACCGGGAACATGTCAAGATCGTACTCTGTCGACTCCGTCAACATGGACTGTACGCAAAGCCAGAAAAATGCGAATTAGAGCGACAGAGTATTCAGTTCCTCGGCTTGGTAATTTCAACAGAGGGATTCAAGATGGATCCACAAAAAGTTTCAGCTATTCTGGATTGGCCTGCACCTTCAGACAAGAAGGGGGTGCAGCGCTTCGTTGGCTTCGCCAACTTCTACCGGAGGTTCATCAAGGGATTCTCCGCTATTATTTCCCCGATTACGCAGCTGACCAAGCAGAATGTCCGGTTTTGTTGGAATCCCGAGGCACAGGCTGCCTTCACAAATTTAAAAGGACTGTTCACGTCAGCTCCTATTCTGAGTCACCCTGACCCTGCTCTACCTTATCTACTCGAGGTAGATGCCTCAGAGACAGCGTTAGGAGCCGTTATCTCTCAACGCCAGGGTCTCAAGGACTTGATGCACCCAATAGCCTTCTTCTCTCGTAAGCTTACTCCGGCCGAGAAGAACTATGACGTGGGGGACCGGGAGCTCCTGGCCATCAAGTCCGCCCTTGAAGAATGGAGGTATCTGTTGGAAGGAGCGGCGCATCCCATACTCATTTATACAGACCACAAAAACCTGGAGTATTTGAGAGCTGCCAAGCGTCTGAGACCACGCCAGGCACGATGGGCCTTATTCTTCTCTAGGTTTTCATTTCACATAACTTACCGGCCCGGCTCAAAGAACACCAAACCAGACGCCCTTTCTCGCATGTTCGATGATCCAAAAGAAGTGTCAGCTCCTGATACCATCCTATCGGAAGGTAACTTTCTACTCTTGCAAACAAATCTAATGTCCGACTTGAAACAAGCTTCAGCAAATATGTCAGGGCCTCCTGGGATTACCCTGTTACCCAAGGATGGGTTACTATGGAAAGACAACAAGATCTTTGTACCAGAAGATGTCAGAGTAACAGTATTAAATCTGTGCCATGATCATCCCCTGGCCGGCCACTTCGGAATGCATAAAACCCAGGAACTAATTCAACCCACATTTTGGTGGCCGGATCTTGAAAGGAACTGCAGGGAGTATGTAAATTCATGTGCCACCTGTACCCGTAGTAAGACCGCTAGAAGCAAGGCCTGGGGTCTGCTCAGACCCTTACCAGTTCCTGATCGACCCTGGCAAAGGATTGCTATGGACTTCATAGTGGAACTTCCCCCGTCAGAAGGTTGCTCAGCCATTTTTGTAGTGGTCGACCGTCTATCTAAAATGGCCCACTTCGTGCCACTGAAGAGCACGCCATCTGCCATGGAAACTGCCCAGGTCTTCATAAAAGAGATAGTAAGGTTACATGGGGTTCCAACAGACATTGTTTCAGACAGAGGGGTGCAGTTCACCTCTCGCTTCTGGAAGGCTTTGTGCAAGGTCCTGAAGATCGAGCTGTCCATGTCCTCTGCCTATCACCCTCAGACCAATGGGCAAACCGAGAGGACGAACCAAACGCTCGAGCAATATCTCCGATGCTTTACCACCTTTGTTCAAGATGACTGGGTAACACTACTACCCCTGGCGGAGTTTGCCTTTAATAATGCCAGTCACTCGGCTACAGGTCAGTCTCCGTTTTTCTCCAACTATGGGTTCCACCCAACCTTCCTACCTGATCTCATTTCTGATTCAACAGTCCCAGCAGTCCAGAGTACCGTTGATTTCCTGACCCGTAACAACAAAATATTACAGGAAGCCTTGACCAAGGCGCAGGCAACTAGGGATGAGCTTCGTGTTCGAGTCGAACATACGTTCGACTCGAACATCGGCTGTTCAATCGTTCGACGAAGATCGAACGATTTGGGCCGTTCGCGCCAAATTCGAGTGACGCGAACGGCCCACAATGCACTACGCCATCGCAGTGTCATCCAGGCGCTGTGATTGGCCAAGCATGCACTGTGACCCCGCATGCTTGGCCAATCACAGCGCCGGCAGCGAGGAGAGCAATGATTGGCCACAGGCAGGATGCCTGTGGCCAATTATTGCTGAGGGGGTTTAGTACACGCCCCACACTATAAAAGGCCGCTAGCGCGGCGGCCTTGTGTAGTGTGTTCCGGAGCAGGGAAAGAGAAGCATAGGCAGGGACAGTGTCATTTTTTTCCTTTACTAATCCTGGATTCCTTGTGTTTAGGGACAAATAAGGATAGGTAGGGAGAGTGTCAGTGACAGTGTGTTATTCTGTGCTAAACCTTGTTTGTAGGGACAGAGAGGTACAGTGAGGGAAAGTGTCAGTGTGCTATTCTGTGCTAATCCTTGTTTGTAGGGACAGAGAGGTACAGTGAGGGAAAGTGTCAGTGTGCTATTCTGTTCTAAACCAATTTTGCTGTTCCATATTTCAAATCCTTGAGTTTAGGGACAGAGAAGGACACTCGTGGAAATTATCAGTGTGCTATTCTGTGCTAAATCTTGTTTGTAGGGAGGGACAGAGTAGGACAGTGAGGGAAAGTGTCAGTGTGCTATTCTGTTCTAAACCAATTTTGTTGTTCCATATTTCAAATCCTTGAGTTTAGGGACAGAGAAGGACACTCATGGAAATTATCAGTGTGCTATTCTGTGCTAAATCTTGTTTGTAGGGAGGGACAGAGTAGGACAGTGAGGGAAAGTTTCAGTGTGCTATTCTGTTCTAAACCAATTTTGCTGTTCCTTATTTTCAATCCTTGAGTTTAGGGACAGAGAAGAACACTCGTGGAAATTATCAGTGTGCTATTCTGTGCTAAATCTTGTTTGTAGGGAGGGACAGAGTAGGACAGTGAGGGAAAGTGTCAGTGTGCTATTCTGTTCTAAACCAATTTTGCTGTTCCATATTTCAAATCCTTGAGTTTAGGGACAGAGAAGGACACTCGTGGAAATTATCAGTGTGCTATTCTGTGCTAAATCTTGTTTGTAGGGAGGGACAGAGTAGGACAGTGAGGGAAAGTGTCAGTGTGCTATTCTGTTCTAAACCAATTTTGCTGAACCATATTTTCAATCCTTGAGTTTAGGGACAGAGAGGTACAGTGAGTGAAACTGACAGTGTGCTATTCTGTTCTAAACCAATTTTGCTGTTCCACATTTTCAATCCTTGAGTTTAGGGACAGAGAAGGACACTCGTGGAAATTATCAGTGTGCTATTCTGTGCTAAATCTTGTTTTTGTAGGGAGGGACAGAGTAGGACAGTGAGGGAAAGTGTCAGTGTGCTATTCTGTTCTAAACCAATTTTGCTGAACCATATTTTCAATCCTTGAGTTTAGGGACAGAGAGGTACAGTGAGTGAAACTGACAGTGTGCTATTCTGTTCTAAACCAATTTTGCTGTTCCACATTTTCAATCCTTGAGTTTAGGGACAGAGAAGAACACTCGTGGAAATTATCAGTGTGCTATTCTGTGCTAAATCTTGTTTGTAGGGAGGGACAGAGTAGGACAGTGAGGGAAAGTGTCAGTGTGCTATTCTGTTCTAAACCAATTTTGCTGTTCCATATTTCAAATCCTTGAGTTTAGGGACAGAGAAGGACACTCGTGGAAATTATCAGTGTGCTATTCTGTGCTAAATCTTGTTTGTAGGGAGGGACAGAGTAGGACAGTGAGGGAAAGTGTCAGTGTGCTTGTAACGGCACCCCAATCTCAAGGAGTATTAACGCCGTTTACGATGTTCCCTCTCCTAGACACACATCCACTCGCTACCGATATCCACAGCTAAACGACCCTTTCCTATAGGAGCCGACCCCTCTGGAAGAAGACGAGACGCACTCTGTCTCTTCTGTAGTAGGAATGACTTTATTATTGACAAACATTGTAACTTTATACACAATTCAGGGCACATGATTTAACATGAACAAGGGCCCAGCTCCACCCACACATCCCAAAACTCAACACCTCATCCTGACGTCTGCTAGGCTTCAAAAGATCCCAACACAATAGAATATACGATCTCCAATACACATCTTCCCACAAAGGGTTGGCAGCCAGTCTGTCTGGCGACAACAGGTTCTAAACCCTTTACATCTTAAATCCCTTTGTATTGTAAATCCCAGTCTGCCTTTACAATACACACAAGTATAGGGTTAATTACTTCTATTCACTGGAAAGATGTATATTTGGACTAAAGATGGACTTTAAACGGCACACAGATAAATATTGTAAAAATTCTAAGGGTTTTATTGTTGGTAGAAAAATATAATTGAATTTAGGTAAAAAGTACATTAATATAGGACACTGACATTATATAACAGTTATCTATAATTGATAGAGGGTCCCATTTACAAGACTCGACACATCTCCCAAAAATTACATTTACATGTAAAGTATACAAGGTAAAATAGAATATTGTATAGCCAACAAACAAAAATGAGGAGTTGGACGGTATGCACGAGAGATGGCTGGTTTTGTTGATGGGTCCAATAAATTCAAAGATAAAGATCTTGCTTTCGCTCGACTAGTTTCGCGTTCCAAAACGCTTCGTCGGGAGCATAGTATTCTGTCAAGATTATACATAAACAGTTCAAAAAGAGATACTTCAGTTAATACAATATAATTTGAATACTTGTATCTAGAATAGAACTGATAAAAAACACATTCTAAAGAAAAAGCTAATATACATTAATTAAAAGTTTTCGACTGACCACAGGGGGATAAAACACCCACCACCTATAGACTGCCACCACCGAGACTAGTCAGACAGCAGATGGAGCATGAAAGTAGCTGTGCAAAGTTGTGAGGAAGTGGGACATGAGAGAAGGGGGGGGGGGTTTGGGGGGGGGGAGGGGAAAAAGGAAAGAAACAGGGGATGGGAAGAGGGGAGGGAAGGGGGGAGGGGGGGGGGAGGGGGGTGATAAAGGAAAAAGGAAAGAAAAAAAGAAAGGACTGGAATATGGAATAGTTCATATCCATGGGTACAATTAAAAAATTACTTTAAAAATTATACAAAATTTAGATAACGGGTGCAAAAATTCTTATAAAAACGTAGGTGAAATGAATTAGTGTGTCAATGATCACCGTCGAGGCAGACCAGAAACAAGGAGGTGAAAGCGGGGAAAAAAGGAAAAGAGTATATGTATGTATAATAATTTCTATACTTACGAACAAGGCCGTGTTAGGTAGTGAAACCAGCCTAGGTATTCCTACCTGGCAGTCCGTGTATCACAGGGTGCCAGTAATATCTAAACACATTCTAAAAGTAAAACACATGACGTGACCCATAAGTGTCAAAAGTGGGTGTTTTGAGACAAATTAGAGAATGAAAAGTAAAAGTGGTAAAGGGGGAGGGGAAAAGAGGAAGGAGGGAAGAGGGAGGGGGAAAAAGGGAAGTTTGTTCATGTATGTATAATTATCCAAAGGCTCACCGTGGTAAACATTCATGCGTGATTTGAGTAAAAAAATATATATAACTATGCACAGGCTACTGGTAGGTAGGGATGAGCTTCGTGTTCGAGTCGAACATACGTTCGACTCGAACATCGGCTGTTCGATCGTTCGACGAAGATCGAACGATTTGGGCCGTTCGCGCCAAATTCGAGTGACGCGAACGGCCCACAATGCACTACGCCATCGCAGTGTCATCCAGGCGCTGTGATTGGCCAAGCATGCACTGTGACCCCGCATGCTTGGCCAATCACAGCGCCGGTAGCGAGGAGAGCAATGATTGGCCACAGGCAGGATGCCTGTGGCCAATTATTGCTGAGGGTGTTTAGTACACGCCCCACACTATAAAAGGCCGCCAGCACGGCGGCCTAGTGTAGTGTGTTCCGGAGCAGGGATAGAGCAGCATAGGCAGGGACAGTGACTGTTATTTCTTTCTTGCTTAACCTGGATTCCTTTAGTTTAGGGAAAGAGAAGGATAGGTAGGGAGAGTGTCAGTGTGTTTTGTGCTTGTGCTATAGTGTGCTTAAAAAAAACATTTATTCTAGGGACAGAAAACTGTAGGTAGGGACAGTGTCAGTTTCTTTCACTCTGCAAGTCCTTGTTTCCAGGGACCTGGAAGGACAGTGAGTGAATTGTCCTTGTGCTATATTGTGCTTAAAAAAACATTTATTCTAGGGACAGAAAACTGTAGGTAGGGAGAGTGTCAGTTTCTTTCACTCTGCAAGTCCTTGTTTCCAGGGACCTGTAAGGACAGTGAGTGAATTGTCCTTGTGCTATATTGTGCTTAAAAAAACATTTATTCTAGGGACAGAAAACTGTAGGTAGGGAGAGTGTCAGTTTATTTCACTCTGCAAGTCCTTGTTTCCAGGGACCTGTAAGGACAGTGAGTGAATTGTCCTTGTGCTATATTGTGATTAAAAAAAACATTTTTTCTAGGGACAGAAAACTGTAGGTAGGGAGAGTGTTTTTTTTCTTTCACTCTGCAAGTCCTTGTTTCCAGGGACCTGTAAGGACAGTGAGTGAATTGTCCTTGTGCTATATTGTGATAAAAAAAAACATTTTTTCTAGGGACAGAAAACTGTAGGTAGGGAGAGTGTTTTTTTTCTTTCACTCTGCAAGTCCTTGTTTCCAGGGACCTGGAAGGACAGTGAGTGAATTGTCCTTGTGCTATATTGTGCTTAAAAAAAACATTTATTCTAGGGACAGAAAACTGTAGGTAGGGAGAGTGTCAGTTTATTTCACTCTGCAAGTCCTTGTTTCCAGGGACCTGTAAGGACAGTGAGTGAATTGTCCTTGTGCTATATTGTGATTAAAAAAAACATTTTTTCTAGGGACAGAAAACTGTAGGTAGGGAGAGTGTTTTTTTTCTTTCACTCTGCAAGTCCTTGTTTCCAGGGACCTGGAAGGACAGTGAGTGAATTGTCCTTGTGCTATATTGTGCTTAAAAAAAACATTTATTCTAGGGACAGAAAACTGTAGGTAGGGAGAGTGTCAGTTTATTTCACTCTGCAAGTCCTTGTTTCCAGGGACCTGTAAGGACAGTGAGTGAATTGTCCTTGTGCTATATTGTGATTAAAAAAAACATTTTTTCTAGGGACAGAAAACTGTAGGTAGGGAGAGTGTTTTTTTTCTTTCACTCTGCAAGTCCTTGTTTCCAGGGACCTGTAAGAACAGTGAGTGAATTGTCCTTGTGCTATATTGTGATAAAAAAAAACATTTTTTCTAGGGACAGAAAACTGTAGGTAGGGAGAGTGTTTTTTTTCTTTCACTCTGCAAGTCCTTGTTTCCAGGGACCTGGAAGGACAGTGAGTGAATTGTCCTTGTGCTATATTGTGCTTAAAAAAAACATTTATTCTAGGGACAGAAAACTGTAGGTAGGGAGAGTGTCAGTTTATTTCACTCTGCAAGTCCTTGTTTCCAGGGACCTGTAAGGACAGTGAGTGAATTGTCCTTGTGCTATATTGTGATTAAAAAAAACATTTTTTCTAGGGACAGAAAACTGTAGGTAGGGAGAGTGTTTTTTTTCTTTCACTCTGCAAGTCCTTGTTTCCAGGGACCTGGAAGGACAGTGAGTGAATTGTCCTTGTGCTATATTGTGCTTAAAAAAAACATTTATTCTAGGGACAGAAAACTGTAGGTAGGGAGAGTGTCAGTTTATTTCACTCTGCAAGTCCTTGTTTCCAGGGACCTGTAAGGACAGTGAGTGAATTGTCCTTGTGCTATATTGTGATTAAAAAAAACATTTTTTCTAGGGACAGAAAACTGTAGGTAGGGAGAGTGTTTTTTTTCTTTCACTCTGCAAGTCCTTGTTTCCAGGGACCTGGAAGGACAGTGAGTGAATTGTCCTTGTGCTATATTGTGCTTAAAAAAAACATTTATTCTAGGGACAGAAAACTGTAGGTAGGGAGAGTGTCAGTTTATTTCACTCTGCAAGTCCTTGTTTCCAGGGACCTGTAAGGACAGTGAGTGAATTGTCCTTGTGCTATATTGTGATTAAAAAAAACATTTTTTCTACGGACAGAAAACTGTAGGTAGGGAGAGTGTTTTTTTTCTTTCACTCTGCAAGTCCTTGTTTCCAGGGACCTGGAAGGACAGTGAGTGAATTGTCCTTGTGCTATATTGTGCTTAAAAAAAACATTTATTCTAGGGACAGAAAACTGTAGGTAGGGAGAGTGTCAGTTTATTTCACTCTGCAAGTCCTTGTTTCAAGGGACAGAGAAGGACACCTGAAGGTAGCCCTTATTGCTTTTTTCCCATCTCCCTGCAGGCCATCTATTAGAATGTCTGGAAGGCAAACAAGGAGAGGCAGACAGTCAGGAGGCAATAAAAGAGGGCAAGCAGGCTCTGTGTCTGGGGGCAACAGTGCTGGTCGTGGACGCGGTGCATTGTCATCAGCACATGGCCATGGGACACGCTTGTCCTTCTTTTCGGCAGCTGGACATGTTGAGCCACATCATGCCGAAGACTTGGTAGAGTGGATGACCAAGCCCTCCTCCTCCTCCTCATCCTCTCTCACCCAGGCTCAGGGTACTGGAAAAGCAGCTGCCAAAGCGTCGTCTTCCCTGGTATCAATGTCAGACAAATCATCAGTCACTCCTTCCCTAGACCCACCATGTCCTCCTCCTGAGGAGTCCCCCGAACTGTTTCAGCACAGTGTTGGGTACATGCTCCAGGAGGATGCCCAGCGTTTCGAAGGGTCTGATGATGAAACCCAGCTAGAGGAAGGCAGTAGCGTGAGAGCAGACAGAGGGGATGCTCAAGAAGGACACCAATCTGGCAGTCATGTTCCAGCAGCTGCAGCATACTGCCAGATTGGCTCCAGTGATGAGGAGGGAGGGGATGATGAGGTCACTGACTCCACGTGGGTGCCTAATAGGAGAGAGGAGGAGGAGGAGGATGAGGAGGAGGCACATCTCCAACGAGGCAGGATGCCCTTTGGTGGCCAGCGTAAGGGCAGTACACCGACGGAATCACACCGCAGAGCTCCGCCTGTGCAGGGCGCTGCCTCTGCCCGTCATTCAAAAAGTTCTTTGGTGTGGGCCTTTTTTGAGGCTAGTGCATCAGATCGCACAGCTGCTGTTTGCAACATATGTCTCAAGCGTATATCGCGTGGCCAAAACATCAGCCGCTTGGGTACCACATGCCTGACCAGACATATGTTGACCTGCCATGCAGCTCGTTGGCAAGCCTACCTCAAAGACCCACACCAAAGAACAAAGCGGACCTCTCCTTGCACCGCATCAGCTGGGATCTCCAACCCCACTATAACTTCAGTCCTCTCTGAAACATGCACTGAGAGGAATGAAGGTGTAGAATTAGGTGTGTCACAGCCAAGTACTTGCGGCCACTCTGCTAGCAGTACACCGACGTCCGATTCTAGCAGGCAAATTTCCCTGCCCCAGCTGCTGGACCGTCGAAAGAAGTTCACTCCCAGCCATCCACATGCCCAGCGGTTGAATGCTAGCTTGGCTAAATTGCTAGCGCTTCAACTGCTGCCTTTTCAGTTGGTAGACTCGGCCCCCTTCCGTGAGTTTGTGCAATGTGCGGTTCCTCAGTGGCAGGTTCCCAAACGCCACTTTTTCTCACGGAAGGCTATTCCGGCTCTCTACCGGCATGTGGAAGGCAATGTCTTGGCCTCGCTGGACAGGGCGGTCAGCGGTAAGGTGCATATTACCGCTGACTCATGGTCCAGCAGGCATGGACAGGGACGTTACCTTTCTTTCACGGCCCATTGGGTCACTCTTTTGGCAGCTGGGAAGGATGCAGGACAAGGTGCAGTAGTGTTGGAGGTTGTCCCACCGCCACGCCTCCAAAATGCTACTACTGGTTGTGACACACCTCTCTCCTCCACCCCCTCCTCTTCTTCTTCCTCCATGGCCTCTTCCTGTGGTTTGTCCTATGAACCAGCGGTGCTCCGTAGCCGTTCACGGGGCTACGCAAGTACGCAGGCAAAAAGATGCCATGCCGTGCTTGCGCTGGTGTGTTTGGGGGACAGAAGCCACACTGGGGCAGAGGTCCTGTCTGCTCTGCAGGGCCAGGCCGAGAGGTGGTTGATGCCACGCCAGCTTAAGCCAGGAATGGTGGTTTGCGACAATGGCACCAACCTCCTCTCCGCCCTCCGACAAGGACAACTGACCCATGTGCCCTGTGTGGCTCACGTCCTTAACCTGGTGGTGCAGCGGTTCTTGGGCAGGTACCCGGGCTTACAGGATGTCCTGAGGCAGGCCAGGAAAGTCTGTGTGCATTTCCGCAGATCTTATAATGCCAGTGCTCGCCTGGCTGAGCTGCAAAAGGAGTTGAACCTGCCCAAGAACCGCCTTATATGTGACATGCCCACCAGGTGGAACTCAACGTTGGCCATGCTGCAGCGGCTGCACACGCAGCAGAGGGCCATCAATGAGTACCTGTGCGACTACGGCACCAGGACAGGGTCAGGGGAGCTTGGTTTTTTTTCTCCACGCCAGTGGGGCATGATCAGGGATGCATGCACTGTCCTGGCACCATTTGAGGAGGCCACGAGGATGGTGAGCAGTGACAGTGCATGCATCAGTGACACTGTACCTCTTGTCCACCTGTTGGAGCACACGCTGCGTGGAATAATGGACAGGGCACTTGAGGCAGAACAGAGGCAGGAAGAGGAGGACTTCCTTGCCTCTCAAGGCCCCCTTTACCCAGACAGTGTTCCTTCTGTCCCACCCATCGCACAGGAAGAGGAGGAGGAGGAGGAGGAGGAGGAGGAGGATTGTGTCAGCATGGAGGTGGAGGCTGGCACTCAGCATCATCAGCAGCAGTCTTTTAGGGATGATTTACAGTCCCAAGAAACCAGTGGACTTGTACGTGGCTGGGAGGAGGTGGCTGCGGATCATGTCGTCCTTAGTGACCCAGAGGACTCCGGAGCGAATGCCTCAGCAAACCTACGCTGCATGGCCTCCCTGATCCTGCAAAGTCTGCGGAAGGATCCTCGTATTCTTCGGATCAAGGAGAGGGACCATTACTGGCTGGCCACTCTCCTTGATCCACGGTACAAGGGTAAGGTTGCGGACCTTATGTTACCGTCGCAGAGGGAGCAGAGGATGAGACAACTCCGGGAGGCCTTGCAGAAAGGTCTGTGCAACGCGTTCCCAGAGACTGGGAGGTTACAAACTCCTGGTCCTGGACAACGAGTTGCTGAGGCTTCGGCCAGTCAAAGAAGGAGCGGTGGGGAAGGTGGCCGTCTGACCGATGCGTTCAGACAATTCTTTAGTCCGCAGCCCCAAAGTATGATCGGTTCCAGCAACCATCGCCAGCGTCTGATAAACATGGTGCAGGAATATCTAGGGGCAAGGTCAGACTTGGACACCTTCCCCACCGAAAATCCTCTGGCTTACTGGGTCTTGAGGATGGATCACTGGCCAGAGCTTGCACAGTATGCAATTGAGCTACTGGCCTGTCCTGCATCCAGCGTTCTTTCGGAACGCACATTCAGTGCTGCTGGAGGATTTGTCACGGATCACAGGGTGCGCCTGTCCACCGACTCGGTTGATCGACTGACTTTCATCAAGATGAACCAGTCTTGGATCACCACCAGCTACCACACACCTGATGCTGATATAACAGACTAATTGATTTTAACATGTCACATCCCTTCAAGACTGATGCTGATGCTGAGTGCCTGTGCTGTTATGTTGACTGGCTATCCTCCTCCTCCGAGTCCTCAATGATACGATTGATGATGATAGCTTGGAAGATCATTTTTGTTTATGGGTGCCGCCACCAGTGGCTAAGGCCCAATTTTTCAGCCCCTGTTTTACAGGGGCGTGTAATTACAATTTTTTTAGCAATAATTTGCCATAGGGCTCATTGCTGTGCTCCAAGTACAGTATCTGTGAGGGGTTGGAGTGTTGTGGCACCAGTGCCTACGGCCCAATTTTTCAGCCCCTGTTTAACAGGGGCGTGTCATTACAATTTTTGAAGCAATACTTTGCAACAGGGCTCATTGCTGTGCTCCAAGTACAGTATCTGTGAGGGGTTGTAGTGTTGTGCCACCAGTGCCTAAGGCCCAATTTTTCAGCCCCTGTTCAACAGGGGCATGCAATTACAATTCTTGATCTAATAATTCACAGCAGGGTCCATTGCTGCACCCACCAAGAGTAACTCTGAGGGCTTACAGTCTTGTGGCAACGCCACCACCACCACCACCACGAAAGGCCCAATTTTTCAGCCCCTGTTCAAAAGGGGCATGTAATTACAATTCTTGATCTAATAATTCACAGCAGGGCCCATTGCTGCACCCACCAAGAGTAACTGTGAGGGCTTACAGTGTTGTGGCACCAGCACCACCATCAAAGCCCCAATTTTTACTACCACTGTTCAACAATTATATGTAATTAAAATTCCTGATATAATAGTTGACAGCAGGGCGTTCCAGCACCAACCAAGAGTAACTGAGTGCTTACAGTGTTGTGCCAACACCAACAACTAAGGGGCCTATTTCTGCAGAGTATATACGGCAGGTCCCTACTTTTAAACATCCAACTTACAAACGACTCCTACTTGCAAACGAAAGAAGACAACAGGAAGTGAGAGGAAATCTACCCCTAGAAAGGAAAATTCTCTCCTGTAAGAATAAATATGGGAGAAAGGGGTCTCATCTGTACTGATGCTTTATCAGCAATCCTTGTTTCAAGAAAAACACCACATTTCAAAAACAGTTGTCATTGGGACGGAAAGTGAGGTGAAATGTTCGGAACAGGGGCACAGACAGCAAAACAAATGTTACAGGGGTGATAACCCTTACCTATGTTTCCCAAAAAGTTTAAAAATAGATTTTTGGGCTGGAGCTACACTTCAACAATGTACCTGTTCAAAATTACAAACAGATTCTACATAAGAACAAACCTACAGTCCCTGTCTTGTATGCACCGCCTGTATACGGCTGTTCAGAGTATATAGGGCCTTTTTTATTTTATGTGCGGGGTTCCCCTTAATATCCATACAAGACCCAAAGGGGCTGGTAATGGGCTGGGGTAGGGGGGGGGGTCATGGGGTAGCTATGCCATTTTTCTTAAAGAATTTCATCCATATTACCGGGACCAGACATTACATTAAAGCCGCAAGCAGTTTTAAATGGCTTTTTTTTCCTTTAGAAGTGTCATTTTGTGCAGGGACAGTTCTAAACACGGGAAACACGTGGCACTTCACAGGCATACTTTAGACACCCCCCAGGTACGATATTTAAAGGAATATTTGACTTTTTTTTTTTCACTTTATGCATCATTAAAATGACTGCTCCCGAAAAACGACCGTTTTTAAAACTTCTTTTTGCATTGATACATGTCCCCTGGTGCACAACCCGGGTTCCCAAACCCTATTTATGACAATAACATGCATAATAGTTGTTATAATTAGCACTTTAGAATTCGAACGTTCGCATCCATTGTATTTAATAGGGTTCTAATGTTCGTTCGAACTTTCGGTCCGTTCGCGGGTTCTGGTGCGAACCGAACCCGGGGGTGTTCGGCTCATCACTACTGGTAGGTAGGGAACGTGAATCCAGGTGTAGCAGACCAAACGGTACTGTAAAGATGTGTGTCAATCAAGAGCAATTGCTCGAGCCACACTGTGGTACTCTGTTAGGGTAACCCCTAATGATAGACTGACCCAGCTGAAAAACATAATTGCAGAATTTTTTTTTTAGGGAGGACCCGCTTCCCTAGATCTAACTGCTAATATCCCAGATGGAAAGTTCTTACCTTATAGTTTGTCACTTCTATTCACACCAGACCTTCCCAAGTCATACTGAACAATAGAATGCAAATTACCTTAATTCCTCACAGCCATGATTACACAAAGTCAGGGCTGTCGGTGATGATATTAGCATCTAAGAGTATGTGTCTAAACATCATGAAGGTGTCACTTTCCAATTAACCTGTTGAGGTCATAATCAAACAGTAGAGAGTTCTTTGCAGGTATCCTGGGGAATATGGTGGATGAATATTACAGACCCAATCTAGATAAAATGTATGTACAGCATTGAATATGGCCATCATAGACCATATTGGGGTTTTCATTCATCCTGTGCCCCTAATAGAGACACAGGGTGATTGACACATAAGAGCCATTGGGGAAGCTGGCGCAAGGGTATTTCATACTTCCTAAGCGATTCTGAGTTCCCCGGGCCTTCCCGTTACAGTGCTATTCTGTTCTAAACCAATTTTGCTGTTCCATATTTCAAATCCTTGAGTTTAGGGACAGAGAAGGACACTCGTGGAAATTATCAGTGTGCTATTCTGTGCTAAATCTTGTTTGTAGGGAGGGACAGAGTAGGACAGTGAGGGAAAGTGTCAGTGTGCTATTCTGTTCTAAACCAATTTTGCTGTTCCATATTTCAAATCCTTGAGTTTAGGGACAGAGAAGGACACTCGTGGAAATTATCAGTGTGCTATTCTGTGCTAAATCTTGTTTGTAGGGAGGGACAGAGTAGGACAGTGAGGGAAAGTTTCAGTGTGCTATTCTGTTCTAAACCAATTTTGCTGTTCCATATTTTCAATCCTTGAGTTTAGGGACAGAGAAGGACACTCGTGGAAATTATCAGTGTGCTATTCTGTGCTAAATCTTGTTTGTAGGGAGGGACAGAGTAGGGCAGTGAGGGAAAGTGTCAGTGTGCTATTCTGTTCTAAACCAATTTTGCTGTTCCATATTTCAAATCCTTGAGATTAGGGACAGAGAAGGACACTCATGGAAATTATCAGTGTGCTATTCTGTGCTAAATCTTGTTTGTAGGGAGGGACAGAGTAGGACAGTGAGGGAAAGTGTCAGTGTGCTATTCTGTTCTAAACCAATTTTGCTGTTCCATATTTCAAATCCTTGAGTTTAGGGACAGAGAAGGACACTCGTGGAAATTATCAGTGTGCTATTCTGTGCTAAATCTTGTTTGTAGGGAGGGACAGAGTAGGACAGTGAGGGAAAGTTTCAGTGTGCTATTCTGTTCTAAACCAATTTTGCTGTTCCATATTTTCAATCCTTGAGTTTAGGGACAGAGAAGGACACTCGTGGAAACTATCAGTGTGCTATTCTGTGCTAAATCTTGTTTGTAGGGACAGAGAAGGACAGTGAGGGAAACTGTCAGTGTGCTGTTCTGTGCTAAACCAATCTTGCTGAAGCATATTGCAAATCCTTGTGTTTAGGGACAGAGAAGGATAGGCAGGGGACTGTGTCAGTGTCATTGTTGCTAAGCCTCCTGCACAGTATACACCTGAAGGTAGCCCTTATTGCTCTTTTTCCCATCTCCCTGCAGGCCATCCATTAAAATGTCTGGAAGGCAACCAAGGAGAGGCAGACAGTCAGGAGGCAAAAAAAGAGGGCAAGCAGGCTCTGTGTCTGGGGGCAACAGTGCTGGTCGTGGACGCGGTGAATTCTCATCAGCACATGGCCATGGGACACGCTTGTCCTTCTTTTAGGCAGCTGGACATGTTGAGCCACATCATGCCGAAGACTTGGTAGAGTGGATGACCAAGCCCACCTCATCCTCCTCATCCTCTCTCACCCAGGCTCAGGGTACTGGCAAAGCAGCTGCCAAAGCGTCCTCTTCTCTGGTATCATTATCTTCATTAGTCAATCCTTCCCTAGACCCACCATGTCCTCCTCCTGAGGAGTCCCCCGAACTGTTTGAGCACAGTGTTGGGTACATGCTCCAGGAGGATGCCCAGCGTTTGGAAGGATCTGATGATGATACCCAGCTAGAGGAAGGCAGCAGCGTGAGAGCAGAGAGAGGGGATGCTCAAGAAGGACACCAATCTGGCAGTCATGCTCCAGCAGCTGCAGCATACTGCCAGATTGGCTCCAGTGATGAGGAGGGAGGGGATGATGAGGTCACTGACTCCACGTGGGTGCCTAATAGGAGAAAGGAGGAGGAGGAGGAGGATGAGGAGGAGGCACATCTCCAACGAGGCAGGATGCCCTTGAGTGGCCAGCGTATGGGCAGCACACTGACGGAATCACACCGCAGAGCTCCGCCTGTGCAGGGCGCTGCCTCTGCCCGTCATTCAAAAAGTTCTTTGGTGTGGGCCTTTTTTGAGGCGAGTGCATCAGATCGCACAGCTGCTGTTTGCAACATATGTCTCAAGCGTATATCGCGTGGCCAAAACATCAGCCGCTTGGGCACCACATGCTTGATCAGACATATGTTGACCTGCCATGCAGCTCGTTGGCAAGCCTACCTTAAAGACCCACACCAAAGAACAAAGCTGACCTCTTCTTGCACCGCATCAGCTGGGATCTCCAACCCCACTATACCTTCACTCCTCTCTGAAACCTGCTCTGAGAGGAATGAAGGTGTAGAATTAGGTGTGTCACAGGCAAGTACTTGCGGGCACTCTGCTAGCAGTACACCAACGTCCGATTCTAGCAGGCAAATTTCCCTGCCCCAGCTGCTGGACCGTCGAAAGAAGTTCACTCCCAGCCATCCACATGCCCAGCGGTTGAATGCTAGCTTGGCTAAATTGCTAGCGCTTCAACTGCTGCCTTTTCAGTTGGTAGACTCGGCCCCCTTCCGTGAGTTTGTGCAATGTGTGGTTCCTCAGTGGCAGGTTCCCAAACGCCACTTTTTCGCACGGAAGGCGATTCCCGCTCTCTACAGGCATGTGGAAGGCAATGTCTTGGCCTCGCTGGACAGGGCGGTCAGCGGTAAGGTGCATATTACCGCTGACTCATGGTCCAGCAGGCATGGACAGGGACGTTACCTTTCTTTCACGGCCCATTGGGTCACTCTTTTGGCAGCTGGGAAGGATGCAGGACAAGGTGCAGTAGTGTTGGAGGTTGTTCCACCGCCACGCCTCCAAAATGCTACTACTGGTTGTGACACACCTCTCTCCTCCACCCCCTCCTCTTCTTCTTCCTCCATGGCCTCTTCCTGTGGTTTGTCCTCGGAACCAGCGGTGCTCCGTAGGCGTTCAAGGGGCTACGCAAGTACGCAGGCAAAAAGATGCCATGCCGTGCTTGCGCTGGTGTGTTTGGGGGACAGGAGCCACACTGGGGCAGAGGTCCTGTCTGCTCTGCAGGGGCAGGCCGAGAGGTGGTTGATGCCACGCCAGCTTAAGCCAGGAATGGTGGTTTGCGACAATGGCACCAACCTCCTCTCCGCCCTCCGACAGGGACAACTGACCCATGTGCCCTGTATGGCTCACGTCCTTAACCTGGTGGTGCAGCGGTTCTTGGGCAGGTACCCGGGCTTACAGGATGTCCTGAGGCAGGCCAGGAAAGTCTGTGTGCATTTCCGCAGATCTTATAATGCCAGTGCTCGCCTGGCTGAGCTGCAAAAGGAGTTGAACCTGCCCAAGAACCGCCTTATATGTGACATGCCCACCAGGTGGAACTCAACGTTGGCCATTCTGCAGCGGCTGCACACGCAGCAGAGGGCCATCAATGAGTACCTGTGCGACTACGGCACCAGGACAGGGTCAGGGGAGCTCGGGTTTTTTTCACCACGCCAGTGGTGCATGATCAGGGATGCATGCACTGTCCTGGCACCATTTGAGGAGGCCACGAGGATGGTGAGCAGTGACAGTGCATGCATCAGTGACACTGTACCTCTTGTCCACCTGTTGGAGCACACGCTGCGTGGAATAATGGACAGGGCACTTGAGGCAGAACAGAGGCAGGAAGAGGAGGACTTCCTTGCCTCTCAAGGCCCCCTTTACCCAGACAGTGTTCCTTCTGTCCCACCCATCACACAGGAAGAGGAGGAGGAGGAGGAGGATTGTGTCAGCATGGAGGTGGAGGCTGGCGCTCAGCATCATCAGCAGCAGTCTTTTAGGGATGATTTACAGTCCCAAGAAACCAGTGGACTTGTACGTGGCTGGGAGGAGGTGGCTGCGGATCATGTCGTCCTTAGTGACCCAGAGGACTCCGGACTGAATGCCTCAGCTAACCTACGCTGCATGGCCTCCCTGATCCTGCAAAGTCTGAGGAAGGATCCTCGTATTCTTCGGATCAAGGAGAGGGACCATTACTGGCTGGCCACTCTCCTTGATCCACGGTACAAGGGTAAGGTTGCGGACCTTATCGTACCGTCGCAGAGGGAGCAGAGGATGAGACAACTCCGGGAGGCCTTGCAGAAAGGTCTGTGCAACGCGTTCCCAGAGACTGGGAGGTTACAAACTCCTGGTCCTTGACAACGAGTTGCTGAGGCTTCGGGCAGTCAAAGAAGGAGCGGTGGGGAAGGTGGCCGTCTGACCGATGCGTTCAGACAATTCTTCAGTCCGCAGCCGCAAAGTATGATCGGTTCCAGCAACCATCGCCAGCGTCTGATATACATGGTGCAGGAATACCTAGGGGCAAGGTCAGACTTGGACACCTTCCCCACCGAAAATCCTCTGGCTTACTGGGTCTTGAGGATGGATCACTGGCCAGAGCTTGCACAGTATGCAATTGAGCTACTGGCCTGTCCTGCATCCAGCGTTCTTTCAGAACGCACATTCAGTGCTGCTGGAGGATTTGTCACGGATCACAGGGTGCGCCTGTCCACCGACTCGGTTGATCGACTGACTTTCATCAAGATGAACCAGTCTTGGATCACCACCGGCTACCACACACCAGATGCTGATATAACAGACTAATTGATTTTAAAATGTCACATCCCTTCAAGACTGATGCTGATGCTGAGTGCCTGTGCTGTTATGTTGACTGGCTATCCTCCTCCTCCTCCTCAATGATACGATTAATGATAATAGCTTGGAAGATCATTTTGGTTTATGGGTGACGCCACCAGTGGCTAAGGCCCAATTTTTCAGCCCCTGTTTAACAGGGGCGTGTAATTAAAATTTTTGATGCAATACTTTGCAACAGGCCTCATTGCTGTGCTCCAAGCACAGTATCTGTGAGGGGTTGCAGTGTTGTGCCACCAGTGCCTAAGGCCCAATTGTTCAGCCCCTGTTCAACAGGGGCATGCAATTATAATTATTGATCTAATAATTCACAGCAGGGCCCATTGCTGCGCCCACCAAGAGTAACTGTCAGGCCTTACAGTGTTGTGGCACCAGCACCACCATCACCACCACCACCACCACCACCACCAAAGGCCCAATTTTTCAGCCCCTATTCAACAGGGGCATGCAATTATAATTATTGATCTAATAATTCACAGCAGGGCCCATTGCTGCGCCCACCAAGAGTAACTGTCAGGCCTTACAGTGTTGTGGCACCAGCACCACCATCAAAGGCCCAATTTTTACTACCACTGATCAACAATTATATGTTATTACAATTCCTGATATAATAGTTGACAGCAGGGCGTTCCAGCACCCACCAAGAATAACTGTGAGTGCTTTCAGTGTTGTGCCAACACCAACACCTAAGGGGCCAATTTCTGCAGAGTATATACGGCAGGTCCCTACTTTCAAACATCCAACTTACAAACTACTACTACTTGCAAACGGAAGAAGACAACATTCTCTCCTGTAAGAATTAATATGGGAGAAAGGTGTCTCCTCTCTACTGATGCTTTATCACCAATCCTTGTTTCAATAAAAACACCACATTTCAAAAACAGTTGTCATTGGGACGCAAAGTGAGGTGAAATGTTCTGAACAGGGGCACAGACAGCAAAAAAAATGTGACAGGGGTGATAACCGTTCCCTATGTTTTACAAAAAGCTAAAAAAAAGGAATTTGGCATGGAACTCCACTTAAATAATGCAGCTGTTCAAAATTACAAACAGATTCTACATAAGAACAAACCTACAGTCCCTGTCTTGTATGCACCGCCTGTATACGGCTGTTCAGAGTATATAGGTCCTTTTTTATTTTGTGTGCGGGGTTCCCCTTAATATCCATACAAGGCCCAAAGGGGCTGGTAATGGGCTGGGGTAGGGGGGGGGGTTGATGGGGTAGCTATGCCATTTTTCCTAAAGATTTTCATCCATATTACCGGGACCAGACATTGCATTAAAGCCGCAAGCAGTTTTAAATGGCTTTTTTTCCTTTAGAAATGTTATTTTGTGCAGGGACAGTTCTAAACCTGGGAAACACGTGGCACTTCACAGGCATACTTTAGACACCCCCCAGGTACAATATTTAAAGGAATATTTGACTTTTTTTTTTCACTTTATGCATCATTAAAATGACTGCTCCCGGAAAACGTCAGTTTTTAAAACTTCTTTTTGCATTGATACATGTCCCCTGGTGCAGAACCCGGGTTCCCAAACTCTGTTTCGGACAATAACATGGATAATAGTCGTTATAATTAGCACTTTAGAATCCGAACGTTCGCATCCATTGTATTTAATAGGGTTCTAATGTTCGTGCGAACTTTCGGTCCGTTCGCGGGTTCTGGTGCGAACCGAACCCGGGGGTGTTCGGCTCATCACTACAGGCAACCAATAAAAGGATGTTTGACAGAAAGAGGAGAGGGGAATTATGCCTTCAACAAGGCGATCAAGTATGGCTGTCTACCGCCAACCTTAGGATGACCTGCCCCGCAAGGAAACTGGCACCCAAGTTCATCGGCCCCTTCCCAGTAAAACGGAGATTAAATGAAGTCTCCTATGAACTTTCTTTACCAGATTCATTGAAGGTTCACCCAGTGTTTCACGTGTCACTACTGAAACCTACAGTGCCGGATCCCTTCCCAAATAGGGGATCAGGACCGCCTGAACCTGTAATGGTTGACGGGGATGAGGAGTTTGAGGTGGAGGCCATCTTGGACTGTAGAAGAAGGGGGAACCAACTTCAATTCCTGATTAAGTGGAAGGGGTATGGTCTGGAGGAGAACTCCTGGGAACCCCAACGGAACATTCATGCCCGAGAGTTAATCCAGGCATTTTTTCGCAGTCACCCCCAGAAAAGAGCTCTCTTGGGCACCCGGAGGTTGCCCTTAAGGGGGGGGCACTGTCAGGGACATGCTGGGCTTGAACCTGGGACCTCGTCTGTGTCTGGCATTGACTCTTCCCACTGAGCTATCTGGGATGCTGGACAGTTCCCTGCCTGATATGCTGGATAACCTATCTAATGGATTAGACTACTCTGCTTGGTGTCTTGATTGATGTTGAACCCTGAACCCCTTGCTCCTCCCATGAACTTCCTATAAAAGACGTTCCAGAGATGTTGCCCCTTGTGGTTTGATCTGCTTCTGTTCCTGACCCTGTGCCTGTATCGTGTTCCTGTGTTTGACCCGGCTTCCTGACCTCCCTCCTATCTCCAGTCCTGACTCTGGCTTGTTTGACTCTGCTAAGTTACCTGTCTGATCATCTGTTGCCAAGACCCAGCCTGGACTCTGACTACTCTCTGCCTGCCGTTTATGCTGTTTACCCTGATGTGAATGACCTGGCTTGTCTGACTGCGCTGCTCTGCATACCTACACCTGCTGACCTGCATCCGCGGTCCCGCACACCTGCACCTGCTGACCTGCATCCGCTGCTCTGCATACCTGCACCTGCTGACCTGCATCTGCTGCTCTGCATACCTGCACCTGCTGACCTGCATCCGCTGCTCCCAGTTCCAGCTGTTCCAGCTTTCGCTTGGCTTTACTACACCCAGCCAAGAGGACCAAGCAGGCACCCTTACCTCACCGCGCTCTTACCACCACTGTCCCCACTCCAGTGTCCCTCTGCACGTCAGGCTCACACCAAAGGTACGTGACAGTCACAGGCATCTTCCCAGTAATCTGACAAATGGCTGGATGGAACAAATTCAGTAGCTTCTGCATTCAGTGTTCTGTCTATAGTGTCTTTGGAAGGAAGATCTATAGCAGAAGTTCCCGGAGTTGGGGAAGGCCATAACCAATCAAGTTCCTGTCTCTCATCTTCACCTTGCTCAGAGGTCTCTACATCTTGATTTTGGGAGGACTGGGACCGAGTGTTTGGCCTAGGGGTATCCAGAATGGAGTCTGGGCTTGAGGAGTCCCTTGCAGTCGGTCCACATATCCCTTGTGCGATGTGGCTGAGGAATGGTCTATGGAGGTGCCAAAGGCCAGGTCTACCGGTAATCTTGCTTCTCTGCCGAACATGAGATGGTAGGGGGAGTAGCCTGTAGCATCACTTGTGGTACTATTGTAAGAGTGGACTATAGCCGTTATGTGCTTGCTCCAATGTTGTTTCTTCTCGCTACTCAGGGTCCCCAACATATTGAGCAGAGTTCGGTCGAACCTCTCCGATTGAGCATTCCCTTGTGGGTGGTAAGGAGAGGTTCGGGTCTTTTTGATCCCTAAGGAATCCAGGAGCTTCCAGATTAGCCGACTTTCAAAGTCTCTCCCTTGGTCTGAGTGAAGTCGCTGTGGTAGCCCATAATGGACAAAATACTTCTCCATAAGTACCTTGGCCACCGTCGAAGCCTTCTGGTCTTTGGTTGGGAAAGCCTGGGCATACCGGGTGAAATGATCGGTTACTACCAGAACATTTCCTAGTCCACTCAGGTCGGGTTTGAGGCAGAGAAAATCAATGCATACCCGATCAAGTGGGCTTTGACTTTGCAGATGGCCCATTGGGGCAGCTTGATGAGGTAAAGTCTTTCTCTGGATGCATCGTGCACATGAGTGGCAGTATTCTTCAACTTCAGCCCTCATGCAGGGCCAATAGAAACGGTTTCTAACCAGTTGGAAGGTCCTTTCCGCCCCTAGGTGTCCATGATTGTCATGCAGGGCAACCAAGACAGTCTCTCGGTGCTTCTCGGGGAGAAACAGTTCCAGGTCATCAGAGGGGCCCCTTCGGTAGACCACTCCCTGATGCACCTGCAACCTGTCCCACTCTTTCCTAAACAGGCGAGCTTCCTTTGAAGGATGCCGCAGGAGTCTATTTGGATCCTGATTCTCCAGGGCCTCCAGAACCAATCTTCCCATAGGGTCTTCCAATTGGTCACATCTCAACTCCTTCTTTGACAGTTTTGGCAGATTATCTTCTTCCAACTGGGTTACCCCACAGTATTGCTTGGGAACTCCTACCATGGTAACTCCTATCTCTTCTGCCCTTGAGCCTCCTCTGGCTTGAAGTTCAGCCCCTTGGCAAAGGGCCCACACCCCGTCAGGTGCCACTTGGGTCCAGTCTTCTGTATCACTGGTAGGGGCATGAGATCTTCTAGACAGGGTGTCTGCATCTCGATTCCCAGCCCCAGGCCTGTCTTTCAGGCTGAAATTGAACCCAGACAGTGCAGCCAGCCATCTATGTCCTGTGGCATCCAGCTTTGCTGTGGTGAAGAGATAAGTAAGGGGGTTGTTGTCGGTTTTCACAGTGAATTCTGCCCCATACAGGTAGTCTTTAAGCTTGTCAACTACCGCCCACTTGAGGGCCAGGAACTCCAGCTTATGAGTGGGGTAGTTCTTTTCAGAGGGAGTCAGACTTCTGCTCACGTAGGCAACAGGTCGCAGTTGTCCTTCATGCTCCTGATAGAGCACTCCTCCCAGACCGTCATGACTGGCATCCAAGTGGAGTTCATAAGGTCTCTTTGGGTCTGCATAGGCCAAGACAGGGGCGGTGGTTAGGCTTTTTTTTAACATCTGAAAGGCCTCTTCACACTTTTGGTTCCACTGGTCTTGGACTGACTCTCCCGGCTTCCTGGGACCCGAGTCATCCTCTTCCCCTTCCGTCTTGAGTAGCTCATTCAGGGGTCTGGCAATTCGGGCAAACCCCTTCACGAACCTTCTATAATAGGAACAGAACCCCAGGAAGGATCTGAGTTCTGTTACCATGGTAGGCCGTGGCCAGGAAGTAACTGCCTCCAACTTCTCAGGGTCTGTGGCTACCCCTTCTTCAGACACTATGTGTCCCAGATAATTAACGGAAGATTGGTAGAACCTACACTTCTCGGGCGAAAGCTTGAGTCCCTCCTCACTGAGTCTTCTCAAAACTTTCTCCAGCCTCTCTTCGTGTTCTTGCAAGGTCCTCCCGAAGACAATGACATCGTCCAAGTACACAAGGACCTCGATAAGGTTCACGTCTCCTACAGTCTTTTCCATGAGACGTTGAAAGGTGGCTGGGGCTCCGGACAGTCCCTGGGGCATTTGGTCGAATTCAAAGAACCCCACTGGGGTTATGAAGGCTGTCTTCTCCTTGTCTTCCGGATGCATAGGGATCTGATAGTATCCACTCTTGAGGTCCATCACGCTGAACCACTTGGCTCCAGACAAGCTCTGTAGGGCATCCTCTATCCTCGGAGTGGTGTACTGGTCAGGGATGGTTCTCCTGTTGAGGGTCCTGTAGTCTATACTAGGGATGAGCTTCGTGTTCGAGTCGAACATACGTTCGACTCGAACATCGGCTGTTCGATCGTTCGACGAAGATCGAACGATTTGGGCCGTTCGCGCCAAATTCGAGTGACGCGAACGGCCCACAATGCACTACGCCATCGCAGTGTCATCCAGGCGCTGTGATTGGCCAAGCATGCACTGTGACCCCGCATGCTTGGCCAATCACAGCGCCGGCAGCGAGGAGAGCAATGATTGGCCACAGGCAGGATGCCTGTGGCCAATTATTGCTGATGGGGTTTAGTACACGCCCCACACTATAAAAGGCCGCCAGCGCGGCGGCCTTGTGTAGTGTGTTCCGGAGCAGGGAAAGAGAAGCATAGGCAGGGACAGTGTCATTTTTTTTCCTTTACTAATCCTGGATTCCTTGTGTTTAGGGACAAATAAGGATAGGTAGGGAGAGTGTCAGTGACAGTGTGCTATTCTGTGCTAATCCTTGTTTGTAGGGACAGAGAGGTACAGTGAGGGAAACTGACAGTGTGCTATTCTGTTCTAAAACTATTTTGCTGAACCATATTTTCAATCCTTGAGTTGAGGGACAGAGAGCTACAGTGAGGGAAAGTGTCAGTGTGCTATTGTGTTCTAAAACTATTTTGCTGAACCATATTTTCAATCCTTGAGTTGAGGGACAGAGAGGTACAGTGAGTGAAACTGACAGTGTGCTATTCTGTTCTAAATCAATTTTGCTGTTCCATATTTTCAATCCTTGAGTTGAGGGACAGAGAGCTACAGTGAGGGAAACTGACAGTGTGCTATTCTGTTCTAAAACTATTTTGCTGAACCATATTTTCAATCCTTGAGTTGAGGGACAGAGAGCTACAGTGAGGGAAAGTGTCAGTGTGCTATTGTGTTCTAAAACTATTTTGCTGAACCATATTTTCAATCCTTGAGTTGAGGGACAGAGAGGTACAGTGAGTGAAACTGACAGTGTGCTATTCTGTTCTAAATCAATTTTGCTGTTCCATATTTTCAATCCTTGAGTTGAGGGACAGAGATGTACAGTGAGGGAAACTGACAGTGTGCTATTCTGTTCTAAATCAATTTTGCTGTTCCATATTTTCAATCCTTGAGTTGAGGGACAGAGAGGTACAGTGAGGGAAACTGGTAGTGTGCTATTCTGTTCTAAAACTATTTTGCTATTCCATATTTTCAATCCTTGAGTTGAGGGACAGAGAGCTACAGTGAGGGAAAGTGTCAGTGTGCTATTGTGTTCTAAAACTATTTTGCTGAACCATATTTTCAATCCTTGAGTTGAGGGACAGAGAGCTACAGTGAGGGAAAGTGTCATTGTGCTATTGTGTTCTAAAACTATTTTGCTGAACCATATTTTCAATCCTTGAGTTGAGGGACAGAGAGGTACAGTGAGTGAAACTGACAGTGTGCTATTCTGTTCTAAAACTATTTTGCTGTTACATATTTTCAATCCTTGAGTTGAGGGACAGAGAGGTACAGTGAGTGAAACTGACAGTGTGCTATTCTGTTCTAAATCAATTTTGCTGTTCCATATTTTCAATCCTTGAGTTGAGGGACAGAGAGCTACAGTGAGGGAAACTGACAGTGTGCTATTCTGTTCTAAAACTATTTTGCTGAACCATATTTTCAATCCTTGAGTTGAGGGACAGAGAGCTACAGTGAGTGAAACTGACAGTGTGCTATTCTGTTCTAAATCAATTTTGCTGTTCCATATTTTCAATCCTTGAGTTGAGGGACAGAGAGGTACAGTGAGGGAAACTGACAGTGTGCTATTCTGTTCTAAATCAATTTTGCTGTTCCATATTTTCAATCCTTGAGTTGAGGGTCAGAGAGCTACAGTGGGGGAAACTGACAATGTGCTATTCTGTTCTAAAACTATTTTGCTGAACCATATTTTCAATCCTTGAGTTGAGGGACAGAGAGCTACAGTGAGGGAAAGTGTCAGTGTGCTATTGTGTTCTAAAACTATTTTGCTGAACCATATTTTCAATCCTTGAGTTGAGGGACAGAGAGGTACAGTGAGTGAAACTGACAGTGTGCTATTCTGTTCTAAATCAATTTTGCTGTTCCATATTTTCAATCCTTGAGTTGAGGGACAGAGAGCTACAGTGAGGGAAACTGACAGTGTGCTATTCTGTTCTAAAACTATTTTGCTGAACCATATTTTCAATCCTTGAGTTGAGGGACAGAGAGGTACAGTGAGGGAAACTGACAGTGTGCTATTCTGTTCTAAAACTATTTTGCTGTTCCATATTTTCAATCCCTGAGTTGAGGGACAGAGAAGGACACTCGTAGAAATTATCAGTGTGCTATTCTGTGCTAAATCTTGTTTGTAGGGAGGGACAGAGTAGGACAGTGAGGGAAAGTGTCAGTGTGCTATTGTGTTCTAAAACTATTTTGCTGAACCATATTTTCAATCCTTGAGTTGAGGGACAGAGAGGTACAGTGAGTGAAACTGACAGTGTGCTATTCTGTTCTAAATCAATTTTGCTGTTCCATATTTTCAATCCTTGAGTTGAGGGACAGAGAGGTACAGTGAGGGAAACTGACAGTGTGCTATTCTGTTCTAAATCAATTTTGCTGTTCCATATTTTCAATCCTTGAGTTGAGGGACAGAGAGCTACAGTGAGGGAAAGTGTCAGTGTGCTATTGTGTTCTAAAACTATTTTGCTGAACCATATTTTCAATCCTTGAGTTGAGGGACAGAGAGCTACAGTGAGGGAAACTGACAGTGTGCTATTCTGTTCTAAAACTATTTTGCTGAACCATATTTTCAATCCTTGTGTTTAGGGACAGAGAAGGATAGGCAGGGGACAGTGTCAGTGTCATTGTTGCTAAGCCTCCTGCACAATATACACCTGAAGGTAGCCCTTATTGCTGTTTTTCCCATCTCCCTGCAGGCCATCCATTAAAATGTCTGGAAGGCAACCAAGGAGAGGCAGACAGTCAGGAGGCAAAAAAAGAGGGCAAGCAGGCTCTGTGTCTGGGGGCAACAGTGCTGGTCGTGTACGCGGTGCATTGTCATCAGCACATGGCCATGGGACACGCTTGTCCTTGTTTTCGGCAGCTGGACATGTTGAGCCACATCATGCCGAAGACTTGGTAGAGTGGATGACCAAGCCCACCTCATCCTCCTCATCCTCTCTCACCCAGGCTCAGGGTAGTGGCAAAGCAGCTGCCAAAGCGTCCTCTTCTCTGGTATCATTATCTTCATTAGTCAATCCTTCCCTAGACCCACCATGCCCTCCTCCTGAGGAGTCCCCCGAACTGTTTGAGCACAGTGTTGGGTACATGCTCCAGGAGGATGCCCAGCGTTTGGAAGGATCTGATGATGATACCCAGCTAGAGGAAGGCAGCAGCGTGAGAGCAGAGAGAGGGGATGCTCAAGAAGGACACCAATCTGGCAGTCATGTTCCAGCAGCTGCAGCATACTGCCAGATTGGCTCCAGTGATGAGGAGGGAGGGGATGATGAGGTCACTGACTCCATGTGGGTGCCTAATAGGAGAGAGGAGGAGGAGGAGGAGGATGAGGAGGAGGCACATCTCCAACGAGGCAGGATGCCCTTGAGTGGCCAGCGTATGGGCAGCACACCGACGGAATCACACCGCAGAGCTCCGCCTGTGCAGGGCGCTGCCTCTGCCCGTCATTCAAAAAGTTCTTTGGTGTGGGCCTTTTTTGAGGCGAGTGCATCAGATCGCACAGCTGCTGTTTGCAACATATGTCTCAAGCGTATATCGCGTGGCCAAAACATCAGCCGCTTGGGCACCACATGCTTGATCAGACATATGTTGACCTGCCATGCAGCTCGTTGGCAAGCCTACCTTAAAGACCCACACCAAAGAACAAAGCTGACCTCTTCTTGCACCGCATCAGCTGGGATCTCCAACCCCACTATACCTTCACTCCTCTCTGAAACCTGCTCTGAGAGGAATGAAGGTGTAGAATTAGGTGTGTCACAGGCAAGTACTTGCGGGCACTCTGCTAGCAGTACACCAACGTCCGATTCTAGCAGGCAAATTTCCCTGCCCCAGCTGCTGGACCGTCGAAAGAAGTTCACTCCCAGCCATCCACATGCCCAGCGGTTGAATGCTAGCTTGGCTAAATTGCTAGCGCTTCAACTGCTGCCTTTTCAGTTGGTAGACTCGGCCCCCTTCCGTGAGTTTGTGCAATGTGCGGTTCCTCAGTGGCAGGTTCCCAAACGACACTTTTTCGCACGGAAGGCTATTCCGGCTCTCTACAGGCATGTGGAAGGCAATGTCTTGGCCTCGCTGGACAGGGCGGTCAGCGGTAAGGTGCATATTACCGCTGACTCATGGTCCAGCAGGCATGGACAGGGACGTTACCTTTCTTTCACGGCCCATTGGGTCACTCTTTTGGCAGCTGGGAAGGATGCAGGACAAGGTGCAGTAGTGTTGGAGGTTGTTCCACCCCCACGCCTCCAAAATGCTACTACTGGTTGTGACACACCTCTCTCCTCCACCCCTTCCTCTTCTTCTTCCTCCATGGCCTCTTCCTGTGGTTTGTCCTCGGAACCAGCGGTGCTCCGTAGGCGTTCAAGGGGCTACGCAAGTACGCAGGCAAAAAGATGCCATGCCGTGCTTGCGCTGGTGTGTTTGGGGGACAGGAGCCACACTGGGGCAGAGGTCCTGTCTGCTCTGCAGGGGCAGGCCGAGAGGTGGTTGACGCCACGCCAGCTTAAGCCAGGAATGGTGGTTTGTGACAATGGCACCAACCTCCTCTCCGCCCTCCGACAGGGACAACTGACCCATGTGCCCTGTATGGCTCACGTCCTTAACCTGGTGGTGCAGCGGTTCTTGGGCAGGTACCCGGGCTTACAGGATGTCCTGAGGCAGGCCAGGAAAGTCTGTGTGCATTTCCGCAGATCTTATAATGCCAGTGCTCGCCTGGCTGAGCTTCAAAAGGAGTTGAACCTGCCCAAGAACCGCCTTATATGTGACATGCCCACCAGGTGGAACTCAACGTTGGCCATGCTGCAGCGGCTGCACACGCAGCAGAGGGCCATCAATGAGTACCTGTGCGACTACGGCACCAGGACAGGGTCAGGGGAGCTCGGGTTTTTTTCACCACGCCAGTGGGGCATGATCAGGGATGCATGCACTGTCCTGGCACCATTTGAGGAGGCCACGAGGATGGTGAGCAGTGACAGTGCATGCATCAGTGACACTGTACCTCTTGTCCACCTGTTGGAGCACACGCTGCGTGGAATAATGGACAGGGCACTTGAGGCAGAACAGAGGCAGGAAGAGGAGGACTTCCTTGCCTCTCAAGGCCCCCTTTACCCAGACAGTGTTCCTTCTGTCCCACCCATCGCACAGGAAGAGGAGGAGGAGGAGGAGGAGGAGGAGGAGGAGGAGGAGGAGGATTGTGTCAGCATGGAGGTGGAGGCTGGCGCTCAGCATCATCAGCAGCAGTCTTTTAGGGATGATTTACAGTCCCAAGAAACCAGTGGACTTGTACGTGGCTGGGAGGAGGTGGCTGCGGATCATGTCGTCCTTAGTGACCCAGAGGACTCCGGACTGAATGCCTCAGCTAACCTACGCTGCATGGCCTCCCTGATCCTGCAAAGTCTGTGGAAGGATCCTCGTATTCTTCGGATCAAGGAGAGGGACCATTACTGGCTGGCCACTCTCCTTGATCCATGGTACAAGGGTAAGGTTGCGGACCTTATCGTACCGTCGCAGAGGGAGCAGAGGATGAGACAACTCCGGGAGGCCTTGCAGAAAGGTCTGTGCAACGCGTTCCCAGAGACTGGGAGGTTACAAACTCCTGGTCCTGGACAGCGAGTTGCTGAGGCTTCGGGCAGTCAAAGAAGGAGCGGTGGGGAAGGTGGCCGTCTGACCGATGCGTTCAGACAATTCTTTAGTCCGCAGCCCCAAAGTATGATCGGTTCCAGCAATCATCGCCAGCGTCTGATATACATGGTGCAGGAATACCTAGGGGCAAGGTCAGACTTGGACACCATCCCCACCGAAAATCCTCTGGCTTACTGGGTCTTGAGGATGGATCACTGGCCAGAGCTTGCACAGTATGCAATTGAGCTACTGGCCTGTCCTGCATCCAGCGTTCTTTCAGAACGCACATTCAGTGCTGCTGGAGGATTTGTCACGGATCACAGGGTGCGCCTGTCCACCGACTCGGTTGATCGACTGACTTTCATCAAGATGAACCAGTCTTGGATCACCACCAGCTACCACACACCAGATGCTGATATAACAGACTAATTGATTTTAAAATGTCACATCCCTTCAAGACTGATGCTGATGCTGAGTGCCTGTGCTGTTATGTTGTCTGGCTATCCTCCTCCTCCTCCTCAATGATACGATTAACGATGATAGCTTGGAAGATCATTTTGGTTTATGGGTGACGCCACCAGTGGCTAAGGCCCAATTTTTCAGCCCCTGTTTAACAGGGGCGTGTAATTAAAATTTTTGATGCAATACTTTGCAACAGGCCTCATTGCTGTGCTCCAAGTACAGTATCTGTGAGGGGTTGCAGTGTTGTGCCACCAGTGCCTAAGGCCCAATTTTTCAGCCCCTGTTCAACAGGGGCATGCAATTATAATTATTGATCTAATAATTCACAGCAGGGCCCATTGCTGCGCCCACCAAGAGTAACTGTCAGGCCTTACAGTGTTGTGGCACCAGCAACACCATCACCACCACCACCACCACCAAAGGCCCAGTTTTTCAGCCCCTGTTCAACAGGGGCATGCAATTATAATTATTGATCTAATAATTCACAGCAGGGACCATTGCTGCGCCCACCAAGAGTAACTGTCAGGCAGTGTTGTGGCACCAGCACCACCATCAAAGGCCCAATTTTTACTACCACTGATCAACAATTATATGTTATTACAATTCCTGATATTATACTTGACAGCAGGGCGTTCCAGCACCCACCAAGAATAACTGTGAGTGCTTTCAGTGTTGTGCCAACACCAACACCTAAGGGGCCAATTTCTGCAGAGTATATACGGAAGGTCCCTACTTTCAAACATCCAACTTACAAACTACTACTACTTGCAAACGGAAGAAGACAACAGGAAGTGAGAGGAAATCTACCCCTTGGAAGGAAAATTCTCTCCTGTAAGAATTAATATGGGAGAAAGGTGTCTCCTCTCTACTGATGCTTTATCACCAATCCTTGTTTCAATACAAACACCACATTTCAAAAACAGTTGTCATTGGGACGCAAAGTGAGGTGAAATGTTCTGAACAGGGGCACAGACAGCAAAAAAATGTGACAGGGGTGATAACCGTTCCCTATGTTTTCCAAAAAGCTAAAAAAAAGGAATTTGGCATGGAGCTACACTTAAACAATGCAGCTGTTCAAAATTACAAACAGATTCTACATAAGAACAAACCTACAGTCCCTGTCTTGTATGCACCGCCTGTATACGGCTGTTCAGAGTATATAGGGGCTTTTTTATTTTGTGTGCGGGGTTCCCCTTAATATCCATACAAGACCCAAAGGGGCTGGTAATGGGCTGGGGTAGGGGGGGGGGGGTTGATGGGGTAGCTATGCCATTTTTCCTAAAGATTTTCATCCATATTACCGGGACCAGATATTGCATTAAAGCCGCAAGCAGTTTTAAATGGCTTTTTTTCCTTTAGAAATGTTATTTTGTGCAGGGACAGTTCTAAACACGGGAAACACGTGGCACTTCACAGGCATACTTTAGACACCCCCCAGGTACAATATTTAAAGGAATATTTGACTTTTTTTTTTTTCACTTTATGCATCATTAAAATGACTGCTCCCGGAAAACGTCAGTTTTTAAAACTTCTTTTTGCATTGATACATGTCCCCTGGTGCAGAACCCGGGTTCCCAAACTCTGTTTCGGACAATAACATGGATAATAGTCGTTATAATTAGCACTTTAGAATCCGAACGTTCGCATCCATTGTATTTAATAGGGTTCTAATGTTCGCGCAAACTTTGGGTCCGTTCGCGGGTTCTGGTGCGAACCGAACCCGGGGGTGTTCGGCTCATCACTAGTCTATACACAACCTCAACGATCCATTCTTTTTTCTGATTACTACTATCGGAGAGGCATAGGGACTTCTAGATTCCCGGATCACACCGGTCCTCGAGTTCTCCAAGTTGTTCCCTCAGATCTTCCAGGTCTGCTAATGGGACTCGCCTGACTCTCTCCCTGAAGGGCTTGTCTTCCTGGAGGCGGATTCGATGGGTGGCACTCCTCGCACACCCCACATCGAACTCATCTTGAGAGAAGATCTTCTTCCACCTGGTCAACTGGGCCTTGGCTCTCTCTTTCCAAGCCCTGGGCAGGTTTGGGTTCTCCATGGAGATTTTCTCCCAAACATTCCCTCCTTCACCCGTCTTCTCCGCATCCGACAGAGCAACTGGGGTAGCAGGGCTCACCTGGCCCAGCAACATCCTGGCTGGGATCTCCATGGGGCCATCCGTAGTATTCCTGACACTCACAGGGACCTTATAGTGGGCCTTCTTCAGAGCCCTCAGTGGGAGCACTTCTGGGATTACTTCCAAACCAGAGTATTCTTCCCTTGGGTCTGGCTCCAACATGACAAAGGGTCCAGGTTGCTCCCAAGTAAGCTTCACAGTGGCTCTGAGACAGGTTACTTCGCCGGGCTGCAACACCACTCCCTTCTTTCCAAGTCTCCAGACCTTCCCCACTCCCTCTTCCGGGGCCTTCTGCTCCAAGACCAACCGCTGGTAGGCTGTCTTCAAGATGGGGTGAATCTTGGTGGCGGCCGGGTCTTTCCTGCTTGCAAGAGGGGTCAGAAGCCTCCGGACCAGGTCCGTGTTTGTTCCTATTATTAAAGAACTCTTGTTGGCTCCAGGCGGCCGAGGGCACACAACTGCCAGAGTATCAAACACTTCAGCCTTCCCGGCCACAGATGGGTCGAAATTCAGTTTTATGGGCAGGTAGCCATCATAAGGGAAGCTCTGGGTCCCGATTCCCCAGATTTCTAGTTCTTCTATCTTCTTGATGGGTAGGTGACTTAAGTGTTTGTCATAAACGTCCCAGTACAACAGGGTCACCTGTGCCCCTGTATCCAATATGGCTTTTGTGTAAACTCCCTCCACTTGAATGGGCACTATAGGGGATGGGCCCACCAGCTTCTCTGGATATCGCTTCAAAGGGGTCTCTTTCCTTGGATCTTTGCGTTTCCCTTTTGGACTTCCTTTCTTCCATTTCTCTTTGGACTTAAGCCTCTCCTGGGCCTGGTATGCATTGATCTCCCTCCTGTTAATGGGTGTAACTACCCGCTGAGGGACATTACTCTCTTTTTTTGGGGTACGTTTCCACCGAGGAACCTTGTGTTTCTTCTGAGGGGTCTTGTCCTCTCTTTTCTTGGGCTTCTCATTCAGTTTGGAGCTCACTGAAGATGATGGGCACCCGGTTGACTCTTTCACCGGGGCCCTCTGGAGTTTCCCGCCGGCTTGCGGCTGTCTGCTTTCTTTTTCTTGGGACTGGAACATACAGCTGCAATATGGCCAATCCCTCCACAGTTAAAACAGATCACATCTCCCCAGTCTTGTAGGGGAATGGGCACTGAAGCATCTGAGAACAACTCCTTCCTTGGTCCCTCTCTCTCAGGAACCCTTGAATTTTTTGTAATCAGGGAGGTCAGCATCTCTAACACCTGAGACATCTGCGATTTTAAAGCGTCTACTTCTGGGTCTCTTTCTTTGGTCATCACTGAGTTGACTATCACTGGTGTAGCAGAGGTATGTGCCTTGATCACTTGTTGATCCATCTGTAGTGACTCCTCATCCCTAATAATTTTTATCAGATCAGAGTAGGTCAGTGACATTCCTCCTCCAGAGGTTTTCAGGTGAAGCCAGACTGGATCCGAGCGTAAGGCTCCCTTTAACACTTGCTTCATTCTTGCTGCATCCGTGTCTTGGGGCAACATCCCTTTCTTTAACACGATCTTGCAAAGCATCTTTTTAAGTCTTCTTACATACTCTGAAAGCTTCTCATTCGGCTGTTGGAAAGTATGTTCGAATTGGTACACTAATTCTGTCACCTTTTCCAGCTGACCGAACTCCTCTTGTAACATGGCTAAACAGTCCTGAGTTGTGCAATCAGCATTGCCAAACCGGAAGCTTTTCACCGCTTCTGCTGCAGCGCCTTTCAAACTTTCTATCACGCGCTGTCTCTTCTGCGCTTCAAGCACCTCCCATGCCTCTACTGCTAGGAGTGCCTGCTCAACCAAGGTATCGAAATCTTCTTCCCCTACAGGGACAGGAAGCTTCCATGAGAATGTCTTTAGTCTGCGGTAACTAGCCTCTACATGTACCGTGCTTGTCCTCTGGCACTTTGCTAGCAGATCCCGTAAGGCGTTTATTAATTCTGGCACTATGGTAGTGACTGGTGTCACCGGGGGCATCACCCTTTCTTTTCTTTCAGGTGAGACACGGGGTGTCCCTTGTGGTGATCCCATTGGGGATGGTTCCGTCTTAACGGTTATTGCGTGCGCCAACTTATAGGTTCTATTGTCTGGGGTGCGCACACATCTGCGCTTAAAGGTTTCTGGCATTCCGTCCCACCATTCTATCAGCGCATACTGATATGAGATGTTTGGGTCTGACTTCATGTCCATCACCCATGGTGTACAATCTGGGGACATTGACACCACAAGTTTCTCTACCATCTCTGTTGACCATTCCTCCCCTGGGAGGCTGATGACCACCGACTGATCTGGTTCTGTCTTAGCTGCTTCGCACCACGCTTTAACCTCTAACGGGTCCATGCCGGTACTTTTGGCGTGTTCACCTGCTGTATCAGGATCCCGGACTCGAGAGCCACCACGTGTAGCGCTACACCCAGTTAAGAGAGTCGCAGGTTTGATTTTCGGGCCCTGAGTACAGCTCCACCAACCCCCGGCAATCTTGTATAGTCCCCTATGGCACAGTTAGTCTAGGGATGTTTTCTATCACAATCTACACCTGGTAACATACATTCTTTAACCTCAGATTAGGTATAAGCACTATGGGTAATGATAACACAGTGATAGCACGTGGTAAGGTATAACAGCTTTACTTTAGGTTAAAAGGGCATGGGTTAAAACATAACATATAACTGGCTTACAGAGCCCTGCAGCAATAGATGTAGTATATAGCAATAGCACAGCACAATAATCCACCACGTGCAGCTATTGCTATCTATGCGCCCTATGGCGCACTAAACATTATTCTATCTCCCCTCCCTGGTCAGGCCTGACATAGAATCAAACTCAGTCTTTTGAATAAAGATTTATTCGCATGCAAACTTGAAATGGTGGTGCACCTTCAGGAACAGTATTGTAATCCACAAAGTAGGCAGTCACAAGGAACACTATGCTGGAGACTAGGGATGAGCCGAACACCCCCGGGTTAGGTTCGCACCAGAACACGCGAACGGACCGAAAGTTCGCACGAACGTTAGAACCCTATTAAATACAATGGATGCGAACGTTCGAAATCTAAAGTGCTAATTATAACGACTACTATGCATGTTATTGTCCTAAAAAGGGTTTTGGAACCCGGGTTCTGCACCAGGGGACATGTATCAATGCAAAAAGAAGTTTTAAAACTGCCTTTTTTCGGGAAAGGTCATTTTAATGATGCATAAAGTGAAAAAAAAAAGTCAAATATTCCTTTAAATATCGTACCTGGGGGGTTTCTAAAGTATGCCTGTGAAGTGGCACGTGTTTCCCGTGTTTAGAACTGTCCCTGCACAAAATTACATTTCTAAAGGAAAAAAAGCCATTTAAAACTACTTGCGGCTTTAATGTAATGTCTGGTCCCGGTAATATGGATGAAAATCTTTAAGAAAAATGGCATAGTTACCCCATCATCCCCCCCCCACCCCAGCCCATTACCAGCCCCTTTGGGTCTTGTATGGATATTAAGGGAACCCCGCACACAAAATAAAAAAGGCCCTATATACTCTGAACAGCCGTATACAGGCGGTGCATACAAGACAGGGACTGTAGGTTTGTTCTTATGTAGAATCTGTTTGTAATTTTGAACAGGTACATTGTTTAAGTGTAGCTCCAGCCAAAAAATCTATTTTTAAGCTTTTTGGAAAACATAGGGAAGGGTTATCACCCCTGTAACATTTGTTTTGCTGTCTGTGCAGTGTGCACCTGTTCAGAACAGTTCACCTCACTTTCCGTCCTAATGACAAATGTTTTTTGAAAATTTGCGTTTTTTATTGAAACAAGAATTGGTGATAAAGCATCAGTGGAGAGGAGACACTTTTTTTCCCATACAGTATTAACTCTTACAGGAGAGAATTTGCCTTCCTAGGGGTAGATTTCCTCTCACTTCCTGTTGTATCCTTCCGTTTGCAAGGAGGAGTCGTTTGTAAATTGGATGTTTGAAAGTAGGGGCCTGCCGTATATACTCAGCTGAAATTTGCCCCTTAGGTGTTGGTGTTGCCACAACACTGTAAGCCCTCACAGTTACTCTTGGTGGGCGCATGAATGGGCCCTGCTGTGAATTATTAGATCAAGAATTGTAATTACATGCCCCTGTTAAACAGGGGCAGAAAAATTGGGCCTTAGGCACTGGTGCCACAACACTGCAACCCCTCACAGATACTGTACTTGGAGCACAGCAATGAGCCCTGTTGCAAAGTATTGCATCAAAAATTTTAATTACACGCCCCTGTTAAACAGGGGCTGAAAAATTGGGCCTTAGGCACTGGTGCTGGTGCCACGACACTGCAACCTCTCCCAGATACTCTAGTTGGAGTGCAGGAATGAGCCCTGCTGCAAAGCATTGCATAAAAAATTGTAATTACATGCCCCTGTTAAACAGGGGCTGAAAAATTGGGCCTTAGGCACTGGTGCTGGTGCCATGACACTGCAACCACTCCCAGATACTCTAGTTGGAGTGCAGGAATGAGCCCTGCTGCAAAGCATCGCATAAAAAATTGTAATTACATGCCCCTGTTAAACAGGGCCGGAAAAATTGGGCCTTAGCCACTGGTTGCGGCACCCAGAAACAAAAATGTTCTTCCAAGCTATCATCATCAATCGGATCATTGAGGAGGAGGAGGATAGTCAGTCAACATAACAGGATAGTCACTCAGCATCAGCATCAGTCTTGAAGGGATGTGACATTTGAAAATAAATTAGTCTGTTATATCAGCTTCAGGTGTTTGGTAGCTGGTGGTGATCCAAGACTGGTTCATCTTTATGAAGGTCAGTCGATCAACCGAGTCGGTGGACAGGCGCACCCTGTGATCCGTGACAAATCCTCCAGCAGCACTGAATGTGCGTTCTGAAAGAACGCTGGATGCAGGACAGGCCAGTAGCTCAATTGCATACTGTGCAAGCTCTGGCCAGTGATCCATCCTCAAGACCCAGTAAGCCAGAGGATTTTCGGTGGGGAAGGTGTCCAAGTCTGACCTTGCCCCTAGGTATTCCTGCACCATGTATATCAGACGCTGGCGATGGTTGCTGGAACCGATCATACCTTGGGGCTGCGGACTAAAGAATTGTCTGAACGCATCGGTCAGACGGCCACCTTCCCCACCGCTCCTTCTTTGACTGACCGAAGCCTCAGCAACTCGTTGTCCAGGACCAGGAGTTTGTAACCTCCCAGTCTCTGGGAACGCGTTGCACAGACCTTTCTGCAAGGCCTCCCGGAGTTGTCTCATCCTCTGCTCCCTCTGCGACGGTAAGATAAGGTCCGCAACCTTACCCTTGTACCGTGGATCAAGGAGAGTGGCCAGCCAGTAATAGTCCCTCTCCTTGATCCGAAGAATACGAGGATCCTTCCGTAGACTTTGCAGGATCAGGGAGGCCATGCAGCGTAGGTTAGCTGAGGCATTCGGTCCGGAGTCCTCTGGGTCACTAAGGAAGACATGATCCGCAGCCACCTCCTCCCAGCCACGTACAAGTCCATGGGTTTCTTGGGACTGTAAATCATCCCTAAAAGACTGCTGCTGATGATGCTGAGTGCCAGGCTCCATCTCCATGCTGACACAATCCTCCTCCTCCTCCTCTTCCTGTGCGATGGGTGGGACAGAAGGAACACTGTCTGGGTAAAGGGGGCCTTGAGAGGCAAGGAAGTCCTCCTCTTCCTGCCTCTGTTCTGCCTCAAGTGCCCTGTCCATTATTCCACGCAGCGTATGTTCCAACAGGTGGACAAGAGGTACAGTGTCACTGATGCATGCACTGTCACTGCTCACCATCCTCGTGGCCTCCTCAAATGGTGCCAGGACAGTGCATGCATCCCTGATCATGCCCCACTGGCGTGGTGAAAAAAAACCGAGCTCCCCTGACCCTGTCCTGGTGCCGTAGTCGCACAGGTACTCATTGATGGCCCTCTGCTGTGTGTGCAGCCGCTGAAGCATGGCCAATGTTGAGTTCCACCTGGTGGGCATGTCACATATAAGGCGGTTCTTGGGCAGGTTCAACTCCTTTTGCAGCTCAGCCAGGCGAGCACTGGCATTATAAGATCTGCGGAAATGCACACAGACTTTTCTGGCCTGCCTCAGGACATCCTGTAAGCCCGGGTACCTGGCCAAGAACCGCTGTACCACCAGGTTGAGGACGTGAGCCACACAGGGCACATGGGTCAGTTGTCCCTGTCGGAGGGCGGAGAGGAGGTTGGTGCCATTGTCGCAAACCACCATTCCTGGCTTAAGCTGGCATGGCGTCAACCACCTCTCGGCCTGCCCCTGCAGAGCAGACAGAACCTCTGCCCCAATGTGGCTCCTGTCCCCCAAACACACCAGCGCAAGCATGGCATGGCATCTTTTTGCCTGCGTACTTGCGTAGCCCCTTGAACGCCTACGGGGCACCGCTGGTTCCGAGGACAAAGCACAGGAAGAGGCCATGGAGGAAGAAGAAGAGGAGAGGGTGGAGGAGAGAGGTGTGTCACAACCAGTAGTAGCATTTTGGAGGCACCTTGTCCTGCATCCTTTCCAGCTGCCAAAAGAGTGACCCAATGGGCCGTGAAAGAAAGGTAACGTCCCTGTCCATGCCTGCTGGACCATGAGTCAGCGGTAATATGCACCTTACCGCTGACCGCCCTGTCCAGCGAGGCCAAGACATTGCCTTCCACATGCCGGTAGAGAGCCGGAATCGCCCTCCGTGAGAAAAAGTGGCGTTTGGGAACCTGCCACTGAGGAACAGCACATTGCACAAACTCACGGAAGGGGGCCGAGTCTACCAACTGAAAAGGCAGCAGTTGAAGCGCTAGCAATTTAGCCAAGCTAGCATTCAACCGCTGGGCATGTGGATGGCTGGGAGTGAACTTCTTTCGACGGTCCAGCAGCTGGGGCAGGGAAATTTGCCTGCTAGAATCGGACGTCGGTGTACTGCTAGCAGAGTGCCCGCAAGTACTTGGCTGTGACACATCTAATTCTACACCTTCATTCCTCTCAGTGCAGGTTTCAGAGAGGACTGAAGGTATAGTGGGGTCGGAGATCCCAGCTGATGCGGTGCAAGGAGAGGTCCGTTTTGTTCTTTGTTCTTTGGTGTGGGTCTTTAAGGTAGGCTTGCCAACGAGCTGCATGGCAGGTCAACATATGTCTGGTCAAGCATGTGGTGCCCAAGCGGGTGATATTTTGGCCACGCGATATACGCGATATACGCGGAGCTCTGCGGTGTGATTCCGTCGGTGTGCTGCCCTTACGCTGGCCCCCCGAGGGCATCCTGCCTCGTTGGAGATGTGCCTCCTCCTCATCCTCCTCCTCCTCCTCTCTCCTATTAGGCACCCACGTGGAGTCAGTGACCTCATCATCCCCTCCCTCCTCATCACTGGAGCCAATCTGGCAGTATGCTGCAGCTGCTGGAACATGACTGCCAGATTGGTGTCCTTCTTGAGCATCCCCTCTCTCTGCTCTCACGCTACTGCCTTCCTCTAGCTGGGTATCATCATCAGACCCTTCGAAACGCTAGGCATCCTCCTGGAGCATGTACCCAACACTGTGCTCAAACAGTTCGGGGGACTCCTCAGGAGGACATGGTGGGTCTAGGGAAGGAGTGACTGATGATGACATTGATACCAGGAAAGAGGACGCTTTGGCAGCTGCTTTGCCAGTACCCTAAACCTGGGTGAGAGAGGATGAGGAGGATGAGGAGGGCTTGGTCATCCACTCTACCAAGTCTTCGGCATTATGCGGCTCAACACTTCCAGCTGCCGAAAAGGACAAGCGTGTCCCATGGCCACGTGCTGATGGCGATGAACCGCGTCCACGACCAGCACTGTTGTCTCTAGACACAGAGCCTGCTTGCCCTCTTTTATTAGCTCCTGACTGTCTGCCTCTCCTTGTTTGCCTTCCAGACATTCTAATGGCCTGCAGGGAGATGGAAAAACCAGCAATAAGGCCTAGCTTCAGGAGTATATTTTGCAGGAAGCACACTACGCCCGCTGTAAGTGCTGCAAATGCTTGTTGGTGTAACACACCAGGAAAACACAGCAATACGGGCTAGCTTCAGGTGTATATTTTGCAGGAATCACACTACGCCTGCTGTAAGTGCTGCAAATGCCTGTTGGTGTAACACACTAGGAAAACACAGCAATAAGGCCTAGCTTCAGGAGTATATTTTGCAGGAATCACACTACGCCTGCTGTAAGTGCTGCAAATGCCTGTTGGTGTAACACACCAGGAAAACACAGCAATACGGGCTAGCTTCAGGAGTATATTTTGCAGGAATCACACTACGCCTGCTGTAAGTGCTGCAAATGCCTGTTGGTGTAACACACTAGGAAAACACAGCAATAAGGCCTAGCTTCAGGAGTATATTTTGCAGGAATCACACTATGCCTGCTGTAAGTGCTGCAAATGCCTGTTGGTGTAACACACCAGGAAAACACAGCAATACGGGCTAGCTTCAGGTGTATAATGTGCAGGAGGCACACTCCGCCCGCTGTAAGTGCTGCAAATGCCTGTTAGTGTAACACACCAGGAAAACACAGCAATAAGGGCTAGCTTCAGGTGTATACTGTGCAGGAGGCTTAGCAACAATGACACTGACACTGTCCCCTGCCTATCCTTCTCTCTCCCTGCACACAAGGTTTATCAAAGAATATGACACTGACACTCTCCCTGCTATCCTTCTCTCTCCCTGCACACAAGGTTTAGTAAAGAATATGACACTGACACTGTCCCCTGCCTATCCTTCTCTCTCCCTGCACACAAGGTTTAGCAAAGAATATGACACTGACACTCTCCCTGCTATCCTTCTCTCTCCCTGCACACAAGGTTTAGTAAAGAATATGACACTGACACTGTCCCCTGCCTATCCTTCTCTCTCCCTGCACACAAGGTTTAGCAAAGAATATGACACTGTCCCCTGCCTATCCTTCTCTCTCCCTGCACACAAGATTTAGCAAAGAATATGACACTGACACTCTCCCTGCCTATCCTTCTCTCTCCCTGCACACAAGAATAGCACAAAGAATATCACACTGTCCCTGCCTATCCTTCTCTTTCCCTGCGCCGGAACACACTACACAAGGCCGCCACGCTGACAACACTGCACCCTGGGTGCCAAACAGGACTCTGGGAGATGTAGTTCCGAGAGTCTTAAAGGAGACCCCGCTACATATAGAATTGGAGTTACCCTTTAAATCCACTTATGTGCAACTGCAGATGTCCGAATCATGACCAATCAACTACATGTGCTTCAGATTGATGCATAAAATTGCAAGGTACATTTTGCTGCCATGACTTGGATTCATCATTCAGCACAGGGAGATCAGCAAGGCCTTCCAAAGCTGCCCACAGTACAGCAGCCGACTGGTCAAAGTTTGAAATATATGAACTAAGATTATTGGGTAAAAAAAAAAAAATTCAGTGACTGAATGGGCACCATGTCTAAACATTGCTGCACGTCTCTTCCAGGGCATTGCCCTTGGCCAACGGGGAGAGGCATTTCAGCTAGTAACTTGTAACTTGTAACTAGTCACAAAATGAAAACACATCGAAGGTGGCCCCGGAGCATGTGACTGTGACGTCATGGGAGCATGTGACTGTGACGTCATGAGAAGCCTATATAAATCTTTGATGAGCGAAAAGCCAAGCATTACAGCGGGAGGAAGCGACGTGTCAACATCGAGAAGGAGAAGAGGGAAGAAGACGCTGACGGCGACGGAGAAGACCGGCCCCTCCACTAGCAAAATAGCTGGAAGAAGATAGTGGAGGGGCCAGCAGAAGGAAGAAAGAAAGAACCGGAGAGCGAGGGAAGAAGGCGACGGAGAAGACCGGGCCCCACTAGCAAAAGAGCTGGAAGAAGATAGCGGAGGCCCGGCAGAAGGAAGGAAGAACCGGAGAGAGCGGAGACGACACCGGAGACCCCCCGAAGACGGAAGAGACCCTCGGAGTCCGAAGAAGACCCCCGGAGCTGTGCAATAAATTACTTTAACAACCTGTGTGTGTTTTTTTATTGACATTTTTTTCCACCAGGCGAATGGGTAGGGGTACGATGTACCCCATACTCATTCACATAGGGTGGGGGGCCGGGATCTGGGGGCCCCCTTATTAAAGGGGGCTCCCGGATTCAGATAAGCCCCCCCGCCCGCAGACCCTGACAACCAACGGCCAGGGTTGTCGGGAAGAGGCCCTGTCCTCATCAACATGGGGGCAGGGTGCTTTGGGGTGGGGGGGCCGCAGGTCGCCCCCCTGCCCCAAAGCACCAAACCCCCCATGTTGAGGGCATGTGGCCTGGTACGGTTCAGGAGGGAGGGGGCGCTCTCTCGGCCCCCCCTCTTCCCCTGCGCCCTGCCAGGTTGCGTGCTCGGATAAGGGTCTGGTTTGGATTTTGGGGGAACCCACACGCCGTTTTTTCGGCGTAGGGGTTCCCCTTAAAATCCATACCAGACCCAAGGGCCTGGTATGCCCCTGGAGGGGGAACCCATGCCGGTTTTTTATTTTACATTTGGCCTGGAGTTCCCCCTCAAGATTCATATCAAACACAGTGCCTGCTATTGGCGGGGATCCAAGTCGGATCCCCGTTCATTGAAAGTCGGACATATGTCGGCTTCATGTCGCAGGGCAAAGTCGGATCCAAAGAAGGACGGCTGTCGTGTCGCACAAGTGTGAACCCAGCCTCAGTGATATAAAAAGCACACTGGGGGTGATTTACTAAAACTGGAGAGTGCAAAATCTGGTGCAGCTGTGCATGGTGGCCAATCAACTTCTAACTTCAGCTTGTTCAATTAAGCTTTGACGAAAAACCTGGAAGCTGATTAGTTTCTATGCAGAGCTGCACTAGATGTTGCACTCTCCAGTTTTAGTAAATCAACCTCACTAGTTCTTGCCTGGTCTGAGAAGTTGGGCAACAGATTAGCCACTCAATTGTCTGTCAGCTCAATAACATGTCTCAATAACAGAATGACAAGTAAGCCTGGAACTGGGCTAGGTTAAATGCTATGCTAATGGCAAATGTGACAAAATCCCCAATATTACAGGAAGATGATGATGACAAATTGAATGTATATGAATCTTGATAAAAATGCTGGACATGGTAAGGAAATCATGGAGCAACTGATTGGCTATGAATAAAAACCTACTGCCATAAGACAGGACCCCACTGTCATTTACAGTATTTAGAAGCTTTAAGCCCCATACACACTGTCGGACTTTTGGCCAACAAACTTCATTTTGAGCAAGTTGGACCAACAATCCGACCGTGTGTACGCTCCATCGGACAAACTTTTTTTGCTTTTTTTCTTGTTTTCATCGGACAAAAGTTGGGTCTGCAAACGGACAAACTTTTGCCCAACAAAAGTCCGATGGAGCAAAGTCCGACCGTGTGTACAGAAAACCATCGGACTTTTGTCCAATGGACAAAACAACTAATGTTAAAATCAACCAACAATAGCAGAAGTTGACCAAAGGGTGGCGGTAAAGAGCAGAAAAGAGCAGAAAAACCCTGTGATGTTGCAAAAAGTTTTGGGAAAGTTTGCAGAAAACTCGGACAAAAAACCACGGAAAAGTCAGATGGAAGTACGACCGTGTGTATGAGGCTTTAGATGCTTGATGGATTTATTTAAATAAAGTTATTGATCTTGCTAATGAATGCCTAAAATGACAAGGAAATGTGTAGAGGACCCATGACATGGGGTAGCAAATTGCAGTGATGTTTAATAGACATTATTCAGAGCCAGACCTGTAGTGTATGTTCAGATGCAGCCCCTGAAAAATGAATTGAGAGTGAGGTCCATGAAATGATGGATTGTTATCATAAATATAAGAGACTAATGCTGGCCATACACTATACGAAAAATCGTCCGAAAATCGGTCGTTCAGACAGTTTGTTCGTTGTTCGAACAGTTGATGGGCACAAAATCGACAATCGTTGGGACGTTTTTGAGCCGAAAAAACGAAGGACAAGTTTGGAAATTTTTTGCCGAATGAATGATAAATTGAAAGGTTAATGTGTTTCCCATCCGAACATTCTGAACTAGGTATATGTAAAAAAAACAAACCAATTTTTTTTTATTTATGTCCACTGAACGATTTATCTGTCAATACATGATGGCACTATCGTTTGCGCTCACGACCGAACGTTCGTTTTTTTAAACTTCGTTCGGATGATTTTTCGTACAGTGTATGGCCAGCATAACACTAAGATGGTCCAAACCCTAGCTACAAATTGGATTGTAGACTACCTTACAGGAAGACCGCAGTATGTGCGTTTGCAAAACTGTGTGTTGGATAGGGTGATCAGCAATATTGGGGTTCCACAGGGGTCAGTTCTCTCTCCCTTTCTTTTTACTGTCTATACCTCTGAATTTAGTTACCAGAAAGAGTCTTGCCATCTTCAGACGTTTTCTGATGTCTCTGCGGTAGTGGAATTTATCAAGGATGGGGAAGAGACTGAGTATAGGACTGTGGTGGAGAACTTTGTCACATGGTGTGAGCAGGGCCGGCCCAAGACATTGTGCTGCCTGGTACCAAGAAAAAAATCACGCCCACCAAAATGCCCCCACATCCATTATTTTATATCATGATAACTAAAGTGGACCTGTCATGGCTCAATACATGTATATAGGAGTATAAAGAGGACCTGTCATGGCTCTATACATGTATATAGGGGTATAAAGAGAACCTGTCTTGGCACTATACATGTATAGGAGTATAAAGAGGACCTGTCATGGCTCTATACATGTATGTAGGAGCATAAAAGGACCTGTGCATGGCCGGTGGCCGCAATGTCAGCCGGCCACCCGCGATCGCTCCACAGAGAGCCAGAACGGGGATCTGTCAATGTAAACAGACAGATCCCCATTCTGACAGGGGAGGAGAGACAGAGATGCTGTTCCTAGTGATTAGGAACAGAGATTTCTCTCCTCCTCCAGTCAGTCCCATCCCCCCCAGTTAGAAACACCTCCCAGGGAACAAATTTAACCCCTTCCCAGACAGTGACATTTACACAGTAATCAGTGCATTTTTATAGCACAGATCGCTGTATAAATGACAATGGTCCCAAAAATGTGTCAAAAGTGTCCGATCTGTCCATCGCAATCTCGCTAAAAATCGCAAATCACCGCCATTACTAGTAAAAAAAAAATAATAATAATAAAAATGTCATAAATCTATACCCTATTTTGTAGACACTATAACTTTTGCACAAACTAATCAATATACACTTATTGTTTTTTTTTTTTTTAACCAAATATATGTAGAAGAATGCATATTGGCCTAAACTGATGAAGACATTTTTATTTTTTTTGGATGTTTATTATAGCAAAAAGTAAAAAATATATATTTTTTTTCAAAATTGTCGCTATTTTTGTTTATAGCACAAAAAATAAAAAAACGCAGAGGTGATCAAATACCACCAAAAGAATGCTCTATTTGTGGGGAAAAAACACGTACATTTTGTTTAGGTGCAACATCACACGACCATGCAATTATCAGTTAAAGCGACGCAGTGCCGAATCGCAAAAAATAATTATTGAAGTGCATTATTTCTATTATTACATTGTTATATAAAATAAAATAGTTCAACTCAACATAATGCAGAATCAGTGGGAGCCCTGAGCGTGTCACTTGCCACAACGTCACCTGCCACACATTGCAGATTGTCACTTGCCATGATGTCACCTGCCACACATTGCGGATTGTCACTTGCCACGACGTCACCTGCCACATGTAGCGGATTGTCACTTGCCACACGTTGCAGATTGTCACTTGCCACGACGTCACCTGCCACACGTTGCAGATTGTAACTTGCCACAACGTCACCTGCCACACGTAGCGGATTGTCACTTGCCACATATTGCGGATTGTCACTTGCCACAACGTCACCTGCCACACGTAGCGGATTGCCACTTGCTGTGTCCCAGAGTAAAGGCAGGCAGCAGAGAGATGATGTAATCTCTCTGCTGCCCGCACAGTGAGGGCGGAACTGCAGTGATGCAGGGCGGGCGGTGAGAGATGATGTCATCTCTCTGCTCCCCCGCCCACTGATTGGTCAGAAAGCCCGCTCACCTGTCGACTGTCCCGCCCGCTGACTGATCCCCTGTTCTGCCCGCACACTCCATTCACCTGGGCGCCGGGCTCCTCACAGTGGGATCCGCAGCGGAATGGGCTGGGTGGCGGGCGGCAATTTGCCGCCCCCCTGAAAGTGCTACCTGGTACAATGGTACCATTGGGTCCCATGGTAGGGCCGGCCCTGGGTGTGAGGATAATCATCTGTATCTAAATGTGACAAAGACAAAAGAGCTGGTTGTGGATTTGAGATGGAGAAAGGCACCAGTGAACCCCATCTCCATCCGAGGAGTGAATGTGGATGTAGAAGAGAATTACAAGTATCTGGGGGTGCACATAGATAGTAAGCTGGACTGGAGCAGGAACAATGTGGTGCTCTATAGGAAGGGCTAGAGCCACCTCTATTTTTTGGGGAAACTGAGGACTTTTAACCACTTCCCACCCGGCCACTGCATATATACAGCTGGGTGGGCACTCTCTCCTCCTGAATGGACATTCAGGAACGTCCCTCAGAAGGGGGGGATCGCGCGCGCGAGCCCGCGCAGCGGTGCGATCCCGATGCGCTCGTGTCACCCGGACACGGTGGATCTCAGATCGGCAGGAGGGCTCTGAGATTGGCCCTACTGATCACATGACGGCCGTGTCCAATCACAGCCATCATGTGATGTAAAAAGAGTTGCTAGGCGATCGGCTCTCCTCTTCTCACACATTAGTTGTCGGTGAGGAGAGGAGAGCGGATTATCTGCAAACATATGTCCGTGATCACCTGCGCACATCTGTACATGATCATCTGCGTACATATGTCCGTGATCACACAAACCAATTATTATACACTTAACAGGATTTTTACCAAAGACATGTAGCAAAATAAATTTTGGCTTTAATTTATGACAAAATTCGATTTTATTGCATTTCTTTCTAAAACAGAATAAAGAAAATATTGTTTTTTTTTCCCAAATTTTCACTATTTTGTGCTTATATCGCAAAAAATAAAAAACGGAGTCGTGAATAAATACCACCAAAAGAAAGCTATATTTGTGCTAACAAAATGATAAAAATGTAATTTGGGTACAGCGTAGTATGACTGCCCAATTGTCATTGAAAATGCGAGAGCGCTGAAAGACGAAAATTGGCCTGGGAAGGAAGGGGGCGAAAGTGCCCAGTATTGATGTAGTTAACACCTGCCAAACAATTCTGAAGATGTTTTATGAGTCTGTGGTGGCCATTCAATCTTAGACAACTGCTCCCATCCATTCCACAATACGCTGATCACTGAGTACCATCAGTGACAGATTGTTACAACCACGATGCACCACAGAGAGACACAGGAAATAATTTTTGCATGTGGCCATCAAGTTATATTATTCTTCTCTGTGAGGGCTGGAGGTGAAGATTTAAATATGGTTTACAATCAGGATTTTTATGTAGTTTTTATAGTATGTTGGTATTATGTTAATTATTATTTTGGGTAATGCAAGAAAAAGTCGTATATTATTTTCATTTTGGTAGTTTATTTTTCTGTTATTTTTTAATCTGTGTTATATATTCTATGTTGTATTTTAATTATATGGATGGTTTATTAGACTGCACTTTTAATTTGGTGCTAATGGCTGTTATTGGGAATTGTGTTGTGTCTTTGTGTCTTGTTCTGTTCATTGTTTCGATCTTGTGTTGTCTTTGTTGAGTGTGGCATGTGTTGCAATAATTTCCCTTATGGATTGATAACATATTCTGAATCTGAATCTGAAAAACAAAAGATAATCTTCAAACACCAACCAGTGTTTCCAACACTGGTCCTCAGTTAAAAGACATTATTCCTTTTTGCAATAAAGAGGAAGACAATACAAAAATTCAAAGAATAATTGCACTGCCAGAACAGTTCTATCAATTTCAAGTACATATCAACCCCCTGGGCAACAATTGCTGTGTCTTTCATTTCCTGTAATGAAGCACACTATTGATGCTGCATGTAAAGATTGTAGCCAATCCAGTAAGACACATTGTATGATTATGATTTTTTTTTTTTGCTGGCAACCCAACCACATGAGGCAATATTGTTAAAAAAAAAAACAGTCAGTTAAAGAACTAATTGAGTAATAGAGGGTTATAACCCCTGCCAGGATTGTTTTTGCCATCTGTGTCCCATTGGGGAGATTTCCCTTCATTTCCTTTCCAGTAACCAAAACAAGAAGTGTGAGGAAATCCCTTCAAAGTGAGGGAATCTCTGATTGTCACCAGTGTCACCAGATCTAGCGTCTCCATTTGAAGATTTCCCATCAGTTACTGTTCTGGGAACAACCCAAAATGTGTTTTATTTTATTACTTTCACTTTCACTAATAATGGTAAATAAATAAATAGAGGGGTTGAATCTCTTTAACAGGGCCACAGACAGAAATAAAAACCTACTAAAGCTATACTTTAAGCTAGAAAGCCTGCACTTAAAGGGGCGAGGTATAAGCTGAAATTCACAAATCCCAGTTACCCATGATTCTGGTTACCTAGAAAATGTTTATAGAGAACATGCTGAGGGATTGCCTAAACATACTCATGTGTTATTTCAACACCACCACAGAAGGTTACTCTACACGACAATTTATTTTATACTACTGTTCAGTTCAAGAAAAATTTAAATTGAATGCTATGATTAATAGTGGTTCAATGGTGTGTCGTATTGGTGTACAAGTGGAGGAAAAACTAAGCCAGGCAAATTCCACTAGCTAGAATAAATTAACTTTCTAGCCAATAGAACTAATGAATGCTCAAGTGCTTGACACACCTAAACATTCCTAAACGCATTTGCTTTAGGTGCGTTTTTAACAATGCTTTTTCCTCCCCTGGAGCATAGGTGTTCAGGGGAAGAAAAAAAACGTTCTGTGTGCATGAGGCCTTAGCCTGGAATTTGCCAGTTGGTGACAAGTTTAGTCATTGGTTAAAAGGGCACCATTTTACTGCATGGATTGACAACAGTCCTGTTAGGTACATTATGAGTAAACCTAAGTTTAATGCTTGTAAACAACGATGAGTCACTAGGCTAGCACCATATGATTTAAGCTTTAAATATGTACCAGGAACACTGAACATTCCGGCTGGTCTAAGCTGGCAGCTATTTTCAAGCCAAGTTTCAGTAATAGAATTGTGAATTGTGAGAGAATCATATCAGAATTTCTTGAAATATTGCAAAAGTGTTGGTAAGGATGCTATTCAGGAATCACTTAACCTTTCTGTACATTTAACACATGCTGCAATTGACACCCCAAAGAGGTGCCAACACTTGTTTAATGACAAGTGAAAAAGTTAAAGCAGTAATGGGAAATCCCTTGCGACTAGAGATGAGCCAAACACCCTCCAGTTCGGTTTGCTCCAGAACATGCGAACAGGCAAAAAATGTGTGCGAACACCATTAAAGTCTTTGGGACTCAGACATAAAAAATAAAAAGTTCTAATTTTAAAGGCTTATATGCAAGTTATTGCCATAAAAAGTGTTTGGGGACCCGGGTACTGCTCCAGGGGACATGTATCAATGCAAAGAAAAGTTTTAAAAACAACTGTTTTTTTCAGGAACAATGCTTAAAGTGAAACAATAAAAATGAAATATTCTTTTAAATATCATGCCTGGGGGGGGGGGGGTCCCCTTCGTCTGCCTTTAAAGTAGCACATCTGTCTGATGTGTTTTACTGTCCCGCAGCAAAATTACATTTCTAAAGGAAAAAATGTAATTTAAACTTTCTCGCGGCTGTAATGTATTGCCAGGTGCAAGCAATATAGATAAAAATCAATACTTTTTTTGGTGAATGGTTAGGAGTACAATGTACCCGACACCCATTCACATGGGGGGGCAGGATCTTCCAGATTCAGATAAGTCCCCCGCCCAAAGACCCCCACAACCACCGGACAAGGGTTTTGGGGATGAGGCCCTTGTCCCCATCAACCCCAAAGCACCCTCCCCATGTTGAGGGCAAGCGGTCTGGTATGGTTCAGGAAGGGGGGGCGCTCGCTCGTCCCCCCCTATCCTGGCCTGCCAGGCTGCTTGCTCAGATAAGGGTCTGGTATGGATTTTGGGAGGCTCCCACGCCATTTTTTTAACATTTTGGCACAGGGTTCCCCTTATGTACTTCAATACACTGTGTTATATACAGTATACTACCCTGCCTGCACTGACTGAATATAGAGTCTACACTGAATATCTAGTCTACACTAAATGCAGAGTATATATACATATGCTAGACTGTATATATATATTAAATACACTGCCTGCACGCCACTAACTGACCTACCTGGCTAATCTAGCTCAATCTATCTCCGTCCACACACTATAAACGCCCACTATGTAAGCAGCCTTATATAGTGTGGGACGTGGCCTTAGTCCCCCTGAGCCATGATTGGCCAAAGGCACCCTGCCTTTGGCCAATTATGGCTCTTGCAGCAGAGCGCGCTGTGATTGGCCAAAGCATGCATGTCAGGTACATGCTTTGGCCAATCATCAAACGTCAATGCACTGCGATCTCGCAGTGCATTATGGGACGTTCCACGGCACTCAAATTTCCCACGAACACCCCATATGTTCGGTTCATTTGCGAGCAAATGACGTTCTTACTTACGTTCGACTCGAACCTCTGGCTCATCCCTACTTGCGACCAGCACATCAGGTACCCCATAATGTACTATAAGAACAACATGTGTATACCATACCCACTGAAGAAAATGAAGACAAGGATCCTTCCAAGATTATATATACAGTACTTTGTTCAGGGGAAAAGAAGACCATCCCAGAGGGAATGACCCTATGAATCTCAAAAGACTTTGCAATCGCTAAACCAATGGAATAAACTTACAACGTAAATTACATAATGGAATTCCTTACAGAGTTTCTGAAAACAGATCTGAAACCAGAAGACATGAATTTGTAGTCCCGTCTTCACTACAATCTGATGTTTTAAAGGGTATTGGTGATGATGCAAGTCACCAAGGTCAACATGGAACATTCTTCTTAGCCGAGGAAAAAAATATTGAACTCGAATAGAGGAAGATAGAACACGAAAGGCACAAAGCAGAGGAGAGTAAAAAAAAATTATTTAGGTATATATATAGTAAGAAAGGGAGGTCAGAACATATTGGCCCTATAAAGGATGATGAATGGAATCTGGTTACAAAAGACGGAGAGATGGCAAAGGTTTTCAATTTATTCTTCTCTTCAGTCTTCACAAGGGAAACAGGGGGATTCAGTAACCAAGACTGTAATATTAATGTTAATCTTCATAACACGTCACAGGAAGCACCCTCATGGCTAACGGGGAACAGAATTAGAAATACACTTGAAAAACTTAAACATTAATAAGTCACCCGGACCAGATGGCTTGCACCCCAGGGTCCTTAAGGAACTCAGTCAAGTAATATCCAGACCATTGTTCCTTATTTTTATGGACAGTTTACTGACTGGAATGGTGCCAGCTGATTGGAGAAAAGCCAATGTAGCACCAATATTTAAAAAAGGGCCAAGATACATCCCTGGGAACTACATACCAGTTAGCCTAACATCAATAGTCTGCAATCTCTTGGAGGGGATGATAAAAGGCTATATACAAGATTTTAGTAATAAAAACTGTATCATTAGTAGTAATCAGCATGGATTCATGAAGAATCATTCTTGCCAGACCAATCTATTAGCATTTTATGAGGAAGTTTGCTTCCATCTAGGTAAAGGAAGGCCTGCAGATGTGGCGTATCTGGATTTTGCAAAAGCATTCGATACAGTTCCCCATAAACGTTTACTGTACAAACTAAGGTCTGTTGGCATGGACCATAGGGTGAGTACATGGATTGAAACTGGCTACAACAGTGAGTCCAGAGAGTGGTGATAAATGAGGAGTTTTCGGAATGGTCTGGTGTATAAAGTGGGGTCCCTCAGGGTTCTGTCCCGGGACCAATCCTATTTAATTTATTCATAAACGATCTGGAGGATGGGATAAACAGTTCAATCTCAGTATTTGCAGAAGGATACAAAGCTAATCAGGGTAATAACTTCTACACAGGATGTGGAAACCCTACAAGAAAATCCAACTAAATTAATAGGGTGGGCAACTACATGGCAAATTAGGTTTTATGTTGAAAAATGTAAAATAATGCATTTGGGGGGCAAAAATATGAATGCAATTTACTCGCTAGGGGGAGAACCTCTGGGGGAATCTAGGCTGGAAAAGGACCTGGGGGTCCTAGTAGATGACAGGCTCAGCAATGGTATGCAATGTCAAGCTGCTGCAAGCAAAGCCAACAGAATATTGGCATGCATTAAAAAGGGGATTTACTCAAGAGATAAAACATTAATTCTCCCACTCTACAAGATTCTGGTCCAGCCCCTCCTGGAGTATGCCGTCCAATTCTGGACACCATTCCTCAGGAGGGATGTGCTTGAACTGGAGAGGGTCAAGAAAAGGGCAACAAAGCTAATAAAGGGACTGTAGGATCTCAGCTATGGGGAAAGACTACAAGCATTGAACTTATTCTCTCTGGAGAAGAGACGCTTGAGAGGGGATATGATTTCAATGTACAAATACCGTACTGGTGACTAGGGATGAGCCGAACACCCCCGGGTTCGGTTCGCACCAGAACCTTCGAACGGACCGAAAGTTCGCGCAAATTTTCGAACCCTATTCGTTATAATGGACGCGAACGTTCGAAATCAAAATTGCTGATTACAACGGCCAATATGCATGTTAATGTCATAAAACAGGTTTGGGGACCCGGGTCCTGCCCCAGGGGACATATATCAATGCAAAAAGAAATTTTAAAAACTAACGTTTTTTCGGGAGCAGTCATTTTAATGATGCATAAAGTGAAAAAAAAAAGTGAAATTTTCCTTTAAATATGGTACCTGGGGGGTGTCTAAAGTATGCCTGTGAAGTGGCATGTGTTTCCCGTGTTTAGAACTGTCCTTGCACAAAATGACATTTGTAAAGGAAAAAAAGAAGCCATTTAAAACCACTTGTGGCTTTAATGTCATGTCTTGTCCTGGCCGCCATATGGCTGAAAATCCTTGAGAAAAATGGCATGGCTACCCCATCACACCCCCCCCACCCCAGCCCCTTTGGGTCTTGTATGGATATTAAGGGGGACCCCGCACCCAAAATAAAACCCTATACCTACAACCCTATATACTCTGAACAGCAGTATATAGGTGGTGCAAACAAGACACGGACTGTAGGTTTGTTCTTAAGTAGAATCTGAACAGGTACATTATGAAGTGTAGCTCCATCCCCAAAAAATCTATTTTTAAGCTTTTTGGAGAACATAGGGAGGGGTTATCACCCCTGTAACATTTGCTGTCTTTGCACATCTGTTCAGAACATGTCACCTCACTTTCCGTCCCAATGACAAATGTTTTTGGAAAAGTGGGGTTTTAATTGAAACAAGGATTGGTGATAAAGCATCAGTAGAGAGGAGATACCTTTTTCCCAAATTAAATCTAACAGGATAGAATTTCCCTTCCTAGGGGTAGATTTCCTCTCACTTCCTGTTTTCTCTTGCCGTTTGCAAGTAGGAGTCGTTTGTAAGTTGGATGTTTGAAAGTAGGGGCCTGCCGTATATACTCAGAAATTTGCCCTATTAGATGTTGGTGTAGCCACAAGACTGGTGGGCACAGGAATGGGCCCTGCTGTGAGTTAATAGATCAAGATTTGTACTTGCATGCACCTGTTGAACCGGGCAGAAAAAGTGGGCCTTTGGTGGTGGTGGTGGTGGTGGTGGTGGACGGTGTTGCCACAAGACTGTAAGCCCTCACAGTTACTCTTGGTGGGTGCAGGAATGGGCCCTGCTGTGAGTTATTAGATCAAGATTTGTAATTGCATGCACCTGTTGAACAGGGCAGAAAAATTGGGCCTTTGGTGGTGGTGGTGGTGGTGGACGGTGTTGCCACAAGACTGTAGGCCCTCATAGTTACTCTTGGTGGGCGCAGGAATGGGCCCTGCTGTGAACTATTAGATCAAGATTTGTAATTACACGCCCCTGTTAAACAGGGGCTGAAAAATTGTGCCTTAGGCATTGGTGCTGGTGCCACAACACTGCAACCCCTCACAGATACTGTACTTGGAGCACAGCAGTCACACCTGTTGCGAAGCATCTTTTTAAAAAATTGTAATTACACGCCCCTGTTATAAGGGGCTGAAAAATTGTGCCTTAGGCACTGGTGCTGGTGCCACAACACTGCAACCCCTCACAGATACTGTACTCTGAGGACAGCAATGAGACCTGTTGCAAAGCATTGCCTAAAAATTGTAATTACACGCCCCAACAGGGGCTGAAAAATTGTGCCTTAGGCACTGGTGCTGGTGCCACAACACTGCAACCCCTCACAGATACTGTACTTGGAGCACAGCAGTCACACCTGTTGCGAAGCATCTTTTTAAAAAATTGTAATTACACGCCCCTGTTATACAGGGGCTGAAAAATTGTGCCTTAGGCACTGGTGTGGTGGCATGGATCATTGAGGAGGAGGAAGAGGATAGTCAGTGAACATTAGGGATGAGCTTCGTGTTCGAGTCGAACATACGTTCGACTCGAACATCGGCTGTTCGATCGTTCGACGAAGATCGAACGATTTGGGCCGTTCGCGCCAAATTCGAGTGACGCGAACGGCCCACAATGCACTACGCCATCGCAGTGTCATCCAGGCGCTGTGATTGGCCAAGCATGCACTGTGACCCCGCATGCTTGGCCAATCACAGCGCCGGCAGCGAGGAGAGCAATGATTGGCCACAGGCAGGATGCCTGTGGCCAATTATTGCTGAGGGTGTTTAGTACACGCCCCACACTATAAAAGGCCGCCAGCACGGCGGCCTAGTGTAGTGTGTTCCGGAGCAGGGAAAGAGCAGCATAGGCAGGGACAGTGACATTTATTTATTTCTTGCTTAACCTGGATTCCTTTAGTTTAGGGAAAGAGAAGGATAGGTAGGGAGAGTGTCAGTGTGTTTTACTGTTCGAGTCCTTGTTTCTAGGGACAGGGAAGGACAGTGAGTGAATTCTCCTTGTGCTATAGTGTGCTTTAAAAAAACATTTTTTCTAGGGACAGAAAACTCTAGGTAGGGAGAGTGTCAGTTTCTTTCACTGTGCAAGTCCTTGTTTCTAGGGACAGGGAAGGACAGTGAGTGAATTCTCCTTGTGCTATAGTGTGCTTTAAAAAAACATTTTTTCTAGGGACAGAAAACTCTAGGTAGGGAGAGTGTCAGTTTCTTTCACTGTGCAAGTCCTTGTTTCTAGGGACAGGGAAGGACAGTGAGTGAATTCTCCTTGTGCTATAGTGTGCTTTAAAAAAACATTTTTTCTAGGGACAGAAAACTCTAGGTAGGGAGAGTGTCAGTTTCTTTCACTGTGCAAGTCCTTGTTTCTAGGGACAGGGAAGGACAGTGAGTGAATTCTCCTTGTGCTATAGTGTGCTTTAAAAAAAAAAATTTCTAGGGACAGAAAACTCTAGGTAGGGAGAGTGTCAGTTTCTTTCACTGTGCAAGTCCTTGTTTCTAGGGACAGGGAAGGACAGTGAGTGAATTCTCCTTGTGCTATAGTGTGCTTTAAAAAAACATTTTTTCTAGGGACAGAAAACTCTAGGTAGGGAGAGTGTCAGTTTCTTTCACTGTGCAAGTCCTTGTTTCTAGGGACAGGGAAGGACAGTGAGTGAATTCTCCTTGTGCTATAGTGTGCTTTAAAAAAACATTTTTTCTAGGGACAGAAAACTCTAGGTAGGGAGAGTGTCAGTTTCTTTCACTGTGCAAGTCCTTGTTTCTAGGGACAGGGAAGGACAGTGAGTGAATTCTCCTTGTGCTATAGTGTGCTTTAAAAAAACATTTTTTCTAGGGACAGAAAACTCTAGGTAGGGAGAGTGTCAGTTTCTTTCACTGTGCAAGTCCTTGTTTCTAGGGACAGGGAAGGACAGTGAGTGAATTCTCCTTGTGCTATAGTGTGCTTTAAAAAAACATTTTTTCTAGGGACAGAAAACTCTAGGTAGGGAGAGTGTCAGTTTCTTTCACTGTGCAAGTCCTTGTTTCTAGAGACAGGGAAGGACAGTGAGTGAATTCTCCTTGTGCTATAGTGTGCTTTAAAAAAACATTTTTTCTAGGGACAGAAAACTCTAGGTAGGGAGAGTGTCAGTTTCTTTCACTGTGCGAGTCCTTGTTTCTAGGGACAAAGAAGGAAAGTGAGGGGAATTCTCCTTGTGCTATAGTGTGCTAAAGCATTCCTCATCAACCATCTTTGAAATCCTTGTTTTTTGGACAGTCAGGGAAATTGTCGTTGTGCTATTCTGTGCAAAAGCAATCATCCTCAACCATATTTAGAAATCCTTAAGTAAAGGGACAGAGAAGGACACCTGAAGGTAGCCCTTATTGCTTTTTTCCCATGTCCCTGCAGGCCATCTATTAGAATGTCTGGAAGGCAAACAAGGAGAGGCAGACAGTCAGGAGGCAATAAAAGAGGGCAAGCAGGCTCTGTGTCTGGGGGCAACAGTGCTGGTCGTGGACGCGGTGCATTGTCATCAGCACATGGCCATGGGACACGCTTGTCCTTCTTTTCGGCAGCTGGACATGTTGAGCCACATCATGCCGAAGACTTGGTAGAGTGGATGACCAAGCCCTCCTCCTCCTCCTCATCCTCTCTCACCCAGGCTCAGGGTACTGGCAAAGCAGCTGCCAAAGCGTCCTCTTCCCTGGTATCAATGTCAGACTCATCATCAGTCACTCCTTCCCTAGACCCACCATGTCCTCCTCCTGAGGAGTCCCCCGAACTGTTTGAGCACAGTGTTGGGTACATGCTCCAGGAGGATGCCCAGCGTTTCGAAGGGTCTGATGATGAAACCCAGCTACAGGAAGGCAGTAGGGTGAGAGCAGACAGAGGGGATGCTCAAGAAGGACACCAATCTGGCAGTCATGTTCCAGCAGCTGCAGCATACTGCCAGATTGGCTCCAGTGATGAGGAGGGAGGGGATGATGAGGTCATTGACTCCACGTGGGTGCCTAATAGGAGAGAGGAGGAGGATGAGGAGGAGGCACATCTCCAACGAGGCAGGATGCCCTTTGGTGGCCAGCGTAAGGGCAGTACACCGACGGAATCACACCGCAGAGCTCCGCCTGTGCAGGGCGCTGCCTCTGCCCGTCATTCAAAAAGTTCCTTGGTGTGGGCCTTTTTTGAGGCTAGTGCATCAGATCGCACAGCTGCTGTTTGCAACATATGTCTCAAGCGTATATCGCGTGGCCAAAACATCAGCCGCTTGGGTACCACATGCCTGACCAGACATATGTTGACCTGCCATGCAGCTCGTTGGCAAGCCTACCTCAAAGACCCACACCAAAGAACAAAGCGGACCTCTCCTTGCACCGCATCAGCTGGGATCTCCAACCCCACTATAACTTCAGTCCTCTCTGAAACATGCACTGAGAGGAATGAAGGTGTAGAATTAGGTGTGTCACAGCCAAGTACTTGCGGCCACTCTGCTAGCAGTACACCGACGTCCGATTCTAGCAGGCAAATTTCCCTGCCCCAGCTGCTGGACCGTCGAAAGAAGTTCACTCCCAGCCATCCACATGCCCAGCGGTTGAATGCTAGCTTGGCTAAATTGCTAGCGCTTCAACTGCTGCCTTTTCAGTTGGTAGACTCGGCCCCCTTCCGTGAGTTTGTGCAATGTGCGGTTCCTCAGTGGCAGGTTCCCAAACGCCACTTTTTCTCACGGAAGGCTATTCCGGCTCTCTACCGGCATGTGGAAGGCAATGTCTTGGCCTCGCTGGACAGGGCGGTCAGCGGTAAGGTGCATATTACCGCTGACTCATGGTCCAGCAGGCAGGGACGTTACCTTTCTTTCACGGCCCATTGGGTCACTCTTTTGGCAGCTGGGAAGGATGCAGGACAAGGTGCAGTAGTGTTGGAGGTTGTCCCACCGCCACGCCTCCAAAATGCTACTACTGGTTGTGACACACCTCTCTCCTCCACCCCCTCCTCTTCTTCTTCCTCCATGGCCTCTTCCTGTGGTTTGTCCTATGAACCAGCGGTGCTCCGTAGCCGTTCACGGGGCTACGCAAGTACGCAGGCAAAAAGATGCCATGCCGTGCTTGCGCTGGTGTGTTTGGGGGACAGAAGCCACACTGGGGCAGAGGTCCTGTCTGCTCTGCAGGGCCAGGCCGAGAGGTGGTTGACGCCACGCCAGCTTAAGCCAGGAATGGTGGTTTGCGACAATGGCACCAACCTCCTCTCCGCCCTTCGACAGGGACAACTGACCCATGTGCCCTGTGTGGCTCACGTCCTTAACCTGGTGGTGCAGCGGTTCTTGGGCAGGTACCCGGGCTTACAGGATGTCCTGAGGCAGGCCAGGAAAGTCTGTGTGCATTTCCGCAGATCTTATAATGCCAGTGCTCGCCTGGCTGAGCTGCAAAAGGAGTTGAACCTGCCCAAGAACCGCCTTATATGTGACATGCCCACCAGGTGGAACTCAACGTTGGCCATGCTGCAGCGGCTGCACACGCAGCAGAGGGCCATCAATGAGTACCTGTGCGACTACGGCACCAGGACAGGGTCAGGGGAGCTTGGTTTTTTTTCTCCACGCCAGTGGGGCATGATTAGGGATGCATGCACTGTCCTGGCACCATTTGAGGAGGCCACGAGGATGGTGAGCAGTGACAGTGCATGCATCAGTGACACTGTACCTCTTGTCCACCTGTTGGAGCACACGCTGCGTGGAATAATGGACAGGGCACTTGAGGCAGAACAGAGGCAGGAAGAGGAGGACTTCCTTGCCTCTCAAGGCCCCCTTTACCCAGACAGTGTTCCTTCTGTCCCACCCATCGCACAGGAAGAGGAGGAGGAGGAGGAGGAGGAGGAGGAGGAGGAGGATTGTGTCAGCATGGAGGTGGAGGCTGGCACTCAGCATCATCAGCAGCAGTCTTTTAGGGATGATTTACAGTCCCAAGAAACCAGTGGACTTGTACGTGGCTGGGAGGAGGTGACTGCGGATCATGTCGTCCTTAGTGACCCAGAGGACTCCGGAGCGAATGCCTCAGCAAACCTACGCTGCATGGCCTCCCTGATCCTGCAAAGTCTGCGGAAGGATCCTCGTATTCTTCGGATCAAGGAGAGGGACCATTACTGGCTGGCCACTCTCCTTGATCCACGGTACAAGGGTAAGGTTGCGGACCTTATGTTACCGTCGCAGAGGGAGCAGAGGATGAGACAACTCCGGGAGGCCTTGCAGAAAGGTCTGTGCAACGCGTTCCCAGAGACTGGGAGGTTACAAACTCCTGGTCCTGGACAACGAGTTGCTGAGGCTTCGGCCAGTCAAAGAAGGAGCGGTGGGGAAGGTGGCCGTCTGACCGATGCGTTCAGACAATTCTTTAGTCCGCAGCCCCAAAGTATGATCGGTTCCAGCAACCATCGCCAGCGTCTGATAAACATGGTGCAGGAATATCTAGGGGCAAGGTCAGACTTGGACACCTTCCCCACCGAAAATCCTCTGGCTTACTGGGTCTTGAGGATGGATCACTGGCCAGAGCTTGCACAGTATGCAATTGAGCTACTGGCCTGTCCTGCATCCAGCGTTCTTTCGGAACGCACATTCAGTGCTGCTGGAGGATTTGTCACGGATCACAGGGTGCGCCTGTCCACCGACTCGGTTGATCGACTGACTTTCATCAAGATGAACCAGTCTTGGATCACCACCAGCTACCACACACCTGATGCTGATATAACATACTAATTGATTTTAACATGTCACATCCCTTCAAGACTGATGCTGATGCTGAGTGCCTGTGCTGTTATGTTGACTGGCTATCCTCCTCCTCCGAGTCCTCAATGATACGATTGATGATGATAGCTTGGAAGATCATTTTTGTTTATGGGTGCCGCCACCAGTGGCTAAGGCCCAATTTTTCAGCCCCTGTTTAACAAGGGCGTGTCATTACAATTTTTGAAGCAATACTTTGCAACAGGGCTCATTGCTGTGCTCCAAGTACAGTATCTGTGAGGGGTTGTAGTGTTGTGCCACCAGTGCCTAAGGCCCAATTTTTCAGCCCCTGTTTAACAGGGGCGTGTCATTACAATTTTTGAAGCAATACTTTGCAACAGGGCTCATTGCTGTGCTCCAAGTACAGTATCTGTGAGGGGTTGTAGTGTTGTGCCACCAGTGCCTAAGGCCCAATTTTTCAGCCCCTGTTTAACAGGGGCGTGTCATTACAATTTTTGAAGCAATACTTTGCAACAGGGCTCATTGCTGTGCTCCAAGTACAGTATCTGTGAGGGGTTGTAGTGTTGTGCCACCAGTGCCTAAGGCCCAATTTTTCAGCCCCTGTTCAACAGGGGCATGCAATTACAATTCTTGATGTAATAATTCACAGCAGGGCCCATTGCTGCACCCACCAAGAGTAACTCTGAGGGCTTACAGTGTTGTGGCAACGCCACCACCACCACCACCACGAAAGGCCCAATTTTTCAGCCCCTGTTCAAAAGGGGCATGTAATTACAATTCTTGATCTAATAATTCACAGCAGGGCCCATTCCTGCACCCACCAAGAGTAACTCTGAGGGCTTACAGTGTTGTGGCAACACCACCACCACCACCACCACCACGAAAGGCCCAATTTTTCAGCCCCTGTTCAACAGGGGCATGCAATTACAATTCTTGATCTAATAATTCACAGCAGGGCCCATTGCTGCACCCACCAAGAGTAACTGTCAGGGCTTACAGTGTTGTGGCACCAGCACCACCATCAAAGCCCCAATTTTTACTACCACTGTTCAACAATTATATGTAATTAAAATTCCTGATATAATAGTTGACAGCAGGGCGTTCCAGCACCAACCAAGAGTAACTGTGAGTGCTTACAGTGTTGTGCCAACACCAACAACTAAGGGGCCTATTTCTGCAGAGTATATACGGCAGGTCCCTACTTTCAAACATCCAACTTACAAACGACTCCTACTTGCAAACGCAAGAAGACAACAGGAAGTGAGAGGAAATCTACCCCTAGGAAGGAAAATTCTCTCCTGTAAGAATAAATATGGGAGAAAGGTGTCTCCTCTGTACTGATGCTTTATCAGCAATCCTTGTTTCAAGAAAAACACCACATTTCAAAAACAGTTGACATTGGGACGGAAAGTGAGGTGAAATGTTCTGAACAGGGGCACAGACAGCAAAACAAATGTTACAGGGGTGATAACCCTTACCTATGTTTTCCAAAAAGTTTAAAAATAGATTTTTGGGCTGGAGCTACACTTCAACAATGTACCTGTTCAAAATTACAAACAGATTCTACATAAGAACAAACCTACAGTCCCTGTCTTGTATGCACCGCCTGTATACGGCTGTTCAGAGTATATAGGGCCTTTTTTATTTTATGTGCGGGGTTCCCCTTAATATCCATACAAGACCCAAAGGGGCTGGTAATGGGCTGGGGTAGGGGAGGGGGGGGGGGTCATGGGGTAGCTATGCCATTTTTCTTAAAGATTTTCATCCATATTACCGGGACCAGACATTACATTAAAGCCGCAAGCAGTTTTAAATGGCTTTTTTTTCCTTTAGAAGTGTCATTTTGTGCAGGGACAGTTCTAAACACGGGAAACACGTGGCACTTCACAGGCATACTTTAGACACCCCCCAGGTACGATATTTAAAGGAATATTTGACTTTTTTTTTTTCACTTTATGCATCATTAAAATGACTGCTCCCGAAAAACGACCGTTTTTAAAACTTCTTTTTGCATTGATACATGTCCCCTGGTGCAGAACCCGGGTTCCCAAACCCTTTTTAGGACAATAACATGCATAATAGTTGTTATAATTAGCACTTTAGAATTCGAACTTTCGCATCCATTGTATTTAATAGGGTTCTAATGTTCGTACGAACTTTCGGTCCGTTCGCGGGTTCTGGTGCGAACCGAACCCGGGGGTGTTCGGCTCATCACTAGGGAACATAACAGGACAGTCACTCAGCATCAGCATAGGCAGTCTTGAAGGGATGTGACATTATAAATTATTCCGTTATATCCGCTTCAGGTGTCTGGTAGCTGGTGGTGATCCAAGACTGATTCATTTTTATGAAGGTCAGTCGATCAACCGAGTCGGTGGACAGGCGCACCCTATGATCGGTGACAAATCCTCCAGCAGCACTGAATGTGCGTTCGGAAAGAACGCTGGATGCAGGACAGGCCAGTAGCTCAATTGCATACTGTGCAAGCTCTGGCCAGTGATCCATCCTCAGGACCCAGTAAGCCAGAGGATTTTCGGTGGGAAAGGTGTCCAAGTCTGACCTTGCCCCTAGGTATTCCTGCACCATGTATATCAGACGCTGGCGATGGTTGCTGGAACCGATCATACCTTGGGGCTGCGGACTAAAAAATTGTCTGAACGCATCGGTCAGACGTCCACCTTCCCCACCGCTCCTTCTGCTACTGACCGAAGCCTCAGCAACTCGTCGTCCAGGACCAGGAGTTTGTAACCTCCCAGTTTCTGGGAACGCGTTGCACAGACCTTTCTGCAAGGCCTTCCTGAGATGTCTCATCCTCTGCTCCCTCTGCGACGGCAAGATAAGGTCCGCAACCTTACTCTTGTACCGTGGATCAAGGAGAGTGGCCAGCCAGTAATGGTCCCTCTCCTTGATCCGAAGAACACGAGGATCCTTCCGCAGGCTTTGCAGGATCAGGGAGGCCATGCAGCGTAGGTTAGCTGAGGCATTCGGTCCGGAGTCTTCTGGGTCACTGAGGATGACATGATCGCCAGCCACCTCCTCCCAGCCACGTACAAGTCCACTGGTTTGTTGGGACTGTACATCATCCCTAAAAGACTGCTGCTGCTGATGCTGAGTGCCAGGCTCACACAATCCTCCTCCTCCTCCTCCTCCTAAGGAGCTCTGTGTGATGCCACTAACACACTAGAAGTCCTATGGGTGCTGCTGAGAAGAAAATATAGGAGCTCTGTGTGATGCCACTAACACACTAGAAGTCCTATGGGTGCTTCTGAGAAGAAAATATAGGAGCTCTGTGTGATGCCACTAACACACTAGAAGTCCTATGGGTGCTGCTGAGAAGAAAATATAGGAGCTCTGTTTGCTGCCACTAACACACTAGAAGTCCTATGGGTGCTGCTGAGAAGAAAATATAGGAGCTCTGTGTGATGCCACTAACACACTAGAAGTCCTATGGGTGCTTCTGAGATGAAAATATAGGAGCTCTGTTTTCTGCCACTAACACACTAGAAGTCCTATGGGTGCTTCTGAGAAGAAAATATAGGAGCTCTGTGTGATGCCACTAACACACTAGAAGTCCTATGGGTGCTTCTGAGAAGAAAATATAGGACCTCTGTGTGATGCCACTAACACACTAGAAGTCCTATGGGTGCTTCTGAGATGAAAATATAGGAGCTCTGTGTGATGCCACTAACACACTAGAAGTCCTATGGGTGCTTCTGAGATGAAAATATAGGAGCTCTGTTTGCTGCCACTAACACACTAGAAGTCCTATGGGTGCTGCTGAGAAGAAAATATAGGAGCTCTGTGTGATGCCACTAACACACTAGAAGTCCTATGGGTGCTTCTGAGAAGAAAATATAGGAGCTCTGTGTGATGCCACTAACACACTAGAAGTCCTATGGGTGCTTCTGAGATGAAAATACAGGAGCTCTGTGTGATGCCACTAACACACTAGAAGTCCTATGGGTGCTTCTGAGATGAAAATATAGGAACTCTGTGTGATGCCACTAACACACTAGAAGTCCTATTAGTGCTGCTGAGAAGAAAATATAGGAGCTCTGTGTGATGCCACTAACACACTAGAAGTCCTATGGGTGCTTCTGAGAAGAAAATATAGGAGCTCTGTGTGATGCCACTAACACACTAGAAGTCCTATGGGTGCTTCTGAGATGAAAATATAGGAGCTCTGTTTGCTGCCACTAACACACTAGAAGTCCTATGGGTGCTGCTGAGAAGAAAATATAGGAGCTCTGTGTGATGCCACTAACACACTAGAAGTCCTATGGGTGCTTCTGAGATGAAAATATAGGAGCTCTGTGTGATGCCACTAACACACTAGAAGTCCTATGGGTGCTGCTGAGAAGAAAATATAGGAGCTCTGTTTGCTGCCACTAACACACTAGAAGTCCTATGGGTGCTGCTGAGAAGAAAATATAGGAGCTCTGTGTGATGCCACTAACACACTAGAAGTCCTATGGGTGCTTCTGAGATGAAAATATAGGAGCTCTGTTTGCTGCCACTAAGACACTAGAAGTCCTATGGGTGCTGCTGAGAAGAAAATATAGGAGCTCTGTGTGATGCCACTAACACACTAGAAGTCCTATGGGTGCTTCTGAGATGAAAATATAGGAGCTCTGTGTGAAGCCACTAACACACTAGAAGTCCTATGGGTGCTGCTGAGAAGAAAATATAGGAGCTCTGTTTGCTGCCACTAACACACTAGAAGTCCTATGGGTGCTGTTGGGGTGCAATGCTGTGCTAACAGCACTGCGGTTGGTACTACTGCAATACTGTACTAACAGTAAGCACGCACCAGACTAATCCCCAGCAGCAGCTAATAACACACTAACTGTGCAATCAGCAGCAATGAACGATCAATGACTTAGGTAGCAATGGTTTAGCAAAGAAATAGCCAATGGTTTAGCAAAGAAGAGGAAATCTTTCAGTATCAAGCAAAGACAGAATCAGCAGACTGATCTCTCCTAAAGCCGGAACTCATGTGACCGGGGCCGACGGCGTGGCGGCCTTTTAAATGGTGGAGCGTGTACTAAAGCCCCTGAGCTGTAATTGGCTACAGGCGTCCTGCCTGTAGCCAATTATTGCTCTCCGAGTTTCGGGCGCTGTGATTGGCCAAGCATGCGGGGTCACAGTGCGTGCTTGGCCAATCATCAGCCAGCAATGCACTGCGCCGGCCGCAATGCATTGTGGGGCCGCTCGCATCACACGAATGTGATGCGAATGGCCCAAATAGTTCTGGGCTCGCCGAGCGAGCGAACGCCCGGTGCTCGATTCGAACGTGGGTTCGAATCGAGCACCGGGCCCATCCCTACTGGTGACACCATAATAGGGAAAGGGGAATTTAAAAAGACATTCATTAAAATTAGAAGAGAAGCGGTTTAACCTTAAACTGCATAGAAAGTTCTTTACTGTAAGAGCGGTAAGGACGTGGAATTCTCTTCCACAAGCAGTGGTTTCAGCAGGGAGCATCAATAACTTAAAAAAAAACTATTAGATGGGCACCTTAACAACAACAATATACAGGGGTATACAGTGTACTATTAACATATAAGCACACACACAGGTTTGACTGGATGGATGTGTGTCTTTTTTCAACCTCACCAACTATGTAACTATGTAAGAAATTCAGACATAAATAAGACAATGCAAAAGATGTGCTATTAGTTTAGCGCAGGGAAATGTATTGACTCATGTAAGTGTGAGTCTGGAATCTGGGTGAGGGTATACTGCAGGTCAGGCTGGATGACTCACAGAGGCAGGTCTCTGCTGCCTCCCCTTGATTCTGAAACTTTGGAGAAACTTCTAGAGGTTAGTTATGCTAGCAGGGGTGTCAGGTTAAAGATGGAGTGCTGAGGAGGCTGTTGGTGGCTTAGGAGGGGTCTCCTAGGTCTAGGGAAGACCCCAGCTGCAGGCAGGGCTTAGGCTTGCTCAGGAGGATCCATTCAGCAGAGTGATTTGACTTGGAATCTTTCCTGAGAGCAGTGAGAGCAAGGAGCACAGAGTGAGTACATCAACACACCCAGGGATTTTCATTGTGCTTAACCCTTTTTATCCTTGCCCTGGAAGATCTTCAGAGGACTGTAGCTGAGAGCAGTTCTACACAAGGAGAAAATACACTCCTGCATGCCTCAAATTTTGTTGTCCCCTTTTTGTTGTTGTTCTTTACTTCAAGTTGGGCATACCAAAAATCCCTTCATCTCATCCAGGTTGTTACCCCTAATAAAACTTTCAAAACAAAGCCAAGGAACTGACTTCTTGTGTTTGGATGCAAGTGGAGAATGTGTATTGCCTGGCTGTGCAACAGTTAGGGGAGCCAGTCACCAGCAGCCCCTGTGGGAGTAGTGCTACATGAGTAAAACGTGAGGACCAGAATGAAGTGCCCCCTTTTAATCCATAGTAACTTCTTACACATTAGAACTTGTATGCATTGGCTTTTGGTCAGCAGAGAATAATGAAAAAAGGGGGCACAACATGGGGCCACTTTCTTGAGATTGTGGCCTCCCCATCCCAGGATTTAATAAAAAATTATTAAGCAGCTTTAGGTGTTATTTAGTCAGGCTACTGCCTCTTTAAGAGGCTAGAGGGAAGCTTTCAGGAGTAGCCAATGAGGTTTCAAGGAATTCTCTGGAAGCAAGGGGTTAGGCTATTTAAGGGTCAGCAGGTGTGGGGCTCATCCTCTTGCCTGCAGGACAACTGAAGAAGATTGGAGCTCCCTCCCTCCCGCCCCAGTCGCGTACACCTCTTATGTGGTTGGGTCACCCCGGATTCTGGGGGGGACTGTTATTGTTATTTGAAGTTTGAGCTACTGCTCGAGTTCTAATAACTGAGCAGGTAGAAATCTGTTATGTGATTATATATCTGAAGTTATGAGTGATAATAAATATGAGTGATAATAAACAGTTATTGGAAATTAATTGTTTAAACCAATAAAGGTGTCGCGGCCAAATTTTTTGCCAAATAAGGTTTTTGAGTGTTTATTTAATTATTTGTATCTGGGGAAGTTTGGTCCGGGTGGGTGTGGCCTACAATCTCATAAAAAAGAAAGTATTGACATGTTAGTAATTACAGACCATTTTACATAACTAGCTCAAACATTCTCATATCATAACCAAACTGCAAAACGAGTAGACCAAAATACAAATACAGGTATATGCGCAAAGGCTAATGCTCTTATCCTCTGTCAGTTAGCAGCATTTGGTGTCATAAACAGAACATAGTCAATGAGAGTCCATATAAAACAAGTATAAGAAATGGAAGGAATGGGAGCAAAAAGTCCAGGGACCAGGGACCACAGACTTTGGGATAATTTCTTCTGTATTTATGGATTTCCTGAGAGGTTGCATTGAGGGGAGCTAAAGAAAACTGATCAGAGAATTATTACAAGTAGCTGGAGTAAGAATATCTCACATGATACCATATTATAAATAAGCAAAATGCTTCAATTGTACATTTAGAAATATGTTGCGATCTTTACCACCAAGAGCAAAATAACAAATGCCCGCAGATGATCCAAACACATTTGAATACAACTGTACTATAGATGAAACTACAGGGTATCCACCTTTTATCTTAATGTTTGGACATACCCCAAGGCTGCTTATTGTCATCATGTTCAGAACTGTTTTGAAGGATGAAACTGTTGACTATGACAAATTTCTTGCGGTCTTAGAGAAATGTTTGTGAGGAGCAATTGCAAGAATTGAAAGAATACAGAAGCATTCTACTGAAAAGCAAAAGAAGCAGACTATAATGCCGCGTACACACGACCGTTTTTCACGTCGTTAAAAATGCAATTTTTTAAATTGGGCATTAAAAACGATCGTGTGTAGGCTCCAGAGCATTTTTAACGACGTGAAAAATGGCCTAAAAAATGAGAACCTGCTCTATATTTTCACGTCGTATTTCACGTCGTTTTTTTTAACGACATGAAAAACGGTAGTGTGTATGCTTTTACGAGGGGAAAAAAACGCGCATGCTCAGAAACAAGTATGAGACGGGAGCGCTCGTTCTGGTAAAACTAGCATTCGTAATGGAGATAGCACATTCGTCACGCTGTAACGGACTGAAAAGCACGAGGCTGAAAAGCGTGAACCGTCGCTCAACAAACTTTACTAACATGAGGGGTGGCGCCATTCGAACGGAACTTCCCCTTTATAGTGCCGTCGTACGTGTTGTACGTCACTGCGCTTTGCTCAAGCGTTTTTTTTAATGAACGTGTGTATGCAAGACTGGCTTGAGAGGAAACAAGAAAAATCACGTTGAGAAAAATTTTGTTTTTCAAAATGACATTAAAAACGATCGTGTGTACGCGGCATAAGATACAACCAAGAAACCAATGGTTCACCAATCCATATTGGAGCTTGTGTTCTTCTGGTAAACCAAAAGAAACATGGGAAACAAAAATATGAAGTTATCAGTGTCAACCCTGAAATACATGTTTTCCAGATATATGATCCAAAGACTGGAAAGATTCACGTAGTTCACCTTAACTTGATTTTACCAGTAAATTTTTAGCTCATAAAATCTCTGAAAAAGTCAATAGTAATAGTTTCTACCATGTCTGAGTCTAAAACAAAAGAACAGACTGATGCAATTCATGCTGGTTCAGTGAAAATTAACCTGGAAGTGCAAAAAGAACTCTTACCCGGAAGTGCAGAAAGAACATTCAACTGGGTTTTACAAAATTAACAAAACAGTTCACCAGTACACAGCTCTGAAGAAGGTGACTTTTCACAATCTACTAATGATATATTATTTAAGAAAAAAATACAACAGGCAAGAATCCATATAATTTCCAAGATACAAATGATTTGTTGATTCATAGAAAAGCTATGATTTGTCAACGTTTACATCTCAACCAGAAAGACCAACTGAACTTCCTCATTCATCATCTGGGAAAGAGGGAATTTCACTCAACTGAAGCGGATTCCCCAGTTGTAACTCAAACAATGAGGTGTAGAATTATAAAACCTGTGGACAGACTTATTTGCTCAATGACTAGTGTAATATCTGGATGCCAAGACAAGGTGCACATATTAGAGGTGCTTAATGAATTAAGAGTGCTCTTTCCAACTAGGGTTTCAACACTTTATAGTTTTTTATAAGCATACAATTGTTAATAGTCATGGTTTTGACGCAAAAATTAAACGTTTTGTGGCCTTAGAACATGTTCCGCTTCATGTAAGGGGAGGAAGTGTTGACAAAACTTTGTTACAATTAGAGGCTCGCTGGATTTACAACTTAAAAGCAACTGTTTTCCCTGGTTTCAATGAAAATCTTAGCTTTAAGCCTTTTTTATGATTCACTGATCCCTGTCTGTCTTGGTTTTCCTTTCCCACTCCTCTTGCCATGGGATTTCTTTCCCTTCCCTTCCCCCCCCCCCTATTCTTCGCCTTCCCCTTTTCCACTTTCTTCTTTTCCTTTCTCTTTCCATTCTTTTTCTATCTTCCTTTCCCTGATGTATAAACTTCCTGCCTTTGCATTGCTATCCCAAAAATAAAAATAATGTAAAAATTATTGCTATTGGCTTTAACAAATTTTGCGGCAATAATATCTTTCTATATCCTTGTTTATATTCGGCATAAGTATGTTCAATATTTTATTATATATATTTTTCCTGTATAAATATATTTTTGTTGTATATTTTGTTATACTGTACTGTTCAATGAATCTTTTCAGAGATCGACCTGTAACTCTTCCCTGTGAGCTGGCGGAGCCAGCTTTTGCTGGTTGGCTGCCTCCGCCACTATTGACTGATGGGGTGGCTTCGCCGATAGCCCTTGGGGTTTGGTTTGATGACCCCCCTAGGTTGATTGGATTCAGCGTACTGCTGGGCTCTATTTTGCCCTCATATGGATGCCCGGGGCACATCCGGTTAATCCCGATGTTGCTCAGCTTGTGTTCTATTGCGATCATGTTTTTCCCTACATTTTCCCCATGGTTTAACCACTCTACCATGTCCCGTCCACACTCTGTCTGGTTTTATTCCAGAGATCCAGAATCACCGCAATAGGAATATTTCTTTCCTATTTCTGTCACCGCGCAAGACCAACCTCCCTCATCCGGTCGCCTGGCCCTCTGGACCTTGTAGTTTGGACGCTGACCCGGGAAGTGGGCGCATGCGCATAGACGCTGTCATGCCCACACTCCGCCGGTGACGTCAGACGCCGGCTGAGTGGTGATCACTCATAAGCCGCCAGCTCTGGCCTTAGATCAGTCAGAGCGATTCTGAGGGGCGACCTGATGTTCATTTATCCGTTGATACAAGGTAACATTTGCTGCCTGTCTAATCTTTAGACAATTTGCTTTTTCCGTTCTATTACTTTGTTTATTTTTGTACTTAAGGTTCATAATTTTTTCTTAACTAATATATTATCAAACACTCTTTGTCCTTGTTTTTGAATTCTTTGTGCATGGACTCTTAATTTCTGGAAATATTTTTAAATTTTTTAGCACATTTTATTTATATTATACTCTATGCTGTTATATTGCACGAGTTGTAATTATTCTCAACACATTACTACTTCTCTTCTTCTCCTTTTGGGTGGTTTTATACCACATTTAATTAAATCTTCATTCATTAATTGCACATATAATTGTGTTTTCATATTTATATTTTTTATTCTGCTCATTATTTTTCTATTGACCTATTTACCTTTCTATCGAAGCTCCAGTCTGTTTAGCTGGATCTGATTTTTTGATTTATTGATTTTTTTTTGGTTCTTTTCATGTTCATTGATTAAGACCATACACAATCTTCCTTTCCTTTACTTATCATCATATATTTAATAAGAAATAAACATAAAACTTTTTTGTTTTTGCATTTTTTTTGTTCTTTCGTTTTTCCATTTATTAACTAGTACATATATTTTACTTATTTAGAACAATTTTACCGCTTGGATTCTTTCCAGTATTGGACTGAAATTTTTAAAGGGTTCTACTTTAAAAGTCCGTTCTATTTGGATATATGTACTCTTGTGGATATATGCTAACAGGCGCCCCCTCCTTTTCATTTCCTTTGGAAGTTTCCATACTTCAAAAACCTTGATTTTAAGTGAGTACGTACCTATACATATTTTTATATATATTTCTATATGGATCTCCATTATGGAAATTTTTACAATTTGATCTTGCTATTTGGACCAGTAGTCCGTCTGTGGTTGTATTCTGCTACATACAAGTCTACTTGTTCTTATTACCTATTTAATTATGGTGGTCTTTATTGACTTGTTTCTGACTCAGGCTGGGTTCACACTTGTGCGACACGACAGCCGTCCTACTTTGGATCCGACTTTGCCCTGCGACATGAAGCCGACATATGTCCGACTTTCAATGAACGGGGATCCGACTTGGATCCCCGCCAATACCAGGCACTGTGTTTGGTATGAATCCTGAGTGGGAACTCCACGCCAAATTTTAAATAAAAAAACGGCGTGGGTTCCCCCTCCAGGGGCATACCAGGCCCTTGAGTCTGGTCTGGATTTTAAGGGGAACCCCTACGCCGAAAAAACGGCGTGGGGGTCCCCCCAAAATCCAAACCAGACCCTTATCCGAGCACGCAACCTGGCAGGCCGCAGGGGAAGAGGGGGGACGAGAGAGCGGCCCCCCTCCCTCCTGAGCCGTACCAGGCCGCATGCCCTCAACATGTGGGTTTGGTGCTTTGGGGCAGGGGGCGACCTGCGGCCCCCCCACCCCAAAGCACCCTGTCCCCATGTTGATGAGGACAGGGCCTCTTCCCGACAACCCTAGCCGTTGGTTGTCGGGGTCTGCGGGCGGGGGGCTTATCGGAATCCGTGAGCCCCCCTTTAATAAGGGGGCCCCCAGATCCTGGCCCCCCACCCTATGTGAATGAGTATGGCGTACATCGTACCCCTACCCATTCACCTGGTGGAAAAAAATGTCAATAAAAAAACACACACAGCTTTTTAAAGTAATTTATTACACAGCTCCGGGGGTCTTCTTCCGACTTTGGGGTCTCCGGTGTCGTCTCCGCGCTCTCTGGTTCTTTCTTTCTTCCTTCTGCCGGGCCTCCGCTATCTTCTTCCAGCTCTTTTGCTAGCGGGGCCCGGTCTTCTTCGTCGCCTTCTTCTTCTCTCGCTCTCCGGTTCTTCTCTCACTCTCCGGTTCTTTCTTCCGCCGGGCCTCCGCTATCTTTTTCCAGCTCTTTTGCTAGCGGGGCCCGGTCTTCTCCGTCGCCTTTTCCCCTCTTCTCCTCCTCGATGTTGACTCGTCACTTCCTCCCGCTGTAATGCTGGCTGTACGCTCCGCAACGCTCTCTCGTCCCCCCTCTTCCCCTGCGGCCTGCCAGGTTGCGTGCTCGGATAAGGGTCTGGTTTGGATTTTGGGGGGACCCCCACGCTGTTTTTTTGGCGTAGGGGTTCCTCTTAAAATCCATACCAGACCCAAGGGCCTGGTATGCTCTTGGAGGGGGAACTCATGCCGGTTCTTTATTTAAAATTTGGCGTGGAGTTCCCCCTCAAGATCAGCAGAGTACAAGTCGCATGCCAAAGTCGGATCATGCAAGACTGCGGTCCGACTTTGATCCGACTTCAAGGACAGTCAATGGGCTGATGTAGGATCAAAGTCGGACCAAAGTAGTACAGGGAGCATTTTCAAAGTCGGACCGACTTGTGTCGGACCAGTTAAGATGGCTCCTATAGGGAAACATTGATTTTCACACGTCATGCGACATAAGCTCCCAATGTCGGAGTATTTGTCGCCCCAGTGTGAACCCGGCCTCAGGCATGCGACTTGTGCTCTGCTGCTCTTGAGGGGGAACTCCACGCCAAATTTTAAATAAAAAAACCGGCATGGGTTTCCCCTCCAAGAGCATACCAGGCCCAGAAAAATTGGGCCTCATGCCGCGTACACACGATCATTATTCACGGCGGTTAAAAAACCGCCGTGAATAATGACAGGAAAAACGAGGGAACCGCTTGGTTCCCTACACACGGTCGTTTTTCCCTTCATTTTTTCTCTTGACGAGAAAAACGACCGTCTGTGGGCTCCGCGGCAGTGTTTCCCTATGGGAAAACTGCCGCGGAAAAAAATGCTGGAAAAAACGATGAGAAAATTTAGAACATGTTCTAATTTTTCTCGTCGTTTTTTATGCCGTTTTTCTCGACGAGAAAAACGACACAAAGCCCACAGACGATCGTTTTTCTCGGCGGAAAAAAAAAATGCAGTTTTTCTCGTCGAGAAAAGCGGTCGTGTGTACGCGGCATTAGGCACAGGTGCTGGTGCCACAAACCTGCAACCCCTCACAGAAACTCTAGTTGGAGCGCAAGAATGAGCCCTGCTGCAAATTATTGCATCAAAAATTGTAATTACATGCCCCTGTTAAACAGGGGCAGAAAAATTGGGCCTTAGGCACTGGTGTCACAACACTGTAACCCCCTATCCAGCATAACAGGATAGTCACTCAGCATCAGCATAGGCAGTCTTGAAGGGATCTCCCATTCAAAAAAATATATATTCGGTTACATCAGCATCAGGTGCTTGGTAGCTGGTGATCCAAGACTGATTCATTTTCATGAAGGTCAGCCGATCGACTGATTCGGTGGACAGGCGCACCCTGTGATCGGTTACAAAGCCTCCAGCAGCACTGAATGTGCGTTCCGAAATAACGCAGGATGCAGGACAGGCCAGTAGCTCAATTGCATACTGTGCAATCGGTCAGACGGCCACCTTCTCCACCGCTCCTTCTTTGACTGACCGAAGCCTCAGCAACATGTTGTCCAGGACCAGGATTTTGTAATCTCCCAGTCTCTGGGAACGTGTTGCACAGACCTTTCTGCAAGGCCTCCCGAAGATGCCTCATCCTCTGCTCCCTCTGCGACGGCAAGATAAGGTCCGCAACCTTACCCTTGTAACGTGGATCAAGGAGGGTTGCCAGCCAGTAATGATCCCTCTCCTTGATCAAGCGAATACGAGGATCCTTCCGCAGGCTTTGCAGGATCAGGGAGGCCATGTAGCGTAGGTTTGCTGAGGCTTTCGGGTCACTCTGGGTCACTCAAGATGACATGATCCGCAGCCACCTCCTCCCAGTCACGTACAAGTCCATGGGTTTCTTGGGACTGTAATTGATCCCTTGAAGACTGCTGCTGAGTACTAGGCTCCACCTCCATGCTGACACAATCCTCCTCCTCGTCCTCTTCCTGTGTGATAGGCAGGCCAGCAGGAACACTGTCTGGATAAAGGGGGCCTTGAGAGGTAAGGAAGTCCTCCTCTTCCTCCCTCGGTTCTGCCTCAAGTGCCCTGTCCATTATTCCATGCAACGTGTGCTCCAACAGGTAGACAAGAGGGATAGTGTCACTGATGCATGCACTGTCACTGCTGGACAGGACAGTGCATGCATCCCTGATCATGACCCACTGGCGTGGCAAAAAAAGGCCAAGCTCCCTGACCCTGTCCTGGTGCCATATTGGCACAGATACTCATTGATGGCCATCTTCTGCATGTGCAGCCGCTGCAGCATGGCCAACGTTGAGTTCTACCTGGTGGGCATGTCACAGATTAGGCGGTTCTTGGGCAAGTTGTAGTTTCCTGGCCTGCCTCAGGACATCCTGTAAGCCCGGGTACCTGCCCAAGAACCGCTGCACCACCAAATTAAGGACGTGAGCCAAACAGGGCACATGGGTCAGTTGTCCCTATCGGAGGGTGGAGAGGAGGTTGGTGCCATTGTCGCAAACCACCATTCCTGGCTTAAGCTGGAGTGGCGTCAACCACCTCTGAGCCTGCTCCTGCAGAGCTGACAGAATCTCTGCCCCAGTGTGGCTCCTGTCCCCCAAGCACACCAGCTCAAGCACCGCATGGCATCTTTTTGCCTGTGTACTTGCGTAGCCCCTTGAACGCCTACGGAGCACCGCTGGTTCAGAAGACAAAGCACAGGAAGAGGCCATGGAGGAAGAAGAAGAGGAGGGGGTGGAGGAGAGAGGTGTGTCAGAATCACCAGTAGTAGCATTTTGGAGGCGTGGTGGCGGAACAACCTCCAACACTACTGCACCTTGTCCTGCATCCTTCCCAGCTGCCAGCAGAGTCACCCAATGTGCCGTGAAAGATAGGCAACGTCCCTGTCCATGCCTGCTGGACCATGAGTCAGCTGTAATATGCACCTTACCGCTGACCACCCTGTCCTCACGGAGGAGGGCAGAGTCTACCAACTGAAAAGGCAGCAGTTGAAGTGCTATCAATTTAGCCAAGCTAGCATTCAACCGCTGGGCATGTGGATGGCTGGGAGCGAACTTCTTTCGGCGGTGCAGCAGCTGGGGCAGCAGCTGGGGCAATTTGCCTGGTACAATCTGACATTGGTGCACAGATAGCAGATTGCCCGCAAGTACTTGGCTGTGACACACCTAATTCTACACCTTCATTCCTCTCAGTGCAGGTTTCAGAGAGGACTGAAGGTATAGTGGGGTTGGAGATCCCAGCTGATGAGGAGCAAGGAGAGGTCCACTTTGTTCTTTGGTGTGGGTCTTTTAGGTATGCTTGCCAATTAACTGCATGGCAGGTCGACATATGTCTGATCAAACATGTGGTGTCCAAGCGGGTGATGTTTTGGCCACGCGAGATACGCCTGAGACATATGTTGCAAATAGCAGCGCTGCGATCTGATGCACTCGTCTCAAAAAGGGACCACACCAAAGAACTTTTAGAATAATGCGCAGAGACAGCAGCGCCCTGCACACGCGGAGCTCTGTGGTGTGATGCTGTTGGTGTGCTGCCCTTAAGCTGGCCCCTGGAGGGCATCCTGCCTCATTGGAGATGTGCCTCCTGCTCCTCCTCCTCTCTCCTATCAGGCACCCACGTAGAATCCGTGACCTCATCATCACCTCCCTCCTTATCACTGTAGCAAACCTGGAAGTATGCTGCAGCTGGGGCAACATGACTGCCAGATTGCTGTCCTTCTTGGGCACCCCCTCTCTCTGGGCTCACGTTACCGCCTTCCTCTAGCTGGGTACCATCAACGGAGCCTTCAAAACGCTGCACATCCTCCTGCAGCATGTACCCAACACTGTGGTCACACAGTTCGGGGGACACCTCAGGAGGACATGGTGGGGCTAGGGAAGGAGTGACTGATGCCATTGAGCTGAGGGAAGAGGCTGCTTTGGCAGCTGCTTTGCCAGACAAAGTACCCTGAGCCTGGGTGAGAGAGGATGAGGAGGATGAGGACGGCTTGGTTATCCACTCTACCAAGTCTTCGGCATGTTGTGGCTCAACACGGCCAGCTGCCGAAAAAAAGGACAAGCGTGTCCCACGGCCACGTGCTGATGAGGATGCACCGTGTCCACGACCAGCACTGTTGCCTCTAGACACAGAGCCTGCTTGCCTTCTTTTATTGGCTCGTAACTGTCTGCCTCTCCTTATTAGTAAGAGAACACCAGCAATTGTCTTCAGTTATCTTTAGTTGCACACTGTGCAGAGGACACAGTACACTAACTGAAAATACTGCAGCTCCCTGCCTGTGGTATTTGTATGAAAACACCAGCAATTGTATTCAGGTAGCTTTAGATGCACACTGTGCAAAGGACACTGTACACTAACTGAAAATACTTGCATCTCCCTGCCTGTGGTATTAATATGAGAACACCAGCAATTGTATTCGGGTAGCTTTAGGTGCACACTGTGCAAATGACACAGTACACTAACTGAAAATACTGCAGCTCCCTGCCTGTGGTATGAGTATGAGAACACCAGCAATTGTATTCAGGTAGCTTTAGATGCACACTGTGCAAAGGACACAGTACACTAACTGAAAATACTTGCAGCTCCCTGCCTGTGGTATTAATATGAGAACAACAGCAATTGTATTCAGGTAGCTTTATGTGCACACTGTGCAAAGGACACAGTACACTAACTGAACATACTTGCAGCTCCCTGCCTGTGGTATTAGTATGAGAACACCAGCAATTGTATTCAGGTAGTTTTAGGTGCACACTGTGCAAAGGACACAGTACACTAACTGAAAATACTGCAGTTCCCTGCATGTGGTATGATTATGAGAATATCGGCAATTGTATTCAGGTAGCTTTAGATGCACACTGTGCAAAGGACACAGTACACTAACTGAAAATACTGCAGCTCCCTGCCTGTGGTATGAGTATGAGAACACCAGCAATTGTATTCAGGTAGCTTTAGATGCACACTGTGCAAAGGACACAGTACACTAACTGAAAATACTTGCAGCTACCTGCCTGTGATATTAATATGAGAACACCAGCAATTGTATTCAGGTAGCTTTAGGCGCACACTGTGCAAAGGACACAGTACACTAACTGAAAATACTTGCAGCTCCCTGCCTGTGGTATTAATATGAGAACACAAGCAATTGTATTCAGGTAGCTTTAGGTGCACACTGTGCAAAGGACACAGTACACTAACTGAAAATACTGCAGCTACCACAATCACCTTCCTGCCTGTCAGTATATTATGAAGATAATAACAGGAACGGATCTAGCTAAATGACACTATCTCTCTCTCTCTGTGTTTCTTTCACCGCCGCAACCCACTACACAAGGCCGCCACGCAGGCGGCCTTATATAGTGTGGGGCGTGTACTAAACCCCCTGATACATAATTGGCCAGAGCCACCCTGGCTTTGGCCAGTTATGGCTCTCCGTTCTTACCACGCTGTGATTGGCCAAAGCATGAGGATCATAGTGCATGCTTGGCCAATCATCAGCCAGCAATGCACTGCGATGCCGCAGTGAATTATGGGCCATGATGCGCCACTTGAATTTGGCGCGAATGGCCCAAAATGTTTCGAAATTCGACGAACGGTCGAACAGCCGATGTTCGAGTCGAACATGAGTTTGACTTGAACTCGAAGCTCATCCCTATGGAACACCATGAAGTCTCCCTTCCTAGCCAGAGTGTGACATCTTGCTGGTTCGGCTAGCGAAGGAGGAAATCCATTTAAGCAGGTACGTGGTTTGTTAACTATCTTGTCACTGGAGAGCTGTCACCAGTGACAGGATTGCTCAGTGTCAATGGTCTTAAAAGGCATTGGGCTGCACTGGGCAGCTGGGCCCAACACAATCTCAACGCATGAGCAATTTGTCAGTTTATCTCCCACCATATGCGTTCAGTTCAGCGCAGAGGTGTGCACTGAAAAAAGTAGGGCATTCACTTTTTTTTTTCATTGCAGGGTTTTGCGACACACAACACCACAATGCTACATGCTGCGGTGCATAAAGATGATTGAAATTTTATTTTGACATCTCAATAAAGTTGAAACAAAAGAATTAGTAAGATGGGTGATGCAGTGAACACAGAGCATCACGTTGCCCTGCTCACAACACACATCAGTGGTGTTGTATTGCAATGGTGTTACCAGCCCTAAATGTAAAAGATGAAATTGTGTCCTATAGAAAATACATCTAGATTAACAATCGTCTGCATCCGGGATACAATTAGATGCAAAGAATGGCATTTGTAAATAAACAACTTACACTAATGAATTACTACATCACCCAAAGAAAAGTTTTTGTTTCCTAGAGCAACAACATTACTTCCCCAGCAAAATGAAATCAATTGATCATCATCATCTTTGCATTTCCCTCCCAAGTGAGTTTAATTTGCATACTAACACCTAGGCTCACTCACTTTAAAAGACAACATTTTTCTTAGTGCCCCATATTCTTTTGATGCCATCAAACTGAGTATTTGTCTTCTCACAAAAGGCTGCTTCATTTATCTTTCTGAACAGGTCTGTCAATATAGTACTGTAATGCAAAAAATATTGTGCAACCCAAGACAAAGCAATAAAGTGAATGAAACAATAATAATAAATGCTTCAAAGAGCTTGAAAAAAGCAATGGTGAATGCTCCTAAAAAGCAATGGTGAATGCTCATAAAAGATACAGACAAAAATTGTATGTGTTTGTCTGATATGAGTAAACTTCAAATACATATAATGGAATTAAGTGAAAACCAAAACCAAAAATGAGCAACACATAAAATGTCCATAAAAGAATGGGCTATGGTCAGAGAAGCAAAGGTGCCAATCGTCCTCAGTTTCTTCTTTCCAGCAGGTAATAATGACTCACAATCAGGTATAAGATGTCTGCTTACCAGATTTGATGGACCCCCATTACAGGGATCAAATGGGCTTGGTAGACACGATTACTCCCGACATCTAGTAAAGGGAATCAGATACTCCTCGGGATCCTATGCTCCTCTGCTGCACCGTGTTCAAAAATCCTCCCAGGTTAAGGTAAACCAAAACAAGAGCACCGCTCATATGGCATAAAAGGGATAAGAACAAAAAAACTTCATGGTGCAGAAGCGTTTAAAGGAATTCCCCTTTATTGTATAAAAATGATAGTACTGACATCCACAGATTTGAAAAAATTAGAGAGCGCGCTTTATGCCCGCACTCCCATACAACGATTTTAAAAGCAGTCAGCTTTACAGCTTTTTACAGCTGTACTGTACATACATTTATTAAGGTTTAAAAATATTCTAAAGATTGTTTAGCACATCACAAATCAGCTGTTTTTTTTTATAAGGTAAAAATACAATAAATGAAAATAGGAAATTCAATATTGCTGTAGCTGGTAGATATGCAGCAGTAATTTGCAGAAATTACCATTATTGAGGTTTTATGACCTTGTGATCTAATTAGGGTTTGCTTTATGAAGTTTTCCAGAATTGCTGTGTGAGTACCATGCAGCATCGTATATGTGTACAGTGTGTTTAGTGTGTGTATCAGTCCGTGTGTTTATTTGTTCTATATTTTTTCACAAATTTCTAATATACATTTTTGTTTTAAATATCCGTTTTGATTATTCAGGATGGCATTTTTATATGGAAATTCTAGCTATTGAAACACAGTCCTAGATTCTCCCATTTCCATTATCATAACTATATGTACATGCCCTACATATGTTCTGTTCTGATTAAATTAATGCATCTCAGTATGAAGCAAGGAAACAGTTGAATTTAGAGTAAACACTAATTATGGGCAATTTATTAACAGCTCGCCAGCCCAGTGACTTTGCTTCCCCTTCAAACTCCTAATCAAATTCCCATGCTGTATTCTACATTTCATCTTAAACTAGTCACAAGCTGAATATTCAATGATAAATTATTGTAATTGCTTACTCTGAGCCCTCGTACACACGGCCGAGATTCTCGTTGAAAAAAACATGTCGTTTTTTTCAACGAGATTCTTGGACAAGAAACTTGTCCCGGCCGAGTGTACACACGCTCGTTTCAAAGAACCCGCGGTTCTTTGAATGGAGCGTACGCGGTGACGTCATCGACTACGACGAGCATGCGCTCGTCACATTCGATGCCGTCGCCGCCATCTTGGTATACCCTACGTATGCCTAGGAAGCTACCGCGCATGCGTCAAATTCATTTCGAACATGCACGGGCTTCCGGGAGGACAGGTAAGTGTACACACACTCACTTTTCTCTTCGAGAAACATGCCGAGGAGAATCTCAACGAGAAAATAGAGAGCAGGTTCTCTATTTTCTCGTCAAGGTTTCTTGTCGGTTTTCTCGACGAGAAACCCGATAGCCGCGTACACACGACCGATTTACTCGGCAAGACCTCTCTGCCAGCAAGTTTCTTGCTGGTTCTTGCCGAGAAAATCGGCCGTGTGTACGAGGCCTTATGGTCATATGACACGACTGATATTCGTCATTTCAAAGCCATTGTTTCTAATTTGTAGGTACTCTTTAATGACGGACATAGTACCTCTGGATTGGCTTAAGGCCAATGTGGTGCCTATATTTAAAAAGGGAACAAAGTCCTTACCAAGTAACTATAGACCTGTTAGTTTAACTTTTATAGTCGGGAAGATACTGGAGAGTTTAATAAAAGACCACATAGATAAGTTCTTGCTGGAAAAAAATGCTTTAACCACTTAAGCCCCGGACCATTTGGTAGCTAAAGGACCAGAGGTGAATTCAGAATTTTGCACTGCGCTGCTTTAACTGTAAATTGTGCGGACATGCAATGTTGTACCCAAACGAAATTTGCGTCCTTTTCTTCCCACAAATAGAGCTTTCTTTTAATGGTATTTGATTGCCTCTGCAATTTTTATTTTTTGCGATATAAACGGAAAAAGACCGAAAATTTTGAAAAAAAATGATATTTTCTACTTTTTGTTATAAGAAAAATTGAATAAACTCAATTATAGTCATACATTTAGGCCAAAATGTATTCAGCCACATGTTTTTAGTAAAAAAAATGTCAATAAGCGTATATTTATTGGTTTGCGCAAAAGTTATAGAGTTTACAAACTAGGGTACATTTTCTGAAATTTACACAGCTTTAAATTTATGACTGCCTATCTCATTTCTTGAGGTGCTAAAATGACAGGGCAGTACAAAACCCCCCCAAATGACCCCATTTTGGAAAGTAGACACCCCAAGGAAATTGCTGAGAGGCATGTTGAGCCCATTGAATTTTTTTTTTTGTCCCAAGTGATTGAATAATGACTAAAAAAAAAAAAAAAAATTACAAAAAGTTGTCACTAAATGATATATTGCTCACACATGCCATGGTTATATGTGGAATTTCACCCCAAAATACATTTTGCTGCTTCTCCTGAGTACGGGGATACCACATGTGTGGGACTTTTTGGGAGCCTAGCCGCGTACGGGACCCCGGAAACCAAGCACCGCCTTCAGGATTTCTAAGGGCGCAAATTTTTGATTTCACTCCTCACTACCTATCACAGTTTCGAAGGCCATAAAATGCCAAAATAGCACAAAACCCCCCCAAATGACCCCATTTTAGAAAGTAGACACCCCAAGGAAATTGCTGAGAGGCCTGTTGAGCCCATTGAATATATTTTTTTTTGTCCCAAGTGATTGAATAATGACAAAAATAAATAAAAAATTACAAAAAGTTGTCACTAAATGATATATTGCTCACACATGCCATGGTTATATGTGGAATTACACCCCAAAATAAATTTTTCTGCTTCTCCTGAGTACGTGGATACCACATGTGTGGGACTTTTTAGGAGGCTAGCCGCGTACGGGACCCCGAAAACAAAGCACCGCCTTCAGGATTTCTAGGCACAAATTTTTGATTTCACTCCTCACTACCTATCACAGTTTCGAAGGCCATAAAATGCCAAAATCGCACAAAACCCCCCCAAATGACCCCATTTTGGAATATAGACACCCCAAGCTATTTGCTGAGAGGAATGGCGAGTATTTTACAGCTCTCATTTGTTTTTGAAATTGAAGAAAGAAAATATATATATATATATATTTTTTTTTCAATTTTCAAAACTTTGTGACAAAAAGCGAGATCTGCAAAATACTCACAATACCTCTCAGCAAATAGCTTGGGGTGTCTACTTTCCAAAATGGGGTCATTTGGGGGGGTTTTGTGCTATCTGGGCATTCCATGGCCTCCGAAACTGTGATAGGCAGTGAGAAGTGAAATCAAAAATTTACACCCTTAGAAAGCCTGAAGGCGGTGCTTGGTTTTTGGGGTCCCGTACGTGGCTAGGCTCCCAAAAAGTCTCACACATGTGATATCCCCGTACTCAGGAGAAGCAACAGAATGTATTTTGGGGTGTAATTCCACATATGCCCATGGCATGTTTGAGCAATATATCATTTAGTGACAACTTTGTGCAAAAAAAATGTTCCATGGACTCGACATGCCTCTCAGTATATAGCTTGGGGTGTCTACTTTCCAAAATGGGGTCATTTGGGGGGGTTTTGAACTGTTCTGGCATTTTATACACAACATTAGGAAGCTTACATCCACTCTTCTAACCACTTGAAGACAAAGCCCTTTTTGACACTTTTTGTTTACATGAAAACATTTTTTTTTTTGCAAGAAAATTATGTTGAACCCCCAAACATTATATATATTTTTAAAGCAAAGGCCCTACAGATTAAAATGGTGGGTGTTGCATTTTTTTTCTACACAGTATTTGCGCAGCGATTTTTCAAACACATTTTTTGGGTTAAAAAATACACTTTTTTAATTTTAATGCACTAAAACACACTATATTGCCCAAATGTTTGATGAAATAAAAAAGATGATCTTGGGCCGAGTACATAGATACCAAACACGACATGCTTTAAAATTTCGCACAAACGCGCATTGGCGACAAACTACATACATTTTTAAAAGCCTTTAAAAGCCTTTACAGGTTACCCCAGTAGATTTACAGAGGAGGTCTACTGCTAAAATGATTGCCCTCGATCTGACCTTCGCGGTGATACCTCACATGCATGGTGCAATTGCTGTTTACATATGACGCCAGACCGACGCTTGCGTTCGCCATTGGGCAAGAGCAGGGCAGGACAGGGGTGCTTTTTTTTTTCTTATTAATTTTTCTTTTTTCTTTTATTTTTAAATTGTTCCTTCCAAGTATTTTTTTTTTTTTATCATTTTTATTGTTATCTCAGGGAATGTAAATATCCCCTATGATAGCAATAGGTAGTGACAGGTACTCTTTTTTTGAAAAAACTGGGGTCTATTGGACCCTAGATTTTTCCTCTGCCCTCAAAGCATCTGACCACACCAAGATCGGTGTGATAAAATGCTTTCCCAATTTCCCAATGGCGCTTTTTATATCCGGGGGGGGGGCATTCCCTCCCACTGCTTGTAAAAGCAGTCCAGAGGCTAATTAGCCGCTAGGATTGCTTTTACATGAAAGCCGGCCGCAGGCTGAAAAGAATGATACCAAGATGATACCTAAACCCGCAGGCATCATTCTGGTATAAACATTCAAAGTCCAGCAACATACCAGTACGTTGCTGGTCCTTGTTGGACATGTATTGTAATCTTTTTTTTTCATGCAGCCAGTTGGCTGAACGAAAAAAGAGATTGATCGGTGGGTATGCCCACCATTAGAATACCGCCCTTCATCCACCCACTTCCAATGATGGGCATACACGCACCATTTATATATGCCGAAGCATGGGGGCATCCTCCCGCAAAAAAGTTATGCCGCACACACATGGTCGGACTTTTCCACGGGCAAGCCTCCGTCGGAATTTCGACCGTATGTACGCGGCATTAGGAGCAAAATCGCTCCTCCGCCCCTGCTGCCCCAATGCTTCAGCATATTTGCTTTTTTTTTTTTAACTGTGGTGGTGAAATCACCTCCTACAGCACTGGAGTCGCAGGGATCAGGCCTGTCTCTGCGAACGCTGCAGTTATGTGTGTTTTTGTTTTGTAAGTGACAGTGATCGATCGATACTGCACTTGGGTGGCCTGGGCTGGACAAAGGGGCAAAACGCAGGTGCCAGCAGGTATCTGGGCTGATCCTGCTAACACTGCGTTTTTGGGAACCCTAAACTTCTGGGGACGCTAGTATAGATCTGATCAGATCAGATATTGATCTGTTCAGATACTATACCACTAAGGGGGGTGTATGCTTCACGCGTGGGTGTTAGCGTTACTGGCACTAACCTGATGCTGCCTGGGGTGTGACTCAGACCCTCTCTGACGCTAAAACCTAATTGATATCACCCGCCGGGCGATCAGGGGGTTAAACCTTTATTGGGTTATATACACGGCGGGTGCCCTGACACTATAAAAAGCAAACTAACTAACCAGCGTCACCCGTAACACTTATATGGTGATCACTGGTGAAAGGGTTAACTAGGGGCAATCAGGGGGTTAAAACCTTTATTAGATAATATATGGGGGTACCTGACGCTATAAAAACCTGCGGCGAACCTAAAAAAAATTACCAGCTACCGATCTGCATCACCGACACTAAGACAGCGTTTAGAAAAACGTTCGCTTAGCGACAGTGGTGATAGGGGGTGAAAGGGTTACCTGGGGGGCGATCAAGGGGGTTAAACCTTTATTAGATAATATATTGGGGTACCTGACGCTATAAAAACCTGCGGCGAACCTAAAAAAAATTACTGGCTACCGATCTGCATCACCGACACTAAGACAACGTTTAGAAAAACAATTGCTTAGCGACAGTGGTGATAGGGGGTGAAAGGGTTACCTGGGGGGCGATCAAGGGGGTTAAACCTTTATTAGATAATATATTGGGGTACCTGACGCTATAAAAACATGCGGCGAACCTAAAAAAAATTACCAGCTACCGATCTGCATCACAGACACTAAGACAGCGTTTAGAAAAATGATCGCTTAGTGACAGTGGTGATAGGGGGTGAAAGGGTTACCTGGGGGGCGATCAAGGGGGTTAAACCTTTATTAGATAATATATTGGGGTACCTGACGCTATAAAAACATGCGGCAAACCTAAAAAAAATTACTGGCTGCCGATCGGCATCACTGACGCTAAGACAGCGATCAGAAAAATGATCGCTTAGCGACAGTGGTGATAGGGGGTGAAAGGGTTATCTGGGGGGTGATCAGGGGGTTAAACCTTTATTAGGGGGGGTTAGGGGGCTACACTGGACCTAAGACTAAACTTTGGTGACACTTTTACAGTCACAAATGTCACTGATTGCAGTGATCACTAAATAAATGGTCACTGCAATCAGTGACACTGTGACTGGGGGCTGGGGGGGTGATCTGGGGGGTGATCTGGGGTGTCTGGGGGGGCCTGGGGGGGCGATTTATGTCCCTATGTGTCCTGGTGTCAGTGTAGTGTTGTGTGCACTGACCTGATGTCTTCTCTTGTACGGCGCTCGGTATATGTGAGCGCCGCACCAGAGATGACATCACTTCCTCCTGCTCCCTCTGTCTGACACAGACAGAGGGGGCATTTCCATTCGCCGGGAGCGATCGCGAGGGGGTGGCCAGAAACGAATGGCTGCCCCCTCATCCCGGAACGCTCCCGGACACTTAGCCACCGCTCACTGTATAGGAGGGGGGTCCGATTGGACCCCCCAACTATACAAAGGCAATCACGTATGCTCTACGTGATTGTGCCTGTCGGTGCCATTCTGCCGACGTATATATACAGTGAGCGGTCGTTAAGTGGTTAAGCAACAGACAGCATGGAATTATGAAAGACAGAAGTTGTCAGACAAATCAGATTTCTTTTTATGAGGAGGTAAGTAAAACCTTGGACAAAGGACTGGTTATGGACGTAGTATACTTGGATTTTGCCAAAGCCTTTAACACAGTTCCCCACACACGGCTAATGTGTACAGTAAAGTCTACAGGCTTGGAAAGATCAGTTTTTAAATGGATAGAAAACTGGCTAAAAGACCATATTCAGAGAATAGTGGTTAATGATTCTTACTCTGAATGGTCTAAGGTTATCAGTGGTGTACCCCAAGGTTCAGTGTTGGGACCCTTACTTTTTAATATCTTCATAAATTATATAGGGTCTGGGATTAAAAGTACCATTTCAGTGTTTGCTGATGACACGGTTGACACCAAGCTATGCAGTGGAATAACGTCCTTACAGGATGTCTCCAATTTACAAGCCGACCTCAATACACTTTTTAACCACTTGCCGACCAGCCACCATAGTTTTACGACGGCAGGTCGGCACGATCCCGCGAACCGTCGTAGCTGTACGTCGGTCCCTTTAAGCGGGATAGCAGGCGCGCGTGCGTCCGCTGCATCGGGGGGGTCCCCGATGCTCGTGACCGGCGGTCGCGATGACCGCCGGCCGCGAGTGATCGTGGGTACGAGAGGCAGAACAGGGATGTGTGTGTGTAAACACACACGTCCCTGTTCTGTTCAGTGAGGAAAGACAGATCGTGAGTTCCTAATAGCTAGGAACCACGATCTATCCTTTCCTCTAGGTCAGGCCCCTCCCCCTACAGTTAGAAACACACATTAGGGAACACAGTTAACCCCTTGATCGCCCCCTAGTGTTAACCCCTTCCCTGCCAGTGACATTTTTACAGTAATCAGTGCATTTTTATAGCATAGATCGCTGTATAAATGCCAATGGTCCCCAAAAATGTGTCAAAAGTGTCCGATGTGTCCGCCATAATGTCTCAGTACCGATAAAAATCGCAGATCGCCGCCATTACTAGTAAAAATATTAATAATAAAAATGCTATAAATCTATCCCCTATTTTGTAGAAGCTATAACTTTTGCGCAAACCAATTATTATACGCTTATTGTGATTTGTATTACCAAAAATATGTAAAAGAATACATATGGGCCTAAACTGAGAAAAAAGTCGCTTTAAAAAAAAAAAAATGGGGATATTTATTATAGCAAAAAGTACAAAATATTGTGTTTTTTTTCAAAATTGACATTCTTTTTTGTTTATAGCGCAAAAAATTTAAATCGCAGAAATAATCAAGTACCACCAAAAGAAAGCTCTATTTGTGGGAAAAAAGGACATGAATTTTGTTTGGGTACAGCGTTGCACGACCGTGCAATTGTCAGTTAAAGCAACGCAGTGCCGAATCGCAAAAAATGGCCCGGTCATTGGGCAGCCAATTCTTCCGGGGCTGAATTGGTAATTGGGTAACTGTGTGGCAAATGAGGTTTAATATTGATAAATGTAAAGTTATGCATTTGGGAGCTAAAAACATGCACACATCATACATACTAGGAGGAGAACAGCTAGGGGAGTCAATGGTGGAGAAGGATCTGGGGGTTCTGCTAGATCTCAAGCTTAATAATAGCATGCAATGCCAAGCTGCGGTTTCCAGAGCGAGCAAAGTCCTTTCTTGTATTAAGAGACATGGACTGCAGAAAGAGAGAGAGATATCATTTTGCCCCTGTACATATCATTAGTAAGACCTCATCTGAAATATGCAGTTCAGTTTTGGGCAGCAGTTTATAAAAAGGATATCGGGGAACTGGGGAAAGTGCAGAGAAGGGCAACCAAACTGATAAGAGGCATGGAGGAGCTGAGCTATGGGGAAAGATTAGAGGAACTGAATTTATTCTCTCTTGAGAAGAGGCGATTAAGGGGGATATGATCAACATGTATAAATACATAAGTGGTCCATATAGTGAACTTGGTGGAGAAAAAGAGATTTCATCTCCAAATACAGAAAGTCTTATGCCGCGTACACACGATCATTATTCACGGCGGTTAAAAAACCGCCGTGAATAATGACAGGAAAAACGAGGGAACCGCTTGGTTCCCTACACACGGTCGTTTTTCCCGTCATTTTTTCTCTTGACGAGAAAAACGACCGTCTGTGGGCTCCGCGGCAGTGTCTCCCTATGGGAAAACTGCCGCGGAAAAAAATGCTGGAAAAAACGATGAGAAAATTTAGAACATGTTCTAATTTTTCTCGTCGTTTTTTATGCTGTTTTTCTCAACGAGAAAAACGACATAAAGCCCACAGACGATCGTTTTTCTCGGGAAAAAAAAAAAAATGCCGTTTTTCTCGTCGAGAAAAGCGGTCGTGTGTACGCGGCATAATTCACAATAAGAGCTGTGAAAATTTGAAAAAGACACCCTCAAAAGCCGGTTCTGGCCAGCTCAGTAGATTATTTTAAGAAAGACCTGGATGTACATAATATAACTGGATACTAACATTTATAGGTAAAGTTGATCCGGGGAATATCCGATTGCCTCTCGGGGGATCAGGAAGGATTTTTTTCCCCTGTTGGAGCAAATTGGATCATGCTTTATTGGGGGGGGGGGATGCCTTTCTCTGGATCAACTGTGGGTATATGGTTGTATATATAGGATTGTTTATATATATATATATATATATATATATATATATATATATATAGATATATATATATATATATATATATATTGTGAGGGGGTTAGCTCGGCAGCGGGTATGTGTGACCCCCGGGATGGGCTCCCCACACAAAAACAGGCCAAGCAAACGGAGGTTGTGGTTTTCAAAATCAAAAAAAGGTGCGGTTTATTTTCTATTTACAGTGACAAAACACAGCAAAGCCAAAAGAAACATAAACAAAATAAATCCTGGTCAACTTGACCTCTGACTAAACATACAGGTTTCCTAACTAACAACTGGGATCAGCCTAGTGCTGTCCTAGTCCCTAAGTCCCTGGTTTTAAATGTCCAAGCAAATAGCCACACAGGCTTTGTCTCACCGCACAGGGGTTCACTCTCCCTAGACAGTCCACACAGGTCTGGGTCCAGGCATGAGCTAACATCTAATGAAGCTGGGAGTTCTTATAGAGGCCTAAATGAGCTGACAAGCTTCAGCTGGTCTCATCAACTCCCTGTCTGTACGACGCCCCACACTCTCCCTAGAGGTATGAGTCATCCATGAGCCCACTAGCCTTAGCTGGGCTTATACAACTCTCCACCTAGTTGTATAAGTCGGCGTAAAGCCTGAATCTGGGCGAAATATATCTACCCCCCTGGATGCAACCAGGTGACTTTACCTTCCTGCTGTCACATACCCCCCCCTCTTGTTTTAACCTCGGGGTTGGAACACCAGCAATCAGGCATTCATGTACTCGAGACAAAGCATCCACATTCCCCATTTGAACGCCAGGGCGATGCTTTACTGTGAAGTTGAATTCCTGGAGGGCCAGGAACCACCTATTCACTCTTCTATTTGTTTCCTTGTTTTGAGCCATCCACTTTAACGGAGCGTGATCCGTAACCATGTCAAAGTGCCTACCTAGCAGGTAGTACCGAAGGGAATCTAGAGCCCACTTCACCGCTAAACACTCCTTTTCAACGGTGGCGTAATTTACCTCATGGGACTTCAACTTCCTGCTGAGGTAAATGACTGGGTGCTCTTCCCCGTTCCAGACCTGGGACAATACTGCTCTTAACCCCACATCTGACGCATCACTTTGTACGACAAAGTCTTTAGAGAAGTCGGGTGAGTACAACACTGGCTGGCTACATAAGGCTTGTTTCAAGAATTGGAATGCTGCCTCAGCCTCGGGGGTCCATTTAATCATGACCGACCCTTTCCCCTTCGTTAGGTTGGTTAGGGGCACAGCCTTAGAAGCAAAGTGGGGAATGAATCGCCGATAATACCCAGCGATTCCCAGAAAGGCTCGTACCTGCTTCTTGCTGTTGGGACGTGGCCAACTCTGGATGGCCTCGACTTTGTTGAGTTGGGGTTTTATTACTCCCCTCCCAATGGTGTACCCAAGATATTTGGCCTCCTCCTGCCCAATGGTACACTTCTTGGGGTTAGCCGTAAACCCCGCTTCCCGAACAGAGTCCAGGACTGCTTGCACTTTTGGCAGATGTGAGGCCCAATCTGTGCTATGGACAATTACGTCATCCAGGTAAGCCGCAGCATACTTCCGATGGGGCCTCAGCATCTGGTCCATTTTCCGCTGGAATGTGGCCGGCGCATTCTGTAACCCGAACGGCATTCTTTTATATTGGAACGCCCCGTCTGGGGTTACAAATGCGGTTTTCTCTTTGGCCAATTTGGCCAGGGGGATTTGCCAATACCCTTTTGTGAGGTCAAGAGTCGTCATGTATCGGGCTGTTCCCAGCCGGTCGATCAACTCATCTATACGTGGCATGGGGTAGGTGTCAAATTTTGTAACTTTGTTCAACTGACGAAAATCGGTACAAAATCGCCAGCTCCCATCCGGTTTAGGCACCAACACAATGGGACTAGACCAATCACTTTGGGACTCCTCTATCACCCCTAAGTTCAGCATTTTCTGTACTTCCTCCCGTATTGCCTCCCGTCGGGCCTCTGGGATCCGATAGGGTTTTAACTTCACCCTTTCACCGGGCGGGGTAATGATGTCATGCTCTACCCCAAATGTTTGTCCCGGCAGCTCAGAGAATACCTCCTTGTTGCGAAGCACAAACTCCTTAACCTCCTGTTGTTGGGGTTGTGACAAGGTGGCTGCTATTCCAACCTCAGGAATCACGCAACCAGTTTGAGCTGGTGACCAAGTGTCTGCGACTAGGGACTCTCTATCCCTCCAGGCTTTCAACAGATTAACGTGATAGATCTGTTCGGGCTTTCGCCTTCCTGGTTGTCTGACCTTGTAATTCACTTCGCTCACTTTTTCCATTATCTCGTAGGGGCCTTGCCATTTGGCAAGGAATTTACTTTCAACCGTAGGGACAAGTACCAGTATCCTATCCCCCGGGGAAAAGGTACGGGTCTTGGCTCCATGGTTGTACACTCTCTGCTGTGCTAACTGCGCTTGGGCCAAATGTTCCTTCACGATGGGCATTACCTGTGCAATTCGGTCTTGCATCAGGGCGACATGCTCAATCACACTCCTGTGGGGAGAACTCTCACTTTCCCAAGTTTCCTTGGCAATATCCAACAGCCCTCTTGGGTGTCTCCCATACAGTAACTCAAAGGGGGAGAATCCCGTAGAGGATTGGGGCACCTCCCTAATAGCAAACATCAGATAAGGAAGTAGACAGTCCCAATCCTTTCCATCTCTATCCACCACTTTCTTCAACATTTGTTTTAGGGTTTTGTTGAATCTTTCAACCAGCCCATCGGTTTGGGGGTGATACACAGATGTACGTAATTGCGTCACTTTGAACAATTTACACAGCTCCTTCATAACCCGGGACATAAAGGGTGTACCTTGGTCCGTAAGCAGTTCTTTACAAATACCCACCCGGCTAAACACAAGAGATAGCTCTTTGGCTATGGTTTTGGCCGAGGTATTTCGGAGAGGGATCGCTTCTGGATAACGGGTGGCATAGTCCATTATAACTAATATGTACTGGTGCCCCCTAGCGGACTTGATTATAGGACCTACCAAATCCATGGCGATCCTCTCAAACGGGACCTCAATGATGGGTAGAGGGACCAGCGGGCTACGGAAATGTGGCATCGGGGCCGACCTCTGACACACAGGGCAGGAGGAACAATAATTTTCTATGTCCTTCATCACCCCCGGCCAATAGAATCTCTGTAATACCCTCTCTCGGGTTTTCTCTGTCCCCAGATGACCTCCAAGAATGTGCCCATGGGCCAACTCCAACACCAACTTCCTGTAAGGTTTGGGCACCACAAGCTGCTCAACGGTTTCTTCTGCCCTTTTTGCCACCCGATACAGTAGGTCCTTCTCTACGCTGAAGTATGGGTAAGTGCAGGTATTATCTGGGTTCACTAACTCGCCATCTATTTTCACTACGTTTTCCCGTGCCTTTATTAGGGCGGGGTCTTTCAACTGTTCTGTGGCAAAGTTTTCCCTGTGAACCTCAAGATCAGAAAACTCCACAGACGGTAGGTTTTCGTCTGAGGAGGTGGGCTCCTCTCCAGTTTCTTGAGTCTCCCCTGCCAATACTGATAAGGGAAATTCCGGAGAGTCCTCACCACTCTCAGGGGAGTTCTGGCTATCACATTCCTGGTACATAGGGGCACCAGTGGGGGGCTCAGGATCATCCCACAGTTCCCAGAACTTCGGAAAATCCCTTCCCACAATGGCGTCATACGGTAACTGAGATACTAAGCCCACTGGATGAGAGAGGGTACCTTTGGGGGTCTCGAAACACACTGTAGTCACTGGATACTCTCGGGTGTCCCCATGCACACAAATAACAGCTACCTTGCTATTCCCAGAGACCTCTGTTTTAACTAACTCAGCCTTTATCAGGGTCACAAGGCTACCTGAATCCAGCAATACCACAACATTTCTACCATTAACACACATTTTGCATAAATGTTTCTCAGTTCCTCGAATGGCAGTGCATGCGACTGTCGCACACAGCGACTGACGTCTGCCCGTCAGAAAGTCACACTGCATGGGTTCCTCCACAACCGGGCAATTGGCTGCAATATGTCCCGCTTGCCGGCAGCGGTAGCAAACGATCCTTCTTGCCGCCTCTTGAGCCGCTGATTTCCCAGGCTGTTCTCGCCAAACTTGGGGTAGAGCTCCCACCCTCTTACTCTCTCCACCCTTACCCCTTGGAATCCTCTTATCCGCCCCTGGGGATGGTCTGGTCTTAGGGTGGAAAGTCCGAGTGTCTCTGGAAGAGGCCGTCAGGTTCTCTGTAGCCAAGTATTTCTCCACACGATCCACAAGACCATCGGCCGTCTCTGGGTCTCCATGGCTTACCCACTTTTGGATGGCAGTAGGAAGAGCTCTCAAAAACCGATCCATTACAACACGTTCCACAATCTTTGGTGCGGACAAAGTCTCTGGCTGTAGCCACTTTCTGCTCAGGTGAATGAGATCATACATTTGAGACCTGGGGGGTTTTCCAAGCTGGAAAGTCCAGTTATGCACACGCTGAGCCCGGACAGCCTGGGTGACACCCAGCCTTGCCAATATTTCAGCTTTTAGCATCACATAGTCTTTTGCTTGGTCAGGCTCTAGGTCATAGTAAGCCTTCTGCGATTCACCAGTTAACAGAGGAGCCACCAGTCCAGCCCACTGCTCCTCAGGCCACTTTTCTCTTTCAGCAATCCTTTCAAATGTGGTCAAAAATACCTCTGGATCATCCTCTCCAGTCATTTTTGTCAATAAACGACTCACCCCAAAGGACGCGGTATTAGTGGGACGGCTTTCCTCACTGGTCTGCGGACGTTGCTGCATTACTGCTTCCATTTGTTGTAGTCTCTGCTCTTGCTTCTGTAACAGGTCTATGAAGCGGGCCTCAGATTGCTGCTGGGCTTGTTGCTGAGCTTCCAGACTCTGTTGGTGAGCTTGCTGCTGGGCTGCAAGGCTCTGTTGATGAGCTTGCTGCTGGGCTGCGAAGTTCTGTTGTTGAGCTGCAAGGCTCTGTTGATGAGCTGCAAGGCTCTTTTGCAAACCTGCATTTGTCTGCTGTTGATTGGCATTTGCTAGAGCCAGCTGCTTCAGTATCTCCTCCATGCTGGCTTAAAAAAAAAACTGCCACTGGTTCTCCACCAACTGTGAGGGGGTTAGCTCGGCAGCGGGTGTGTGTGACCCCCGGGATGGGCTCCCCACACAAAAACAGGCCCAGCAAACGGAGGTTGTGGTTTTCAAAATCAAAAAAAGGTGCGGTTTATTTTCTATTTACAGTGACAAAACACAGCAAAGCCAAAAGAAACATAAACAAAATAAATCCTGGTCAACTTGACCTCTGACTAAACATACAGGTTTCCTAACTAACAACTGGGATCAGCCTAGTGCTGTCCTAGTCCCTAAGTCCCTGGTTTTAAATGTCCAAGCAAATAGCCACACAGGCTTTGTCTCACCGCACAGGGGTTCACTCTCCCTAGACAGTCCACACAGGTCTGGGTCCAGGCATGAGCTAACATCTAATGAAGCTGGGAGTTCTTATAGAGGCCTAAATGAGCTGACAAGCTTCAGCTGGTCTCATCAACTCCCTGTCTGTACGACGCCCCACACTCTCCCTAGAGGTATGAGTCATCCATGAGCCCACTAGCCTTAGCTGGGCTTATACAACTCTCCACCTAGTTGTATAAGTCGGCGTAAAGCCTGAATCTGGGCGAAATATATCTACCCCCCTGGATGCAACCAGGTGACTTTACCTTCCTGCTGTCACAATATATATATATATATATATATATATATATATATATATATATTAGGAAGGCCAGTATGCTGGCCTGAAATTATGGGAGGAGTTCGAGGGGTACTTAAGCAGACCGTCCACCATCGTCAGTGTCGGCTCTAGTGCGCGGTATTCGTAGTCATCAGCCGACGCCATACGACTCGCAACGTCCGTGTAGTTGCTTTCGTACCTTCCAGCTTCGCTCGCAGTTGATCGTATCCCCGCTCGCTGTCGCAGGTAGGACCGGCCGTTACCATTCGTACGAATCGTAGCGCCGGTACACGTTTCTTCTTTTACAAATCACACGGTTCATAACCCCGTGTTTTTCCGTCTGCATCGTATGTATACCGACTAGTCCAGTTGTCTTTCGAACCCTTTTGCACGTACGTTACCACCGTAACGGCCCGCCTAGACACTACGTCTCACAGAGCTGTTGTACGAATTACTCGCAGCTCGCAAGCCTCTTACCTCAAGTCGCACATCCGATACCCAGTCGTCGGACTGTTATCCCACACTTCACTTCCTCATCCCTAGTCACTGATGCCCTACACCTCCTACGATACTCTCCCTTCACCTTACTGATGCCCCACACCTCCTACTACACACACCATACACCGAACAGTCCGGTCCGGCCCTAGTCGCAACAATCGACACTACAGGTCGGACCCTCGGCAATCACAAGCCCCTTCAACTTCGAAACACCGAACAGCCGTCCGAGTCCAGCCGTATCTCCAGCGCTATGATTCGGACCCGGCAATTCAAACCCCCTCCTCTTGCACCCGTTATCAGCCCGAATACAGGCACAGCATCGGCTCTGAGATTCAGATCTCTGGCATCCACGTTTGTTCCGAGCACAGTCGCACCACCGGCTCATCGGCTCGGATCTACAAACATCAAACTTCTAACCATCCGAATTCAGTCATAGCATTGGCTCAAACTTTCGAACCTATGGCATTCCAAATCGATCCGAGTCCAGTCGCAGCACCGGCTCGTCCAACTCGGATCTTTAGCAACAAACCATTCTATCCGATCCAAACGCAGTCGTAGCATCGCCTTGACGTTCGGTCCTCTGGCATCTACGGACGATCCGAGCACAGTCACACCACCGGCTCATCGGCTCGGATCTACAAACGTCAAACTTCGAATTGATCCGAATTCAGTTGTAGCATCGGCTCAAACTTTCGGATCCATGGCATTTACAATCGTTCCGAGTCCAGTCGCATCACTGGCTCAATCGACTCGGATCTCTAGCAACAAACCCTCCTATCCGATCCGAACACAGTGGTAGCATCGGCTCAAAGGTTCGGATCCTCCGCTAACATGACCGATCCGAGCATAGTCGCACCACCGGCTCATCGGCTCGGATCTACAAACATCAAACTTAGAACTGATCAGACCCATCCAACCGATCCGAACCCAGTCGTAGCATCGGCTCAAAGGTGCGGATCCTCCACTAACACGACCGACCCGAGCATAGTCGCACCACCGGCTCAAATGGTTGGATCCGCGGCATCAAACTTTCTAATCCATCCGAATCCAGTCGTAACGTCGGCTCTAAGATTCGGATCCTCTTCAAACACTATCAATTCAAGTACAGTCGCACCTCCAGCGCAGCAACTCAGCTTCCCAGCACTACAGACCCATCCTAACGATCCGAACTCAGTCGTAGCAGCAGCTCAGACGTTCAGTTCATTGGTCATTCGAAGTGCTAGTACATTACCGGTCGCATTAGCGGCGCCTCACGCTTGAATCGTTCCCCGAAAAAAACCACATAAATAAATGAATAAATAAATAACAATATAAATAAAATAATAGTAGTTAAATGCGACTTTTCTTCATGCATTACATACACGCCTTACTACTCCAGGTTCATCACGGACGGTCATCCCTACATACTCACAATTCACAAACTTTCCTTCTTTTGCCTCTCAGCAAGGCTACTTTCCCTCGCAATCGTTGCGAGCATACGACAAGTGGTTCAAATCAGCCACTCATCATCTCCAGTAGCAACACGGCTACTCACCTTTTCTCTGTCGCTTTCCCCACGCAGGTCAGTGTCACAGGTTTCGGGTCGACCCATGTCTCGACCTCGACCAGACTTAAACTACTAGCGCACAAGTCAGGTGCGTCAATGCAAGGTCCCCCTTGCTTTCTCCTCGCACTCTTTCACGACATATGTTTCTTCACATACACAATTTGACCGCTCGTGAGGCGTTAGTAACTGTCACATACTTCTGTGCACTACACTCTGTTTTCGAAGAGCGATCCGAGATCCTTCACCACACAGACAAGGTTGCCTAACATCCACCTTGCTGGCAGTGCGAGGGTTGGCAGACCGACCACAAGTCAACCACTACAGATCGAAACATTCTTACTTAGCATACCAGACTTCAGCCACTCGCCCCAGCACGCCCTGGGGGCTCTGGTTCATTAGTCTGTGCCGAGCACAGACGGCACCTGAGCTCTCGGTTATCTAGCCAGTCACCTCCTGGCTCACCTCAGTTGCCTTGCATTCTTTTGAGTTTTCCAAATTTCACTCAACCGCGCTCGTATGCAAACTAATCTGTCATCTACGCCTATCGCTCCTTGCCCTGTTCTCACTGCTCTCCTTCTTCCTCCCCGTTTTCTTAAACCCTTCTATCCCCTCCAAACCTCGCAAACTTACTCTAAAACACATGCATTCACCTCCTTTTAGCCGACGCCATGCCGCGAGCCGACAGCGAACTTTTGCCTCACCATCACCCTTCGCGGGTCCGGCGGACGGCAATACACAGTCCCCCAGACCTCGGACCACCCCCAGGCCACGGCCGAACTACGACATATGGGCATCCCCTACCTGGCCTCAGCCAGGAAAGCCAAGCTTAGGCTGCTGTTTTCTCCACCAGCGGCAGCCTTACCAGACACACAAGCTCCATCGCAGTCGATATCCTCTGCAATTATCCAGCTGCACGCCTTGGCGACCACACTGGCAACTGCAGTCGCCGATGTCCAGGCTAGAGTAAGGGGCCCTGGAAACACAACCAGCCACGCCCCCCCTTAGCCCCAGTCTCCACCGGCTGGCACATGTCCAGCTAACACCAACTGGAGCACTATCGACAAAGAACCATTCTACCGCCACTTCACCGACCTTCGCTCCCCACTCTGTACAATCTGTCAATCTGCCACCCTCACGATTAATTGGTGCTCCGAGCTGAGTCGCAGACAATACGCCTCATAGATTATCAGCAAACCACACAGTCCTCCCAGTCGGGCACACTAGGACGTCTAATTGGTGCACCGGGGGGGGCGCAGCCATCTCCAACGACTTTCTAGGGTTGATTTTACCCACACTGCAAACTTCTGCACATCTGTCTCCTACTCCAGACGGCTCCCCTCGAAGTACCTGCGGCACCGAGCAGCAGAGCCCAGCTTGTCTAGGCCGCATGCACGTCGGGCGGCTTGGCTTCTCTCCTCACATCCAACTCCCCCTCTAGCAGCCTTTCTAGGGCAGGAGTTCACTACAGGGTTCCACACCGGACTCATCACATTACCCGACTCTACCCATAGAAAAAAAAAAAAAAAAACACGCTCTCAGTAGCCCCGACGTAGAAGTTATCAGCACTCTGCTTCAGATCGATATGGACCGGGGGCATGCGATCAGCCCCTCCCCTCTTTTCGCAGTCACCGTTCACAGTACGGAGAGTCAGTCTTCGATCTTGTCGAGGGCAAATTTTCTAATAAACTTTGATTAGTCTACTACTTATCCGCGCCTCATTCTTCTAACGTACCCAGTTAAACTCCCTCATACCCTCACAGGAGTTCTCACTAAATACTAAACCCCCAGGAGTCCTAGGAATTCTAAAAGAGGTCTTTTAAATCAATATGCCCGTAACTGAGGAAAACGTAGGAAGCCCGGCTTAGCTCATCTCCTTCCGGACATCATCCTAGACAAACGCGCCATGCAGGCCAGCCCACCTCTCGGTAGATTGACCCGCAACAGGACTGTCGCCCATATGTTACCGTCACACCAGTGTGCACAAAACAGCTACAATCCCTACTGGGCATGCTCAACTTCACGATGAGGTTCATTCCTCAAGGGCGATCCTTTATCTCACGCTTCTTAGTGTTCCTCTCCCAGGCACAAGACCCTGACCAAGTCATTAAGCTAGACTCAGCCGCTATAGCGGATCTGGCCATCTGGGCCCATTTCCTCGAGAACTAGCATAGTAGACCCACGTTCATCCCATCAGCATCCCTTTGTCACCACAGATAATCAAGGACATAGCAGCTTCCACAAGCTTCATTGCAATTTTTGGCCATCATTGGTTCGCGGGTCCGTGGCCGTCAGAGATACCCACAAATCCACGTTTAGTCAGTCCTCCTCTCTATTCGAGATCTACCCCATAGTTGCAGCGGCTCAAGTATGGGGCCGCACCTGGGCAGGACAGGCCGCCACGTTCGCCACAGATAACCAGGCCACAGTCGTTAAAAGAGGCTGGTCAAAATCGGTGGCCACCATGGCCTTCCTACGCAGGCTGTTGCTACTGTCCCTACAACATCAGTTCAGTATCCCCAGGGTCCACATCCCTGGTAAATGCAATACCTCGGCCGACGCACGTTCCCGCCTAACTATGCCTCATCCTTTCACCCGAGACCGGAGCCGACCACGTCCGGCATCCCACGTTAGTCGCAACCAACTCTGCAATGAGATAGCACCTCCTTGGTGCTACCTCCCTCATCAATGTGTTCTATTCTTCCAATACACTAAAGGCCTACCATACTGCCTGGAAGACCGGCAGGTTCCTAGCCGCTAACCCTGGGGCGGTTCCAGGAAACTCAGACATATCTGGCCTTCGTTTCCTACTGTCACACAATACCATCAGACTCTATTCAGCCGGCATCCAGCATTTATCTCTCTACTAGACCCTACCAAACCTTCCCTGTTCGCCGCTCATGTGGTCAAAACCATACCACGTGTCATCCACAGGCAGCAACCACACACTGGTACCTAACGCTTATCAGTGACCAACGCCGTATTCCAGGACATGTCTGCTATGCTTCCACGTTCCCCCTTCGGTTATGACCCAGCCTGGTAATTCGAGCAGCCATTACCTAGCCTTTCCCGGTTGTCTGCGGCCCAGCAAATTTACTGTCACGAACCCGAAAACCAAGTACTACGCAGGCACCACCTGACTCACCACCAGAGTCGTTTCATCCTACACCCGACGGTGTCGGGAAACGCTACAATCCGGTCCCAGAGTAGACGTCAAACTTTCCAGACGCACAACGCCTGGTGCCCTATGGCCGTTCTAAAGCAATTGGTATACTCTACTGCCCGACCTATCAGAGGACAGCCTCTACTACGTTTCCCAACTGAACCCCTAAGCAAGTACCAGTTCATCAGTTAAGTCAGAACGCTCCCATGCATCTTAGGCCTTAAACCCAGGTCGTTACTCAGGACATTCTTTCGCATGGGAGCAGCCTTAGCCGCATCGCGTAACTGAGTTCCAGACCACGCAATCAGGATGATGGGCAGGTGGAAGTCCACGAGTTTCGCCCGATACGTCCCCAATCCTCAAACAGATCGTCACGAGTCTCCAACAGACTCGCTCTGTTGTTATTGCCTTGTACAGTAAAACAATTCCTTCCCTATCCAAGTGTATTTTGGCCCCTTCTCTTGGCATACCGTCCAACAGGCCAGGCCAGGCCACACTTCAGGTCTTATCTGTGTTGTTAGTCTTGTGATGTGTTTATGTGATCCATATCTCTTCTGACTGAGGGCTCCGACCATAAATAGGAAGGCCAGTATGCTGGCCTGAAATTATGGGAGGAGTTCGAGGGGTACTTAAGAAGACCGTCCACCATTGTCAGTGTCGGCTCTAGTGCGCGGTACCCAACCACCCATACCCCTTTTTAGGGCACTTCCCTTCAAACAATTCTCAACAGAATTATTCATTACTTCTATCTTAGGTATGGCCCCTTCTCTTGGCATACCGTCCAACAGGCCAGGCCACACTTCAGGTCTTATCTGTGTTGTTAGTCTTGTGATGTGTTTATGTGATCCATATCTCTTCTGACTGAGGGCTCCGACCATAAATATATATATATATATATATATATATATATTGTGACAGCAGGAAGGTAAAGTCACCTGGTTGCATCCAGGGGGGTAGATATATTTCGCCCAGATTCAGGCTTTACGCCGACTTATACAGCTAGGTGGAGAGTTGTATAAGCCCAGCTGAGACTAGTGGGCTCATGGATGACTCATACCTCTAGGGAGAGGGCTGGGCGTCGTGCAGACAGGGAGTTGATGAGACCAGCTGAACCTTGTCAGCTCATTTAGGCCTCTATAAGAAACTCCCAGATTCATTAGATGTTAGCTCATGCCTGGAAGCAGACCTGTGTGGACTGTCTAGGGAGAGTGAACCCCTGTGCGGTGAGAGAAAGCCTGTGTGGCTATATATTTGCTTGGACATTTAAAACCAGGGACTTAGGGACTAGGACAGCACTAGGCTGATCCCAGTTGTTAGTTAGGAAACCTGTATGTTTAGTCAGAGGTCAAGTTGACCAGGATTTATTTTGTTTATGTTTTTTTTTGCCTTGCTGTGTTTTTGTCACTGTAAATAGAAAATAAACCGCACCTTTTTGATTTTGAAAACCACAACCTCCGTCTGCTGGGCCTGTTTTTGGGTGGGGAGCCCATCCCGGGGGTCACACACACCCGCTGCCGAGCTAACCCCCTCACAGTTGGTGGAGAACCAGTGGCAGTTTTTTTTTAAGCCAGCATGGAGGAGATACTGAAACAGCTGGCTCTAGCAAATGCCAATCAACAGCAGACAAATGCAGGTTTGCAAAGGAGCCTTGCAGCCCAGCAGCAAGCTCATCAACAGAGCCTTGCAACTTTACAACAGAGTCTGGAGGCTCAGCAACAAGCCCAACAGCAATCTGAGGCCCGCTTCATAGACCTGTTAGAGAAGCAAGAGCAGAGACTACAACAACAGATGGAAGCAGTAATGCAGCAACGTCCGCAGACCAGTGAGGAAAGCCGTCCCACTAATACCGCGTCCTTTGGGGTGAGTCGTTTATTGACAAAAATGACTGGAGAGGATGATCCAGAGGTATTTTTGACCACATTTGAAAGGACCGCTGAAAGAGAAAAGTGGCCTGAGGAGCAGTGGGCTGGACTAGTGGCTCCTCTGTTAACTGGTGAATCGCAGAAAGCTTACTATGACCTAGAGCCTAACCAAGCAAAAGACTATGTGATGCTAAAAGCTGAAATATTGGCAAGGCTGGGTGTCACCCTGGCTGTCCGGGCTCAGCGTGTGCATAACTGGACTTTCCAGCTTGGAAAACCCCCCAGGTCTCAAATGTATGATCTCATTCACCTGAGCAGAAAGTGGCTACAGCCAGAGACTTTGTCCGCACCAAAGATTGTGGAACGTGTTGTAATGGATCGGTTTTTGAGAGCTCTTCCTACTGCCATCCAAAAGTGGGTAAGCCATGGAGACCCAGAGACGGCCGATGGTCTTGTGGATCGTGTGGAGAAATACTTGGCTACAGAGAACCTGACGGCCTCTTCCAGAGACACTCGGACTTTCCACCCTAAGACCAGACCATCCCCAGGGGCGGATAAGAGGATTCCAAGGGGTGAGGGTGGAGAGAGTGAGAGGGTGGGAGCTCTACCCCAAGTTTGGCGAGAACAGCCTGGGAAATCAGCGGCTCAAGAGGCCGCAAGAAGGATCGTTTGCTACCGCTGCCGGCAAGCGGGACATATTGCAGCAAATTGCCCGGTTGTGGAGGAACCCATGCAGTGTGACTTTCTGACGGGCAGACGTCAGTCGCTGTGTGCGACAGTCGCATGCACTGCCATTCGGGGAACTGAGAAACATTTATGCAAAATGTGTATTAATGGTAGAAATGTTGTGGTATTGCTGGATTCAGGTAGCCTTGTGACCCTGATAAAGGCTGAGTTAGTTAAAACAGAGGTCTCTGGGAATAGCAAGGTAGCCGTTATTTGTGTGCATGGGGACACCCGAGAGTATCCAGTGACTACAGTGTGTTTCGAGACCCCCAGAGGTACCCTCTCTCATCCAGTGGGCTTAGTATCTCAGTTACCGCATGACGCCATTGTGGGAAGGGATTTTCCGAAGTTCTGGGAACTGTGGGATGATCCTGAGCCCCCCACTGGTGCCCCTATGTACCAGGAATGTGATAGCCAGAACTCCCCTGAGAGTGGTGAGGACTCTCCGGAATTTCCCTTGTCAGTATTGGCAGGGGAGACTCAAGAAACTGGAGAGGAGCCCACCTCCTCAGACGAAAACCTACCGTCTGTGGAGTTTTCTGATCTTGAGGTTCACAGGGAAAACTTTGCCACAGAACAGTTGAAAGACCCCGCCCTAATAAAGGCACGGGAAAACGTAGTGAAAATAGATGGCGAGTTAGTGAACCCAGATAATACCGGCACTTACCCATACTTCAGCGTAGAGAAGGACCTACTGTATCGGGTGGCAAAAAGGGCAGAAGAAACCGTTGAGCAGCTTGTGGTGCCCAAACCTTACAGGAAGTTGGTGTTGGAGTTGGCCCATGGGCACATTCTTGGAGGTCATCTGGGGACAGAGAAAACCCGAGAGAGGGTATTACAGAGATTCTATTGGCCTGGGGTGATGAAGGACATAGAAAATTATTGTTCCTCCTGCCCTGTGTGTCAGAGGTCGGCCCCGATGCCACATTTCCGTAGCCCGCTGGTCCCTCTACCCATCATTGAGGTCCCGTTTGAGAGAATCGCAATGGATTTGGTAGGTCCTATAATCAAGTCCGCTAGGGGGCACCAGTACATATTGGTTATAATGGACTATGCCACCCGTTATCCAGAAGCGATCCCTCTCAGAAATACCTCGGCCAAAACCATAGCCAAAGAGCTATCTCTTGTTTTTAGCCGGGTGGGTATTTGTAAAGAACTGCTTACGGACCAAGGTACACCCTTTATGTCCCGGGTTATGAAAGAGCTGTGTAAATTGTTCAAAGTGACGCAATTGCGTACATCTGTGTATCACCCCCAAACCGATGGGCTGGTTGAAAGATTCAACAAAACCCTAAAACAAATGTTGAAGAAAGTGGTGGATAGAGATGGAAGGGATTGGGACTGTCTACTTCCTTATTTGATGTTTGCTATTAGGGAGGTGCCCCAATCCTCTACGGGATTCTCCCCCTTTGAGTTACTGTATGGGAGACACCCAAGAGGGCTGTTGGATATTGCCAAGGAAACTTGGGAAAGTGAGAGTTCTCCCCACAGGAGTGTGATTGAGCATGTCGCCCTGATGCAAGATCGAATTGCACAGGTAATGCCCATCGTGAAGGAACATTTGGCCCAAGCGCAGTTGGCACAGCAGAGAGTGTACAACCGTGGAGCCAAGACCCGTACCTTTTCCCCGGGGGATAGGATATTGGTACTTGTCCCTACGGTTGAAAGTAAATTCCTTGCCAAATGGCAAGGCCCCTACGAGATAATGGAAAAAGTGAGCGAAGTGAATTACAAGGTCAGACAACCAGGAAGGCGAAAGCCCGAACAGATCTATCACGTTAATCTGTTGAAAGCCTGGAGGGATAGAGAGTCCCTAGTCGCAGACACTTGGTCACCAGCTCAAACTGGTTGCGTGATTCCTGAGGTTGGAATCGCAGCCACCTTGTCACAACCCCAACAACAGGAGGTTAAGGAGTTTGTGCTTCGCAACAAGGAGGTATTCTCTGAGCTGCCGGGACAAACATCTGGGGTAGAGCATGACATTATTACCCCGCCCGGTGAAAGGGTGAAGTTAAAACCCTATCGGATCCCAGAGGCCCGACGGGAGGCAATACGGGAGGAAGTACAGAAAATGCTGAACTTAGGGGTGATAGAGGAGTCCCAAAGTGATTGGTCTAGTCACATTGTGTTGGTGCCTAAACCGGATGGGAGCTGGCGATTTTGTAACGATTTTCGTCAGTTGAACAAAGTTACAAAATTTGACACCTACCCCATGCCACGTATAGATGAGTTGATCGACCGGCTGGGAACAGCCCGATACATGACGACTCTTGACCTCACAAAAGGGTATTGGCAAATCCCCCTGGCCAAGTCGGCCAAAGAGAAAACCGCATTTGTAACCCCAGACGGGGCGTTCCAATATAAAAGAATGCCGTTCGGGTTACAGAATGCGCCGGCCACATTCCAGCGGAAAATGGACCAGATGCTGAGGCCCCATCGGAAGTATGCTGCGGCTTACCTGGATGACATAATTGTCCATAGCACAGATTGGGCCTCACATCTGCCAAAAGTGCAAGCAGTCCTGGACTCTGTTCGGGAAGCAGGGTTTACGGCTAACCCCAAGAAGTGTACCATTGGGCAGGAGGAGGCCAAATATCTTGGGTACACCATTGGGAGGGGAGTAATAAAACCCCAACTCAACAAAGTCGAGGCCATCCAGAGTTGGCCACGTCCCAACAGCAAGAAGCAGGTACGAGCCTTTCTGGGAATCGCTGGGTATTATCGGCGATTCATTCCCCACTTTGCTTCTAAGGCTGTGCCCCTAACCAACCTGACGAAGGGGAAAGGGTCGGTCATGATTAAATGGACCCCCGAGGCTGAGGCAGCATTCCAATTCTTGAAACAAGCCTTATGTAGCCAGCCAGTGTTGTACTCACCCGACTTCTCTAGAGACTTTGTCGTACAAAGTGATGCGTCAGATGTGGGGTTAGGAGCAGTATTGTCCCAGGTCTGGAACGGGGAAGAGCACCCAGTCATTTACCTCAGCAGGAAGTTGAAGTCCCATGAGGTAAATTACGCCACCGTTGAAAAGGAGTGTTTAGCGGTGAAGTGGGCTCTAGATTCCCTTCGGTACTACCTGCTAGGTAGGCACTTTGACATGGTTACGGATCACGCTCCGTTAAAGTGGATGGCTCAAAACAAGGAAACAAATAGAAGAGTGAATAGGTGGTTCCTGGCCCTCCAGGAATTCAACTTCACAGTAAAGCATCGCCCTGGCGTTCAAATGGGGAATGTGGATGCTTTGTCTCGAGTACATGAATGCCTGATTGCTGGTGTTCCAACCCCGAGGTTAAAACAAGAGGGGGGGTATGTGACAGCAGGAAGGTAAAGTCACCTGGTTGCATCCAGGGGGGTAGATATATTTCGCCCAGATTCAGGCTTTACGCCGACTTATACAGCTAGGTGGAGAGTTGTATAAGCCCAGCTGAGACTAGTGGGCTCATGGATGACTCATACCTCTAGGGAGAGGGCTGGGCGTCGTGCAGACAGGGAGTTGATGAGACCAGCTGAACCTTGTCAGCTCATTTAGGCCTCTATAAGAAACTCCCAGATTCATTAGATGTTAGCTCATGCCTGGAAGCAGACCTGTGTGGACTGTCTAGGGAGAGTGAACCCCTGTGCGGTGAGAGAAAGCCTGTGTGGCTATATATTTGCTTGGACATTTAAAACCAGGGACTTAGGGACTAGGACAGCACTAGGCTGATCCCAGTTGTTAGTTAGGAAACCTGTATGTTTAGTCAGAGGTCAAGTTGACCAGGATTTATTTTGTTTATGTTTTTTTTTGCCTTGCTGTGTTTTTGTCACTGTAAATAGAAAATAAACCGCACCTTTTTGATTTTGAAAACCACAACCTCCGTCTGCTGGGCCTGTTTTTGGGTGGGGAGCCCATCCCGGGGGTCACACACACCCGCTGCCGAGCTAACCCCCTCACAATATATATATATATACACATACACACACACAGTGGGGAGAACAAGTATTTGATACACTGCCGATTTTGCAGGTTTTCCTACTTACAAAGCATGTAGAGGTCTGTAATTTTTATCATAGGTACTCTTCAACTGTGAGAGACGGAATCTAAAACAAAAACTTAATATTTGGTACAGAAACCTTTGTTTGCAATTACCTGTGGTTCTTGACCAGGTTTGCACACACTGCAGCAGGGATTTTGGCTCACTTCTCCATACAGAGCTTCTCCAGATCCTTCAGGTTCCGGGGCTGTCGCTGGGCAATACAGACTTTCAGCTCCCTCCAAAGATTTTCTATTGGGTTCAGGTCTGGAGACTGGCTAGGCCACTCCAGGACCCTGAGATGCTTCTTACAGAGCCACTCCTTAGTTGCCCTGGCTGTGTGTTTCGGGTCATTGTCATGCTGAAAGACCCAGCCACGACCCATCTTCAATGCTCTTACTGAGGGAAGGAGGTAGGGGTGCAACGGATCAAAAAACTCACGGATAGGATCGATCCTCGGATCAGAGCCACGGATCGGATCATTTTTGGATCGGCAAAAAAAATAAAAAAATTAAAAAAATAATGTTACACCCACCGGAGTTTTCGATTTCACAGTTATTTTCAGCACAAAACGGAGCTTATATGCTTAAATACAGTATTTGTAAATCCAACGGACTCTTTACATGTTCAATTTGAAAAGCGGCAGCAAGCCTGCTGATCTTACATGCTTGCTAATGTGACAGAACACCTCTGATTTTCACATTTAACTAAATGTTAAATGTTAAAATCAGAGGTGTTCCGCCACATTAGCAACGCGGCCTTTCCTATGGCCGAGGCTCCGGAGCGCTCCGCGGATCACGTGGTGATCCGATCCGAACAAGGTGGCCCGTTCGGATCACGGATCACCACTGATCCGTTGCACCCCTAGAAGGAGGTTGTTGGCCAAGATCTCGCATTACATGGCCCCATCGATCCTCCCCTCAATTACGGTGCAGTCGTCCTGTCCCCTTTGCAGAAAAGCATCCCCAAAGAATGATGTTTCCACCTCCATGCTTCACGGTTGGGATGGTGTTCTTGGGGTTGTGCTCATCCTTCTTCTTCCTTCAAACACGGAGAGTGGAGTTTAGACCAAAAAGCTCTATTTTTGTATCATCAGACCACATGACCTTCTCCCATTCCTCCTCTGGATCATCCAGATGGTCATTGGCAAACTTCAGATGGGCCTGGACATGCGCTGGCTTGAGCAGGGGGACCTTGTGTGCTGCGCAGCATTTTAATCTATGACGGCGTAGTGTGTCACTATGGGTTTTCTTTAAAACTGTGGTCCCAGCTCTCTTCAGGTCATTGACCAGGTCCTGCCGTGTAGTTCTGGGCTGATCCCTCACCTTCCTCATGATCATTGCTGCCCCACTAGGTGAGATCTTGCATGGAGCCCCAGACCGAGGGAGATTGATGGTCATCTTGAACTTCTTCCATTTTTCTAATAATTGCACCAACAGTTGTTGCCTTCTCACCAAGCTGCTTGCCTATTGTCCTGTAGCCCATCCCAGCCTTGTGCAGGTCTACAATTTTATCCCTGATGTCCATACACAGCTCTCTGGTCCTTGCCATTGTGGAGAGGTTGGAGTCTGTTTGATTGAGTGTGTAGACAGGTGTCTTTTATACAGGTAACGAGTTCAAACAGGTGCAGTTAATACAGGTAATGAGTGGAGAACAGGAGGGCTTCTTAAAGAAAAAAATAACAGGTCTGTGAGAGCCGGAATTCTTACTGGTTGGTAGGTGATCAAATACTTATGTCATGCAATAAAATGCAAATTAATTATTTAAAAATCATACAATGTGATTTTTCGAATTTTTATTTTAGATTCTGTCTCTCATGCCGTGTACACACGACCGTTTTTAATGTCATTGAAAAAAACGGCATTTTTCTCTACGTGATTTTTCGTGTTTCCTCTCAAGCCTGCCTTGCCTACACACTGTCGTGGAAAAAAATGTTTGAGTAAAGCGCGGTGACGTACGACGGCACTATAAAGGGGAAGTTCCATTCGGATGGCGCCACCCTTCATGTTAGTAAAGTTTATTGAGCGACGATTCACGCTTTTCAGCCTCTGCTTTTCAGTCCGTTACAGCGTGACGAATGTGCTATCTCCATTACGAACGCTAGTTTTACCGGAACGAGCGCTCCCGTCTCATACTTGATTCTGAGCATGCGCATTTTTTGGAAAAATTATGCTGTGTACACGCGATCGATTTTCTCGATGGTGAAAACACCGCTGAGAAATTCGACATGAAAAACGAGGACTGGCTTGGTCCCCTACACACGGCCGGTTTTCATTAAATTTTTTCTCTTGGTCGAGAAAACCGACCGTGTGTAGGCTCCCTGGCAGTGTTTCCCTATGGGAAAACTGCAGTGGAAAAAAATGCAGTAAATCACGACTAGAAAAATTAGAGCATGTTCTAATTTTTCTCGTAGTGATTATTGCCGTTTTTCTCGTCGGGAAAAATGCTGGAAAGCCCACACACGGGCGTTTTTCTCGTCAAAGAGAAAAAAATGAATTTTTCCAGACGAGAAAAATGGTTGTGTGTACGCGGCATCAGAGCATGTTCCAATTTTTCTCGTCGGGATTCTCTGCGTTTTTCTCGTCGGGAAAAATGCTGGAAAGCCCACACACGATCATTTTTAATGACCATTTTAAAAAATGACATTTTTCTCGTCATTAAAAACGGTCGTGTGTACGCGGCATTACAGTTGAAGAGTACCTATGATAAAAATTGCAGACCTCTACATGCTTTGTAAGTAGGAAAACCTGCAAAATCAGCAGTGTATCAAATACTTGTTCTACCCACTGTATATATATATATATATATATATATATATATATATATATATATATATATTTTTTTTTTTTTTCCTTTTATTGGTTGAGCTAGAAGGACTTGGGTCTTTTTTCAGCCAGACTAACTATGTAACTATCGCTGGTGATAGAATGCTACTAAGAAAAGGTGCTCTACAGGGCTAAGCAGGGTAGAAAATTACTTACATGTTTCTCCATCACTGGCCAGGTGAGTTCAACTTTTTTTCTGAGCTGGAGACTTAGGTGGCCATACACTGATTGAAATTCAATCTGTTCAGCAGGGACCAGGCAAATTTTGATCAGTGTCTGGCTGTCCCAACCAGATAGAAGTTGACTGATTGATCGACTTCTGTCAAAGAGACATGTTGGAACATTTATATCGATCAGCGGCTGCAGTCAATTAGCTGCAGATGCTGATCGGGGCACGCTGTCAGAATACAATGTCCTGGTGGCTGGGATTCCTTCATTAACCTTATTTGTGTGGAAGAGTGAAATACAAATGTGTGGCCAGCTTTACATTCTGCAATGTTTCTATCAGTGAGGGATTAATGCCTTGCTCATCTGGCCAGCGGGAGACCAACACATTAAAGCAGGTGAGTATGTTATCGGCCGCTTTCAGTGAACCTGTTGTTTGCAAGCTTTGACATCAAAATTAAGATTCTCATATCACAATAGATATCTCAGCTTGCCTGTCACCAACTTAACAAATTGCTGGTAAAAGCAACAAATAATTCTGCATTTCTTTTTATTTCTCTATACAATTTTGTATTAACTAGCAATGTGACTCTGAACTTGTTAGCAAATTTGACTAGTCAGTTGCCTAGTACAGCCCCCATCCTGCTATATCATAGCCAAGGGCGTTTTATGAAAACAGTGGGCCTGTGTGCAAGATCAGAAGTTGTACCCCACTGTTTCACAAAAAAAAAAAAAGTGGTGTACTTAGAATGCCACAGTGAAGAGTGGGTATGGTTTTCGTTGTGCAAAGGGTGTTGCTAGGATTGTAAAGGACCTGGGGCAACTTTGGACACACCAATTAGCAGAGAATTGTGGTCCCAGGTGAGCCTGTCCCCCCGTATAAACCCCCTCCCCCAGGTCAGTCTGCCCCCCAGTACAATCTCCTCAGGTCAGCAAGATTGACCTAGGGGGGTTGTACTGGGGCACAGACTGACCCCTGCTTCTGGAATAAACTTCCAGAATGGAGGGCAATAAGTGTCAAATGATCAGTATGAAAATTTATAATCCCCAAGTCAATCCCTGGAGGCGGAATCCAGAAGGTGGCTGGGGAGATGACAAATATTTGTGAGGCCCTTCCTGAGTGTTCTTTCCTCTCCAGCGAGGGTTCCAGTTCTCATGGGGCTGATGTCCCTGGAGCAGAGCTATTGAGACAAGAATTGCAGTCTGGGCCTCAGCGTGAGCTGGACTGAGGGCCTGGAGAAGATTGCTGAAGTATTTTTGACTGAAGGACACTGTCCTGAAGTTCGGATCTAGAGAAGGATCTTTTATCTCCCTTACTGGGGATCTAAATGTGGTTGCTGGGTGGAAGACAACTCCTGGGACTTTGTGAATAAGACCAGATTTGTGCCTGCTCCTGTAAGGATTTCCTACCAAGAAGTTTGTTTTCCCATTGATTGCTACTATCATGTTGATGTATTCTTTGACCCTAAACCCCTCTCCTGTTCATGTTCTACAGCAATAAATAGTAAAAAGACACACTTTAGATGGAGCCATTATTGACAGTGCGTGTGACTCGCGGTTTCTGTAATAGCAAGGGAGACCTGGGCATATTCTCAGCAGCCCTCCAGGGGGTGAGCGCTACATGTAGGAGCTCGTCTGAAATATCCCTGTGGTACATGCTGCCCTTGCCCATAGCAACTGACAGAGAATTGTGAATTTGGGGTGTTTTTGTGCATACAGGAGAGGGTGGATACAATGGTTGATTAAACTGAAAACCTCTGCTCTGCAAGAGAAATAGCTGCCAGTTGTGGGGGCATTTTCAGCTGGGCAGTGAAGAGTTAAATCTCAATGCGGTAGAAGTCTGCCTAGCAGGAAGAGGTTTCTGGCGCCCAAGAGGTTGGAGAAAAAGGGCATAGTTACTGACCTCAGTGCAAAGGGGTGTAACCTCGTGGAGCAGGTGTGCCAAGTTTACACCCCTTCTTGAGAAGGTTCTTTATGGTTGAAATGCCATTGAAATGCTATTGGGGTGTGGTTCACTCTGTGTGAGTGTGTAGGCTGTCAAATCTGGAGAGACAGAAAGCAAAGACTGGCGGCTCAGGCGAGTGGCAGTTATAGCTGGCAGCTGTCCGCATTGTCGACATCAGCGGCTCTGAGACAAGCTGAAAAATAGCCTGTACTTGTAAGTGTGATTTTAAAGGAATAAAAATTGGTAGTTTTATGGAATTACACGATTGTGTTGATATATTTTTTTTTCCTGGGTTTAGTAACATCTACTTTCGATGAAATTTACCCGCTGGAAGGAGGAATTTGAGTTGCTCCTACTGTGGAATAAAACAAAGCTATTTTTGCCAATGTGTTTCCAGAAAGGCTATTAAATTAGATGAGATGGAACCCTAATGGGAGTATTCACTTATTTGAAAGAACATTAAAAACACAGCACACATGCACTTTTTTTGGAAGTGGACTTTATTTTATTGACTATTGAAAGTTTCTGCACAATTTTTGTTAGCACTACGCAATTTGAAGGGTGTGAGAGTTTAGTTTTGAAGTTTTATTATCATTTATTATTTGTAGTGTGGTTTTGTACACAGTGCTGCATTGTGGATTTTTAAAAGATTGGATCAGAAAATCTTAACTTTTGCTTAGAATGGACTGGCCGAGGCTCTCCTTCATTCAGCACATCCCTGTTGGATAATGAAGGTGCCCATTATATTAATTAACTAGTGGGTAGTTGAAAAAGACAAAGGGGATGTGGCAGTCCTCGACTTTATTATTAAAGTCAAGATTTACATATTAGAGTTCTGCATACTTTGGCACTCTTAGGAAACTGCTGGAGATGAAGAAAGGACTTAACGGACTTTCACAAAAACACTCTCCAAGTGGCTTATTTTGATAACTGATTGCCCTAAAGAAGCTCTTCAGAAAGAATACTGATATGGAGATACAGCTACAAACCTTCAACATCTGATCACAGAAATGTTCCACATGAAGTCAATAAAATGTAATAAATATGCTATTATGCCTCCCAGCACCTGAGTGCACTGTCAGCTGCCTAACCTCATTCATTGTCTCCCAACTGACCTAAGAGAACCCTACAGCGTCATCAACTTCACCGCTCCTCCACCGCCCCTGCCCTTTGAAATCAATGGGCAGCCGCACTTTGCGGGCGTTTTTAACCCTATAACAGCGGTAAAGTGCTGCTAAAACTAACCCCTCAGAACTTTTTAAGATTGGAATGAGGGACACCTATTAACAAAAGTATGTAAGCATAGAACACCCCCCCCCCCCCCCTGCCAGACCCCTTAAAAAGAAAATTATACAAGAAAAGATTAGTTTAACACACAAGTATTTTTTTTTTAACCACTACTATTAATTTACACTGGCTTTTGAAATTTACAAATGCAGCAAATTAGAAATTGGATGTAAGGTTTAGCACTGTAAAACACTTTTTGAAAGATAAATAGTACATTTCAGTGGCGGCCACTCCATTAGGGGCGCAGGGGTGCTGCCCCCCTAATCCATGCGCCTGGCCCCTAATCTACATGAAGGGTGCCGGACGCATGGATTTCAATGGGGTTTTTTCTTTTTTGAAGCAAGATTAGAGCCTGAGGCTCTAATTGTCTTCAAAAAGGGGTGGGTTCGGGGGTGCAGAGCACTGCGCCCTAAGTGCACCCACTTGTGTGACAATAGCAAATTAATATTCGCTATTGTCTTCCTGCTTCTTCTCCCAGCCAATCAGGAAGCGGGTTATGAGACCCTATTGGCCAAGAAGAGAAGCGACCGTATTGGCCAGTACTGGGGGAGGATGTACGGGGAGATCCGGGAGATGGCCATCCTCATCGGAGTGATCTCTCGGTGCTCTCTGCATCACTGCCAACACACAAAACACACAAGCCAGAGAGGATGTACAGGGAGATCTGAAAGATGGGCGCCATCACACAAGCCAGACCCCGACCGTGTGAGTACCACGTGGAAGGGGGGGCGGGGGTGGAACGGGTGGTTTGTTTGCTGCACCCCCCCCCCCCCAGCCGACACTGGTCCAACTATACAACTATATATTTGCATATAGTTCAAAATAATGGACAAATGAGGAGGAAAGAGGCAAAAAGAGACTTTGTCCCAAATCAGGGACAGTCCCTCTAAATCAGTGACAGTTGGGAGCTATGCCCCACCTACCCATGCACTGTATTCTAAAATAATCTCTGAAGCTGGTGGGAGGGGGAGGAGGAACAGCTGGCTGTGTTGCAGGAAGGCCAGTTCCAGTGATAAGGCAGTACAGCTGGTCCTTCTGCTCGGCAGGTGCCCCAGCCCCCCTGTTGAACTGAAGGGGGCCTGGACCTAGTACTGGAGGGCAGGCTGTACTCCCTTATTGGCAGCCCTGCTGTTCCCCTAGGGAGTTTAAAACACTAAAATATGTTTAATGGTAGATATTCTTTTGGAGGAACATTAGGAAATACTGCGCTCTGTTGTTTGAGACTGCCAGGCAACTGCCAAAAATGTTCATATTTCAGAGGACCATTCACACCTGACTCTCAAGCCTAGGCTCAAACAATATAAGTGCAGCACCCTCTAGTGTTCTGTTGGTTTAGTGCAGGCACATTTATTGACTTGGTAAGTGGGAGCCAGGAATCTGGGTCAAGGTTTACTGCAAGTCAGGCTGGATCACAGAGGCAAGTCTCTGGTGCCTCTCCCTGGTTCAGGAAGTATGGAGAATCTTCTATAAGTTAGTAGGTGGAGGTCAGGAGGGTTGGGCTGCATACATAGGGGAACCTGGCCAATCCCCAGGCGTACTTTCCTGGCAAGGTGGCTAGGCCAACCCTTAAATATGGATGGGTCATGCTAGCAGGGGAGTCGGGTGGACGATGGAGTGCTGAAGATGCTGTTGGTGGCTTAGGAGGGGTCTCCTAGGTCTAGGGGAGACCCTATTCCCAGGCTGGGCTCGGGCTGGCTCAGGAGGATCCATTCAGCAGAGCAGTTTGACTTGGAATCTTGCAGTGAGAGCAAGGAGGACAGAGTGAGTACATCAGCACACCCAGGGATTTCAAGGGGAGAGACTGCCAGATGTAGTAATCTTTCTAAAGGACAGTGTTGTGCTTAACCCCCTTATCCCTTTCCCTGGGAGATCTTCAGAACAGTCAGGAGGGCTTGTAGTGCCTGCATGCAGTGTAGCTGGGAGCAGTTCTACACAAGAATAGGATATACTCCTGCATACAGTTTGCCTCAATTTTTGTGCTATCTCCAAGAGGGGCTACTAAAGGACTGTGTGAAGAAAGGAAAGAAAGCCATTCAGGATCTTTTTGTACAGAAGAAGAAAGTTGTCCCCCTTTTTTGTTGTTTTTTACTTCAAGTTGGGCATCCCATAAGTCCCTTCACCCCATCCAAGTTATTACCCCCTAATAAAACACCAAAACCAAAGCTAAGGGACTGACTTCTTGTGTTTGGATGAAATCGGAAAATGCGTGTTGCCTGGCTGTACCGGAGTAGGGGAGCCAGTCACCAGCAGCCCCTTCGGGGGTAGTGCTACCTAAGTAAAACCCAAAAAGGAGGTAAATGTGATCAATAAATTCAGTTTTCATGCAAGAATTAGGTATTGGATATGCTTGTTCTGCATCTCCAATCTAAGCACTTCAAGTGTTATCTCTATAACTGATCCAGTTGTGACAAGATAATTGTACCTTACAGTCTCAGGAGAATTAGCAGGCAGTGACTTTACCTAAATTACATCTTTCAGATTGTAGAAAGTTTTAATAGAAAAATTTGTGCAGAGCTTCACAGATGAACATTAGCCCTGGTTCACACTGGTGCGTTTTGACATGTGATTTGGCATGTCAAATCGCATGTCAAAACGGCGATATTTGCCGCAAATTGCCGGCAATGGCACCGTCCTAATCGGTGCGATGCCGCATCTGCGGCGCTGCACCAATTTCAAAAAGTAGTTTCTGTACTGAAACCCGCACAGATGTCTTTGTAATCGCGGCTGAAATCGGGACTGCCAGCGAGAGTGAAATTGTGCGAGTTCAGCTGAACTCGCACGGCTTCACTCCCGCAGCCCAGTATGAACCTGGGCTTAGATAAGTAAAAAATTCATAGCGTGTCTGGCTCCAGCAGAATACAGCACATGTGGTGAATGGAAGCTAATGCATGAAAAAGAAGGGTGGGACTAAATGCAAAGAGCGTCGCCTAGCTACGGAGTGAGGTAGGGACAAAATTATTAAAGGCAAACAAACAGACAATTCATGTGTAACATGATAATGTTACTGTTTTTCTTTCTCTGGAAATTCCCCTACCAGAGAATTCTTTTGTCCATCTGGAGACTGCAGCTAAAGAATATTGCAGTCTGTAGAAGCATCAGTCTGCCATGCCTCTCTCACCTCCCCGCCTTGTTCAAGCTACAAGAGTGTAATCAGCAAAACTCACGCTGACTTAGCAGAGGGCATGTTGGATCACTTTACAGAGTACTGCTCTAACCCATAAAACCTTAGTCACTATCTGCAGCCTCTAGACTGGCACCAGAGTTTTCTTCTGGAGCTCGGGGAACAAATAAACCAACAGTAAATTGTCCAACACTTACTGTTGTTATGTACCCTTCATTCATAGGCGTGCGCACAGGGTGTGCCGGATGTGCCCAGGCACACCCTAATCACCCTGTGCAGCACAGATTTCCCCCTACTGCCCTGGCTCCCCCCTCCTTCCCTCTGCAGCACTACCAGCTTCTTTCCTTTCCTCTCCTGCCGGCTTTTGCTGCTGGAATGTTTTAGGATAAGTGAGGAAAGGGGCTGGTAAATATGTATTGATCAGCCCCTTCCCTTTCTGAATAAACATGGTGAGTGATTGGTAGTGTGTGTTTGAGCTTTGGGGTGCACACCCTAATGCAATAGGCTGCGCACACCTATGCCTTCATTTATTGATTACAGTTTAAAAATACTACAATTGGGCTTTGATGTGAGCATATGCTGAAAAATTGCTTAAGCAGAGGTTAACTTTAATGGAAATAAAAATAATGCATTGAGTTTGCATGTTCTCCCTGTGCTTGCCTGGGTGGCCCCTAGGCAATCCAGGTTCCTCCCATACTCCAAAGACATGCAACCGGCCTATACAGATTGGAGTTAGAATGTGTGTGTGGATATGTATGAATGTATGTGATACATGGTCCTTAGGTTGCAAGCCCCGTGAGGGCAGGAACTCATGTACACCATGTCAAGCACTATATACATTCCTATAATTTATGATATTAATAATAATAATAAATAATATCAGTAGATCCACAGAAAAAGGTAGCTGAAGTTATGTGCGCATAACACTAGTCCTTCCACTTCCCATCTTCCAAGCCTTCCTATTGGTCAATGAGGCATCCATTACATTACAAAAATGAATCGGGAGTCTTTGGAAGCAGCGATGTAAAACTTGATTTTTACTGTAGTCTAGATTTGCATATAACTTCAGTTGCCTTTCCGGATATTGATTAATAGGGATGAGCTTGGTGTTCGAGTCGAAAATAGGTTCGACTCGAACATCGGCTGTTCGCACGTTCGGCGAACAACGAACGATTTGGGCCGTTCGCGCCAAATTCGAGTGACGCGAACGGCCCACAATACACTGCGCCATCGCAGTGTAATCCCGGCGCTGTGATTGGCCAAGCATGCACTGTGACCCTGCATGCTTGGCCAATCACAGCGCCGGCAGCGAGGAGAGCAATGATTGGCCACAGGCAGGATGCCTGTGGCCAATTATAGCTGAGGGGGTTTAGTACACGCCCCACACTATAAAAGGCCGCCAGCGCGGCGGCCTTGTGTAGTGTGTTCCGGAGCAGGGAAAGTGAAGGATAGGCAGGGACAGTGTCAAATCTTGTCAAATCTATTCTTTGCTAAACCTTGTGTGTAGGGACAGAGAAGGATAGGCAGGGAGAGTGTCAGTGTCATATTTTTTGCTAAACCTTGTGTGTAGGGAGAGAGAAGGATAGGCAGGGAGAGTGTCAGTGTCATATACTTTGATAAACCTTGTGTACAGGGAGAGAGAAGGATAGATAGGGGACAGTGTCAGTGTCATATTCTTTGCTAAACCTTGTGTGCAGGGAGAGAGAAGGATAGGCAGGGAGAGTGTCAGTGTCATATACTTTGATAAACCTTGTGTACAGGGAGAGAGAAGGATAGGCAGGGGACAGTGTCAGTGTCATATTCTTTGCTAAACCTTGTGTGCAGGGAGAGAGAAGGATAGGCTAGGGACAGTGTCAGTGTCATTGTTGCTAAGCCTCCTGCACATTATACACCTGAAGTTAGCCCGTATTGCTGCTTTTTCCTGGTGTGTTACACCAACAGGATTTTGCGGCACTTACAGCGGGCGGAGTGTGCCTCCTGACCATATTACACCTTAACTTAGCCTGTATTGCTGCTTTTTCCTGGTGTGTTACACCAACAGGATTTTGCGGCAGTTACAGCGGGCGGAGTGTACCTCCTGACCATATTACACCTTAACTTAGCCTGTATTGCTGCTTTTTCCTGGTGTGTTACACAAACAGGATTTTGCGGCACTTACAGCGGGCGGAGTGTGCCTCCTGACCATATTACACCTTAACTTAGCCTGTATTGCTGCTTTTTCCTGGTGTGTTACACAAACAGGATTTTGCGGCACTTACAGCGGGCGGAGTGTGCCTCCTGACCATATTACACCTTAACTTAGCCTGTATTGCTGCTTTTTCCTGGTGTGTTACACAAACAGGATTTTGCGGCACTTACAGCGGGCGGAGTGTGCCTCCTGACCATATTACACCTTAACTTAGCCTGTATTGCTGCTTTTTCCTGGTGTGTTACACAAACAGGATTTTGCGGCACTTACAGCGGGCGGAGTGTGCCTCCTGACCATATTACACCTTAACTTAGCCTGTATTGCTGCTTTTCCCATTTCCCTGCAGGCCATTAGAATGTCTGGAAGGCAAACAAGGAGAGGCAGACAGTCAGGAGCCAAAAAAAGAGGGCAAGCAGGCTCTGTGTCTAGAGACAACAGTGCTGGTCGTGGACGCGGTGCATCACCATCAGCACGTGGCCATGGGACACGCTTGTCCTTCTTTTCGGCAGCTGGACGTGTTGAGCCGCATCATGCCGAAGACTTGGTAGAGTGGATGACCAAGCCCTCCTCATCCTCTCTCACCCAAGCTCAGGGTACTGGCAAAGCAGCTGCCAAAGCGTCCTCTTCCCTGGTATCAATGTCATCATCAGTCACTCCTTCCCTAGACCAACCATGTCCTCCTGAGGAGTCCCCCGAACTGTTTGAGCACAGTGTTGGGTACATGCTCCAGGAGGATGCCCAGCGTTTTGAAGGGTCTGATGATGATACCCAGCTAGAGGAAGGCAGTAGCGTGAGAGCAGAGAGAGGGGATGCTCAAGAAGGACACCAATCTGGCAGTCATGTTCCAGCAGCTGCAGCATACTGCCAGATTGGCTCCAGTGATGAGGAGGGAGGGGATGATGAGGTCACTGACTCCACGTGGGTGCCTAATAGGAGAGAGGAGGAGGAGGAGGATGAGGAGGAGGCACATCTCCAACGAGGCAGGATGCCCTCGGGGGGCCAGCGTAAGGGCAGCACACCGACGGAATCACACCGCAGAGCTCCGCCTGTGCAAGGCGCGGCCTCTGCCCGTTATTCAAAAAGTTCTTTGGTGTGGGCCTTTTTTGAGTCGAGTGCATCAGATCGCACAGCTGCTGTTTGCAACATATGTCTCAAGCGTATATATCGCATGGCCAAAACATCACCCGCTTGGGCACCACATGCTTGACCAGACATATGTTGACCTGCCATGCAGCTCATTGGCAAGCCTACCTTAAAGACCCACACCAAAGAACAAAGCTGACCTCTTCTTGCACCGCATCAGCTGGGATCTCCAACCACACTATACCTTCAGTTCTCTCTGAAACCTGCTCTGAGAGGAATGAAGGTGTAGAATTAGGTGTGTCACAGCCAAGTACTTGCGGGCACTCTGCTAGCAGTACACCAACGTCCGATTCTAGCAGGCAAATTTCCCTGCCCCAGCTGCTGGACCGTCGAAAGAAGTTCACTCCCAGCCATCCACATGCCCAGCGGTTGAATGCTAGCTTGGCTAAATTGCTAGCGCTTCAACTGCTGCCTTTTCAGTTGGTAGACTTGGCCCCCTTCCGTGAGTTTGTGCAATGTGCGGTTCCTCAGTGGCAGGTTCCCAAACGCCACTTTTTCTCACGGAAGGCGATTCCGGCTCTCTACCGGCATGTGGAAGGCAATGTCTTGGCCTCGCTGGACAGGGCGGTCAGCGGTAAGGTGCATATTACCGCTGACTCATGGTCCAGCAGGCATGGACAGGGACGTTACCTTTCTTTCACGGCCCATTGGGTCACTCTTTTGGCAGCTGGGAAGGATGCAGGACAAGGTGCAGTAGTGTTGGAGGTTGTTCCACCGCCACGCCTCCAAAATGCTACTACTGGTTGTGACACACCTCTGTCCTCCACCCCCTCCTCTTCTTCTTCCTCCGTGGCCTCTTCCTGTGCTTTGTCCTCGGAACCAGCGGTGCTCCGTAGGCGTTCAAGGGGCTACGCAAGTACGCAGGCAAAAAGATGCCATGCCGTGCTTGCGCTGGTGTGTTTGGGGGACAGGAGCCACACTGGGGCAGAGGTTCTGTCTGCTCTGCAGGGGCAGGCGGAGAGGTGGTTGACGCCACGCCAGCTTAAGCCAGGAATGGTAGTTTGCGACAATGGCACCAACCTCCTCTCCGCTCTCCGACAGGGACAACTGACCCATGTGCCCTGTGTGGCTCACGTCCTTAACCTGGTGGTGCAGCGGTTCTTGGGCAGGTATCCGGGCTTACAGGATGTCCTGAGGCAGGCCAGGAAAGTCTGTGTGCATTTCTGCAGATCTTATAATGCCAGTGCTTGCCTGGCTGAGCTGCAAAAGGAGTTGAACCTGCCCAAGAACCACCTTATATATGACATGCCCACCAGGTGGAACTCAATGTTGGCCATGCTGCAGCGGCTGCACACCCAGCAGAGGGCCATCAATGAGTACCTGTGCGACTACGGCACCAGGACAGGGTCAGGGGAGCTCGGGTTTTTTTTCACCACGCCAGTGGGGCATGATCAGGGATGCATGCACTGTCCTGGCACCATTTGAGGAGGCCACGAGGATGGTGAGCAGTGACAGTGCATGCATCAGTGACACTGTACCTCTTGTCCACCTGTTGGAACATACGCTGCGTGGAATAATGGACAGGGCACTTGAGGCAGAACAGAGACAGGAAGAGGAGGACTTCCTTGCCTCTCAAGGCCCCCTTTACCCAGACAGTGTTCCTTCTGTCCCACCCATCGCACAGGAAGAAGAGGAGGAGGAGGAGGAGGAGGAGGAGGATTGTGTCAGCATGGAGGTGGAGCCTGGCACTCAGCATCATCAGCAGCAGTCTTTTAGGGATGATTTACAGTCCCAAGAAACCAGTGGACTTGTACGTGGCTGGGAGGAGGTGGCTGCGGATCATGTCGTCCTTAGTGACCCAGAGGACTCCGGACTGAATGCCTCAGCTAACCTACGCTGCATGGCCTCCCTGATCCTGCAAAGTCTGCGGAAGGATCCTCGTATTCTTCGGATCAAGGAGAGGGACCATTACTGGCTGGCCACTCTCCTTGATCCACGGTACAAGGGTAAGGTTGCGGACCTTATCTTACCGTCGCAGAGGGAGCAGAGGATGAGACAACTCCGGGAGGCCTTGCAGAAAGGTCTGTGCAATGCGTTCCCAGAGACTGGGAGGTTACAAACTCCTGGTCTTGGACAACGAGTTGCTGAGGCTTCGGTCAGTCAAAGAAGGAGCGGTGGGGAAGGTGGCCGTCTGACCGAAGCGTTCAGACAATTCTTTAGTCCACAGCCCCAAGGTATGATCGGTTCCAGCAACCATCGCCAGCGTCTGATATACATGGTGCAGGAATACCTAGGGGCAAGGTCAGACTTGGACACCTTCCCCACCGAAAATCCTCTGGCTTACTGGGTCTTGAGGATGGATCACTGGCCAGAGCTTGCACAGTATGCAATTGAGCTACTGGCCTGTCCTGCATCCAGCGTTCTTTCAGAACGCACTTTCAGTGCTGCTGGACGATTTGTCACGGATCACAGGGTGCGCCTGTCCACCGACTCTGTTGATTGACTGACCTTCATAAAGATGAACCAGTCTTGGATCACCACCAGCTACCAAACACCTGAAGCTGATATAACAGACTAATTTATTTTCAAATGTCACATCCCTTCAAGACTGATGCTGATGCTGAGAGTTTGTCCTGTTATGTTGACTGACTATCCTCCTCCTCCTCAATGATCCAATTGACGATGATAGCTTGGAAGAACATTTTTGTTTCTGGGTGCCGCCACCAGTGGCTAAGGCCCAATTTTTCAGCCCCTGTTTAACAGGGGTGTGTTATTACAATTTTTTATGCAATGCTTTGCAGCAGGGCTCATTCCTGCACTCCAACTAGAGTATCTGGGAGTGGTTGCAGTGTCGTGGCACCAGCACCAGTGGCTAAGGCCCAATTTTTCAGCCCCTGTTTAACAGGGGCGTGTAATTACAATTTTTGATGCAATACTTTGCAACAGGGCTCATTGCTGTGCTCCAAGTACAGCATCTGTGAGGGGTTGCAGTGTTGTGGCACCAGTGCCTAAGGCTCAATTTTTCTGCCCCTGTTTAACAGGGGCATGTAATTACAATTCTTGATCTAATAATTCACAGCAGGACCCATTCCTGCGCCCACCAAGACTAACTGTGAGGCCTTACAGTGTTGTGTCAACACTACCACCACCACCACCACCACCAAAGGCCCAATTTTTCAGCCCCTGTTCAACAGGGGCATGCAATTACAATTCTTGATCTAATAATTCACAGCAGGGCCCATTCCTGCGCCCACCAAGACTAACTGTGAGGCCTTACAGTGTTGTGTCAACACCACCACCACCACCACCCCCAAAGGCCCAATTTTTCAGCCCCTGTTCAACAGGGGCATGCAATTACAATTCTTGATCTAATAATTCACAGCAGGGCCCATTCATGCGCCCACCAAGAGTAACTGTGAGGGCTCACAGTGTTGTGGCAACACCAACATGTAAGGGGCAAATTTCAGCTGAGTATATACGGCAGGCCCCTACTTTCAAACATCCAACTTACAAACGACTCCTCCTTGCAAACGGAAGGATACAACAGGAAGTGAGAGGAAATCTACCCCTAGGAAGGCAAATTCTCTCCTGTAAGAGTTAATATGGGAAAAAAAGTGTCTCCTCTCCACTGATTCTTTATCACCAATTCTTGTTTCAATAAAAACCCCAAATTTTCAAAAAACATTTGTCATTAGGACGGAAAGTGAGGTGAACTGTTCTGAACAGGTGCACACTGCACACTGCACAGACAGCAAAACAAATGTTACAGGGGTGATAACCCTTCCCTATGTTTTCCAAAAAGCTTAAAAATATATTTTTTGGCTGGAGCTACACTTAAACAATGTACCTGTTCAAAATTACAAACAGATTCTACATAAGAACAAACCTACAGTTCCTGTCTTGTATGCACCGCCTGTATACGGCTGTTCAGAGTATATAGGGCCTTTTTTATTTTGTGTGCGGGGTTCCCCTTAATATCCATACAAGACCCAAAGGGGCTGGTAATGGGCTGGGGTGGGGGGGGGTGTGTGATGGGGTAGCTATGCCATTTTTCTTAAAGATTTTCATCCATATTACCGGTACCAGACATTACATTAAAGCCGCAAGCAGTTTTAAATGGCTTTTTTTCCTTTAGAAATGTAATTTTGTGCAGGGACAGTTCTAAACACGGGAAACACGTGGCACTTCACAGGCATACTTTAGACACCCCCCAGGTACGATATTTAAAGGAATATTTGACTTTTTTTTTTTTCACTTTATGCATCATTAAAATGACTGCTCCAGAAAAACGGCCGTTTTTAACCACTTCAATACAGGGCTTTTTGTACCTATTCAATACCGGGCCTATTTTGGCACTTCTCTCCTACATGTACAAATCATCATTCTTTTGCTAGAAAATTACTCAGAATCCCCAAACATTATATATGTTTTTTTAGCAGACACCCTAGGGAATAAAATGACGGTCATTGCAACATTTTTTCTTGCACAATATTTGCGCAATAATTTTTCAAACGCCTTTTTTTTAAAAAAAAAATGGTTTCATGAATTAAAAAATAACAAAACAGTAAAGTTAGCCCAATTTTTTGGGAACATATGAAAGATAATGTTACGCCGAGTAAATAGATACCTAACATGTCACGCTTTAAAATTGCGCACACTCATGGAATGGCGCCAAACTTCGGTACTTAAAAATCTCCATAGGCGACGCTTAATTTTTTTTTACAGGTTACCAGGTTAGAATTACAGAGGAGGTCTAGTGCTAGAATTGTTGCACGCGCTCTAACGCACGCGGCGATACCTCACATGCGTGGTTTGAACGGCGTTTACATATGTGGGCGACTTACGTGTGCATTCGCTTCTGATCGCGAGCTACTGGGGACAGGGGCGTTTTAATTTTTTTTTATTATTATTTATTTATTTATTTTACTTATTTATTTATTTTTTTACAATGATTTAACTTATTTATTTTTTTTTGATCACTTTTATTCCTATTACAAGGAATGTAAACATCCCTTGTAATAGGAATGTGTGTGACAGGTTCTCTTTATTGAGAGATGCGGGGTCAATAAGACTCCACATCTCTCCTCCAGGCTGGAAAGCATGAGATCAGTGAAAATTTTTTCACTGATTTCATACTTACAGCCGCAACGGCGGCTTTGTTTACATTTTTGAGACCCGGGCGTGACGTCATCACATCGCGCCCGGGCCTCCGACGATCATAGAGATGACTGGTGACCATCTGGTCACCAGTCATCTCTATGCTCATCACGTGACTCCACCAACGATGCCGGAAGATTCGCTCCGGGTCCCCGATCGCACGGGGGAGCCCGGAGAAGCACCGGATGGCGGCGGGAGGGGGGGGTGTCCCCTCCCGCCGCCTATAAGAACGATCAAGCGGCGGAACCGCCGCTATGGTCATTCTTATGGTGCACAGAATCGCTGGCACTTCAAAAGGATATCTGAATGATGCCTCTAGCTGCAGGCATCATTCAGATATCCCCCTACAAAGCCGAGGACGTCATATGACGTCCACCCAGGATGGGAGATCCCATCTGTGGACGTCATTTGTCTATGGCTGGGTAGGGAAGTGGTTAAAACTTCTTTTTGCATTGATACATGTCCCCTGGTGCAGAACCCGGGTTCCCAAACCCTTTTTAGGACAATAACATGCATAATAGTCGTTATAATTAGCACTTTAGATTTTGAACGTTCGCATCCATTGTATTTAATAGGGTTCTAAAGTTCGTGCGAACTTTCGGTCCGTTCGTGGGTTCTGGTGCGAACCAAACCCGGGGGTGTTCGGCTCATCACTATTGATTAATTAGACATGGAGTTTTCAGTGAAGGTTACCTCTGCTTATATATTTTTTTCTTCATATACTCAGTGTCAGTTGGAGTGATCTATGACAGGTTTACTTTTAGACCTCATGCACACAAGGTTTAAAAACACCAGGGTTCATCTTTTTTTTCAGCCTGTAAATGCACCTCTATGTTAGCCTTTTTGGCCCTGCACAGATAGGCTTTGACAGGCATGATAGAAAAAGAGCCTTTACAGTAAGGTGACCAGATTTTTTTTTACTAGTAATGGCGGCAATCAGCGACTCTCTGCCCGTCGCCGCCGCCCGCCTCACAGCCTGTCAAGTCTTACTCTCTGGGCCCCGGCTACTACTCGGTGGGGAGCGGAGGAAGATCACTCCACCAGGGAAGGCAAGGAGATAAGCCGGCTGGCAGGGACTTGAGCCAAGGCAGAAGAACATGCGAGCGGAAGCGGAATGGGCATGCACCCGAAACTGAAGAAATATTCCCTCCGATCTGACCAGTACATGATCATCAAAAAGGGGCACAGATAATGAAAAAAGTACACACCCCCAAGCTAGTAGGGGGGGGTAATTCAAATTTTTAAATTTTTTTTTTGCACTGACTGTCTTTGAAATTGCCCCAGCCCCTGTTCAAATCCGATCCGGGAACAAAACCGGGGACAGACTTGGTCCGGGGACAGTGTCCTAAATCCGAGGACTGTGCCCAGAAACCGGGGATGTCTGGTCACCCTACTTTACAGGCTAAAAAAAAACCCCATCACCAAAATGTTCAGGAGAGGAGCTTTTAGGCAGTAAAAATTCTTGAAATGCCTAAATGCATGTACATGCATGTAAGTGTGCCTAAACGCGAGACACGTTTACCTTTAGCGCTTGAGCATTTATTCCTTCCAATGGCCAGAATAAATGTATATTCTTCCCATTGGAAGGAATAAATGCTTGAGCGCTTAAAGCTCATGTGCAAATGCTTTAAAATGCATTTTTTTTTTCTACCAGGACCAAAGGCGTTCAGGAAAAATAAAAATCTTGTGTGCATCAGGCCCAAGAAGGAATGTAATTCTACTGATTATGCATACAGCCAGTATGTGGCTCTAGACAACAGGTGCAATACTCTGCTTAAGATATACTGTAAGAAACCAAGGGGTTTAAATAACCTATCATCATCTATTCACAACAATTTGGGTAGCCTGACATTCCATGACTGGCTGAACTTTCACACTTATACAGTATGTTATGAATTATTTCATAGTAGTCATGTATGCGAGCAGCAGTGCCATCTACAGAAACTTGAAATATCGGTCATATGTCAGATTTCAGGCATTATCCATTCTAAACTGTTTTATCACAACCTAGGACATCAATCACAAAGTATCTGCAAACCAAGATGCCAGTATAGCCTTTAGCAACCAATAACTGAAAATGAAAGAAGAAAAACTATTTGTTGTACCTGCTTCCCACTCTTTGACAAATAAATGAAGACCGTAATTTTAAAATAAGCAAAAAATGAACAAAATTCAAAACCAGACAAGAAATGAGAAGCAGACTTTTCTTCATAGAGGGACACTGACATTTGAAAATGATTGTTTTTTATATGGTCTCCAAGCTATTGTACTTTATCTATGGTGCTATCACAATATGACATAGGGTCATTCTCCCATTACCGCCCAAGTGATTAGCGTAACTTTCTTGCACAGTAAAAGCTGATATCTGTCTTAATAATTCAATATACAGCCAGACAAACAGGACCTGTGGTCTCCTGTGGGTTCCAGAACTCATAGCAGAATCTTGTATAGCCCCCGGCCCCCCGGTATCAGAACATGAATTTTACAGTCTGTCAGAGTAAAACCATATTCAGCTTTATCTTGGGAGGCTGTATACTGCTTCTTACTCAACATGAACAGGTGGACACGGATTTCAGTCTAAAACAAAAATATAGTAGTCACAAACTGGAAAATTTCTGCCATAGGCATAGCCTATCCACATGCACCTGTTGTGACCCTTCAGCACCTACAACGTATCTTTTCTGCCTTCCTTGCTGCTGTTACAACTCTATTCTTCCTTTACTACCCTTTTGACATTGCTTGTACACGTAGCTTGATATTGTGCATATCCCCTAGTATTCATGTACTTACATTCCATGCCTTAATTGTGTGCAGATCCTCTCCCCTTCCAACACTCAGATGTTCTTCACTTCAATCCATGACAATCCCATACTGACACTGCCTAATACTCTAGCAGACAGATGCTGTTTTTTTAGGTTCAAATAAACTGTAACGCATGCCCCCATTTAATGGCAGATATGCACAAATCACATCAGCCAATGGATCGACCATGATCTGGAGATATCAGTTTTGAGCATTCATGGAAATAATGAATTAGTACACAACACTTTGCTTATCTCTAGTGTCTAGATTTATACCCAGAATAACATATACAATTCCCATCTTCAATATTTATAGGTGCAATTCACTAAACCATTAATCTATCACATTAGGATAGACTTGGTAGCACCTGTTTGGTAAAGCTTTGGTACAGTATATTTTAAAAATGCTCCTGGTTATTAAATCTGTTATATTGAATTATTTTAAAAAGCATGTTTTTTTTCTTGGAACCCCAGAAATAAAGCATACTGACAGCTGAAAAGGTTGAGTTTGTCTCCATGATATCCTTATGGGAAATATTTTCATTATACTCTTTATATATGTGTAACATTTTTTGCATTTGAATCCCTTTAGGAAACATTTTCATTATACTGTTTATATATTTGTAACATTTCTGCATTTATGATTCCTATAGGAAACATTTACATTACACAATATGTGTGACATTTATTTGTACCTTTGATTTGAATCAATCCTTTAAATCTTGTATTTGTTTTTATTTCTAATAAAATATATATACAGTACAGTATAAGGCAACAGGTAAAGTAGACTATATAAAGATCAAGAGTATTCTGTCCTAAAAGCTTACAATCTGATACTCCAAATAGGATTATATTAAGTTATTTCCTGGAATATTCATGATTTTACAATACTGCACATTTTAGACATTTTCCAATTTGCCATATATATCGTATTTATTTTTATGAAAAAAATAAAAAACATCAATTAGTCGTCAATTTACTCAGCCTCTATGTATTAATGAATTACTCTTTTTCTCAGCTCTTGTCTCACCCATGACTACCCTGAGCCTTCCATTAACCCAATCCTTACACCCTAATGTTTCGAGCTCTTATCTAGTCCTGGCTTCATACCCCCTGCCATGCACAGCTGTGTGGCTTCGTCTAATTACCCCCCAGCACCTTCTTCCAGCTGAGTGATCACAACCCCACCACACCCAGCTGTCAGTGCTTGTCTGCCCTGCAGCACCCCCTAACCTTACTATCCCTTCAAGCATGGCAGGCAGATGGTATTGTTACACTGAATGGTCACTACTGCCCCTGGATCTAGAAACAATCTAGCATACCAGGCAGCAAAGCACTCAGGTAGAGGGTTGTCACCAGCAAAACACACCTAGAGACTTGCCAATAAACCATCAGTCAAGTCCTGCCTCTTCTGAGTGTGTTTTACGGCTTTCTGTCAAGGCAACAAGATCTCAGCAATAATAGGCTGTGATTAAAGCCACCTTCTATAAACTTTGTAAGCAAGCATAGCCTGAGCTAACTGAAAAGGAATCTAACGCATAGAACCTCCTGTCCACAATATGCTACATCCTTGTAGGGTTTATGGGGAACTTAGGACACAATGGGGGGTTATTTACGAAAGGCAAATCCACTTTGCACTACAAGTGCACTGTAAGTGCACGGAAAGTGCACTTGGAAGTGCAGTATCTGTAGATCTCAGGGGAAGATCTGAAATGAGGGGAAGCTCTGCTGATTTTATCATCCAATCATGTGCAAGCTAAAATTATGTTTTTTATTTTCTTTGCATGTCCCCCTCAGATCTACAGCGACTGCACTTCCAAGTGCACTTTCGGTGCACTTGTAGTGGAAAGTGGATTTGCCTTTCGTAAATAACCCCCCAATGGGGGGTTATTTATGAAAGGCAAATCCACTTTCCACTACAAGTGCAAAGTGCACTTGAAATTGCACTGAAAGTGCACTTGGAAGTGCAGTCGCTGTAAATCTGAGGGGAAGATCTGAAATGAGGGGAAGCTCTGCTGATTTTATCATCCAATCATGTGCAAGCTAAAATGCTGTTTTTTTTTATTTTCCTTGCATGTCCCCCTCGGATCTACAGCAACTGCGTGTCCAAGTGCACTTTCAGTGCAATTTCAAGTGCACTTTGCACTTGTAGTTTGCACGTGTAGTGTAAAGTGGATTTGCCTTTAGTAAATAACCCCCAATATGATCTCAGTAATAATAAAACTGATCAAAGCCATTCTCTGAAGCATAGCCAGATCTACTTAAAGGCTGGTCCATATTATGCAACATCCTTGTAGGGTTTATGGGACATTTAGGACACATATATGATCTCAGGAATAATAAACTGATCAAAGCCATCTTCTGAAGCATAGTCAGGTCAACCTACAGGCTGGTCCACAGATAGAGTTGCCGCCTCATCCCTTTAAACCCGAACACATATGAAACACACAGGTTCTGAGGCTAATTTAATGCAGATAAGGCACCAAGTGAGTTTAATTACCACCTTAATCAGCCACAGAACCTGTGTAATTAATATGTGTTCGGGTTTAAAGGGATGAGGTGGCAACCCTAGGTCCACAGTATGCAACATCCTTGTATGGATCACTTAGGACACACCAGGGTCTCATTACTAATAGGCTGTGATCAAATCCATCTTCTGAAGCATTACCAGATATGGGACGTTTAGGGCTCAATAAGGCTGGATTCACACCTATACAGTTTTAGTGCTTTTTGCATTTTGCAGATTTGCACTACAGTCCATTTAACATGGTTTCCTATGGAAGTGCAAATCTGCAAAATGCAAAAAGCACTAAAACTGCATAGGTGTGAATCCAGCCTAAGATCACAGTAATAACAGGTTGTGATTAAAGCCAAAGTGAATTTTGTAAGCATAACCTGATCTAACAAGCAAAAAAAATGATCTAACACTATCACCTTGCTAACATCAATGTTACTTCTCTTTAGGGTTTTTGGGACACTTAGGAAACAATAAGGTCTCTTTATTAAAAGAGCTATCTTCTAAAGCCCAGCCAGATACTTTTGTCCACCAAATTCTACTTCCTTGTAGGGTGTACGGGACAAGCAGAACACAACAGGTTCTCATTAATAATAGGGTGTGATCAAAGCCATCTTTTAAAGCATAGCCAGATCTAATTAAAAAATAAATAAAATAATAAGCCATATCACCTCTGCTATATCCTTGTAGGATTTATGGGACACTTAGGACACACCAAGATCTTAGTAATAATAGACTGCGATTAAAGCCATCTTCTGAAGCATGACCAGATCTGTTTGAAATAAAAGATTTACTTATGTCCACAATACGCTAGATCCTTGTAGGATTTATGGGACACTTAGGACACAACAAGGTCTCAGTTATAAATAATAGACTATGATCAAAGCTATCGTTTGAAGCACAGTCAGATCTAATATAAAAAAACGATCTAACAAATATCACCTCTTGATTGTCCACAATATGCTACATCCTTGTAGAGTTCATGGGACACTCAGGATCGCACAGAAGATCTAGAAGTGCCAAGTGGTGACAGCTGCCCTTTAAAAGTGTGGCAATAAGTGACAGTCACGACTCGAGTCATCGCACACTAATGTCCCCAATTCACAAATCAAGACAAGGCGACAATCTCAGCCCTCTGATGTAGGAAGACACTCACCTTGGCAATCTGCGAGGCAAAGTTGTCGGAAGTTATAATCCCATAGGTGCCGGTATTCCCATAGAGGTGGCTGCATGTATAGGTATGTGTGTATAGCTAGCTAGCGCTGTTCCTGGATATATAGGATCGTGATGTTCGCTGCTGCTCAATGCCCTATATACAGTGACAGCGACTTTCCAAGACTCGCACAGCACGCCAACTTCTTCATTTGCCCCCTAGTGGACAGATAAGGAAACTACAGCCTGGCGAATGTATAGAGCTGCTGCTTTGCTGAGGTTATCTTCCATTTCCCCTTCATTAGTACATCAGTACATGGACTCATTCATTTCAGAGATTGCTTGCTGCAAGGACCTGCACATACAATGTACAGCATTTCTGAGCTCTGAATGGTTTACACTTTAGAGCTCACTCACACCAGCAGAAAAAATAAAGCGTTTAGATACACACGGCGTATAGATTTGTGCACATCTAAAACAGCGCTATAATAATCATTGAACCCCTGCACACAGCTGTGTACATGCACAAATGTAAGCACCATTTAGCTGCCCAGAATAAAGTCAGATACCTCTGCGTCATAGGCGTGCGCACAGGGTGTGCCGGATGTGCCCAGACACACCCTAATCACCCCATGTGCATTATTGTTATCGCTCTGTTGTAGCAACAGGAACATGGGAAAGATCTCCCTCTTACCGGTTCTGCCATAAGAGAAGTGTTTATGCTCTTCTCTCTCACTATGCCATAATGCCAGCAGGGAGATCAATGTGCCGGGTCTTATTTATGTAGATACATCATAGGCGTGCGCACAGGGTGTGCCAGGTGTGCCCAGGCACACCCTAATCACCCTGTGCAGCACAGATTTCCTCTACTGCCCTGGCTCCCATCTTTCCCCCCCCCCGCAGCACTGCCAGCTTCCCTCCTTTCCTATCGGCTGTTGCTGCTGGGATGTTTTAGGAGTCGGGAAGGTGCCAGTAAATATGTCATTTACCGACCCCTTCTCTTTCTGAATGAACACCGTTAGCGATCAGTATTGTGTGTTTGGGCTTTGGGGTGCACACCCTAATGCAATAGGCTGCACACACCTATGAGATACATACACATGCATGTGTGTTTAAGCTTAAGGGTGCACACCCTAATGCATTAGGCTGCGCACACCTATGCTCTGCGTTTAGGCTAGGTTCACACTTATGTACTGCATTCGCACCGCATTGCTGTGCACATCACATGTAATGTTTGTGTGATGCAAATTCAGATGAAATCGCATCGCATTCAGACCAAAATGGTGCAGCACTCTTTTTTTTGGTCCACACTGGAATTGGTTTTGCATGGGTGTTCAGACCTATGCGATCCGATTCCACAGTTCGCACTGCGTTCTGTGAACCGATTTGGGGTGTCATTAGCTTCATATTGACACCCACAGCGGTTCACAGATGTCAGCATGAACTGCCTGCGAGTCAGATTCGATGCGGGAACCCGCAAAGGAATTACACCGGTTCCCGCATCGCACCAGTGTGAACCGAGGGTCGCACAGATCGACAGATTTTTAAGCGAGTACGCATATAAAAGCACCTAATCACGCCTAAACACATACGCACATAGGCTTGGTTCACACTTGTGGGATGCGGGAACCCTGCGAATCCACTGCGGGTTCCCGACTCACACGGCAGTTCACACTGCCATATGCGAACTGCTGGGGAGTGTCATACAATGTTAACGACACCCCCATTTCAGCTCGCATATCGCACTGCGAATTGATAGTTCGGACATGAATGCATAGGTGTGAACACCCAGGCGATACGATTGTGGTGCGGACCAAAAAAAAGGTCCTGTGCGTGTTTGGTCTGAATGTGATGCGATTTCAGCCATGCTATCTGGATGGCTAAAATCGCATTGCACGGACAAAGCATGTGATTTGCACTGCAGTGCAGTGCAAATCTCATGTGATTTTGCGCCACGCAGCAGTGTGAACTGGACCCTAACGGCTCATTCACACGAACAGAAGAAACTCTGTGTTTAGACACAATCGTTTTATGCACATCTGAACACAGTGCTATAGTAGTAATCATTTAGCCCCTGCACACAGCTGTGTACATGCACAAATGTGCTCAGGATATAGCTGCCCAGAAAAAAGTAAGATACCTCTGTGTTCAGGCTGGGTTCCCACTTTTGTGATTCCAGACTAGGGATGAGCCGAACACCCCCAGGTTCGGTTCGCACCAGAACCTTCGAACGGACCGAAAGTTGCGTGAACGTTAGAACCCTATTAAATACAATGGACGCGAACGTTCGAAATCTAAAGTGCTAATTATAACGACTAATATGCATGTTATTGTCCTAAAAAGGGTTTGGGGACCCGGGTTCTGCTCCAGGGGACATGTATCAATGCAAAACGAAGTTTTAAAAACGGCCGTTTTTCGGGAACAGTCATTTTAATGATGCATAAAGTGAAAAAAATAAAGTGAAATATTAATTTAGATATCGTACCTGGGGGGTGTCTAAAGTATGCCTGTGAAGTGGCATGTGTTTCCCGTGTTTAGAACTGTCCCTGCACAAAATGACATTTCTAAAGGAAAAAAAGCCATTTAAAACTGCTTGCGGCTTTAATGTAATGTCTGGTCCCGGTAATATGGATGAAAATCTTTGAGAAAAATGGCATGGCTACCCCACCAGCCCCCCACCCCAGCCCAATACCAGCCCCTTTGGGTCTTGTATGCATATTAAGGGAAACCCCGCACACAAAATAAAAAAGGCCCTATATACTCTGAACAGCCGTATACAGGCGGTGCAAACAAGACAGGGACTGTAAGTTTGTTCTTAAGTAGAATCTGTTTGTAATTTTGAACACGTACATTGTTTAAGTGTAGCTCCAGCCAAAAAATCTATTTTTAAGCTTTTTGGAAAACATAGGGAAGGGTTATCACCCCTGTAACATTTGTTTTGCTGTCTGTGCCCCTTGTTCAGAACATTTCACCTCACTTTCCGTCCCAATGACAAAAAATTTTGAAAAGTGGGGTTTTTATTGAAACAAGGATTGGTGATAAAGCATCAGTAGAGAGGAGACACCTTTTCCCATATTAACTTTTACAGGAGAGAATTTCCCTTCCTAGGGGTAGAATTCCTCTCACTTCCTGTTGTCTCCTTCCGTTTGCAAGTAGGAGTCGTTTGTAAGTTGGATGTTTGAAAGTAGGGGCCTGCCGTATATACTCTGCTGAAATTTGCCCCTTACATGTTGGTGTTGCCACAACACTGTGAGCCCTCACAGTTATTCTTGGTGGGCGCTGGAACGCCCTGCTGTGAACTATTATATCAGGAATTGTATTTACATGCCAGTGGTAGGAAAAATTGGGCCTTTGGTGGTGGTGCTGGTGCCACAACACTGTAATGCCGCGTACACACGGCCGTTTTTCTCGTCGAGAAAAACAAAATTTTTTCCTTTCGACGAGAAAAACGATTGTCTGTGGGCTTTCTGCCGTTTTTTTCGACGAGAAAAACGGCATTAAAAACGACGAGAAAAATTAGAACATGTTCTAATTTTTCTCGTCGTTTTTTTCGACATGTTTTCCGCGGCAGTGTTTCCCATAGGGAAACACTGCCGCGGAGCCCACACACGGTCGTTTTTTTCGACCAAAAAAAAAATGACATTTAAAACGGCCGTGTGTGGGGGGAACAAGCTGTTCCTCGTTTTTAACGTCGATTTTCTCGACGGTGTTTTCACCGTCGAAAAAATCGATCGTGTGTACGCGGCATTAGACCTCACAGTTACTCTTGGTGGGCGCATGAATGGGCCCTGCTCTGAATTATTAGATCAAGAATTGTAATTACATGCCCCAGTTAAACAGGGGCAGAAAAATTGGGCCTTAGGCACTGGTGCCACAACACTGCATACCTCACAGATACTGAACTTGGAGCACAGCAATGAGCCCTGTTGCAAAGTATTGCATCAAAAATTGTAATTACATGCCCCTGTTAAACAGGGGAAGAAAAATTGGGCCTTAGGCACTGGGGCTGGTGCCACAACACTGCAACCTCTCCCAGATACTCTAGTTGGAGTGCAGGAATGAGCCCTGTTGCAAAGTATTGCATCAAAAATTGTAATTACATGCCCCTGTTAAACAGGGGCTGAAAAATTAGGCCTTAGCCACTGGTGGCGGCACCCAGAAACAAAAAAGTTCTTCCAAGCTATCATCAAGAATCGGATCATTGAGGAGGAGGAGGATAGTCAGTCAACATAGCAGGACAGTCACTCAGCATCAGCATCAGTCTTGAAGGGATGTGACATTTGAAAATAAATTATTCTGTTATATCAGCTTCAGGTGCTTGGTAGCTGGTGGTGATCCAAGACTGGTTCATCTTTATGAAGGTCAGTCGATCAACCGAGTCAGTGGACAGGCGCACCCTGTGATCCGTGACAAAGCCTCCAGCAGCACTGAATGTGCGTTCCGAAAGAACGCTGGATGCAGGACAGGCCAGTAGCTCAATTGCATACTGTGCAAGCTCTGGCCAGTGATCCATCCTCAACACCCAGTAAGCCAGAGGATTTTCGGTGGGAAAGGTGTCCAAGTCTGACCTTGCCCCTAGGTATTCCTGCACCATGTATATCAGACGCTGGCAATGGTTGCTGGAACCGATCATACCTTGGGGCTGCGGACTAAAAAATTGTCTGAACGCATCGGTCAGACGGCCACCTTCTCCACCGCTCCTTCTGCTACTGACCGAAGCCTCAGCAACTCGTTGTCCAGGACCAGGAGTTTGTAACCTCCCAGTCTCTGGGAACGCGTTGCACAGACCTTTCTGCAAGGCCTCCCGGAGATGTCTCATCCTCTGCTCCCTCTGCGACGGCAAAATAAGGTCCGCAACCTTACCCTTGTACCGTGGATCAAGGAGAGTGGCCAGCCAGTAATGGTCCCTCTCCTTGATCCGAAGAATACGAGGATCCTTCCGCAGACTTTGCAGGATCAGGGAGGCCATGCAGCGTAGGTTAGCTGAGGCATTCGGTCTGGAGTCCTCTGGGTCACTAAGGATGACATGATCCGCAGCCACCTCCTCCCAGCCACGTACAAGTCCACGGGTTTGTTGGGACTGTAAATCCTCCCTAAAAGACTGCTGCTGTTGATGCTGAGTGCCATGCTCCACCTCCATGCTGACACAATCCTCCTCCTCCTCGTCCTCTTCCTGTGTGATGGGTGGGACAGAAGGAACACTGTTTGGGTAAAGGGGGCCTTGAGAGGCAAGGAAGTCCTCCTCTTCCTGCCTCTGTTCTGCCTCAAGTGCCCTGTCCATTATTCCATGCAGCGTATGCTCCAACAGGTGGACAAGAGGTACAGTGTCACTGATGCATGCACTGTCACTGCTCACCATCCTCGTGGCCTCCTCAAATGGTGCCAGGACAGTGCATGCATCCCTGATCATGCCCCAATGGCATGGTGAAAAAAATCCGAGCTCCCCTGACCCTGTCCTGGTGCCGTAGTCGCACAGGTACTCATTGATGGCCCTCTGCTGCGTGTGCAGCTGCTGCAGCATGGCCAACGTTGAGTTCCACCTGGTGGGCATGTCACATATAAGGCGGTTCTTGGGCAGGTTCAACTCCTTTTGCAGCTCAGCCAGCCGAGCACTGGCATTATATGATCTGCGGAAATGTACACAGACTTTCCTGGCCTGCCTCAGGACATCCTGTAAGCCCGGGTACCTGCCCAAGAACCGCTGCACCACCAGGTTAAGGACGTGAGCCACACAGGGCACATGGGTCAGTTGTCCCTGTCGGAGGGCGGAGAGGAGGTTGGTGCCATTGTCACAAACCACCATTCCTGGCTTAAGCTGGCGTGGCGTCAACCACCTCTCGGCCTGCCCCTGCAGAGCAGACAGAACATCTGCCCCAGTGTGGCTCCTGTCCCCCAAACACACCAGCGCAAGCACGGCATGGCATCTTTTTGCCTGCATACTTGCGTAGCCCCTTGAACGCCTACGGAGCACCGCTGGTTCCGAGGACAAAGCACAGGAAGAGGCCATGGAAGAAGAAGAAGAGGAGGGGGTGGAGGAGAGAGGTGTGTCACAACCAGTAGTAGCATTTTGGAGGCGTGGCGGCGGAACAACCTCCAACACTACTGCACCTTGTCCTGCATCCTTCCCAGCTGCCAAAAGAGTGACCCAATGGGCCGTGAAAGAAAGGTAACGTCCCTGTCCATGCCTGCTGGACCATGAGTCAGCGGTAATATGCACCTTACCGCTGACTGCCTTGTCCAGCGAGGCATGGGCATTGCCTTCCACATGCCGGAAGAGAGCCGGAATCGCCTTCCGTGAGAAAAAGTGGCGTTTGGGAACCTGCCACTGAGGAACCGCACATTGCACAAACTCACGGAAGGGGGCCGAGTCTACCAACTGAAAAGGCAACAGTTGAATTGCTAGCAATTTAGCCAAGCTAGCATTCAACCGCTGGGCATGTGGATGGCTGGGAGTGAACTTCTTTAGACGGTCCAGCAGCTGGGGCAGGGAAATTTGCCTGCTAGAATCGGACGTCTGTGTACTGCTAGCAGAGTGCCCGCAAGTACTTGGCTGTGACACACCTAATTCTACACCTTCATTCCTTTCAGTGCAGGTTTCAGAGAGGACTGAAGGTATAGTGGGGTTGGAGATCCCAGCTGATGAGGAGCAAGGAGAGGTCCGCTTTGTTCTTTGGTGTGGGTCTTTAAGATACGCTTGCCAACGAGCTGCATGGCAGGTCAACATATGTCTGGTCAAGCATGTGGTGCCCAAGCGGCTGATGTTTTGGCCACGCGAGATACGCTTCAGACATATGTTGCAAACAGCAGCGGTGCGATCTGATGATCTTGACTCAAAAAAGGCCCACACCAAAGAACTTTTGGAATAACGGGCAGAGGCAGCGACCTGCACAGGCGGAGCTCTGCGGTGTGATTCAGTCGGTGTGCTGCCCTTACGCTGGCCCCCCGAGGGCATCCTGCCTCGTTGGAGATGTGCCTCCTCCTCATCCTCCTCCTCCTCCTCTCTCCTATCGGGCACCCACGTGGAGTCAGTGACCTCATCATCCCCTCCCTCCTCATCACTGGAGCCAATCTGGCTGTATGCTGCAGCTGCTGGAACATGACTGCCAGATTGCTGTCCTTCTTGAGCATCCCCTCTCTCTGCTCTCACGCTACTGCCTTCCTCTAGCTGGGTATCATCATCAGACCCTTCGAAACTCTGGGCATTCTCCTGGAGCATGTACCCAACACTGTGCTTAAACAGTTCAGGGGACTCCTCAGGAGGACACGGTGGGTCTAGGGAAGGAGTGACTGATGATGACATTGATACGAGGGAAGAGGCAGCTGCTTTGCCAGTACCCTGAGCCTGGGTGAGAGAGGATGAGGAGGATGAGGAGAGCTTGGTCATCCACTCTACCAAGTCTTCGGCATGATGCGGCTCAACACGTCCAGATGCCGAAAATAAGGACAAGCGTGTCCCATGGCCACGTGCTGATGACGATGCACCGCGTCCATGACAAGCACTGTTGGCTCTAGACACAGAGCCTGCTTGCCCTCTTTTATTGGCTCCTGACTGTCTGCCTCTCCTTGTTTGCCTTCCAGACATTCTAATGGTCTGCAGGGAGATGGGAAAACCAGCAATAAGGGGTAGCTTCAGGTGTATACTGTGCAGGAGGCACACTACGCCCGCTGTAAGTGCTGCAGATGCCTGCCTGTGTTACACAACAGGAAAACACAGCAATAAGGGCTAGCTTCAGGTGTATACTGTGCAGGAGGCACACTACGCCCGCTGTAAGTGCTGCAGATGCCTGCCTGTGTTACACAACAGGAAAACACAGCAATAAGGGCTAGCTTCAGGTGTATATTTTGCAGGAAGCACACTATGCCCACTGTAAGTGCTGCAGATGCCTGTTAGTGTAACACAAAAGAAAAAAACCACGAGCAATAAGGGCTAGCTTCAAGTGTATACTGTGCAGGAGGCACACTACGCCCACTGTAAGTGCTGCAGATGCCTGCCTGTGTTACACAACATGAAAACACAGCAATAAGGGCTAGCTTCAGGTGTATATTTTGCAGGAAGCACACTACGGCCGCTGTAAGTGCTGCAGATGCCTGTTAGTGTAAAACAAAATAAAAAAACCACGAGCAATAAGGGGTAGCTTCAGGTGTATAATGTGCAGGAGGCACACTACGCCCGCTGTAAGTGCTGAAGATGCCTGCCTGTGTTACACAACAGGAAAACACAGCAATAAGGGCTAGCTTCAGGTGTATACTGTGCAGGAGGCACACTACGCCCACTGTAAGTGCTGCAGATGCCTGTTAGTGTAACACAAAAGAAAAAAAAACACAAGCAATAAGGGCTAGCTTCAGGTGTATAATGTGCAGGAGGCACACTACGCCCGCTGTAAGTGCTGCAGATGCCTGCCTGTGTTACACAACAGGAAAACACAGCAATAAGGGCTAGCTTCAGGTGTATATTTTGCAGGAAGCACACTATGCCCGCTGTAAGTCCTGCAGATGCCTGTTAGTGTAACACAAAAGAAAAAAAACACGAGCAATAAGGGCTAGCTTCAGGTGTATAATGTGCAGGAGGCACACTATGCCCACTGTAAGTGCTGCAGATGCCTGCCTGTGTTACACAACAGGAAAACACAGCAATAAGGGCTAGCTTCAGGTGTATACTGTGCAGGAGACACACTACGCTCACTGTAAGTGCTGCAGATGCCTGCCTGTGTTACACAACAGGAAAACACAGCAATAAGGGCTAGCTTCAGGTGTATACTGTGCAGGAGGATTAGCAAAAATGACACTGACACTGCCCCCTGCCTATCCTTCTCTCTCCCTGCACACAAGGTTTAGCAAAGAATATCACTGACACTGTCCCTGCCCATCCTTCTCTCTCCCTGCACACAAGGTTTAGCAAAGAATATCACTGACACTGTCCCTGCCTATCCTTCTCTCTCCCTGCACACAAGTTAAATGAACAAATAGCACTGACACTGTCCCTGCCTATCCTTCTCTCTCCCTGAACCGGAACACACTACACAAGGCCGTCGCGCTGGCGGCCTTTTATAGTGTGGGGTGTGTACTAAATCCCCATGAGCTATAATTGGCCACAGGCATCCTGCCTGTGGCCAATTATGGCTCTCCTCGCTGCCGGCGCTGTGATTGGCCAAGCATGCGGGGTCACAGTGCATGCTTGGCCAATCACAGCGCCTAGATTGCATAGTGCATTGTGGGCCGTTCGTGTAACTCGAATTTGGCGCAAACGGCCCAAATCGTTCGATCTTCGTCAAACGATCGAATAGCCGATGTTCGAGTCGAACGTATGTTCGACTCGAACACGTGCTCATCCCTATTCCAGACATCACATATGATTCACACCGCATTGCTGGAATCGGATCGCATGGGTGTTCAGACCTATGCAATTCAATTCCACAGTTCACACTGCATTCTGTAAACCAATTTGGGGGGTGTCATTAGCTTCATATTGACACCCACAGCGGTTTGCAGATGTCAGTGTGAACTGCCTGCAAGTCAGATGCGGAAACCGGCACAGGAATCGCACTGGTGAATCAAGACTCCGGGTTGCACAGAGCGGCAGATTTTTACATGAATACGCACATAAAAGCACCTAATCACGGCTAAACACAAAAGGGCTCTTTTAAATGGACAGAAGAAACTCTGCGTTTAGATGCCAGATGTAGACGTATGAAAGGTTCTTGCTGGCAGAGCTGTGTAAAATATGTGCCCTAAATACTCACATTTGTGAACGTTTATATGCGTTTATGCACGTATATACATGTACATGCCTAAAATCTGCAAATCTACATATGTAAAATCTGCAGCAGTGTCCTACTTTTTTTTGTACACGGCTAAACGCAGCACCCATTTCTGCCACTTTAGCCACTCGCATGAAGAGTGCCAATTCCAGGAGCCTGAGTCTTAAATAGACTCTGCCTGACCCAAGAAGGCTGCTGGAGGCACATGGGGCACTAGTATCCAACCGGATAGCTGTTTTCCCATGACCACAGGAAGTCATAGAGCACAACTTTCTTCCCCTTCTGCATTGCCGCTTCAGTTGAGCGCCACCTGCAGTGGGGAGTACATACTGCACCTGCATACATGTTCAGAAAATATGCATATGCCTGTGTGATTGAGGCCTTAAAGTGAAACTTTACTCTTCCTACCTTTCCTAGCAACTTTAAAGAATTTTCCTCCCTCCACACACTACTGGTAGAATTGGACCTTATTATTGTTTTTTTTTTTGGGGGGGGGGGGATCCCTTTGTAGCGACCTCCTAGTTAGGCTGCTAGGCAGACGTAGCTTTTGGCTCCTGCTCTAACCCTCTAACCAGAGGAGCAGTAATTGTTTGGTCTAGTTTGCTTGCTTCCCCCTGGGACCTGTAGATGAAGTGTCTACAGCTTAGGGGGGAGAATTCAATGCTCAGCTTATTTTAAGCAATGCCTATTCAGTCCCAGGGGGTGTGCTCAGTTGGTGGCTGGGATGCTGTTAAATAATCTGGAGCCCTGAGGAGATTGTCTTTTTACCTCTTAAGGTAATAGATCTCTGAGCTAGGGGGGGGGGGGGGGCGAGTTTGCTTGCCCCTGGTGCCCTTTTGACTGGATTCTGGGTTTCTTTTTAAGAGGATGCACCTATAAACTGATCTTGTTCCAGGATTTTGTGAGTAGAGCCTCCTGTCTGTGCTGCACCTTAACCACTTCAGCCCCGGAAGGATTTACCCCCTTAATGACCAGGCCATTTTTTGCAATAAGGCACTGCGTTACTTTAACTGACAATTGTGCGGGAGTGCGACGTTGTACCCAAATAAAATTGATGTCCTTTTTTTCCCACAAATAGAGCTTTATGAGCTATAAACAAAAAAATCCCACAGCGCTGCTGCACCCGATTTCTCCCCTCTCCGCTCACACTGTACCGATCGGAGAGAGGAACCGGACATGATGCTGGTTTGTTTACAAGTGATCGCTCCGTCATTTGACGGAGCGATTATGTGGTAAACGGCCGCTGTCAGCGGCCATTTACCGTTATCCCGGATGAGGACCCGGCGGTCACGGACACTCCCGCGTGCCCGCCCCAGGGGCCGTGCGGGAGCGCGATTTTGGGAAGATGTCAATGTACGCCCTCCCAGAGTCATCATTCGGCTATAGCGCGGTTGTTAAGAGGTTAAAGCACCCCATCCCGCTGAGCTTGCGTGCAGAAGCGAACGCATACGTAAGTCGCGCCCGCATATGAAAACAGTGTTTAAACCACACATGTGAGGTATTGCCGCAATCGTTAGAGCAAGAGCAAAAATTCTAGACCTAGACCTCCTCTGTAACTAAAAACTGGTAACCTGTAGAAATTTTTAAACGTCGCGGCGCGATGCTGGACGGACGCTGCTGAGCTGAGCTCCGTCTGACCAGGCCTGCCAGGCAGGATTTCCGGGGCCATCCATGCAATAAATCAAGCCAAAGCTAACTCAACACCCCTGTGAGACATCCGGGTACATGCCATCAAGGAAAAAAGAACGGAAAACTCGCTCCCAAGGCTCGCTGACCAACTTTCTTTTGGGGATTGAGCGCTCCTGTACTACAAGAAAGATGACCCAAAATGGCGCCGGTCCACACGCGGCCTCCAGCAGCTCCATGCAGGCTCAGACAACAAACGCCTCAAATAGTGAGTACAATCTCCCCTTGACTAAGGCTGATCTGGACGCCAGCCTCACAGCCATACATATGAAAAGCTGGCAGGGAAGCTGGAGTCTGAACTGTTTAAATCTACCAGCGCTCTATCACAGGAGATAGCCAGCATAGGAGGCAGAACTGATATTTTAGAGACCAAGCATGATGAGCTCTCCTTGACCCACAATGATCTCAGAAAAGATTATGAGTCACTTGCACACAGCTTCTCCATTATGCAAGCTCACGTAGAAGATTTAGACAACAGGAACAGGAGGCACAATATAAGACTGCGTGGTGTCCCTGAAACAATCACTGATCTAAACCAAACCATCACTAAACTCTTTCATAACCTTGTCCCAGACAAGCCCCTATCTGCCTTTGCATGCGATAGATTACATAGAGCTCTGAGGCCCAAACCAACTCCTGATAAACCACCTCGGGACATAATCATGTGTATGAAAGACTTTGTCACTAAGGAAGACATCATGAGAGCGTCTAGAAACTCTCAGAACATAGAACTTGATGGAATCAGAATCCAGATCTACCCGGACATCTCCCCTGCGACTCTGGATAGACGCCGCAGGATGAAGGAGGTCACCAGTATTTTACAATCTGCCAGAATTAAATACAGATGGGGATTCCCCTTCAAGTTATCAATTATGCACAATGGCACAACGTATTCTGTATACAATGTCATAGAAGGGAAAGATCTGCTGGTCAAACTGGGCCTTTTGGACCAGGCCCACAACGCTGATTCCCTCCCACACCTAGATCATCACCCATCTGGTCCACCCCTAGACGCTCACAAAGAGATCAAAGAGACCATAATGACCAGAGGAGATGGAACCCACCCTCCCCAAACCATCCTGCATGATTCTGCAAGTTCACTTTCTATAAACTGACCACACCAATCTTCCAAAATTCCAAATGTTGCTCGATTTCTGCATCTAATTTTTTTCTTTTTCATTGCAAATGCACATCCTTCTAATACAAGGTGCATTCATTGTATTATTATTTTGCTCCTTCCCTCGTCTGTTGTCCTCAGGCTTCATCTTTGAACCTCTCCTATTTGACCCATGTTTAGGAGCACAATTTTTATATGCTTCTATATGACCCCCTCATTAAGAGCAAGTGGTCACCTGAAATGTGCTATGTATCCGGTCAAGATGTGCCTTGAAAATGGCACTCCTCATTCTAAACATAATGTTATCGAAGAAGAAAACGACTTATAAAGACCCTCAACATAAATCCCTTTCCACAACTGAATCAGTACCCATCTGATCTAACCCGGGGATTTCACGATTGGATCGGTAACTTTTGAGTAGGAGGACCCAACCCTCCCCAGACTACTCGGCAAGACCATATCCTATAAACTGACCACACTAGCCCCTCACAATTTCATCTTCGTTACCTGGTTATTTTTTCGATGGCTGCATTGCATCTATCCTTCTAAAACCCAATACTTCTTGGGTTCTTTCATTGTTTACTTTCTCGATAGGTTTGTACCCCTTGCGGGGCGAATGATCCCAGATGAACCGGTCCTCATGAAAGCCTCGTTTTCCATATGATCGCTACCCGAAAACAGACTTTCAGGATTTACGGAAGACTTTTCTCCCCCTCCTTTTTATTTGGTTCCTTCATATTACCATTACCCCTTAATCTTTCATGTATTGTACCTTATACTGTAGTTTTCATTTATTACCATGTACCTTCAACTGTTACATTTCTATGTTTTCAATTGCCTGGCGTGTCCGCCGTCGCTGGATTGTTCCCCACTCTGCCCCCGCGGTTTGCCCCTCATCTCACTGAGATGGTGTGGCTGACCTCGTTGGCAGAACTAGGACTGTTTTGTCCTCAACATACTGTTACTGGGCCAGGTGACTCCCTGTCCCCTGACCCCCTGTTTTTCCTTATTTACTTTTTAGTTACTTTTGCCCTTACGGCCTCAAAATTTTTTAAAAATGTTTATGGAAGACCACAAATGACCTTTTTCTGTAGTTTCACTAGGACGATTACATTATTAATCGCCATAAGCTTTATAAGGACACCTATACTTCTACACGCCACCAAAATACATGTCTGGCACTATACAACTTTTTTACACAATGTACCCTTCATAACTTTGTTTGGACATCTCGGGAGCCCTTATTTGTCAATGGAGCTCGAGGTGTCTTTTCGCATCACCTATATCTCACCTAGCAGGACCTTCCCCCTTCTACAAAAATGGGTATCAGAATAATTTCTCACAACGTTCAGGGTTTTAACTCTCCCAATAAATGTAAAAAAGCATTTAAACATTATAAAAGACTTGGAGCTGACATTATTTTATTACAAGAAACACACTTTGCCCAAGCCAATCACCCTCAATATTTTGACAAATCATTCAGTCAATTTCATTATACCACCTTTGCAAATAAAACCAGGGGGGTCGCCATCTTTGTCAAAAACTCAACTATCTTTGAAATCCAGAATATTTACAAAGACAGAGATAGCCGCTTCATTATACTTAAAGGTACAATAAACAGATGTTCCATCACAATAGCATTAGTATACGCCCCTAACGATTCACACTCATCCTTTTTTAATAATTTCTTCTCTATATTAGATCAATACACTTCGCCCCACATGATTGTGGGAGGTGATTTCAATCTAGCCGCCCACCCTTCATTAGACAGGAGTAACACAACCCCCTCCTCTAAAGCCTTCTCCAAAACCATTAATCAATCTCTAAACAATTTCCAATTGATTGACACATGGAGATCACACAATATAGGTGTTAAAGCATTCACACACTATTCTCATCCACACGATTGCTATGCCCGCCTTGACTATATCTTTAGTACCCCAATACTCTTGGCAAACTCCTCCTCAGCTCAAATTTACCCTTGCCCTTGGTCAGACCATAACATGGTCGCCTTTGAGACCTCGCACATAGGAATGGCCCCAACTACCTTTAACTGGCGCCTAAATAATTCATTACTTACAGACCCCGCCACTTTCCAACAAATAAATTCCCACATTGATAATTTCTTCAAAGAAAACATAACGAATGAGACACCTCCCACATCCATATGGGCCGCTCACAAGGCTGTTCTTAGAGGTCACCTCATCAACATTGCTGTGGCAAAGAATATAGCTAGAATTGCAGACATCAAATGTCTTACTAAAGAATTAAACGATTTATACAATAAATTGAGTCACTCAGTTTCCCCGGAATTAACTAACCTAATCCAGTCCAAACGTCAAGCATTGAATACACTTTTATCCGGTGACACTGAAAAATCTTTACGCTTTTCAAAAGCCAGATTCTTACTATTCAGCAATTCTGCCTCAGCAATGTTTGCTAAAAAACTCAAACAAGACTCTAATCCTACACATGTCTACAAATTACGAAACCAAAATGGCAACCTTGTGACCCACCCCCAGGATGTGTTCCAAATCTTCACAAACTTCTATAAAAACTTACTCTCAGGCCCCCAAACAACTCCTAATCCCTCCTCTTTATTGTGGCTGGACAACCTCTCAATCCCTAAACTTAGTGATCAACAGACCTCTTCCCTTAATATACCCTGCACAGATGAAGAAATTTTGAGCATAATCAAGTCTCTTAAAACATCCACAGCCCCAGGTCCGGACGGTTTTTCGTCTTCTTACTATAAAAAATGTGCCCCTCTATTAGTACCTACTCTCACTAGACTGTTTAATCACATCCTAAATGGAGGTCAATTCCCGGACGAGATGTTGTTGGCTAACCTCTCCCTAATTCCAAAGCCCCACAAAGATCACTCCCTTCCACAAAACTATCGTCCCATATCTGTCCTCAACAATGATATTAAGCTTTTTGGTAAATTGCTAGCCAACAGACTTGCTTCTGTAGTTACCTCCTTAGTACATACTGACCAATCTGGCTTTATCCCAAGACGTCAAATTACAGACAATATTAGACTGGTTTCCAACGTTATCCAAGATGCTAACCTTCACTCCCGCCCAATCTGTCTTTTAAGCCTTGATATACACAAGGCCTTCGACAGTGTTAGCTGGTCATACCTTAATCACCTCCTTCCCAAATTCGGCGTCTCAGAAAAATTCATACATGGTTTTAACGCCCTTTACCACTCTCCACAGACTAGAATCAAAATTCCAGGTAAAAACTCTGAATTTTTCCCCCTAAGTAGAGGCACTAGACAGGGCTGTCCACTATCCCCCCTTCTGTTTGCCCTCGCAATAGAGCCCCTTGCCATTGCTATTAGGCAAAATACCAACATTAAAGGATACAAGAAAAACGCCACTCAATTTAAAATTAGCCTATACGCTGATGACGCTCTATTATTCTTGACGGACCCAATCACCTCCATTCCCAACCTTTTTTCTGAACTCCATGCAATCGCAGGCCTATTCATAAATACCAACAAAAGCTCTGCTCTACCTATAAATTATCCCCCAAACATGCTGACCACCCTGCAAAACAATTTTAGCTTTATCTGGCCTCCCAGCTCAATCAAATATTTGGGTGTCTATATTACCCCAACCCACTTATCTCTTTATAAAGCCAATTATATTCCCCTATTCTCCCACATAAGCATACTACTTAAATCATGGTCCAACCATCACATCTCCTTTTTAGGCCAAATTTGTGCTTTCAAAATGTCTATCCTTCCCAAGCTCCTTTATTATTTCAGAGCGCTCCCCATTAATGTACCCAAATCCAGAATAATGGCCCTCCAAAGGGAAATTAATAAATTTATTTGGAACAATAAAAAACACAGATGTAGCTTTGCGCTTATGCATAACCACAAAATAAAGGCGGTATGGGCCTCCCACACCTCTGGCACTACTATTTAGCAGCCAGACTCTCACACATTCCATGGCTGATCTTTGAATCTTCATCCATCTCCCCTTTATCACTAAGGGGCATCTTGTGGTCTTCTATAACACCATACCGCTCTCTTCTTAAGAAGAACATGATAGTTGCCCACTCTTTACAACTATGGAACAAAATCACCCCCTCCTTTGGCTAACTTCCTTGGTGACCCCAGATTTATCCCCGCGTTCCCAAACTACAATCTTTTCCATCACTGGATTCAACTCAAACTAACCACCCTTAAATCGTTAGTGATCGACCTAAAATTCCCACCTTTCACATCCCTCCAATCCCGTCACAAACTCCCTGATTCAGAACTTCCCCAATACCATCTAATTCAAAACTTTTTTGCCACTTACTTCTCCCTTTCCATTGACACCCCAGGGACCATTTTTGAGCGCATTTGCACATCCTCTTGTAGAGATAAAGGTATCATCTCTCAACTATACAATTATTTAAATAATTTTAAATAATTTACATAATTTACATAATATTTAAATAATTTACACCAACCCGAAAAACTGAGCTCTTTGGAAAACTGACTTGAATTGCACTCTCCCTATCGAAACTTGGTTAAAGAGGATAGACAACCTCCGCAAGAGCAATCGTGCAGCAGCCTTTAGGGAATCCCCCCTTAAATTGTTTGTTAGATGGTATATGACCCCTGCCAAGATCCATTCCTTCTATCCCTCAGTCTCCCATACCTGCTTTAGAGGTTGCCCCGAAGAGGGGAATTATCTCCACATCTTCTGGAGCTGCAAATTCCTGGAACCCATATGGCAGGCAGTAATAACTATATTAGAACCCTCGCTCAAAAAAAAAATCTCCCTCTCCCCACAAATCTGCATCCTTTATGCAGAGGTTTCAGATATCCCCTCACCATGTAATAGACTACTACACTCACTTATAAGCTCCGTCCAATGGATGATTGCCCTAAACTGGAAATTACATAACCTACCCTGGTCCCAGGTCTTATTCAGAATGGAGGCTCTCAGATTATCTGAGAGGATCCACCACACTCTCTTTGACAGTATGCACACCTTTAATGGAAAATGGATGTTTTGGTCTCCAACTTAATAGGAAAAATATGTATATGTCATCTTAAACCGAAGTTCATCACCTACCCTTCCTTTATCGTATAGACTCCTCCTGCTTAAACCTATTACTGAGATTACCCCTATAACATTCATAGTCACACTACTCTTCCTTTATACCCAACTGTTATCTTATCCAGTTTATTGGTACTGATTACCTATTGATCTAACCTTTATTGCCATATTCATGAATACACCCTGTAGATCCTAGCATTACTGTATTTTATACATTGCTTCATACTGAAGTATGTCATTTTTACTTGTCTTCCAAATAAAAATTTTGTAAACAAAAAATAAAAATTCAGTGGCTCCTTGGGGGGTAGCGCTACACTTTTTTATACCTTTTTTTGGGGACTCCTCCCTGTACTTCCTTATTTCTAGCCTAGGCCAGAATGAGGTGTACTATGCCCACAGCCTCCTGGGATACTCAAATCATGGGTCCCAGGAGGCTGTGGGGTACTCACTATGGTGCATGCAATATGCAACATCAGTGGGACAGGGGGGTTCTGTCTATTCATGGTTTTTGCAGTCACTGCCCCTGCTGTTGCAACACAAGGGCATTATCATGGGGCAGCTGCATGGCCTGGAATAGGCAGCCGCCCTCCCTGATGACATCAGATGAAGATGGAGATGTGGTACCAGCAGGTACATCTCAGGAATCCAGATTGGCCGAGAGAAGAAGCGATCCTATTGGCCGCCGAGGAGGAGGAGGGAGGAGATGCAGCGGAAGCTGCACTGCTGTGAAGCCAAGGAACGAGGAGCTGTCTAGGAAGTCCACGACTTAGATGGGGTAAGTGCAGGGACCTGGGGAAGTGGGGGGAGGGGGGTGTCGGACGAATTACCACCCCCCAAAAAATACCACCAGCCGCTACTGGTCCAATCAGAAATAAGACCTAAAAAGATTGTTCGGTACAGCACACATTTAAAGATCATGTCAATCTATCTACTTTTCCACAATCAAATTTTCTGCCCAGACCGACCCGAATAATTTCAATTAAATCGATCATTTTTTTTTCCGATAATTCATATATCCAATCATATTATGTGATTCTGTGAAGAATTGTTCAATCAAAGTGTTGAACAGTAGGCTGTCTATACACTACACAATCTGATTGAACAGTACAATCTCCTTTAGATCTTCCATCAACTAGATAGTGCAAGAGCCTGCTTGATGTAGTATTATTTGCATAGATTGTTTAGGTTTTTCGTCGTATTACATAGTTGTGGTAAAGCAGATTGTATAGTGTATGAGTAGATTTTCAAAAATCAGACCCACTGTGTATTTCACTCTTATGTAAACAAGAAGAAAGGAGTAATGCTGCAGCTAAAAAATCATACGCTTTGCAGGTCAAATTAAAGCCCAACATTGTTCGTAAGTCTGCTGTGCCCAAATGGCTTGGCTAAATGGGGTAATAGTATATTAATGAAAAAAGAAAGGCTGCACCTTCAAAGCAGTAGCGAAGATACACCTTCAAAGCAAAGATGTAAACTACAGTCTTTTGATCATTTGAAAGCATCTAATACTATTTCAGCAAACACTGCAACTTGGCAAAATTTGGGAAGTATATTTATTTTCCTTATCTGAAAGTAGAACTATAGGCAAAACTTTTAAAATTTTGGATATAGCAAGGAAGGGTTAAAACCCCTGTCAGTTTTTGTTTTTGCCATCTGTGTTCCATTGCTGAGATTTGCCTTTGTTTTCTGTCCCATATCCAAACAAGAAGTGAGAGGAAATCCCTGCAAATTAAGGGAATCCCTTGGGGCCCCACCAGGTTACCAGAACTAGTGTCCCCATTGGAAGATTTCCCCTCTATTACTTTTCTGGGGACAACCCAAAATGTGGGATTTTCTTTTACTTTCATTTTCAATGATAATGGTAAACAGGACAAATAGAGAGTGTGAATCTCCTTAAGTCCAGGTAAAACCTAACTAACGCTAAACCTGCTCTCTGCCACATTCTAAACCAAAGCTGTCTAACCCTAAAAGCAAAAATCACTGTACTTATCTATTCTGCAGCTGATCCGGTCTGGTTTCCAGCGGCAGAAGCTCTGTGCAGTAGAGGACCGACAACGGCTGGGAAATTCCTGGGAAGTGACGTCACCCATAGTTACTATGGGGCTTCCATTGTCGGCTGGCTTTCCTGACAGCTCAGCATGGGACTGGACTGGAGCGGCTGCAGAATAGGTAAGTATAGCAATTTTTGTTTTACAGGGCTAGATACAGTAGATTACACAGTGGTGTGGTGGGTAGCACTCTCACCTAGCAGTAAAAAGGGTTGCTGGTTCGAATCCCAACCATGACACTACCTGCCAGGAGTTTGCATGTTCTCCCTGTGCCTGCGTGGGTACCAGTTTCCTCCCACACTCCAAAGACATGCTGGTAGGTTAATTGGCTTCTGTCTAAATTGGCCCTATTATATGAATGTGAGTTAAGGACCTTAGATTGTAAGCTCCTTGAGGGTAGGGACCAATGTGAATGTATATGCAAAGCGCTGCATAAAATTGACAGCGCTATATAAGTACCTAAAATAATAATAATAATTAGATTGAGAATGTGGCAGAGAGCAGGACTAGTGTTAGTTAGGTTTTGCCTGAACTTCCACCTTAATGGGGGCACAGACAGCAATATAAACTGACAGGGGTTCTAATCTCTCTCCACTCTATCCAAAACCCAAAAAAAGTTTTGCCTTTATTTATACTTTAAAGTATAACTGAAGGTAAACCTTTTTCTTTTAGTTTTGAATAGAGTGGAAAGAGATTAGAACCCCTGTCAGTTTTTATTGGGACACAGATGTCAACAGAAAACTGACGGTAGTTATAAACCCCCCTTTACTCTATCCAAATAAAGTTTGGCCTTCTATGTTAACTTTAACAAACCCATTGCAGTAAGAAAAGTAAAAAAAAATAAAAAAAAAAAAAAAAAATATATATATATATATATATATATATATATATATATATATATATATATATATATATATACACATCTATCTATCTATCTATCTATCTATCTATCTATCTATCTATCTATCTATCTATCTATCTATCTATCTATCTACCTACCTATCTATCTATCTATCTATCTATCTATCTATCTATCTATCTATATATATATATACTGTATATATATATATATATATATATATATATATATATATGCATTGTAGGAAGAAGGAGCACCTAACAGAGCCCTGTGGGTGTATTTCCTGAATCCTGTGCTGTATAATTTCCTCTCTCTGCTTCCACTCATATTCAAACATACTAGGCAGGTTTTAACCTAATTATTTGCGCGGGGGGGGGGGGGGCTGTTACTTCTGACTTTTCTTTTTTATCACTCTTTCTGACTGAGAGGAAGGAGCCTGCATTGGCAGTGGGTGTGTTTGGGAATTCTCCTCCTAAATCACAAATTGAGGTTCTCAGATTACCAGACTAGCAATAAAATGCCTGGAATAAAAATGGAACTACTGGACAATTAGGCAGTGCTCCTCGTATGCATCATAGGGTTTGATTTTCAACTTTATGTAGCTGGGTGCTCTGCTGGCTCTGCACCACTCTCCCTGCCCCCCCCACCTCCCTCATACCACAGCCATAAAACGTGACAGAGCACAGGGGAGGTGGACCGTATGTGTAATTCCCCTTGCTCGCCCTTCTCCTGTTGGCAGTGACAATACAACACAAAAATAAAGAGGACCAGAGTGGCTTTGCTGAGACAGAATAGGATGTGTAGCTGCGGGCTCTGTGTAATCCTTGCTCGCCAACGTTTCTCCCTTCCTCCTTGGCTAAGCAGCAGAAGGACCAATCAGAAAGAACTAGAGGAGGACACTGGTATATGTAGTTTCATCAGGAGCACTATGTAATGGAGGCTATGGGGCTCTGAACTCCAACAGAGCTCTGTTTAAAAGAGGCAAATTTGCCTGGGCAAGGATTCTCAACAGAAAATCAGTTCAGTACAGGCAGAGAGAGAGAGAGAGAGAGAGAGAGAGAGGGAGAGAGAGAGAGACTCTAAGACACTGGAAGCCACTACAGTGTGAGGAAACCTGAAAGGACAGAGCTGTGACCCGAGTGCGGAGGGATGGAGCCACTGCTAGGCTATAGACTTTGCTGTGCTGCCTACCGGAGCCCCCAGGCAACCCAGAGTGAGCTAACACCTTATCAGGGGGACCACTGCTTCTGTGTTGCTGGGTCTGGTTGGAAAGCCTTGCGGCCATCACTTGTTGCTACTGCTAGAGACTGAGCCCTTAGGAACTACCTAAACAGCTACCTTATGTAGCGGGTGTTTACTTTCCCGCCAGTAATTTTGAATTTTTGCGGTGACACCAGTGGTGTATCTCCGGCGGTCCACCGGGTGGCGCTGTCACTTTGGGCCGACGGACGAGTCATTGCTGGGTCGAATCCTTCTTTGTCTTTTCTCGGCAGCCGTGTGGTGGGGCAGGGAACCCGCTGCGCATGGGGGAAGGTATAAAGGGGGCCGGCCATTTTGTCACGGGGTTCGTTGTCCCTGGCACCTTCAGCCTGCGGATGGAGTTCGTGTTTGTCCTCTAGGCGGACTGGGCCTAGAGGACCACCGGAGGTCGTGTTCCACCTCAGGCACCTTTAGCCTGGGGTGAGGTACTCGGTTGGCGGTCCGGAGCTCAGTGCCCAACACTAAGTTCCGCGAGGGAAGGATCCTAGGGTGCTCCAGAGATGGACGCCTGAATCCGAGGTGGACGTAATGGACCGGGGAGAGCTCCTCATCTCAAGACCCGGTGCAGCATACTGCCGGTGACGGGTGAGCCTCTTGTCGGAGACCGTCCGGAAGGTGAATTCCCTTGTGCGGAGACCATTGCCCACTCTTTGGAGGAGAGTGGAGGAAAGAACTTGTGTCTGGGCCTATATACACATTCACACCTCCTGTTCTGTTTTGTAAAGCAAGTAAGTCCATGCTGTGTTCAAATAAAGGAGTGTTGGACTTGCAACGGTGTGAGGCTCGTTTCCTGACAGATGACTCTTGAAGGGAGGACCCGATACACAATGCAGGCCCGAAGGTAAAACAAACTTCTGCTAATACCACTTATACATCTGTGGTGGAGGCCTGGCGTAGCGGCCGCACTCCCTTTCCTATCATACCCCTAGACCAGAGACATTGCGAGCGAGAACTTTAATAGAGGGGATTGGGAGTGTGGTGGGGGTCGGGCGACCCTGTCCGCTACACGTGGGGGCTCGGGTTCGGGATATGTATTGTGTATCACTTGGAAGAACGTATCTGCCGGAAACAGTCAAGTATATAGGCCAAAGTGCAGCCCTACTCGAAAGTCGTGGACATGACCTCGGAAGAGGAAAGGCCGGCGCAGGCAGAGTGGTGAAAGGGGGAAAATCCAGCCGTGTGACGGACTACACGTGGGGGTTTTTAATTGCACTGCGCCAACAGACACAACCCCCACCGTTTAGTTCGTGGGCGTGTCTCAAACCAACTAAGTGGAAAAGCCCGCGAACTGGAGCAAAAAGGGGAGGAGTCCAATACGTGTGACGGACTACACGTGGGACGTTGGCGCGAAAAACTCTGCAGTGTGCGATGGAACAGCAACAGGTCGCCATGTTTGGAAACGCCTCGTGGATCCCGGTTCACCCGGCAACTACAACATTGACTGCTGCTGCTCCCATAACGGATACGGGGATCCGACTAAAGCCAAGAGGTCGATTCGCCCTATATTCCTGCATGGACGTGGAGGCTTTGGACATGATTTGTCACGGATGTTCGGGACTGGTATGTCTGTTAAAGCCCTTCGGACGATGTGACGCCTGTGGGGAATTCATGTTCGAGGTGGATCCGGTGGTGGAGAGGCCAAAAACCATCTATCCAGGCCGGGCTTCAGGCATCGCCCCACAGGAGGCAGGAATCACGGCAGTAAGAGTCGCCCCTGCGTACACTGCAATGACCGCGGAGGAGGTCGTGAAACATCAACGGGAGAAATCCGAGGATGCTGACTCGGTCACCACAGTCTCACAGCGTCCGCCACCGAGGAAGAGAACCAGCGTGGTAGCCCCGACCAGCGGTGGTGGTGGACCGTCTCGCATGCCCACGCCAGGCCCGGATGGATCCGTAGACGAGAGTTCCAGACATCCCAAGAAAGGCCAAGGTAAGCCGGCTGAGAAGACTTGGTGTGAGGGAGGATGTGTCAGGAAGGCATGGCCTAGCAAGTCTCCGGAGTGTGGATGTTCTGTCTCCACACAGGGCTACATACCCGCGGAGGAGTGTGACACTTCTGACTTAGAATCTCTCTCTGATATGGGAGATGATGTCCAAATTGACGATCTGTTTGCCAAGAAGGGCTGGGACAAGGCGCCGCTTGCTGCATTCCGTGGGTTCCGGAATTAGCCTATGTCCGTGGGTGAGAGCACACCAAGGGTAGAGGCATCAGTGCCTGAAGGAGAATCTATCTCTCAAACTGTTCCCGTATCCCCTGCACCAACTGCATGTGATGCTGGGGTAAAAAGACTGTTGTTGAGGCCTCCAATGCCTAGATTAGAGGTGGCGAAGGCACCTCGCCATCCAGATGCGGTTGTTCTGTCTGGTGAAGGCGACAAGTCAACCATGCCTCCTTTGGCGAGATTACAGAGGCTGTTTGGTCAAAAAGTTGCAGCGGAATATAGATGGGAGTATCCCTACTTGCCGAAGGACCTGCTGTATGAGGTGGAGGTGTGCAGGGAGCGTTGGTACAATGATTTTGTTTGGACCCATCTCAAAGTCCCGCACGCTCGCAGATACCTAGCGTGTTCTCCAAAGGCTTCACAGCGTTTCAAAGACTGCAAGGCAGAATGGATGGTGGGAAGACACATCCACGCAGATAAAGTGGTGATAAAACGCAAAGAAGGCGAAGATGTGGAACATCATCTAGAGACTGTAGATCAGCACCTAAAGCCACTAACTCTGCTGCACCCACGTTTCTATCTCTAGGGAGAAAAAAAAAAAGACTCCATTGGTATCATGCTGCTGAACTTTCTGGGGAAATTGTGTTTTAGTGTGCCCAGAAGGAAAAAGAAAAGAACTGTTCCTGTTTGTTTCTTCCCGCAAAGAGATCACAGACTCTGGGGTAGATAGTGTTAGAAGAAAAAAAGAAAAGAGAAGATGTTCAACGGGTGCAGTTACCGTGATACTGTCACCAGGTGGCAGTGTTGCGCAACGTTACAAACACTTTTCACGCACCCACTCTTTGGAGAAAGAGGGATTTCTTTTAGGAGAAATTTCTTTTACTCACACACACAAATACATGTGTCAGGATTTTATGTGTTGGTTTCTTTTTTTTTTTTTCCCTCTGCAGGAGAACATCCCAGCAAGATTTTAGACTCTGGGGAGGTCTTTAGTCAGGATGGGGAGGGAAAAAGTAAATGTTAAAATGCAACCTCGAAATGTTTGATGTTGTCTTTTGCTCCTCTTTCTGTTACAGGGGCTCAGACACAACTTCACAGTAGGATAGTGTTTCCAAAAGTTTTTTGGGTTTTTCAATTTGTTAATGGTTTCTGGCCTGAATCATGTCAGCCGTGGAGGATATGGTTTGCTCCAGACACTGGGGACCAGTGTCAAAGGACAGAGGGGAGTATGTAGCGGGTGTTTACTTTCCCGCCAGTAATTTTGAATTTTTGCGGTGACACCAGTGGAGTATCTCCGGCGGTCCACCGGGTGGCGCTGTCACTTTGGGCCGACGGACGAGTCATTGCTGGGTCGAATCCTTCTTTGTCTTTTCTCGGCAGCCGTGTGGTGGGGCGGGGAACCCGCTGCACATGCCGGGGGAAGGTATAAAGGGGGCCGGCCATTTTGTCACAGGGTTTGTTGTCCCTGGCACCTTCAGCCTGCGGACGGAGTTCGTGTTTGTCCTCTAGGCGGACTGGGCCTAGAGGACCACCGGAGGTCGTGTTCCACCTCAGGCACCTTTAGCCTGGGGTGAGGTACTCGGTTGGCGGTCCGGAGCTCAGTGCCCAACACTGAGTTCCGCGAGGGAAGGATCCTAGGGTACTCCGGAGATGGACGCCTGAATCCGAGGTGGACGTAATGGACCGGGGAGAGCTCCTCATCTCAAGACCCGGTGCAGCATACTGCCGGTGACGGGTGAGCCTCTTGTCGGAGACCGTCCGGAAGGTGAATTCCCTTGTGCGGAGACCATTGCCCACTCTTTGGAGGAGAGTGGAGGAAAGAACTTGTGTCTGGGCCTATATACACATTCACACCTCCTGTTCTGTTTTGTAAAGCAAGTAAGTCCATGCTGTGTTCAAATAAAGGAGTGTTGGACTTGTAACGGTGTGAGGCTCGTTTCCTGGCAGATGACTCTTGAAGGGAGGACCCGATACACAATGCAGGCCCGAAGGTAAAACAAACTTCTGCTAATACCACTTATACATCTGTGGTGGTGGCCTGGCGTAGCGGCCGCACTCCCTTTCCTATCATACCCCTAGACCAGAGACATTGCGAGCGAGAACTTTAATAGAGGGGATTGGGAGTGTGGTGGGGGGCGGGCGACCCAGTCCGCTACACTTATAGCTCTATTATTGCCTGCAGGCCTTGCTGACTGTGTGCAAGCACGTCAGCAGTTATTGTGCCCCAACGTCTAGCCATCTGAAAAGTCAGGACTAAAGAATGCCCCTTAACATTTGCTACCCAGAGACTTTTGCCCCTTATACTTAGCTAAAGAGGTACCTCTTAGAAGATGCTACATTATATCCTAGCCAATCCATTAGCGTGCACTCTAGTACAGTATAGTATTTTTGCTCATACTGCAGCTAATGTTTATTTGCACTATGTCAATAAATTGAGTGCATCTACCACTAAACAGGTGTGTCTATTTTCTGGTACTAACCCACAACCAGTTTAAAGGTATTCATACGTGCCTGGGGTGACTTTTATTGAACCAGGTGTATCAGAGGGACTGAGGTTGTACTTGGAGTCGAGGCGCGAACAGAGGACCCAAAATTACCAAGCAGCTCCTTCGGGGTTGTGCTACATTTTAAATATAACAAATATATTACATATGTAGGGTTCAGCTTATCGTGCCTGTCACTCCAGGTGAATGAGACTTCATTAGTGTATATTTTCCTTCTTGTTTGGGACCAGGACTCATCCTGTCTCAACCTCCGAGAAACCCTTGCTAAAACTTCAGGGAACTGAGGAACCCTTGCTAAAACTTCAGGGAACTGAGGAACCCTTGCTAAAACTTCAGGGAACTGAGGAACCCTTGCTAAAACTTCAGGGAACCCCTGCTAAAATTAAATACATATACAGTTGATAAAACATTAGTGTCTTTATATATAGTATTTATCATATGTGTAGATATAATAAAATATTAAATTAGTTGATATTCCAACAGTATTTGACACTCAAGATCAGTTATTTTTGTGCCTACTACTTTATGTATGAAGAATACCCCTTTACATTTGCGCTCTTTGGGAAAAGTGTCACCCTTAAGGCTCATGTACATAGTTATATAGTTAGTCAAGCTAAATAGAAGACACAAGTCCATCTAATTCAACCAAAAAAAAATATATATATAAATAAATAAATGGAAAAACCTTGATATACAGAATCTTATACCCACTGCTACCCATTGTTGATAAAGAGGAAGGAAAAAAAAACCTGTAAAGCACCAGATATTCCCTGGATCAACAATATGCATTTAGAAAAGCACTTATCCCTTTTTAAAAACAATCTACTGAGCTGTCCAGAAGCTCAGCATTGTGTAGTGTTGCTTTCTTAAAAGAGAAGTATGGGTTTTCGTTTTTTCCCATAATCATACTTACCTAGGTGGATGGAGCATCAGACATCTGATGCAATGCTCTCAGCCAATGGCTGAGAGTGTTGACCAGTGTGTTCTGGCAGGGGAGCAGTCCCCCTGTCAGAACACAATAGCTCAGCGGGGGAGATCACTGTACTAACATCGGACAGTTAATACAGCAGCTCCTCCCAGCTCCTCATTTTATTTTTGTTCAGCATGTTGGGTTGAACGAAAAAAAACCTGTTAGTGTGTACCAGGCTTAAGGCCACGACTCTTCCCAGTGACAGCAAATAGAAAAAAATGCGCTAACCCTGAGAAAATGACAATACTAAAAAACTAAAACAAAGGCAGCACCTTGGGTGGGATAAACACAAATAGCAAATAAGGAAAATAAAACTGCGCCAATAATAAGTCCACAAGGGTCCTCAAATAACAAGAGGGTTAAATGTGTGATGGATGTCCTCCAAGGCATGTACCAATCAAGGTGAATCTGCTCACAACAGTCTATATGCAGAACATAGATCCATATGCAATGGTTAAAACAACACCGCAGTAAATCCACAGATGAGTGAGTAGCCCACCACCGTATAAAAAGCCGCTTACCAGAGGGCAAGCACAAATGAGCATTCGGCTATAGCCCAGCTGTGGCCTTTAACATCAGAGGAATGATGACACAGAAGGTAAACACTCAAGGGATGGATGTTCAGGGTGCTAGGCTCCTTCAGCACAACATGCGGTCCGTGGAATCATAATTCAAACAGTAAACAAAACATGTGTATCCACGAGCGCCTAGCTTGCCTGCGTCACTTCCGGTTGCCACTACGTTCCTACATGTATCGTCAGCGATCACAGGAAGAAGAGAATGAAGCAGACCTACCTGCTCCTAGCAACAATAAAGAGAAAAAGAAAACGAATCCCTAGAGCACATTTCCACCAGCTTAAATTTATCTAGTACAAGTCATTATACCATCGGCCAGTTGTGGCACTGTTGTTGTAGCAAAAGATTAATGGGCAAAAAAGAAAAGGAAACACCCCCAAGGTTGGTTAGTGGGGTGTAGAAAGTTGCTACTTTATACAACCATGGGTATAGACTGAGACTGGGGTTGTGGTTAAATCGTTTAATAGTATCAAAAGGATGCACAGAAAGAGTTCACTAGTGCATTTAAAATTACATAGATTGCTGCATACATAGATTACTGACAACCACCAAAGATGGTGATCTCAGTATGGCAAGGTGATCAACCAGACAGGACAGGACTAACATACATAACCATTTACAAATACGTGGGGACACACAACACAAAAGGTCCGGACGTCGGCACAAAATTCGGGGTGAAGCTGTTAAAGTGTTACATCTCGTTTATAGTATAAACTGGAAATTGGGAAAGAATAACTCGTATGGGAAGTAACAGATGTCCAGCTTCACTGCGAATCACCCCGGGGCTAACATCAAACCATTGCTACTTGTCAAATCATAATAGTGGTCCCAACTATATTGATTAATGAATAATGGTGAGGGTACCATAGGCCTTCCTAATCGTTATGTAGGTTAAATGATTATTGAACTTTGGTTGTCCGTTAAACAGCAGTGGCTGGAATTACTGATTAAAGTTCATGTAGATTTTACCATCAGCCGCTATATCTAAAAGTCATATGGAATCAGTATTCATTCAGGGAGGGTGGACAAAGTTCATTTCCACATAGATGTTAGGAGACTGCTATCCATATAGTGTAACTCAAAAGGATTCAGGCTGATTTAGCCTAAGAATATGCAATGGTAGCCAGTGGAGACTGTTCAATACGTTACCATCCCGGGATCTGACTTTATATTGCAAAGGACATCTGTGCTGACTGCTGTGCTGAGGCAGGTCTTTCCGACAGGGTAGTTTAAATCTGCTCAGTCCGCTCAGTCCGCTGTGAGCTATGAGCGCTATACTCCACTACGGGAGATTATTGATTACATTACCCACGTCGGCAGTATGATCCTTACTGCAGGTGTCCTCTTCAGCTCCACCGGGATGGTTCCCCTGTTTCAATGTCGGCATCAGCGGTAACATGCACGCTGGGAACGCCGCTCTCGGCTCCACGGCTGTGTTGAACAGGGGTTGCGTAGCCGACGTCACGTGACTGCTGTGACGTCAACGCGTTTCGCTATCTAGATAGCGTAGCTTCGTCTGGACCTGCTCCTACCCTAGATGAACATGAACATGATTGCTTGCAACCCCAGAAGGCTAGAAAACCCACCCCCCGAAACACTCAGCCAGACCGCTCTCTCTCTCTTCCAGAGGATACAAATTGATCACATACAAATACAAAAGAGTGTTAGATTTTAGTATGCCCTGGTGGTGGTAGACATGTTCTCAGGATGGCCTGAGGCTTATCCAGTCACAAATCAGACAGCGAAAACCACGGCTAAAGAATTGCTTTTAGAGGTGGTTTGCAGATATGGGGTACCTGAGGTGATAGAGAGTGATCAAGGCCCTGCGTTCACTGCTACAGTCACAAAAGAAATATGGTCGGCCCTAGGTACCACATTGGCGTTTCACACACCTTATCACCCTCAGAGTACTGGAAAAGTGGAAAGAATGAACCAGACACTTAAAACCCGAATGCTAAAAATGGCCAAGGACACAGGTATGTCCTGGCCAGAAAGCCTGCCAATAGCCTTTTTCAGCGTACGGTATTCCCCAAGGGGGAAGCATTCTTTATCCCCTTTTGAAATCTTGTTTGGAACAGCCCCTAGATTAGGTTGTTATTACCCACAACAGTTGCAAGTGCAGTCTGATACTTTGATAGATTATGTGACCGCTCTTTAAAAAGAATTAACAAATAACCACGCACAAGTATTTTCTTCCATTCCAGATCCTGATCTAGATACTGGTACTCACAGCATACTTCCTGGTGACTGTGTGATGGTTAAGAAGTCCCTCCGAAAACATTCCCTGGAGCCAAGATATGATGGTCCATTCCAAGTGTTGCTGTCAACAGCCACTTCAGTTAAGTTGGCCGGAAAGAACACTTGGATACACGCTTCCCACTGCAAAAAGGCTCCAGTTCCTGAGGACCGTGCACCACCTGCATCAGAATGAAACTATATATCTTTTTTCTTATAGCAACTGTACACACACAGGAGGTGGCTATCAAACAAGTCAATGGTGTAACACAATTCTGGTATAATTCATCTAACACAAATGTAGCTACCTTCATATTTGATTACTGTACTATAGTCTCCTCCCCTCAATTTGACTAACAGTGTAACATGTACCAGACGCTTACCACCTCCGGAACCATATATATATGTGTATATGTGTCAACGACAACGATTGTGACCACTGGGGATCTGTGGGTTGGAATATAGGGAATGACTGGGGATATAGGCCGCAGAGTGCCCTGAACAAGAAAGACAAATATAGAAAGTCATTACTCAGCAGACTGACCTTATTAAAAACAGGCACATGCTCAAGTAATGGGAGGACAGGACATAGTATGAAACTCACCCTAACCATAGAGAATCCCAGTCCTACGGATGCAGGCACATATATTATGGGGATATGGTATGCAGGGGACCAAGAGGAAAGTTCTAACTTAAAGACATGTATAGTTCATCTGAATGGTAGGCCCTTCAAACAGAAAGCAATCCCCTTAAACCACATGTACATATGCGCACCCTAGGAGCTATGGTGGCTATAGCTGATCCCACATTTGAAGACACGATGGCAGCAGAGACTGGTTTCTCGGATGTCAATTTGTGGCTCGAATGGATGAGGTATAGTGCAGGTAAACATAACAGGACCAACTGTTATGTGTGTGGTGGAGCTAGACCCCATTTGGGAACAGTGCCATTAAACATACCTCCCACTCAAGAGGAGTGCTTTCTGAGCCTGTTCACCAATACTTCCACTGACTACTCCCAGTGCGAAACATGGAAAAGAGAATATCACATAGTAACCAAGACATCCAAGCCCGGGGAGGGTATCACTATATATCCCGGTAATTACACATGTTATGGGAACTACCAGGGAACAGGGAAATTCTTGGGGAACTTCTCCATGGGATACTGTGCCTCCTACAGCAGTGTATCCACAGATCTGGTACAGAATCAAACTCAATCTTTGGGAGACGTGTATTGGATCCGTGTGGGCATGAAGATTAGGACTAAGTTAACAGACCAATGGACAGGGGAATGTGCACTTGCCAAAGTCATAATGCCCCTGCACATCTTTTCGAGAGGTGACCTAGTAGCAGAGGGGGAGTAATCATCCGAATCCAGCAGGAAGCATAGAAGTGCCCCAGCTGGTAGTTTTGACCCCCATGTATATATAGATGCCATAGGGGTCCCAAGGGGTCCCGGATGAGTTTAAAGCCAGAGACCAAATAAAGGCAGGTTTTGAGTCTCTGATTCCCATGATCACTATAAATAAAAATGTAGATTGGATTAATTATATCTACTATAACCAACAGAGGTTTGTTAACTATACCAGGGATGCACTCCAGGTTTTAGCTGAATAACTAGAGGCCACTTCACAAATGATTTCCAAATTCGTATGGCCTTTGACATGGTTTTAGCTGAGAAGGGGTGTGTGTGTAAAATGTTACCTGGGACAAGTACATGTTGTAGGTACATTCTGGACAATACAGGCCCAAATGGTAAGGTAACCTTGGCTATAAAGAGATTAGAGGATCTCTCAAAAGAGTTAAAAATAAATTCGGGGCTGACCGATCCCTGGGACCAGTATTTTGGGTGGATGAGTGGGTGGCAACGCATTTGTACTCAAATAGGCATAGCAATTTTGGCGCTGCTTACATTAGCTGCGATAGGGGTTTGCTGTATTCTGCCCTGTATGAAGAAGCTGTTGGGAAAAGCAGCTAAAGAGGTAACCCCTACCTTTTTTGGGTGATATTAGAGATCCAATGAAGGAGGAGGAAGAGGGACCGTATGCTTCACTGCAGTCCTTACCTGTTAATAATACATACAACATTCTCAAATGATAAGGGAAAGAATAGTGCTTGATTGTCCTCCTGACCATTTACTTGAGGGAGGACACTGGGCAAGCCATGTCTGACTTCTATCCGAGATGCAAAAAAGGTCCTGATGTCAGGGGGGCCAGGTATAGGCCATACAGCATAGGGACAGTACTGATAAAATAGTCATTTTAAGGGGGGACTGTGGTGGAACTAATAAAATGTCTATGTTATGTCTCTCTCTAACAACTCAAATATTATTATTATCTTTTTCTTCTTTATTATTTGTATTATTTATTTTCTTTCTTATTGTTATATATATATATATATCTTAGTAATCTCAAGCCAGCAGATTTCCTTACTCAAAAGGACAAACAGATGTTCTTCTTACTCTTCACTCCTCACTCCCCCCTCCTTTTTCCCTCCTCCCACGGTGCAATGGAAAGATGGCTGCCGTATCCTGGAATGCCCTTCGCCTCATGGAAAACAGATGTTCGACAGGAGGAGCATATATACAGATGAACCAATCATATACACACATATGTGATGACGTTTGCTTTTGTCACTTTGCTTATATAAGGAGCTCGGACCTGAATAAAAGCCTGTTGAGAAGGAATCTCCCTACTGAGCACTGTTCAGAGTGAATTATTTTGCATGCATGCTCTCACATTACATTGAATTTGAGTCAGGGGCAGAATAGAAGATACATTCAGGTATTGGATCGGGAATAAATCCATTACAACGTGACTTCATCAGGGGATCTTCCCAGTGACAGTTTGTTTTGTAACTATGCAGGCACCAACGGGCGAGTAATTCACAACTGCATATTGCTCAAGAAACCTCTAGTAATCTCTAGTAATCTCCAGAGCAGGCATTCTTCAATGGAACCCTCAAGTTTATCCAGAAGTTACTAAGGATTTGTTGAGCAGTGGCTCGTTGACCTCCAATTTGATGGTGCCTGCATAGTACTGAGGCCAGCACCAGAAAGATTAAGGCTTACCTGTAGGTGCAAGAAATATCTCCTTAACCTACTATATATATCGATGCGCCTAGCGGGCCAGCTTCATTGCCGGTTTTCTGAATTGGCTCTTGCCGGCTCGAGCGCGCATACGTGTGACATCATCATCGCTCCGGCCAATCACAGCGCCGGAGTGGCGATACATGGACATCCGTGATGGGACACCAAGGCAAGATGGTGGCGGCGGCGGAGGTGACCGAGGACCGCTGCGGGGGCTTCGATCTCAGGTAAGTCATTCATAATGAGCTAGTATGCTATGCATACTAGCTCATTATGGCTTTCTTTTGCAGGGTTTTTTTTTTCCAGGGTTTACTTCCTCTTTAAGGAGATATTTGCAGAAAGGACTGCACCGATGTCTACGGCGCATGCGCGCCGTAGACAACGGCGCAGGCGCACTGAGTGTGCCTGGTTTATCAATGGGATAATGCCGGAACCGCGCGCATGCGCGGGGATCGTGTCAGTCCTGCGCGCATGCGCGGGAGTGACGTCATCGCAGCTCCGGGCAGTCACAGCGCCGGAGCGGCTATACACGGAAGGGACTCCTAGGCAACATGGCGGTGGCGGCGGAGGGGAACGAGGAGCGCTTCAGGGGCTTCGATCTTAGGTAAGTCATTCATAATGAGCTAGTATGCTATGCATACTAGCTCATTATGCCTTTCTCTTGCAGGGTTTCTTTTTCAGAAAAAAAAAAGAGGGTTTACTTCCTCTTTAAAGCAATCTACTGAGGTAGCCAGAACCACTGGTTTTCCACATTTCCACATTTTCACAGCTCTTACTGTGAAGAAACCTTTCCGTATGTGTTTATATAAGATTTAACCACAATTCCATATTTTTCTCACACAGTTAAGAGGGAGAAGGAGAATCTGCTGCCTGCTGAAAAGGTACTGTTATATTCAAGCTAAATCATATATTTGTATGCTATATGTTATAACATAATCATTTATTATTTATCTATTTACTGTGAAATGACTGGTTGGAAGTTATAACTTCAAACTTCAGTAATTTGTCTGTTAAGCCACCTGCTTGCACCCAGGCCAATTCTGACACTTCTCTCCTACATGTAAAAATCATATTTTTTTTTTGCTAGAAAATTACTCAGAACCCCAAACATTATATATATTGTTTTAGCAGACACCCTATGGAATAAAATGGTGGTTTTTGCAAGTTTTTATGTCACATGGTATTTGCGCAGCAATTTTTTTAAACACTTCTTTTTGGGGGGAAAAAATTGTTTCATGAATAAAAAAAACAACGCTAACGTTAGCCCGATTTTCTTGTAAAACGTAAAAGATGATGTTACGCTGAGTAAATAGATACCTAACATGTCACACTTTAACCACTTACAGACCGCCCACCGTCATTATACGGCAGGTCTTTGAAGTGGAATATCGTTGTTATGGCAGCAGCTAGCTGCCAAAACCCCAGCAGGGCCACCATCAGGGGGGTACAGCAGTTACAACTCTAAGGGGCCCTCGGGGCCCGAGGGGCCTGCCCGGGCCAGAAGAAGGCAGTACGGGTGAAGGGGAGCCGTGTTGTGCATTACAGAAACGATCTCGGCTGATTCTACTCTCTGTGGCATTGGGCTCAGACATCAAGCTCTTTACTGCCACCTCGGGCTACTATGTGCATGTGCACCCCTTGTGTACTGTGCTTCTCTGTGCCAGCAGCATGTCAGTTTTGTGAAACGAGCTGGGACCAGGTAAGAAGATCTCATTTACAAGTATGGGCTGTGAAGGAAATGGAGGGGGACTGTTTGTGTACAAGACAAGGAGGGGCCAGAGCTTTGTGTGTTTGCAGATTTGTGTATATGTGGGGCTGGCATATATTCAGGTGTGTGGTTGGGGGGGGGGGGGGGCTTTCATATATACAGGTGTGTGTGTGTCTGGGGGGGCTGGCATATATACAGGTGTGTGTGGGGTGGCATATATACAGGTGTGGGGGGCTGACATATATACAGGTATGGGGGGGCTGCCACATATACAGGTGTGTGGGGGTGGCATATTTACAGGTGTGGGGGGGGCTGACATAAATAGGTGTGTGTAGGGGTGGCATATATACAGGTGTGTGGGGGCTGACATATATATAGGTGTGTGGGGGCTGACATATATACAGGTTTGGGGGTAGAGACATATATACAGATGTGTGTGGGGGTGGCATATATACAGGTGTGGGGGCAGACATATATACAGGTGTGTGTGGGGGTGGGGGGCAGACATATATGCAGGTGTGTGTGGGGGTGGGGGGCAGACATATATGCAGGTGTGTGTGGGGGTGGCATATATACAGGTGTGGGGGGCGGCTGACATATAAAGGTGTGTGTGAGGGTGGCATATATACAGGTGTTGGGGGGCTGACATATATATAGGTGTGTGTGGGGGGCTGGCATATATTCAGGTGTGTGTGTGGGGGGGGGGGGCTGACATATATACATGTGTGTGGGGAGATGACATATATACAGGTGTGGGGGGCTGACATATATACAGGTGTTTGGGGGGCTGGCATATATACAGGTGTGTGTGGGGGGGATGGCATATATACAGGTGTGTGGGGGGCTGGCATATATACAGGTGTGTGTGGGGGGGATGTTATATATACAGGTGTGTGGGGGGCTGACATATATACAGGTGTGTGGGGGGATGACATATATACAGGTGTGTGGGGGGCTGACATATATACAGGTGTGAGGGGGCTGACATATATACAGGTGTGTGGGGGGGCTGACATATACAGGTGTGAGGGGGGCTGACATATATACAGGTGTGTGGGGGGCTGACATATATACAGGTGTGTGGGGGGCTGACAAATATACAGGTGTGAGGGGTGCTGACATATATACAGGTGTGAGGGGGACTGACAAATATACAGGTGTGTGGGGGTGCTGACATATATACAGGATTGAGGCTTGGGGCTGAATGTGTACAGGTGAGGTGGCCGGTGTGCGGATTCGGTAGGATGGCCCATGGGCAAGCCCTGGGGAATGTTGGTGGTCAGGCTGGGGGTGGGGAGACCTAAAGCTGTGTAAGGTAGGGTGACCAGACATCCCCGGTTTCCGGGGACAGTCCCCAGAATGAGGAAACTGTCCCCGGACCAAGTCTGTCCCCAGTTTTGTCCGCAAAATTAGGGGCGGCGCCAGATAGGAGCTTGGGAATGCTCAATCACCCTCACAAATTATTTAAGCACCCCCACACAGCACCTCCAAAATTCACATACCAGTTCTTGTGTCACAGTGTTTTTTTAAATTGTATTCAACATGTAAATCTTGTACTGATGCCAGGAAGCTGGGGACTCTTTTTTCCTGTGGAGGGATACAACAGGTCCTGTCGCATTAACTGATGATCTTTAGCTAGACCTGGCAGGCAGATTTCAGAGGCAGATTGATACACTGCCTCTTTGCTGCTTTCTCAGCCAATAGAAGAGTGCTGAACCCGCCCCCTTCTCCAGCCTGCCTTCTTTGAGTTGTGAGATGCACAGAGGAGAGGACATGTCGGCAGCCAGACTTTAGGGAAAGGAGAGAGCACAGCTCAGCAAAGCCCACTACACTACAGGGGATGGAATAGAAAAGAGAGATTCTCCAGGTCCTGGCTGCAGTGAGTGAGTTTTCCCTACACTTGGTCTAAAGAGAGAGAGGAACAGCTTCTGTCAGCATGAATGCTTGTTTCTGCAGTGTGGCATAGTGAAAGTTAATAGGGCAGCTCCAGAGATCAAGACCATCTAGGCTATATTCTGACACCAGAAAGACTTTTGGTAAAGCTCCTCCATGGGGCAGACAGAGCACATACATCCTGCATTACTTTCTGCCAGAACAAGGCTCATGGCTCTTACAGAGTCTCTGGCAGGGAGAAAAGGATGCTGGATCCCTGTGTGTTCTGTCCATTCTTTCACCCATTCATCTGCTTCCCTTATCTTTGACATAAATATTGCTGGTGTCACAATACAAGATAAATAGATTGAAAAAAAGATTTTGTTTCCCACTCTTTAGAACAGTGTTTCTCAACTCCAGTCCTTAAGGCGCCCCAACAGGTCATGTTTTCAGGATTTCCCTCAGATGAAACAGCTGTGGTAATTACTAAGGCAGTGAAACTGATCAAATCACCTGTGCAAAATAATAGAGAGCCTGAAAACACGACCTGTTGGTGCGCCTTGAGGACTGGAGTTGAGAAACACTGGGTTAGAAACAAGCAAGGTCTCTTGCAGACAGGTGGCTGAGCCCATTCTGTGTAATTGCAGTTGCATTACCTCCATCCAGGAAGCCCAGGTGCAGGGTACAGCCTGTCATTGACATGAATGAGTGTATGCTTCTGTACTCCTTTATACAGTGGTGCCATCACAAACATAAATACAGCAGCGTACAACCATTCATGCCAATGACAGGCTGTACGCTGCACCTGGGCTGCCTGGATGGAGGAAATTCAACTGCAATTACACAGAATGGGCTCAGCCACCTGTGTTCAAGAGACACAAATCTTAATAAAAGTAACGTGAACTTTCCCCCTGTACTATCTCACCCTCCTCATGTCATGTGCACCCCATGTAGCACACTCCTGAACTCTGCACATAGCATTCTCCTGGACCCTGCACCCTGCACGTAGCATCACCCTGAACCCTGGAACCTGCAATAGCATCCTCCTGCACCCTGCACGTAGCATCCTCCTGCACCCTGCATGTAGCATCCTCCTGCACCCTGCACGTAGCATCCTCCTGCACCCTGCACGTAGCATCCTCCTGCACCCTGCACGTAGCATCCTCCTGCACCCTGCACGTAGCATCCTCCTGCACCCTGCATGTAGCATCATCCTGCACCCTGCATGTAGCATCCTCCTGAACCCTGCAATGTAGACAAAAACTCACCCAAGCTCTACCGCACGATTGTAGAATGATGAGTTGAATAACAGTGCTCAGGCTTGTTGTGTCCCATAAACATCAAAATAGCAAAATGAATGCCGGCAACTCGATTGCTTCTTCTTAAATCTTTATTGAGCACTAACAGCAGTACGACATCTAAAACGCTAACATGTTTCGGCAGAAGCATACAGATTTACAATAAAATCAAGTTTATATAGAAAATATATCCATTCCTCCCAAAAAGGGGGCGGTACAATCCAATTTAAAATCAATTAACAATTAAAATCAATGTGAGGTTGGCAGAACCAGAGAAATAGGGGAGGGAAAAATGGAAACACAGACTGAAAACTCTAGGGGAACCCTGCACCCTGCACATAGCCTCCTCCTGAACCCTGCAAGTAGCATCCCCCTGCACCCTGCATGTAGCATCCTCTTAAACCCTGCATGTAGTATCCTCCTGAACCCTGCACGTTGCATCCTCCTGAACCCTGCACGTTGCATCCTCCTGAACCCTGCACGTTGCATCCTCCTGAACCCTGCACGTTGCATCCTCCTGAACCCTGCACGTTGCATCCTCCTGAACCCTGCACGTTGCATCCTCCTGAACCCTGCACGTTGCATCCTCCTGCACCCTGCACGTTGCATCCTCCTGCACCCTGCACGTTGCATCCTCCTGCACCCTGCACGTTGCATCCTCCTGCACCCTGCACGTAGCATCCTCCTGAATCTGCACGTAGCATCCTCCTGAATCTGCACATAGAATCCTCCTGCACCCTGCACATAGCATCCTCCTGCACCCTGCACATAGCACCAGCATTGTCTGGAGCCGCCCCTGCCTGGATTGGATTTGAATTTTGCCGCCCCATCCCTCCCTCCAAGTTTTTTATCTTCTTAACATTTGGTTCTAAGAAGTATCTTTTTTTTATCTCATGGACGAATTGTGAGAAATAATGTATATATCATACAATCATTCCATAAACACATACCACATACTGCATATATAATTTGAGAAAAATATGCTTATAAAATAGTTTACCATTTGCCAATAAAAAGAAAATATGGCCCCGGATTTGATTTCATAAAAATCTGGTCACCTTAGTGTAAGGGGCCCAAAAAATGTTCATGGCTGCCCTGAACCCCAGTATCCACTTCTTCAATGGGCGGTCCGCTTTCAGATAAAAATGGTCTCATTCGCCGTAAGATCACTTTTATCGGTGGCGGGAGAGGCGGGAGAGGCCCCCCCCTCCCACTGCACTCCGTGCCCTCCACCGCTTACCGGTACCGCCAGCAGCGGCAGAGGCGATTGGGTCCTTTCCCCTGCTTGCTGCCCTCCACCGCTTACCGGTACATACCATTGCAGGGCAGAAGCGATGTCAAAAACGTCACTTCCGCCCATAGCTCTTAAAGGAACATTTTTATTTTTTTATTTTTCCAAACACCGTTTTTTTAATTGCATTTTAGTTTAAATGTGAGATCTGAGGTCTTTTTGGCCCCAGATCTCGTATTTAAGAGGTCCTGTCGTGCTTTTTTTTTATTACAAGGGGATGTTTACATTCCTTGTAATAGGAATAAAAGTGACACATTTTTTTTATTTTTATAAAAGAACAGTGTAAAAATAAAAAGTAAAAAAAATAAGAAAAAAAAAATATATCTTTTTTGACGAGCACGCGTGCAGAAGCGAATGCATATGTGAGTAGTGCCTGCATATGAAAACTTATATATATGTGAGGTATCACCGCAATCGTTAGAGTGAGAGCAATAATTCTAGCCCTAGACCTCCTCTATAATTTTTTAAACATCGCCTATGGAGATTTTTTAAGGGTAAAATTTTGTCGCCATTCCAGGAGCGGGTACAATTTTGAAGCGTGACATGTTGGGTATCAATTTACTTTGGCATAACATCATCTTTCACAATGTAAAAAAAAATTGGGCTAACTTTACTGTTGTCTTATTTTTTAATTAAAAAAAGTGTATTTTTTCCAAAAAATGTGCGCTTGTAATACCGCTGCGCAAATACGGTTCATTTTTTATTTTCTAAATAGGTTCCTTTAAGCTAGTGCATTGTTGGTTCACTTACCTTTTCCTTTGATTTACCTTCTAAATGTTTTTTTTTCTTTGTCTGAATTTCTCACTTCCTGTTTCTCCTCACTAAACTTCACACCATCATCCGAGTGGTGTGGAGTCAGCCAGAACAGCTTACTGAACAGCTTACTGAGGAGGAACAGGAAGTGAGAAATTCAGACAAAGAAAACAAAGAAAAAAAACATTTAGAAGGCAAATCTAAGGAAAAGGTAAGTGAACCAACAATGCACTAGCTTAAAGGAACCTATTTAGAAAATAAAAAACAAACCTTTACAACCCCTTTAAGTGGTTAAAATTGCGGACACTTGTGGAATGGCGCCAAACTTCATCACTTATAAATCATGTTTAGAGTTACAGAGGAGGTCTAGTGCTAGAGTTATTGCTCTCGCTCTTATGATCACGGCGTATGTAATCTGTCTGCATCTGGCTCTGATACTAGCCAGTGCCTCACCAACCACTCACCTCACCGCACGTTCTTGGTCTGTAAAGGTGGCATTCTGACCACCACTGTAAGGGGAGCATTCTTTCTACTGCCAATTTTTCCCACTGACCCCTAATAAACTGGTTTTAACAGGGGTTCCCCGATATCTGAAAATAATTTTAAGGGTTCCTCTAAGATAAAGAAGGGTTGAGAAAAGATGTTCTAGAGGGTCATATAGCAGAATATGTTACATCCCTATTATATACTTACTGGCTATACAAAAGGTGAGTGTGGGTTCACCAACACAAATCTCTATGTTAAGAAGTGAGACGGAAATAAGTATTTCATTGTAATTTCTAGTTTTATGTGAAATTAAATAAGAAACACAAAATTAGAGCAAGTTAGGCAGTCAGGTTTCAACAATTTGAAAAGTGCTAATATTGCACTGCATGTCTACATCTGATAAATAACACGTATAATTGCTACACAATCTATTTGGAATTTAATTATATTAAAATTAGCATCTCATTTCAGACTGCAGTCAAACATGATTTTCTTTAACAGCCAAAAAATGATTTTCCTTGCAGCCATGGGCACAGCGTGAGTTTTATAGACAGGATTTCCCATAATCCTTTTCTTTCTGCTCATGTAATTGGCTCACTTCTCTACCAGCAGTCTACACAGACCTTGAGGTCACATAACAAGCAGAGAAAATGACATCTTTGGTAATTTCTTAAAGCTAAAGTTTAGCAATTTTTCAGCACCAGGGTCGGTACATAAATGAATGAGGAGTGTCCCATGTACTGGTGGCTGCTCTGTTCCTTGAAATCTTCATTCCTCTGCCCCCCGATAGCAATGCAACTGTGATCATCCAGGGCTGCAGGGGTTAATATGAGTGTCTCCAACCATCACAGGCACTTGTCAAAAGTGCAGACTATGTCCACCCACTTGTTCCATTCATAAAAGATGTACTATCAGTACTCACGATGAAAAGCACTCTATGAATGGAGGATGGGTGGATGAATAAAAGATCTGTCTCCTTCATTCATAGAGCATAGCAGTCATTGAACACAAGGACACCAAAAAAGTCCACCTGCCAGAATGTATGGGAGCAATTGTGTAAGTAAAACTATAGTATCCTAAATCTAAATGAGTTTAGCCATGTGCTGGCATAGGGTTCCTTGAGTAGAGACTAATGCCCCGTACACACGGTCGGACTTTTGACCGGCCAAAATCACATCGGAATTCCGACGGAATTCCATCAGAGTAAAAGAAAACATGTTCTCTATCTAAACTCCAACGGAATTCCTCGGAATTTCCGATGGAAAAAGTCATATGGGGCATACACATGGTCGGAATATCCGATGGAAAAAGTCTGTATGACTTTTTCCATCGGAAATTGCGATCCTGTGTACAAGGCATAACTGTTTGCATCAACCACTTTGGGACAGCAAGTCCTAGCATGTCGGCACATTAAATTCTCATTGACTTCCATTGCTCCCTCCTGATTGAGTTGGCCCTGATGCCAAGGGGAGGAGAGTGTTAAAGAGAAGAATCATGGGATATGTAGTTGCATCGGATATTGGTGGAACTGTTATCCGCTGGGAAAGTGACTACAGATTCCAGGAGCATTTGCAACCAAGAGGGGGACTTTAACAGAGCTACCTGGGAAAACTAGGGGCATTTGGTGCCAGATGGGAGTCAAAGACAGAGGAAAGCAACGTGTACAGTCTGCGGCACCAGTTTCCTATGCAGCTGGTCCCTTGTCTGCCCAGTGATACAGGAAGGCATTCTCCATTTGTTTGCAGTCACATCCGAAGTGCACAGCCGAGACGCCGGTTCATCTCTATAGTGTTCTGGAATGGCACAGTGGAACCGCCGGTCTACTTGCAGTGTTTTTAAATCGCAGAGCGCAGTTGCTGGTCTATCCCCATGGAGACATAGGGACCCTGATTGGGTTGTGGAATAAACCTGAGTGTACAGAAGACCCAACCAGGTCCATCCAAGGTCAGTGCATCAGCATATGAGGAGCCCCTCCACTGACAGGACCTACTGCTGAGACACAGGATACTGACACTAAAGCCCCGTACACACGATCGGTTTGACTGATGAAAACCGTCCGATGGATGGTTTTCATCAGACCAACCGATCGTGTATGGTACCCATCAGTCTTTTTTCCATCGGTTTTAAAAAATAGAACTTGTTTTAAAATTTTCCGATGGATCAAAAACCGATGGTAATTTCCGATCGTCTATGGGCAAGTCCATCGGATCAAAAACCCACGCATGCTCAGAATCAAGTCGACGCATGCTCAGAAGCATTAAACTTCATTTTTCTCGGCTCATCGGAGTGTTTTACGTTACCGTGTTTGGAACGGTCGGTTTTTTGACTGATGGTGAGTGGCCAAGACTGATGAAAAACAGTTTCATCGGATTTCCGATGGTCAAATCCATCGGACGAAAATCCATAGGTTATCCGATCGTGTGTACGGGGCTTTGGTTTACCACAATTTTCTTTTACCATCCTTTCAAAAATCTAACCAGCTAATCAGGCCACCTGTAGACAATTGCATTGACTTTGTTAGTCCACCACCAGAACCTTCGGATAATACCTCTTTCTCCTCCCACCTATTTTCCCCTTTTCACTGAATTTACTATACTACTGAATCTGACTCCAGTAATCTACATAAGCCTGATAGTTTAATCTTATTAAAGGCCTTCTGACTTTTTAAAGGAGAGAACTAGTAAACTCTACTAGACGTGCACCATCAGAAAGGACCCCAACCAAGCCAACAAAATTATAATTGTTGTCCTCTGTCAAAATTTTAATTTTTTTATTTTTTTCTTGTTCCATTGAGGATATGATTAAATTCTGGTATCCCTACATGGAGAATTCATTATTTATTGCATTGCAAAGACCTGCAGGCAGACTTGGAGATATAAGGGGCACGTTAGGGGGACTTGGTGCTGGTGTAGTCAAACAGTGGTCTTGTTTCTACAATCTGGCTGTCACAACTGTGCCCTCAGTGTCCCTGCTACAGTTTAAGCTGATTTAATAATTGATATCAATACCCGGGTCCAGTTGTTCATTATCTCTCCTGGTAGTAGTAGGTTTCTGTATAGAGTTAGGGGTTTGTATTTTGCTATTTTCTACTGGATTGTTATTTTTATATCTTTGTGTAAGCTTCCTTTTGTGAATATAATCACAGCTTCACTTAAATTGATGTAATTAATTCCTTGTCAGGGGTGTGTCAGAGTGGTCAACACAGTAGTATTGGGTGTTTGTGCACAGGGTCATACTCAGAGGGTCTAATCATTCTAGGGCTCCTAGAGCAGTGCCATACATGAGCATTTAACCTTTGCAGCCCCACTGCAAGGGAAGATTTTTGTTTTTCCCAGGGATAGGCTTTGATATGGCAATGCATTGGAATTGTCAATTTAATTATCTACAGATTATATATATAAAATATCTGCAAATATGCTTCTTTAAAGTGGTCCTGAAGGGGAATTATTTTTCCAAAGAAATCTAGATAAAGACATTAAAGGGGCTCAGACAAGTCTGCAATAAACTATAAAGGCAGGTTTCTGCAAAAGAATAGCATTTATACTTACTGTGTCAGCAGCCCCATGTCTCCTGTCTTCCCTCTGTTCCAGTGCTGGAGCATCTGGCAAAGTCTTCTGCATTTGACATTGAGGGAGTATTGGATGTCTGTGTCCCCCAACCCATGCTTTGGTTTCATACACTGACCCCTGCTGTAACCTATAGTGATGTATGGGGTTGGAGGATGGAACTATGGTGCGCAGCGGTGGACACAGATATCCAGCACTCCCAGAAGTATCAAATGCTGAAGACCAAACTGGAGCCTGTAGCACTGGAACAGAAGAAAGGTAGAATATTGGCTGCTGGATAGGGATGGGCTATCTGTTCGAACATGAGTTCAACTCGAACATTGGCTATTCGCCCGTTCGCCGAATAGCGAACAATTTGAGGTGTTTGCGGCAAATTCGAAAAGCCGCGGAACACCCATTAAAAGTCTATGGGAGAAATCTAAAGTGCTAATTTTAAAGGTTAATATGCAAGTTATTGTCATAAAAAGTGTTTGGGGACCCGGGTCCTGCCCCAGGGGACATGTATCAATGCAAAAAAAAGTTTTAAAAACGGCCGTTTTTTCGGGAGCAGTGATTTTAATAATGCTTAAAGTGAAACAATAAAAGTGAAATATTCCTTTAAATTTCGTACCTGGGGGGGTCTCTAAAGTATGCCTGTAAAGTAGCGCATGTTTCCCGTGTTTAGAACTGTCCCTGCACAAAATGTAATTTCTGAAGGAAAAAGTCATTTAAAACTACTTGCGGCTGTAATGAATTGTCGGGTGCCGGCAATACAGAGAAAAGTAATTGAAAGTCATGGTATGGATATTAAGGAGAACTCAGCTCCAAAATAAAAAAAATGCTGTGGGGTTCCCCCCAAAAATCCATACCAGACCATTCAGGTGACCCCGCCCCCCTCTGAACCCGTGGGCTTCCTGTTGCATCAGAGGGGGGCGGGGTCACCCATCACGTCATTGGGTAACCCCGGGTTTCCCATTGCATCAGAGGGGGGCAGGGTTTCCTTCTGATGCGCGGGTTTCCTGTTGCATCAGAGGGGGGCGGGGTCACCTGTCAGGTCATTGGGTAACCCCAGGCTGGCGGCGTGTCATTCGTGGGGTTCCTCCGGTGGAGCCAGGATCGTGTGTGTGTGTATCATCGCTGGACACATCATCGCTGGAGAGTGGAGATCATCGCTGGATACAGAGAATGGATTACAACTCTGTAGATCGAGTGGATTACATCGCTGCCGCTGGAATTTTTTTTTTTTTTAAATAAAGGACTTATCCCTACTGTGTCTGTGTGGTTTTTAAAATTTTAGATTTTTTTTGGTGAAATGGTAGGGGTACAATGTACCCCATTACCAATTCACATAGATTGGCGGAATCTGGGAGTCCCAGATTCCGGTAAGCCCCCTGCCCGCAGACTCCCACAACCGTCTCAGACCCCCAAAGCATCCTCCCCATGTTGAGGGCATGTGGCCTGGTACGGTTCAGGAGGGGGGGGCGCTCTCTCGTCCCCCCTCTTTTCCTGCGGCCGGCCAGGTTGCATGCTCGGATAAGGGTCTGGTATGGATTTTTGGGGGGAACCCCACGCCATTTTTTTTTATCTTGGTGTGGAGTTCCCCTTAATATCCATACCAGACCTGAAGGGCCTGTTAATTAAATTTTGGGGGACCCCCACGCATTTTTTTTTCAATGACTTTTCTCTGTATTGCCGGGACCCGGCAATTCATTACAGCCGCGAGTAGTTTTAAATTACTTTTTTTTTCCTTCAGAAATTACATTTTGTGCAGGGACAATTCTAATTATTATTTAAAACAATTGTTATTGTTTCACTTTAAGCATTATTAAAATCACTGCTCCCAAAAAAAATGCAGTTTTTAAAACTTTTTTTTGCATTGATACATGTCCCCTGGGGCAGGACCCGGACCACTGACATGATAACATGACGTGCACAGAGACATGATAACATGACGTGCACGGAGCGCAAAAAATAAATCTAAAAAATTCTAGAAGAATTGGAGAGGATGTTAGGAGGAGCTGCTTGGAGTATTCATGAGGGTCCTGACCATTCCCCTAGAGAAGGGTTGGCAGGGGGAAGGCCCCCTCAAATACTCTGGGTCAGCCCAGCTTGGCAGGAGAGTTTGGGTGGAAGTTGGAGATGGAATGCTAGGAGGCTGTCGTGGACCCTTGAGGGTAACCCCCTAGTCTAGGGGGTGGGACCTCGGGTCTGGGAGCTCAGGTGCAGGAGGGATCCTCTACAACCCACGAGGTATCCTGTCCAGTGGCATGGGAGCAGGTGTGAGGACAGCAGAAGCCAGTAAGGATGTCCAGGAGATCTCCAAGGAGAAGACATACAGGTGGGCTTGTGAGTGTTACAGTCGGGGAGGACTCAGAGGCAGCCTGAGAGGACTGGGTGAGAGCAGTCTGAGATGGATGCAAAGTCAATCTGGAAGAACTGTGGAAGTTTAGCCAAGAGGGCTGGAGAAAGGGGCAGCTGCAGCCAGATAGGCTGGCAGTGCCTAAAGAGGGGGTGCTGGGATCAGTAGCCACAGAAGGACAGCTGGGCACTAAGACTTTGCTACACTACCAAAGGGACCTGTGTTGGTACCTGCCTGTAAAGGGCATTTGCTACTTTACTGACTGAGCCCAATTGTCAGATCATCTAACAGTGTGCCAGCTGGTTCTGAGAGTTGTAGTGCTTCTAGCAGGTTTTGTGCTGGAGGAAGATGAGGAGTGTAAATAGTCTGCACAGAAGATGTTGTCCCTGGAAAGTTCTGCTAAATTCAAGTGGGCATTCCATAATACCAGTATCCCCATTCAAGTTCAATACCCCTAAAAAAACACAAAAACAAAGCTGCAAGGACTGTTTTCTGATGACCGAGTGATGTGGAAAATCCTATGTGCCTGGCTGTGCAGGGTGGGGAATCCCTTACTCACCAGCGGCTCCTGCGGGGGTAGCGCTATACCCTACTCTATTCAAAAGCAAAAAAAAGATAAAAATGTATTTTGGCTATAAATACATTTTAAGTCTGACCATAAACTATGCAAATACTGCTAGTTGTGACCCAATCTGAGCATGTCTAACACACAAACCATTATACGCAGTAAGTACAAGTCCTTATTCTGTAAATTCAGACAACCATAAGGACTATTCTTTTGAACTTTTAGGCTTTAGCAGATATCAGATCTTTTGTTATATCTGCTGAAATATATGACAAGATACGGCAGTCCTAATGGAATCTGATTTGGATTTTGCTGTTTACTTTCCTATACAGTTATCATAAAAATATTGGGACTGGCTCATTTTGCAAAGCAAACAACACATCATGTTCTCAGGTTTGGCCTTAAGAGTAAAGAAAAACTACATTTAACGGATTAAGAATCATGCCCACGTAGAAACAAAACGACCTGATTAGTTAGTAACATCAGCTTTCCCAAGGTAGTGTAAACTTTCTCAATGTCAAAGACTTGTTTACTGGCTTATAGGCCTTAATGTACATAGTAACAGAGTGGGTTAATGGCAATGGCACATTTAAAGGATTAGACTTCGTCTTAGGTGGAACACAGTTCTGGTAATTGTGATCATTTTTTATGGTCATGTACACGCTGTGTTTCATATTCACAATGGACTTATTACATAATATGAGCTTGCATTTGACTCTTAGCCGTTACAGTTGACATAGATATACAGAGGCCTTTACAAAAGGCACAAAACTGTCTGATTTTGTTTAAAGCTTAAATGCAAATAAATTTGATCACCATTTAATACCGATATGAATTCATTTATTATTAAGATGTATTCCCAAAGGGCTCATTTACTTCGGTGCTCAGCACATAACACTGGCCTGCATAGATGTAATGGACCTGGACTGAATAGCTGTCAGAGGTCCCGGCCCACTTCTTCTCTGGATAGGGCACCCACATACCTGTCTTTGAGAGAGACTCTGTGATTTTGTGTCACTGTCACTCAAGGCCTGAGGCCAACCCTTGATTGTTCACTTACAATGTTTTTCAGCAGTTTACTGGAAAAGTTTGCACAGCATTACAGTCCATAATATCACTGTTTTTACAGTGCAGAACAAAAACATAGTTCCTCCATTACAAAACTGCTAAACAGTAGTCTCAACAGTGCGGAGCACTTAACTGCAGCTATTACGAGCCCATTGAGTCCAGCCATCATTTCCCTTACTCTTCCTTCCATGAGTCCCCCAGCAGTGGGTCCTCACATATGAAGTCTCTTCCAACCCAAGCCCTGGAAGTGAAGGTAATGGGTAGTTACATACTTCTGCTTTTTTCCAGCTGAGTACTCCATTACAGTCTCTAGCTAGTTCAGCCTTGCAGAGGGCCATATCTCTCCGACACAATTTACAAGCCTAAATGGTTTTGGCGAGGGGTGACCTATTCCCATACCCAAACTATATGGCCCTATCGACTGTAAATAATAAAAAGGGCGCCAACTTGTAGGCAGGTACAGGTTCCGGTAAAGCTAAAGTCCATGGAAGTACATGGGAAACTTTTTCTTATAACTTTTTCTTATAACAGAAGAATTTCACGTGTTTCGGCAGATCTGGAGTTATGGCCGGCATATCTATGCCGTGCCGACCGGGTGGTCATCTGTAGCGAATGGGGAGAGGATGTTGAGCATTCCATCACCACCCGGAATGAGCGTGGAAGATTAGTTACCCTTCTGTATCCAACGTTTTATCTCTAAACATTTAAAGACAGAAGTTTGTTCTGCTATTATATCCTGTCTCTGCACGGATAAACCGTGCCTAAGATCAAGGTGACTTTGCCCTCTGTTAAAAAGAGGATGTCTGCTTCAAGGAGGAAAAGACAGAGAACATTGTTTTAAAAAAAAAAGAAAAGGACAGTTTTCCTTCAAGTGAACTATGGGGTAGTCAGTCAGAGTGTTGTGGTGAAGAGACGCCGTGGTTAAGAGTGGGAATTTCAATGTTTTTCTTTATTACAAACCAATGCGTGACCACACAGGACGTTGTGACCCTGCTGACACTAGGTGGCAGTGGTCTGCAGGGACAGAGACTGAACAGTACTTATGATTAGAATTTAAATACTTTTTGTTTTATGCTAGGCTTAGCATATCAAAACTTTTTAGAAGGAAACTGCTTCCTCTCGGGGAAACAGTCTGCTTCTAGGTAGTATAGATATTAGTGATAGGATGTTTGCTTTTCTATGCATGTTTTTGTGATTTCTTGCAGGTACCAGGAGCTACTGTTGAGACCACCGGAGAACGGGATGGGTTAGATAGTTAGTAAATGGGAGGAGTGTATATTTGAAATATCAGTATCTGGAGAATGCAATGTTATCTTGTGTGCTTTCTTTCTTTCTTTCCCCTTTTCCCCAAAATTTGGTTCAGGCATCAGTTCAGTTTTGTTGTTTGAAAAAAATCAACAGCCTTCAGGACTGAAGGATCTTGATTTCCCCAGCCACTGGGGACAGTGTCTCTTCTAGGAGGGGGTGTGTGTAGCGCCTTCCCAATATTTGGGGGCGCTATGTGGAAATTTAGGGGGAGTCTGAGCCAGTAGTCGGGCTCAGACCAATTGATGGTTCATTATTGCTTCTGCTCTGGGTGTGATACTGCCTGGCAGTAGTGTTCCCTGTTGCCTGTAGGTGGCACTGTCACCACCGGCATAGGTGAACCAAGAGGGGTATCACAGCACTTTGGGTGTTCTCTCTCGGCAGCCGTGCAGTGGGCATGGTTGACCCGCTGTGCATGCTAGGAGAGGTTACATAAGGGGGAGACGCCATTGACGTTGGGGCATTCCAGGGGACCCTTTGGTCCTGTATGTGTGCCTTGTGGCCCGTATGGCACGAGGTGCGCAAGTGTGTTTGGGCCTCGGGTACCTTTAGCCCGAGGCTGTGTTGCTGCATGGTAGGCCCAGCTCTGCTGGCAGGGGCCTGCACCTCAAAGAAGGATCCCAGGCTGCCCATCTGTAGGGAGCCCACCTTTAGTAAAGGAGACCTGGGGGAATCACCTTTAGGAAAGGAGACCAGGGGAGGATCAGTCCCTGAGGAGATTAGCGACGTTACTGCTGTCTCGGGAAGAGGCCTGGAAACTCACCTAAAGAGGGATTCACTGTCTTGATTATCCGTGCTCCATCCCGGTTGCTAGGACCACTCTCAAAGGGACTATCTGGGTGAGCATTACTCACTCAGGCTTGAGTGGCAACGAAAGATTAACACTGTGCTTTAGGTGTTGCGTGCCTGAACCTTTTCTTTCCCTTACTTCTCTCATCTTCCTACTCCCTATTCAAGTTCACTGAGATGATAAAAGAATAAAACCTTGCTGCTTGGGTTTTACTCCTGTGTGGACATTGGCCTTATTCTGAGGAACTTCTACCTAGACAATGGAGAGAGAGGATCCACTCAAGAGAGGTGATTGCTGCAAGACCCAAACAATAACACCGCTCGCTCCTCTCTATACACAGGGAGGGGATACCGGGCAAGTAGCAGGTGTGCCCCGCTGCAGGTGGAGGAAGGCAGTAGAGAATACGGGGTCTGTGTGCTACATATAGTTACAGAAGATGGTGATCAGCTGGATAAGGATTTCCTCTACCTGAAAAAGTAATTTTTTAAACTAGAAAGTTTATTAAAATATGAATCCATGCAGAGGTGGGACATAGAGTTTGCCAAAAAATATTATGATCTCAAAGTTACACCTAGAGCCATTAGGGCCACTAAAAAATGTAATTTTCTAGATGAAGACCTCAATTTACAATGGCTTATTATCTCCACCAAATGAACTCTAGAATGGCTGAATGTCATTAAGGAACAAAGACAAAGTATGTTATCCAAATGTCAAGCAGAAATTTATGAAATGTAGACAGACCTTTTAAAAAAACTGGGAAACTTGAATGAGATTTTATGGATTTCCAAAGAGGCAGAATTCTACAGTGGTCTAGAAGAGAAAGACATACAGCCACGTCCGAAGAGCGAGCAGACATCATCCAAGAGAGATCTAAATCCTCCCCAGGCAATCATAGAACTACTTCCAGTTCCAAAGACCGAAAAGTCAAATGAGCCCCTAGACCCGCCCTCAAAATTTGTACTCGCCTGCTCGCATTTGGCGAGTACAAAATAACTGATTGCGAGTAGCAGCAGCCAGTATCCTTCTGGGGGAGGAGAAGAGGCGCCCAATCAAGTGGAACTACTGGCTTTCTCCTGTTGTCTCCCAAGTCCTGCCTGTCAAAACGACTGGTTGCTAGCGTCCCAACAACCAATCAGGTACTTGGAGGACCCGGCATTCAGAGGAGGAAGATGTAACTTCCTCCTTCCCGGCTTCCGACCTGCTGACAATGGAAGGGAACAGGAGAGCACTTGCTGTCTGCACTGGGACACTGCTGAGCTGACTGGCCGGGAGTATGAGAGGACCTGTATGCTGTCTGGATCTGGACACTGCTGATGATTTGAGTGAGGGTCCTGGGGAGAAAGTGAGCAGAGGAGTTGGCACTCAGAGCAGGAGGAGGGGTCAGGGATCACACTGAACAAGTGTAGGGGGAGGACATGCTCTCCCAGGTCCTAGAGCTGTGTACAATGAGCTGCAACATCTCCCCCTCTACAGAGATGTGGAGGGAGGGGGGAGCCATTCATCACCACACCATCCACAGTACCTGTACCATGTCTGTAGTCTCTCTGACTCTCTCCTTACCATGTCTGCAGTCTCTCTGACTCTCTCCTTACCATGTCTCCTGTCTCTCTGACCCTCTCCTTACCATGTCTGCAGTCTCTCTGACTCTCTCCTTACCATGTCTGCAGTCTCCCTGAATCTCTCCTTACCATGTCTGCAGTCTCTCTGACACCCTCCTTACCATGTCTGCAGTCTCTCTGACTCTCTCCTTACCATGTATGCAGTCTCTCTGACTCTCTCCTTACCATGTCTGCAGTCTCTCTGACTCTCCTTACCATGTCTGCAGTCTCTCTGACTCTCTTCTATCCATGTCTGCAGTCTCTCTGACACTCTCCTTTCCATGTCTGCAGTCTCTCTGACACTCTCCTTACCATGTCTGCAGTCTCTCTGACACTCTCCTTACCATGTCTGTAGTCTCTCTGACACTCTCCTTACCATGTCTGTAGTCTCTCTGACACTCTCCCTACCATGTCTGCAGTCTCTGACACTCTCCTTACCATGTCTGCAGTCTCTGACACTCTCCTTACCATGTCTGAAGTCTCTCTGACTCTCTCCTTACCATGTCTGCAGTCTCTCTGACCCTCTCCTTACCATGTCTGCAGTCTCTCTGACCCTCTCCTTACCATGTCTGCAGTCTCTCTGACCCTCTCCTTACCATGTCTGCAGTCTCTCTGACCCTCTCCTTACCATGTCTGCAGTCTCTCTGACCCTCTCCTTAACCATGTCTGCAGTCTCTCTGACCCTCTCCTTACCATGTCTGCAGTCTCTCTGACCCTCTCCTTACCATGTCTGCAGTCTCTCTGACCCTCTCCTTAACCATGTCTGCAGTCTCTCTGACCCTCTCCTTACCATGTCTGCAGTCTCTCTGACCCTCTCCTTACCATGTCTGCAGTCTCTCTGACTCTCTCCTTACCATGTCTGCAGTCTCTCTGACTCTCTCCTTACCATGTCTGCAGTGTCTCTGACTCTCTCCTTACCATGTCTGCAGTGTCTCTGACTCTCTCCTTACCATGTCTGCAGTCTCTCTGACTCTCTCCTTACCATGTCTGCAGTCTCTCTGACTCTCTCCTTACCATGTCTGCAGTCTCTCTAACTCTCTCCTTACCATGTCTGCATAGGGTGACCACCTTTCCAAACTACAATTCAGGGACACCCCCCTTCCCAAAAATCAGCTTGTGCTGAAACGAATCACAGCACTGTGATTAGACTCAAGAGGAGGGATTTATGATTTCTCCAATCACAAACAGGGGGTGGGGATTGTGCTCCACCAGGCATTACCTGCCAGGACAACTACTGTCAGTGAGTAAAGTGGTGATGTGGCAGACTTTTTTGGGGGCATCAGATTGGCCCGGGGGGTGGCTGTGTCAATTTCATTCCGGGACACTGTATTGTCCTGGCATAAAGGTACGGGAACAACTTGTGGTGAGTAACTTTTAAGGCCTGGCTAGTAGCTCAGGACTTGAAATTTTGAGCCCTGCCCTAGACACCCCACATCCAACAGATATCCCAACAACAAGCCCAACACCCGACCCAAGCCCCCCAAGGGTCACCCTGCTAAACACCCCAAAAATGGTCAGACCCATCAGAAGTCCCACCTACCTCCACATAACAATAAACTACATAATATGAACAAGACCACCAGATCGGTGGACCCCAAGAAGCTCCACGATTTTTGAGGCGCCACAGGGGTTCACGTCCCAACAATCCCCAGATGATAAAGGACCACACTACTACTCAGAATAAATCATTCCCTACAGCCACAAATCTCAACATATATACATCAGAAGAAGCACGACCCAAGGTCCCCTGCCAGGGGGATTTTCCCAGGACCCCCCTATCTCTGGCCATGAAACGGCGCCTAGAAGGGTCAGAAGAGGCAGCAAAGGGGGTTGCAAAAAGGTCAGATGCGAAAGAATGTTCAACCTCTCATCCACCTCCCTGACTCCCTCAGAAAACATTCTATTACAGAAAGGCCTGCATTTTGCCCCTTCCACAGCACCCAATGGGGCTGATTAACGAACTGTTTGCGCCATGAGTTGAGGCGCACACCGAGGCGCAACGTACGTTTTGGTATTTACGAAAAGTGTGCGCCGGTAACACAGCGCTATTCCCCATTTACAAAAGTGATCTCGGCGCATGGGAGAGTGCGATCAGTGCGCTACTATGGACATGGCGTACGGCATCTTCAAATTAAAATGAAAAGTGCCAATATTGTGCGGTGATGTGAGGAAGTATAGTAACAACTGCCCAAGTAACAAATATGCCCAAAATAGAATAAGAAAGTAACTTTTTCAGAACAAGCCTGCTGCGCCTGCAAGTACGTTTGAAACTGCGTGAGGTCAATTTATGCACTGCGCATGCGCTAGTGGCACTTGCGCTCATTCAAATGCGTTAGTTCACTGCGCTGACAAAATACTAGTAAATGTCAAGTAACGTAAATGCATTTGCGTGGGTTGAACAGGCGCACCTCTAAACCATTTTTTCTTTAACGCTGGTTCTCCTTTATGTCTTTTTTTAAGGATCTTTGCACACAGGTCATGTTATCGTGTTACGTTGTTAACATGTGACATGTACTTTGTTACAATTATGTAAAAAGACTCTCTCTACTCTAGCTCCTCTTAAAAGGGCATTTAACCTTTCTCCTCTAATGCATATGTTAACTTTGGGCTAGTTTTTGCTTTTAAAGGGGAACTCTACACTCCACTCCATTCTCCAAAGGCTGTGAGCTGCTTTCCCCAATCCAAACCACTTTTGGGGTGCCCAAGCCCCTCCTGCCCCCAAGCATCCACCCCCTTTCATTAGCTGGCTCGCTGTGTTTGACTAGGGGTTTGTTAATGCATGGGAGGGAATGGTATTTTTCACGTGGGGGTTCTAATTTTAAGCCTTTCCAGACCCAAATGGCCTTGTATGTATTGGGGGGGGGGGGGGCAGGCTATTTTTTTTGTGTTAAAATCTTGCAGCTGCAATGTTGATTTGTAAGTTTGCTCTAAAGCCGTACATCTTTGAAGCAGCATTTTGGATACATGTACAGATGCACCACTTAACAGGCAGAGTAACCCCACCCCACCCCCCAAGTTAATAGCTTTAGGGCAAGTTCACTCTATAGAAACGCAGTCCAGATGCTTTTCTGCATGCACGTTTTTTATGCCTTCCTGTGCGTTTATGATTCTTTTTTTTTTTACATTTTACAGCGTTCCACTAAGTCCGGTACAGGAAAAATGCAGCATGTTCTACTTTATTTTCTGGAACTGGAACGTACTGGAACTGTAAGCAATGGTGTGAACTATGCCATTGAAAAACATATAACCTACTTTCCATGCATTTTTGATGCATAAAAAAACGCACTGGACTGCATGTGGTGTGAAATAGCCCTTAAGAAATTTGGCATATTTAAAGGCACTTCTCCTTGTTTCGTTATTTGAGGTTCTCCAAATTGGTGACATTGATATATGTCCCTTAGGGTGGGACCTGGGCCCCCATACCCATTTTAAGGCCAATAACTAGCAAAACTAACAAGTCAGTTCACATAGACAGCAATGTTATTTGTTGGCTAACTTTTGCCCATGTTAGGCTCTTTGTTTGCCCCCCTGGACCGGGGGTGTTTGTCCCATCTCTAATTTAGTAGCATGCTGGATGATGTGCTTAATTTTGGACAGGAGGTGGCTTATTTTGTGCTAGCTGCATTTGGGTTGGTCTGGGCATGCTCAGGGACTTTGATTTTTTTAGTGCTTTTTGTGTGTGAACAGCACTTAGATGTTTCTGGGCATGCTCATAGAGCGTGTTTTTTGGGTTAGTAATTTAAGGACATCCTTAGCAGGTGTACCCACTTTGAAGTTCATTCTCTACATTGGGTGAACTTGCGTTTTGTGTGTTTCATGGACTGTGCATGTGTTTTCAATTGCCTCATTAGCACACAAACCTATGTTTTATGAAGCTTGCAGATAGCATTCTTTACCTTGCCATGAAAAGAGGCAAGATTGTGTGTGTGTGGCCGGCCGGCAAGAGAGAACATTTGGGTGTTCTTATTGAGTTTGTAACAAATGTATTTTCTCTTTGTATTTTGTTTGTTATGTCTTTGCAAAATTGATTTTTTTTTATACTTTGGTTTATTGTATTTTTTTGGGTGGGGGTTATTTTCCCCTGAAATATTTTTGATGTTGGTAATGTGTGTCGTTTGAAGGTTGTTCACTTTGATTTAATTGTCTGTGCTGCATTATTTAGCAAAAATCTTTCTCAAGATGTTGTGACTAATGTTTCAATCCTTAGCAGATGTCCATTTGTGTGCGTAGTCCTTTAACCACTTAACGACCGCTCACTGTATATATACGTCGGCAGAATGGCACCGACAGGCACAATCACGTAGAGCATACGTGATTGCCTTTGTATAGTTGGGGGGTCCAATCGGACCCCCCTCCTATACAGTGAGCGGTGGCTAAGTGTCCGGGAGCGTTCCGGGATGAGGGGGCAGCCATTCGTTTCTGGCCACCCCCTCGCGATCGCTCCCGGTGAATGGAAATGCCCCCTCTGTCTGTGTCAGACAGAGGGAGCAGGAGGAAGTGATGTCATCTCTGGTGCGGCACTCACATATACCGAGCGCCGTACAAGAGAAGACATCAGGTCAGTGCACACAACACTACACTGACACCAGGACACATAGGGACATAAATCGCCCCCCAGGCCCCCCCCAGACACCCCAGATCACCCCCCAGATCACCCCCCCAGCCCCCAGTCACAGTGTCACTGATTGCAGTGACCATTTATTTACTGATCACTGCAATCAGTGACATTTGTGACTGTAAAAGTGTCACCAAAGTTTAGTCTTAGGTCCAGTGTAGCCCCCTAACCCCCCCTAATAAAGGTTTAACCCCTTGATCACCCCCAGATAACCCTATCACCACTGTCGCTAAGCGATCATTTTTCTGATCGCTGTCTTAGCGTCAGTGATGCCGATCGGCAGCCAGTAATGTTTTTTAGGTTCGCCGCATGTTTTTATAGCGTCAGGTACCCCAATATATTATCTAATAAAGGTTTAACCCCCTTGATCGCCCCCCAGGTAACCCTTTCACCCCCTATCACCACTGTCGCTAAGCAATTGTTTTTCTAAACGCTGTCTTAGTGTCGGTGATGCAGATCGGTAGCCAGTAATTTTTTTTAGGTTTGCCGCATGTTTTTATAGCGTCAGGTACCCCAATATATTATCTAATAAAGGTTTAACCCCCTTGATCGCCCCCCAGGTAACCCTTTCACCCCCATCACCACTGTCGCTAAGCAATCGTTTTTCTAAACGCTGTCTTAGTGTCGGTGATGCAGATCGGTAGCTGGTAATTTTTTTTAGGTTCGCCGCAGGTTTTTATAGCGTCAGGTACCCCAATATATTATCTAATAAAGGTTTAACCCCCTTGATCGCCCCCCAGGTAACCCTTTCACCCCCATCACCACTGTCGCTAAGCGATCGTTTTTCTAAACGCTGTCTTAGTGTCGGTGATGCAGATCGGTAGCCAGTAATTTTTTTTAGGTTCGCCGCAGGTTTTTATAGCGTCAGGTACCCCCATATATTATCTAATAAAGGTTTTAACCCCCTGATTGCCCCTAGTTAACCCTTTCACCATTGATCACCATATAAGTGTTACGGGTGACGCTGGTTAGTTAGTTTGCTTTTTATAGTGTCAGGGCACCCGCCGTGTATATAACCCAATAAAGGTTTAACCCCCTGATCGCCCGGCGGGTGATATCAATTAGGTTTTAGCGTCAGAGAGGGTCTGAGTCACACCCCAGGCAGCGTCAGGTTAGTGCCAGTAACGCTAACACCCACGCGTGAAGCATACACCCCCCTTAGTGGTATAGTATCTGAACAGATCAATATCTGATCTGATCAGATCTATACTAGCGTCCCCAGCAGTTTAGGGTTCCCAAAAATGCAGTGTTAGCGGGATCAGCCCAGATACCTGCTGGCACCTGCGTTTTGCCCCTCTGTCCAGCCCAGGCCACCCAAGTGCAGTATCGATCGATCACTGTCACTTACAAAACAAAAACACACATAACTGCAGCGTTCGCAGAGACAGGCCTGATCCTTGCGACTCCAGTGCTGTAGGAGGTGATTTCACCACCACAGTTAAAAAAAAAAAGCAAATATGCCGAAGCATTGGGGCAGCAGGGGCGGAGGAGCGATTTTGCTCCTAATGCCGCGTACACACGGTCGAAATTCCGACGGAGGCTTGCCCGTGGAAAAGTCCGACCATGTGTGTGCGGCATAACTTTTTTGCGGGAGGATGCCCCCATGCTTCGGCATATATAAATGGTGCGTGTATGCCCATCATTGGAAGTGGGTGGATGAAGGGCGGTATTCTAATGGTGGGCATACCCACCGATCAATCTCTTTTTTCGTTCAGCCAACTGGCTGCATGAAAAAAAAAGATTACAATACATGTCCAACAAGGACCAGCAACGTACTGGTATGTTGCTGGACTTTGAATGGTTATACCAGAATGATGCCTGCGGGTTTAGGTATCATCTTGGTATCATTCTTTTCAGCCTGCGGCCGGCTTTCATGTAAAAGCAATCCTAGCGGCTAATTAGCCTCTGGACTGCTTTTACAAGCAGTGGGAGGGAATGCCCCCCCCGGATATAAAAAGCGCCATTGGGAAATTGGGAAAGCATTTTATCACACCGATCTTGGTGTGGTCAGATGCTTTGAGGGCAGAGGAAAAATCTAGGGTCTAGAAGACCCCAGTTTTTTCAAAAAAAGAGTACCTGTCACTACCTATTGCTATCATAGGGGATATTTACATTCCCTGAGATAACAATAAAAATGATAAAAAAAAAAAATACTTGGAAGGAACAATTTAAAAATAAAATAAAAAAGCAAAATTAATAATAAAAAAAAAAAGAAAAAAAAAAAGCACCCCTGTCCTGCCCTGCTCTTGCCCAATGGCGAACGCAAGCGTCGGTCTGGCGTCATATGTAAACAGCAATTGCACCATGCATGTGAGGTATCACCTCAAAGGTCAGACCGAGGGCAATCATTTTAGCAGTAGACCTCCTCTGTAAATCTACTGGGGTAACCTGTAAAGGCTTTTAAAGGCTTTTAAAAATGTATGTAGTTTGTCGCCAATGCGCGTTTGTGCGAAATTTTAAAGCATTTCGTGTTTGGTATCTATGTACTCGGCCTAAGATCATCTTTTTTATTTCATCAAACATTTGGGCAATATAGTGTGTTTTAGTGCATTAAAATTTAAAAAAGTGTATTTTTTAACCCAAAAAATGCGTTTGAAAAATCGCTGCGCAAATACTGTGAAGAAAAAAAAATGCAACACCCACCATTTTAATCTGTAGGGCCTTTGCTTTAAAAATATATATAATGTTTGGGGGTTCAACATAATTTTCTTGCAAAAAAAAAAAATGTTTTCATGGAAACAAAAAGTGTCAAAAAGGGCTTTGTCTTCAAGTGGTTAGAAGAGTGGATGTAAGCTTCCTAATGTTGTGTATAAAATGCCAGAACAGTTCAAAACCCCCCCAAATGACCCCATTTTGGAAAGTAGACACCCCAAGCTATATACTGAGAGGCATGTCGAGTCCATGGAATATTTTATATGTTGACACAAGTTGCGGAAAAACGACAATTTTTTATTTATTTTTTGCACAAAGTTGTCACTAAATGATATATTGCTCAAACATGCCATGGGCATATGTGGAATTACACCCCAAAATACATTCTGTTGCTTCTCCTGAGTACCGGGATATCACATGTGTGAGACTTTTTGGGAGCCTAGCCACGTACGGGACCCCAAAAACCAAGCACCGCCTTCAGGCTTTCTAAGGGTGTAAATTTTTGATTTCACTTCTCACTGCCTATCACAGTTTCGGAGGCCATGGAATGCCCAGATAGCACAAAACCCCCCCAAATGACCCCATTTTGGAAAGTAGACACCCCAAGCTATTTGCTGAGAGGTATTGTGAGTATTTTGCAGATCTCGCTTTTTGTCACAAAGTTTTGAAAATTGAAAAAAAAAAATATATATATATATATATATATATATATATATATATATATATATATACAGGTCCTTCTCAAAAAATTAGCATATTGTGATAAAGTTCATTATTTTCTGTAATGTACTGATAAACATTAGACTTTCATATATTTTAGATTCATTACACACAACTGAAGTAGTTCAAGCCTTTTCTTGTTTTAATATTGATGATTTTGGCATACAGCTCATGAAAACCCAAAAATCATATCTCAAAAAATTAGCATATTTCATCCGACCAATAAAAGAAAAGTGTTTTTAATACAAAAAAAGTCAACCTTTAAATAATTATGTTCAGTTATGCACTCAATACTTGGTCGGGAATCCTTTTGCAGAAATGACTGCTTCAATGCGGCGTGGCATGGAGGCAACCAGCCTGTGGCACTGCTGAGGTGTTATGGAGGCCCAGGATGCTTCGATAGCGGCCTTAAGCTCATCCAGAGTGTTGGGTCTTGCGTCTCTCAACTTTCTCTTCCCAATATCCCACAGATTCTCTATGGGGTTCAGGTCAGGAGAGTTGGCTGGCCAATTGAGCACAGTAATACCATGGTCAGTAAACCATTTACCAGTGGTTTTGGCACTGTGAGCAGGTGCCAGGTCATGCTGAAAAATGAAATCTTCATCTCCATAAAGCTTTTCAGCAGATGGAAGCATGAAGTGCTCCAAAATCTCCTGATAGCTAGCTGCATTGACCCTGCCCTTGATAAAACACAGTGGACCAACACCAGCAGCTGACATGGCACCCCAGACCATCACTGACTGTGGGTACTTGACACTGGACTTCAGGCATTTTGGCATTTCCCTCTCCCCAGTCTTCCTCCAGACTCTGGCACCTTGATTTCCGAATGACATGCAAAATTTGCGTTCATCCGAAAAAAGTACTTTGGACCACTGAGCAACAGTCCAGTGCTGCTTCTCTGTAGCCCAGGTCAGGCGCTTCTGCCGCTGTTTCTGGTTCAAAAGTGGCTTGACCTGGGGAATGCGGCACCTGTAGCCCATTTCCTGCACACGCCTGTTCACGGTGGCTCTGGATGTTTCTACTCCAGACTCAGTCCACTGCTTCCGCAGGTCCTCCAAGGTCTGGAATCGGTCCTTCTCCACAATCTTCTTCAGGGTCCGGTCACCTCTTCTCGTTGTGCAGCGTTTTCTGCCACACTTTTTCCTTCCCACAGACTTCCCACTGAGGTGCCCTGATACAGAACTCTGGGAACAGCCTATTCGTTCAGAAATTTCTTTCTGTGTCTTACCCTCTTGCTTGAGGGTGTCAATGATGGCCTTCTGGACAGCAGTCAGGTCGGCAGTCTTACCCATGATTGCGGTTTTGAGTAATGAACCAGGCTGGGAGTTTTTAAAAGCCTCAGGAATCTTTTGCAGGTGTTTAGAGTTAATTAGTTGATTCAGATGATTAGGTTAATAGCTCGTTTAGAGAACCTTTTCATGATATGCTAATTTTTTGAGATAGGAATTTTGGGTTGTCATGAGCTGTATGCCAAAATCATCAATATTAAAACAAGAAAAGGCTTGAACTACTTCAGTTGTGTGTAATGAATCTAAAATATATGAAAGTCTAATGTTTATCAGTACATTACAGAAAATAAGGAACTTTATCACAATATGCTAATTTTTTGAGAAGGACCTGTATATATTTTCTTTCTTCATTTTCAAAAACAAATGAGAGCTGTAAAATACTCGCCATTCCTCTCAGCAAATAGCTTGGGGTGTCTATATTCCAAAATGGGGTCATTTGAGGGGGTTTTGTGCGATTTTGGCATTTTATGGCCTTCGAAACTGTGATAGGTAGTGAGGAGTGAAATCAAAAATTTGTGCCTAGAAATCCTGAAGGCGGTGCTTGGTTTTCGGGGTCCCGTACGCGGCTAGGCTCCTAAAAAGTCCCACACATGTGGTATCCCCGTACTCAGGAGAAGCAGAAAAATTTATTTTGGGGTGTAATTCCACATATAACCATGGCATGTGTGAGCAATATATCATTTAGTGACAACTTTTTGTAATTTTTTTTTTTTTTTGTCATTATTCAATCACTTGGGACAAAAAAAAATATATTCAATGGGCTCAACAGGCCTCTCAGCAATTTCCTTGGGGTGTCTACTTTCTAAAATGGGGTCATTTGGGGGGGTTTTGTGCTATTTTGGCATTTTATGGCCTTCGAAACCGTGATAGGTAGTGAGGAGTGAAATCAAAAATTTGCGCCCTTAGAAATCCTGAAGGCGGTGCTTGGTTTCCGGGGTCCCGTACGCGGCTAGGCTCCCAAAAAGTCCCACACATGTGGTATCACCGTACTCAGGAGAAGCAGCAAAATGTATTTTGGGGTGAAATTCCACATATAACCATGGCATGTGTGAGCAATATATCATTTAGTGACAACTTTTTGTAATTTTTTTTTTTTTTTAGTCATTATTCAATCACTTGGGACAAAAAAATAATAATTCAATGGGCTCAACATGCCTCTCAGCAATTTTCTTGGGGTGTCTACTTTCCAAAATGGGGTCATTTGGGGGGGTTTTGTACTGCCCTGTCATTTTAGCACCTCAAGAAATGAGATAGGCAGTCATAAATTTAAAGCTGTGTAAATTTCAGAAAATGTACCCTAGTTTGTAAACTCTATAACTTTTGCGCAAACCAATAAATATACGCTTATTGACATTTTTTTTACTAAAAACATGTGGCTGAATACATTTTGGCCTAAATGTATGACTACAATTGAGTTTATTCGATTTTTCTTATAACAAAAAGTAGAAAATATCATTTTTTTTCAAAAATTTCGGTCTTTTTCCGTTTATATCGCAAAAAATTAAAATCGCAGAGGCAATCAAATACCATTAAAAGAAAGCTCTATTTGTGGGAAGAAAAGGACGCAAATTTCGTTTGGGTATAACATTGCATGTCCGCACAATTTACAGTTAAAGCAGCGCAGTGCAAAATTCTAAATTCACCTCTGGTCCTTTAGCTACCAAATGGTTCGGGGCTTAAGTGGTTAAACTCCTGTTAATTTCCAATGCAAAATGGTCAGACTTCAAAAACCATATTCTGTTAGTGTCTGAAATTAACATATATGTTTTGTTTTGTTTTCCTTGCTCTTTTCCAATTCCTGTTTTGTTGACCAATAAAATGTGATTCAAATTTTGATGTTTGTTTTTTTTTGTTATTTTTCACAGATTTCACAGCTGCAGCTTAACTAGGCTGATTGGCATGTCAAAACAAAACAGGTGTGATTTGTCTAAAAGTTCCTTTCCTGGTGCCTTCATGGTAGCATATGCATGGATTGTGTGTGTGCTGCCATGGATAGTCACAAGGAAAGGAAAAATATAGAGCGGTAAGTATTCAATTTTCCTTTTTACTGCAGTGGTTCTCAGCCTCAGTCCTCAAGTACCCCCGACAGGACATGTTTTGTGAATTTATCTTATCTAAAATAGCTGTCCAAAATTAAGCCATTGACAGTGATTTAAAGTAAGGTGACCAGATTTTTTCAATGAAATCTGGGGACATATTTTTTTTTTATCATCGACTCTCTGCCCGTCGCCACCGCCGCCCGCCTCACAGCCTGTCAAGTCTTACTCTCTGGGCCCTGGCTACTACTGGGTGGGGAACGAAGGCAGATCACTCCGCCAGGGAAGGCAAGGAGATAAACCGGCAGGCGGCTGGCCGGGACTTGAGCCAAGGCAAAAGAACATGCGAGCGGAGCTCAATGGGCATGCACCAAAATTAAAAAAAATATTCGCTCCGCAGCACATGATAATCAGAAAAGGGCACAGATAAGGGAAAAATACCCCCCTAAGCTAATAGGAGTGGCGGAGCGCGGGGGGTGTAATTCAGAATTTTTTTTTTCATTCTGCACCGACTGTCTTTGAAATGGCCCCAGCCCCTGTTCAAAACCGGGGACAGACTTGGTCCGGGGACAGTGTCCTTAATCCGGGGACTGTCCCCGGAAACCGGGGATGGCTGGTCACCCTAATTTAAAGCACATATGCAAGATGAAGGAAAACCTGCAAACAAGGCCTGTTGGGGGTACTTGAGAAGCACTGATTTAGAGCACTGCGCTAAAATCTAGCTCAAGGCAATCCTATTCTAATTGTGGGCATTTGAGGGAAACCAAGTGAGTGTTAGAACCTCTGCTTGTCTTTTTTAGGTTAGGCTTTGTGTCCCTATTCTTAAAATTGGCTTCACTTCCCGTCACACAGCCATACAGGAAGTGAGGGTAAAACCCTACCAATGTCTTTTCTTGGGGACACATAATTGGGGACACACAGATCAATCTAACTAGTGTCCCCATTAAGCAAATTGCACTCTAGCACTTTGTTGTGTACACCCCAAATGATTAGGTAGTTTTGGGTTTAGTAAAGGCAAATCCACTCTGCAGTACAAGTGTAGTTGCTAAAAATCTGAGGGGAAGCACTGGTGATTTTTAACATCCAATCATGTAGAAGCAAAGATAGTGTTTTTTTTTCTTTTCCTTGCATTTCCCCCTCGGATCTCCAGCAAGTGCACTTGTAGTTCAAAAGTGGATTTGCCTTTAGTAAATAAACCCCAAAGTCCAAGATATCTAATAATTTGGTGTGTACACAGCAAAATGCTGGAGTGCAATTTACATAATGGGGAAACTATTTAGATTGACCTGTGTGTCCCCAAGGAAATACATTGGTAGGGTTTTACCCTCACTTCCTGTTTGGCTATGTGACAGGAAGTGAATAAATTTGAAGGAGAAAGTGGCAAAATTTGGGAGTTGTCTTCACCCTATAAGGGGTGCAGACATCCCCAAAAACTGACCAGACTTGTAATCCCTCTGCACTCTATCCCCAAGTAAAAATAAGAAAGGATTTCATTTAGTTTAACTTTGCAAAGACACATTCCTAAGTACAACTGTGATGCATGTCAATTGCCCATTTAGCCCTTGTTTAACCACTTAACGACCGCTCACTGTATATATACGTCGGCAGAATGGCACCGCCAGGCACAATCACGTAGAGTGTACGTGATTGCTTTTGTATAGTTGGGGGGTCCAATCGGACCCCCCTTCTGTACAGTGAGCGGTGGCTAAGTGTCCGGGAGCGTTCCGGGATGAGGGGGCAGCCATTCGTTTCTGGCCACCCCCTCGCGATCGCTCCCGGCGAATGGAAATGCCCCCTCTGTCTGTGTCAGACAGAGGGAGCAGGAGGAAGTGATGTCATCTCTGGTGCGGCGCTCACATATACCGAGCGCCGTACAAGAGAAGATATCAGGTCAGTGCACACAACACTACACTGACACCAGGACACATAGGGACATAAATCGCCCCCCAGGCCCCCCCAGACACCCCAGATCACCCCCCCAGCCCCCAGTCAGTGTCACTGATTGCAGTGACCATTTATTTAGTGATCACTGCAATCAGTGACATTTGTGACTGTAAAAGTGTCACCAAAGTTTAGTCTTAGGTCCAGTGTAGCCCCCTAACCCCCCCTAATAAAGGTTTAACCCCCTGATCACCCCCCAGATAACCCTTTCACCGCCTATCACCACTGTCGCTTAGCGATCATTTTTCTGATCGCTGTCTTAGCGTCAGTGATGCCGATCGGCAGCCAGTAATTTTTTTTAGGTTCGCCGCAGGTTTTTATAGCGTCAGGTACCCCAATATATTATCTAATAAAGGTTTAACCCCCTTGATCGCCCCCCCAGGTAACCCTTTCACCCCCATCACCACTTTCGCTAAGCAATCGTTTTTCTAAACGCTGTCTTAGTGTCGGTGATGCAGATCGGTAGCTGGTAATTTTTTTTAGGTTCGCCGCAGGTTTTTATAGCGTCAGGTACCCCCATATATTATCTAATAAAGGTTTTAACCCCCTGATTGCCCCTAGTTAACCCTTTCACCAGTGATCACCATATAAGTGTTACGGGTGACGCTGGTTAGTTAGTTTGCTTTTTATAGTGTCAGGGCACCCGCCGTGTATATAACCCAATAAAGGTTTAACCCCCTGATCGCCCGGCGGGTGATATCAATTAGGTTTTAGCGTCAGAGAGGGTCTGCGTCACACCCCAGGCAGAGTCAGGTTAGTGCCAGTAGCGCTAACACCCACGCGTGAAGCATACACCCCCCTTAGTGGTATAGTATCTGAACAGATCAATATCTGATCTATACTAGCGTCCCCAGCAGTTTAGGGTTCCCAAAAACGCAGTGTTAGCGGGATCAGCCCAGATACCTGCTGGCACCTGCGTTTTGCCCCTCCGTCCAGCCCAGGCCACCCAAGTGCAGTATCGATCGATCACTGTCACTTACAAAACAAAAACACACATAACTGCAGCGTTCGCAGAGACAGGCCTGATCCCTGCGACTCCAGTGCTGTAGGAGGTGATTTCACCACCACAGTTAAAAAAATAAAGCAAATATGCCGAAGCATTGGGGCAGCAGGGGCGGAGGAGCGATTTTGCTCCTAATGCCGCGTACATACGGTCGAAATTCCGACGGAGGCTTGCCCGTGGAAAAGTCCGACCATGTGTGTGCGGCATATCTTTTTTGCGGGAGGATGCCCCCATGCTTCGGCATATATAAATGGTGCGTGTATGCCCATCATTGGAAGTGGGTGGATGAAGGGCGGTATTCTAATGGTGGGCATACCCACCGATCAATCTCTTTTTTCGTTCAGCCAACTGGCTGCATGAAAAAAAAAGATTACAATACATGTCCAACAAGGACCAGCAACGTACTGGTATGTTGCTGGACTTTGAATGTTTATACCAGAATGATGCCTGTGGGTTTAGGTATCATCTTGGTATCATTCTTTTCAGCCTGCGGCCGGCTTTCATGTAAAAGCAATCCTAGCGGCTAATTAGCCTCTGGACTGCTTTTACAAGCAGTGGGAGGGAATGCCCCCCCCCCGGATATAAAAAGCGCCATTGGGAAATTGGGAAAGCATTTTATCACACCGATCTTGGTGTGGTCAGATGCTTTGAGGGCAGAGGAAAAATCTAGGTTCTAGAAGACCCCAGTTTTTTCAAAAAAAGAGTACCTGTCACTACCTATTGCTATCATAGGGGATATTTACATTCCCTGAGATAACAATAAAAATGATAAAAAAAAAAATACTTGGAAGGAACAATTTAAAAATAAAATAAAAAAGCAAAATTAATAATAAAAAAAAAAGAAAAAAAAAAAGCACCCCTGTCCTGCCCTGCTCTTGCCCAATGGCGAACGCAAGCGTCAGTCTGGCGTCATATGTAAACAGCAATTGCACCATGCATGTGAGGTATCACCGCAAAGGTCAGATCGAGGGCAATCATTTTAGCAGTAGACCTCCTCTGTAAATCTACTGGGGTAACCTGTAAAGGCTTTTAAAGGCTTTTAAAAATGTATGTAGTTTGTCGCCAATGCGCGTTTGTGCGAAATTTTAAAGCATGTCGTGTTTGGTATCTATGTACTCGGCCTAAGATCATCTTTTTTATTTCATCAAACATTTGGGCAATATAGTGTGTTTTAGTGCATTAAAATTAAAAAAAGTGTATTTTTTAACCCAAAAAATGCGTTTGAAAAATCGCTGCGCAAATACTGTGTAGAAAAAAAAATGCAACACCCACCATTTTAATCTGTAGGGCCTTTGCTTTAAAAATATATATAATGTTTGGGGGTTCAACATAATTTTCTTGCAAAAAAAAAAAAATGTTTTCATGTAAACAAAAAGTGTCAAAAAGGGCTTTGTCTTCAAGTGGTTAGAAGAGTGGATGTAAGCTTCCTAATGTTGTGTATAAAATGCCAGAACAGTTCAAAACCCCCCCAAATGACCCCATTTTGGAAAGTAGACACCCCAAGCTATATACTGAGAGGCATGTCGAGTCCATGGAATATTTTATATGTTGACACAAGTTGCGGAAAAACGACAATTTTTTTTTTTTCTGCACAAAGTTGTCACTAAATGATATATTGCTCAAACATGCCATGGGCATATGTGGAATTACACCCCAAAATACATTTTGTTGCTTCTCCTGAGTACGGGGATACCACATGTGTGAAACTTTTTGGGAGCCTAGCCACGTACGTGACCCCAAAAACCAAGCACCGCCTTCAGGCTTTCTAAGGGTGTAAATTTTTGATTTCACTTCTCACTGCCTATCACAGTTTCGGAGGCCATGGAATGCCCAGATAGCACAAAACCCCCCCAAATGACCCCATTTTGGAAAGTAGACACCCCAAGCTATTTGCTGAGAGGTATTGTGAGTATTTTGCAGATCTCGCTTTTTGTCACAATGTTTTGAAAATTGAAAAAAAAAAAAAAATATATATATATATATTTTCTTTCTTCATTTTCAAAAACAAATGAGAGCTGTAAAATACTTGCCATTCCTCTCAGCAAATAGCTTGGGGTGTCTATATTCCAAAATGGGGTCATTTGGGGGGGGGGGTTTGTGCGATTTTGGCATTTTATGGCCTTCGAAACTGTGATAGGTAGTGAGGAGTGAAATCAAAAATTTGCGCCCTTAGAAATCCTGAAGGCGGTGCTTGGTTTCCGGGGTCCCGTACGCGGCTAGGCTCCCAAAAAGTCCCACACATGTGGTATCCCCGTACTCAGGAGAAGCAGCAAAATGTATTTTGGGGTGAAATTCCACATATAACCATGGTATGTGTGAGCAATATATCATTTAGTGACAACTTTTTGCAATTTATTTATTTATTTATTTATTTTGTCATTATTCAATCACTTGGGACAAAAAAATAAAAAATTCAATGGGTTCAACATGCCTCTCAGCAATTTCCTTGGGGTGTCTACTTTCCAAAATGGGGTCATTTGGGGGGGTTTTGTACTGCCCTGTCATTTTAGCACCTCAAGAAATGAGATAGGCAGTCATAAATTTAAAGCTGTGTAAATTTCAGAAAATGTACCCTAGTTTGTAAACTCTATAACTTTTGCGCAAACCAATAAATATACGCTTATTGACATTTTTTTTACTAAAAACATATGGCTGAATACATTTTGGCCTAAATGTATGACTACAATTGAGTTTATTCGATTTTTCTTATAACAAAAAGTAGAAAATATCATTTTTTTTCAAAATTTTCGGTCTTTTTCCGTTTATATCGCAAAAAATAAAAATCGCAGAGGCAATCAAATACCATTAAAAGAAAGCTCTATTTGTGGGAAGAAAAGGACGCAAATTTCGTTTGGGTACAACATTGCATGTCCGCACAATTTACAGTTAAAGCAGCGCAGTGCAAAATTCTGAATTCACCTCTGGTCCTCTAGCTACCAAATGGTCCGGGGCTTAAGTGGTTAATAGAAAACACCAGTTGCCTTTCACTAGAAACATTTGTTAGTCCAGTCCTGGAAATCTGCATCTGCTTTGCTATTAATCTCCATAAAAATTGTGTTTCTGCAGCTAGTTGTGCCAAATGTATGTAGATGCACCACCGCTGTGTATATGAGATGCACAACTGCTGTGTGCGCTCAGGTATGCGCATATCTGGTTCTTGGAAAGCGGTGGCCAGCACACAGGAATGACATCGCGCCCCTACAGGAAATTGCTTGTACTGCTGCTAAGTTCTCTGAGGAAGAGATGATTCTTATTTGCAAATTAAGGAAACAATTTTTTTAACATGGGGTGGTGTTTGTGTGGGTCCTTTACACACGTTCATACATATTAGGGCCAATTTAGACAGGATCCATTTTTACAGCATGTTTTTAGATTGTGGGAGGAAACCCACGCAGGCACAGGGAGAACATGCAAAATCCAGGAAGATGGTGTCACAGGTGGGATTCGAACCAGCGACCCTTTTTGCTGCTAAGTGAAAGTGCTAACCACTACACCACTGTGCTGCACAAACATTCACCTAGAGAGGTAGGTTCTTGTGTCCACTTATGAAAATACAAGTGGGTCATGGCACATCTATATTCCAAATTTGGCACTTAAGATGGTCATGCACTATGCAATCTGATTGTCCAATCTCTGTACAACTCGAGATTTCGGCAAAATAGGTGTAGCGGGTATATACTTTTTTAAATTCTGGTGAAGACACCAGTGATGTATAGTTCCCTGCGGCCCAGCAGGTGGCGCTGTCACTTTGGGCCAGGGTTGAATCATCGCTGCAGTGCCGTACCCTTTGTGGTCTCTCGCAGCGGTTGTAAGGCGGGGCGGGGAACCCGCCGTGCATCCTGGGAGAGGGTATAAAGGGGCGAACATCTTCGCCACGAGGTTCGAGTCCCAGGCACCTTCAGCCTGAGGGCTGCTGTTCGCGGTCGGGGTCCAGGCGGCCTAGGCCTGGACACCTGGAGTTCGTGTTCCATCCTAGACACCTTCAGTCTGGGGTGAGGTACTCAGCCGGAGGCCTGGGGCCCAGTACCTTCCGCTGGGTCCCGCGAGGGAGGGATTGTCCTAGGGGGCCCCGGGAGTGGGGCACCCGAATCCAGTGGCATAAGGGACCGGAGGAGGGACTCGTCCGAAGACCTGGTGCAGCAGATTGCCAGTGCCGGATGAACCTCTGGAGACCGCCCAGAGGGATATCTTCCCAAACAGGGTCCAAGTTCAGAGAGGAAGGTGGTTCATGTTCTATGACCGGTGGCAGCGGTCCAACTATTCAACTCAGGTCAGTGGCAGCGACCAAAACTCACGGTCGGTGGCAGAGACCGTGCACCAGGCCTATTCGCTAGCAAAGGAATAGGAGAGTTCAGTTGTGCCTGGGCCTACTCGTATCCACACCCCTGTTTGTTCATTACTGAAAGTTCAACTGATTGTGTTCACCCTGCAAGAAAATAAATAAAGGAGTGTTGGACTTTCGATTGGTGTGGGGCTCTATGTTATTGGCAGACACATCTCCACAGAACAACTAAGGCTTCGTATGCAGTGAACAGACCCGGAGGTAATTCAAGTGACTCTGCTCAACCCTCATACACATGCGAGGGGAGAGCTTGGCGTAGTGTTCCTGCACTCTCCTCTCTCAGGTACCCCTAGACACAAGCCATTCACAATAGGCGAGAGGGGGAGTAAGGCTCCGCTGCACGTGGGGGCTCGTCCGGGATGTGTTCGTGCTACAATGGAGCTGGAGTTGTTGGAATTTGAAAGTGTCTGCCCAAAAGAGTTCAGAGTAGGTCGGCCATGTTGGCCACTGCGCCATGAGGCACACCCTCCCTGCTCAGTTCGTGGGTGTGACCCAGGGAAGGAGAAAGCCCACAAACTGGAGTGCAAGAGGGGAGGAGTCCAATCGTGTGAAGGACTACACGTGGGGACTTTGGCGCCAACAAGGCAGTGCGCAATGGATCAGCAGAGAGTCGCCATGTTCACCAATGCATCGTGGATTCCTATTCATCCTACTACCACTGCTGCTCCGATAACGGTTACGGGGGTTCGGCTGAAGCCCCAGGGACGATTCACCCTGTACTCATGCATGGACGTTGAGGCCCTGGGTTTGATTTGTCCCGGTTGTTCGGGACTGGTGTGTCAGCTGAAGCCGTTCGGGCGTTGCAGCGACCGCAGGGGAGGTCGCAATCACAGAGGTACGGGAGAAATCGGAGGATGCTGACTCGGTCACCACTGTTTCCCAGCGTCCACCGGCAAAGAGGAAGACCGGTTTTGTTGCCCCGTCCAGCGGTCGCAGTGGATCACCCTGCTCGCCTACGCCCGCCCCGGATGGAAGAGTCCCAGACATCCTTTCTCTACTTTGGGCCAAGGTAAGCCAGGCAAAGGGACTTGGTGATGGGGCAGAGGTGTCAGGGAGTCACAGCCCTGTATGCCCACAAGGGGTAGCAATTCAGCCTCTACTACAGTCTACCTGCCCGCAGAGAAGTGTGACACCTCCAATCTAGAGTCACTCTCCAATCCAGGAGACAATGTCATCATAGATTAACTTTTCGCTAAGAAGGGCTGGGACAAGATGCCTCTCTCCTCGTCCCACAAAGTCAGGGATCCACCCATGTCTACAGGGGATAGTACACCCCGGGTGGAGACACCAGCGCCTGAGGAGGGATCCCGTCCCCAGTCTGCCCTTCTACCTCCGGTGCCTCCTGCATCTGTGTCATGTACCTGGGTGTATTTGAACCGGGATCTTCCTGGTCGCACAGCTGCAGCCTTACCTGTTGTGCTATGAAGCAGATCTAGACTTTTGGAAATGTCCTCTCAGTATTAAGCATTGCCTTGGACTCACTAGCCCCACCTGCTGCCAGCTGTGGACAATTTTCTATCAAAGCAGCCCATAAAAAGGAAGTGATGCTATCTCTCAGTGCCTGTTTGTGTGGAATAGCTCCCTGGGTGTTGTGACTGCTTTTTGAGCTTGATTTTCGTGTTGAACTTCTGCCTGAATTCCTGACTACTCTCTAGCCTGCTGATTTTGTACTTCACTGCCAGCTCGTGTATGACCTTTGCCTGCCTGACCACTCTCTGGATTTCGATCGTGTACCGCTTTGCCTGATCTGTTGCCAACCTAATCTGCCTGACTAAGTTTTCGCCTGAATCCTCAGCACACAAGTTCCACTTCGGACACTACCTATCACAGGTACCTTACAATCTGGCACCGGGGAAAAGAGATTGTTGCTGCGGGCGCCTATGCCCAGAATGGAGGTGATCAAGGCACCTCATCACCCAGACGCCATTGTCCTACCGGGTGAGAGAGACCGGGCCACTATGCCTCCGCTGGCGAGACTACAGCGCCTCTTTGGCCAAAAGGTTGCTAACGAGTACGGGTGAGAGTACCCGTACTTACCCAAGGAGCTTCTATATGAAGTGGAAGTCTGCCGGGAACGCTGGTACAACGATTTTGTGTGGACGCACCTTCAGGTCCCACATGCCCGCAGGTACCTCGCGTGTTCCCCTAAAGCCTCTCAACGGTTCAAGGACTGCAAGTCAGAATGGATGTTGGGTCGGCATATCCACGCAGACAAGGTGTTAATTCGACGCAAAGAAGGGGAGGATGTTGAATACTATGTAGAGACAATGGACCAGCACTTGAAACCCCTTGTCTTGCCTCACCCAAAGTTCTATTTGTAGGAGAAAAAAATGACTCCGTTCTTGCTTTGCCTTGTTGCTGCTGAAATTTCCGGAGTTGTTTCCCGGGAAAACCCAGTGACTGTACCCGTGTCCATGGGTGTTTGTGCTCTCCGGAGGAATTGAAGGACTGTTGCAGTTGTTTGTTCTTCATTCTTCCATCCCACAAAGTGTTAATGGACTTTGGGGTAGTTAGAGCCGCAAAGGAAAAAAAAAAGAAAGAAGATCTTCAACCAGTGCAGTTACCGCGGCACTGTCACCAGGTGGCAGTGTTGCGCACCGATATTCACTGTTCACTCACACACTTATAGAAGGAAAGGGTTTCTCTGCGGAGAGGTTCTTTCGTTCTCACACGAACATATGTGTCAGGGATATGTGTGTTTAACGTTTCTTTTTCCCCCTCTGCAGGAGAACATCTCATCAAGACCACTGAGAATGGGGTGGGTCTTAGTCAGGATGGGTGGGAAGGAATGTTGTTGTGAACATGTGTTTCAAAAATGTTGATATGTGTTGTTTGTTTTCCTTCCCTCCGCTTTCATGTCAGGTTCAGGCACAACTGTTTGGTTAGTTTTCAAAACTTGTATTTTTTTTTAGATTTATTAGTCGGTTTCTGGATCAGGCTATGATGGCCCCTTTGGGCATGGGTTGCTCCAGACACTGGGGACCAGTGTCCAATAACCGGGGGGAGAGTGTAGCGGGTATATACTTTTAAATTCTGGTGAAGACATCAGTGATGTATAGTTCCCTGCGGCCCAGCAGGTGGCGCTGTCACTTTGGGCCGGGGTTGAACCATCGCTGCAGTGCCGTACCCTTTGTGGTCTCTCGCAGCGGTTGTACGGCGGAGCGGGAAACCCGCCATGCATCCTGGGTGAGGGTATAAAGGGGGCGGACATCTTCACCACGAGGTTCGAGTCCCAGGCACCTTCAGCCTGAGGGCTGCTGGTCGGGGTCCAGGCGGCCTAGGCCTGGACACCTGGAGTTCGTGTTCCATCCCAGACACCTTCAGTCTGGGGTGAGGTACTCAGCCGGAGGCCTGGGGCCCAGTACCTTCCGCTGGGTCCCACGAGGGAGGAATTGTCCTAGGGGGCCCGGGAGTGGGGCACCCGAATCCAGCGGCGTAAGGGAACGGAGAAGGGACTCATCCGAAGATCTGGTGCAGCAGATTGCCAGTGCCGGATGAACCTCTGGAGACCGCCTGGAGGTATATCTTCCCAAACAGGGGCCAAGTTCAGAGAGGAAGGTGGTTCATGTTCTATGACCGGTGGCAGCGGTCCAACTATTCAACTCAACTCAGGTCAGTGGCAGAGGCCTGCTATTAGGCCTGTGGCAGGGGCCTCAACGGTTCATCCGGTCGGTGGCAGCGACCAAAACTCAGGGTCGGAGACAGAGACCGTGCGCCAGGCCTATTCGCTAGCAAAGGAATAGGAGAGTTCAGTTGTGCCTGGGCCTACTCGTATCCACACCCCTGTTTGTTCGTTACTGAAAGTTCAACTGATTGTGTTCACCCTGCAAGAAAGGAAATAAAGGAGTGTTGGACTTTCGATTGGTGTGGGGCTCTATGTTATTGGCAGACACATCTCCACAGAACAACTAAGGCTTTGTATGCAGTGAACAGACCCGGAGGTAATTCAAGTGACTCTGCTCAACCCTCATACACATACGAGGGGAGAGCTTGGCGTAGTGTTCCTGCACTCTCCTCTCTCAGGTACCCCTAGACACAAGCCATTCACAATAGACGAGAGGGGGAGTGAGGCTCCACTACATAGGTAATAGAAATTGTAACGGCACCCCAAATGCGAAGAGGGTTAACGCCGTATAAGATGTTCCCTCTCCTGGACACCCACTCACTACCAATCTTGCACAGCCAGGCGACCCTTTCCCATAGGAATTAATCCTTCTGGAAGAACGAGACACACGCTCTGTATCTTCCTAAATCGAATGCCTTTTATTGAGAAACGTTGTAACTTTTATATACATCTAATACACATTAGTTTAACATGAACAATGGCGCAGCTCCACCCACACATTACAAGGCTCAACACATTATTTTGACGTCTGTTAGGAGACAACAGACTTTAATAATCCCCTTTATGTTTGAATGACTATGCATGACCTTTATAGTCACCAGACTGTCTGATACTTTACAATACACACAAGGACAGACTTAATTTCCCCAATCCACATCACCACAAACAATGAACAGGTCTTCTAGAAGCTGGAATTCATTAACATTACACTAGACAGGTGATTGAGGCTGAACACCTCAGTATCTCTCAATTAACCTGTTGAGTTCAGAAACATTAAATAGTCCTTTACAGATATCCTTGGGGATATGGTGGATAAATATTACAGACCCATTTTAGGTAGCCCAAGATATATTTCTTAATGTCCATTATTTCCTGGCTCACCCTGTGTCCAAAGTGACCCTCCTGTCACAGAAATACGCATAGAAAAATTATTATCTTGCATCTAATTGATAAAATTAAATTAAAACAAAATACTAAGCTGCTACCCCAAAATTAAGTGAATACATCACTAGTGCAATTGGAAAGTGTTGGTAGGGGGCGCTAATGAGAAATAATCAAGTGAATGGATTATGCTCGTGAATAGTGGAAACAATTCCTAGTTAATTATAAGATAGTGAAAAGCTAAGATTACACCAGCCTACCTAGATGCAAATTTTAACATAACTAACAAAAGTGGTAAACATGCAACAAAACAATGGACCTGCTGACAATAAATCACCATAATTCCAAAAGGTAATTAAGCACACACAGGTCTGTGTGATCAAACCGTAAGTAACAATGTAAACAGTGATGAAAAACAAATGTCCTTTGTGATCTAAAAAACAAGATTATCACACAAGTAGGTGAAAAAGTTCAATGTGGTAAACTCTGTAGAGACTCTGTGGAAATTATCCAGTCTTGGAGATGAAAGAACCCCCTTCACCGGCTTTTAGTATCACCCAAAGTGCTCAGTAAATGGATGTCAGCTTACCAGAGGATGTTGACCTTTTTAATGAAAAGAATGTCAAATAGGCTTTAGCAAGATAATGCTTGCTGCAATAGTGGAGATTGCGAACTGGATCAGCCCCTCACACCGTTGGGGGTATCAGATGGGATATGTGAACAAAAGATGTAGGAAACCAAAATAGTGTAATCCCGTTTAATAAAAATTTAAAAACAATACAAAATGTCAAATGGCTGCTTACATTGGTGGTGCCATAGTCCGACACTGAGGCTGGATTGCATAACAAAAGAGTGGATGTGTGTCCCGCAGTGAAGACTGAGGGCTGGCGTGCGTTCCACCTACGATAGCGGGCAACCAGAGGGACCGGAAATTATGTATTAGCGTGACCAATTACGTACGTTACGTTTAAACGTCATCAGGAAACATCAGCTTCCTGATTACGTGTAAAGATAATGTACGTCGAGGCTGTACTTGGTCACGCTAATACATCATTTCTGGTCCCTTTGGTTGCCCGCTATCGTAGGTGGAACGCACGCCAGCAATCAGTCTTCACTGCGGGACACACATCCACTCTTTTGCTACGCAATCCAGCCCCAGTGTCGGGCTATGGCACCACCAATGTAAGCAGCCATTTGACATTTTATATTGTTTTACAATTTTTATTAAACGGGATTACACTATTTTGGTTTCCTACATCTTTTTTGTTCATATATCCCATCTGATACCCCCAACGGTGTGAGGGGCTGATCCAGTTCGCAATCTCCACTATTGCAGCAAGCATTATCTTGCTAAAGCCTATTTGACCTTCTTTTCAATAAAAAGATCAACATCCCCTGGTAAGCTGACATCCATTTACTGAGCACTTTGGGTAATACTAAAAGCTGGTGAAGGGGGTTCTTTCATCTCCAAGACTGGATAATTTCCACAGAGTCTCTACAGAGTTTACCACATTGAACTTTCTTTCACTTACTTGTGTGATAATCTTGTTTTTTGGATCACAAAGGACATTTGTTTTTCAACCCTGTTTAAATACATTGTTACTTACGGTTTGATCACACAGACCTGTGTGTGCTTAATTACCTTTTGGAATATTGGTGATTTATTGCCAGCAGGTCGGGTCCATTGTTTTGTTGCATGTTTACCACTTTAGTTAGTTATGTTATAATTTTTCATCAAGGTAGGCTGGTGTAATCTTAGCTTTTCACTATCTTATAATTAACTAGAAATTATTTTCACTATTCACGAGCATAATCCATTCACTTGATTATTTCTCATTAGCGCCCGCTTCCAACACTTTCCAATAGGAATACGCACTTGAACAATTCATTAAAATTTTTGGAAATCAAACAGGCCCTTGCCTAATCTAATTTCTATATATTTTTTTAAGATTGCTGTGTATGGTCACCTTTAAAGATCAAGATCTGAAAATATTAATTTATTGGGTTTAGAAACACTTTTCTGTTCTTTGTAATGTATTCAAATATTTGTGTGAAAATATAAAAAAAAAAAAAAAATTCAAAGATATATTAGAAGTAATAGGAATGAGATTAGCATCAAAAGGGTTAATTAAGTGAGAACACCTACTAATTGCCTAACAAGAGACATCCAATGAGATAGGCGTGCGCTATTATCAATGAGAAAACAGCAGTTACCCTGGCACCAATTGCCGTTTTCATATTTATTATCGCGTTGAACCGGCGCAACGCACTGTTCTTGGTAAATCAGCCCCATTGTCTTTAAATTGTTCAATGATCTGAATAGGTTTATCTGCGCTCTCTCTCCATTATCAGATACTACTACAATAAGAACACCATAGACAGAAGATCGGTTCTTCAGTTAGCCTACATTGAAGATGGTTCCCCTGCTCCTTCTGAACCTTTGGATCCTCACATTCTAGGGGAATTACAGGGAATTGTGGACAGAGAGTTCCTCTGATGACCTCCTGGAACTTACCTTCATGGACATCATTGAATCCATGCCTATGGTTCATACTGACTTAAAACCAGGGACATGCAGTGAGGTCAGTGGCTGGTGAGGCACTGGCTAGTATCAGAGCCAGATACACACAGGTTACATACGCCACAATCGTTAGAGCGAGAGCAATAATTCTAGGACTAGACCTCCTTTGTAACTCTAAACATGTAATCTGTAAAAAAAAATGAAAGCGTCACCTATGGAGATTTTTAAGTACTGAAGTTTGGCACCATTCCACAAGTGTGCGCAATTTTAAAGTGTGACATGTTAGGTATCTCGTTACTTGGCGTAACATCATCTGTCACGTTATATATAAAAATCGGCCTAACGTTAGTGGTTTTGCTTTTTATTTGCAACAACTGCCATTTTATTCTCTAGGGTGTCTGCTAAAACAATATATATAATATTTGGGGGTTCCGAGTAATTTTCTAGAAAAAAAAATATGATTTTTAAGTAAGTAATCTACAAATAATTATTATATATTGTTTTTGAGGTAATTTATTATATTTTCAAAATCTGTACTCAAGCAGGTGGCTTAACGGACAAATTACTGAAATTTGAAGTTATAACTTCCAACCAGTAATTTCACAGTAAATAGATAAATAATAAATTATTATGTTATAAAATATAAATATATGATTTAGCTTGAATATAACAGTACATTTTCAACAGAATCAGTTTTAGACACATGCCCCTTCTATGACACTGCAGAACGAGACGTTCCTCTACTGCAGTATTTTTATTGGACAGCTGGGACCAATGGTACTTTACCATTGGTCCAAGACTCCAAGCTATTCATTGAGCTCAGTGCCTCTGACAAGAAGTGAGAGGCACTGTGAGCTCAACCTCTCAGTCTGCTGCAAAAAGAGTGTGTCAGGCTCAGCTTGTATTTAAAGTGGCTGCTCTGTATTTAGCCTCTGACAGGCTGCACAAAGAGCCCCACATCTCTGGAACCATAGGTCGTAGGATGCCCAAATTTTTACCAGTGGTGTGGTAGGACCCTAGAAGCTCGATGTTTTTTTTTTTTTATGTTCATGGCACCTGCCTCCCCTGACTGCACATCCCTGCTTAAAACCCCCTTCCAGACTTAACCCTTACCAGGATAAAGGTCTATGTGTAGAGACATTTTACTCTCTTGTATATGATGACCTAAAAGTAATCTGTGCACATGACTCCTCTCACCCTAATGAGAATGAACTGCCTTATTTCAACTCTAGTCCAACCCTGACATTGTCATCAGACAGGCATATAAGGGAGGTGGGTTAATCATCTTTGACAAAAAAGACTACCTGGCCAAAGCATTCAGTCTCCTCTCTGACACTCATACCTATATCAAACTTTCTTCTGACCCTTTGAAAGGTTTTCAGAGGTCACTCAAAGAATTAATAGAGTTGGGATTCTATGAGGGAATACTGAACCCTCACAAGAAATCTTTTCTATATCGGGAATTTTTGAACACCACACAAGTTGATTTCCTCATGAAAGCAATAGATTTTATGCTACATCACAATTATTTCCTATTTGAGGATACCTTCTATCTCCAGACACGTGGCACAGCCATGGGTGCTAGCTTTGCCCCCAGTTATCCTAACATTTTTATGGCATACTGGGAGGATTCATGTATCTGGACCGAAAACCCTTTCACACGTCACCTAGTATATAAGTATACTATGGCTGATACATAGATGACGTGATTATAATCTGGCAGGGTGATATCAAGACCATTCAAGATTTCTTCGGATATTGTAATAACAATCAATTTGGGGTACACTGGTTTCTGACCCACACTCTCTGGTTTTCTTAGACTTGGAATTATTCCATGATCATGATCAAAAAATCTGTTCTCGCACCCATTTTAAGCCCACAGCAGGTAACTCTAATGCCCTGTACACACGGTCGTTTTTTCCGATGAAAAAAGTCTGATAGACTTTTTTCATCGGAAAAAACGATCGCGTGTGGGCCCCATCGGACTTTTTTCCATCGGTGTTAAAAAATAGAACAGGTTTTAAATTTTTACGATGGAAAAAAAACTGATAGGAAATTCTGATCGTCTGTGTGGAACTCCAACGGAGAAAAAACCCACGCATGCTCAGAATCAAGTCGACGCATGCTCAGAAGCATTGAACTTAATTTTTCTAGGCTTGTCGGAATGTTTTACGTCACAGCATTTTGGACGGTCGGAATTTTGTCTGATTGTGTGTAGGCAAGACTCATGAACGTCAGCTTCATCAGAATTCCGACGGAAAATTCCATCGGAAATCCGATCGTGTGTACAGGGCATTAGCTACATAAATCCAGTTGTCACCCCCCAAATGAATTAATAAATCCCATATAGCCAATTTTGCTGGTTAAAACTAAATTGCTGTTCCTTGTAAGACTATAGGCCCCAAAGCCTTATTCTGAAAAATAAATTCCTTAAAAAAAAGGTCACTCGGAAGAAGATGTAAACCTGGCCATACATATAGAAATATTACACTTCCTACTTCACGCTCGCATGTCCCAGTTCCAGCACATCCTCCCATAAAATGGGCACTTTTTCATCACCTAATTTAACACAAAAAACTGGGAACTAAAAGAACCCTCAACAAATATTAAGGCTGCAGTCAAATCATCTTTAAGACAGCACTCTGACTTAGAAGTGATCCGATTCCTTATGCACAGTTAACCCTTTGTGTATGTTTGACTTCCTTTAACTCCCAATGAATGCAGCAATTCCAAGTATGTAGCACACTCCAGCATCACAGCCAGACGTGTCACCTCACTCCCAGTGACACTATGAGACTTCTCCCTGGCACAACAGATCCTCTCGTTGCATGTTCCTGAGACCTCTCTCTCTCTTCCCCTCCTTCGTGACATCTCAGGCTAGATACCTGGGATACCCCATGCCACGATAATGGTTCTAGTATGTGGGGCACCGGTCACTAGGGAGGGGGTCAATCTCGCAAACCTTTACCTGCTAGATATGGCTGTGCTGTGTGGCAGAGTTGTGTAACAGACTGAAATACAAATCCTTGTCAGGTAAAACAGTTCTCAAAAAACTGTTCTTATATGTAGCACTTACCCCCATTTAAGGGACTGGCTTGTTTTGTTTTGGGTCATGCAAACTACCTCCAAGGCTTCCGTTGTCAGGGTATAGAAAGTCTCCAGGAAAAGTCAATGTCCACAGAAATGTAAAACCTAAACAGGAAGGCTTTATTTTCCTTTTGCTGTGGGAACTTGTAGAGAAAGTAGGAAACGAGAGAAGAATAGGGGAAGGTTCAGGCACGCAACACTAAAGGCACAACGTCGCCACTCAAGCCTGAGTGGGTATTGCTCACCCGGACAGTCCCGTTCACTGGTCCTAGCAGCCGGGATGATGCACGGATCAGCTTTATCTGAGAATGTAGGGATGCGATCAGGAATCCTCTGCCACAGGATTATCAAAGTCCCGAACCTCCCAGCCAAGCAATAGAGAGAACCTTTATGCCAGATTGGCGTATTGCAAGGCTTGTAGTAATGGATCCCTCCTAAGGTGAGTTTCCAGGACTCCTCCCGAGACAGCAGTACCGTCGCCAGTCTCCTCTGGGGCAGATCCTCCCCTGGCCTCTTTCCCTAAGAGTGGGCTTTCCGCAGGTTGGCAGCTTGGGATCCCTTCCAAAGGCATAGGCCCCAGCCAGCATAGCTGGGCCTACCAAGCAGCGATGCAGCCTCAGGCTGAAGGTGCCCGGGGCTGGAACACACACACGCACCCCGTACCATGCGGGCCACGAGGCGCGCACACAGGAACGACCGACCCCGATGGCTTCTGCCCCTTATGTACCCTCTCCCAGCACGCACAGCGGGTCGACCATGCCCACTGCACAGCTGCCGGGAGAGGACACCCAATGTGGTGTGATACCCCTGTATTCCAGCCTGGGCCGGTGGTGGCAGTGCCACCTACAGGCGAACAGGGAATATAACTGCCAGGCAGTATAACACCCAGAGCAGAAGCAAATTTCAACACAATTATCCAGGTCTGAGCCCAACTACTGGCTCAGACTACCCCTAAATTTACACATAGTGTCCCAACCATTTGGGAAGGGCGCTACACATATACAAATTTCATCAGGGTATTTTGCTGTTTGAGTTCAGGTTTAACTAAGCAATGTTTGTTGCATGTAATATTTTGGAGAAATAAGGGCTGTCCACACCCACCGAAAGCATGAATTTTGTAAGCAATGTGATTAATTTCAGCATTGCTTGGAATAATAGAGAATAATTGAGGTGTATAAATAATAATAAGCATGCATGACTGTCAGAATGGCTTGCTCACAGAGAAGGAAATTATTCTTTCATTTATTGTGCATCAGTGCTTTACATTAGCAGATTGTAAGGCAAGCCACAATGATAAAAAGACAGTTGTAAACATAAGTGATTAAAATAGTGAATTTAAATTAATCACAATGAAATATTAATTAAATTTAGGTAACCATTTGCTTACTGGGCACTTAAACCCCCCTCCTGCCCAGACTAATTTTCAGCTTTCAGCGCTGACGCACTTTGAATGACAATTGTGCATTCATACAACACTGTACCCAAATGAAATTTTTATCATTTTTTTTCACACAAATAGAGCTTTCTTTTGGTGGTATTTAATCACCGCTGGGGTTTTATTTTTTGCTAAACAAACAAAAAAAGTTGGAAAATCGAAAAAAAAAAAAATCATGTTTTATAGTTTGTTCACAGATACGGTGGCATTGATGGGGACAGATAAGGCGGTACTGATGGGCACAGATAAGGCGGCACTGATGGCCACTGATAAGGTGACACTGATGGGTGGCACTGATGGGCACTGAAGGGCACTAATAGGTGTAACTGATAGGTACCACTGATAGATGGCAATGATGGGCACTGATTGGTGGCACTGATGGTTACTGGTAGGTGACACTGATGGGCACTGGTAATTGACACAGATGGGCAGCACTGTTGATGAGGCACTGATTGGTGACACTGATAGGTGGCACTGTAGGCACTGATGGGTGGCACTGTGGGCACTGGTAGGTGGCGCTTGTGGGCACTGGTAGTCGGCACTGTTGTGCACTGGCTGGTGGCACAGGTGGGCACAGATGAGCTGGCGGCAGCTCTCCTTGATCGGGACCGAAGTCCCTCTGACAGCCGCCGTGATCGGCTTTTTTTTCTTCTCACGCTATCAGCATGAGGAGAAAAAATAGCAGATTACTGGCTCTGTTTACATCACATGATCAGCTGTCATTTGCAGGGCGCTCGAGCACGGGAGGACGTCTATTGACACCCTCCCGGCAAAGTAGGTCCGCACTGTAGCCGTCATTCGGCTATAGCGCGGATCTGAAGAAGTTAAATGAAGTCTGCACTTCCAGAAAAGTTTATGTCTCAGGATGTGTCTTTATCTTTTCTATCATTTTAAGCATGTCAGCCAACAGAGTCAAGAAGGGCTGGCAGTAGACAGACAAAGTCAGGACAAGATGAAGGTCCAAACAGGTAGCATGTTAGCAGGTCTAATAGATCTCCCCCTAGGGGCCATTACAAGCCATTTACATCTTCACAGTTTACACTTACGTCATGTGGGTTGGTGACACTCTCTGGCCAGAGTCCATAGCTTCCAACTGTCCCTGATTTGGAGGGACTGTCCCTGATTTGGAGCAATGTCCCTCTGTCCCTCTTTTCTCCTCATTTGTCCCTCATTTTGGTCTGATCTATATAGTTGTATATAAAATGCACAATTTTTTTTTTAAGTGTTTCCCAGTGCTAAACCTTTCATCCAATTTCTAAATTGCTGCATTTGTAAATTTTAAAAGCCAATATAAAGAAAGGGCAGTGGTAAAAAAATGCCCTTGTGGATTTAACTAATCTTTTTTTTTTTTTTTTTGTCAATTCTCATTTAAAGGGGCGTGGCAGGGGCGTATCCTATGCTAACATACTTTTGCTAGTAGGTGTCCCTCATAAAAACATAAACCACTTAAGAGCCCCAAGCACACAGAAGAACAGCATCTCCTTCTTCAGCTGGCAACATGGTTTGCTCCTGTCTGTTTAGCCAATACAAAGTCATGTAAGGAAAGTAGTGCAGAACACTGACTTATCTCCACCAGCTTATTATGACAGATTACCAAGTACCAGTACTGTTAACCTTGTTCAGGCCAAAGCCATAAAGGGAAGTCCATGGCATACCTTCCAACTTTTTGAAATGGGAATGAGGGACTTCTATCGGCAAAAGTATGCAGGCATGGGACACACCCCTTGCCATGCCCCCTTAAAGCAGAATTGTACAAAAAAAAATTGGTTAAACCCACAATTTCTTTTTTTACCCCTATTATTCCTTTATATTGGTTTTTGGAATTTACAAATGCAGCAATTTAGAAATCTGATGAAATGTTTAGCGCTGGAAAACACTTTTTGATAGATAAAAAGTGCATTTTATATACATCTATATAGATCAGACCAAAATGAGGAGGAATGAGGGACATTGCTCCAAATCAGAGACAGCCCCTTAAAATCAGGGACAGTTGGGAGCTATGCCATGGCACTTAGTTCCATAAGGCCTTTCAAAGTACATTCAGAGCCAGGAGAGAAGAAAGAGAAGGTCAGGGGTAAGCCGGGTCAGTAACGTGTAATCAAGCAGGAGCACAAGGCACAGGAACACAGGATACAAGGCTGACAATAATTCAGCAATTTGTGAGAGGAGCTGCTGTCCTTCTATAGGCAAATAGTGGACACTGGCAATTAGCACGCTTTGCGAGTGCCAATGCACCGTCGTGCACGAAGATTTGCCATTGTGTGCTGTTCGTCTTCGCTAATGCACTAGCGTGTTGATTTAAAAAGAAGGGCTTGAGGTCACATACCTCGGGATTTTTTACGGTGTCAAAAGTAAATATTGAAAAACCAAAAAGGATCCAATGACAATAGATTTATACAAAAATAGAACAATATTTATTTAATAAAAAAGGAAAATTAAGTTTTCCTGAAAGTTCAACATATACAACATTTTAAACTAGGTACATATACAACAACCGTTGAACTCGACATGTTTCGCTCGAAATTGGAGCTTCTTCAGGAGTAATCTACGATGTAACGGTACACAATTGTATGTTAAAGATGAAGGACATTTTCTGGAGAAGGGACGCCGGGACTCAGATTTGCGTTTCATGATTCTGGAAGAGATTCCACGAGACAGAAGAGGGGGTGACAGGATACTGAAATTGAAACAAAGAGAGGTTTGGTGGATAAACAGGTTACAGTCCCTACATCCGGAAGGGATGAATAGGGACTATGACCTGTACTTATTTTTGTAATGCTTTTGATTACTCTAAAAAAAAAAATTGTATATATTTTTTCTGTATATTCTTTTTTATAGATGGTGATCAAGTATGTTCTGATGGGGATCGTGAAATGAAAGAAAATATAGATTTACACTGGAACATTGTTCCCTGACAGATATGAACTATCTCCTTGAATCATGAAAAAAGTGTTTTCTATTCTAAAAAAATTTTTTGCAGTGTTTTTTGGAAGATATATATTTTGTATTTTTTACTTTTTGCCTTTTTATAGGTTTGCATAAATTTTTGCGGAGTTGGGTTCTTTATTGGTAGATCTCTAGAAATGTATTCTTTTATATCCACCGATACACTGTATTGGGTTACTATGCATGATATATGGGTTGATGTGGGACAGTATGTTTTCTTTTGTGTAAACCTGCACAGGGTTAATTGAGTTTCTACTATCTGGTTGGATCGCTCCTCGTTCCAGCGAGATGGGATTCACCTGTTGGGTTACACCCTCAGGTGTTAGGATATAGTAATGGTCTGTTTTGGATGTTACCTTTACACCTAGCCTGTTAGCCTGAGGAAGAGCAGGGATGCTTGCAACTGTACAGTAGCTATGCTTTTGAGTTTTCTGTCTACATTTGGCATTTATTGAAGATATACCAGTAAAGAAATTGTCGTTGCAAATTGGAGTGATTGTCCCTTTGTTGAAACTATTTGATTGTTGGTGGAAATTGGGAGTCCACCTTGACTTTCCTCCATTGGATTCCAAAAAGTAAGAAGGAAGTAACCCACCCGAAGTTTTTGATTTATATAACTCCCCACGAGTAAGTTACTTCTATCAATATGGAAGCTAGTGGTTCTACTTTCTCATTTACTCAAGAGGAAGCCACGCACATTATGGCCCAGATCTCTGGATCGAGGAACTTTTTGATCGGAAATTCACCGGTTCATAATACCCGAACATGGGAAAAGTTACATAAGAAATATACATCACTTGAATTACATGGACTTACCCTCGCCGAATACCATCGGGTGCAGAGAATTCCCCAGAGGCCTTCGGGTAAGATTGACCCCTACGTTATTTAGCGATAATGAGGAATACAAAGCAACTTTCATGCAGATCCTCAATAAATGTTCTTTTGACCTGATGACATTAACCATTTTATATATCCATAAAGAACTGGCCGTTGTTTCTGAGCAACTTTCTAAAGTGGAACAGGATTTAAAAACCTCCATTACATCGGAAGAGTTTGTTAAATTAAAAGAATCGGTCGACGAGATTGTGAACAAACACCGGGCCGACCTAGAGGTGAGAAAGCGTAATAAATTTGACCGGGATATCGAGGATTACGAAAGAAACCAAGTATATCGCTGGCCGCGCCAATACAACAGACGTGGTCGCTCTGACTATGGAGGAACCCGCAGAGATCTATCCAACAATTCCTCTGCCAACACGGATACTGATTCTTCATCCACTTTTTTAGCACAAGGTCGGAGAGGAGGATCCTCTTGGATGGAGACCCGATCCCAGGCGAACAGGGACGACGCATCTGGCTCAGATCGGTATCGTCCTCCTCGGGGTTACCGAGGTCGGGCCCGTCAGATCTGATTCATAACATTTCATGGCATGACCTGTCTTCGGAGGAGGTAAGATTGATCAACCGAGGTCTCTCTTTTTGTCCTAAAAGCCACTTAAATGCATTTGAACTTGACCAGGACTTATACAGATTGTTCCGCAATATTAGATGGAGGGTGCATTTCACACATAAACCTTTTATTGAAGAGGATCCCGTTGATTGTATATTGAACTGCAAATCTTTAGGTCTATGGGTGAAAACCAAATCGGTACCACCTACCACTTATGCCCCGGTCGAAACGTTTGTAAAAGAAGTTACTCGGGAGGTAAAAGAGCTGGTATCCAATATTGATTATAGGGACCATGTTTCCAACAATTTATCGCATGAAGAAAGAGTAGCTCTTAAAAACCTTAGTCGCAGGGATGATGTGATATTCAAACCTGCGGACAAAGGGGGAAAAGTGGTGATCATGGATCCTCAACTGTATGAGGAAGAGATCCTTCGTCAGTTGGATGATACATCTGTATATAAAAAAGTAACTAGTGATCCTACTTGGCAAATAAGGAAACATCTTGAAAACATCTTAAAACCAGCACTGAAAGATGGGGTAATCGCCCGTGACCTTTTTGAATTTCTTTTACCTGCCCACACACGGATACCAGTTTTATATATTTTACCCAAAATTCATAAGGATAGTCATCTTCCACCTGGTCGTCCGATAGTATCGGGACGCGATTTCTATTTTTGTCCCCACTGCACAGTTTCTGGACAAAATCTTATCTCCCCTCATTAAGAATACAAGATCCTACATCAAGGACACTGATGATTTTCTACGGAAGATTAGGGAATATTCACGGTGTGAGGGGGATGAGATTTTGGTTGCATGGGATGTCACTAGTTTGTATACATCGATTCCCCATCAAGCAGGCATTTGTTCTGCAATCAAGCTAATTAGAAGTAGTAATGAATATTCGGAAACACAGATTTCTTTTTTTGAAAAATTATTTCAACTGTTATTGTCTAACAACTGTTTAAAGACCAGTTCTTTATACAATTAATGGGAGTCGCGATGGGCTCTAATGTCGCACCGCCATATGCATGCACATTTATGAATGAGTTTGACCATAAATATGTTTTTCAGAATGAGTTATTTAACGAGCATTGTGTCACTTGGTGGCGTTTTATTGATGACGTGTTTGCTATATGGCGTGGCGACATCCAGTCATTGATCACCTTCGATGCCATGTTGAGCAATTTCTGTCCAGAAATTAAATTTGAAATGAATGTTGGGGGAGTGTCAGTTCCATTCTTAGACACCAGGATTTATTTAGAACAGGGCCGATTGGAATCCGATCTTTATGTTAAACCAACTGATAGAAAGCAATTACTATTATTTGACAGCTTTCATCCCCCCCATGTATTTAGATCTATTATTAACCACTTGACAACTGGGCACATAACCCCCTTCCTGCCCAGGCGAAATTTCAGGTTTCAGCGCCGTCACGCTTTGAATGACAATTGCGCGGTCGTGCGACATGGCTCCCAAACAAAATTGACGTCCTTTTTTTCCCACAAATAGAGCTTTCTTTTGGTGGTCTTTGATCATTTCTGCGGTTTTTATTTTTTGCGCTATAAACAAAAATAGAGCGACAATTTTGAAAAAAACACAATATTTTTTAATTTTTGCTATAACTAATATCCCATTTTTTTTTTAAAAACTATTTTTTTCCTCAGTTTAGGCCGATACGTATTCTACATATTTTAGGTAAAAAAAAAAATCGCAATAAGCGTATAGTGATTGGTTTGCGCAAAAGTTATAGCGCCTACAAAATAGGGAATAGAATTATGATTTTTTTTTTATTATTTTTTTATTTATTTTTTTACTAGTAATGGCGTCGATCTGCGATTTTTTTTTTGTGACTGTGACATTACGGCGGACACATCGACACATTTTTGGGACCATTCACATTTATACAGCGAACAGTGCTAAAAATATGCACTGATTACTGTATAAATGTGACTGGCAGGGAAGGGGTTAACCACTAGGGGGCGATCAAGGGGTTAATATGTTCCCTGCTAGATGTTCTTACTGTGGGGGGAGGGGAGTGACTGGGGGAGGTGACTGATGGTTGTCCCTATGTACAAGGGACACACCATCCGTCTCCTCTCCCCGACAGGACGTGGATCTCTGTGTTTACACACAGAGATCCACGTCCCTAGCTCTGTGACAGCCGATCGCTCGTACCTGGCGGACATCGCGGCCGCCAGGCACGCGCATCGGCACTCGCCTGACACGGCGGGCACAGTTTTTCCCCGACGCGCGCCTGCGGTGGCGCGCATCGCGGAAGTAAATAAGAGGACGTCCATAGACGTCCTATCAGCAATTGACGACCGCTTTGCGGACGTCTTTTGCTTATAGCCCGGGCGCGAAGTGGTTAAAAGTCAACTTCTACGAGTGAAACGTATTGTTAGTAATGAGGCTATAAGGGACATAAGGATTAATGAAATGTGTTCTAAGTTTCGTGAACGAGAATATACAAAAAAAAACATTTTTCAAGAATTAAACAAAGTACAACAAGGGGAAAAGAAGGTAACTATAAATAGAAAAAAATCATCTGTGGTACGATTACCTTTTTCTATGCAATTTCACAGTTACAGTGAACATGTGTACAAAATTATTAGCAAGCACTGGTCCCTTTTGAAGCGTGCTTACCAGCAGATTGAGGTCTTTCAACATACTCCTATTAAAGCCTTTAGAAGAAATAAAACCTTACGTGACTCCTTAGTAAGATCTGAATTTAGACCCAAAGAGCGGGAAGCAAAAGTGACTTTTTTGGGAAAGAAAAGGAAAGGGTGTTTTCCCTGCCTGAATTGTATTCAGTGCAACCTTATGCGAAAGGGTGATTATTTCATCAATCCCAGTAATGGGGATAGGATTGCTATCAGAATTTTTTTTTCATGTCAGTCCTCCTATGTTGTATATATCCTTATTTGCCCGTGCTATATGATTTATGTTGGAGAAACTACCCAGAATATTAAGGACAGAATTGCTCAACATCGCAGTACTATTAGACATAAACAGCCTGGTTTGCCTGTCTCCAGACAATTTCTGGAGAAGGGACACCGGGACTCAGATTTGCGTTTCATGATTCTGGAAGAGATTCCACGAGACAGAAGAGGGGGTGACAGGATACTGAAATTGAAACAAAGAGAGGTTTGGTGGATAAACAGGTTACAGTCCCTACATCCGGAAGGGATGAATAGGGACTATGACCTGTACTTATTTTTGTAATGCTTTTGATTACTCTAAAAAAAAAATTTGTATATATATTTTTTCTGTATATTCTTTTTTATAGATGGTGATCAAGTATGTTCTGATGGGGATCGTGAAATGAAAGAAAATATAGATTTACACTGGAACATTGTTCCCTGACAGATATGAACTATCTCCTTGAATCATGAAAAAAGTGTTTTCTATTCTAAAAAAAATTTTTTGCAGTGTTTTTTGGAAGATATTTATTTAGTATTTTTAACTTTTTGCCTTTTTATAGGTTTGCATAAATTTTTGCGGAGTTGGGTTCTTTATTGGTAGATCTCTCGAAATGTATTCTTTTATATCCACCGATACACTGTATTGGGTTACTATGCATAATATATGGGTTGATGTGGGACAGTATGTTTTCTTTTGTGTAAACCTGCACAGGGTTAATTGAGTTTCTACTATCTGGTTGGATCGCTCCTCGTTCCAGCGAGATGGGATTCACCTGTTGGGTTACACCCTCAGGTGTTAGGATATAGTAATGGTCTGTTTTGGATGTTACCTTTACACCTAGCCTGTTAGCCTGAGGAAGAGCAGGGATGCTCGCAACTGTACAGTAGCTATGCTTTTGAGTTTTCTGTCTACATTTGGCATTTATTGAAGATATACCAGTAAAGAAATTGTCGTTGCAAATTGGAGTGATTGTCCCTTTGTTGAAACTATATATATATATATATATATATATATATATATATATATACTCTGCATTTAGTGTAGACTAGATATTCAAGTCAGTGCAGGCAGTGTATTTGACAAGGGCCTCATCCCCACAACCCTTGCCCGGTGGTTGTGGAGCTCTGCGGGTGGGAGGGCTTATAGGAATCTGGAAGCCCCTTTTGACAAGGGGGCTCCCAGATTTCGGCCCCCCAACCGAGAGATCCTGCCCCTTCTGACATTATGTGATGTCAGAGGGGGGGCGGGGTCACCCGTTTACATTACCGGGTGGCCCTGCCCTTAGCTATATAACAGCTGTCACCGTGAAAAGGCTGCAGTCTGACCTGATCGGCACCATGATTAATGGATGGACATCGCGGCACGCTTTTTTTTTTTTTTTAATAAAGGAATTGTCAAAAACTGTCTGCTAATGTTTTTACTTTTTTGAAAAAAAATTGGTGAATGGGCAGGGGTACAATTTACCCCTACCCATTCACATGGGGGGGTGGGATCTGGAGGCCCCCTTGTTAAAGGGGGCTTCCTGATTCCGATAAGCCCCCTGCCCGCAGACCCCCACAACCACCGGGCAAGGGTTGAAGGGATGAGGCCCTTGTCCCCATCAACATGGGGACAAGGTGCTTTGGGGGGCCCCAAAGCACCCGCACCATGTGGCCTGGTACAGTTCAGGAGGGAGGGCGCTCACTTGTCCCCTCCCCTTTTCCTGCGGCCTACCAGGTTGCATGCTCAGATAAGGGTCTGGTATAGATTTTGGGGGGCCCCCACACCATTTTTTTTTTAATTTGGTGCAGAGTTCCCTTTAATATCTATACCTTTTTTTTGGCATTGATACATGTCCCCTGGGGGAGTACCCGGGTCCCCAAACACCTTTTATGGCAGTAACTTGCATATGAGCCTTTAAAATTAAAACTATTGATTTTTCACGTTCGTGTCCCACACTTTAACGGTGTTCGCATGTTCGCGCAAATTTTCTCATGTTCTGGAGCGAAGCAAAATGGGGGGGTTCGGCTCATTCCTACTCCTTAAGGTCACTGAGAATCCTGCAGGTACTCGGCTCTTTAGTCACCAGTGGCTAGCAGTCAACTTTCTGGTGATGCGTGATGACGTCACATGACGTCGTCTTGACGCATTTCTTCACTAGTCGCGTGACTTTCTCAAGAGGTCATTAATTTAATTTTCATCAAGTCAAATCCTCAATGCTAGCTTTCTTAATTTATGTTTATTGAAGTCACAATCCTTATCAGAAATAGATACGCTTAGATTTCTCCATCTAGCAGCAGCTGCACGTTCCTTTTCTTCCTTTTTATATGTAAGCTTCTCTTCTCTTACACTGCACACAGCTTTTGTGTTTCCGACTCAGTCTAAAAGTAGGGGAGACAGTGGGATTCCTGTGTTCCAGGAGACGCAAGAGCTGAAGTACACCCACACCTCGCAACATTTTGTGCCTCTTATCAATTTGGAATCAATCAAGATGATTTTTGCCTAAAGACCTGTTAAAGATGATAAGGAACAACATTCTTGGCTAAGGCATACAAAAAGGAAGAAAAGGAACGTGCAGCTGCTGCTAGCTAGAGAAATCCAATCGTATCTATTCCTGATAAGGATCGTGACTTCAATAAACATAAATTAAGAAAGCTAGCATTGAGGATTTGACTTGAGGAATATTACAATACAGAGAAAGAAGGAGTAATGACCTCTTGAGAAAGTCATGCAACTAGTGAAGAAATGCGTCAGTATGGAGCCTGTGATGTCATCACGCATCACCAGGAAGTAGACTGCTATGTCAGTTTTCTCCTGCTCACATGCTACATGTATATGAGGTATACTACATAAAGTGCACAAGAGTCCCATGACCAACTGAGAAGTCTCCAACCACTGGATTTATACTTGATTATAGACTCCTTGCAGGGTCTCCCCAGAAGCCTCTTTTGTTATCTCTGAGTGAGATTGTCCAGATACCGCGGTAGGAGGATTCGTCTGGAGGTCCATCGGTTGCAGGTTGGAACATCACTCAAGGCCCTGGCGGGGTAATCAGCCACAGGCGTTACTGACCTTCTATGGTCGAGTACTGCTGATAAGCAGGCATTTCTACTCTTGGTGGTGGTGTTTGTGGTGTTTAGTCACCTTTTGTATTCAACTTGACTGTGTGCCATTGAGAGTGAGGTCAACACGTGGATTATTGTACAGGAATTTCCTTTGTGCAACATTCCCCTCCTGCCTATAGAGACTCTATTTCTCATTGATTGTAATTTGCCTAATTTCATGTGTTATGTTAGTTAAGCGTGACTCTGTTTTGTATAAATGTGTGTGAGGAATAACTTGGTATTATGACAATTTTGAGTAAAAACAAAAAAAGATGTCTTCATTTTTCCAAGAATTGTGGGAAAAAATTACAACTTCAAAAATCTCACCATGCCTCTTACTAAATACCTTGGACTGTCTGCTTTGCAAAAATTGGTCATTTGGGGGGTATTAGTACTGTCCTGACATTTCAGGGCCTCAAGAAATTAGATAGGCCATCAGTACATCAGGTGAGATAAATTTTTAATGATTGGCACCATAGCTTATAGATTCTCCATCTTTCAGCCATGGTTCACATTGGTGCGTTTTGACATGCGATTTTACATCCTAATCGGTGCGACGCTGCATTTGCGGCGCTGCACCGATTTCAAAAAGAAGTTTCTGTACTACTTTTTGCGATTTCGGCCCGCGATTTACATTACATTACAGAAACTGCACAGATGTCTCTGTAATCGTGGCAGAAATCGGGACTGACAAGCGGGAGTGAAATTGTGCGAGTTCAGCTGAACTCGCACAGCTTCATTCCTGTAGCCCAGTGTGAACCTGGGCTCACACAGACTAAATAATATCCACTAATTTTGGTTATTTTTACCAAAGATATGTAGCACTATAAATTTTGGCCCAAATTTATGAACAAAAATCACTTATTTGCAAAATTTTATAATAGAAATGAAAAAAAAAGTTTTGTTTTTTCAAAATTTTGTTTGGGTGGTGTTGCATGACTGAGTAATTGTCATTCAACGTGTGAGAGCACTGAAAGCTGAAAATCTGGGCAGGAAGGGGGTGAAAGTGCCCTATATTGAAGTGGTTAAAAAACTCACCATGCCTCTTACTAAATACCTTGGATTGTCTACTTTCCAAAAAGGGGTCATTTGGGGGGTATTTGTACTGTCCTGGCTTGTTAGTGTCTCAAGAATTGAGATAGGCCGTCAGTACATATGGTGTGATCAATTTTCAATGATTGGCACCATAGCTTGTAGACTCTAAAACCTTCACAAAGACCAAATATACACTGATTTGGGTTATTCTTACCAAAGAAATGTAGCAGTATAACTTTTGGCCAAAACTTATAAAAATACTAAATTGCTAAAAAATAAATAAATTACCAAATGTTTTTTTTATTTTATTTATAGCGCAATAAATAAAAAAACCCAGTGGTGATGAAGTACCACCAAAAGAAAGATCTATTTGTGTGAAAAAAAGGACACAAATTTAATATGGATACAGTGTTGCATGACTGAGTAATTGTCTTTCAAAGTGTGCTGAAAGCTGAAAATTGACTTGGGTAGGAAGGGAGTATAAGTGCAAAAGTGGGCAATTGGTAAATGGAAAGGAAGAATTCATGGGAACCAGCAAATAATGGGCACGCTCCTAAACTTCTTCAGGAATTCTTCAACAGATTCCTGGAAAAAAGGGTACGGCTGGGCATCCGGAAGCTGCCCCTCAGGGGGGCACTGTGTTTACTATGCTTCAGTTTATGAATGAACAAAATGGAAGGTAATAGTGCAGCGCTACGTGTAGACCAGTGAAAACTGGACTATATCTCAAATGTGACCATAAATTAAGACACAAGGGGGGGGGGGGGGCAGGCTAGAAATGCCCAACCCAATATATAAAATGTCCAATGTGTGAACCACTAAACAAAGTGATTAGTGTCCAAAATGAATGAATAACATGGAATGATAAATAAATAAGTAATACTGCGCCTGTCAACAAGTGCAAAAATAATATAGATATCAAAATTGCTAATAAAGTGAATATTCTAATAAGCTGCTGACATAACAATTGACTAATTGTAAAAAGGATATGTGTGAAATATGTGAGCGCTAAATACGATCCTAATTCCTAGGAAAAGTGCCTATATAGACATATAACAACAAATGTGTCCACAGTGTTGTTATGTCTGTGAAAATCACAAAAAAATCACAAAAGATTTATTTTATGTATCAATGATGCATGATCAATGATAACAACTAATAAATATGTGTGCACAAATTCTTTACAAATAATGCAATCTTATACTTAATCCGTGTCAAAGTGACCAAAAACAGAAAACAAAATTTAGATCGCACTCTCAAAAATACAGGGTATGTGAACCTCTATATGAGTGAGAAAAAAAAAAGCTGTGAGCAATATAGCTTATCATGAGATATAAATAGAGGGACAGTCTATAAAGTGCATATCTGACATGAAAACAACAAAAAATAAAGTCTATAACTTGTATCCACACCGTCAGGTATATATCCAGTGTTCCCCAAATAAATGTCAATCACATGGGGGTCTTGGGAAACCCTAGATGTGGGTATAATGTCCACTTGGAACTTCCTGGGATGTATTGTGGATAAATCCTATTCCTGCAGGTGTAGAAACACCAGTAGTGGGAAGGAAGAAAGTACTTCAAAGTTTTCAGCTGATACACGGTGATAACATCATCATCATAAGCATTGAAGAGAATAAAATACTCTTACCGCAAGACTCGGACCCAAGCCACCATACGATGCTGGGTCACGCAGGCTTATGTCCTCACAGGGACTCAGGTTGTGGTGATGTGATGTCGTGTTGTCCTTATTTGATCCACGAATGGAAGTCTACACCGGATCAGATCCTTCAGCTCAAACCACGATCAGATGTCCAGAAAAGGAATCAATTCCAAGAAAAGAGAGAAAAATCCTCCGCATGGTGTAAAACCAAATAACTGGGTTTTTATTAAAACTAAAAAGGTACAAAAGGCAAAAAACCACTGCACAAAAAAATATATTTTTTAAAATGAATAAAATAATATCCAAAAATCCAAAATACTGGAAAAACAAACCAGCGAATATAACAAACAAGCGTGGGCTAGGTGACTAGCATGTGGTCCCGACGCGTTTCATCTACTGCAGACATCAACTGGGGTACAAGCTAGTGTGTCACCTCCACGCTTTATATAGAAGGAGGAAAATTGAAATTGTAATTGAAAAAGCCGCTCCGAACTCACTTCCGGGATCACTGCATCACGTGGGTCACCGCGCGGACGTGTTGACGTCATTGAACACTTAAAAGCCAATGGATAACAAGTGGAACCCTCTCCGGGTTTCTAAACCAATGACAACACTGATATCTAAACAGGTGATGAACAGGCGCCAAGGGTGCCGGGAGGTGTAGTTCAAAGATCTCCCGATCGGAGAACACAGACTTGAAATCTTTGGGCAGAATGGGTGTCAATAGTAAATAACAGGCCAACCATGGAATGGACACTAGGTAGCCTGGGTATTGCGGTATTTTACCGCAATATACTGGGTGCAAATATCAATGACGCTTCCGGCAAAAAACCGGAAGCGTGACGCAAAGCATCTTGGAAGTTGTAGTAACTATCTAAACATAAAGAGCCAATTGAAAAAACAATACCGGTAAAGACCGGAAGTGAGGCGCTGGGTGTTCTGGACATTGTAGTATCATACTTAATGCGCTAATGGTTAACCCACAAGCACCTGTCCTATGCCTCACCAGTCCGAACCTAAAACGGTGCGAGCTGGAAACCATGATCACAGATGTAAACACTAATCCAGCATGTTGACATAACATCACACGCTCCGCATTGGTCCTTCATATGGATCAGAGGCTAGGTGGGGAACAGACTGGGATATGCAGTTCCATAGTATGCCAAGTGCTTGGCATGAATTCGGTGAAGAAAAGTTTTTTCAGTTTTCTCCAGCTGGTCGTTTTGCAATACCCTTGTCGGGGTATCTATTTATTCAAGCTTGAGTATATCCCATTGTCTGGTGGAGTACCAGGATCCAGAATACCAACTCTTTGGTAAGACCTTCAGCTTTGAGGTAATTGGTGGCTGACAAGTATTGGATCCATCGGTTTCATTTTTGATTAAGGACATCCGACTGCCCAGCGGGCACACCTCATCACTCATCAGAGATTCGGTGACGTTCCTGTGGAGCAGTCGTTTGGGATACTCTTAAGCTGGATTGATCCGCTGTCGTACGACATTCGGGTCCAACGTTTCTGGTAAGCGCACATGTATGTAATAAAGCAAATCAACCAGCGCAAATAAAAACTAACACAGAACCGCAGCTGAACACTGAGGGTCAAAATATCAAATCCCCAAGTAGACTGGTAAAAAAGCAGTGCAGCGCAACAAAAACAAAATAAAAGACAATAGCTATAATCATGAGAGTAGTAAAAATAAATAAATATAAAAGGCAGTCCATAAATTTTCACTGTAAGAGATAGAAGCCCAGAACAAGTGTCCAAAAAGGGGTGAGTCCTTAAATATCATATGGTGACTGTGTGATATTCCTCCACCACCGAGAATGGTTTGCAGCTCACCTCAAAGCATGGACCCCTGAGCTAGTCAGTCAGGTCATGTAAGCAGTTTCCCACACTGGGAATGAATAGCCAAGGTAAAACAGGATCAGCTGAACAGTACGATCGGTGGAAGTCCACAGGTCAAATGAGGTCACAGCTCCGGCCCAGACAGTAAGATGTATATGGAAAGAGACATAGAAATCTAGTGCTCTCCGTTTGGTACAACATTCATTTATTGCATAAAAAGAGAGGAAATACACTTACAAGCGGAGCACTGGACGAACCCCAGTGCATGGGAATAGCAGCATGTAATCGCGAGTGTCAGCATGGAAGGACGCGGGTGACGTCACGCTAGTTCACGTATTCCGTACGTGTTGCGTCCCAAGGGGGCGGGACTTCATCAGCGGTGACGAAACAGTGTAAATCACCCGCTATTAGTACTAGTGCAAAGCCGTACCAGCCAATCCAGACAAAGGAAACACAGAATTGCCATGGAAACCCAACCAGCAGGAATTAGAACAGAGGCCGGGACGGACAAACTTCAAAGAAAAATGTGACATCCCACAGGGATATTATTCAATGAGAATAACACGTCTATTTGGCGCATTTGATTATCAAACGAGCCATAAACAAAATCAAACAACGTGTAAATGGTAACCCGCGTCCCTGCTGACTCTCATGAAGCAATATAAAAAGATCAATAATCATATATATAAGAGAAATATATAAAAAAGAAAATATATATAGAAAATAAAAATACCCTTAGAAACATTAAAAGAGGAAATGCATATAAAAACATACTAAAAAAGACATCAACACCTACAGATACTTAAAATGAGTGAAAAAATATTAATTAGCGATCGGAGATAAAACAATTTACATCAAATTCAACGTTCAAGCCAGCAGCTACTAAAACTTTTGTCTCATGAATCCAATGAGATTCCCTGCGGCTTAACTGACGTAAAAAACTCCCGCCTCTCCAATGTTTAAATACTCTTTCAATGCCCCAAAATTTCAAACCTTTAGGATTTTGATCTTTTTATATTGCTTCATGAGAGTCAGCAGGGACGCGGGTTACCATTTACACGTTGTTTGATTTTGTTTATGGCTCATTTGATAATCAAATGCGCCAAATAGACGTGTTATTCTCATTGAATAATATCCCTGTGGGATGTCACGTTTTTCTTTGAAGTTTGTCCGTCCCGGCCTCTGTTCTATTTCCTGCTGGTTGGGTTTCCATGGCAATTCTGTGTTTCCTTTGTCTGGATTGGCTGGTACGGCTTTTCACTAGTACTAATAGCGGGTGATTTACGCTGTTCCGTCACCTCTGATGAAGTCCCGCCCCCTTGGGACGCAACGCGTACGGAATACGTGAACCAGCGTGACGTCATCCGCGTCCTTCCATGCTGACACTCGCGATTACATGCTGCTATTCCCATGCTCTGGGGTTCGTCCAGTGCTCCGCTTGTAAGTGTATTTCCTCTCTTTTTATGCAATAAATGAATGTTGTACCAAACGGAGAGCACTAGATTTCTATGTCTCTTTCCATATACATCTTACTGTCTGGGCCGGAGCTGTGACCTCATTTGACCTGTGGACTTCCACCGATCGTACTGTTCAGCTGATCCTGTTTTACCTTGGCTATTCATTCCCAGTGTGGGAAACTGCTTACATGACCTGACTGACTAGCTCAGGGGTCCATGCTTTGAGGTGAGCTGCAAACCATTCTCGTGGTGGAGGAATATCACACAGTCACCATTTGATATTTAAGGAGTCACCCCTTTTTGGACACTTGTTCTGGGCTTCTATCTCTTACAGTGAAAATTTATGGACTGCCTTTTATATTTATTTATTTTTACCACTCTCATGATTATAGCTATTGTCTTTTATTTTGTTTTTGTTGCGCTGCACTGCTTTTTTACCAGTCTACTTGGGGATTTGATATTTTGACCCTCAGTGTTCAGCTGCGGTTCTGTGTTAGTTTTTATTTGCGCTGGTTGATTTGCTTTATTACAGTCTCTTACCAATTTATCACAATTCAGCTGCATTTATGGATGTATTTCAATAGTTAGAAATACGTGAGGTAAAACTGGGGGATGTATTCTCCCGGAATTCGCCTAATGAACAGACCAATGATTTGGCTTATTCGTTCAAAAAATTGGGCCATTTATTTGAGAAAAAGGTAAAAACATGGTGGGACATCACATCTTTTGAACAATATCTGGCTGCCAAGTTGGTCTCACGTTGTTTAAGGTGGGATGTCCCACCTAATGATGGACTCCTTGACGAGGAGTCCATGAAAGAATGGGGAGATTTTTTTGTTAAAAAAGGTCTGGAACTACTTGATTTTTTACTTTTACGTAAACAAAGGAAAATTAAAGTTTTAGAATCTCAGATTCGTGACATCAAAAATCTCATAGAACCATCTAAGGAAAGTGAGGAGTTTCTGAGATTATCAGCTGAACTCAAAAATAAATTGTCCAAATGGGATTTAGAAATTCAGAATAAGAAAAAGAAAAAATATATTAGGGATTATGATGATTTCAATAATGGGAAAATTTTTAAATGGCAAAATGTCAGTGTTCCCATTCCACCCATCCCAGATAATGTTCCCAACCAGGACACTGTCCCATTACCTGCTCTTACTCCTATCAGAAATACTATTCACAGTTATGATTATCCTCAACGAGGCCCTTTGCTCCAGAGGGAAGGTCAACCTTATAGAGGGAATAACTTTAGGGGCAAAAGAGGTGGGGCAGGGGAAAAAGGGGGAATTCTCATCAATCTCCATCTAGAAACTACCCCCAATATCAACAACACCAATATGAATCCCCCCATGGTTGGGATAATCATAGACACGATCAGGTTCCCTACTCCTACAATCAAGGTAGAGGGAAACCATCATTCCCACGAGGTGGTCAGGTACCCACCTCAAATAGATTTACCCCCCTTCAGAATCAGGCTATACGGGAGGGGGGGGGATTTTTCAGGGGCCCAGAGTGGGCTGGGGAGGGGTCCTCCATTCTATCAGCCGAATCCTGGGTCGGGGAGGGGCCCTCCACTATACCAACCGAATCCAGGCGACTGGTGGAGGCACCCACCACAACAGACCACACAAGGAAATGGCCAATCACAAAAAAGAAAGGCCAGAGAGGAAGGAGAGGGGGAAGGAGAATACAAAAGACCAAAGCTCCAATAGGTACTGGCATTTACAATTTAAGTAGTTGCATTTTGGATGAGGATGAATTACGAGTTCTGGATAGGGGTTTAAAGTTTGCCCCGACCCAGAATCTCAATAAATTCCAAACATATGTCAACATTCATAAGTTTGTCAGAAACCTCAATATGAAAAAATATTTTTGGGCAAACCCAATCAGATCAACTAAGGTAGTTGAGGGAGTCCACTCCAACCTCCGTAACAAGTCCACGTTTTAACCCTCTGAATGTTGATAACAAATATCTGGAGGTGTTTAAACACATGATGTTTAATGACTTGGAAAAAATTAGGATACGGAAGGTTGTGGACCCTCAGTATATCAGAAAGGGGATGGAATCCCTAGAAAAATGAAAATAAATTATCATCCGTCCGGCTGATAAAGGGGGGGTTAGTTATTTTGGACAAAGCCTTTTATACAGCAGAAATGGATCGATTACTGAGTGATCATGACACTTACCGTATTTTGAATAGGGACCCAATGTTAACCTATAAGGATGAATTACATCTATTGGTTGAATCGGGTAAGGCCACTGGTGTCCTTAACAAAAAGGAGGCACTCTACCTTGATCCTTTGTTTTGTAGGACACCTATCATATACTGCCTTCCAAAAGTCCATAAAGATAGTGCCAACCCTCCGGGAAGGCCTATCGTTAATGGGATCGACTCCATCTCCTCTAGAGTAGGGCAGTATATTGATTCATTCCTGCAACCTTTGGTGTCAAAAACAGAGGCCTTCCTTAAGGACACCAAACACATTATCCAATTGTTGGAGGCTGTTACCTGTTCACCATCCAGTATTCTTGTTACTGCGGATGTGGGCTCACTGTACACTATAATAGGACATGAAGATGCATTGTCCTCTGTACAGTGGGCTTTATCATCCTCAGATCTCCCCACTAAACATAAGGAGTTCCTTTTGAACAGTCTTAGTTTTTTTTTATCTAGAAATTATTTTTGGTATAACCGTCAGTTCTTTTTGCAGACAAGGGGGGTTGCGATGGGAGCCCGTTTTGCTCCCAGTGTGGCTAATCTTTTTATGGCCCACTGGGAGGAGGACGTGGTCTTCAAGAATCGTCCCCCCCAGTTAGTCTGCTATAAAAGGTACATAGACGATCTTATCCTTATATGGGAAGGTGACCGTCCCAGTCTCGATTGCTTCATCGAGACAATGAATGAGATCACTAAGAATATTCAACTAACATGGAACATTAGTATGGAAAATATTGTGTTCCTAGATTTGGAAATTTGGAAGGATAGTGAGCAATTTCGTCTGTGCAATCATCTTAAACCCACTGATCGTAATTCTTATATACCATTGGGGAGCTGCCATCACAAATCTTGGCTATGTAACATACCGAAGGGCAAGTTCATCAGGCTCAGGCGAAATTGCACACGGGAGGATAATTTTCTTGTACAGTCTCAGATTCTGTCATCCAGATTTCAACAGAAAGGGTATAACAAGGACTCCTTGGATAAAGAAATGGAGAGCGTACGTATTCTGGATAGGGGAACCTTGGTTGCTAATAAAATTAAAGAAACCGATATTAGCATTTCAAATTTTAAAATGGTTCTTAATTACAATGTCCAACATAAGAAATTTGAAAAACTCTGGGTCCTTTATTACCATCACGTCCAGCATTTATTTATAAGATAGCCCCCTCGTTACGTGATCGTCTAGCACCGGGTGTTGTTGATCCCCCGGTGCACTCTGAAAATATACTTTTTTCTTTTCTTTCTGGTTTCTATGCCTGTGGGCGGTGCACAGCCTGCAGGCATTCTAAGTGCAATACTAAAAAGTGGAAAGATTTTCTCGCTACGGCCACTAATAGATCATATAAGATAGGCCAGTTGATTACATGTACCACTATAGGGGTTGTCTACATGCTCGAATGTGAATGTGGTCTCCAATATATTGGCAGGACCTCTAGACCACTTCACGTTCGATTGGGAGAGCATGTGAACAACATCAAGAGGGGAGTTAAAACACATAATGTCTCTAGACATTTTAAACTGGTGCATAACCAAAATCCTAAAGGTTTGAAATTTTGGAGCATTGAAAGAGTAATTAAACATTGGGAGGCGGGAGTTTTTTACGTCAGTTAAGCCGCAGGAAATCTCATTGGATTCATGAGACAAAAGTTTTAGTACCTGCTGGCTTGAACGTTGAATTTGATGTAAATTGTTTTATCTCCGATCGCTAATTAATATTTTTTCACTCATTTTAAGTATCTGTAGGTGTTGATGTCTTTTTAGTATGTTTTTATATGCATTTCCTCTTTTAATGTTTCTAAGGGTATTTTTATTTTCTATATATATTTTATTTTTTATATATTTTTCTTATATATATGATTATTGATCTTTTTATATTGCTTCATGAGAGTCAGCAGGGACGTGGGTTACCATTTACACATTGTTTGATTTTGTTTATGGCTCGTTTGATAATCAAATGCGCCAAATAGACGTGTTATTCTCATTGAATAATATCCCTGTGGGATGTCACGTATTTCTTTGAAGTTTGTCCGTCCCGGCCTCTGTTCTATTTCCTGCTGGTTGGGTTTCCATGGCAATTCTGTGTTTCCTTTGTCTGGATTGGCTGGTACGGCTTTGCACTAGTACTAATAGCGGGTGATTTACGCTGTTCCATCACCGCTGATGAAGTCCCGCCCCCTTGGGACGCAACGCGTACGGAATACGTGAACTAGCGTGACGTCACCCGCGTCCTTCCATGCTGACACTCGCGATTACATGCTGCTATTCCCATGCACTTGGGTTCGTCCAGTGCTCCGCTTGTAAGTGTATTTCCTCTCTTTTTATGCAATAAATGAATGTTGTACCAAACGGAGAGCACTAGATTTCTATGTCTCTTTCCATATACATCTTACTGTCTGGGCCGGAGCTGTGACCTCATTTGACCTGTGGACTTCCACCGATCGTACTGTTCAGCTGATCCTGTTTTACCTTGGCTATTCATTCTCAGTGTGGGAAACTGCTTACATGACCTGACTGATTAGCTCAGGGGTCCATGCTTTGAGGTGAGCTGCAAACCATTCTCGGTGGTGGAGGAATATCACACAGTCACCATTTGATATTTAAGGAGTCACCCCTTTTTGGACACTTGTTCTGGGCTTCTATCTCTTACAGTGAAAATTTATGGACTGCCTTTTATATTTATTTATTTTTACTACTCTCATGATTATAGCTATTGTCTTTTATTTTGTTTTTGTTGCGCTGCACTGCTTTTTTACGAAGCGCACATGTATGTAATCATTCACGTGAAGAATTGTGCCGGGATCTCTTTATCCATTCATTCATCATGTTATTCACTCATTTTGGACACTCATCACTTTGTTTAGTGGTTCACACATTGGACATTGGACATTTTATATATTGGGTTGGGCATTTCTAGCCTCCCCCCCCCACCCCTTGTGTCTTAACTTATGGTCACATTTGAGATATAGTCCAGTTTTCACTGGTCTACACGTAGCGCTGCACTATTACCTTCCATTTTGTTAGAATTTGTCACATTCCAGTGCAGCTGCTTCACCTCCCTCTGTAGGGTTGTCATTATTTATATGTTTTTGGGTAGCGCATTTATTTATTTTTTGTTTATTTATTTTTTCACTATGAATGAACAAGAAGCCACTCAATACAATTACTCAAATCACTCCCTTGCCACATCCATAAATATACTTAGTAGCAAATAAAGAAGAAAAGACCACTAGGTCGGACTTTAGAGGTAAGTTGGACTACCAATTTTGTATAAAATCCATATTTTATGTGTAGAAGAAAGTATAAAAACAAAGAAATATCAGCTAAAAACATTAGACATGTGCACTGCTGAAAAATTTGTTTGTTTTAGTTTCATTTGTTTTTTTTGGAAATTCGTAAATTTCAAAATTTGAAAATTCGTAAAGTTGAAAGTTCGTAAATTTGAAAGTTCGTAAATTTGAAAGTTCGGAATATGTAAATTCAAAAATTCGTAATATGTAAATTCCTTAATTCGGAAATGTGAAAATTCGGAATTCAAAAATTCTGAAATTTGAAAATTCGGAAATTCGTTAATTCGAAAACTTGAGAATTCAGAAATCCAAAAATTCAGAAATCCAAAAATTCAGAAATTAGAAAATTCAGAAATTAGAAAATTAGAAAATTTGTAAATTAGAAAATTAGAAAATTCGGAAATTAGAAAATTAGAAAATTCGGAAATTAGAAAATTCGGAAATTCAAAAATTCGGAAATTAGGAAATTCGGAAATTCAGAAAATTTGGAAATTCGAAAAATCCAAAAATAAGAAAAGAAAATCCAAAAATTTTAAAGAACGAAAATCCGAAAACTAATAATAACTAACTATTTAATTATAGGTATTGGAATTTCCTTTTTAAATATGGCTGTTAGTGAACGTAACTAGAGTTGAGCGGACACCTGGATGTTCGGGTTCGACGGGTTCGGCCGAACTTTGCAAAAAAGTTTGAGTTTGTGACCCGAACTTGACCCGAAATTGACCCTGAACCCGAACCCCATTGAAGTCAATGAGGACCCGAACTTTTGAGGACTAAAATGGCTCTAAAAAAGTAATGGAAAGGGCTAGAGGGCAAATGGCAGCAAAATGTTGTTAAGAGCATGACAAGTGTTCTGCAAACAAATGTGGATAGGGAAATAACTTAAAATAACATAAAATACATAAAAATAAAAAATAATAATCTTGACCTAGGAGGACGAGGTCCATATGGAGTAGGAGGTTGAGATGGCGGCGGATGTGGCGGACGGTGTAGGTGGAAGCAGCAGTGGAGGAGGACGAGGTAGCCAACACTGGTTTTTGTTTTTAATTATTTTTTTTTAAATTAGGGTACACCCCAAAAGAGTGAGAAAGATCAAAAATACAACAATGGCTGGGTAAGGCCAGTATACATGTCCAGGGCCGGACTGGCCCACCGGGATAGCGGGAAAAATCCCGGTAGGCTGCCTGTCCTGGGGCTGCTTTGAGCTGCGGCTGACTGCAGTGCTCCCCTCCCTCTCTCTCCTATGGATCACACACACCAGGCATCTCCCGCGCTGTGTGTGAGAGCTGGCTGGGTCTGTGTTCGGCTGTGCTGCCTGTAGGAAGGTCCCGCCCCCCTAGACCGACTCGTGTGATAGGGGAAACACTGATTCAATCAGTGTTCCCATCTACTATCACACGAGCAGGTCTAGAGGGGCGGGACCTTCCTACAGGCAGCATAGCCGAACACAGACCCAGCCAGCTCTCACACACAGCGCGGGAGATGCTCAGTGTATGTAATCCAGGCAAGTATCTTGTATTGATGGGCTCAGCCTCAGTAAGGCTGCATTCATGCACAGTAAGGCTGCTTTCATGGGCTGCATTCATGGACAGTAAGGCTGAATTCATGCACAGTAAGGCTGCTTTCATGGGCTGCATTCATGCACAGTAAGGCTGCATTCATGGGCTGCATTCATGGACAGTAAGTCTGCATTCATGGGCTGCATTCATGCACAGTAAGGCTGCATTCATGGGCTGCATTCATGCACAGTAAGTCTGCATTCATGGGCTGCATTCATGCACAGTAAGGCTGCATTCATGGGCTGCATTCATGGACAGTAAGGCTGCATTCATGCACAGTAAGGCTGCTTTCATGGGCTGCATTCATGCACAGTAAGTCTGCATTCATGCACATTAAGGCTGCATTCATGGGCGGCATTCATGGACAGTAAGGCTGAATTCATGGACAGTAAGGCTGAATTCATGCACAGTAAGGCTGCTTTCATGGGCTGCGTTCATGCACAGTAAGGCTGCATTCATGGGCTGCATTCATGGACAGGAAGGCTGCATTCATGGGCTGCATTCATGCACAGTAAGGCTGCATTCATGGGCTGCATTCATGCACAGTAAGGCTGCATTCATGGGCTGTATTCATGGACAGTAAGGCTGCATTCATGGGCTGCATTCATGCACAGTAAGGCTGTTTTCATGGGCTGCATTCATGGGCTGCATTCATGGACAGTAAGGCTGCATTCGTGGGCTGCATTCATGCACAGTAAGGCTGCATTCATGGGCTGCATTCATGCACAGTAAGGCTGCATTCATGGGCTGCATTCATGCACAGTAAGACTGCATTCATGGGCAGCATTCATGGACAGTAAGGCTACATTCATGCACAGTAAGGCTGCATTCATGCACAGTAAGGCTGCATTCATGGGCTGCATTCATGAACAGTAAGGCTGCATTCATGCACAGTAAGGCTGCATTCATGGGCTGCATTCATGCACAGTAAGGCTGCATTCATGGGCTGCATTCATGAACAGTAAGGCTGCATTCATGGGCTGCATTCATGGACAGTAAGGCTGAATTCATGGACAGTAAGACTGCATTCATGGGCTGCATTCATGAACAGTAAGGCTGCATTCATGGACAGTAAGGCTGCATTCATGCACAGTAAGGCTGTTTTCATGGGCTGCATTCATGGGCTGCATTCATGGACAGTAAGGCTGCATTCGTGGGCTGCATTCATGCACAGTAAGGCTGCATTCATGGGCTGCATTCATGCACAGTAAGGCTGCATTCATGGGCTGCATTCATGCACAGTAAGACTGCATTCATGGGCAGCATTCATGGACAGTAAGGCTGCATTCATGCACAGTAAGGCTGCATTCATGGGCTGCATTCATGAACAGTAAGGCTGCATTCATGGGCTGCATTCATGCACAGTAAGGCTGCATTCATGGGCTGCATTCATGAACAGTAAGGCTGCATTCATGGACAGTAAGGCTGAATTCATGGACAGTAAGACTGCATTCATGGGCTGCATTCATGAACAGTAAGGCTGCATTCATGGACAGTAAGGCTGCATTCATATGCACAGTAAGGCTGCATTCATACGCACAGTAAGGCTGCATTTATGGACAGTGAGGGTGCATTTATGGACAGTGAGGCTGCATTCATATGCACAGTAAGGCTGAATTCATATGCACAGTGAGGCTGCATACATGGGCACAGTGAGGCTGCATTGATGGGCACAATGAGGCTGCATTGACGGGCACAGTGAGGCTGCATTGACGGGCACAGTGAGGCTGCATTGACGGGCACAGTGAGGCTACATTCATGGGCACCGTAAAGATACATTTGATGGGCACAGTGAGGCTGCAATGATGGGCACAGTGAGGCTGCATTGATGGGCACTTATGAGGCTGCATTGATCTCCTGTACCATGTCTGCATTCTCTGACCATCTCTTGTACCATGTCTGCAGTCTCTGACCATCTCTTTTATCATGTCTGTAGTCTCTGACCATCTATTGTATCATGTCTGCATTCTCTGACCATCTCTTGTACCATGTCTCCAGTCTCTGTCCATCTCTTGTACTATGTCTCCAGTCTCTGACCATCTCTTGTATCATGTTTGTAGTCTCTGACCATCTATTGTATCATGTCTGCATTCTCTGACCATCTCTTGTACCATGTCTGCATTCTCTGATCATCTCTTGTACCATGTCTGCAGTCTCTGACCATCTCTTGTATCATGTCTGCAACCTCTAACCCTCTCTTGTCTTATATCATGTCTGCAGTCTCTGAGGGAGTCTGGAGAGGAGTCAAGAGAGGGAGTGCTGCCGGGATGGGGGTCGTGGGAGAAGTCAGGTGACTCTGATGTAACGCGTAGGGAGGAACCTAGTGAAGCTGTCAGCAGTAGTCTGTCATACACAGACACTGATTGAGGAGATCGCTCTGCTAAACTGTGCTATGCGCATTTGTTTAATGGTCACATGTGAGTGATATACTAGCTTTGTCTGCTTGGATCAATATTTCTTAATATGCTGCACTATGATTGTCCTCTTTTGTTTCAATGTGTTTACTCTACATATGGATTAACAACTAACTAGCACCATTATTCCTGCACGACGGATTATTGCCTCCAGTGGAAGTATTTGGAATTACAAACAGCACCATAAGTAGACTTTCATGAACTTTTTTCCTTTCGGATTTGTATTTATGTTTGTCATTATTGCCTATTGATGTTTGTAAGTACGGCTTATTGCTACCTTTGCACTGTATGTAAGCCTATTGCTGCTATGGAGCAACATCCATTCAGGATTCAGTTTGCACTTAATTTTTGTATTAATTAGCACAGTATCACATTACTTATAGCACTTTATTAGTGGATTTATTGTGTTATCACACATTTATTGATTTGTGCCACAAAATAGGGTTGGTCTCAGCGCACCAATATATTTATTCACATGGGAGAAGTCAGACATGTGTGGACTATTTAGAGGAGACTATAGGATAAAACCAGAGCTGGAGCTGACTGACTGATCCACAGTACACCTGAGAGGAGGTCAGTGACAGCGCCACAAGGCCAGTCCGAGGGGGGGGGTCACTGATGTAAGGGGGGGAGTGAATACAACAATGTAAGGGTTTTTTTAATATAAAGGTTTCCCCCTATATTAGTAAACTTACCCCCCCTTACCTTAGTGTATTCTTTCTGCGGAAGGTGTTCTCTGGTCAACAGAGTCCCCCTCCCCCCACGTTCCCAGAGTTCCTGGGGTCCCCCTTGATGATTGACCACTTTTAGCACTTTTAACTGGAATTTGATTTATATATATATATAATCTCCCTAGCCCTATGTGCTTTCATATCTATCTTCTCTATATATAATACACTCTTCAAATGTGCTTTAAAATGCATGGTTTTCCCTTTTATGAACAAGAAAAGAATGACGTTTGCTGTTGGGCCGGTATAATGCTATGGGGCTGGTATGAATTTTTTTCCAGGGCTGATTTTCATTCCCAGTCCGGCCCTGTACATGTCTATTCTGCACAAGGTACGGACAAGTCCTGTGGGATCCATGCCTGGTTCATTTTAATGAACGTGAGCTTGTCCACATTGGCTCTGGACAGGCGGCTGTGCTTGTCTGTGAAAACGCCCCCTGCCGTGCTAAATACACGTTCAGATAATACACTGGCTGCAGGGCAGGCCAGCACCTCCAAGGCGTAAAGGGCAAGCTCAGGCCATGTGCCCAATTTGGAGACCCAGAAGTTGAAGGGGGCAGACCCGTCATTCAGTACGTGTAGGCGTGTGCACACATACTGCTCCACCATGTTGGTGAAATGCTGCCTCCTGCTAAGACGTTCCATATCAGCTGGTGGTGCTGGTTGTTGTGGCGTGCTGACAAAGCTTTTCCACATTTTGCCCATGCTAACCCTGCCTTCTGAGGTGCTGGTGGTGCTCCGGCTGCGTTGACGACCTCTTCCTCCTCCTCTGCCTTCGCCTTGTGCTTCCACTGTGCCCCCGCTGTCAGGTGGGAATGCCACCAGCAGCGCGTCTACCAGCGTGCGCTTGTACTCGCGCATCTTACGATCACGCTCCAGTGAGGGAATTAAGGATGGTACGTTGTCCTTGTAACGGGGATTCAGCACCGTGGCCACCCAGTAATCAGCACCAGTTAGAATGTGATCAACTCGGCGGTCATTGCGGAGACACTGCAGCATGTAATCGCTCATGTGTGCCAGGCTGCCCAGAGGCAACAAAAAGCTGTCCTCTGTGGGAGGTGTATCGTCTGTGTCCTCTGTATCCCCCCAGCCATGCACCAGTGATGGCCATGAGCTGGTCTGGGTGCCACCCTGCTGTGAACATGGTTCCTCCTCCTCCATCTCCTCCTCCTCATCCTTCACCTCGTCATCCTCTAGAACTGTGCCCTTGCTGTACAATTGTGTACCTGGCGTTTGTTGGTGCAGGAACCCACCCTTGGAGCCACTTGTGAATGACTGCCCTAAAAGCCTTGGAAATGATCCCTCTTCCTCCTCCTCCTCCTCCTCCTCCTGTGCCACATCCTCTTCCATCATTGCCTGAAGCGTTTTTTCAAGGAGGCATAGAACTGGGATAGTAATGCTGAAAACGGCGTCATCGGCACTGGCCATGTTGGTGGAGTACTCGAAACAGCGCAACAAGGCACACAGGTCTCACATGGAGGCCCAGTTATTGGTGGTGAAGTGGTGCTGTCCAGCAAAGCGACTCACGCGTGCGTGCTGCAGCTGAAACTCCACTATCGCCTGCTGCTGCTCGCACAGTCTGGCCAGCATGTGCAAGGTGGAGTTCCACCTTGTGGGCATGTCACATATGAGGCGGTAAGCTGGAAGGCCGAAGTTATGCTGCAGCGCTGAAAGGCGAGCAGCAGCAGGGTGAGATCCCCGAAAGTGTGCACAGACGGCCCGCACTTTATGCAGCAGCTCTGGCATATCGGGGTAATTTTTACCACCAAATTCAGCACATGCGCCAGGCAAGGGATGTGCGTCAAACCAGCTAGGCACAGAGCTGCTACGAGATTTCGCCCATTATCGCACACCACCAGGCCGGGCTTGAGGCTCACTGCCACCAACCACTCATCTGTCTGTTGTTCCATGTCCCTCCACAACTCTTGCGCGGTGTGGGGTTTTTCCCCCAAACAGGAAAGTTTTAAAACTGCCTGCTGTCGTTTACCCCTGGCTGTGCTTAAGTTGGTGGTGAAGGTGTTACGCTGACCGGATGAGGAGGTGGTAGAGGATGAGGAAGCGGAGTAGGAGGAGTTAGCAACAGGAGGCAAACTGAAGCGCCCTGCAATCCTCGGTGGTGGAAGGACATGCGCCAAACTGCTATCCGCCACAGGCCCAGCAGCCACTGCATTTATCCAGTGTGCTGTTAGGGAGATATAATGTCCCTGACCGTGCTTACTGGTCCACGTATCTGTAGTTAGGTGGACCTTGCCACAGATGGCGTTGCGCAGGGCACACCTGATTTTGTCCCCCACTTGGTTGTGCAGGGAAGGGATGGCTCGCCTGGAAAAGTAGTGGCGGCTGGGCACAACATACTGTGGGACAGCCAATGCCATCAGGCTTTTAAAACTCTGCATCGCCACCAGACGGAATGACAGCATTTCAAAGGCCAGGAATTTTGAAATGCTGGCATTCAGGGCCAGGGATCGCGGGTGGGTAGGGGGGTACTTCCTCTTCCGCTCCAGTGTTTGGGAGATAGAGAGCTGAATGCTTCCATGGGACATTGTGGAGATGGTTGGTGACCCAGGTGGTAGTGTTGCTGGCAGATCCTCTGTTTGCAGGTGCCACTGTCGCTACAGAGGTGGATGAAGATGCCGAGACTGCAGCAGAAGAGGAAGCAGGAGGAGCCAGAGACCGTTCTTGGTTTTTGAGGTGTCTACTCCACTGCAGCTCATGCTTTGCACTTAGATGCCTGGTCATGCAGGTTGTGCTCAGGTTGAGAACGTTTATGCCTCGCTTCAGGCTCTGATTGCACAGCGTGCAAACCACTTGTGTCTTGTCATCAGCACATTGTCTATAGAACTGCCATGCTAGGGAACTCCTTGGACCTGGCTTTGGGGTGCTCGGTCCCTTGCTGCATTTGGCAGTAGCAGGCGTACTGTCTAGGGGACGGACGCTCCGCTTTTGCACCCTGCTCCCTCTTCTGCTGTGCTGGTGGCTCTGTGTGACCACCGCCTCTTCCTCCGAACTACACAGATCACCTGCATCATGTTGATTCCATGTGGGGTCGAGGACCTCATCGTCCTCCACATCATCTTCCACCCAGTCTTCACCCCTGCCCTCCTTGTCGGTCTGCACAATTGCAAAAGCAGCAGCAGTTGGCACCTGTGTTTCTTCATCATCCGAGACGCGCTGCGATGGTCCTCCCATGTACTCATCTTGAAACATAAGTGGTTGGGCATCGGTGCACTCAATCTCTTCCACTTCTGGGGCAGGGCTAGGTGGATGGCCCTGGGAAACCCTGCTAACAGAGTCATCAAAAAGCAGAAGAGACTGCTGCATGACTTGGGGCTCAGATTGCTTGGCTGATTTGCAAGGTGGTGAGGTGAAAGACTGATGGACATCGGCTGCAGGTGCCAACTCTGATCTTTCAGCAGTAGACTGGGTGTGAGACAATGTGAAGGAACTGGAGGCACTGTCAGCAACCCAATCTACTATCGCCTGTACTTGTCTTGGCCTCAACATTCGTAGAGCCGCATTAGGCCAGACCAAATACCGCTGCAGGCTCTGTCGCCTACTCGCACCTGAGGAAGGTGTTTCACTTGTGCGTGTAGCTGGCACAGATCGACCACATCCTCTCCCTGCAACAGGAGCTCCACCAGCAGCACCACGACCGGGGCCACGTCCCTTATTTGACGTTCTCATATTTCTCAAATTTAGGATCTTGCCCTAAATGGATGTTTTTTGAATAGCAGAATAGAGCAACAGTATCTAAAGGGTCTATCTTACAGGTACAGATATGCAGAAAACGCACCAAAAACATTTTTTTTTGCCCTAAATTATTATTTTCTTGAATAGTAGAATAGGAGAACAGTATCTAAAGTGTGAAATGGGTGTCTTTTGCGTTACTAAAGAGTAAAAGAAATGGAATTTAGGTATATAATCAATGGCTGCAAAACCTGTCTGTGTTCACCTTACACATAAATATATAAAAATTAAAACATGGGGAGGGGGTTTTGCGCTAAAGAAATACTACCAGGTAAACACTAGTGTAACAATAGTTATACAATAACAGATCAATAAATATAGTGCAAACTCAAATATGTGAATATAATACTGCTGGGTGATAAGTTAATCTAAAATCATATCGAAATGGTGAATAAATGTGAATAATAAAACCAAAATGCTAATATATAGTGCTAACAATATAATGTGCAATCAATAAAGTGCTAACAATATAAAGTGCAGAAGAATAAAGTGCAAACAATAAAGTGCAGGTGTGCACAAATATGGTCGCAACCAAGTTCAATATTGCAATTGATAATGATGATAAAATAATAAATCTCCAAAAAGTCCCATACAGGTGCCTCCGGTGGGAAAAAGTCCTAAATTGGGTCAGATGTATATACACTGTGTGATAGCCTCCACAGTGAGTAGACAATTGAAGTATTGAACCAGCATATGTGTCCTCCACCAGTCTCCCAGAACTCTCACCTCTGTAATATAATGTCTGGCATTAAGGGTGGTCTTATCTCTCTTTGGTATCTTCTCCACTGTGCTCTCTATCAAGCTAAATCCTCCACCACTCACGCTGATAATAAAATGATCAGCTGTCCTAAAAAAGAAGGAGGGGGGTGGGAGGGAAGGAGAGGGGGAGCTGGAGCTCCAGCCAGGAACCAAGGATAGGGCGGGAAAGAAGTCTCTGATGGTGAAGTATGTTATAATAAACGACTTTATTAAAAGATAGCAAAATGGACTCTTACATCACAATTAAATGAATAATGCAGTTCGAGTGAATTGCGGCGTGCAAAGCGCCGTCTTACTTGTTCCTCCGCTGCTTCCGATCTGTGGTATGATGCCTCAATCCTTCCCTACGGCATTACGTCACGTACCTCGTGACTTCTTCAGGGAAACCTGAACAAGTAAGACAGCGCTTTGCACGCCGCAATTCACTCAAAATGGCTATCACTTTGCCCTGCAACAACTAGGCAAAAGATATGTGGACCAGGACACAGTGGAGCAGGTCCTCCAATACTTCTGTAATTGTACTGGACCACCTCTCCACAATGAGCCCAGCACACAAATCAATAAACAGCAATGAATACAATAATTAGAACATATGCTTCAACCTTAGATTACTAAATGGCTCCCTCTAGAGTGCAGTTCAATGTAACCTGAGCTATAAATGATGCGGCCTAGTGAACCATAAAGTGATGGCAATGTTATCTTGTTCCAGTCTCTTTTCTTCAGCTAGCTTTGTGGTCTTGAATTGTACGGTGGTGCACTTAATTGTAATCCAATAAGACAATAAAATGGACAACTGAAAGATGTGAGATCCTTAATCATCTTTTTAAAGATATGCATACCTCCCAACTTTGTAAAGTCCCTTCGCGGGACATTCTGATGTCTCCCCTCTCCCCTGCCAACCAGAGTTGTTGAGCGGGGGGGGGGGGGGACATTGGCAAAAAAACGGGAATTGCCACAGAAGTTGTTGAGCGGTGGGGGGGGGGGGTTATGGTTGCCGCCAGAACATTTAAAAAAAAAATAGGGCTCGCAAAAAAATTAAGAGGGGGGGGGGGTTTGGGGCGTGGCGGGGGCCGCCGATCGGGGGGGGGCATACTAGTGCTCCGATCGCGGGGGGGGCTCTTACCTGCTGCTGCTGCTCCTCTTCTTCTCTTCATGTTTCCTGCTGTGCGGGAAACATAATAGTCTCGCGGGAGTGTGGGAAGGAGGAGCCTCTGCGGGTAAAACCCGCACAATCCATGCAAGTTGGGAGGTATGGATATGTTAGATCTGAACATCTGGCTGTGTGAACACTTAGGTGTAATGAAACCCTTCCGTGGGACTACAAGTGTCAGCGACAGTCTGGATAGCAGAAATCCTCTATTAATCTCAGTCAATTACTTTAATGGGCAAGTGCCCGCTCACCGCTGTAATGCTGTAAGTCCTCAGCCGGCTGGTACACCTTGTCCAGAACTTCACTTGATGATGTCTCTGTAGAAGAAGATGGCGCCGTCACACCTCGCGGCCGGTCTCGGCACTCTGAAGGGGAAAACAGCTTCAAATGCTCTCAAGCGCGAACCGATCCTCCTGCTCTGCTAGCAGGGCTGTCCTCCAAAGATCCCTCTGGGGTGGATGATCCGTCTCTCCGCTGTAGGCCGCAGTCTCTCGCTCTCAGTCACACACAGACCTCCTGCTGGCAGTTGAAATGGCGTCCAGAGAGGCCTAACCGAGGCCTTGCTTGTCCTTTTTATCTGGCTTCCCAGCAGGCTGTTCGGTGACGCTTTGCCTTGTGGGCCTACAGCTTAGCATTGTGGGTCTTGTAGTTCCCAAACTAATTTACACAGTAAGAGTCACTCCCTCATTAAACCACACATCCCACAATGCATCACTATTATCCTTCAACCAAGAAAATAAATGTTCAAATAACTTTCAATGGTCACCAGAGTTTGCCAAACCCTTTACTAAATAAACATTATATAACTTAATGCAATAACTTTCAGTAGCAATACCTTGGCTACTCACGCCCCCCACTTAGAATCTTTGGTCCCCAAAGACAGGGGTACACTCCCCTAGCAGCTAGAAGGGAGGAATAAAAGATTAACAACTTATTTTAATATTAACCAAGGTCTAGGTCTAACAAACTCTGACCCACTTCTGGATTCATTAAAAACCATCTGTACACATTCTTAGTCAATTCACATTCAGTTTGTGAACAGGCCAGGGTAATTGCCGTGTCCCACCCTCTGGTGTCAGAGGTTCGAGCAGAGTGGCTCCTTACACAATTGACAGTAGGGGGTGCAGCCTCAGGAACAGTTCTACTGATGGTGTGGATAAGTTCATCAGAGCTCTCTCCCAACTTATCATAGGTAAGTCTCTTTGGGGGATGCACACTCCGCCTCAACTGCACTGGAGAGCTGGGCCCAGCAACCTGTGTAGACTCTCCTACATTCTCAGAGTTCACTTCAGAGCATGGAACATCATTTTCTTCGAGGGGAGTGAGTAGACTCTCTTGATGCTCTGCTTCTCCTTCTTCAGAATTCAAACCTCCAACTCCGGAAGTATATCTTGGCTCAGAAGCTGATAATGGCTCACTATACGAATCTATTAAGTCTCTGGTTTCTGGCTCAGGTACCATGGTCTCGGTAGTGTCCTTCCCTACATCCTTAAAAGGCGGTAGGGACTCCAACTCTGGTTCCAAGGACCGATGTACTGCTCTGACTGCGTCTTTGGGTTGTGAAGGTATCAGTTTAACTTCTCTTTGTGGCTGTGGTGGCAATTTTTGAATGACATCCAACGTTTCCTTTATCCTCTTCAGAGGGCTATCCACCGAATGGTCTTCAGTAGGCCACCACCAGAAAAGCACATCCACACCCTCATCTTCCTCTTCCTCTCTTCACCCTCCTGAGGAATACATTGAACTGGACAAAGGCTCAGAACTAGAGCATGCATAGTCTTCTCCAAACTCATCTTCACTTCCAGCCGTCTGTTCATCTATGACAAAAACCTCTTTCTGTGAACGTGTCCGAGACGAGGTAGACTTCAGAGGAAGGGGTACAGGTGCTGTAGGTACCCTTACTGCATCCGATAAGGGAAGCAAGTGATTCCAGTGCCACATCTTCAAAGGACCCTTCTCCCCATCTAGTCGAATTTGATATACAGGTAGGCCCGGAAGCTGTTTACACACCACATAAGGATGCAATCTCCATCTGTCCCTTAGTGACCATGGTCGTCATGTAAGGACATCAATACAGTGGGTCGGTGTTTCTCTGCCATCTCTCTTCTCCACTTCCAATTGGGCAATGCTTATACAGCACTCCATCTCTGATCTGTAAGCGATCCCATTCGCGGTGCAATGTCTTTGCTCCTTTGACAGTGCTGTTCAACAACAACCCAGGATTCTGCTTGTTCAGAGCTTGGATCCCCACTTGGCCCAATGGATCCTGTTCTTGATCCCTTTTCAAATCTTTCTTTGACAACTGAGGTAAGCCTTCTCCCCTCACTTGGGTTAGTCCACAGTAACGTCTTGCTATGCCCGAGGGGTGGACTCCAATGTACTCTGCAGCCACTTCCCTTCATATTCTGATCCAGACCTTGACACAAAGCTCGGACTTCTTCTTCATTCACATAAGTCCACTCCTTTGAGTCCTTCTCTTCCATATGGGGCCGCCGGGATAAGGCATCTGCATCTCGGTTCCTAACCCCGGGCTGATACTTCAGACTGAACTGGAAACTAGCCAAAGCTGCCAGCCATCTGTGTCCAGTAGCATCCAACTTTTCTGAAGTCAGTATGTAGGTCAGAGGGTTATTATCAGTCTTGACAATAAACTCAGCTCCGTACAGGTAGTCTCTCAACTTATCCACCACGGTCCATTTGAGGGCCAGAAACTCCAGCTTGTGAACCGGATAGTTCTTCTCAGCAGGTGTAAGACTCCTACTCACATAGGCCACCGGTATCAATCCCCCATTCTGCTCTTGATATAAAACTCCTCCTAACCCTTCCCTGCTGGCATCCACATGCAGTTCATAGGGTAGGCCTGGGTCAGCATATGCCAAGACTGGGGCTTCTGTAAGGCTCTTCTTCAGCTGCCAGAAAGCTTTTTCACACTGTGGAGTCCACTGGGTTTGGACTGACTCCCCTTTCTTACGGAAACTGCTCTTCTTCTCTTTGACCCCATCTTCTCCTTCACCACTTTGACCACTTGCAACAGTTCAATCTTGGCGAAGTTGGCCACAAATCTCCGATAATAGGAGCAGAATCCCAAGAAGGAGCGCAATTCGGTAACCGTTCTTGGCTGAGGCCAGGTAGTAACAGCTTCCAACTTCTGAGGGTCAGTGGCGACTCCCCCTGTAGAAACTACATGGCCCAAGTAGGTGACGGATGTTCTGTAGAATTTGCATTTTTCCAACGACAGCTTCAACCCTTCTTCATAGAGACAGGAAAACACCTTTTCTAGCCAACTCTCGTGCTCTTCCAGGGTCCTCCCAAAGACAATGATGTCGTCCAGATACACCAGCACTTCTACCAGGTTCATATCTCTCACTGTTCTCTCCATAAAACGTTGGAAGGTTGCAGGGGCCCCTGACAGACCCTGATGCCGCGTACACACGATCGTGATTCACGGCGGTGAAAACACCGCCGTGAATCACGACATGAAAAAAAATGAAAAACTAGGGAACGGCATGTTCCCCCACACACGACCGTTTTTCCCGTCATTTTTTTCTTTGTCGAGAAAAACGACCGTTTGTGGGCTCCGTGGCAGTGATTCCCTATGGGAAAACTGCCGCGGAAAAAAATGCTGGAAAAAACGATGAGAAAAATTAGAACATGTTCTAATTTTTCTCATCGTGATTAATGCTGTTTTTCCCGTCGGGAAAAACGGCAAAAAGCCCACAGACGATCGTTTTTCTCGTCCAAAGGAAAAAATTTCATTTTTCCCGACGGGAAAAATGATCGTGTGTACGCGGCATGAGGCATTCTACTAAATTCATAGAATCCCAGCGGGCAGATAAACGCAGTCTTCTCTTGATCTTCTGGGTGCATTGGAATTTGGTAATACCCACTTTTCAGGTCCAGCACACTAAACCACTTGGCTCCAGTAAGGCACTGCAAAGCATCTTTTATGCAAGGCGTGGTGTACTGATCACGTATAGTGCGCCGATTCAAAGTTCAGTAGTCAATGCACATTCAAAGGGACCCATTTTTCTTCCTCACCACAACAATGGGGGATGCATAGGGGCTCCTGTATTCCTGGATGACTTATGACCTTTTCAACTCAGCGAGTTGCTCTCATAAGTCTTCCAAGTCACTCAGAGGGATTCTTCTGGCTCGCTCACGGAAAGGTCTGTCTTCCTGGAGCCAGATCCTATGTTGAGCACTCTTTGCACATCCCACGTCAAAGTCATCTCTGGAAAACAACTTCTCCCATCTCATCAACTTCATCCTCTTCTGCCAAACAGGAGGCAGAACCTTTGCACATTGCTGGAATTCTGCTTGAAGCTTCTGTCTGTTCTCTAAACCTTTAGCTTCTTCAGGGAGGACGGGGGTAGCTGCACACACACTTGTCCAACCAGCATGCAAGCTCTCAACTTGACAGGTTGATCAGACACATTCCTTAAACTCAGAGGCACGTGTCTTCTTAACAGATCCCTAGTGGGGACTAAGGCAGGGACCATCTCTAGCCCAGCCGCTTGAGTCTGCTCGTCGGTTTCCAGCATGCCAAAGGGACCTGGCTGGTCCCATGTCAACTTAATAGTGGCCTTTACATGGGCTACCTCTCCCAGCTGCAGCACTTTGTCTTCAGTCTCCAATCTCCACAACCACCCCACTCCTTCAGGGGCCCTTTTCTTTCTAGCCACCTTCTGACAGGCCTTCAAGAGCTGAGGGTGGATTGAGCTTTTGACAGATCCCTCTTCAGTGATAACTGAGGATAACAGCCTTCTCACCAGATCGGTGTTGGTTCCTACCAGGATTGAGTTTCGCCCTGCTCCCCTAGGGCACACAACCGCCAGGGCATCAAAGGCTTCCTCTTTACCAACAGCTGCTGGCCCAAATGATATCCGAATAGGAATATAGCCATGATATGGACACTGGGCTGTCCCAATTCCCTAGATCTCGAATTCTTCCAACTTGCGTAGGGGGATGTGACTCAGGTGCTTGTTATAAAAGTCTCTGTACAACAGCGTGACTTGGGCTCCTGTATTTAGTAGGGCTTTGGTGTAAACACCTTCTATTTGCACAGGTACAATTGGGGACGGCCCCACTAGTTTTTCAGGAAGACCAGTAGCATTATCTTGAGTACGGTTGACTTTACAAGTTTCCTTCTTCTTGTGGGTATTCTGTGTGATTCTAGTAGCAACCCTAGGGGGTGTGGCCAGGCCACTCTGAATTGGGCTAAACTGATAAAGTATTGTAGGGGTGTTCTGATGAGTCCCCAACTTAGCCCTAGATGGTGTTGCTAGACCGCTATGGATTGGGCTATACTGCTTATAAGTATCCTGATAGGGCCTAACCACGGCCCTACGTGGTGGTGAAGCATTGACTCTCTGCACCTGACCCCACGACCCCGGTGCCGGGTTACTTGACTGGGATCTGGAACAGGTCAGCTTGTACATATCCTTAACGGCTTCCTTCCGGCTGCTTTCTTCTTTGCTCTGCTGGAGCTCTTTTCACCGGGGTCCTCAGTTGGCTTCCTCACTGAGACCCCCTGGCGTTTCCCGCCAGTTTGTCCTTCAACAACTTCTGCAACACCTTTACTAATTTCGCCAACAATTCTCTGCTTTTCTCTTGTTGGGGGTACTGTGCCCTGAAGTGTCTCGGGTCACCACACTTGTAGCACTTCCTAATGCCAGCTCGTTCAGCCTGAGCTCCGGCTTGAGCTTCCATCACATGTGACAAGGCCTGTTGAACTTGGTCTTGGACCTGACATTCTCCTCCAGATAGTTTGACTGGGGTAGTTTTTGGAGTAGACTGTTCCACGAGGACCTTAGTATGCTCCCCCCACTCAGATTCTTCATCAGATTCCTCCTCATTAGCATCCACTTGTACAGACTGGGCAGTTACTTTCTCATTCTTCTGAGGTGTCCTTTCCAGAGGTCGGATCCCTTGATTCTTCTCATCCAGAAGGGCCTCCTCCTCCCTTACCAGCCTCATCAACTTAGGGAAAGAGGGTGGGCCTTTTAGAAGTAACCGGAGCCCCACTGGATGGTTGGGTCTAGCCCCTTGCAATGTCCATTCCAATCTGACTTTATCTGCCTCACGAGGGTCGAACCCCCTTTTTCATGATGACTTGATGCAGGATGCGATCCACCCGGACAACATAGTCGGACAACTTCTCTCCTTTCCACTGGTGGGTGTGTTCAAATTTGTACATCAGATCGGGTAGTTTCTCTACTCTCCCATAAACTGCATACAGGGCCCCAATGTAGTCCATAGCATCACAATCTGGCTTCCCCAGATGACATCAGCTGCCAGACTACGAAGACTTTCACTGCCTCTTCACTGCCTCGGACACCTCCCATTCTTCAACCGCCTGCAAGGCCCGGTCCATCCAACCGTCGAATTCTTCTTCTCCGTCTGGTCTAGGAACCCGACCTGAAAAGGTTGGCAACTTCTTGTATCATATCCCTGGTTGGCAGAAGCATTGTGTTTCTTTATCAGACTGTCGACCAGGCGACTCATGTCTACGTAAAAAGAGGCTGGAGACATCTCTGCTGTTAAACTCCCTACAGCTGTGCCAGGTGCGACTGGACTGCCAGTCACTGGGGTTCGAGCTACAAGACTTCCTGTAGGTGATCCAGGAGGGCTCCTTTCGGCTCCTTCAGGTAGCTGTACCTGAATCACATGGCCCTCTAGACCTTCAGCCAGGCTCACCATGCTTTTCTGGAACTCTACCGGAATGCTCGATTTCCATTTTATCAGGGCATAGGGTCTTCCTCAAACCCATGTTTCAGGTCCAGAAGGTAGGACCCCTTTTCTGGGACTACATTTCTCATCAACTGCCGTACCTCTCTGTCGAACCACCAAACTCCTGGTAGTCTTAGGATCATGGTTTGGTCCGGCTGACATTCATACTATTTTCTCCAGCGAGTAGCTGTGACAGGATCCATAGTCTCTTCTGCTCTGGACGCCTCAACTAATCTGCTCGGGAGCCCCTGATGGGGTATCTCGTGGGACCTCCATATGTAGCGGTACCCCCATGGGGGCTGCTGATTGACTCTATACCTCACAGGCCATCCCGACTCTGCAGATTCTCTCTTACCTCTGACACCTTGGGTTCCATTATAATTGTCTCACAGTAATAAGAATATACTCAATCAAGATTTCCGAATCACACAAAGAACTTTACTGAAGCAAAGAAAGAACTTCAAGGGTAATATACATTCAATGGAAAATGAACACAAATTATTAGCATTAACTGAGACGTATATTCAGGCTTTAAATTGCTATCACTTTACCCTGCAACAACTAGGCAAAGAATATGTGGACCAGGACACAGTTGAGCAGGTCCCCCAATACTTCTGTAATTGTACTGGACCACCTCTTCACAATGAGCCCAGCACACAAATCAATAAACAGCAATGAATACAATAATTAGAACATATGCTTCAACCTTAGATTACTAAATGGCTCCCTCTAGAGTACAGTTCAATGTAACCTGAGCTATAAATTATGCGGCCTAGTGAACCATAAAGTGATGACAGTGTTATCTGGTTCCAGTTTCTTTTCTTCAGCTAGCTTAGTGGTCTTGAATTGTACGGTGGTGAATTTAATTGTAATCCATTAAGACAAAGAAATGGACAACAACTGAAAGATGTGAGTAGGGATGAGCTCGGTGTTCGAGTCGAACATAAGTTCGACTCGAACATCGGCTGTTCGACCGTTCGGCGAACATCGAACGATTTGGGCCGTTCGCGACAAATTCGAGGGACGCGAACGGCCCACAATACACTGCGCCATCGCAGTGCAATCCCGGCGCTGTGATTGGCCAAGCATGCACTGTGACCCCGCATGCTTGGCCAATCACAGCGCCGGCAGCTAGGAGAGCCATAATTGGCCACAGGCAGGTTGCCTGTGGCCAATTATAGCTCAGGGGGTTTAGCACACACCCCACACTATAAAAGGCCGCCAGCGCGGCGGCCTTGTGTAGTGTGTTCCGGCGCAGGGAAAGAGAAGGATAGGCAGGGACATTGTGATATTCTTTGTGCTATTCTTGTGTGCAGGGAGAGAGAAGGATAGGCAGGGAGAGTGTCAGTGTGATATTCTTTGCTAAACCTTGTGTGCAGGGAGAGAGAAGGATAGGCAGGGGACAGTGTCAGTGTCACATTCTTTGCTAAACCTTGTGTGCAGGGAGAGAGAAGGATAGGCAGGGAGAGTGTCAGTGTCATATTCTTTGATAAACCTTGTGTGCAGGGAGAGAGAAGGATAGGCAGGGCACGTATTGCTGTGTTTTCCTGGTGTGTTACACCAACAGGCATTTGCAGCACTTACAGCGGGCGGAGTGTGCCTCCTGCACATTATACACCTGAAGTTAGCCCGTATTGCTGTGTTTTCCTGGTGTGTTACACCAACAGGCATTTGCAGCACTTACAGCGGGCTTTAAGGAGGGGTGGCTCCCCTTCAGTCCACCTGCCCTCATCTAACCATCTAACCATCAGAATGCATGTGCCTCCATTGTGGGGACACTCAATGTTAGTGTAGGACCACAGACTCCAGGGGGCCTTGGCGTGGCTTTGTGGCTCACGCATGCGTTTGCAAATGCGTGCGGACAAACCCCTGTTTTTAACGCATACTGTTAGACGGGTTAATTGGTTGTCAGCGAGCTGGTCGGTAAGTAGGCTTGGTTTTTCCCTGGGCATTCCCCAGGCCATGTTGTTATCTGCTTTAGCCTTCCAATGCTACTTACCGTGATAGCCAGCTATAGATGGGGGCGGTGGACATGTTTTTGTCTTCACCTATGGTGCTTGTATTGGTCCAGCAGTGCACCAACACCTTTGCTGCCATTGTGCTACGCTGGGTGTTTGGTGTGCTCCTGTACCTTTAAGGAGGGGTGGCTCCCCTTCAGTCCACCTGCCCTCATCTAACCATCAGAATGCATGTGCCTCCATTGTGGGGACACTCAATGTTAGTGTAGGACCACAGACTCCAGGGGGCCTTGGCGTGGCTCTGTGGCTCACGCATGCGTTTGCAAATGCGTGCGGACAAACCCCTGTTTTTAACGCATACTGTTAGACAGGTTAATTGGTTGTCAGCGAGCTGGTCGGTAAGTAGGCTTGGTTTTTCCCTGGGCATTCCCCAGGCCATGTTGTTATCTGCTTTAGCCTTCCAATGCTACTTACCGTGATAGCTAGCTATATATGGGGGCGGTGGACATGTTTTTGTTTTCACCTATGGTGCTTGTATTGGTCCAGCAGTGCACCAACACCTTTGCTGCCATTGTGCTACGCTGGGTGTTTGGTGTGCTCCTGTACCTTTAAGGAGGGGTGGCTCCCCTTCAGTCCACCTGCCCTCATCTAACCATCAGAATGCATGTGCCTCCATTGTGGGGACACTCAATGTTAGTGTAGGACCACAGACTCCAGGGGGCCTTGGCGTGGCTCTGTGGCTCACGCATGCGTTTGCAAATGCGTGCGGACAAACCCCTGTTTTTAACGCATACTGTTAGACAGGTTAATTGGTTGTCAGCGAGCTGGTCGGTAAGTAGGCTTGGTTTTTCCCTGGGCATTCCCCAGGCCATGTTGTTATGTGGTACACCTGAAGTTAGCCCGTATTGCTGTGTTTTCCTGGTGTGTTACACCAACAGGCATTTGCAGCACTTACAGCGGGCGGAGTGTGCCTCCTGCACATTATACACCTGAAGTTAGCCCGTATTGCTGTGTTTTCCTGGTGTGTTACACCAACAGGCATTTGCAGCACTTACAGCGGGCGGAGTGTGCCTCCTGCACATTATACACCTGAAGTTAGCCCGTATTGCTGTGTTTTCCTGGTGTGTTACACCAACAGGCATTTGCAGCACTTACAGCGGGCGGAGTGTGCCACCTGCACATTATACACCTGAAGTTAGCCCGTATTGCTGTGTTTTCCTGGTGTGTTACACCAACAGGCATTTGCAGCACTTACAGCGGGCGGAGTGTGCCTCCTGATCATATTACACCTGAAGTTAGCCCGTATTGCTGTGTTTTCCTGGTGTGTTACACCAACAGGCATTTGCAGCACTTACAGCGGGCGGAGTGTGCCTCCTGCACATTATACACCTGAAGTTAGCCTGTATTGCTGTGTTTTCCTGGTGTGTTACACCAACAGGCATTTGCAGCACTTACAGCGGGCGGAGTGTGCCTCCTGCACATTATACACCTGAAGTTAGCCCGTATTGCTGTGTTTTCCTGGTGTGTTACACCAACAGGCATTTGCAGCACTTACAGCGGGTGGAGTGTGCCTCCTGCACATTATACACCTGAAGTTAGCCCGTATTGCTGTGTTTTCCTAGTGTGTTACACCAACAGGCATTTGCAGCACTTACAGCGGGCGGAGTGTGCCACCTGCACATTATACACCTGAAGTTAGCCCGTATTGCTGTGTTTTCCTGGTGTGTTACACCAACAGGCATTTGCAGCACTTACAGCGGGCGGAGTGTGCCTCCTGATCATATTACACCTGAAGTTAGCCCGTATTGCTGTGTTTTCCTGGTGTGTTACACCAACAGGCATTTGCAGCACTTACAGCGGGCGGAGTGTGCCTCCTGCACATTATACACCTGAAGTTAGCCCGTATTGCTGTGTTTTCCTGGTGTGTTACACCAACAGGCATTTGCAGCACTTACAGCGGGCGGAGTGTGCCTCCTGCACATTATACACCTGAAGTTAGCCCGTATTGCTGTGTTTTCCTGGTGTGTTACACCAACAGGCATTTGCAGCACTTACAGCGGGCGGAGTGTGCCACCTGCACATTATATACCTGAAGTTAGCCCGTATTGCTGTGTTTTCCTGGTGTGTTACACCAACAGGCATTTGCAGCACTTACAGCGGGCGGAGTGTGCCTCCTGATCATATTACACCTGAAGTTAGCCCGTATTGCTGTGTTTTCCTGGTGTGTTACACCAACAGGCATTTGCAGCACTTACAGCGGGCGGAGTGTGCCTCCTGCACATTATACACCTGAAGTTAGCCTGTATTGCTGTGTTTTCCTGGTGTGTTACACCAACAGGCATTTGCAGCACTTACAGCGGGCGGAGTGTGCCTCCTGCACATTATACACCTGAAGTTAGCCCGTATTGCTGTGTTTTCCTGGTGTGTTACACCAACAGGCATTTGCAGCACTTACAGCGGGCGGAGTGTGCCTCCTGATCATATTACACCTGAAGTTAGCCCGTATTGCTGTGTTTTCCTGGTGTGTTACACCAACAGGCATTTGCAGCACTTACAGCGGGCGGAGTGTGCCTCCTGCACATTATACACCTGAAGTTAGCCTGTATTGCTGTGTTTTCCTGGTGTGTTACACCAACAGGCATTTGCAGCACTTACAGCGGGCGGAGTGTGCCTCCTGCACATTATACACCTGAAGTTAGCCCGTATTGCTGTGTTTTCCTGGTGTGTTACACCAACAGGCATTTGCAGCACTTACAGCGGGCGGAGTGTGCCTCCTGATCATATTACACCTGAAGTTAGCCCGTATTGCTGTGTTTTCCTGGTGTGTTACACCAACAGGCATTTGCAGCACTTACAACGGGCGGAGTGTGCCTCCTGCACATTATACACCTGAAGTTAGCCCGTATTGCTGTGTTTTCCTGGTGTGTTACACCAACAGGCATTTGCAGCACTTACAGCAGGCGTAGTGTGATTCCTGCAAAATATACTCCTGAAGCTAGGCCTTATTGCTGGTTTTTCCATCTCTCTGCAGGCCATTAGAATGTCTGGAAGGCAAACAAGGAGAGGCAGACAGTCAGGAGCCAATAAAAGAGGGCAAGCAGGCTCTGTGTCTAGAGACAACAGTGCTGGTCATGGAGGCGGTGCATCGCCATCAGCACGTGGCCATGGGACACGCTTGTCCTTCTTTTCGGCAGCTGGACGTGTTGAGCCGCATCATGCCGAAGACTTGGTAGAATGGATGGCAAAGCCCTCCTCATCCTCCTCATCCTCTCTCACCCAGGCTCAGGGTACTGGCAAAGCAGCTGCCAAAGCGTCCTCTTCCCTGGTATCAATGTCATCATCAGTCACTCCTTCCCTAGACCAACCATGTCCTCCTGAGGAGTCCCCCAAACTGTTTGAGCACAGTGTTGGGTACATGCTCCAGGAGGATGCCCAGCGTTTCGAAGGGTCTGATGATGATACCCAGCTGGAGGATAGCAGTAGCGTGAGAGCAGAGAGAGGGGATGCTCAAGAAGGACACCAATCTGGCAGTCATGTTCCAGCAGCTGCAGCATACTGCCAGATTGGCTCCAGTGATGAGGAGGGAGGGGATGATGAGGTCACTGACTCCACGTGGGTGCCTAATAGGAGAGGAGGAGGAGGATGAGGAGGAGGCACATCTCCAACGAGGCAGGATGCCCTCGGGGGGCCAGCGTAAGGGCAGCACACCGACGGAATCACACCGCAGAGCTCCGCCTGTGCAGGGCGCTGCCTCTGCCCGTTATTCATAAAGTTCTTTGGTGTGGGCCTTTTTTGAGTCGAGTGCATCAGGTCGCACAGCTGCTGTTTGCAACATATGTCTCAAGCGTATATCGCGTGGCCAAAACATCACCCGCTTGGGCACCACATGCTTGACAAGACATATGTTGACCTGTCATGCAGCTCTTTGGCAAGCCTACCTTAAAGACCCACACCAAAGAACAAAGCGGACCTCTCCTTGCACCGCATCAGCTGGGATCTCCAACCCCACTATACCTTCAGTCCTCTCTGAAACCTGCACTGAGAGGAATGAAGGTGTAGAATTAGGTGTGTCACAGCCAAGTACTTGCGGGCACTCTGCTAGCAGTACACCGACGTCCGATTCTAGCAGGCAAATTTCCCTGCCCCAGCTGCTGGACCGTCGAAAGAAGTTCACTCCCAGCCATCCACATGCCCAGCGGTTGAATGCTAGCTTGGCTAAATTGCTAGCGCTTCAACTGCTGCCTTTTCAGTTGGTAGACTCGGCCCCCTTCCGTGAGTTTGTGCAATGTGCGGTTCCTCAGTGGCAGGTTCCCAAACGCCACTTTTTCTCACGGAAGGCGATTCCGGCTCTCTACCGGCATGTGGAAGGCAATGTCTTGGCCTCGCTGGACAGGGTGGTCAGCGGTAAGGTGCATATTACCGCTGACTCATGATCCAGCATGCATGGACAGGGACGTTACCTTTCTTTCACGGCCCATTGGGTCACTCTTTTGGCAGCTGGGAAGGATGCAGGACAAGGTGCAGTAGTGTTGGAGGTTGTTCCGCCGCCACGCCTCCAAAATGCTACTACTGGTTGTGACACACCTCTCTCCTCCACCCCCTCCTCTTCTTCTTCCTCCATGGCCTCTTCCTGTGCTTTGTCCTCGGAACCAGCGGTGCTCCGTAGGCGTTCAAGGGGCTACACAAGTACGCAGGCAAAAAGATGCCATGCCGTGCTTGCGCTGGTGTGTTTGGGGGACAGGAGCCACACTGGGGCAGAGGTTCTGTCTGCTCTGCAGGGGCAGGCCGAGAGGTGGTTGACGCCACGCCAGCTTAAGCCAGGAATGGTGGTTTGCGACAATGGCACCAACCTCCTCTCCGCCCTCCGACAGGGACAACTGACCCATGTGCCCTGTGTGGCTCACGTCCTTAACCTGGTGGTGCAGTGGTTCTTGGGCAGGTACCCGGGCTTACAGGATGTCCTGAGGCAGGCCAGGAAAGTCTGTGTGCATTTCCGCAGATCTTATAATGCCAGTGCTCGCCTGGCTGAGCTGCAAAAGGAGTTGAACCTGCCCAAGAACCGCCTTATATGTGACATGCCCACCAGGTGGAACTCAACGTTGGCCATGCTGCAGCGGCTGCACACGCAGAAGAGGGCCATCAATGAGTACCTGTGCGACTACGGCACCAGGACAGGGTCAGGGGAGCTCGGTTTTTTTCACCACGCCAGTGGGGCATGATCAGGGATGCATGCACTGTCCTGGCACCATTTGAGGAGCCCACGAGGATGGTGAGCAGTGACAGTGCATGCATCAGTGACACTGTACCTCTTGTCCACCTGTTGGAACATACGCTGCGTGGAATAATGGACAGGGCACTTGAGGCAGAACAGAGGCAGGAAGAGGAGGACTTCCTTGCCTCTCAAGGCCCCCTTTACCCAGACAGTGTTCCTTCTGTCCCACCCATCGCACAGGAAGAGGAGGAGGAGGATTGTGTCAGCATGGAGGTGGAGCCTGGCACTCAGCATCATCAGCAGCAGTATTTTAGGGATGATTTACAGTCCCAAGAAACCAGTGGACTTGTACGTGGCTGGGAGGAGGTGGCTGCGGATCATGTCGTCCTTAGTGACCCAGAGGACTCCGGACCGAATGCCTCAGCTAACCTACGCTGCATGGCCTCCCTGATCCTGCAAAGTCTGCGGAAGTATCCTCGTATTCTTCGGATCAAGGAGAGGGACCATTACTGGCTGGCCACTCTCCTTGATCCATGGTACAAGGGTAAGGTTGCGGACCTTATCTTACCGTCGCAGAGGGAGCAGAGGATGAGACAACTCCGGGAGGCCTTGCAGAAAGGTCTGTGCAATGCGTTCCCAGAGACTGGGAGGTTTCAAACTCCTGGTCCTGGACAACGAGTTGCTGAGGCTTCGGTCAGTCAAAGAAGGAGCGGTGGGGAAGGTGGCCGTCTGACCGATGCGTTCAGACAATTCTTTAGTCCGCAGCCCTAAGGTATGATCGGTTCCAGCAACCATCGCCAGCGTCTGATATACATGGTGCAGGAATACCTAGGGGCAAGGTCAGACTTGGACACCTTCCCCACCGAAAATCCTCTGGCTTACTGGGTCTTGAGGATGGATCACTGGCCAGAGCTTGCACAGTATGCAATTGAGCTACTGGCCTGTCCTGCATCCAGCGTTCTTTCAGAACGCACATTCAGTGCTGCTGGAGGATTTGTCATGGATCACAGGGTGCGCCTGTCCACCAACTCGGTTGATCGACTGACCTTCATAAAGATGAACCAGTCTTGGATCACCACCAGCTACCAAACACCTGAAGCTGATATAACAGACTAATTTATTTTCAAATGTCACATCCCTTCAAGACTGATGCTGATGCTGAGAGACTGTCCTGTTATGTTGACTGACTATCCTCCTCCTCCTCAATGATCCGATTGATGATGATGATAGCTTGGAAGAACATTTTTGTTTCTGGGTGCCGCCACCAGTGGCTAAGGCCCAATTTTTCAGCCCCTGTTTAACAGGGGCATGTAATTACAATTTTTTATGCAATGCTTTGCAGCAGGGCTCATTCCTACACTCCAACTAGAGTATCTGGGAGAGGTTGCAGTGTCGTGGCAACAGCACCAGTGGCTAAGGCCCAATTTTTCAGCCCCTGTTTAACAGGGGCGTGTTATTAAAAATTTTTATGCAATGCTTTGCAGCAGGGCTCATTCCTGCACTCCAACTAGAGTATCTGGGAGAGGTTGCAGTGTCGTGGCACCAGCACCAGTGGCTAAGGCCCAATTTTTCAGCCCCTGTTTAACAGGGGCGTGTAATTACAATTTTTGATGCAATACTTTGCAACAGGGCTCATTGCTGTGCTCCAAGTACAGTATCTGTGAGGGGTTGCAGTGTTGTGGCACCAGTGCCTAAGGCCCAATTTTTCTGCCCCTGTTTAACAGGGGCATGTAATTACAATTCTTGATCTAATAATTCACAGCAGGGCCCATTCCTGCGCCCACCAAGAGTAACTGTGAGGCCTTACAGTGTTGTGTCAACACCACCACCACCAAAGGCCCAATTTTTCAGCCCCTGTTCAACAGGGGCATGCAATTACAATTCTTGATTAATAATTCACAGCAGGGCCCATTCATGCGCCCACCAAGAGTAACTGTGAGGGCTCACAGTGTTGTGGCAACACCAACATGTAAGGGGCAAATTTCAGCTGAGTATATACGGCAGGCCCCTACTTTCAAACATCCAACTTACAAACGACGACTCCTTGCAAACGGAAGGATACAACAGGAAGTGAGAGGAAATCTACCCCTAGGAAGGCAAATTCTCTCCTGTAAGAGTTAATATGGGAAAAAAGTGTCTCCTCTCCACTGATGCTTTATCACCAATTCTTGTTTCAATAAAACCCCCAAATTTTCAAAAAACATTTGTCATTAGGATGGAAAGTGAGGTGAACTGTTCTGAACAGGTGCACACTGCACAGACAGCAAAACAAATGTTACAGGGGTGATAACCCTTCCCTATGTTTTCCAAAAAGCTTAAACATAGATTTTTTGGCTGGAGCTACACTTAAACAATGTACCTGTTCAAAATTACAAACAGATTCTACATAAGAACAAACCTACAGTCCCTGTCTTGTATGCACCGCCTGTATACGGCTGTTCAGAGTATATAGGGCCTTTTTTATTTTGTGTGCGGGGTTCCCCTTAATATCCATACAAGACCCAAAGGGGCTGGTAATGGTCTGGGGTGGAGGGGGGGGGGGGGGGTGTGTGATGGGGTAGCTATGCCATTTTTCTTTAAAGATTTTCATCCATATTACCAGGACCAGACATTACATTAAAGCCGCAAGCAGTTTTAAATGGCTTTTTTTCCTTTAGAAATGTAATTTTGTGCAGGGACAGTTCTAAACACGGGAAACACGTGGCACTTCACAGGCATACTTTAGACACCCCCCAGGTACGATATTTAAAGGAATATTTGACTTTTTTTTTTCGCTTTATGCATCATTAAAATGACTGCTCCAGAAAAACGGCCGTTTTTAAAACTTCTTTTTGCATTGATACATGTCCCCTGGTGCAGAACCCGGGTTCCCAAACCCTTTTTAGGACAATAACATGCATAATAGTCGTTATAATTAGCACTTTAGATTTCAAACATTCGCATCCATTGTATTTAATAGGGTTCTAAAGTTTGTGCGAACTTTCGGTCCGTTCGCGGGTTCTGGTGCAAACCGAACCCGGGGGTGTTCGGCTCATCACTAGATGTGAGATGCTTAATCCTCTTTTTAAAGATATGTTAGATCTGAACATCCGGCTGTGTGAACACTTAGGTGTAATGAAACCCTTCCGTGGGACTACAAGTGTCAGCGACAGTCTGGATAGCAGAAATTCCTCTATTAATCTCAGTCAATTACTTTAATGGGCAAGTGCCCGCTCACCACTGTAAGTCCTCAGCCGGCTGGTACACCTTGTCCAGAACTTCACTTGATGATGTCTCTGTAGAAGAAGATGGCGCCGTCACACCTTGCGGCCGGTCTCGGCACTCTGGGAAAACAGCTTCAAATGCTCTCAAGCGCAAACCGATCCACCTGCTCTGCTAGCAGGGCTGTCCTCCAAAGATCCCTCTGTGGCGGATGATCCAGCTCTCCGCTGTAGGCCGCAGTCTCTCGCTCTCAGTCACACACAGACCTCCTACTGGCAGTTGAAATGGCGTCCAGAGAGGCCTAACCGAGGCCTTGCTTGTCCTTTTTATCTGGCTTCCCAGCAGGCTGTTTGTGATTCTTTGCCTTGTGGTCCCGCAGCTTAGCATTGTGGGTCTTGTAGTTCCCAAACTAAATTACACAGTAAGAGTCACTACCTCATTAAACCACACATCCCACAATGCATCACTATTATCCTTTAACCAAGAAAATAAATGTTCAAATAACTTTCAATGGTCACCAGAGGGAGCCAAACCCTTTACTAAATAAACATTATATAACTTAAAGCGGAAGTCCACCCTGAAAAAATCTTTACATTAAAAATCATAAAAATAAATAAATAAAAAAAATAGAATTTTTTTTTTTTATACTCACCCTAAATGTCTGTTGCTATGCGGAAGTCCCCTAATCTGCCTCTAATGTTCCTCTTCTCGTCCGCGGTGGATCTCATTCCGTTTCCTCTTCTTGTGAATGGGCCGCACTGCCTTCTGGGAACTGTGTGTATCCCAGGAGGCAAGCCGCCCATTCACAAAGCGCCGCCATGCTTCACTGCCTGTTTCCCTTACTCAGGATGGAGGAGCCGGGACCTGCCAGCAGGGATCGATCGCCGTGGCGGGACCGACATCGCGGGCGAGTAGGACAGGTAAGTGTCCTTATTAAAAGTCAGCAGCTACACTGTTAGTAGCTGCTGACTTTTTTTTTTTTTTGGCTGCACCTCTGCTTTAATGCAATAACTTTCAGTAGCTATGCCTTGGTTACAAGTACTTTACTGACACACTAGAAACTTGTCCACAAAGACACAATCAGTACTCTACTACCACATTAGATATATCTCAGCAGAGACACAATCAGTACCATACTGACACAACAGAGACATAATTAATATCATACTGACACAGCCAAAAACCTGTCCACTGATCAGTTCCATATTGAGACAGCAGAGACACAGTCTGTTGTACAGGATGGGATTAGTCTTGATGCCATGTGGGGTGGCCACGCCGGCACATCATTATTCCCACTGATTCAGGCCGGGTTCACACTGGTACGATGCGACTGTTGTACGACTGTCGATCCAACTTTGCCCTGCATCGGCCCTACATCGGTCCTACTTCTATCCGACTTGAATGAACAGGATACAGTTTTGCTCCGACTTTGATATAGAAAACAAATTGGGGATAACAGATCTTCACAGTAACCTTCTGTAGAGACACCAGGGTTAAAGGAAAAATATATACTTTTTTGAAAATACCACACAAATAAAAAAGACAACGTTGTCGATGTGGATACATAGAGCTGCTAGCAGCACACCTCAATCATGCATGTCTTTCATTCACACCACCAGGACATGGGGGAGAAAAGGATTTAACTTCAATGTTTTTGTACAGGCCACCAAATGTGGGTGCATTTTTGCACTTGTGTCATCTATGCATGATATTAGTTTACATTTATTTGTTTGCTAGGCTCTGTAAATATAGGCAAATATGGTACATTTGGCCAATCTAAGTCAAATCTCAAATTATAAATTAATTCATTTCTTTTAACTATTATTATTTTCTTAAATAAAAACAGTCAAATAAATCAAACAGGAGAGTCCCAAAGATAATATATAAACTGTAGCAGCGCTTGCAATCAAATATGAATCTGAAAGTCCTCTATCTCAGTGCCTAGATAGGAAATACAGTATGAAGCAGATACGGTTGGTGGTAATTGATGAACCAATCTGTGGGGTAGTGCTTGTAAGGTATAAGAAGATCATGAACCAATATTCATGGTTAGAGTTCTCCTCAAATATATATATATATTACAATAATGTTTCTCTGACATGAGTGTGAACAGGATGTGACTTTTGTGGTCAAGCTAATCTTTCTTCTGTGTAACAGGCATGTATATTTAGGTTGAAATGTGACTTTGTGGTTATGCCTTTTCCGGGAAAAAGTTTATCTCACTTCTGCTTTTTAACTGACAGATTGAGCACACTGACATCTGGCGTTTCTTATCTTCCTGTTTCAAATGTCAGAACATGTCTAGTTTGACCACAATTGACATATGTTAACTGACCGCTTTTGCAGAAGTCAAAAAACCTGTTAGAATTTATTTTTGTCTAACTCATGAGGTTTTTGCTTATTGCTGATAGGTCCATAGGAGGGAGGCAACTTTTCTCGCTGTGTATAAAAAAGGACATGTAACCATTAAACCACATATTCTAGTATACCATTCACTGTTTATTGGTGTCTTGAATATCCGACCGGTCAGAGAGACTTCCACAGATCCTGAGTCCAGCTCGAGCCAAGAAGGTCCAACAGAACCAAACAGAACCAGAACCTTTCAGTGGTGTCAGAAGTGGGATGATCCAATTGAACAGGTAAGACCCCCTTTAATTATTATTGGGAACAACAGTCTTGCCTTGTCAATTGGTTCACCATAAAGTAGACTCTCGAGAAAACTACAAGTTTTCTGGGACTCTGTTAAGATTGAAAGGTAGATTTAGAATAGATACAGAGGGTCTCGCTAGGTTGGCCAGACCAGGTTATTAGATTGAGGAAGAATCTTAAATTCTTCTCTACATAGGACGGATCTGTGGAAACTCTATATCTAAAGGTGTACACAAAAAGGGTTAATGTAAAACTGGTTTATTGTTTGCTTATAAAGGGAAGACCACGTCATTAGTGGCAATTGTTCCAGGGGGGTATCATGTCAAAATTGGCAAGGGTCCTATGTTCCAGGGATCAAAACAACATATGTTAAGATTTAATATACATAATTCTTTATCATATAGTTTGACACTCGAGGGCCTAAGTGTGGCTGAAATCCAGTGTGTAATTATATACAAAAAAAGGAGAACACTGGGTTCCTTGTCATAAATCTATAAATTGTCATAAGTTTAAGGACATTTTCCGCCCCTGGAACGAAATAGAGAAAGCAAGACAGAAATTTTTTAATTTTAAAGTATAAGTATTATTGTTTGCTATAATGGGTAATCAAGCAGGAAAGGAAGCTGAAGGTAAGCAGCACCGACCCTCTCCGATTGATTACATTAAAGTCACTTATGGGAAAAATTATACTGATCCTTTTTGGTCACTAGTTTTAAAAAGAGCACATCAGTTAGAAGTGCCATGTTTGGGGGGAATACGGACCATGTTCCGAGGAAGAGTGGGAGGAAGTGACCAGAATATGTGGCCAACATAAACAGTATAATTATCCCATAAAAGACCTTGACAAAGATTACATGACTAAATGTTATAAGATTTGGGCAAAGGGTATGAAGGAATATAGAAAGAAATATACAAGTGTAAAAATGGAAAAGAAAGAGCAATTAGAAGACGCAATAGGAAGTCCATCAGCTCCCCCTAATTTTTATCAAGAAAAACCCCCTCCATATGCTATGGTAAAAGATGAATCCCTTGTCCCAAAGAAAATATACCCCTCGTTAGATCCAAATGTTATAGCAGGAGTATTAACCATAGCTAAACAAAAGGGAACTAATTGGTTACGGGAGGGGGAAGATAGAAGACAGATAAAGGAACGTTTAAGTCAATTAGTAAAGGAGGAAGAACAGTGTATTAAAAAAAGAGGAAGATGAAGAAAAAGTGATAGAAGAAAAGCTGAGGAGGATAAGGATGATGAGGCAGTGGGTGGCTTGACCTCGGGGATAGAAGCCCTCAAATTCCCAGTTATTCACATGGGAGAAACCCCGGTCCATATCCCACTCCCCCTCGGGACGTTAAGGGATATTAAAGATCTTTGCCCAAAGCCACGCAAACACCCCAGAGAGGCAGCTCTGTTCTTACAGAGACATTGCGCGGGCACTGGCATGAATGCCGATGACTGTGAAATAATAATACAGACAGTGGATCCAGATCCCATCTGCGATGTAGAAGTTAAGACATTATTTGCTGATAATGACCCCTTTAAAAAAGGCAAAGGGATGGGAATCATTTTGGGAAGCTGTGGCAGCTGTTTGGCAGAAAAGTTACAAAGGAGAGAGTGCTTTGCAGATAATGTGCACTGCAAAGCAGGGACCGGGAGAAAACTTTTATTCATTTTGTAAACGGGTACACCAGTTATACAAAGATACAGGAATGGAGAACCCTGAACTGTATGTGAGCACAGTCATGTCCGAGGGAGATCCCAAAACAACACAGTTACTTAAATTAATTACCCCCAATTGGTCAACATTAAAACCTGATGCCTTTCTCAAAGACATTAAAAAAAAGCGTGCATCCTCGGGCTTATTCACTACAAAGGGAGGGGTATTTCCCTCATTTAACCCCGAACAGATAGAAAGCCCGCAGTTAGCTGCTGCACAAATGGTTGTCCCTTATACAAAACCAGTTCCCCAACAATCCCAACAAGCACAATACCAAGCATATCCCCAGGATAACCAGCAGGGTTGTTTCACATTCAGGGACATGGGACATTGGAAGTCAGAATGCCCCTTAGGAGAGGAACAAGTAGGGCAGCTAACCGCAGGGATAATATGGGAAGAGGCAGATTGCCCGTCGGTACAGTTCATGACCAACATCTTTTTAAATGAGTTTTGCCATTCTGACTGACCACTTCCTCTGGGAAGAGACTTAATGTCAAGTTTAAACATTCACATCAAATTTACAAAAGATGGGGGCCTGCTAGCTACATCAGAAATCTGTGATTTGTCTAACCCAAAAAAGACAGGATTTTAGAGGGTACTTTATGTTACTATCGGCACACCTTGAAACACACCCTATATGGGCACTGCATACATTGTACACCATACAAGCCCATCATTGGGGAAGGAGCAGTAGTACATTACCCAAAGCAATATTTAGCAGAAGGAATACTGAAACATACAATCACTCCCTGGAACACCCCCATTCACCCAGTCAAAGCCAGTGGTGAATGGCGCTTTGCACAGGACCAAAGGGCCCTGAACAAAGCTATTGTCCCCCTTCCACCTTTTGTTGCGGATATTGCTACAATATTTTGTGAGATACCGGCAACGTCCAAGATCTACATGGTCATTGATTTAAGTATCGCGTTCTCTTCCATACCTGTTGCAGAGGAAGCCCAAAATTACTTTAAACCTGGGCTAGGCTCCCGCAAGGCTTTGCGAACAGTCCTGCAGCGTGCTCCATGGTCTTGAATCGATCTTTGAGCGATTGGGTACCAAAAGAAGGCTCAGTGTTGCTTCAGTATGTGGATGTCCTATTGCTGTGTAATGAAAATGAGGTCAGCTGTGCGGAGGACTCAGAGCACCTACTAACTCACCTCGCCTCAAAAGGTCACTTGGTGTCTCGCAAAGAGATCCAGTGGTGCAGGTCGCAGGTTGAGTACTTGGGGTGTATAATCCGAACCGAACGTTTGGTGTCACCAGCTCGAGTCAAGGCACTGTCCTCCTGGAGTCCACCAAGAGACAAGTCAGCGCTTCTCTCTTTCCTAGGGTCCATAATATACTGTAGGCAGTGGATACCTGATTGCTCTTATTATGATTCTATCCTAAGGTCTGCTACCCTGCAGGATGCCCCAAAGTTTATTGATTGGACAACAGAGAGGGTTAAGGCTTTCACAGCATTAATCAGCTCTCTAAGGCAAGCCCCTGCATTGGGACTTATAGAGTGCGCAGGGCCTTTTTCATTGTACTGTGTGGTATCTGGATCTACGGTTGCAGCGGTCCTAGCACAATCACATGGGAATTCTCTGAGACCCGTATCATACATCTCAAAGAAACTTCCAGATCAAGTTCAAGGTATGCCACATTGCTTACAGGCCGTAGCAGCCTGTGCAATGGCAGTACAAGAGGCTTCAAAGGTGGTTCTGGGACATGACCTCACACTGTATACTACACACCTCATGACAAACATGAACACACAACACATGACAATGCAAAGGTGCAGCGGCTATGAGATTATCTTGCTAAAAACACATAATCTAACCATAAAATCATGTTCAGAAACCTCAAAGCCCATTAGGTTATTACACTCAGGAACACGATTGCACTGAGGTACTTGCAGAAACTACCCTCCCTAGACCAGACCTCACAGATGTTCCGTATCAAAATACGGAAAATGTTTATGTAGATGGCAGCTGCTCCCGACCTGATGACACAAATTATAAAACTGGTTATGCCATTGTTCAATTGCCAGATGTAATGATTGAAGCCAAATCTCTGAATGCTAGTTCAATCCAGATTTCAGAACTCATTGCTATAACTATGGTTTGTCAGATTTTTGAAGGAAAAGATGTAAACATTTACACTGACAGCAGATATGGGTACACGGGTTGACAAAAGATCCTACTGGACTTTGGTCAACCAAGGAGGGAATAATAGGGAATAAAAGGGGTGCACCACATGATAGAATCCCTAGATTACACACAAGTCCCCACACAGAAGGGCAATTTAGAATATCTTTTGGTTATAGTTGACAGATTTACAGGATGGGTAGAAGCAATCCCTACCACAGGAGAGACAGCTAGAGTACTAATAAATCAGTGGATCTGTAGGTTTGGCCTTCCGGCCACTATATGGTCAGATCAAGGTCCAGCATTTACCTCGGCCTTAGTGAAGGAGCTCAGGAGTAGAGGAAAGCATGAACAGAACCATAAAAGACAAATTGAAAAAAGCAACAGGTGGCACAATGAAAAACTGGTTAGATTACTTGCCAGCAGTCTTATATCAAATCAGGACTACCCCCCCACAGAACAGGAATATCTCCTTTTGAGATACTTATGGGTAGGCCAGCACAGAGGAAACCTGATGAGGGAAAGGAGGTTAATCTTTATTCTTTACAGGAAGAGTACGTGAAACATCTGGTAAGTAGCCTTAGTGAAACAGAGGACAAGGTTGCTGTCACTTTTCCTCCTCTCTCCACAGAGCCTACACATCCGTATATCCCAGGAGACAAAGTATTGATAAAACAACTTGCCGTCTGGAAACAACCAGGCCCTCTCTTCCAAGGACCATTTGAAATTCTGAAGGTTGCCAGAACAGCCGTTCTTACAGATCAAGGACCACAATGGATCCATGCATCCAGACTAAAGACATTTCCGAAGGGAAACTGGAAGAAGGTGAAGGAGAAGACAAAGACCTCTGTTCTGGAGAGTATTCCAGAAAAGGATCCGGAAAATACTCCCTAGTGGACCATAAAAAACAAGAAACTCAGAGTTCCATACCCATAGACACTAATGGTCAAAAAAGGAGGGGTCACTTCGGCAAAACTTTTTCTTTTTTCCTTAATGATTACATTGTTTATTTTAATGCTCATAATCGTAGGACACTGTTGGTCAGATAATTCTAACAGACCAAAAAGAAGTATAGAAGACAATTTTAGTGGTAAAATGCTGCTGCTTAAATTTAAGTATGCTTATGCTCTAAAATCAGGATATGAAAAATGTTGGATATGTAGTAAACTCCATCCTAGCACTGCTAGGATCCCCCTAATGGCAGTACCTCTAAACTTCACCCCTCTCCTAAACGGCACACCACCTGTCGTCCTTATTAATCCAATGATCGATGGGCTTCAATTCTTGAAGCCATGATCATAAGGAGGGGTTGTAAGGTATAAGAAGATCATGAACCAATATTCATGGTTAGAGTTCTCCTCAAATATATATATATTTTACAATAATGTTTCTCTGACATGAGTGTGAACAGGATGTGACTTTTGTGGTCAAGCTAATCTTTCTTCTGTGTAACAGGCATGTATATTTAGGTTGAAATGTGACTTTGTGGTTAGGCCTTTTCCGGGAAAAAGTTTATCTCACTTCTGCTTTTTAACTGACAGATTGAGCACACTGACATCTGGCGTTTCTTATCTTCCTGTTTCAAATGTCAGAACATGTCTAGTTTGACCACAATTGACATATGTTAACTGACCGCTTTTGCAGAAGTCAAAAAACCTGTTAGAATTTATTTTTGTCTAACTCATGAGGTTTTTGCTTATTGCTGATAGGTCCATAGGAGGGAGGCAACTTTTCTCGCTGTGTATAAAAAAGGACATGTAACCATTAAACCACATATTCTAGTATACCATTCACTGTTTATTGGTGTCTTGAATATCCGACCGGTCAGAGAGACTTCCACAGATCCTGAGTCCAGCTCGAGCCAAGAAGGTCCAACAGAACCAAACAGAACCAGAACCTTTCAGTGGTGTCAGAAGTGGGATGATCCAATTGAACAGGTAAGACCCCCTTTAATTATTATTGGGAACAACAGTCTTGCCTTGTCAATTGGTTCACCATAAAGTAGACTCTCGAGAAAACTACAAGTTTTCTGGGACTCTGTTAAGATTGAAAGGTAGATTTAGAATAGATACAGAGGGTCTCGCTAGGTTGGCCAGACCAGGTTATTAGATTGAGGAAGAATCTTAAATTCTTCTCTACATAGGACGGATCTGTGGAAACTCTATATCTAAAGGTGTACACAAAAAGGGTTAATGTAAAACTGGTTTATTGTTTGCTTATAAAGGGAAGACCACGTCATTAGTGGCAATTGTTCCAGGGGGGTATCATGTCAAAATTGGCAAGGGTCCTATGTTCCAGGGATCAAAACAACATATGTTAAGATTTAATATACATAATTCTTTATCATATAGTTTGACACTCGAGGGCCTAAGTGTGGCTGAAATCCAGTGTGTAATTATATACAAAAAAAGGAGAACACTGGGTTCCTTGTCATAAATCTATAAATTGTCATAAGTTTAAGGACATTTTCCGCCCCTGGAACGAAATAGAGAAAGCAAGACAGAAATTTTTTAATTTTAAAGTATAAGTATTATTGTTTGCTATAATGGGTAATCAAGCAGGAAAGGAAGCTGAAGGTAAGCAGCACCGACCCTCTCCGATTGATTACATTAAAGTCACTTATGGGAAAAATTATACTGATCCTTTTTGGTCACTAGTTTTAAAAAGAGCACATCAGTTAGAAGTGCCATGTTTGGGGGGAATACGGACCATGTTCCGAGGAAGAGTGGGAGGAAGTGACCAGAATATGTGGCCAACATAAACAGTATAATTATCCCATAAAAGACCTTGACAAAGATTACATGACTAAATGTTATAAGATTTGGGCAAAGGGTATGAAGGAATATAGAAAGAAATATACAAGTGTAAAAATGGAAAAGAAAGAGCAATTAGAAGACGCAATAGGAAGTCCATCAGCTCCCCCTAATTTTTATCAAGAAAAACCCCCTCCATATGCTATGGTAAAAGATGAATCCCTTGTCCCAAAGAAAATATACCCCTCGTTAGATCCAAATGTTATAGCAGGAGTATTAACCATAGCTAAACAAAAGGGAACTAATTGGTTACGGGAGGGGGAAGATAGAAGACAGATAAAGGAACGTTTAAGTCAATTAGTAAAGGAGGAAGAACAGTGTATTAAAAAAAGAGGAAGATGAAGAAAAAGTGATAGAAGAAAAGCTGAGGAGGATAAGGATGATGAGGCAGTGGGTGGCTTGACCTCGGGGATAGAAGCCCTCAAATTCCCAGTTATTCACATGGGAGAAACCCCGGTCCATATCCCACTCCCCCTCGGGACGTTAAGGGATATTAAAGATCTTTGCCCAAAGCCACGCAAACACCCCAGAGAGGCAGCTCTGTTCTTACAGAGACATTGCGCGGGCACTGGCATGAATGCCGATGACTGTGAAATAATAATACAGACAGTGGATCCAGATCCCATCTGCGATGTAGAAGTTAAGACATTATTTGCTGATAATGACCCCTTTAAAAAAGGCAAAGGGATGGGAATCATTTTGGGCAGCTGTGGCAGCTGTTTGGCAGTAAAGTTACAAAGGAGAGAGCGCTTTGCAGATAATGTGCACTGCAAAGCAGGGACCGGGAGAAAACTTTTATTCATTTTGTAAACGGGTACACCAGTTATACAAAGATACAGGAATGGAGAACCCTGAACTGTATGTGAGCACAGTCATGTCCGAGGGAGATCCCAAAACAACACAGTTACTTAAATTAATTACCCCCAATTGGTCAACATTAAAACCTGATGCCTTTCTCAAAGACATTAAAAAAAAGCGTGCATCCTCGGGCTTATTCACTACAAAGGGAGGGGTATTTCCCTCATTTAACCCCGAACAGATAGAAAGCCCGCAGTTAGCTGCTGCACAAATGGTTGTCCCTTATACAAAACCAGTTCCCCAACAATCCCAACAAGCACAATACCAAGCATATCCCCAGGATAACCAGCAGGGTTGTTTCACATTCAGGGACATGGGACATTGGAAGTCAGAATGCCCCTTAGGAGAGGAACAAGTAGGGCAGCTAACCGCAGGGATAATATGGGAAGAGGCAGATTGCCCGTCGGTACAGTTCATGACCAACATCTTTTTAAATGAGTTTTGCCATTCTGACTGACCACTTCCTCTGGGAAGAGACTTAATGTCAAGTTTAAACATTCACATCAAATTTACAAAAGATGGGGGCCTGCTAGCTACATCAGAAATCTGTGATTTGTCTAACCCAAAAAAGACAGGATTTTAGAGGGTACTTTATGTTACTATCGGCACACCTTGAAACACACCCTATATGGGCACTGCATACATTGTACACCATACAAGCCCATCATTGGGGAAGGAGCAGTAGTACATTACCCAAAGCAATATTTAGCAGAAGGAATACTGAAACATACAATCAGTCCCTGGAACACCCCCATTCACCCAGTCAAAGCCAGTGGTGAATGGCGCTTTGCACAGGACCAAAGGGCCCTGAACAAAGCTATTGTCCCCCTTCCACCTTTTGTTGCGGATATTGCTACAATATTTTGTGAGATACCGGCAACGTCCAAGATCTACATGGTCATTGATTTAAGTATCGCGTTCTCTTCCATACCTGTTGCAGAGGAAGCCCAAAATTACTTTAAACCTGGGCTAGGCTCCCGCAAGGCTTTGCGAACAGTCCTGGAGCGTGCTCCATGGTCTTGAATCGATCTTTGAGCGATTGGGTACCAAAAGAAGGCTCAGTGTTGCTTCAGTATGTGGATGTCCTATTGCTGTGTAATGAAAATGAGGTCAGCTGTGCGGAGGACTCAGAGCACCTACTAACTCACCTCGCCTCAAAAGGTCACTTGGTGTCTCGCAAAGAGATCCAGTGGTGCAGGTCGCAGGTTGAGTACTTGGGGTGTATAATCCGAACCGAACGTTTGGTGTCACCAGCTCGAGTCAAGGCACTGTCCTCCTGGAGTCCACCAAGAGACAAGTCAGCGCTTCTCTCTTTCCTAGGGTCCATAATATACTGTAGGCAGTGGATACCTGATTGCTCTTATTATGATTCTATCCTAAGGTCTGCTACCCTGCAGGATGCCCCAAAGTTTATTGATTGGACAACAGAGAGGGTTAAGGCTTTCACAGCATTAATCAGCTCTCTAAGGCAAGCCCCTGCATTGGGACTTATAGAGTGCGCAGGGCCTTTTTCATTGTACTGTGTGGTATCTGGATCTACGGTTGCAGCGGTCCTAGCACAATCACATGGGAATTCTCTGAGACCCGTATCATACATCTCAAAGAAACTTCCAGATCAAGTTCAAGGTATGCCACATTGCTTACAGGCCGTAGCAGCCTGTGCAATGGCAGTACAAGAGGCTTCAAAGGTGGTTCTGGGACATGACCTCACACTGTATACTACACACCTCATGACAAACATGAACACACAACACATGACAATGCAAAGGTGCAGCGGCTATGAGATTATCTTGCTAAAAACACATAATCTAACCATAAAATCATGTTCAGAAACCTCAAAGCCCATTAGGTTATTACACTCAGGAACACGATTGCACTGAGGTACTTGCAGAAACTACCCTCCCTAGACCAGACCTCACAGATGTTCCGTATCAAAATGCGGAAAATGTTTATGTAGATGGCAGCTGCTCCCGACCTGATGACACAAATTATAAAACTGGTTATGCCATTGTTCAATTGCCAGATGTAATGATTGAAGCCAAATCTCTGAATGCTAGTTCAATCCAGATTTCAGAACTCATTGCTATAACTATGGTTTGTCAGATTTTTGAAGGAAAAGATGTAAACATTTACACTGACAGCAGATATGGGTACACGGGTTGACAAAAGATCCTACTGGACTTTGGTCAACCAAGGAGGGAATAATAGGGAATAAAAGGGGTGCACCACATGATAGAATCCCTAGATTACACACAAGTCCCCACACAGAAGGGCAATTTAGAATATCTTTTGGTTATAGTTGACAGATTTACAGGATGGGTAGAAGCAATCCCTACCACAGGAGAGACAGCTAGAGTACTAATAAATCAGTGGATCTGTAGGTTTGGCCTTCCGGCCACTATATGGTCAGATCAAGGTCCAGCATTTACCTCGGCCTTAGTGAAGGAGCTCAGGAGTAGAGGAAAGCATGAACAGAACCATAAAAGACAAATTGAAAAAAGCAACAGGTGGCACAATGAAAAACTGGTTAGATTACTTGCCAGCAGTCTTATATCAAATCAGGACTACCCCCCCACAGAACAGGAATATCTCCTTTTGAGATACTTATGGGTAGGCCAGCACAGAGGAAACCTGATGAGGGAAAGGAGGTTAATCTTTATTCTTTACAGGAAGAGTACGTGAAACATCTGGTAAGTAGCCTTAGTGAAACAGAGGACAGGGTTGCTGTCACTTTTCCTCCTCTCTCCACAGAGCCTACACATCCGTATATCCCAGGAGACAAAGTATTGATAAAACAACTTGCCGTCTGGAAACAACCAGGCCCTCTCTTCCAAGGACCATTTGAAATTCTGAAGGTTGCCAGAACAGCCGTTCTTACAGATCAAGGACCACAATGGATCCATGCATCCAGACTAAAGACATTTCCGAAGGGAAACTGGAAGAAGGTGAAGGAGAAGACAAAGACCTCTGTTCTGGAGAGTATTCCAGAAAAGGATCCGGAAAATACTCCCTAGTGGACCATAAAAAACAAGAAACTCAGAGTTCCATACCCATAGACACTAATGGTCAAAAAAGGAGGGGTCACTTCGGCAAAACTTTTTCTTTTTTCCTTAATGATTACATTGTTTATTTTAATGCTCATAATCGTATGACACTGTTGGTCAGATAATTCTAACAGACCAAAAAGAAGTATAGAAGACAATTTTAGTGGTAAAATGCTGCTGCTTAAATTTAAGTATGCTTATGCTCTAAAATCAGGATATGAAAAATGTTGGATATGTAGTAAACTCCATCCTAGCACTGCTAGGATCCCCCTAATGGCAGTACCTCTAAACTTCACCCCTCTCCTAAACGGCACACCACCTGTCGTCCTTATTAATCCAATGATCGATGGGCTTCAATTCTTGAAGCCATGATCATAAGGAGGGGTTGTAAGGTATAAGAAGATCATGAACCAATATTCATGGTTAGAGTTCTCCTCAAATATATATATATTTTACAATAATGTTTCTCTGACATGAGTGTGAACAGGATGTGACTTTTGTGGTCAAGCTAATCTTTCTTCTGTGTAACAGGCATGTATATTTAGGTTGAAATGTGACTTTGTGGTTAGGCCTTTTCCGGGAAAAAGTTTATCTCACTTCTGCTTTTTAACTGACAGATTGAGCACACTGACATCTGGCGTTTCTTATCTTCCTGTTTCAAATGTCAGAACATGTCTAGTTTGACCACAATTGACATATGTTAACTGACCGCTTTTGCAGAAGTCAAAAAACCTGTTAGAATTTATTTTTGTCTAACTCATGAGGTTTTTGCTTATTGCTGATAGGTCCATAGGAGGGAGGCAACTTTTCTCGCTGTGTATAAAAAAGGACATGTAACCATTAAACCACATATTCTAGTATACCATTCACTGTTTATTGGTGTCTTGAATATCCGACCGGTCAGAGAGACTTCCACAGATCCTGAGTCCAGCTCGAGCCAAGAAGGTCCAACAGAACCAAACAGAACCAGAACCTTTTAGTGCTCCTTTCACCAAACAGTGTGTTCACCTCGTGGGGAGATCTTGAACCCCTATAGGGGATGCACTCACCAGAAAATGGACATAAATGGGCCTTAAATCAATTCCTGCAATCGTTGTTAATTCTGCTCTCATCCACCGATCACATCAGGTCTCCAATGGCATGTTTAAAAAAGTAAAGGCCACATAGGGTAGTACTGCTTAAAGGTTTATTTAAGAAATCCCCCTTAACAAAAACAGTCCCCCTTAAGAATAAATGCGTACCAGATTTACAATAAAAACAAGCATTGGATAATCCGCGTGCACTGCGGGGTGTAGTACCGCGGTTTTACCAGTGTCCTGGCGACTTCCTGGTCCTGCGTCCCGTGGAGCGCACGCGTCACTTCCGGTAGTTGCTGAGGAGTCACGTCCTGACGCGTTTCGTCACTTCCTGACTTCGCTGAGGGCGTGACTCCTCATAGCCAACTCCGGTCATATATAGTCAACATCACCGCCCATTGCGACATCAGACGCCGCTGCGTGCGTTCCAGCCTTACGCTAGAGACACACCATTGGCGCCGAGTGGAACGCAATGCGGAAATGTGATGTAAACAACAGCAGGCGCGGGTCATGATCCGTCCCTTCACACCGATTGGGTGATAGAGATCCGTGCAGACTCATAGCGCTAAATGACACCATGTATTAACCTCCTTGTTTGGATGTGTCTCCACAAATAAAAATCAATCGAATGGTGAAGCAATCGGTTAATATAAAAGAGAGCTGCCATGAGCTAATTAAAAAAATCAACAAATGTAAGGATATATCGAACCGTAATAAGCATATATAATACACTAAACAACCTCTCCTTTGAAGGTGTCATTTGTGGATTTCTATCCTTGTGGATTTTATTAGTATTTATCCTAAGCGCAGAGTGGTAATTTTAATTGGGGCGGTTTATTTCAAGTACTTTTTTAGATACAGTTTTTAGATTTTTACTCAACAGCTATGGACACACTAAGATTCTTAAGCAATAGGAATATTGACATTAATACATTATTTACAGCTAATGAGCCCACGGTGATTCAGGTTAACTGTAATGGCATCATGTCGGCACTAGGGAATGTCCTGGAAAAACAGGTGAGAGCCTGGTGGGACATTTGTACCCTAGAATACTACATTAAAGAGAAGATTATTATTAGGAGCTTAAGGTGGGAGATCATACCACAGGATGGTCTTGATGATCCCAGCTCCACTCAGGAATGGTTAGACTTTTTCAACGGGGTGGGTTTTAAACTGCAGGAACTCATTCTTCAAAGAAAAAAACGGAAGATGACCATTCTAGAATGCAAGATCTACGAGCTACAACAGCAATTGGATCCTATCAAGGATACCCAATCCATCATTGATTTTAATAATAGGACTAACAAAAGATTAGAAAAAGTGGACAAAGACACCCAAAGGAAGAAAATTAAAAAATTCCATAGGGACTTAGGGGACTTTAAAGCGAACAACATTTATTTATGGCAACAAACCCTGCCAGACAATATCAACATGATTGAAAAACCACATCCCACACTAGTAGTACCAATCCCCACCACCATACCACCTCAGGGAGGAATAAGAGAAGATCTCAGTAATGATGAGATAGAAATAGACTCACCAGCTCACTTCTCTACCCCCATACAAAGGGGCAAAGGCAAACCACGGGGGGCTGGGAGAGGTAGAGGCAACCATTTGCAATATCAGCAAACAGCCAACAACAACCGAACAATAACCAATATGGGTTCTATCAGATTCCAACCTACAACGGATTTCAACCTCTGCGGACGGATCATGAGAATTATCCTACTCAGCGTCCTTTTTTAGGGAGAGGAGGGGGAGCCAAAGGAGGGGAAGAGGTTTTCCACCAAACAGGGGGAGACCCCCCCCACACCCCACAGGTCAATACAGAGACCAAGGATGGAGGGACCCTCAATCCTACACCCAATGGCAGAAGGACCAACCCCAGAATTATTACCCAAGACACGTGGACCCCGAGGATGCAGGGCAGGAAAGAGGGTCCAAGAAAAGAAGAATAAAACAGTAATCGGTGGCATATTCAACCTAACTACAACGGAATTAACACATAAGGAATTAAATATCTTGAACCTTGGTCTGAAATGTGGCATTAAGAAACCCATCAATAAATTCGATGTCTTTATAGACATCCACAAATATATCAGGAAACTGAATATTAAAAAGTACTTTGTGGGCCTACAGACATCCAATGGGATAGTCCAGATTAATCCTCAAGGTATGATTAATAGCGGGTTAAAGAATAAATCTTTATTTAACCCCTTAAACAACCCAAATCATCAGATTGAGGTATTCAAAAGTCTGGTACTACGAGACATGCACCAACTGAAGCCAAAAAAGAACTTCAACCTCAGACACATAAAAGAAGGGATTGATTCACTGGAAAAGCGAAAGGACATTATAATAAGGCCAGCAGATAAAGGCGGAGGGGTAGTGATTCTCTCCAAGGACTTTTATCATGAGCAGATTTTAAACATTCTTTCGGATGAATCTACCTATAAATTATTAGACAAGGATCCCACACAACCATATAAAAATCAACTCGAAATCCTAGTGAATTTGGGTACTACCTTAGGGGTACTCACAGCCAAAGAGAGAAATTATTTGGTTCCCACTAGCAGTAAGATACCTACTATATACACACTGCCCAAAATACACAAAGACCCTGTGAACCCACCAGCAAGGCCCATCGTCAATAGCATTGACTCTATCTCGTCAAGACTAGGTCAATACCTGGATACATTTCTGCAAAAGAGTGTTGTCAACACACGATCTTACATAAGAGATACTAAGGATTTTCTGAACCATCTACAGAATGTGACTCTTGAAGAAGGACAACAAGTGCTGTTAGTCACGGCAGATGTATCTTCACTATACTCCATTATACAACATGACAATGCTCTTCTGGCTTTAAATTGGGCTCTAAGCCAAAGGGAGGACTTACCACACAACCAGAAGGTCTTCATTGGACATGCTTTGAACTTTTGTTTATCCCATAATTTTTTCTGGTATTGCAAGAAATTTTATTCACAACAAAAAGGTGTGGCTATGGGAGCTAAATTTGCACCAAGTATTGCCAATCTCTTTATGGCTGAATGGGAGGATAGGGTGATTTTTAAGGACAGAAGGGTTGAATTGATTTTTTATAAACGTTTTATCGATGACCTGTTTTTAATTTGGGTTGGTTCTGTAGAAACACTGCAGAGTTTTTTTAAACATTTTAAATACCAACACTAATAACATTAAATTAACTTCAGAATGGCACCATGAACAAAATCTGCGTTTTGGAAACTAAAGTTTTCTTAAAACAAACTGACAGAAATAGTTATCTACCGATAACTAGTGGCCATCACCCTCAATGGCTAAAAAATATTCCTAAGGGCCAGATCATGAGGGTCAAACGCAATTGTTCTGAGGTTGAAAATTTCCTGATTCAAGCAAAAACTCTGACCAATAGATTTGAAGCAAAAGTGTCAGGACCTGGGCTTGAACCTGGGACCTCATCGGTGTCTGGCGTTGACTCTTCCCACTGAGCTTTCTGGGATGCTGGACAGCTCCCTACCTGATCTGCTGGACAAACCTATCTGATCCAATGGACAACCCTGCCTTGAGTCTTGATTACCGATGAACCTTGAACTCCTTGCTCCTCCCATGAACTTCCTATATAAGCCTTGTCTCAGCATTTCCTCTTTGCCAGGTTATTGTGCCTTCCCTGCCAGTGCCTTGCTGTTGGTTTTCCTGTTGCCATCTGTACCTACAACCACTCGTGATTGACCTTTGGCTTGTTCCTGGACTTCTCTACTGCCTGATCCCAATCTGCAACTACCCGTGTTTGACCCTCGGCCTGTTTTCTGACCACGCTGCTGTTTTATCTTTGTCTGTTTATCCGCTATTGGACCCCGGCCTGCTCACACCCTGGTGGGGCAAACCTGAGGACCGCGACCTGGTACTAGCTTGCAGCCAAATCCATCTCCACCACCCGGAGCTCTGGGGAATACCAGCTAGTACTTAGACTCCGCACCTCAGGTGAGCCTGTGTCATCTGCCAGAAGTGACTGTCTGTATGCCTGTCCTGCAACTGCTATTGCAATTGGTCTTCAACCCAGACGCCTGATCGTGACAGAATAACCTGGCCCCATAAACATGAAGGCCGCTATAGCAGATGCTCTGGCTCCTGTCAGACAGCAAATCTCAGACCTGCAGCAAGAAGTTCTGTTACTGAAAGGTACAGTACGCCCAGGCCCGGAACCAGCCTTACCTGAGCCATTTGTTGTGATGCCCGGGAGGTTTGACGGTAGCCATGCATCTCTTTCATCCTTTAAGATAGATTGCGAGCTGTTGTTTGCTCTTAAGCCTAGGACCTATGCCACAGATTATATAAAGGTTCTCGCTACTATCAACCTGCTCACTGGACCAATCAAAACATGAGCTCATCAGGTATTACAGGAAAGGAGTCCAGTCTTGGACAGCTGGGAAGCTTTTATGTTAGCCCTGGACTCTCACTGTACAGTTTCCAAGAAAACCAGGGTTCCCAAGTCTGCTCCTAGCTCATGTGGCCTTCGGGAACCCAGGGACAGGAATACCCTGTACAGATATGACTTCGAGCCATCCCAGTACGTGCCAAGCCATGAAGCCCTAACACCACAAAGCCTTGACATTCCTGTGGATATACACACACCTACCCTGGAAGATGTGGAACCTATGGAGATCGGGGTCATCCAGACCACACTGTCTAAAGCTGAAAGAGAGCGGAGGAGAGGCTGTGGCCTTTGTTTCTATTGTGGAGAAACAGGGCACTTAATCTCTCTCTGCCCAACTCGTCCACCTCGGCCACCTCGGCCAAAGGTCCTTCAAGTGGGTACTATTGGGACTCATCCTGCTATCGCTGCTGTTCGGCCTGTGAACTGCCAAGGTTGCTGTAAGGCCTGTCCATGTTCAATGACACAAGTAGGTTCCCAGACTACAGTGGTCAACGATACCAGTGCCCCTCTTGAACCCGCAACCAATACCCCTGTGAAACTCCTACCATCTGGCCTAGAGGCAACTATGCAACCTCCCGACAATAGACCAGTTCCAGTAGTAATCCCACGCTCCACAGTGGTAAATGCACTAACATCACCCTGTCCTGCCAAAGAACCACCTCCTGCTCCAGAGACGCCTTTGCTACTTCCTAAGAAAACACCTGTTCTTGATACCGTCACCACTTCTGTAAAGTCTGACTCCATTACTAATTCCTGTCCTGCCAAAGAAGTTCTACCACCTGACTGTATGTATGCTTCGAATGGCACCCTTATCCGTAAGCAGGAGCTGGAGATGTTTGAAAAAGCCTTGCAAGTGAGGAGAATCTCCCCAGCAGGAATTTCTAAAGAAAAAAATGCCCAAAGATGGATAAGGTTCACTCCACTAGATTAACAAGAGTATTCCACCAGAGGTTTCCTCACAAGCCAAGCCCTAGGACATCCGGGGGACATCCTGAGAGGAAGGGAGTACTGTCAGGACCTGGGCTTGAACCTGGGACCTCATCGGTGTCTGGTGTTGACTCTTCCCACTGAGCTATCTGGGATGCTGGACAGCTCCCTACCTGATCTGCTGGACAAACCTATCTGATCCAATGGACAACCCTGCCTTGAGTCTTGATTACCGATGAACCTTGAACTCCTTGCTCCTCCCATGAACTTCCTATATAAGCCTTGTCTCAGCATTTCCTCTTTGCCAGGTTATTGTGCCTTCCCTGCCAGTGCCTTGCTGTTGGTTTTCCTGTTGCCATCTGTACCTACAACCACTCGTGATTGACCTTTGGCTTGTTCCTGGACTTCTCTACTGCCTGATCCCAATCTGCAACTACCCGTGTTTGACCCTCAGCCTGTTTTCTGACCACGCTGCTGTTTCATCCTTGTCTGTTTATCCGCTATTGGACCCCGGCCTGCTCACACCCTGGTGGGGCAAACCTGAGGACCGCGACCTGGTACTAGCTTGCAGCCAAATCCATCTCCACCACCCGGAGCTCTGGGGAATACCAGCTAGTACTTAGACTCCGCACCTCAGGTGAGCCTGTGTCATCTGCCATAAGTGACTGTCTGTATGCCTGTCCTGCAACTGCTATTGCAATTGGTCTTCAACCCAGACGCCTGATCGTGACAAAAAGGCTATAATACAGCAAAACTCGAGAAAATTGTGGAAGAAGTTGGATCTATACCAAGAGAATTATGCTTACAGGAGAAGCAGAATGTGTTGGTTCCCGTTGGCAACAATAAAGAGTGGGGATTCATTACACAATTTAATACCCAATATAGGGAGATAGAGGCCATCTTCAATGAACACTGGCACATCTTATTGATGGACAAAAAATTATGCACGGTGCTGCCTTCAAAACCTGAATTCATATATAGAAAGGCACCCAATCATGGAGATAGGGTGGTCAAAAAGATCTTGGACCTACCAGTAAAACCACAGTCCTTTTGGGATCGCAACGGTTTCTTCTCATGCAGAAGATGTAAGGCTTGTAGGGAAGTAACCAACCTCTTAAGAGGTTTAGATATGTTCACCTCCCCATCTAACAACCAGACACATGAAATCAAACAATTCATCACATGCAACAGTGACTTTGTAGTGTATGCCTTAAGATGTCCATGTGGCTTGCTCTATATAGGACGCACCAAAATACTTTTAAGAATAAGAATTGCTGAACACATCCACAATATAAAAATCGGATTCAAAGACCATAATGTGTCTCTACACTTCAAGTTGAAACATAATCAGGATGCGTCAGGTCTGGAGTTTTGGGGCATAGAGCATCTGGAGGCTCACTGGAGAGGCTCCCATAGGATCAGGGAGCTCTCCAAAAGAGAAACCCGCTGGATTTTTCTAACGGATGTCCTTGCCCCCAAAGGTTTGAATATCGAGTTGGACATCAACTGTTATATAAGTGACACATGACCTCACTTGATTAACATACCAAAGGGAGTGGGCACATATGTATATATACATAGACACACACATAGGATTATATACAGGATACTGACGCTGATCAGGAGGGTATCCACACCCACCTATCCGTTTTGATTTTATATTTATTTTTATTTGTATTATATGGGTTTCATAATAAGTTTTTTTCATGTTTTTTATCCATGTCTTATTCATATTTATTCGCTTTTCAGTCATTTTATTTACATCAGCGTAGTTACCTCTTATTGATTTCATATGATTAATTTCATGTTCATTTTTAAGAAGTATGTATATTGCATGACAATTTCATAGCACCCAGCCTACCTATGTGGGTTTCCCAAATATCTCCTCCTGCCTTTCAGTGGCACTGATGGAGAGGGAGAGGAGATCCATACATTATAAGGTAGTGAAATTTGTTCTTTTTATTCACCTCTTTTTTCCCCATTCAGTGGCATGGGCTATGTACCATAGCCGTTTATTTATCCAATATTCACTATAGACTACTCGACTCTGTTTCCCATTTGTATCCTGACATCCAATGCAGCAAACTAAACCAGGATCAGGAGTGGGACACAGATCGGCTGACACCTTCAAAGGAGAGGTTGTTTAGTGTATTATAATATATATGCTTATTACGGTTCGATATATCCTTACATTTGTTGAATTTTTTAATTAGCTCATGGCAGCTCTCTTTTATATTAACCGATTGCTTCACCATTCGATTGATTTTTATTTGTGGAGACACATCCAAACAAGGAGGTTAATACATGGTGTCATTTAGCGCTATGAGTCTGCACGGATCTCTATCACCCAATCGGTGTGGAGGGACGGATCATGACCCGCGCCTGCTGTTGTTTACATCACATTTCCGCATTGCGTTCCACTCGGCGCCAATGGTGTGTCTCTAGCGTAAGGCTGGAACGCACGCAGCGGCGTCTGACGTCGCAATGGGCGGTGATGTTGACTATATATATGACCGGAGTTGGCTATGAGGAGTCACGCCCTCAGACGAAGTCAGGAAGTGACGAAACGCATCAGGACGTGACTCCTCAGCAACTACCGGAAGTGACGCGTGCGCTCCACAGGACGCAGGACCAGGAAGTCTCCAGGACACTGGTAAAACCGCGGTACTACACCCCGCAGTGCACACGGATTATCCAATGCTTGTTTTTATTGTAAATCTGGTACGCATTTATTCTTAAGGGGGACTGTTTTTGTTAAGGGGGATTTCTTAAATAAACCTTTAAGCAGTACTACCCTATGTGGCCTTTACTTTTTTAAACATGCCATTGGAGACCTGATGTGATCGGTGGATGAGAGCAGAATTAACAACGATTGCAGGAATTGATTTAAGGCCCATTTATGTCCATTTTCTGGTGAGTGCATCCCCTATAGGGGTTCAAGATCTCCCCACGAGGTGAATACGCTGTTTGGTGAAAGGAGCACTACCCCACAGATTGGTTCATCAATTACCACCAACCGTATCTGCTTCATACTGTATTTCCTATCTAGGCACTGAGATAGAGGACTTTCAGATTCATATTTGATTGCAAGCGCTGCTACAGTTTATATATTATCTTTGGGACTCTCCTGTTTGATTTCTTTGACTGTTTTTATTTATGTATGCATGATTTCAGCAGCTGCTGTATATACACATTTTATAGGGTGTCATTTGTGGATTTCTATCCTTGTGGATTTTATTAGTATTTATCCTAAGCGCAGAGTGGTACTTTTAATTGGGGCGGTTTTATTTCAAGTACTTTTTTAGATATTATTTTTTTCTATAATGAACATTAGATATATCGGCCGATTTTTGGCACTTTTTAATTAATCGGCATCGGCCGATTGTACTGAAAAAAAGACGATTTACTTCAGCACGACTTGCAAATAACTTCTGTATCATAGAAGTCAAGTTGCCTGAAGTTTCCCATGGAGCGACTTGTCTCTGGGCAGCCTGCCAAGTGTGAGAAAAGAATACAATGTTTCTACTTATCAATGAACTGAACTCAGTGTGTAGAAGTTCTCAGTTTAACCATTTAAAGACTAAATCTTTTCTGACACTTGTTACTTACAAGAAAAAATCCTGTATTTTCTGCTAGAAAATCACTCATGATGCGTACACACGATCATTTTTCCCGTTGGGAAAAATGAAATTTTTTCCTTTGGACGAGAAAAACGATCGTCTGTGGGCTTTTTGCAGTTTTTCCCGACGGGAAAAACGGCATTAATCACGACGAGAAAAATTAGAACATGCTCTAATTTTTCTCGTCGTGATTCCTGTCATGTTTTTCCGCGGCAGTTTTCCCATAGGGAAACACTGCCGCGGAGCCTACACACGGTCGTTTTTCTCGTCAAGAGAAAAAATGACGGGAAAAACGGCCGTGTGTTGGGGAACAAGCCGTTCCCTCGTTTTTCCTGTCGTGATTCACGGCGGTGTTTTCACGATCGTGTGTACGTGGCATTATAACTCCCAAACATTATATATATATATATATATATATATATATATATATATATTTATAGCAGAGACCCTAGGGAATAAAATCGCGGTTGTTGCAATATTTTATGTCACACGGTATTTGCGCAGCGGTCTTTCAAACGCAATTTTTGGGGAAAAAATACACTTTAATGAATTAAAAAAAAAAAAAAGTTAGCCCGTTTTTTTTTTCGTCCAAAAGTTTTGATTACCTGTTTTTGTGCCTGCTTCCCGATTCCCTTACCGAAGATGATGGGGGCAGCACCCAAGAGCCGAGGGAGAGATCGGCTTCGGGTGCCGACATTGCGGGCACCCAGGACAGGTAAGTGTCCATATATTAAAAGTCAGCAGCTGCAGTATTTGTAGCTGCTGACTTTTAATATATTTTTTTTTCGGCGGAACTCCGCTGCTTTCGCGCTGGAGCGGGCAGGCGTTGCCGGTAAAACGCTTAGCAGCGCTTTACCATCATTTTAGCGGCGCTATTCGGCTGCTAGCGGGGCACTTATAACCCAGCTAGCGGCCGATGAAGAGGTTAAATACGCCCGTGTAGTCCCGCTGCAGAAACGCTTTGCAGGCGCTTCGGCAGCAGTGCCCTTTCATTTCAATGGGCAGGAGTGGTGGAGGAGCGGTATACACCGCTCCAAAGATGCTGCTTGCAGGACTTTTTTTAACGTCCTGCCAGGGCACCGCCTCAGTTTGAAAACACAGAGACTGCAGAGGAGCCATTTTGCAGGCACTTTACAGGTGCTATTTTTAGCCGAAAAGAGCCTGAAAAACACCCACAGTGTGAAACTGTTAGATTTTATGAGATGAAGGGGAATTGTTTTTTTTTTAAATCGGCCTAACATATCGGCCCAAAAAAAATCTGCATCATATATCGTCCATCAGCCACCATGATTTCTAAATATCGGCATCGGCCAGAGAAAAACCCATATCGGTCGACCTCTAATGAACATTATAAAAGATTTACTCCATCTTTATTTTACAGTCATGTGAGATGGAACAATTTTTGAGCTGAGTTGAATCAGTACTACTCCCTCCTCTATACCACCTAATACTGTGTTCACAGTATAACTACTCTCTCTGATACAGTGCCTTGAAAAAGTATTCATACCCCTTGAAATTTCCACATTTTGTCATGTTACAACCAAAAACATAAATGTATTTTATTGGGATTTTATGTGATAGACCAACACAAAGTGGCACATAATTGTGAAGTGGAAGGAAAATTATAAATGGTTTTAATTTTTTTTTTTTACATTCGGCCCCCTTTACTCTGGTAACTAAAATGTATTGGACACAATTGCCTTCAGAAGTCACCTAATTAGCAGAGTCCACCTGTGTGTAATTTAATCTCAGTATAAATACAGCTGTTCTGTGAAGCCCTCAGAGGTTTGTTAAAGAACCTTAGTGAACAAACAGCATCATGAAGGAACACACCAGACAGGTCAGGGATAAAGTTGTGGAGAAGTGTAAAGCAGGGTTAGGTTATAAAAAAACATCATATTGTCATCACTCAATGAGGCAACCAGAATGGTGAGTTGCGACGAGGAGGGGATTAGTGATATGATACCTCTGCTATTTCTGTCTATTTTACACACTTTGTAGTGTAATAGACTGGAGGCACACCACCTATAGGAAGAGGGGGGCTTCCTGTTGTCTCAGGGCTAGCAGGATCCTTTGTCTACTGCCTTAATCAAGCGGCAAGAGGCTGAGGAGAAGTACGAGGAAGGGAAGTTTAGCTGCTAGCAGTGAGGAGGAGGAACAAATGGGGCAGGTTTGCAGTGGGAGGTTTAACTCCTCCCCAACCACAGTGGTAAATGGGTGGATGAGGTCACTGTAATCAGTGACGCCAAGGATTTTAGCCCAAGTAGAGAGACCATTACTGCATGGCCCCCATTTTGGATCCCTAATGCAATGGGAAAATGGCAGATCTCATTTGCCACATTTCCAGATAGTAGCAGAATCCCTTCTCGTTCCCAAAATTCCTCCAATCTTCAGATCAATGAAAGGAAGAGCAGCGGTGGCTGCCTCAGCAGTTCTTTCAAAGTGGTTATTATACCCAAAACCAAAACATTATTATTATATTGCAGCTACTAGTTTTTAGATGTGGTGGCTTCATTACTTGGTTGTTTGTTTTTTCCTATATTTTCACCTGGTAATCTGGCTAGTAAATGACAATTTTTTTAACTTCAATTAACATACCAAGCTGTCCAACAAAAGTGGCATCGGTCAGCTTTTGTTCCTGTATGTAAAACCTTTATCCTAAAAGAAAAGAAACGGTTTCTGCAAATGCTTAAAAAGTGTTAGTTGGAGTACAGCTTTAGTTTGTTAGTCAAGTCCATCTAAATCTGCTAGTGTTTCTAACACTACCGAGCAACAATAAAAAAAAATAAAAAAATAAGAAAACAAACTTTTAAGGTTGCCACTATAAACCTGATTAGGAAAGAGAAATGGTCTTGTTATATTAAAAATATATAATTTATTAAATCACATTAAAAAACACATATTTTAGGAAAAAAGATTATATGTACACTTGAACATATCTAGAAAAGTACACTGTCTCATACAAGAGAACAGATGGGGAAGCTGAAACATAGAAGTAGCATGGATGGCCTATGGGGCTAGGAGACCAGGTAGTCCAAGAAGATTCCTTCTGGCTCTGAGGCCAAGCATACAAAACTTCAAGATCAGCTCCAATGGATCGCTACTCATTTCACCTTTAGCTTCTTTAGAAGATCCTATTGATTTTGTAAAGTTAGTGTATATCGGATCTTATCACTAGATAAGTATTGGTAATCATCAGGTAGTCCCAAGATTAATATAGGTGGAGGGGCATTTAGGGGAAAAAAAACAGACCCTGTGTAGATTAGGTTTATGCTCAAGCTCAATCCAGATTGACAATGCTGCAGTCCGAAGGTGTTTCTGTTGCTCCTCCATCCAGATGGGAGATACCCTAAGACAGGAAATGTGTTACTGATTGGATCAAGTGAACATAAAAGGAAATAAATTAAGTCACTGCATCTAAGGACTGGAAAGCTACAATATATCATACACACAGACATTTCGGTTAAAGGCAGCTCATGTAGAGAATATACAAGACGTTTTACCCATTTTAATACATAACACATGCCCCCAAACCTGTGCATTATACTGTCAAATGTATCTCCAGTAACAACAGAGGAAAAGCCGAGTAAAAAGAAAGAAACAAAAAAATAAATAAATCGCAGAATAGAACAAACAACAATTAGTAACACAAATTGTGTGCACCCTTCTCCTGGACAAACAGAACAGATGTTCCAAATATATGCCTCTCCCAATGTATCACACTCAGAGTCACTATTGGCCCCTGCAGGCCTCTAGACCATACAGTGACATTACCCCTTACTCTCTGCTATTCAACCAATAACCTGCCAAGGACTAGTTAAGGGGGAGCAACCCCAGGGGACTGCAGCCACTCTTGCCATATATTGTTGAATTTGCTTGGTACTTTCATTTGCTGATACGTGTTATTTTCCCTAATGAGTATCTTATTAACCTCCTGAATCCATCGGTGGGATGTGGGGGCCTGAGAAGAAATCCAATATCTTGCAATCAGTTTTCTGGCTAAGTACAACAGCCTCAGTATCGCTATGTATGTAGGAGGGGGGTATAAGTCCTCCTCTAAACCACCAAGTAGGCAAGTTGCAGTTGTGTGCGATAAGTATGGTTAACTATTCCCAGCACCTCCTGCCAGTACCGTACCGTTTGGGACATCTCTACAACACATGGATTCGAGTTCCCTGATGTAGCTGGCATTTTGGACACAAATGAGAGTCCCTTCTACCCCACTTATGTAACTGCAATGGTGTCCTATATGAGCATTGAAGAAAGAACAAATGTGTCAGCTTTTGGGCAGCCGATACAGACACCAGCGGGCCTGCTGTCAATATTTGATCCCACCTATCCCCATCTATGGGACCTACCACAGCCTCTCATTTTTCTCTACAGGGCAGTCAGGAGCCTGGATGTAGGTAAGTAAACAGGCGTAGATGTGGGAGATAATTCCTTTCCTATCTAGGGAGGTGAATATAGAACGTAGAAAATCTGAGTCCTCTAATCGTAGGACCGAACACTTACTCTGCGCTCTTATAGCATGGCGTAATTGTAAGAACATATATCGGTTATGCAGAAGAGGAAACTCTTTCCGTAAATCAAAAGATTTCAGTTCTAACCCATCATATATACGAGGCATTTGACTCCAGCTTCTATCCACACAATCTGATTGGGAAGTTTACTTAGTTCGGGGTAGGATTGATTACTCCAAATGGGAGTAGTTTCCATAAAGCCCTCTATACCCAATCTATTTTTCATTTCTGCCCAGAGTTTCAGAATCAGCTTTACCGTGAGGCAGTGCGGTACCATATCTGGGAGTCCCTGTTCTACCTGAGACATTTCAGAGTAGTCTGCTAGTGAAGAGATCAACAGAGTTCTAGAGGGATCTAACATATTTGATATATCCCATCCAGTTAAATGTTGCAGTTGGGCAGCTAAAAAGTATGTAAAGGCATGTGATGCGGGCAGTCCTCCCTGATCCTTGGGGTATTACAGAGCAGTCAGTTTAATCCTAGCCACTCCATTTTTCCATAATAATGCTCGGTATAATGAGTCTACCTGGTGAAACCAGTATCGTGGTATCCACACAGGGATTATGGAGGACATACAACAGTTGGGGAGCCCAAATCATTTTAATTAGATTGGCCCTACCTGTCACTGAGAGAGGTAACTTGCACCAGCTACTAAGTTTATGTTTATGTTTTCATTTTTGTAATATAGGTTTGACCATTCATAGAGGACGGTAAACAGCCAGTCCTACCAGCATCATTTAGGGTTTCCAATAATATAGACAAGAGAGGCTCACTATAACTGTCATGGACACACGCCTCTTAGACCCACAACAAGGCTCAGGCGCATTCCCGCTGGCAGGCTTCCAACTGTAAACAGACGTGCACCAATGCGCATGCGTGTGCGTCGATCACGGAGATCGTGCATGCGTGCACGGTGTCGCTGCCTTGGCGCCCAGCGGCCTTTAAAAGGGGATTCTACTGTCCAGACCTTTGCTGTCTGATCTGCAGCTTATCCTGTGACATGATCCTGAAACCTGCATCTGACCCTGCTCTGACCCGGCTCTCTGACCTTGCTGCTATCTCCAGACCTGACCTTTGGCTTCCTTGACCCTGCTTGCTTATCTGTCTGCCTGATCCACCGTTGGTGAACCTGCCTGAACACTGACCATCCGCTGCCTGCTGTGTCTGCCCAAATCTGACCCGCTGTGCATTACCTGGCTCGTCTGACCCTGCTTCTGCCTGCTTCTTGCACCAGCGTGCGCCCGTTGCTCCTTGGCACATCTACATCTGATGACCTGCATCTTATGACCTGCATCCTCAGCTACCTGCATCTGCTGACCTGCATCTTCTGACCTGCATCCTCAGCTACCAGCATCCGCTGACATGCATTGTCTGACCTGCATCTTCAGCCTTCACCAGTGGTCTTCTCATCCAGTCCAGGAGAACCCAGCAGGCACTCATACCCCACTGTGCTCATCCGGTCACTGTCCCAACTCCAGTGACCCGGGAACCAGGGCTGTACGAGAGGTCTCCCTCTGCACGTCAGGCTCACCTCCAAGGTATGTATCAATAACGCTTGCATATCTCTGCTGGAAGCCTGTCCGCACCTGGGGATTTGCTATTGGCCATAACTGCTACAGCTTCAGCTTCAACTAATTCATCCATTGTTATGGGAGCATTGGTAATTATACGACCATTGGAGGTGAGACAGGCAGTTCCTAAACCATATGATTGCAGACTACTTGTTGTCCAGGGCTAATGTATACACTTTTTGAAATGAGGACCCCCATGGACTATTGGGTGTCCAGGCTGAACCATTGGCCAGAGCTTGCACAGTGCACACTGGAGCATTGGCTTGCCCCATGACCAGGGTGCTGTCTGAGGGGGCCTTCAGCACAGAAGGTGACATTGAAAAAGAGAAACAAATTTGTCTGTTCCTTGCCACTGTGGACCAGCTCATTGTTATAAAAACAAACCAATCCTGGATCAGCAAAAAATAGAAAATCCCTGCAGCTAATGCTAATGAATACATTTTTGCTTGTAATTCAGCCCAAAAAATGAAATGGTACATTTACACAATGTTCAGCTTCTGCCACTGCTGCTGGCCTGCCACCATTACCAACTCCTGCCATCTCTGCTGGCTTGTGATCATTATCAGCTCCTGCCACTATTACCAGTTTCTATGTCCTCTGCTAGACTGCCTCCATTTTTCATCTTCTGCCTCCATTTTTCATCTCCTGGCTTGCCACTGCCACCATTACCAGCTGCTGCCATCTCTCCTAGCCTGCTGCTACCATATTTTACTATGTCTTGTCACATCTCCTGACTGTCATCATTATTTCTGAAATAAAACACTTACCGGTACATTTTTTTAATTGACGCCTTGTAAACCTGCTTACATACTGTGCAGTGAATGTACAATACTGTATGTGTGGCTATTTTCTCTGAAATAATACAATATCGTTTTTATTTTAGTATAAAAACTGACTCATCTCTGGAATGTGAGGTTGTGGTTTTGAACTTTTTTTGTTCACTCTGTTTTGACTTTTTATTATCCTTTAAGTCAAGATAAACCATACTATGAAACTGTTTTGCCACTGACCAATTGGTACAAAGTGGAGGGCTTTAGCTTTATTTTTTCAAGAGCACAAACTTTCCTATAACTTCTACAACTAACTACATCTGTCATGGCTGCTACTTCCACCGGTCAATTCAGACCTAAAGGCATTTCAAAGTCAGATAATCAAAATAATTTTCCTTGCCACCTTAAAAGCAGTACCCTCTCCTCGGTGTACAGAATTTTTTACTTTAAAACGGACAGAATTGATTCCTCACCCCCAAGGACTTCAATAGTGTTCCGATTTAAGTTTTAAATTTTCTGATTTTATGATGGGTGCGATTAACTCCGTGTGAAACCTTTGCTCATCCCTATTTCTTACATGCATGGTTATAATCTGTTTTCTGATACCTCTATCCTCAATACAAATTTTAGTATGGAAATTAAAGGTTTTTGTGTTTCTGATTTCATTTTGGATCTGTGTTATGTGGTCAGTATACAATATATCCAACTGTCAGGGAAATAGGTGCATCCCTGTGCGTAATGGTGCAGGGTTGGCAAACATGCATGGGCAAAGGCACTGTCAGGGAACCAACACCAGGAGAAGGACTTTAGGACCCAGCATTTTTGGCAGGAGAAGCACTTTAGGACCCAGTATCTCTACCAGCAGGTCACATGGGCCTATATAAGGAAGTCTGCTTTGTGTCTCCATTTGCTGGTTTATCTTCAGCTCCCCCTGTGTTCCTGTATCACCTGTATCACCTGTTGATCTGATCTCCTGTGTACCGACCTGGCTTGTTCTGACCCGCTCTTCCTGATCCTCTGGCTCGACCCTTGGCTTGCACCTGACCTCCTTCTGCCTGCTCCCTGCATCTGACCCCGACTTGTCTATTGAACTCTGCATATCCTGCTCCCTGTACTAAGACTTGGCTCACCCCTGGTGATTCTGATTACGGACTGTCTTCCTGTGAATGATCCTTGGCCTGGCTCCCGGCTCAGCTTTCCAGTTGCTCCACTGGTCTCTGTCTCCTGGACCTCCCAAGCACGTCTGTCTTCAGCAACCAGGCACCCGTGCTTCTGTGGGCACTACACCTGCTGTGTCATCTTCAGTGGTGTGCTGCACTCGGCCACAAGGGGAGCCCTCCCAGCATCTCGGCCTCCTACCAAGTTCTTGACAGTATAAACCAGCCATGTCAGAGGCCGACGGAGGTGTCTCCCCACTGGAAGCCGCCAGCCTACAGATCACAGCCCTCACCCAGGCCATCCAAGAACTCCAGAAAGAGTACCGCCAATTAGAGGGCCGACTGCGACACCTTATCCCGCAGGTTAAGGGTCATCTTTAACTAGTTCCTTGTCAACCACTCCTGCTGTGGTGATGCCCCCTCTGGAACCACGAGTGCCAACATCTGAACCCTTCTCCGGTGATTGGAAGAAATTCAGATCCTTTAAAACGCCTGTTACCTGTACCTGGCTCTGCAACCACGGACCTTTTCCTCTGAAGCAGTGAAAGTGGGATTCATCATTTCCTTGCTGACTGACAAACCCCAAGTATGGGCTCATGGCTTACTGGAGCAGGAGAGTCCCCTCGTCAATTCTGTGGACCAGTTCTCTGAAATCATGGCCCAGTTATATGACGATCCCCTGTGGGCAGCCACTGCTGAAGCTGCTCTACATGCCCTACGACAGGGTCAGTGCCCTGCGGAAGATTACACAGTGGAATTCCGTACCTGGTCCTCAGACTCAGGATGGAACGAGGCAGCGTTACGTTATCAGTATCGGCTGGGACTGTCTGAATCCCTCAAGGATGAAGTGTCTAGAGACAAAACCCCTTCAACTCCAGAGGGTCTCATCCTACTGACTATTCAACTCGACAGACGCTTACGAGAGCGCCGGTCTGAACGCATCCAAACCCCCCAACTGCTCGAAGCTCCGCCCACATCTAGTTCTATGCAGCTTGGCCTGGCCCATCCAGCATTAACCTCAGGGGAGAGACTTCGTCGCAGACAGGCGAACCTTTGCTTCTACTGCGGGGTAACGGGTCATTATATAACCTTTTGCCCCATAAGACCCAGGAAATCGGTCCTCCGCACCCTGGTCAACTGTCAGGTGTCCAGGTCCTTCTCCTCTCACATCACTCTTCCTGTCACATTACTGATAGCAGGACAAGAAGTTCACCTCCAAGCAATACTGGATTCCGGGGCATGTAGTTGCTTTTTGGATCTGACACTGGCAAAGAGACTTGCTATTCCCCTCCACCACAAGAGCCAAAGACTGTCCACCTGGCCGACGGCTCAATGCCCAGTTCCAGGCATGTCACCCAGGAAACGGCACCTATCCTTACCTCCATTAATTCTGGTCACCAGGAATTTCTACGTTTTGATGTCCTGAGCTCTCCTATATTCCCTGTCATCTTGAGAACCCCATGGCTACAGGCGCACAACCCTCAGATTGACTGGTCCAAAATGGAAGTTTTCTTCACCTCTCCCTACTGCCAGCAGCATTGTCTTGTTCCTGAAACCAAGGACTCTTCCAGTTGCATGTCTGTTCTACCCACACCCAGTGTGGATCCCAATATACCAGCAGCCTATCAGGAGTTCCAGGATGTCTTTGACAAGAAGAAAGCAGATACTCTACCCCTGCATCGTTCCTATGATTGCCCCATCAAATTGTTACCGGGGGCTGAGATTCCTTTTGGCCGTATTTTTCCCCTCTCTGAGACTGAACTTGAGACTTTGAGACAGTATATTGATGAAAACCTTGAAAAGGGATTTATCCGCCCTTCCTCCTCTCCTGCCGGTGCCGGAATTTTCTTTGTTGAGAAGAAGGATAAAACTTTGAGGCCATGTGTGGATTACAGAGAATTAAATAGAGTTACTCTTAAAAATCGCTACCCGCTCCCCCTCATCCCAGAACTCTTCCAGAGGTTCCGTACAGCTCATGTCTTCACTAAACTAGACCTACGTGGAGCTTACAATCTTGTCCGCATCTGGGAGGGGGACGAGTGGAAAACAGAGTTCAGAATGAGGTTTGGACATTTTGAATACTTAGTATTGCCATTTGGATTATGCAATGCCCCAGCCACATTCCAACATTTCATAAACTATATCTTCCGGCAGTACCTAGACCACTTCATTATCGTCTACCTCGATGATATCCTCATATTCTCAGCTACTCTGGAGCTTCACAGAACACATGTAAAAAAGGTACTGGGCATCCTCAGGGCACACGGATTGTATGTAAAAGCCGAAAAATGCGACTTAGAGAAGACGACAATCCAGTTCCTCGGACTCATTATCACCACCAATGGGATAGCCATGGATCCTCAGAAGGTGAAAGCCATCCTTGAGTGGCCGGCACCTTCTGATAAGAAGAGTGTTCAGAGGTTCATCGGGTTCGCTAATTTTTACCGAAGATTTATAAGAGACTTTTCTACCATTGTAGCACCAATTACCCAGATAACATGTCAGCATACCAGATTCCAGTGGTCCGAAGCAGCACAAACGGCCTTTGATCAAATAAAGGTCCTCTTTACCTCTGCACCTGTCTTACAGCATCCCGATCCTGCCTTGCCCTATGTTCTGGAAGCTGATGCCTCCGAAGTAGCCACAGGAGCAGTTCTTTCCCAGCATCAGGGGCCCAAAGCCCTACTTCATCCCGTGGCATTCTCTTCACGGAAGATGACCCAGCCTGAGAAGAACTACAATGTAGGGGATCGAGAGCTCTTGGCAATAAAGACCGCCCTGGAGGAATGGAGATATCTCCTGGAGGGCGCCGTCCACCCTATTTTGATCTTTACAGATCATAAGAACTTGGAGTATCTCCGCACAGCCAAGCGACTGAGACCCCGGCAGGCTCGATGGGCTTTATTCTTTTCTCGATTCAATTTCCATATCACCTTCCGCCCAGGGTCTAAAAATGGAAAAGCCGATGCCTTGTACAGGATGTTTCCTGATACCCCTGAAGAGATCACACCCAGTCCAATTCTGTCCCCTCAAAACTTCCTCTTGATCCAGCCTGATTTAAGAGCTTCAATTGAACAAGCATTCACTCAGTGCACGGAAACAGAAATCTCCTCCCTCAATAGCCAGGAGGGACTCCTTTGGCATCAAGACAGGATTTTTGTCCCACAGCAAGCCAGACTTCAGGTCCTAAAAACTTTCCATGATCACCAGCTGGCTGGCCACTTTGGGGTCCGAAAAACGACCGAACTGGTCCAACGGTCTTTATGGTGGCCCACTCTGAGAGCCGATTGCAAGGACTATGTCAACTCCTGCACAATATGCCAAAGGAATAAGGGGTCCAACACGAAATCCTGGGGCCTGTTAAGACCACTGCCAGTTCCAGAACAACCTTGGAAAAATATTTATTTAGACTTTATTGTGGATTTACCCCCTTCAGAAGAGTTTACAACCATTCTAGTAGTAGTAGACTGGCTATCCAAGATGGCGCATTTCTTACCAATGATGGGCACACCTTCTGCCATGGACACAGCAGAAATTTTCATTAAAGAAGTAGTCAGACTACACGGAGTACCAGATAACATTGTGTCAGACAGAGGTGTACAATTCACCTCTAGGTTCTGGAGGAACCTTTGCAAATCTCTATCAATTGAGACATGTTTTTCCACAGCTTATCATCCCCAGAGTAACGGCCAAACAGAAAGGACTAACCAGACTTTAGAGCAAATACCTGCGTTGTTTTTGTTTCTTTTCTCAGGACGATTGGATCTCATTATTGCCCTGTGCGGAATTCGCATATAACAACTCTGTGCACACTGCTACCAACCAGTCACCCTTTTGGGCGAACTATGGCTACCACGCTTCATTTTTACCCAATGTCATTCCCGAATCCTCGGTCCCGGCAGTCCAGGACAGAATAAATTCCATCCAAATCAATTATCAGATTCTCCAGGACACAATGCGGAAAGCCCAAGAAGGATATAAGAGACAGTATGACAAGAAGAAGAAGAGAGGAAACCCTGCCTTTAAGGTGGGGGGCAAGGTGTGGCTCTCATCTGCAAACCTCAAACTGCATTGTCCTTCCCGAAAATTGGGACCAAAGTTTATTGGCCCTTTTGAAATAAAACGGGAAATAAATCCAGTAGCCTTCAAACTTGCCTTGCCTGAATCGTATAAAATCCACCCTGTATTTCATGTTGCACTTCTTAAACATGTAATTTCCAGTCCTTTTTCAGGGAGAGAAGAAATACCCCCACCTCCGGTCCTGGTTGGAGACGAGATTGAAGTCGAAGTGGAGTCCATCCTTGACTGTCGTCGGAGAGGTAGGACAATTCAGTTTTTAATTAGGTGGAAAGGATACCCTGAAGAAGAGAGCTCTTGGGAACCTGCGAGTCATGTACCCTAGGCTTATACAAAGATTTTGCACCAGTCAACCAGAAAAATGGGCGCAACTGGGCATCCGGAGGCTGCCCGTTGGGGGGGGCACTGTCAGGGAAATAGGCGCATCCCTGTATGTAATGGTGCAGGGTTGGCAAACCTGCATAGCAAAGGAACTGTCAGGGAACCAACACCAGGAGAAGGACTTTAGGACCCAGCATGTCTGGCAGGAGAAGGACTTTAGGACCCAGTATCTCTACCAGCAGGTCACATGGGCCTATATAAGGAAGTCTGATAGTGTCTGCATTTGCTGGTTTATCTTCAGCTCCCCCTGTGTTCCTGCATCCTGAATCACCTGTTGATCTGATCTCCTGTGTACCGACCCGGCTTGTTCTGACCCACTCTTCCTGATCCTCTGGCTCGACCCTTGGCTTGCACCTGACCTCCTTCTGCCTGCTCCCTGCATCTGACCCCGGCTTGTCTATTGAACTCTGCATATCCTGCTTCCTGTACTAAGACTCGGCTCACCCCTGATCATTCTGATTACGGACTGTCTTCCTGTGAATGATCCTTGGCCTGGCTCCTGGCTCAGCTTTCCAGTTGCTCCACTGGTCTCTGTCTCCTGGACCTCCCAAGCACATCTGTCTTCAGCAACCAGGCACCCGTGCTTCTGTGGGCACTACACCTGCTGTGTCATCTTCAGTGGTGTGCTGCACTCGGCCACAAGGGGAGCCCTCCCAGCATCTCAGCCTCCTACCAAGTTCCTGACACCAACAGTACTTTGTGGAGGCTTTATCAAATCTAGTAATTTGAGGATCATAGCTTATAGCTGAAAAGTTCTAATACTGGTTCCTACTACTTGGTGGGTGGCAGCAACAAACATTTGTATCATAGAAAAGCAACTTCCTACTATATTTCTGGACCTAGCTATGCTCATTAGAGGAATATAAATGGGCTAATTACTTGAAAATTGGAATGTTGCTCACTTAAGGGATTCACTGCAAAACATGTCCACAATTTGCTTAATTTTATGCAATTGCTCCAGTAAATTATGTACTGTATATAGGAGAGAAAACACACAATTGGAACTGTAATTTCTCTCAATGCCTAAATAAAAACATGTGCAGGAATATCATAAACAAGCCCCGAACAGCTCTTTATAAACTAAAATTCTGACTTGCTTACTACTCTTGCTTCACCCCTTCCAATTTGAAAAGCTAGGCCTGAAGCCCAACAATCTACTAAGAGGAAAGCTTAACTCACTGATCAATATGTCAACTGTAATGAGAGTTTTGGATGGACCCATCTAACAGTAGGAATTATGCTATTATTAGGCCTACACAACACTAGATCACTATGCAATAAGTATGCTACTCAGAACTGGTACAGATGATCAGCATGGTGAACAATTATTTTTAGTATGCATTTTGATATAGTAAGCAACATAGCCATATATCATGGATAGATACATCTTGTGTTTCTTGGTATGTCTTTATCTGAAAATCTGAAGAGAGAAGATGATCTGCAAAATGGTGGGCAAGATGAGATGATAAATAGTAAACATCTAGGTAAAAAAAAAAACCCACCAAAATGCATAGAGCATAACGCTGCACAGCATCTTTGAACTACTGACCCTCACAAATACATAAATAACCGCTATTTCCAGGTTTGGGACACATACAGTATATACAGCTTTCAATCTCCAACAATGATATGCACATGACGTGGGGAGTTACAGCAGCTTGCTTAGCTCTGCAGAGAGTTTAACTTTCTGTAGACCTGTGCCAACAGGCTTTTGTTTGCATCATATGGGGTTTGCATTCCTATACAAGTCTATAAGAATGCAAAACCTGCTTGAAGCAAGCCAAATGCAAGTCAGAAGGAACTCAACTGCAGGTCAAATGGGAAAAAAGGGGGGAAAGAGACTTTTATAAGGTCCCCCCTTTCTTCATGGGATCTGAGGCAGTGGCAATAATTTATTAAATTACGTTTTGAAATGATTAGATATTGATTGGTCAATATAAATTGGCCAATTACAAAAAAAATGAGATTAGACTAGAATATGATAGGTCCTTTTATTTAGATTATCCACCAATAAATGATTTCTAAAAGCAAGCTACCCCTATAAATAAAGCCGTTCATAATGGGCTTTTTGACAGTTGGCAAGAAGAACTGAAGAAGACAGCTCTGCGGCTCCAGCTAACCTTCGTCCTACTATGGCGTCTGACTCTTCTTCTTCCACCGTCAGATCCCTTATGCAGCAATTAATGGATAAGGCTGGTACAGAATATATGGCATGGTTGAAAGCTAACCTTTCTCTACGTTCGGGTTCTACTGACCGAATGACTGACTGTTCCGGTTCCTCAAATGCCACCGTTTTTATGGAAGATTCAGGGTTTCATTTACCGGATGATGTTCCGATTCCGGATGTTTCTGAAGCAATAGTATCGGCTGATCTGTTACTGTCATCACGAGATGTGACTGACCAAGTGGGTGGGGCTTCCTTCCGAGGCCTCGGTAAACATAAACATGTGCAGTGTCGGAGCTATAGCCCTCCTACACAGAGAGCTGCTTCACGCCGTGTGGCAGTACCATCATCCTCTAGGGGCAGATGTACACAGAACATCTCTACGGGAGGGTCTATCCGTCACTCTGCTCTCGATCAACGGCGCAAGTATGACGTACTTCAGGATTCCTCTTCGAGGGTTTCCAGGAGAGACATTATTTCTGGCTCTACTCCATCCATTTCTTCTGTCAGCGCTATTCCTGCTCCTTCTCATCATGGTACATCATACCATTCTATACCGGTCATAGTGTCGCAACAGCAGTCTGTGCCAATTGATGCTCCTGCAGCTGCTTTGCGTGGTGAGTCTAATACAATTTATTTATTGACGAGATTTCATCTTCTTTGAGTAATATTATTGCAGGTATGGCTGTTACTGGATGTTCATCTACGGGTAGCACCCCTAATCCTGCTGCTTCTGTATGGTCTACTGTGCATGATTCACATTCTCCAGTTGTATGTAATAATATTGAAAATGTTAATGCTGATATTGATATCCGCAGTCAGACTGATTCTCCTGCTATAAAAAACATTACATCTACAGGTGGATCACATTTATATGGTAAGGAGGTAATGCCTTGTGTTTTATCGTCATTGGGATTTCATTTATCTTTAAGTGTTAAACAGACGATATGGAATGGTGAATACATTGATTTGTTAACGTTATTGCCTTCTACTAAAGATTTTACATATAAAACTATAAAAAGTGATAATAAAAGTGATAATAAAAGTGATGATGATAAAGAAAAAAAAATTTTTTCTAAATCTATATACAATTGGCTACAAGCATTTTTTATATTTTCTAGTGTTGTTTGTGAAAAATACCCAGACAAGAGTTCTGGACTTTTCCAACATATAGACATTATTTTAGAAGCTTATCATAATTTTGGAGGTTATTCGTGGTTTACTTACAATGAGGCTTTCAGACATAAATTAAGTGTTCATCCCACTTTACAATGGGGTGTAAAAGATGTGGGTTTGTGGTTAAACTTATTCATCCCGCCTAGATCTTTTCCAGCTCGTCCATCCACTAGTTCTTTTTCTTCTACCACTAACCCGCCTTATAAGAAGGGAATTTGCTTTGCATATAATGACAACCAGTGTAAATGGTTGCAATCATGCAGATACAAACATGAATGTGCGTTTTGCTCTGGAGCACATCCGGTTGCAAAATGTTTTCGTAAACTATCGTCCTCCTCCCAGCAACAGTCTAGGGAGTCTACAGGTAAAAGCCAACTCGCCAGTGAACATGGTAAATATGTTGCCTTGGCTAACAATTTATCCAGATCGGCAGAAGGCAGTTCTTTTAATTGAATTGCACGGTTTTCAGCTTCCAAAGTTTACGGGTGTTGGTTGTCAATTAGTTAACAATTTGCCTTCAGTTGAGCAAAATTCTTTTATCGTTACTAGTAAATTACTTATGGAAATTTCTGAAGGTAGGATGGCGGATCCTTTTGTTGAACCTCCTTTTGATAATTTGCGCATTTCCACATTAGGTATTGTGCCGAAGAAAGAACCTCAGACTTATAGATTAATTCATCATCTGTCTTAAGCTTATGGTTCTTCTTTGAATGATCAAATTGACCAGTCGTTGTCTTCAGTTTCTTATGTGTCTTTTGAAACTGCGATTGATGGGCTTCGCTCTTTAGGTGAAGGATCTTTGTTAGCTAAGGCAGACATTAAGTCTGCTTTTAGGCCTATTCATCCTGATTGTTTTTGTTCTTTAGGTATTTATTTTCAGGGCCATTATTATATTGATAAGTGTTTGCTCATGGGGTGTTCTTTAGCTTGTTGTTATTTTGAGGCGTTTTCTACTTTTTTAGAATGGGTAGTTAGGCAAGTGACTGGTTCTGATTTTATATTACATTATTTGGATGACTTTTTATTTATGGATAGTAAGGATACGGATGATTGCAAATATTTATTGACTTAATTCTTTGATGTTTGTCGTTGTTTTAATATTCCATTGGCTGATGAGAAAACGGTAGGTCCAGTTGAGTGTTGGATTTCTTAGGTGTTACTATTGATTCTGTGAATACGGAATTTTGTCTTCCTTTTGGATAAGATTTCGAAGATTTCTGATTTATTGCTTTGTTTTGTCAGGTGTAAAAAAGTTACATTGAAAGAGATGCAGTCTTTAATTGGGATGTTGGCTTTTGCTACGAGGGTTCTTCCTATTGGTCAAATTTTTTCTAGAAGATTTTACTCTGTTATTTCTGGTTTGAAGAATCCTTCTTCTCATATTAGATTGTCCAGCTGTATTAAGGCAGATATGCTTGTTTGTAGGGAGGAGCTTCATGTTCGAGTCAAACCCATGTTCAACTCGAACATTGGCTGTTCGATCGTTCGACGAAGATCGAACATTATGGGCCGTTCGTGCCAAATTTGAGTGGCACGTCACGGCCCATAATTCACTGCAGCATCGCAGTGCATTGCTGGCTGATGATTGGCCAAGCATGCACTATGACCCGCATGCTTGGCAAATCACAGCGCCGTCTGCACAGAGAGACGTAATTGGCCAAAGCCAGGGTGGCTTTGGCCAATCAAGGCTCAGAGGAGTAGGTACACGCCCCACAATATATAAGGCCGCCTGGAAGTCGGCCTTGTGTAGTGTGTTGGCGTTTGTGAAAGAGAGAGTTACAGAGAGAGAGACAGTGTAATTTATTTTGAGTTAGACAGAGCAGGCAGGCGAGTCAGTTAGCTGATGTTACAGTGTGTAGAGGATATATATGCATCCTAGGTGTTGTATATATATTTATACACTGTATTTAGTTTAGCTAGATTCGTTCCTGTTAGTCTCTATACTGTGACAGGCAGGCATGTGATTGTGCTAGCTGCAGACAGTCAGTGTTTCACTTAGTGTACTACTGTGTGCTTTGCATAGCGTTCACCTAAAGCTCACCTGAATACAGTTATTCTCTATACTGTGACAGGCAGGCCGGTGATTGTGCAAGCTGCAGACAGTCAGTGTTTCACTTAGTGTACTACTGTGTGCTTTGCATAGCGTTCACCTAAAGCTCACCTGAATACAGTTATTCTCTATACTGTGACAGGCAGGCCGGTGTGTGCAAGCTGCAGACAGTCAGTGTTTCACTTAGTGTACTACTGTGTGCTTTGCATAGCGTTCACCTAAAGCTCACCTGAATACAGTTATTCTCTATACTGTGACAGGCAGGCCGGGGATTGTGCAAGCTGCAGACAGTCAGTGCATAGCGTTCACCTAAAGCTTACCTGAATACAGTTAGTGACTATTATAGTGGTGTTCTCATAATAAAACCACAAGCAGAGAGCTGCAAGTCTTTTCAGTGTACTGTGTCCTCTGCACAGTTTTCACCTAAAATTAACTGAAAACAATTGCTGCTTTTCCCATACAAACACCACAGCAGGCCATTAGTATGTCTGGAAGGCAAACAATGAGAAACAGACAGTCACGAGGCAATAAAAGAGGGCAAGCAGGCTCTGTGTCTAGAGGCAACAGTGCTGCTGGTCGTGGACACGGTGCATCCTCATCAGCACGTGGCCGTGGGACACGCTTGTCCTTCTTTTCGGCAGCGGACCATGTTGAGCCGCAACATGCCCAAGACTTGGTAGAGTGGATGACCAAGCCGTCCTCCTCCTCCTTCTCATCCTCTCTCACCCAGGCTCAGGGTACTTTGTCTGGCAAAGCAGCTGCCAAAGCGGCCTCTTCCCTCGGCTCAATGGCATCAGTCACTCCTTCCCTAGCCCCACCATGTCCTCCTGAGGAGTCCCCCGAACTGTTTAAACACAGTGTTGGGTACATGCTCCAAGAGGATGCCCAGCGTTTTGAAGGCTCCGATGATGGAACCCAGCTGGAGGAAGGCAGTAACGATAGCTCAGAGAGAGGGGGTAGTAACATGAGCCCAGAGAGAGGAGGTGCCCAACAAGGTCAGCTATCTGGCAGTCATGTTCCCCCAGCTGCAGCATACTGCCAGATTGGCTCCAGTGATGAGGAGGGAGGGGATGATGAGGTCACTGACTCCACGTGGGTGCCTGATAGGAGAGAGGAGGAGGAGGAGGCACATCTCCAACGAGGCAGGATGCCCTCCAGGGGCCAGCTTAAGGGCAGCACACCGACTGTTTCACACCACAGAGGTCCGCATGTGCATGTTTCAGACGTTTGCAGCAGATCGCACCGTTGCCATTTGCAACATATGTCTAAAGCGTATCTCGCATGGCCAAAACATCAGCTGCTTGGGCACCACGTGCTTGACCAGACATATGTTGACCTGCCATGCAGTCCGTTGGCAAGCACACCTAAAAGACCCACACCAAAGAACAAGGCAGACCTCTCCTTGCTCCTCATCAGCTGGGATCTCCAACCCCACTATACCTTCAGTCCTCTCTGAAACCTGCACTGAGAGGAATGAAGGTGTAGAATTAGGCGTGCCAAGTACTTGCGGGCAATCTGCTATCGGTACACCGACGTCCGATTGTACCAGGCAAATTTCCCTGCCCCAGCTGCTGCACCGCTGAAAGAAGTCTGCTTCCAGCCATCCACATGCCCAGCGGTTGAATGCTAGCTTGGCTAAATTGCTAGCACTTCAACTGCTGCCTTTTCAGTTGGTAGACTCTGCCCCCTTCCGTGAGTTTGTGGAATGTGCGGTTCCTCAGTGGCAGGTTCCCAAACGCCACTTTTTCTTACGGAAGGCAATTCCAGCTCTCTACCGGCATGTGGAAGGCAATGTCTTGGCCTCGCTGGACAGAGCGGTCAGCGGTAAGGTGCATATTACCACTGACTCATGGTCCAGCAGGCATGGACATGGACGTTACCTATCTTTCACGGCGCATTGGGTGACTCTGCTGGCAGCTGGGAAGGATGCAGGACAAGGTACAGTAGTGTTGGAGGTTGTTCCTGGCCCGGCTATCACACAGGAAGAGGAGGAGGAGGAGGAGGAGGAAGATTGTGTCAGCATGGAGGTGGAGACTAGCACTCAGCATCAGCAGCAGTCTTCAAGGGATCAATTACAGTCCCAAGACACCCATGGACTTGTACGTGGCTGGGAGGAGGTGGCTGCGGATCATGTCATCCTCAGTGACCCAGAGGACTCCGCACCGAATGCCTCAGCAAACCTACGCTACATGGCCTCCCTGATTCTGCAAAGCCTGCAGAAGGATCCTCGTATTCGTGCGATCAAGGAGAGGGATCATTACTGGCTGGCAACCCTCCTTGATCCACGTTACAAAGGTAAGGTTGCGGACCTTATCTTGCCGTCGCAGAGCAGAGGGAGCAGAGGATGAGACATCTTTGGGAGGCCTTGCAGAAAGGTCTGTGCAACACGTTCCCAGAGACTGGGAGATTACAAATTCCTGGTCCTGGACAACGTGTTGCTGAGGCTTCGGTCAGTCAAAGAAGGAGCGGTGGAGAAGGTGGCCGTCTGACAGATGCATTCAGACAATTTTTTAGTCCGCAACCCCAAGGTATGATCGGTTCCAGCAACCATCGCCAGCGTCTGGTTTACATGGTGCAGGAATACCTAGGGGCAAGATCAGACTTGGACACCTTTCCCACCGAAAATCCTCTGGGTTACTGGGTCTTGAGGATGGATCACTGGCCAGAGCTTTCACAGTATGCAATTGAGATACTGGCCTGTCCTGCATCCAGCGTTCTTTCGGAACGCACATTCAGTGCTGCTGGAGGCTTTGTAACCGATCACAGGGTGCGCCTGTCAACCAACTTGGTCGATCGACTGACCTTCATAAAAATGAATCAGTCTTGGATAACCACCAGCTACCAAGCACCTGATGCTGATGTAACAGAATTATTTTCTTTTAAATGTCAGATCCCTTCAAGACTGCCTATGCTGATGCAGAGTGACTATCCTTTTATGCTGAGTGACTATCCTCTTCCTCCTCAATAATCATGCTGATAGCTTGAAAGAACATTTTGGTTCTGGGCACCGCCACCAGTGGCTAAGGCACAATTTTTCAGCCCCTGTTTAACATGGGCATGTATTTACAATTTTTGATGCAATGCTTTGCAGCAGGGCTCATTGCTGTGCTCCAACTACAGTATCTGTGAGGGGTTGCAGTGTTTTGGCACCAGCACCAGTGCCTAAGGCCCAATTTTTCTGCCCCTGTTTAACAGGGGCATGTAATTACAATTATTGATCTAATAATTCACAGCAGGGCCCATTCCTGCGCCCACCAAGAGTAACTGTGAGGGCTTACAGTGTTGTGGCACCAGCACCACCACCAAAGGCCCAATTTTTCCTACCACTGTTCAACAATGGCATGTAATTACAATTCCTGATATACCGTATTTATTGGCGTATAACACACACTTTTTTCCCCTTAAAATCAGGGGAAAATCGTGGGTGCATGTTATACGCCGATCCCCCGCTGAAACGAGCGAGAGGAGCCGAGATACACAAAGCCGAAGTACACTCGGCTTTACTCGGCTCCTCTCGCAGTCCCGCCCACCTCCACTGATTGCGCCGCTGACATACAGAATGCCGAGTGTATTTCGGCTAGTCTCGACTCCTCTCACAGTCCCGCCCCTGACTGTGAGCAGAGCCGAGTCTAGCCGAAGTACACTCGGCTTTCTGTATGTCAGCGGCGCAATCAGTGGAGATGGGCGGGACTGCGAGAGGAGCCGAGTCTAGCCGAAGTACACTTAGCTCCGCTCGCTCCTCTCCAAAGTGGAAATCAGCGCCAAATTTAAATATTGCAGAGACTGGCAAGGCTGCAAAGGCACTGGGCAAGGCAAGGCTGCAAAGGCACTGGGCATGGCTGCAAAGACACTGGGCAAGGCTGCAGATGGACACTGGGCAAGGCTGCAATGATGGACACTGGGCAAGGCTGCAATGATGGACACTGGGCAAGGCTGCAGATGGACACTGGGCAAGGCTGCAGATGGACACAGGGCAAGGCTGCAGATGGACACTGGGCAAGGCTGCAGATGGAAACTGGGCAAGGCTGCAATGATGGACACTGGGCAAGGCTGCAGATGGACACTGGGCAAGGCTGCAATGATGGACACTGGGCAAGGCTGCAATGATGGACACTGGGCAAGGCTGCAGATGGACACTGGGCAAGGCTGCAATGATGGACAAAGCTGCATTTAAATGTAAGTTTTTTTCCTTGAACTTCCCTCCTAAAAGTTTTTTTCCTTAAAATTCCCTCCTAAACTTGATAAATACGGTAATAGTTCACAGCAGGGCGTTCCAGCGCCCACCAAGAGTAACTGTAAGGGCTTACAGTGTTGTGGCAACACCAACACCTAACGGGCAAATTTCTTCAGAGTATATACGGCAGGCCCCTACTTTCAAACATCCAACTTACAAACGACTCCTACTTGCAAACGGAAGGAGACAACAGGAAGTGAGAGGAAATCTACCCCTAGGAAGGGAAATTCTCTCCTGTAAGAGTTTTTATATGGGAAAAAGGTGTCTCCTTTCTACTGATGCTTTATCACCAATCCTTGTTTCAATAAAAAACCCAAATTTTCCAAAAACATTTGTCATTGGGACGGAAAATTAGGTGAAATGTTCAGAACAGGTGCACAGACAGCAAAACAAATGTTACAGGGGTGATAACCCTTCCCTATGTTCTCCAAAAAGCTTAAAAATATATTTTTTGGCTGGAGCTACACTTAAAAATGTACCTGTTCCAAATTACAAACAGATTCTACTTAAGAACAAACCTACAGTCCCTGTCTTGTTTGCACCGCCTGTATACTGTTGTTCAGAGTAGATAGGGCCTTTTTTTATTTTGGGTGCGGGGATCCCCTTAATATCCATACAAGATCCAAAGGGGCTGGTAGTGGGCTGGGGGGGGGGTACCCATGCCATTTTTCTCAATGATTTTCATCCATATTGCCGGGACCAAACATTACATTAAAGCCGCAAGCAGTTTTAAATTACTTTTTTTCCTTTTAGAAATGTCATTTTGTGCAGTTCTAAACACGGGAAACACGTGGCACTTCACAGGCATACTTTAGACATCCCCCAGGTACGATATTTAAAGGAATATTTCACTTTTTTTTTTCACTTTATGCATTATTAAAATGACTGCTCCCGAAAAAACGTTAGTTTTTAAAACTTATTTTTGCATTGATACATGTCCCCTGGGGCAGGACCCGGGTCCCCAAACCCTTTTTAGGACAATAACTTGCATATTAGCCGTTATAATTAGCACTTTTGATTTCGAACGTTCGCATCCATTGTATTTAATAGGGTTCTAAAGTTCGCACAAACTTTCGGTCCGTTCACAGATTCTGGTGCGAACCGAACAGGGGGGTGTTCGGCTCATCCCTACTTGTTTGGTTGCAATTTTTACAGAATTTTAATGGTAAGTCAATTTGGCAATTTGAATTCATTTCCTGTGATAACTTTTCCCTCTTTTCTAATGCTGCAGGCTCTATAGGTTTTTCTTCTATTTGGAGGATGTACTGGTGTGCTTCCCATTGGCCTTCTAGATGGATTGTTCAAGGTTTTTGTAAAAATGTAGTGTTGTTGGAATTATTTCCTATCATTGTTGCTTTGGAATTGTGGGGACAGTTTATCAGAATAGACGTTTGCTTGTCCATACAGACAATAAAGGTGTTGTTTATACTATTAATTGTCTTTCCTCTAATGCCCCATACACACGATCATTTTTAATGTCATTTTTAAAACTGACGTTTTTCTTGTCATTTTTTTTCTTGTTTCCTCTCAAGCCTGTCTTGCGTACACACCATCATTTTAAAAAATGTTCAAGAAAAGCGCAGTGACGTACACCACGTACGACGGCACTATAAAGGGGAAGTTCCGTTCGAATGGCGCCATCCTTCATGTTAGTAAAGTTTGTTGAGAGACGATTCACTCTTTTCAGTCTAGTGCTTTTCAGTCCGTTACAGCATGACGAATGTGCTATCTCCATTACGAACGCTAGTTTTACCAGAACGAGCGCTCCCGTCTCATACTTGATTCTGAGCATGCGCATTTTTTTTCACGTCGTTAAAGCATACACACTATCGTTTTTCACGTCGTTAAAAAAAACAACATGAAAAACGACGTGAAAAAAGAGAGCATGTTCGAAATTTTTAATGCCCGTTTTTCACGTCGTTAAAAATGCTCTGGAGCATACACACGATCATTTTTAATGGCCATTTTTTTTAATGGCATTTTTAACGGCATGAAAAACGATCGTGTGTATGGGGCATAAGTCTCTTCCAGTCAATAAACTTTTGCAATATTTCGTTTTTAAATGTCTTCATTTTAATATATGGATTAAAGCTAAGTTTATTCCTAGTAGAGAAAATTAATTGGCAGACTCCCTTTCTCGGTTCCAGATAGATCGTTTTTATCATCTGATGCCGGCAGCGGATCTGACTGGACTTCCTTGCCCCCTCACTTATGGGACTTGATATAATTTTAGAAAATATTCAACATTCACTGGCTGCTTCTACATGGTTGAATTATATTTCATCGTGGAAGTTATGGATTTCGTTTTTAAATGCTAATATTTTGAGCATTTCTTCTTTTGAAGGGGTTGTTTTACTATTTCTTAGACACTCAATGACATATAAATATTCATGGTCTCATATTAATAAGACGTTGTCTGGGGTTTCATTTTTTCTAAAGTTGAGTTCGTTACCTCATTGTTTTAGTTTCTTTTCAGTGCGGCAAGCGCTTAAAGGTTATAAAAAATCGTTGTTTTGTAAGGACAAACGCCTTCCTATCACTATGGATTTATTGCAGAAGTTATGTTCTATTTCTTCAACTGTTTTTCTGCATATGAAGTTATTCTTTTTCAATCTGTGTTCTCCTTGCTTTTCTTCTGAGCTTTTCGTATATCTGAGATTGTCTCCCCTGCAAAGCATAAGCCCTCGACCTTGCTATTTCAGAATGTCATTGTTGAAGATGGGCGTTTACGTATTTTTCTTCCTTGTAGTAAAACGGACGTTTATGGCAAAGGTCATTGGATTTATTTGAATCAATGACCTTTACATGATGTTTGTCCAATTCGGCTCTTGACACAATATTTGTTGGTTCGACCTAAAGTTAATGATATTTTCTTTGTTCACAGTGATGGTTCTCCATTGACAAAATATCAATTTAATTGTGTTTTTCATAAATGTTTGGAGTTTTTAAAGTTAGGCCATGTGCCATTTTCTTCATATTCTTTTAGAATCGGTGCTGCCACTGCTGCTGCAAAAATTGGTTTTCATGCTGACTTTATTAAAAAATTAGGTAGATGGTGGTCTGATTCTTACAAATTTTATATATGTCCTAATTCTTTTGTTTAAATTTATTTTAGACAATCGTCCTTATATTGTTTGGATTCTCAGCCACTCATTTGTGTATTGGGCCCAGAAGAGGGCATCAGCACGGACTTATACTTCTAATCTGAACCTGGGTTCTTCATTTACTGTTTATTGGAGTGGCTGGAGAGGAATGAGGTGGGACGACTTGAATTTAGAATTTTTTAGATTGCTTACCTATTGGCCACGGCCTGATATTCTCATTATCCATTTAGGTGGTTAGGACTTTAGATTTGATTTTTGACATTCAACGCACCATTGTCCTTTCCTGAATTAGTTATAGTTTTTTCAGAGATAATTCCGAGGCTTAGATGGCTGGAATCTTTCTTTTCTTGTTCATACATCACGGGACACAGAGCAGCATAGTCATTACTATGTGGGTTATATAGAATTACCTTCAGGTGCTGGCACTGGCAACTTCCAAAACAGGAAGTACCCTCCCCTATATAAGCCCCTCCCATCCGGGAGTACCTCTGTTTTTTGCCAGTGTCTAAGGTGTTGGCCAAGGTTAACATGTATTCATCTGGGCTTGTGTACAGGTTCTCTGGGCCTTAGCAAGCTATTCCGGATCCGACCAAAAAAGCTTCATAGCTAAACGGTCGGTACCCGGGCCTTGCAGAGAAGAGCAGGGTTTTGCCTGTAATGCCTCTCTTAGGAGGGCTGGACCCTGGGATCCAGAGCTCTGGTCATACCCAAAACCAAGAGGCTATCTGTGCAGGGTGCTATACAGGTCCAGGGGAGTGGAATCCTTGGGAACCCGGTCCCTGAAGGTCTAGTACAATGCCTGCCGTGAGAGGTGAAGTTTGGGCTTCTGTGGACCAAACAAAGTCCTGCGGCGGGGAAAAGGTAAGTGGGGGCCCCTCAGGAACTTGGTTCTATTGAGGGGACCCCCAAGCCTAATATGTCTTTCTGCCTGTTACCTAAAGGGTATTCCCACTAATAGCTGTATATGCCTAAGAAATCCTAGAAATGTTTTTTCATAAGGGAAGTTTTAAAAAAACTGTAAACCTGGAAATGTTTTTTCATAAAGGAGGTTTTAAAAAAAAAAAAAAAAAAGACAAAGGTGCGGTACCTGTGTTTGTCCACTAGAGGCCGCTGTGGAACGTCTTTTTTCTTGGGACTATTCCTTCCATGGTGAAAGTCCAGGCAGATGAGTGAGCTCTCTATCAGGGAAGCTGCATTCCTCTGTCATGCTGCCAAGTAGTTTCCTTCCATCCCCGAGTCCTGGTGAAACAGGAACCCTGGCTCCTCTCCCTACATGGCGCCAAGAGCGCACACGTGCACGCGCGCGCGCACGCGCACACACGCTTTCTTTTTATAAGGTTTAGATTCAAAAAAGGGGGCGGAGCCTGGCGGATGACGCGCTCTGTGCGCCCAGCGCTTCTGCACATGTGCGGGCGTCCCAGCAAGATAAAAGGACTCAGTCCACGCTGCTTGCTATGGACACAGAGCATGAAAAGGAGCTGGTAGCATGGTATAGGGGCTTACAGCGGGCGGTTGATACAGGCATCCCCAGAAAGACGCATTAGTAGACACCCACTGATGTACATAGCAGCAAATTGCATTAGACTATTTCAGTAAGGGGTGTATTGCGGCTGGAATACCTCAGCTTTGAACTAAGGAATATGCCGCCTAAAAAACTCAGAGATATACCTCTCAGGAAGTGTAGGGGGTCTCCATCGGGCTTTGAGGATCTGGAGCAGTCATCTGCACCCTCCTCCCCTGAGAAATCAGAGGTTAATACCCATAAGGAACCCCCGGGAGTGCCAGGTACTGCGGCTGTCCTCAGTCCACCTGCTCCTGCATATATAACAGAGGAGGTTTTTTCCTCAACTCTGGAGGGATTGGAGCAGAGATTGGCTGCATTGATCGCTTCTTCTCTATAGGAAAGAAAGCGCGCCAGATCTCCATCACCTCCATTAGAGTGCCTGTTGGCAGAGCAACAGTCCCAGGAAGGGACCGACCTACCTGAAGGGGATCAGGAGGAGGTTAGCTCTGTTTTTGAGGAATCGACAGTAGATGAACCATTTTCAGCATCACAGACTGAAAGATTGTGGGTCCAGACCCTAACTGACATGGTTCGATCTGCATTTAAAATGCCTCTTGTTGAACCATCAACTACTGCTGTCTCCTCATTGGGGTCGCTAAAAGCTCCCCAGGTTAATTGCTCCTTTCCAATACATCCATTATTGGAAGGACTTATATACCAGGACTGGGAACATCCTGATAAACTATTTGTTCCACCTAAGAAATTTCAGGTGATCTATCCCATGGAGGAAAAGTTCACCCAGAGATGGAATGTTCCTACGGTGGATGCAGCCATCTCTTCTGTGAACAAATCACTGACATGTCCAGTAGATAATGTTCAAATGTTCAAAGATCCAGTGGATAAAAAATTGGAATCTTTATTAAAATCTGCTTTTTCCACAGCAGGGGCTGTTACACAGCCAGCAGTGGCAGCTATTGGGGTCTGCCAAGCTTTAAAGGATCAAATGAAAATGGTCCTGAGGGATTTGCCAGACCAGCAGGCCCAGGCTCTGGCTGATCTGCCTAGAGCATTATGCTTTGCGGTTGACGCCATCAAGGATTCTATCCATCAGGCCTCCCGCCTCACGCTGTCTTTGGTACATATGCGTAGGCTTCTGTGGCTCAAAAACTGGTCTGCTGAAGCTCCCTGTAAGAAGCTCTTAGTTAGCTTCCCATTTCATGGGGAGCGCCTTTTTGGCGAAGACCTGGATAAGTATATCCAGAAGATTTCCAGTGGTAAAAGTACTCTCTTACCGAGTAAAAAGAGGTCTAGGGGTCCATCTTTTAAGAGGACTACCTCTCCTATCCCTGTGACGTCTGCTACTAAGCAGTTCCGACGGCCTCCTCGGTCAAACTCAGGAGGTAAAAATCAGGGACAGCCACAGGGTAATAAAAAGCCCTGGATCCGAAGAGGTACTAAACCAGCCTCCAAGTCAAGCCTATGAAGGGCTGCCCCCACTCAAACGGGTGGGGGGAAGACTTCAGTTGTTCGCAGAGACCTGGCGGGAGACGATCAAAGACAGATGGGTGCTCTCCGCAGTAACTCTGGGATACAAGTTGGAGTTAAAAGAGTCTCCTCTGTCCCATTTTATGTGGTCAGGCATGCCAAGAGACCCTCTGAAAAGAGGGTCTCTCCTATTGGCGTTAGAACAACTATTGCTCCAAGGAGTAATTATGGAGGTTCCTATGGAAGAGTGGGGGTTGGGTTTCTACTCAAACCTTTTCACAGTCCCGAAGCCAAACGGGGACATAAGACCCATATTGGACCTAAAGAGTCTAAACAAATTTCTAAACGTCCGGTCTTTCCGGATGGGGTCGATCCGATCGGTCACCGCTGCCCTACAAGGGGAGGAATGGTTAGCCTCGATCGACATCAAAGATGCTTACTTGCATGTTCCCATCTTTCCAGGTCATCAAAAATTCCTACGCTTTGCAGTAGAAGGGCGCCATTTTCAGTTCAGAGCCTTACCATTCGGTCTGGCCACAGCACCACGAGTGTTCACAAAAATTCTGGCCCCACTGTTGGCCGATCTAAGAACACGGGGTGTAACGATAATGGCATACCTAGACGACCTGTTGTTGATGGACCACTCAGTTGCCAAGCTAGAAGTGGTAATTGTCGATACAATCAAGTATCTAGAGTCTCACGGTTGGGTCATCAACCTGGACAAGTCAGCCCTACAGCCAGTGAAAAACCTGGTATATCTAGGGCTACGGCTGGATTCAGACCAGAGGAAGATTTTCTTACCTCTAGACAAGGTATCCTCTTTGAGGGGCTTGGTCCGTCTGCTTTGTGCAAAAAGACAGCCGTCCATACGCCTGTGCATGAGGCTGCTAGGAAAGATGGTAGCATCATTCGAAGCTGTGCCATATGCCCAATTCCACTCAAGGAATTTACAAAGGGCCATATTGTCAGCCTGGAACGGAAAAGTTCAGGCTCTAGACTTCCCGATGGCTTTGTCCCCTTCCGTTCGGAAGAGTCTCTGCTGGTGGTTGATCCCCCAGAATCTCCAGAAGGGAAAACCCTTCAGCCCGATATCTTGGAAGGTGGTCACTACAGATGCCAGCCTTATAGGCTGGGGGGCAGTACTGGAGCAATGGTCTCTCCAGGGCAGATGGTCAAATGTAGTAAAAACCCTGCCCATCAATCTCTTAGAGATACGAGCAGCCCGGTACGCCCTAGTAGCCTGGACATCCAGACTCCAAGGGTCCCCTGTCAGAATTCAATCAGACAATGCCACAGCAGTGGCATATATCAATCATCAGGGAGGCACCAGGAGTCGTGCAGCCCAGAGGGAAGTAAGTCACATCCTGGAATGGGCAGAAAAGCATGTCCCATGTATATCAGCTGTCTTCATTCCAGGGGTGGAGAATTGGAAGGCGGACTTTCTGAGTCGCCAACAGTTATGCCCAGGGGAATGGTCCCTTCATCCCGAGGTCTTCCGAGCAATATGTCAGCGGTGGGGAACACCGGATGTAGATCTGCTAGCATCCAGATTCAACGCAAAGGTGGACAGATTTGTCTCCCGGACAAGGGATCCCCTCGCTTGCGGCTCGGATGCTCTGGTGTTCCCTTGGGATCAGTTCAGACTGATATATGCATTCCCTCCGCTACAATTGTTGCCTCGACTCCTTCGCAGAGTCAGGTTGGAGAAGAAGCCGGTGATCCTGGTGGCTCCAGCGTGGCCCCGAACGGCCTGGTACGCGGAGATCATCAAAATGTCTGTGGGGAGTCCTTGGACCCTTCCACGTCATCCGGACCTGCTTTCGCAAGGACCGATATACCACCCTTCCTTACTAACTCTAAGTTTAACGGCCTGGCTATTAAATCCCACATCCTAAAGAAGAGAGGTCTCTCTAACTCTGTGGTATCAACTATAATCAATGCCAGGAAGCCTGTATCCAGGCAGATCTACTATAGAGTTTGGAAGGCGTACATCACTTGGTGCGAGGCCAGAAAATGGCATCCACGTAAGTACGTTATAGGCAGAATTCTGGACTTCCTGCAGTGGGCTGTAGACAGGAAGTTTGCCTTAAGTACTATCAAGGGCCAGGTTTCGGCCTTGTCAATACTATTTCAAAGGCCCCTGGCTATGCATTCACTTGTCAAATCCTTTATGCAAGGTGTGACTCGTATTATTCCACCGATTAAGGCTCCCATATGCCCATGGGATCTAAATTTGGTTCTGTCGGTTCTACAGAAACAGCCATTTGAACCTTTGCGGCACATTTCCTTGGTTCTACTCACCAGGAAATTGATATTTTTAGTAGCCATATGCTCGGCTAGAAGAGTGTCGGAATTAGCCGCCATGTCCTGTAAAGAGCCATATCTGGTTATCCATAAGGACAGAGTAGTATTACGTCCTCACCCAGCCTTTCTTCCTAAGGTGGTATCGAGGTTTCACTTGAACCAGGATGTGGTTCTTCCTTCTTTTTTCCCCAAACCAAGCTCGGTAGAGGAAAAGTTATTGCATTCTTTGGATGTAGTAAGAGCAGTTAAAGCTTATCTAAAAGCCACTGCTCAGATTCGTAGAACGGATTCTTTGTTTGTTCTGCCGGAAGGCCCCAGAAAGGGTCAGGCAGCATCAAAATCTACTTTAGCCAAGTGGATTCGACAGGTCATAATACAAGCCTATGGCTTGAGAAGTAGACCGCCTCCGTTCAAAGTTAGGGCGCACTCCACGAGAGCAGTTGGAACTTCATGGGCAGTGCATCACCAGGCCTCCCTGGCGCAAATTTGTAAGGCCGCAACGTGGTCTTCAGTACACACGTTTACTAGGTTCTACCAGGTGGACGTTAGAAGTCAGGAGGATGTCGCCTTTGGGCGCAGTGTGTTGCAGGCCGCAAAAGATCCTCATGCCTGATGGCGCCCAGCTTATGTATGGTGTATCCCCCCCTCATGTGGCATTGCTTTGGGACGTCCCACATAGTAATGACTATGCTGCTCTGTGTCCCGTGATGTATGAACAAGAAAGTAGGATTTTTAAAACAGCTTACCTGTAAAATCCTTTTCTTGGAGTACATCACGGGACACAGAGCTCCCACCCCTCTTTTGGGGACACGTATTGCTTTGCTACAAAACTGAGGTACTCCCGGATGGGAGGGGCTTATATAGGGGAGGGTACTTCCTGTTTTGGAAGTTGCCAGTGCCAGCACCTGAAGGTAATTCTATATAACCCACATAGTAATGACTATGCTGCTCTGTGTCCCGTGATGTACTCCAAGAAAAGGATTTTACAGGTAAGCTGTTTTAAAAATCCTACTTTTGCGCCCTTTCGAGAAAATTCAAAAGCGTATAAATAGAAATATTCATGAATTTTTAATACAGCCTTATGGTTTTTCTTTTCGTCATTTAGATTTGGAGGGTGGCTTTCATGGGCTTTACCGTGCTGACAGCATTCATTTGTCAGATATTGGGCTCGACATTTTGAATAATAACTTCCAGACTTGCATTGAAAAAGCCGCGGGCTGGGGTTAGGTGCCAGTATGTATGCTTTGCATACTTCCTGTCATTTGGGGTAAATTGTTTTGTTATTTAGAATTTCTCAATATCATTCAGCTACTGAGCCGTAGTGGCTAGGTTGTTCTTTGGTAAGGTGAGATTATAAGATGTTTTTTAATATATTTTAGTAAAAGTTATACAATATAATATTTGTTTATACCAATAAAACAGCCGTGGCCTATATTATACAATAAAAAATGTTATTAAATATTACATAACTTGTCTGGAATGAATTTATTTAAAAAAAAATGTATATTGCATGCTGCCTTCTATCCCATTAACCTGTCACTGATTTCTGAATGATCTCAAAAATGTATGCCACACCAATACCATCAGTGTAAGCCCAAAGCCAGTTGACACGTCCAAAAACTTCAAGAGGAAGTAGCATTGGATGATACACTAAGAATATTACCAGACCCTCAGGGGTTAAACAACACTCACGTATGGGGATTGGATACCCTTAAAAACATTTAGAGTAAAAATGACAAAATAAAAAAAAAAAAGGGGAAAAGGAGAGGAATGGGAGCTCATGCTATGAAAGTTCAAACTTGAAATAAAAACCTGTGTTAGCTTAACCAACCCGATGGTAGCACATATCTATGGAACTTCACTCACCATACAAACATGATTAGCAAAAGAGACTTATTATTATCAAAGGTAAGAAAAAGACATTAAAAAAATCATACATACATTAGCATCAAAGCTATAAAAACAAAAGGACCATCTCTGGACAGGTGGTGCAAATCCACTCAAGTTGTAGAAGCACTGAGAATGCTGTAATACAGCTGGGATGATATCCCCAGGACTAAACGACCTATGAAAAGTGACCCAAATGTTGAATCATGGTAAAACTTTTATTCCAAAAAGGGAGGATAGATGTGGTCATACCATGAAGTAAAAGCTATGAAATATCAATAGTTCTCCTGAACTGCATTGAAAAACTGTGGACAAGTGGATGATTGTATTATGGTAAAAGGTGACTGTAATGAAATGGGGGAGCGTTGCTGCGTAACAGTGGTCAAGAGGAGGTATGCAAATGGAGGTACTGCGTGGCTCGCTGGAACCATAGAAACATAGTCCTCCTTCGCCTCCCTCTCACTCTACCAATCAGAGTCCCTATACAGACATAGCAATATGAAGAGGTAATCCTTTCCAGAAAATGATAGTCCTTCCCAAAGAGTGGTAAATATATTGATACTTATCAGCTTGTGATTCAGTCCACAGTCCACAGGTCCACGGTCCGGGGGTAGATTTCTCCCTTAACTTTGAAAGCAACAACCTTGCAAGTTATGTAGAACCATGTATGGGTCAAAAACATGTAGTCCAGAGATGGGTCGTTCTGGCCAAATTCATTACAGCCACCTACTACCGTAATACAATCATCTACAACTTGGGTGGATTCGCACCACCTGTCCAGAGATGGTCCTTTTGTTTTAATAGCTTTGATGATAATGTATGTATGGTGTTTTTTAATGTCTTTTTCTTACCTTTAATATCAATAAATCTTTTTTGGTAATTACAGTATGTTTGTATGGTGAGTGAAGTTCCATAGATATGTGCTACCATAGGGTTGGTTGAGCTAACCCAGGTTTTTATTTCAAGTTTGCAAAGCAGCACTGGATCTTGGCAGCACCAAACTGGAATTCTCAGACTTTAAAGCGGACCTTCAGTCATTTTTTCAACTTTCCATCTATTAAATATTCTGCCCTTGTTGTTTTAACTTTGGATAGTATTTTTTTCTTCTGCCAGTAAATACCTTATACAGCCCACTTCCTGTTTCTTGTCTGCTCATTTCAACCAACTCCTCTTTTCACTTTACGATATAAAGGAGGTTTATCTGTCATCAATTATACTTGACACAAAAATGCTTTGAACTAGAATAGTCCTAGCATTCTATTTTTCTAAATATAACATTTGAGCATGCGCAAGTTAACATCTATGGACTGAACTTTCTACTTTCCATATACTACCCAGTTTTCACAATTTGTACGGTAATTATAAAATAATTTAAATGAACAGCCAATCACAAGTTTTGCAAACATTTGCAGCTTCATTGACAGAAAGCCATTGAGAATACAGATGGGTTGTCTGCACATAAGGCTTCTTGCTGGTAATATAATATCTATTAGCTCCTTATAGATTCAATCACAACTGTCACAGCAGGAAGGTAAAGTCACCTGGTTGCATCCAGGGGGGTAGATATATTTCGCCCAGATTCAGGCTTTACGCCGACTTATACAACTAGGTGGAGAGTTGTATAAGCCCAGCTGAGGCTAGTGGGCTCATGGATGACTCATACCTCTAGGGAGAGTGTGGGGTGTTGTGCAGACAGGGAGTTGATGAGACCAGCTGAAGCTTGTCAGCTCATTTAGGCCTCTATAAGAACTCCCAGATTCATTAGGTGTTTGCTCATGCCTGGAACCAGACCTGTGTGGACTGTCTAGGGAGAGTGAACCCCTGTGCGGTGAGACAAAGCCTGTGTGGCTATTTGCTTGGACATTTAAAACCAGGGACTTAGGGACTAGGACAGCACTAGGCTGATCCCAGTTGTTAGTTAGGAAACCTGTATGTTTACTCAGAGGTCAAGTTGACCAGGATTTATTTTATTTATGTTTCTTTTGCTTTGCTGTGTTTTGTCACTGTAAATAGAAAATAAACCGCACCTTTTTGATTTTGAAAACCACAACCTCCGTTTGCTGGGCCTGTTTTGTGTGGGGAGCCCATCCCGGGGGTCACACACACCCGCTGCCGAGCTAACCCCCTCACAGTTGGTGGAGAATGCAGGTACGAGCCTTTCTGGGAATCGCTGGGTATTATCGGCGATTCATTCCCCACTTTGCTTCTAAGGCTGTGCCCCTAACCAACCTGACGAAGGGGAAAGGGTCGGTCATGATTAAATGGACCCCCGAGGCTGAGGCAGCATTCCAATTCTTGAAACAACCCTTATGTAGCCAGCCAGTGTTGTACTCACCCGACTTCTCTAAAGACTTTGTCGTACAAAGTGATGCGTCAGATGTGGGGTTAGGAGCAGTATTGTCCCAGGTCTGGAACGGGGAAGAGCACCCAGTCATTTACCTCAGCAGGAAGTTGAAGTCCCATGAGGTAAATTACGCCACCATTGAAAAGGAGTGTTTAGCGGTGAAGTGGGCTCTAGATTCCCTTCGGTACTACCTGCTAGGTAGGCACTTTGACATGGTTACGGATCACGCTCCGTTAAAGTGGATGGCTCAAAACAAGGAAACAAATAGAAGAGTGAATAGGTGGTTCCTGGCCCTCCAGGAATTCAACTTCACAGTAAAGCATCGCCCTGGCGTTCAAATGGGGAATGTGGATGCTTTGTCTCGAGTACATGAATGCCTGATTGCTGGTGTTCCAACCCCGAGGTTAAAACAAGAGGGGGGGGTATGTGACAGCAGGAAGGTAAAGTCACCTGGTTGCATCCAGGGGGGTAGATATATTTCGCCCAGATTCAGGCTTTACGCCGACTTATACAACTAGGTGGAGAGTTGTATAATCCCAGCTGAGGCTAGTGGGCTCATGGATGACTCATACCTCTAGGGAGAGTGTGGGGCGTCGTGCAGACAGGGAGTTGATGAGACCAGCTGAAGCTTGTCAGCTCATTTAGGCCTCTATAAGAACTCCCAGATTCATTAGGTGTTTGCTCATGCCTGGAACCAGACCTGTGTGGACTGTCTAGGGAGAGTGAACCCCTGTGCGGTGAGACAAAGCCTGTGTGGCTATTTGCTTGGACATTTAAAACCAGGGACTTAGGGACTAGGACAGCACTAGGCTGATCCCAGTTGTTAGTTAGGAAACCTGTATGTTTACTCAGAGGTCAAGTTGACCAGGATTTATTTTATTTATGTTTCTTTTGCTTTGCTGTGTTTTGTCACTGTAAATAGAAAATAAACCGCACCTTTTTGATTTTGAAAACCACAACCTCCGTTTGCTGGGCCTGTTTTGTGTGGGGAGCCCATCCCGGGGGTCACACACACCCGCTGCCGAGCTAACCCCCTCACACAACATAAAGTGAATTGAAATACAAAACAAAGCTTGTTGCACAGGAACTTTGTCTGCTTTTTTGGACATCCTGGTGGTGTGCTCACCTGTGCTCTTATGTACCTAGGATGGTAATGAACTTTGTGTACAGCTGGAGTAGTCTTACAGGGATTGGGCTGAATAGTGTTGCTGAATCTTTCCAAATAGGGTATTCCCAGACGGTAGAATCCCCCTATTAATATTTAATGCATATGTTTACCTAGAATGTGCGGAAACAGCTACACAGGACTTCTATAAAGCTCCAAACATACTATGCACTTTAATTGAAATGGTAGTAAAATTACCAAATTAGTTTCTAAGAGGGAAAAAAAGAAGTGATTATATTTTTTGTAAAGTAAATCTAAACCCAGAAATTAAAATGTAATACAATGAAGTGTAGCGGGTATGTACTTTCCCGGGTGTAATTCAAACTGGCAGAGACACCAGCGATGTGCAGTTCCTTGTGGTCCAGCAGGTGGTGCTGTCGCCCCGGGCTGGGGTTGAACCATTGCTGTGTGCTGTGCCTCCTTTTTGTCCTCCCTCGGCAGCGGTATGGTGGGGCGGGGAACCCGCCGTGCTTGCTGGGAGAGGGTATAAAGGGGCCGGCCATCTTTGTCACGGGGTCGAGTCCCAGGCACCTTCAGCCTGAGGGCGGTGGTTCGTGTCGGTCCTCTGGGCGGCCTAGGCCTAGAGGACGTCCGGAGGTCGTGTTCCATCCCAGGCACCTTTAGCCTGGGGTGAGGTACTCGGATGGAGGTCTGGAGCTCAGTGCCCAACACTGAGTTCCGCGAGGGAAGGAGGTCCTAGGGAACCCAGGGATTGGGTACCCGAATCCAGAAGGCGTAATGGACCGGGGGGAGCTCCTCACTTGAAGACCGGGTGCAGCAGATTGCCAGTGACAGGTGAGCCTCCCATCGGAGACCGCCTGGAAGGAAAATTCCCCCTCGCTAGGAGACCTCAGCCCACTTTCAGGAAGGAAAGTGGATAGTTCATTGTGACTGGGCCTACTCGCATCCACACCTCCTTGTTTGTTCTGTTCTTTAAGGGAGTCTAACTGATTGTGCTGTTCACTCGAGAAGAATAAAGGAGTGTTGGACTTTAATGGTGTGGGGCTCTTTTCTGGTGGACATTGTTCAAGGTAACTCCAGGTGCACAACACTGACCCGAAGGTAGAGAAGGAACTTTGCTTACACCGCACGGACACATGTGGTGAAGGCTTGGCGTGGTGACCCCGCTCTCTCCCCTCTAAGGTACCCCTAGACAAGAGAAAGACGAGCTGATGCAAAGAGGGGAGTGAGGAGGCCGCTACAGAAGCTTACCAATACTTAAATGCGGTGGCTGTATTAGTTTTCTTTTTTAATGTTATTTTCACCCGGTGATCCAGCAAGTAACACACTTCCTGCTTAGGGTGGCTCCACACTATGGGAGGAGAAGCAGAGCCACCCTTGGACATCAGCATTGTCAACCTGTGGAGAGGGTTAGTGTTTAAGGCACTTACAAAATTAAATGGAATTGACTAAGAAATTAAAATCAAACTCCACAAACACTTAACATTTTTTTTTTCTTTTGAAGTAAAGGTTTTATATAAAAGAATAAAAGCTGATAATTGTTTACAGTATGAAATGGTTTGTCTTCACCCTCTAACTTAAGGTGACCAGATTTTCAACATGAAATCTAGGCACACTCTACTGACCATGCCTACTTTTATTGGGGGTGGGGCATAGGCTGAGCAGGGGGCAAGGATAATAGCAGCACGCAAGGCACACTACACAAAATGATGGGTGTGGTCAACTGTGCTAACAGTGGGGAGGAGGGCTTAAAAGGTTATGGCTTAACCACCTCAATACCAGACACTTTTACCCCGTTCCTGCCCAGGCTAATTTTCAGCTTTCAGTGCTTTCACACTTTAAGTGAGCTTCCTTTTGGTAATATTTAATCACCACATGGTTTTTTATTTTTTACTAAACAAACAAAAAAAGACTGAACACTTTTCTTTGTTTTGTTATAACATATTGCAAATAAGTAATTTTTCTTCTTCACTGATGTGCGCTGATGAGGTGGCCCTGATGGGCATTGGTAGGCTGCACTGATGGACACTTATAGGCTGTACTGATGGGAACTGATAGGCTGCATTGATAGGCACTGATGAAGAGGCACTGATGAGACTGCACTGATAAGGCAGCACTGATGGGCACTGCCACTGATATGCTGCACTTATGGGCACTGATTGGCACTGATGGGGCTGCACTGATTATCAGTGTAAATGTCCCCTATCGCAGGAAAGCCAGTTATCTGCTTTTCTTTCCTCAGACAGTGACAGAGATGAGGAAAGGAAATGCCAATAACCAGCATTTGTTTACATGTGATCAGCTGGGATTAGACAGAGGTGATCATAAGGTAAAAAGCCAAAATCGTTGGGTCTTTACCCTGAATTTTACTCACTGGACCTTGGCATGGCATTGTTGTTGAGTTCCCAGATTCCATTATCTGCTAATGAGTTTCCTTCCCTCATTCCAGTGGTAGCAACTGTACAGCTGCAGAAGGCACCATATATTTTCAGGATGGGGAACAGTCTGTGGCATCAAGTAGAGCTCTCTGCACAGGCAATCACCAGCACACCCATGTGAGAGGTCCTCTCCCAGGCTGCATTTGGAAGTGACTGTCAGCAGAGGGCACTCCAGTCACAGTCCAGTGTCTACTGCTACCCTTCTCCCACAGTGCACGGGGCAGCTGCTCTCAGCTGCTCTCTCTGGATGCCCACCCACCCCCTTGTCCTAGCCATGTACCCTAGTGTAGTGTTGACCCACCAGTTCCAGGTCCAGACGTGGACTGCAGGTCACTAATACAAAGAAGAGCAAAGTGGCAAATAATCAATATACTGCCTTCTAGATAAAAAGGCTACACTTCCATTGGTCGGAGTAACGTGGTAGACTGATAAGGGAGACGGGAGACATAGAGGAGGGGTGGGGGGAGGGAGGGAAAGGAGGAAGAAGAAGGAAAATTTGGAAAACCTGGAGGAGGAGAGAGGGGAAATACATATATATATATATATATATATATATATATATATATATATATATAGATATAGATATTAAGATTATAAAAGACATAAGAAATGTAGGAAAGGATAATGATACAAGAAAATATAGGTATGAGTAGGAGGAAATATGAATATGGTCGATATAGGCACTTGTAAATGTATAAATAGGTACAAGGTAAGAAATATGAAAAGGGGACATTGAAGGTTGAGATAAGAGATATAGATAATAGATATAGTAGGATCTTAATATTCTAGTTAAAACTGAGATTGGTTGAAGGATAGATAAAAGGAGCGGGTGGGTTGGGGAGACGTCCGGGAAGGCTCACTCTGGGCCATGCTCAACCACGGTACCCCTATTAGGTAAAACACTCACAAGAATAGGGAGAATAGGAGTAGGAGGATAGTAGAGTGTATAAAGCGAAGAAGCTTGTAAACCTCCTGGAGGGGCCACAGAGGTGGGCCTCCTCTAGAGAGGAAATAGATAAAGGGGGACTCCTCTTCTTGTCTTTTTTTTTTCTTTTCTCCCCCTTTTTTTTTTTTTTTCTTTTTCCCTCGCCCTTACCCTCCTACCTCTGGTTCCACCTCTCTTCAATACAGTAGTTAAGAATGGAAACGTTGAAAGTAACCTCTTTTAATGTAAAGGGCCTTAATATACCAGAGAAACGAAAGATGCTTATACAAGAATTAAAACGTTCACATACAAATGTGGCTTATATTCAGGAAACCCATTTCAAAGAAGGAAAGATACCATCCTTGAGGAATAATCTCTATCCTCTTGTCTATCATGCATGTAGCAAGATGTCCAAATCAAGAGGTGTATCTATTTTGATATCAAGGCAGACACCCTGGAAACTACTGGATGCTAAGATGGATCCGGAGGGTAGATTTTTATTCTTGAAGGGCATGATGGGGGCTATTAAAGTGACGTTGGCCACTGTCTATGCCCCAAATGATAATCAGGATCGATTTATCTGCTCGGTGGTGAACAAATTAATGAAATTTGCAGAAGGGAAGATGGTGTTGGGGGGAGATTTCAACTTTACATTAGATCCGAGGATAGATACGTCTACAGGAAACTCATCAATTACTACAAGCTCTAGGAAGAAAGTTACGCGTACTCTATATGAACATCAACTTTCTGATGCCTGGAGAATATACCATCCTGACGAGAGGGACTATACCTTCTACTCGGGTCCACATAAAGTATATACACGTATAGATTGGTTTATTATACCTCACTACATGTTATCTATGGTTAGAACAGTAGACATAGGGAATATTACATGGTCAGACCACGCCCCGGTGATACTGACGCTGATTATGAATAAGAACGTACAACCAAATACCAGACAGTGGAGACTTAATGAGAGCTTGTTGGAAGATAAGATGGTAGTAGAGGATTTAATTAAAGAAATGCAATATTATTTTCAAGAGAATAATACCCCTGAGATGGACATAGGGACTATATGGGAAGCACATAAATCAGTGATAAGGGGGGTATTTATTAAACACGGATCCAGAATTAAAAAGGAGAGGGAAGCTGAACTAAAGAAATTATTGACAGAAATACATAACTTAGAAATACAACATAAACAGAACACCAGATCTGGAGGGGAGGCGGAATTACTTAATTTACGTAGACAGGTAACGACGATCCTTCAGTATAGAGCAAAGGCAGCATTGCAATCATGTCGAAAATATTACTATGAAAGTGGCGATAAATGCGGCCAACAATTAGCAAGAGCCCTACAGGATCAACGAGTACAAACCTACATTCCACATATAGTGGATACAGGGGGTAGAAAAGTACACAAAACTAATCAGATTGCGGAGGCTTTTTGTGAATTTTATAAATCTCTTTACAACTTACCAAATAGCTCACAAATACAATCACAAAATAGGATTGAGGAATACATAGCCTCCTCAGGGATCCCCCAGTTATCAGAGCAAATTAAAGAGGAATTGGGAATGGATATTTCTATCGAGGAACTACAGGAAGTAATCAGGGCACTTAAACCAGGGAAATCACCAGGACCGGATGGTTTTGCACACAAATATTATCAAACGTTTTTCCCACAATTAGGTAAATATATGATACAAACGTTCAATGCACTAGGACATAAAACAGGATTCTCCCCTGAAGCATTAAAAGCAGATATTACGCTCATCCCAAAGGAAGATAAGGACTTATCAGTCTGTGGTAGTTACCGTCCCATATCTTTATTAAATGTGGATCTTAAAATATTTGCAAAAATTCTATCTACACGTATCCAACCACATTTGACCACCCTGGTACATCCTGACCAAGTGGGTTTTATTCCAACCCGTGAAGCACGAGTCAACACTATTAAAGTGTTGAACCTTGTCCATTTGGCGGAATCCACTAAAACACCTGCGGTATTCCTCGGTACAGACGCGGAAAAAGCGTTCGACCGGGTTAATTGGTCTTTTATGATGTCGGCCCTAAGATATGTAGGAATGGGAGCGAAGATGATGGGATGGATCTCATGTATCTATTCGAGACCTAGGGCACAAATCAAAATAAACGGGATGCTATCAGAAACGTTCTCGATTTTTAATGGAACCCGGCAAGGGTGTCCCCTATCACCCCTCCTATTCGCTATTTCACTGGAACCGTTTTTATGTAAAATAAGAAAGAACCCAGATATAACAGGGATACGAACAGGAGACGGAAACTATAAGATATCCGCATATGCGGATGATCTTCTATTCTCCATGACCAACCCGGCGATATCATTACCAAACCTCATAAAAGAACTGGATCAGTATAGGGAACTATCCCATCTTAAAATAAATATGACCAAATCAGAGGCAATGGGAGTTTCAATGTCGACATCACAGGTAAATAACTTAAAAATAAATTTTAATTTTAGATGGACTAATATAGCACTTAAATACCTGGGTACGTATATCCCCCCTAATTTAAAACAAGTGTATGAGAGAAACTTTCCACCCCTAATTAATAGAGTTAAGCTATTACTATCTAAATGGCAACAAGGTCCCTTCTCATGGATGGGGAGATGTAATATAATTAAAATGTCAATCTTACCTAAATTCTCCTATCTTTTTCAAACGTTACCGATTCATATACCCCCAGAATTTTTTAAGCAAGTAAATACAACAATTACAAAATTTATTTGGGCAAATAAGAGACCTTCTGACAATGCCCAAACAATATGGGGGGCTGGCAGTACCTGACATAAGGAAATACTATCAGGCAGCTCAAATGGGGAGAATAATAGATTGGTGTAGGCACACAGAGCTTAAATTATGGCCAAAAATTGAACAATCCCAAAGCAGGGCCCTATTGCGACGAGCGGTGTGGTGTTTTACAGATATTGATCCCACTACTAAGAAACATCCAATTATAGGGACTACGCTACAGATATGCTCTAAGATCTGTAGGACAACCTTACTGTCACCACTATACTCCCCCCTCTACCCTATATTAGGGAACCCACGTTTCCCTCCAGGAATAGACCAGGGTAACTTTAGAAGATTACTAGACTTACAATGCTATCAAGTCTCACATTTTTCACAATCAGCGACATGGCCTTCAATGGAGGTTTTGACAGCACCAAACGACCAATATTGTTTAGATTTCTGGAGTGGAATTCAGTTGAGACATTTTCTCAATACTTTACCTCCACTGAGTAGGTTTCAGCGACCACGTACCACACTGGAAAAAATGTGTGAAGAGGAGGGACCTTCCTCTCATACACTCTCACAAATGTACGCTTTATTGATTGTGCCCCCAGATGAATATGTACCCCCGTTTCTAAGGAAATGGGAAATAGAATTGGGAAGATCTTTTTCCCCCCTACAACAAAGACAGATTATAAATAATACCTTTTTTTTTTTCCCCCCGTTTTGTTTATTTAGGAGATTTAAGGAAAAGGAAGGAAAAAACGGTTGTTTAAAGGACTAGGGTGGGTAAGATGGAAGGGACTTAGAACACGAACCATCCTTAAATTAAAGGATAGGCTCTGATGAATACAGAATAGAGGAAACCCAAGTATAGTAGCATACACAGGGTGTTATTGTTTGGCATGATGTTAGATAATGAAATCTGTAAAAAATGCATGTAATATTTGATGGATGTGAAACGCCAAAAGGAAAAAGCAATATATGTAATATGCTATAAGGAATTTCCACCCTTTGTATAATGAATAACCGGAAAGAAAAATAAAGTAATAAAATAAAAATAAAAAAAAGGCTACACAAACTGAGAGAAGATGGACCAAGTAGACCATGCGATATCGGCATGTGACATCATCACTAACCCTGGACACACTCCTCTCCTCCCTTCTGCTCCAGACTTTTACAGAAATGTTGCTAAAATGAATTACCTGAGGACACCATTATTAAAGCTTGACAGAAATCAGGGACATATTTTTAACCAAGGACAAAATTGGGGACAATGTTCTCCTGGGGACAGCCCCCTAATATTGGGGACTGTCTCCTGATACCAGAGACATCTGGTCATCCTACTCTAATTGTCACTTTTATTGGACATCTTGGTCTGTTAAAGCAAGTTGAAAAAAAAAGCAAACAGACAAACATACTGTAGGGTTACCAGATTTTCAAAATGAAATCCAGGGACACCCTACTGGTAACACACACAAAACCACACCCTAATTTGTAGCCACATCTATTTTTTAACAGGCCCTGAAACACTTGGTTACAGGCTTTTGGAAAAAGCGTCAGGCTCGGGTGCCATTGTGCGTGCCTGGCGGCCGCATTGTCCACCGGACACCCGCCATTGCTGGTCACAGAGCAGGAACATGGATCTGTGTGTTTGTAAACACACAGATCCACGTCCTGTCAGGGGAGAGGAAACAGATTGTGTGTTCCTAGTATATAGGACCACCGATCGGTCACCTCCCCCAGTCAGTTCCCTCCCCCCACAGTTAGAATCACTCCCTAGGTAACATATTTAACCCCTTGATCGCCCCCTAGTGTTAACTCCTTCCCTGCCAGTGACAATTATACAGTAAACAGTGCATATTTATAGCACTGATCGCTGTATAGTTGTCAATGGTCCCAAAATAGTGTCAAAAGTGTCCGATATGTCCGCAGCAATGTAAAAAATCGCAGATCGCCGCCATTACTAGTAAAAAAATCCATAAATCAAAAACCTATTTCATAGGCGCTATAACTTTTGCATAAACCAATCAATATATGCTTATTTCGATTTTTTACCAAAAATATGTAGAAGAATACATATCAGCCTAAACTGAGGAAGAAATTTCAAATAAAAAAAAAAAAACTGGGATATTTATTATAGCAAAAAGTAAAAAATATTGTGTTTTTTTCAAAATTGGCGCTGTTTTTTTGTTTATAGTGCAAAAAAAACAAAACACAGTGGTGATCAAATACCACCAAAAGAAAGCTGTATTTATGGGGAAAAAAATATCAAAATTTCATATGGGTACAGTGTTGCATGACCGCGCAATTGTCATTCAAAATGTTACAGCACTGAAAGCTGAAAATTGGCCTTGGCAGGAAGGGGGTGAAAATGCCCTGTATTGAAGTGGTAAATGCAGAATCCCATATATTTCTGAATCCTAGTGACAGGTGAGTCTCTGTTCTGTTGTTATTATCTCACATGCACAGTGGCAGATAGCTAAGTCTGCTACTGTATGTGTGTAGTGGTCACCTTCCAGTATATTGGAAGGTGAACCTGTTTATTGCAATATACCATAGTTTATAGGCAGCTCTTGATACTTTAGAAGTATGCAGCTCCTGTTTTTTCTAGTTAACCCTATGCCTTCTGGTCTGGGATTGTATAGCTAGTTTTTAGTGATGAGCCGAACACCCCCGGGTTCGGTTCGCACCAGAACCCGCGAACGGACCGAAAGTTCGCACGAACTTAAGAACCCTAATAAATACAATGGATGCGAACGTTCGAAATCTAAAGTGCTCATTATAACGACTATTATGCATGTTATTGTCCTAAAAAGGGTTTGGGAACCCGGGTTCTGCACCAGGGGACATGTATCAATGCAAAAAGAAGTTTTAAAAACGGCCGTTTTTCTGGAGCAGTCATTTTAATGATGCATAAAGTGAAAAAAAAAGTCAAATATTCCTTTAAATATCGTACCTGGGGGGTGTCTAAAGTATGCCTGTGAAGTGCCACGTGTTTCCCGTGTTTAGAACTGTCCCTGCACAAAATTACATTTCTAAAGGAAAAAAAGCCATTTAAAACTGCTTGCGGCTTTAATGTAATGTCTGGTCCCGGTAATATGGATGAAAATCTTTAAGAAAAATGGTATAGCTACCCCATCACACACCCCCTCCCCCCTACCCCAGCCCATTACCAGCCCCTTTGGGTCTTGTATGGATATTAAGGGGAACCCCGCACACAAAATAAAAAAGGCCCTATATACTCTGAACAGCCGTATACAGGCGGTGCATACAAGACAGGGACTGTAGGTTTGTTCTTATGTAGAATCTGTTTGTAATTTTGAACAGGTACATTGTTTAAGTGTAGCTCCAGGCAAAAAATCTATTTTTAAGCTTTTTGGAAAACATAGGGAAGGGTTATCACCCCTGTAACATTTGTTTTGCTGTCTGTGCAGTGTGCACCTGTTCAGAACAGTTCACCTCACTTTCCGTCCTAATGACAAATGTTTTTTGAAAATTTGGGGTTTTTATTGAAACAAGAATTGGTGATAAAGCATCAGTGGAGAGGAGACACCTTTTTTTCCCATATTAACTCTTACAGGAGAGAATTTGCCTTCCTAGGGGTAGATTTCCTCTCACTTCCTGTTGTATCCTTCCGTTTGCAAGGAGGAGTCGTTTGTAAGTTGGATGTTTGAAAGTAGGGGCCTGCCGTATATACTCAGCTGAAATTTGCCCCTTACATGTTGGTGTTGCCACAACACTGTGAGGCCTCACAGTTACTCTTGGTGGGCGCATGAATGGGCCCTGCTGTGAATTATTAGATCAAGAATTGTAATTACATGCCCCTGTTAAACAGGGGCATAAAAATTGGGCCTTAGGCACTGGTGCCACAACACTGCAACCCCTCACAGATACTGTACTTGGAGCACAGCAATGAGCCCTGTTGCAAAGTATTGCATCAAAAATTGTAATTACACGCCCCTGTTAAACAGGGGCTGAAAAATTGGGCCTTTGGTGGTGGTGGTGGTAGTGTTGACACAACACTGTAAGGCCTCACAGTTAGTCTTGGTGGGCGCAGGAATGGGCCCTGCTGTGAATTATTAGATCAAGAATTGTAATTACATGCCCCTGTTAAACAGGGGCAGAAAAATTGGGCCTTAGGCACTGTTGCCACAACACTGCAACCCCTCACAGATACTGTACTTGGAGCACAGCAATGAGCCCTGTTGCAAAGTATTGCATCAAAAATTGTAATTACACGCCCCTGTTAAACAGGGGCTGAAAAAATGGGCCTTAGCCACTGGTGCTGGTGCCACGACACTGCAACCACTCCCAGATACTCTAGTTGGAGTGCAGGAATGAGCCCTGCTGCAAAGCATTGCATAAAAAATTGTAATAACACACCCCTGTTAAACAGGGGCTGAAAAATTGGGCCTTAGCCACTGGTGGCGGCACCCAGAAACAAAAATGTTCTTCCAAGCTATCATCGTCAATCGGATCATTGAGGAGGAGGAGGATAGTCAGTCAACATAACAGAACAGTCTCTCAGCATCAGCATCAGTCTTGAAGGGATGTGACATTTGAAAATAATTTACTCTGTTATATCAGCTTCAGGTGTTTGGTAGCTGGTGGTGATCCAAGACTGGTTCATCTTTATAAAGGTCAGTCGATCAACAGAGTCGGTGGACAGGCGCACCCTGTGATTCGTGACAAATCCTCCAGCAGCACTGAATGTGCGTTCTGAAAGAACGCTGGATGCAGGACAGGCCAGTAGCTCAATTGCATACTGTGCAAGCTCTGGCCAGTGATCCATCCTCAAGACCCAGTAAGCCAGAGGATTTTCGGTGGGGAAGGTGTCCAAGTCTGACCTTGCCCCTAGGTATTCCTGCACCATGTATATCAGACGCTGGCGATGGTTGCTGGAACTGATCATACCTTGGGGCTGCGGACTAAAGAATTGTCTGAATGCTTCGGTCAGACGGCCACCTTCCCCACAGCTCCTTCTTTGACTGACCGAAGCCTCAGCAACTCGTTGTCCAGGACCAGGAGTTTGTAACCTCCCAGTCTCTGGGAACGCGTTGCACAGACCTTTCTGCAAGGCCTCCCGGAGTTGTCTCATCCTCTGCTCCCTCTGCGACGGTAAGATAAGGTCCGCAACCTTACCCTTGTACCGTGGATCAAGGAGAGTGGCCAGCCAGTAATGGTCCCTCTCCTTGATCCGAAGAATACGAGGATCCTTCCGCAGACTTTGCAGGATCAGGGAGGCCATGCAGTGTAAGTTAGCTGAGGCATTCGGTCCGGAGTCCTCTGGGTCACTAAGGACGACATGATCCGCAGCCACCTCCTCCCAGCCACGTACAAGTCCACTGGTTTCTTGGGACTGTAAATCATCCCTAAAAGACTGCTGCTGATGATGCTGAGTGCCAGGCTCCACCTCCATGCTGACACAATCCTCCTCCTTCTCCTCCTCCTCTTCTTCCTGTGCGATGGGTGGGACAGAAGGAACACTGTCTGGGTAAAAGGGGCCTTGAGAGGCAAGGAAGTCCTCCTCTTTCTGCCTCAAGTGCCCTGTCCATTATTCCACGCAGCGTATGTTCCATCAGGTGGACAAGAGGTACAGTGTCACTGATGCATGCACTGTCACTGCTCACCATCCTCGTGGCCTCCTCAAATGGTGCCAGGACAGTGCATGCATCCCTGATCATGCCCCACTGGCGTGGTGAAAAAAACCAGAGCTCCCTGACCCTGTCCTGGTGCCGTAGTCGCACAGGTACTCATTGATGGCCCTCTGCTGCATGTGCAGCCGCTGCAGCATGGCCAACGTTGAGTTCCACCTGGTGGGCATGTCACATATAAGGCGGTTCTTGGGCAGGTTCAACTCCTTTTGCAGCTCAGCCAGGCGAGCACTGGCATTATAAGATCTGCGGAAATGCACACAGACTTTACTGGCCTGCCTCAGGACATCCTGTAAGCCCGGGTACCTGCCCAAGAACCGCTGCACCACCAGGTTAAGGACGTGAGTCACACAGGGCACATGGGTCAGTTGTCCCTGTCGGAGAGCGGAGAGGAGGTTGGTGCCATTGTCGCAAACTACCATTCCTGGCTTAAGCTGGTGTGGCGTCAACCACCTCTCGGCCTGCCCCTGCAGAGCAGACAGAACCTCTGCCCCAGTGTGGCTCCTGTCCCACAAACACACCAGCGCAAGCACGGCATGCCATCTTTTTGCCTGCGTACTTGCGTAGCCCCTTGAACGCCTACGGAGCACCGCTGGTTCCGAGGAAAAAGCACAGGAAGAGGCCACGGAGGAAGAAGAAGAGGAGGGGTTGGAGGACAGAGGTGTGTCACAACCAGTAGTAGAATTTTGGAGGCGTGGCAGTGGAACAACCTCCAACACTACTGCACCTTGTCCTGCATCCTTCCCAGCTGCCAAAAGAGTGACCCAATGAGCCGTGAAAGAAAGGTAACGTCCCTGTCCATGCCTGCTGGACCATGAGTCAGCGGTAATATGCACCTTACCGCTGACCGCCCTGTCCAGCGAGGCCAAGACATTGCCTTCCACATGCCGGTAGAGAGCCGGAATCGCCTTCCGTGAGAAAAAGTGGCGTTTGGGAACCTGCCACTGAGGAACCGCACATTGCACAAACTCACGGAAGGGGGCCGAGTCTACCAACTGAAAAGGCAGCAGTTGAAGCGCTAGCAATTTAGCCAAGCTAGCATTCAACCGCTGGGCATGTGGATGGCTGGGAGTGAACTTCTTTCGACGGTCCAGCAGCTGGGGCAGGGAAATTTGCCTGCTAGAATCGGACGTTGGTGTACTGCTAGCAGAGTGCCCGCAAGTACTTGGCTGTGACACACCTAATTCTACACCTTCATTCCTCTCAGAGCAGGTTTTCAGAGAGGACTGAAGGTATAGTGGGGTTGGAGATCCCAGCTGATGCGGTGCAAGAAGAGGTCAGCTTTGTTCTTTGGTGTGGGTCTTTAAGGTAGGCTTGCCAACGAGCTGCATGGCAGGTCAACATATGTCTGGTCAAGCATGTGGTGCCCAAGCGGGTGATGTTTTGGCCACGCGATATACGCTTGAGACATATGTTGCAAACAGCAGCTGTGCGATCTGATGCACTCGACTCAAAAAAGGCCCACACCAAAGAACTTTTTGAATAACGGGCAGAGGCAGCACCGTCGGTGTGCTGCCCTTACGCTGGCCCCCCGAGGGCATCCTGCCTCATTGGAGATGTGCCTCCTCCTCATCCTCCTCCTCCTCCTCCTCTCTCCTATTAGGCACCCACGTGGAGTCAGTGACCTCATCATCCCCTCCCTCCTCATCACTGGAGCCAATCTGGCAGTATGCTGCAGCTGCTGGAACACGACTGCCAGATTGGTGTCCTTCTTGAGCATCCCCTCTCTCTGCTCTCACGCTACTGCCTTCCTCTAGCTGGGTATCATCATCAGACCCTTCGAAACGCTGGGCATCCTCCTGGAGCATGTACCCAACACTGTGCTCAAACAGTTCGGGGGACTCCTCAGGAGGACATGGTTGGTCTAGGGAAGGAGTGACTGATGATGACATTGATACAGGGGAAGAGGACGCTTTGGCAGCTGCTTTGCCAGTACCCTGAGCCTGGGTGAGAGAGGATGAGGAGGATGAGGAGGGCTTGGTCATCCACTCAACCAAGTTTTCGGCATGATGCGGCTCAACACGTCCAGCTGCAGAAAAGAAGGACAAGCGTGTCCCATGGCCACGTGCTGATGGCGATGCACCGCGTCCACGACCAGCACTGTTGTCTCTAGACACAGAGCCTGCTTGCCCTCTTTTTTTGGCTCCTGACTGTCTGCCTCTCCTTGTTTGCCTTCCAGACATTCTAATGGCCTGCAGGGAAATGGGAAAAGCAGCAATACAGGCTAAGTTAAGGTGTAATATGGTCAGGAGGCACACTCCGCCCGCTGTAAGTGCCGCAAAATCCTGTTGGTGTAACACACCAGGAAAAAGCAGCAATACAGGCTAAGTTAAGGTGTAATATGGTCAGGAGGCACACTCCGCCCGCTGTAAGTACCGCAAAATCCTGTTGGTGTAACACACCAGGAAAAAGCAGCAATACAGGCTAAGTTAAGGTGTAATATGGTCAGGAGGTACACTCCGCCCGCTGTAAGTGCCGCAAAATCCTGTTGGTGTAACACACCAGGAAAAAGCAGCAATACAGGCTAAGTTAAGGTGTAATATGGTCAGGAGGCACACTTCGCCCGCTGTAAGTGCCGCAAAATCCTGTTGGTGTAACACACCAGGAAAAAGCAGCAATACAGGCTAAGTTAAGGTGTAATATGGTCAGGAGGTACACCCCGCCCGCTGTAAGTGCCGCAAAATCCTGTTGGTGTAACACACCAGGAAAAAGCAGCAATACAGGCTAAGTTAAGGTGTAATATGGTCAGGAGGTACACTCCGCCCGCTGTAAGTGCCGCAAAATCCTGTTGGTGTAACACACCAGGAAAAAGTAGCAATACGGGCTAACTTCAGGTGTATAATGTGCAGGAGGCTTAGCAACAATGACACTGACACTGTCCCCTGCCTATCCTTCTCTCTCCCTGCACACAAGGTTTATCAAAGTATATGACACTGACACTCTCCCTGCCTATCCTTCTCTCTCCCTGCACACAAGGTTTAGCAAAGAATATGACACTGACACTGTCCCCTGCCTATCCTTCTCTCTCCCTGCACACAAGGTTTATCAAAGTATATGACACTGACACTCTCCCTGCCTATCCTTCTCTCTCCCTACACACAAGGTTTAGCAAATAATATGACACTGACACTCTCCCTGCCTATCCTTCTCTGTCCCTACACACAAGGTTTAGCAAAGAATAGATTTGACAAGATTTGACACTGTCCCTGCCTATCCTTCACTTTCCCTGCTCCGGAACACACTACACAAGGCCGCCGCGCTGGCGGCCTTTTATAGTGTGGGGCGTGTACTAAACCCCCTCAGCTATAATTGGCCACAGGCATCCTGCCTGTGGCCAATCATTGCTCTCCTCGCTGCCGGCGCTGTGATTGGCCAAGCATGCAGGGTCACAGTACATGCTTGGCCAATCACAGCGCCGCGATTACACTGCGATGGTGCAGTGTATTGTGGGCCGTTCGTGTCACTCGAATTTGGCGCGAACGGCCCAAATCGCTCGTTGTTCGCCGAACGCGCGAACAGCCGATGTTCGAGTCGAACCTATGTTCGACTCGAACACCGAGCTCATCCCTACTAGTTTTAGCTTAGGGCTCAATAACCGACATAGGATGGAGTCAGGATAGGCATTCGATGGCCACTTCTGGTAGTTATAGGTTTGGTTGCATGTCAGATTACAAACTACTAGGGAGGAACTAAAGCCCAGAGTAGATAGGGTGACGCTAAGTTCCAGTGCCTCACCATAGTTTCTGAAATTGGATACATGGAGAGAAATCATGGATTTTTTAGGCACCAATATATTAAAAAAATAGTTTTTATTATAACACATTCATAAAATATCTTAAAAGCATATAAAAAGTGAATACAGACTTTTAAAAACAATTATCAACACACTGAACTAACCGCTGGACCAGGGTCAGTAGATGGAACAACCACTGGGATTATCCCTTAGTTGAGTGGAAGCAGAATAGCGTTTTGGAGATGCAAGTGTAGCGGGTATTTAAATTGGGGGGGGAGCGTCTGGGTTATTTAACCCAGATGTACTAATTGTTAGGGAATCTGAGAATCCCTTTTTGTGGTTCTTGGAGGACTCTGGTGGTGCAGGGTTCCCTGTGGCCTGCTGGTGGCGTTGTCGCCCTGGGCTGGAGTTGAACCCGCACCGCAAGACTGCTCCCTTTTTGTCCTTTCCTGGTGCTGGTACAGCGGGGCGGGGAACCCGCTGTGACGCAGGGGGAGAGGAGATAAAAGGGGCGGACGCCCTGACCTTGGGTTCAGAGTTGGAGGACGCGGCCGCACCCAGGCACCTTCAGCCTGGGTGCTGGCGTTCCGGAGTTCCGGGCCCAGGTGCCCTTGACCTGGCCGGAGCGAGAGATGGAGTCCATCCCAGGCACCTTAAGCCTGGGAGCCTGGGGTGAGGTACTACTGCTGGAGCCTGGGGCCCAGTAACTTCGACTGCGTTCCGCAAGGGTGGAGGAGTCCGAGGGGCCCTAAGGTGTTGGGACCCGTATCTGAGGCGAGGAGGGCGGGGAGTGTAACCCTTCCGGATAGTCCGGTACAGCATTAACCCGGTGACGGCGGGGCCTCTGGTAACTCCCTTGGAGGGATGTCTTCCCACTGACAGGGGCTGCAACATAGCAAAGGAAACTCCAGTTCCTGTTCACTAGAGTCGCTGGAAGAGACTCTGAAGCCAAAAATTCCATTTAACAGCCACTGTGCTTAGCAACCGTTGGTGAAACCTCAACGGTTTAGTTCTCTTTGAGGATTGTGCCTTGACCTACTCTCCACCAATACTGAACTGTTCTATGGGTCTCAAACTGTCTGCTCACAAAGGACTATTTGTTTGCCGTTATGGAATAAATAAGTGTTGGACCTTTTCAGTGTGTGGTACTCCAATTACTGGGAGCAAAGAGGGGCATCAGCCGAACAGACTTGGCTCTAAGCGTATACACAGGCCCGAATACAACTAGATACTGGCCTTCACCTCTACATGCTGTAATAGAGAGGACATGGGCCGTGGCGCACCTCGCTCTCCCCTCCAAGATACCCCTAGACCAGAGCCAGAGTAATCGATAAAGAAGGGGGTGAGGGTGAAGGCCGCTACACGTGGGGGCTCGTCCGGGATGTGTGTTTCGTGTATGGAGCTGGGAACGTCTGTGTTGGGACTTTGCTACCCGGTGGAGTTCCGAGTAGGTCGGCCATGCTGGCAGGCGCGCCACGAGGCACACCATAGCTGCGCAGTTCGTGGGCGGGGAGACGGGAAAGCCTGCGAACAAGTGCAGACTGTGGGAGGAGTCTGGCCATGTGGAAGGAGTCACGTGGGGATTTTGGCGCGTGTTGGTCAGTGCGCAATGGAGCAGCAGACAGTCGGGATGACCTCGAGGACCCCGTGGATTCCGGTTCCTTACCCCACGAAGATGACTTCCTTTGCTGCTTCCATAACACATACAGGAAGAAGACTTAGGCCCAGAGGACGTTTGGCTCTGTATGTATGCAGAGACATAGAGGCCCTAGGTGTGATCTGTCCCGGCTGCTCGGGACTGGTGGTCAGTTTGAAGCCAGTCGGGCGATGTGAGGCCTGCAAGGAGTTTCTTTTTGAGGTGGAACCATTCACAGAAAGGCCCCGAGCCTTCCACCTCAACTGCCTCACAGGTAGCGCCACTCCGGAAGGGGAGATCCAGGCCTTTGCGGAGATTTCTGTGCGCGCTGACCAGGGCAAGGAGAGTGCCCAACCAGAGACTGAGAGAGAAAAATCAGAGGATGCTGCTTCGGTCACCACAAGCTCCCTGCTCCCACCTCCGAAGAGGAAAGTCGGCCTTGTACAGGCATCCTGTGGTCGTGGAAGAGCTTCGCCCCGCTGCTTGCCTGGCCTGGATGGATCCGGCGGGAAGAGCCCAGGACATCCCTGTTCTTCTGAAGGCCCAGGTGAGCCAGGGGTTGGGACTGTGTGTGTGGTTGGAGGTGACGGGAGTCCATTGTCGGTGGAGCCTGTGAGGGAGGGTGATTCCCCATCTACTGGGAATTACCTGCCCGCGAATATGTACGACACCTCCGACCTGGAATCGCTGTCCGATGCTGGCGATGATGGTGAGATTGACAAGGTATTTCACCGCAAGGGTTGGGACAGGATGCCGTTACCCGTGCTCCGCGCACCAAGGGATCTGCCCATGTCAACAGGGGATAGTACACCCCGGGTGGAGGTCCCGGAGGCCAGGGAGGAATCTGACGGGAACGCAACGTTCATTGCTGTGGGCTCCCAGGTCCAAGCCAACGGAGGTAGTTAAAGTACCTCGGCATCCAGAGTCCATTGTCCAGCCTGGAGAAGGAGACCGTGCCACCTGCCACCTCTGGCCCGGCTACAGCGGCTCTTCTGTCAGAGAGTTGCCCGTGAATATGGGTGGGAGTTCCCATACCTACCCCGGGACTTGCTTTTTGAAGTGGAGGTCCTGCGGCAGCGATGGAACGATGAGTTTGTCTGGGAAAAGCTCAAAGTGCCCCATGCTCGCCGATATCTTTCATGCTCATCCCCCGTGTCCAAGAAGTTCAAGGACTGTAAAGCGGAGTGGATGTTGGGTCGGCATATCTATGCGGACAAGGTGCTTATTTGTCGCAAGGACGGAGAGAACATTGAGTATAATGTGGAGACTCTTGATAGGCACCTGAAGCCCTTGTTCCTGCCGCACCCAAAGTTCTACCTTTAGGAGAAAAAGACTCCTGTGTGTTTTCTGTTACTCATTGCTGGACTTTCCGGAGAGCCTTTGCCGGAACGCAATGACTGTGCCCTAGTTTTTTTTTGATTTGGGCGTTTTACTCTTTTGGAGAAATGGGAGCTGTTGATGTTGTTCTCCCTCCTTCTCCTTGCACTTCAGAGAAATCATTGACTTTGGGGTTTTAGTCAGTGTAGAGAAAAAGAAAAGAAGAAAGTTGTCTGGAAGATTCAACCAAGTATTATTACCGTGGCACTGTCACCAGGTGGCGGTGCTGCACAACGACTGTTTTTTTTTTACACTTGCATCACCATGCTCATTGGAGCGAATGGGTCTTTTCAAGGAGAGGCCCGTTCATTCCAAGAAAGACACACATTGTGTTAGGATGTTTGTTTTTTTCCCCTCTGCAGGAGATTTATCTGTCAAGGCTACTGAGTATGGGTGGTCCTTAGATAGTCAGGGGGAGGATGATGCATTTGTAAATGTCAGAAGTGTATTACTGAAAGTTTTACTGTTTTATATTTTCCCTTTCCCATTCTAGGTCTTAGCACAATTCAGGGTCAAATTGTGTAGTTGGTCTCTGGGTCAGACTTATGCTGCCATTTTTGGGAGACGTGGGTTTGCACCAGACACTGGGGACCAGTGTCAAATTACAGGGGGGAGAGTGTAGCGGGTATTTAAATTGGGGTGGAGCGTCTGGGTTATTTAACCCAGATGTACTTATTGTTAGGGAATCTGAGAATCCCTTTTTGTGGTTCTTGGAGGACTCTGGTGGTGCAGGGTTCACTGTGGCCTGCTGGTGGCGTTGTCGCCCTGGGCTGGAGTTGAACCCGCACCGCAAGACTGCTCCCTTTTTGTCCTTTCCTGGTGCTGGTACAGTGGGGCGGGGAACCTGCTGTGACGCAGGGGGAGAGGAGATAAAAGGGGCGGATGCCCTGACCTTGGGTTCAGAGTTGGAGGACGCGGCCGCACCCAGGCACCTTCAGCCTGGGTGCTGGCGTTCCGGAGTTCCGGGCCCAAGTGCCCTTGACCTGGCCAGAGCGAGAGATGGAGTCCATCCCAGGCACCTTAAGCCTGGGGTGAGGTACTACTGCCGGAGCCTGTGGCCCAGTAATTTCGACTGGGTTCCACGAGGGTGGAGGAGTCCGAGGGGCCCTAAGGTGTTGGGACCCGTATCTGAGGCGAGGAGGGCGGGGAGTGTAACCCTTCCGGATAGTCCGGTACAGCATTACCCCATGACGGCGGCATCTCTGGTAACTCCCTTGGAGGGATGTCTTCCCCCTGACAGGGGCTGCAACGTAGCGAAGGTAACTCCAGTTCCTGTTCACTAGAGTCGCTGGAAGAGACTCTGAAGCCAAAAATTCCATTTAACAGCCACTGTGCTTGGCAACCGTTGGTGAAACCTCAACGGTTTAGTTCTCTTTGAGGATTGTGCCTTGACCTTCTCTCCACCAATACTGAACTGCTCTATGGGTCTCAAACTGTCTGCTCGCAAAGGACTATTTGTTTGCCGTTATGGAATAAATAAGTGTTGGACCTTTTCAGTGTGTGGTACTCCAATTACTGGGAGCAAAGGGGGTTATCAGCAGAACAGCCTTGGCTCTAAGCGTATACACAGGCCCGAATACAACTAGATACTGGCCTTCACCTCTACATGCTGTAATAGAGAGGACATGGGCCATGGCGCACCTCACTCTCCCCTCCAAGATACCCCTAGACCAGAGCCAGAGTAATCGATAAAGAAGGGGGCGAGGGTGAAGGCCGCTACACAAGCTCTACATGTTTCGCGATACAATGCTTCTTCAGGAGATTATCAATATTTTACACTGAATAAATGGAAAAAACACATAAATAAATATACAAATTGCAACCAGGACGAGGAAAGATGTGGGGATACGATACACCCAGTATCCATAGGTTAAAATAAAGCCTGATGCCTTAATAGGAGTAGTGCATATGTATAGTGAAATGGAAAAAGACAAACACAATCACTACACCCAGTATCTGGAGTATCTGGGATGAATATTTATAAAATAACATGACTTATCATGGGTAAGTATGTATATGTCTAGTGACCCGAGGATAGGTTCTTCAATATGAGCAGTCCAGCAGACACACAACAAGAGGAGGATACTAACAATGGCTTGTAATAAGCTTGCAAAATTGAGATTACCAAATTTTCAGGCCAACAACAATTTAGGAATATTCTATGACACCATTAGCATTTGTTGCATGATGATCCCACTCTTGGGAAATTATTTGCGAGTACCCAGAGATTACTATTATACGCGCCACCTCACTTCGGGACAGGCTGACACATAGTGATTACACCTCTGCCCCGAGTGCAGTGGCACGTGCTAGAGGGATCTATAAATGTGGTCAGTGTACATTTTGTCCGTGGATTTCCACTGGCTCCCAATTTATACTCCCAAACGGAGAAACTTTTTACCCCAAATTTGTGGCAAATTGCAATAACCAAAGTGTGGTGATATATCTTATGCTATGTAAGCCTTCTACGTTGGGAAGACTATTCGACAATTAAGGCAGAGGCTTAATGACCACATTTATTACTCAGCGAATGGCAAAATGCTCACTCCTGTGACCAGAAACCTTGACCTGTATCACAAATTCAACACGTCCCTTGTCACATTCCTGGATCTGGAAGTTATCCCCCAGGACCCCAGGGGTGGTTACTGGGACAGACGAATACTACAAAGAGAAAGCCTATGGATAGAGAGTTTGAACGCTACCTATCCACCGGGAATTATTGAGGTCCAATCATATAAGCCCTTTCTGTGAACCAAGTACCTATATGTGGTTGCGTTTTTACTTCTTTTTTTTTCTTTTCCTTTTTATTTATTTCTTTATTCCGTTTAGTTGCTTTAAAAATTATGATTGAGTCATTTTTCAGTTGGTTATACATTAAACGTTCCTATTTGTAATATTTGTATTGTATTTTATTTTGTAATAATTTTCTATTGAAACTTCTAAGTATACTGATGTTCAGATCCCTGCTGGGGCCAGTGCATGCTTTGTGGTTCGATGTGCAGCCGGTAAGCCTTAAATGCTGACCTTGTGTTTGGTATGAGCCATGGCGTTTGGATGCAACGCCAGAGGGCGGTCTTCTCTGGTCACACATCCTTCTGGAACGCCCTGTTTCCCCTCCTCCGTTCTATGGGCCGGCAGACATCACTGTCGCCTGCACATTTGTGTGGGATTGTTTGGACATGTGCAGTTCCACTTGGCCGGGTCGGGTGATGCCGACACCCCCAGGCGTAGGCAGCCTGATTGGGATGCATTAAAAAGGCTCACCTGTGAGCCCTACTCTTATGCCCCATACACACGATCGTTTTTCATGCCGTTAAAACTGCCATTTTTAAAAATGGCCCTGAAAAATGATTGTGTGTATGCTCCAGAGCATTTTTAACGACGTGAAAAATGGCCATTAAAAATTTCGGACATGCTCTCTTTTTTCACGTCGTTTTTCATGTCGTTATTTTTACCGACGTGAAAAACGATAGTGTGTATGCTTTCACGACGTGAAAAAAACGCGCATGCTCAGAAGCAACTATGAGACGGGAGCGCTCGTTTTGGTAAAGCTAATGTTGGAAATGGAGATGGCACATTCGTCACGGTGGAATTAATAGCATCGTTTTAATGCTGCGCATTCCGTTCTTCTTTTGATAATGCTTAAAAATTACCTTCTTTTGATAATGACATTGAGAGTTATGCCAAACTTGTTTCTAAAGTAATTCCAAATTGCTCTAATGATTGTAAAATATTATTTCTAAGCCGCACCTCCCTCCTAAATAATACTAATAATAATAAAATAATGTAAATATCCTTTTTTTTTATTCTATTTTACTATTGTCTTTTTAATTTTTGGGGCCTTGTTTTTTATTTTTTGGCTTAAATTATTCTGTGTAAAGTTACCACACCAACCTTCAAAATGTGTCTCATTTGGCCTCAGGGAGGTTTGTGTCCCTTGATAATAACAATAATATTATTTGAGATGTCCCTGCCTGCTCCCTAGCAAGCTCTCTTTTGAAATACAAATCACATAGTCAAGTTTTTTTAAGGCCAAAAAAAAAACCGTTATTTCGGAACATTAAGGCCCCTTTCACACGGAGGTCCGTTCAGGTCCGCCTGTCAGTTTTTTAGGCGGACCTGAAACGGATCCTCCATGTAGCCCTATGGAGGCACGGATGTCAGCGGAGACATGTCCGCTGACATCCGCTCCGCTCCGCCAAAGTGTGGCGGAGGAAAACCCTATTTTTCCTTCCGTCGGCGGAGCGGATCGGATGACAACGGACTCTACGGTCCGTCGTCATCCGATTCCCCATAGGGGAGAGCGGCGCTCTGACAGGGCGGTCCCTGCACAGTGTGCGGGGGCCGCCCAGTCATCCGTCGGCTCAGCGGGGATCAACGGAGCGATCCCCGCTGAGCAAGCGGAGCTTCACGGGGCGGATCTGCACGGATCCGCCCCGTGTGAAAGAGCCCTAACAAATTAAAGGGGAAGGCAGCACTGGAGAGCCTGCTTGCATTTGTGCATCCCTTTGACCCCACAACAACCATCCAAGATGTGAAAACCAAAATAGAGATTAGATCCCCAAAAAAAAGGAGCCCAATCTTGTCTTGAGCTCCCAGAGGTCAGGAGCCACAGCAGATAAGTCCTATATGTCCCCAGTCTGTGGTACTACAGCAGGCATTATTTTCTCCTCTTCCTTGTAGCCTTCTCTCCAGCCTTCTCTGCAGCCTTGGTTGGTTTCTTCCTTGGAGGCTGGGGATCAGGAGGAGAGGTTGTGGCAGGAGGAGTAGTAGGAGGAGGAGGAGGAGGTGGAGGAGTAGGGACAACCTCCGTTATATCGGTGTACATGGTGAGTTCACCCAGCACGCCCTTATTGATGACTTTTAAAAGCAGGGTCTCACTATATATCTTTTGCCGCAAGTCCATTTGCCCTAGTTTGTGGGCGAGGACTGCGGCAAATCCCTCATCAACAGAGGGTGCCTCTCTGAGGGCCGCTGTTGCCTCTCTGATGAAGGCCCTGGTTTCCTCCTCCACCTGCCTACCTCTCCTTGGCCCTCGTGGTTTAACTACCAGGGGAGGCATCTGGGCTCTTGTGCTGGGCCCAGCCTCCTCCTGGGTGCCACTGGGCCCTGCCTCCTCCTGATCCCCAACATCACCCTCTTCCTGGCTCTGCTCTGGCTGTAAAAAAAAGAAAGGGACATTATTTATTTTGGCCCACCATCATTCACAGACATTGTTCACCTCTAGACATTGTTGAAATCAATGCCAAAAGTTATGTCATTTTCATTGATTCCGCATCCTGGTTTTGTTGCCTTGTCCACATAAAATTAGGCCACTACTGTATCTTGCTCATAAAAAACTTTATTGGTAGAAGTTTACATACCTAACAATACTAACATCTATTTAAATTCTACAATTTTGTAAGATATAAATATAGATATCAATACTTTACCTGGCTCCATATATCCAAATCTGCCTCCTCAAGGACCTGATCTTGATCCTCAGAGGAAGCCAGAGCAGGGTTGCCAGGAAGGATGGAGGACTGGCTGCAGGGAAGGCTGGAGGGTTGGCTACAAGGAAGGCTGGATTGACCTCTGGGGGGAAGGGTGGAGAGAGATTCCCGCACTTCCAGCTGGTCATCCAGAAAAGAAAGCTTGCTGTAGTACCACAGACTGGGTTTATAAACCTTATCTGCTGGAGCACCTGACCTCTGGGACCTCAGGACCATAGTCCTCTGGGTCCTGTATGTCCCTCTGATGGTCGCTATTTTGGTTTTCACATCTTGGAGAGTTGTTGTGGGTATCTTGGTTTGCACAAATGCAAGCAGGCTCTCCAGTGCTGCTTTCCTGGCGTCTTTATTTTTATTTGCGCTACTTTTGGTTTGCCATAGTATAGGTAGCTCTTGCCATTTGTCTATGAACTCCCCCATGAATTCCGGGTTTTTAAAAGTATTCATGATATCTGTAAAAGCGAGAAACAAAAAAATATATATATTTCAGGCAACATTCCTCAAATGTGCATTTTCTACATATTTTTTGCGCACAAATCTCCTCGTCTGATGAACCTCAAATACTTAAATTGTTAGGTACCTTTGTCAAGACGTTTGTTGCTAACTCCCTCTCCCGCCAAATGAACGTATTTTCGAGACATGGATCTTCACTTGATATACACTGCGCATGCGTGAAACTCCGCACGCTTTCCCCGCCCCTGACGTTCGATATTGTACTTTCCCCGCCCCTTCTCGCTCGTAGTGCTTAACAAAACATGGTGGAGACACAGGTGGCTGAGATTACCTCTACAGAGGAGGAAATTCCAGAGGAGCCCAAATCCAGATCCAGGAGATATAAGGCATCCAACATGTCATTCGAGGAAATGGTGGAGATGGTCGCCATTTTAAAGAAGGAGGATTATGATGCCAAGCATGGGCCGTATAAAAGGCCTAATCTGGTCAAGTCAAAAATTATGGGCAAAGTGGTCAAAAGTCTTCACAAAAAATTTGGGGTGTACAGAACGAAGGAACAGCTCAGAAAATGATGGTCTGATCTGAAGTTGCGGGAGCCCGACCAATTCAAAAGAATCAAGAAAGTTTTAGGAAAAAGTACGTTATTTTTGAATATTTTCCATGGTACATATTATTTACTTGTATTCTGTCGTGTATTTTTTACTTTCATATAGTACAGTGAAAGATACCATCTTTCAGGTTCGTCCGCACAGTAAACGAACGTATTAAACCTCTTTCTCCGTACAGTTCCTCAAACGATGTTTTAGGATCATCCAGTGTGAACACCCATGTATTTTATTTTATTTGGGGGAGTAAATTTTGGCATCACTTATTTTTTCGGTGCTAATCCAAAGGACATTTGTTTGTTTGAAAAAAGGATATGCATGGTAATGTTAAAGGGAGTGAATGCTCAGCAGCTGATGAAACATCTGAACGCAGTAGTACAAGTGTGGGCCTAAAGCCAAAAAGCTTGAGGGTGTCACACACAGGTGATCCTGTGTAGATACTTTGGGGTGTTACAATGTGTCAAATTTGTGTTTTAAAAGTATATGCTATGGTTTTGGCTATGTATCCAATCATTTGTCCCGGTTGGCACAGGGGGTACATTTTAAAATGGAGCAGGCTTCAAAAGAATGATTACAAAGTATTTTATCATGTTTAGTTTAATTGAAAAATTGAGTCGCTACTAATGAAACTATTCATTTTATTTCAATCTCCCTAGGGATTCGAAAAGCTACCTCAGATGAGCTGATAATTGCAACACCTACAACAATACCCCCAGAACCCCAGGATGGAGAGGAACGTGATGTTGTGGAAGTGGAAAGTGGCACCACCACAGGTCAGAGAGAAACCAGACACATGCATGTTAAATAGATGTAGGCCTACATATTCTATCCTACATATTTCTTTTTACATTTAGGTGCAGTTCTGGCCGAAGACCCCAAAAAGTTGACACATCACAGTGCCCAGATCCTGATCCAATACCTCATGGTCTGCTGTCGTGACCTCGAAAAAATTAAGGGAGACTTGCTAGAGATCAGGGCAAATACCAAGCGGGTGGAGGAAAGGCTCCAAAATATCATGGCTGTGCTTGGGCGTGTCTAATGTTTTTACACCAAAGAACGTTTAAATTGCTGAGTTTTATAAGGCTTTTTGTTGTTTTACCCTTTAATGACTAGCACATGTTTAGCTTTTTCACAATTTTTATGAATATAGTTTGTTTATGCATGGCTGGTCATGCGTTTTAATACCCCAAAAATTAAGGGAACATCCACATTTCAAAGGAAGTTTCCCACCTAAAAAAGAAATAAAGGTATTTTTACATTCAAAATAATTGTGGCTTCATTATGTAAATGTGGTGCTGAGTGAACTAATCAATGTTTTGTGTTTACACTGACAATGAAGGCTAATTAGGAATGTTAAATACACATGGCAATACAAGTGCACTAGGTAAACCTACATGAAACATAAAACATTATACAATTAAAACACCAAACCAATCTTTACTCCATAAAATAATTTATTTATTTTTAATAAAATTTTTAAAGATTTTCTGGCATTTCAATGGCCCCCCTACCCATAAAATATTCAACATATTGGTTACGGACCTCACGTCCAGTTGGGGGGGGGGCAAGCCAGGACGGCCAGGTTCCAGGGCCACTAAAGTTTCTGTATTGAGTAAAGAGGCCTCAGGCCCACTTAAAGCTATATAACTGTTGGAATGCACCCGTAGGAAATTATGAAGCACACAGCAAGTCATTACCACATGGTTCCATTTGTATGGGGCAAGGTGGATGGAGGTCAGGAAGAGGCGAAATCGGCTGGCCATGATGCCAAAGGCATTTTCCACCACAGTTCTGGCTCTGGCCAGCCGATAATTGAACACCCTCCTCTCAGGGGTGAGGGTGCATTGCGGGAATGGCCTCATCAAATGGGGTCCCAGGCCAAACCCCTCATCCGCCACAAAGACAAAAGGTAGTCCCTCCACATTCTGCTCCGCTGGTGGCAAGGCCAGCAGATCCAAAAGGAGCCGTTCCCCAAACTCTGTCTGGCCAAATACTCCTCCATCAGACATCCTGCCATTCTTGCCAACGTCCACATAGAGGAACTCGTAGGTGGCCGACACCACTGCCATCATCACGACGCTGTGGAACCCCTTATAGTTATAATAAAAGGATCCCGAATGGGGTGGTGGGACGACCCGAACATGTTTGCCGTCGATGGCTCCTCCACAGTTCGGAAAGTTCCATCGCTGGGCAAACTCGGAAGCCACATTCTGCCATTCATGTGGCGAAGAAGGGAACTGTGGAATTAAAGAAATAAAAAATTAATACTTTGAGCCAGAAACATTGAAAGCTGATTTCATACCAACATTCATGGCCAACATTGGTAGAAACTGTAATAAAAAAAAAGATTAGTAAGCAACAACAAACCTAAAAAATAAAATAAAAATTTGGGGGGGGGGGTTGAAGATGAGTTGGGAATATCACAAATGAAGGCTGTAGCACTCTGTATGAAGTTAAAAAAAATGAAACATTCCTAGGCAATCTTTAGGGTGTGTTTTGGGAAAAGCACTACGATGGAACATAGAATAAAATACATGGAAATGACTAGGCAAGGTAGGTATGGCCCCAGGATAGCATGCTGGAGAGGTTAGGAAAGCCAAATTTACAGGTAGGACTCAAACCCAAAAATTTTAATATTAAAACATGGGGAGAAAGGGGACATTCCCTGCAGCTAAGAATCATGTGAATTAGGGACTGCTAATAAAGCAAAATAAAAAGTATCCAAAACAAAAAAACATACAATGTGAAGTTATTTTAGAAGAAAACTTACCTTAATATAGTCCTCCTGCAAAACTTGAAGGATGGCAGAACAAGTCTCTGGTATAATGATCCCCAGAGCCTGGGGGGATATGCCTGTGGAGAACTTAAGGTCCTGCAGGCTTCTCCCAGTCGCCAGGTATCGCAACGTGGCGATGAGCCTCTGCTCAGCACTGATGGCTTCCCGCATAACGGTGTCCTGCCTGGTAATATAGGGGGACACCAAAGCCAACAGATGCTGAAATACGGGGTCAGACATCCTGAGAAAATTCCTGAAATCATCAGGATTATTCTCCCTGATCTCCCGCAACAAAGGCATGTGACAGAATTGGTGCCGCTGGAGCAACCAATTCTTGGTCCATGAACTCCTCCTGACCCTGCTCATGGCATGGAGTCGGGATACAGCATGAACCCCTGCACCAACTACAGCACGAACTCTACGACAAGTACGTAGCCGCAACATGGCTAGATAACGGTCGGCTGAACAGAACGAACTAGAAGAACGCACGGAAGAACAGCAAGGCCAATGAAGAACAAGCTGAAAAACAGGAACGAGCAGAGCAGACCGCACTGAATAAACAGATACGAACTGACTACACGCACTGCCAAACAGATACGAACCCACAGGCACAAACTGAACTCCACAAAACGATCTTCAAAGCACGAAGACTGAAAAGCGTGAATCGTCTCTCACCAAACTTTTACTAACACGCGGTAACACGGAATTAGCAAAAGCGTCCCAAAGGGTGGCGTCATTAGAACGGAACTTCCCCTTTATAGTGCCGTCGTACGTGTTGTACGTCACTGCGCTTTGCTTCATCGTTTTTTAAAATGATCGTGTGTACGCAAGACAGGCTTGAGAGGAAACATGAAAAAAAACGACGTGAAAAACGGCAAGAAAAAAAATGGCAAGAAAATCGATCGTGTGTACGCGGCATTAGACAGACATCTCTTCCATCAGACTCATACTGTCCGGCCAGCAGCTTTGTTCCAGCGACACAGAAAGGGTACGTACACTTCTATGCAGCACTATTCTCACTAGAAGCAATCTCTGACTATCATATATATCAGGGATATGCAATTAGCGGACCTCCAGCTGTTGCCAAACTACAAGTCCCATCATGCCTTTGCCTCTAGGTGTCATGCTTGATGCTGTCAGAGTCTCGCTATGCCTCATGGGACTTGTAGTTTGGCAACAGCTGGAGGTCCGCTAATTGCATATCCCTGATATATATGATATAGTTACTAGTAGCATAAGTATCTTTATAATCTTCTTTTCCCTATAGATTGCTCCGAGAGACTTGTACCTATGCATATTCAAGACTACCTCTGGGGGATTTAACTGATTACTGACCACCATAGCTTACAAATACTACTACTAACCATCCAGAGAATGGACATCTCTTCCATCAGACTCATACTGTCCGGCCAGCAGCTTTGTTCCAGCGACACAGAAAGGGTGCGTACACTTCTATGCAGCACTATTCTCACTAGAAGCAAGCTCTGACTATCATATATATGATATACTGTATTTATCAGCGTATAACACGCACAGGCGTATAACACGCACCCTAACTTTAAGAGGGAAGTTTCAGGAAAAAAACTTTCCACAGCCCCCTGCGTATAACACGCAGGCACAGTTTACCCTCTATTTTCAGGGTAAAAAAGTGAGTGTTATACGCCAATAAATACAGTAGTTATTAGTAGCATAAGTATCTTTATAATCTTTTCCCTATAGATTGCTCCGAGAGACTTGTACCTATGCATATTCAAGACATTACCTCTGGGGGATTTAACTGATTACTGACCACCATAGCTTACAAATACTACTACTAACCATCCAGAGTTGTATCTCTGTAATTATTATTATTGGGCATGAATAACTGATACATGCTCATTATTTAACCACTTCCCATCCGCACTATAGCCGAATGAGGGCTACAGCGCGGACTCCAATTGCCGGGAGGCCGTCAATAGACGTCCTCCCTTTTTCACGCGCAACACGAACCCCTGCAGGGCGCGCGCGGCGCCACTGTGACCACTGAGTAACTGAGACTCGGGCGATCGCAGATCCGTGTAAGGGGCCCCTTACCACGTGATCAGCTGTCAGCCAATGACAGCTGATCACGTGATGTAAACAAAGGATCGGTGATAGTTTTTTTTCTCCTCATGCTAATAGCGTGAGGAGAAAAAAAAAGCCGATCACTGGCTTGTGCACAAGGGACATCGGTCCAGAAGAGGAGGACGCACATCAGCCTCATCAGTGGTCATGAATACCGCCTGCCTGTGCCACCTGCCATTGCTACCTGCCAGAGCCCACAGTGCCCACAGTGCCACCTATCAATGCCCACAGTGCCACCTATCAATGCCCACAAGTGTCACCTACCAATGCCCACAAGTACCACCTATCAATACCCACCAGTGATGCCAATCAGTGCCTCATCAGTGCCACCTAGCAACGCTGCCTATCAGTGTAACCTACCAGTGCCCATTATTGCCACCCATCAGTGCCCATCACTGCCACCCATCAGTGCCCTTCACTGCCACCTATCAGTGTCACCTATCAATGCCACCTATTAGTGCCACTTCTCAGTGCCCACCAGTGCCACCTATCAATGCCCTTCAGTGCCACCCATCAGTGCCAACTCCCAGTGCCGCCTATCAGTGCCCATCAGTGCAGCCTCATTAGCGTACATCAATGAAGGAGAAAAATTACCTGTTTGCTAAATTTTATAACAAAATATAAATAAAATAGATTTTTTTTTTTTTAATCTGTCTTTTTAATTTGTTTAAAAAAAATAAAAATAAACGCAGAGGTGATAAAATACCACCAAAAGAAAGCTCTATTTGTGGGGAAAAAATTTATAAAAATGTAATTTGGGTACAGCGTTGTATGATCACGCAATTGTCATTCAAAGTGCATCAGCGCTGAAAGCTGAAAATTGGTCTGGGCAGGAGGGGGGTTTAAGTGCCCAGTAAGCAAGTGGTTAAGGTTAGTATAATATATCTACTTTTCAATTAACAACGACTATAGATAGGGACATATATGGTCCCTGATATATTTATGTATACCGTTTATGGATATATCTTTTTCTATACCCCAGGACTAAACATCTCAATTTTGCTAGCCTATTAGAGGCCATTGTGTGTCTGCTGGACTGCTCATATTGACGAACCTATCTACGGGCCGCTAGACATATACATACTTACCTATGGTAAGTTATGTTATTTTATAAGTTTACATCCCAGATACTGGTTGTGATGATGGTGTTTGCCTTTTTCCATTTTACTCTACATATACACTACTCCTATTGAGGCCTCAGGGTTTCTTTTAACCTATGAATACTGGGTGTATCCCCACATCTCTCCTCGCCCTGGTTGCATGCCTGCTCCCAGTTTTGGGATCCTGAACTCAGTCTCAATCTATGCTTTTTTGTTTCTCATAATTTCTTCCTTTACAAAACAAAATGCATATACAGTATTGTGTTTGACGATTTGTATATTTACAGTGGGTACGTAAAGACCCCCTTAAATTTTTCACTCTTTGTTATATTGCAGCCATTTGCTAAAATCATTTAAGTTCATTTTTTTCCTCATTAATGTACACACAGCACCCCATATTGACAGAAAAACACAGAATTGTTGACATTTTTGCAGATTTATTAAAAAAGAAAAAGTGAAATATCACATGGTCCTAAGTATTCAGACCTTTTGCTGTGACACTCATATATTTAACTTAGGTGCTGTCCATTTCTTCTGATCATCCTTGAGATGGTTTTACACCTTCATTTGAGTCCAGCTGTGTTTGATTATACTGATTGGACTTGATTAGGAAAGCCACACACCTGTCTATATAAGACCTTACAGCTCACAGTGCATGTCAGAGCAAATGAGAATCATGAGGTCAAAGGAACTGCCTGAAGAGCTCAGAGACAGAATTGTGGCAAGGCACAGATCTGGCCATGGTTACAAAAAAATTCTGCTGCACTTAAGGTTCCTAAGAGCACAGTGGCCTCCATAATCCTTAAATGGAAGATGTTTGGGACAAACAGAACCCTTCCTAGAGCTGGCCGTCCGGCCAAACTGAGCTATCTGGGGAGAAGAGCCCTGATGAGAGAGGTAAAAAATAACCCAAAGATCACTGTGGCTGAGCTCCAGAGATGCAGTTGGGAGATGGGAGAAAGTTGTAGAAAGTCAACCATCATTGCAGCACTCCACCAGTCGGGGCATTATGGCAGAGTGGACCGACGGAAGCCTCTCCTCAGTGCAAGACACATGAAAGCCCGCATGGAGTTTGCTAAAAAAACACCTGAAGGACTCCAAGATGGTGAGAAATAAGATTCTCTGGTCTGATGAGACCAAGATAGAACTTTTTGGCCTTAATTCTAAGCGGTATGTGTGGAGAAAATCAGGCACTGCTCATCACCTGTCCAATACAGTCCCAACAGTGAAGCATGGTGGTGGCAGCATCATGCTGTAAGGGTTTTTTTCAGCTGCAGGGACAGGACGACTGGTTACAATCGAGGGAACAACAACTCCGTGACTGTTCTTGAATGGCCCAGCCAGAGGCCTGACTTAAACCCAATTGAGCATCTCTGGAGAGACCTAAAAATGTCTGTCCACCAACGTTTACCATCCAACCTGACAGAACTGGAGAGGATCTGCAAGGAGGAATGGCAGAGGATCCCCAAATCCAGGCGTGAAAAACTCGTTGCATCTTTCCCAAAAAAACTCATGGCTGTATTATATCAAAAGAGTGCTTGTACTAAATACTGAGCAAAGGGTCTTAATACTTAGGACCATGTGATATTTCAGTTTTTCTTTTTTAATAAATCTGCAAAAATGTCAACAATTCTGTGTTTTTCTGTCAATATGGGGTGCTGTGTGTACATTAATGAGGAAAAAAATGAACTTAAATGATTTTAGAAAATGGCTGCAATATAATGTAGCGGGTATACACTTTCTGTGTATTTAAAACTGGCAGAGACACCAGTGATGTGCAGTTCCCTGCAGCCCCACGGGTGGCGCTGTCGCCTTGGGCTGGGGTTGAACCATTGCTGTGTGCTGTGCTCCCTTTTTGTCCTCCCTCGGCAGCGGTATGGTGGGGCGGGGAACCCGCCATGCTTGCTGGGAGAGGGTATAAAGGGGCCGGCCATCTTTGTCACGGGGTCAAGTTCCAGGCACCTTCAGCCTGTGGGCGTGTGGTTCGTGTCTGTCTTCTAGGCGGCCTAGGCCTAGAGGACATTCAGAGGTCGTGTTCCATCCCAGGCACCTTTGGCCTGGGGTGAGGTACTCGGATGGAGGTCTGGAGCTCAGTGCCCAACACTGAGTTCCGCAAGGGAAGGAGATCCTAGGGGACCCTGGGAGAGGGTACCCGAATCCGGAGGGCGTAATGGACCGGTGGGAGACACTTGCTTGAAGACCCGGTGCAGCATATTGCCGGTGACAGGTGAGCCTTCCACTGGAGACCGCCTGGAAGGAAATCCCCCTTCGCTGGGAGACCGCAACCCACTTTCAGGAAGGAAAGTGGAGAGTTCATTGTGTTTGGGCCTACTCGCATCCACACCTCCTTGTCTGTTCTGTTCTCTAAGGAGTCCAACTGATTGTGTTCACTTTTGCATTGAGAAGAATAAAGGAGTGTTGGACTTTAATGGTGTGGGGCTCGTTTTCTGGCAGACATTGTTCAAGGTAACTCTCTTTGGAGGTTCCAGGTGCAGAACACCGACCCGAAGGTAAAATAAGAACTTTGCTTACACCACACGGACACCTGTGTTGGAGGTTTGGCGTGGTGACCCCGCACTCTCTCCTCATAAGGTACCCCTAGACAAGAGAGAGAAGAGCTGATGAGATAGAGGGGAGAGTGGAGTCCGCTACACGTGAGGGCTCGGGTCCGGTATGGTGTTCGTGTTACTACGGAATTGAACGTGTCTGCCGGTAGGAGTTCCGAGTAGGTGGGCCAATTTATTGGCCATAGTGCATCCCTGCTCGAAGTCGTGGACATGACCCAGTGAAGGGAAAGGCCCGCGCAGAAGAGCGAGGAAAGGGGGGAGCTCAGCCGTGTGAAGGACTACACGTGGGGGCTTCTATTTGCACTGCGCCACCAGGCACACCCCCACCGCTTAGTTCGTGGGCGTGACTCAGAAAGAAAAAAAAGAAGAAAAGCCCGCGAATTGGAGCAAAGGGGAGGAGTCCAATACGTGTGAAGGACTACACGTGGGATGTTGGGGCAAAAATTTGCAGTGCGCGATGGACCAACAGCAAGTCACCATGTTCGGACAAACAGTGTGGGTTCCACTTCATCCTTCTACCACGTCTTTGACTGCTGCTGCTCCGGTGACCGATACAGGGATTCAGCTGAAGCCAAGGGGATGATTCTCCCTGTATTCATGCATGGACGTTGAGGCCCTGGGTGTGATTCGTCCCGGCTGCTCGGGACTGGTGTGTCATCTGAAGCCATTCGGGCGATGCGAGGTCTGTGGGGAGTTTCTATTTGAAGTGGATCCAGCGGTTGAGAAGCCGAGAACCATTTACCCCGGCCGTGTTGCAGGCAGCACCACTCAGAGAGGAGGAATCACTGCTTTGACAGCCATCCCTGCGCGCACTGCAGCGACCGCGGAGGAGGTCGCGACTACTCAACGGGAGAAATCCGAGGATGCTGACTCGGTCACCACTGTCTCACACTGTCCACCACCGAAGAGAAAGACCGGTATGGTAGCCCCGTCCAGCGGTTGCGGTGGACCATCTCGCCTGCCTACGCCCGGCCTGGATGAATCCGGTGAGAAGAGTTCCGGACGTCCTGCCTCTAAAAAAGGCAGAGGTAAGCCAGGTGGAGGGACTTGGTGTGTGGGTGGAGGTGTCGGGGATCCACAACCCTGTGTGTCCGTGGGAGGTAGCAATTCAGTCTCCACTACAGGCTACCTGCCCGCGGAGGAGTGTGACACCTCTGACCTAGAGTCGCTCTCCGATTTGGGAGACTATGATGCCATAGACGAACTGTTTGCTCAGAAGGGCTGGGACAAAGTACCTCTCGCCTCATCCCGTGGAACCAGGGACCCACCCATGTCTACAGGAGATAGTACACCCCGGGTGGAGGCACCAGCGCCTGAGGAGGGGTCCCGTCCCCAGCCTACTCTTACTTTCCCGGTGCCACCTGCACCTAATGCTGGGGAGAAGAGACTGTTGTTGCGAGCACCTATGCCCAGACCAGATGTGATCAAGGTCCCTTGCCACCCGGACTCAATAGTTTTACCTGGCGAAGGGGACAGAGCCACTATGCCTCCTCTGGCGAGACTACAACGCCTATTTGGCCAGAAGGTTGCTGCTGAGTACGGATTGAAGTATCCATACTTGTCCAAGGAGTTGCTGTATGAGGTGGAAGTGTGCCGGGAGCGCTGGTACAATGACTTTGTGTGGACCCACCTTCAGGTTCCCCACGCCCACAGGTACCTGGCATGCTCCCCCAAAGCCTCTCAGCGTTTTAAAGATTGCAAGGCAGAATGGATGTTGGGACGGCACATCCACGCGGACAAAGTGCTGGTCCGGTGGAAAGAAGGGGAGGATGTTGAGTATCATCTGGAGACCATGGATCAGCACCTGAAGCCACTTGTTCTGCCGCATCCCCGCTTCGATCTGTAGGAGGAAAGAGACTCCGTTCTTGTTTATTATGCTGCTGAACTTTCTGGGGTTTGTTTTCCCCGTTGCCCAGAGTAATGAAGGACTGTTCCTGTTTTGTTCTTCAATTTTCCAACAAGAGATCATGGACTCTGGGGTAGATAGGGCTCAAGAGAAGAAGGAAAGTTCCACGAGTGCAGTTACCGCGACGTTGTCACCAGGTGGCAGTGTTGCGCATCGTTAACACTTTTCACACACTCACTCTTTGGAGAAAAGGGATTTCTTCATGAAGAAGTCTCTTTCCTCTTACACAATTACATGTGTCAGGTTTTATGTGTGTTATTTTCTTTTTTTCCCTCTGCGGGAGAGCATCCCATCAAGACCGCTGAGTATGGGGTGGGTCTTAGTCAGGATGGGTGGGGAAAAAAGTGTAATTTGAATATGTGATTCTAAAGTTATGGTTAAAATGTTGTTGTTTCCCTTCCCTTTCATGTAAGGCTCAGACACAATTGCTTCAGTTGACCAAGTTTCAAAAGTTTTATTTTGTACAATTTGTAGTTGGTTTCTGGACTGGGCTATGCCAGCCGTTGAGGGCATAGTTTGCTCCAGACACTGGGGACCAGTGTCAAATTACCAGGGGGAGAGTGTAGCGGGTATACACTTTCTGTGTATTTAAAACTGGCAGAGACACCAGTGATGTGCAGTTCCCTGCAGCCCCACGGGTGGCGCTGTCGCCTTGGGCTAGGGTTGAACCATTGCTGTGTGCTGTGCTCCCTTTTTGTCCTCCCTCGGCAGCGGTATGGTGGGGCGGGGAACCCGCCGTGCTTGCTGGGAGAGGGTATAAAGGGGCCGGCCATCTTTGTCACGGGGCCGAGTCCCAGGCACCTTCAGCCTGTGGGCGTGTGGTTCGTGTCGGTCCTTTAGGCGGCCTAGGCCTAGAGGACATTCGGAGGTCGTGTTCCATCCCAGGCACCTTTGGCCTGGGGTGAGGTACTCGGATGGAGGTCTGGAGCTCAGTGCCCAACACTGAGTTCCGCGAGGGAAGGAGATCCTAGGGGACCCTGGGAGAGGGTACCCGAATCCGGAGGGCGTAATGGACCGGTGGGAGACACTTGCTTGAAGACCCGGTGCAGCATATTGCCGGTGACAGGTGAGCCTTCCACTGGAGACCGCGTGGAAGGAAATCCCCCTTCGCTGGGAGACCGCAACCCACTTTCAGGAAGGAAAGTGGAGAGTTCATTGTGTCTGGGCCTACTCGCATCCACACCTCCTTGTCTGTTCTGTTCTCTAAGGAGTCCAACTGATTGTGCTCACTTTTGCATTGAGAAGAATAAAGGAGTGTTGGACTTTAATGGTGTGGGGCTCGTTTTCTGGCAGACATTGTTCAAGGTAACACTCTTTGGAGGTTCCAGGTGCAGAACACCGACCCGAAGGTAAAATAAGAACTTTGCTTACACCACACGGACACCTGTGGTGAAGGCTTGACGTGGTGACCCCGCACTCTCTCCTCATAAGGTACCCCTAGACAAGAGAGAGACAAGCTGATGAGATAGAGGGGAGAGTGGAGGCCGCTACACATGAGGGCTCGGGTCTGGTATGGTGTTTGTGTTACTACGGAATTGAACGTGTCTGCCGGGAGGAGTTCCCAGTAGGTGGGCCAATTTATTGGCCATGGTGCATCCCTGCTCGAAGTCGTGGACATGACCCAGTGAAAGGAAAGGCCCGCGCAGAAGAGCGAGGAAAGGGGGGAGTTCAGCCGTGTGAAGGACTACACGTGGGGGCTTCTATTTGCACTGCGCCACCAGGCACACCCCCACCGCTTAGTTCGTGGGCGTGACTCAGAAAGAAAAAAAAGAAGAAAAGCCCGCGAACTGGAGCAAAGGGGAGGAGTCCAATACGTGTGAAGGACTACAGGTGGGATGTTGGCACAAAAATTTGCAGTGCGCGAAGGACCAACAGCAAGTCACCATGTTCGGACAAACAGCGTGGGTTCCACTTCATCCTTCTACCACTTCTTTGACTGCTGCTGCTCCGGTGACCGATACAGGGATTCAGCTGAAGCCAAGGGGACGATTCGCCCTGTATTCATGCATGGACGTTGAGGCCCTGGGTGTGATTCGTCCCGGCTGCTCGGGACTGGTGTGTCATCAGAAGCCATTCGGGCGATGCAAAGTCTGTGGGGAATTTCTATTTGAAGTGGATCCAGCGGTTGAGAAGCCGAGAACCATTTACCCCGGCCGTGTTGCAGGCAGCACCACTCAGAGAGGAGGAATCACTGCTTTGACAGCCATCCCTGCGCGCACTGCAGCGACCGCGGAGGAGGTCGCGACTACTCAACGGGAGAAATCCGAAGATGCTGACTCGGTCACCACTGTCTCACAGCGTCCACCACCGAATAGAAAGACCGGTATGGTAGCCCCGTCCAGCGGTTGCGGTGGACCATCTCGCCTGCCTACGCCCGGCCTGGATGAATCCGGTGAGAAGAGTTCCGGACGTCCTGCCTCTAAAAAAGGCAGAGGTAAGACAGGGGGAGGGACTTGGTGTGTGGGCGGAGGTGGAGGGGATCCACAACCCTGTGTGTCCGTGGGAGGTAGCAATTCAGTCTCCACTACAGGCTACCTGCCCGCGGAGGAGTGTGACACCTCCGACCTAGAGTCGCTCTCCGATTTGGGAGACGATGTCGCCATAGACGAACTGTTTGCTCAGAAGGGCTGGGACAAAGTACCTCTCGCCTCATCCCGTGGAACCAGGGACCCACCCATGTCTACAGGGGATAGAACACCCCGGGTGGAGGCACCAGCGCCTGAGGAGGGGTCCCGTCCCCAGCCTACTCTTGCTTTCCCGGTGCCACCTGCACCTAATGCCGGAGAGAAGAGACTGTTGTTGCAGGCACCTATGCCCAGACCAGATGTTATCAAGGTCCCTCGCCACCCGGACTCAATAGTTTTACCTGGCAAAGGGGACAGAGCCACTATGCCTCCTCTGGCGAGACTACAACGCCTATTTGGCCAGAAGGTTGCTGCTGAGTACGGATGGGAGTATCCATACTTGTCCAAGGAGTTGCTGTATGAGGTGGAAGTGTGCCGGGAGCGCTGGTACAATGACTTTGTGTGGACCCACCTTCAGGTTCCCCACGCCTGCAGGTACCTGGCATGCTCCCTCAAGGCCTCTCAGCGTTTTAAAGATTGCAAGGCAGAATGGATGTTGGGACGGCACATCCACACGGACAAAGTGCTGGTCCGGCGGAAAGAAGGGGAGGATGTTGAGTATCATCTGGAGACCATGGATCAGCACTTGAAGCCACTTGTTCTGCCGCATCCCCGCTTCTATCTGTAGGAGGAAAGAGACTCCGTTCTTGTTTATTATGCTGCTGAACTTTCTGGGGTTTGTTGTCCCCGTTGCCCAGAGGAATGAAGGACTGTTCCTGTTTTGTTCTTCAATTTTCCAACAAGAGATCATGGACTCTGGGGTAGATAGGGCTCAAGAGAAGAAGGAAAGTTCCACGAGTGCAGTTACCATGACGTTGTCACCAGGTGGCAGTGTTGCGCATCGTTAACACTTTTCACACACTCACTCTTTGGAGAAAAGGGATTTCTTCATGAAGAAGTCTCTTTCCTCTTACACGAATACATGTGTCAGGGTTTATGTGTGTTAATTTTCTTTTTTTCCCTCTGCAGGAGAGCATCCCATCAAGACCGCTGAGTATGGGGTGGGTCTTAGTCAGGATGGGTGGGGAAAATGTGTAATGTGAATATGTGATTCTAAAGTTATGGTTAAAATGTTGTTGTTTCCATTCCCTTTCATGTAAGGCTCAGACACAATTGCTTCAGTTGACCAAGTTTCAAAAGTTTTATTTTGTACAATTTGTAGTTGGTTTCTGGACTGGGCTATGCCAGCCGTTGAGGGCATAGTTTGCTCCAGATACTGGGGACCAGTGTCAAATTACCAGGGGGAGAGTGTAGCGGGTATACACTTTCTGTGTATTTAAAACTGGCAGAGACACCAGTGATGTGCAGTTCCCTGCAGCCCCACGGGTGGCGCTGTCGCCTTGGGCTGGGGTTGAACCATTGCTGTGTGCTGTGCTCCCTTTTTGTCCTCCCTCTGCAGCGGTATGGTGGGGCGGGGAACTCGCCGTGCTTGCTGGGAGAGGGTATAAAAGGGCCGGCCATCTTTGTCACGGGGTCGAGTCCCAGGCACCTTCAGCCTGTGGGCGTGTGGTTCGTGTCGGTCCTCTAGGTGGCCTAGGCCTAGAGGACGTTTGGAGGTCGTGTTCCATCCCAGGCACCTTTGGCCTGGGGTGAGGTACTTGGATGGAGGTCTGGAGCTCAGTGCCCAACACAGAGTTCCACGAGGGAAGGAGATCCTAGGGGACCCTGGGAGAGGGTACCCGAATCCGGAGGGCGTAATGGACCGGTGGGAGACACTTGCTTGAAGACCCGGTGCAGCATATTGCCGGTGACAGGTGAGCCTTCCACTGGAGACCGCCTGGAAGGAAATCCCCCTTCGCTGGGAGACCGCAACCCACTTTCAGGAAGAAAAGTGGAGAGTTCATTGTGTCTGGGCCTACTCGCATCCACACCTCCTTGTCTGTTCTGTTCTCTAAGGAGTCCAACTGATTGTGTTCACTTTTGCATTGAGAATAATAAAGGAGTGTTGGACTTTAATGGTGTGGGGCTCGTTTTCTGGCAGACATTGTTCAAGGTAACTCTCTTTGGAGGTTCCAGGTGCAGAACACCGACCCGAAGGTAAAATAAGAACTTTGCTTACACCACACGGACACCTGTGGTGGAGGCTTGGCGTGGTGACCCCGCACTCTCTCCTCAAAAAGGTACCCCTAGACAAGAGAGAGACGAGCTGATGAGATAGAGGGGAGAGTGGAGGCCGCTACAATAACAAAGAGTGAAAAATTTAAGGGGGTCTGAATACTTTACGTACCCACTGTATATATGTGTTTTTTCCATTTATTCAGTGTAAAATATTGATAAGCTCCTAAAGAAGCATTGTATCGCAAAACATGTAGAGCTTCATCTCCAAAACGCTATTCTGCTTCCACTCTACTAAGGGATAATCCCAGTGGTTGTTACATCTACTGGCCCTGGCCCAGCGGTTAAGCCGTGTACACACGGTAGGTTTTACCGATGAAAACAGTCCGATGGACTGTTTTCATCGGACAAACCGATCGTGTATGGGCCCCATCGGTCTTTTTTCCATCGATGTTTAAAAATAGAACATGTTTTAAATTTATCCGATGATTAAAAAACCGATAGCAAATTACTATCGTCTGTGGGGAACTCCATCGTATAAAAAACCCACGCATGCTCAGAATCAAGTCGACGCATGCTCAGAAGCATTGAACTTCATTTTTCTCGGCTCATCGGAGTGTTTTTCGTCACCGCATTTGAAACGGTCGGTTTTTTGACTGATTGTGTGTGGGCAAGACTGATGGAAGACAGTTTTATTGGATTTCCGATGGAAAAAAACATCGGATTAGAATCCATAGGATATCCGATCGTGTGTACAGGGCTTTAGAGTTGGCTGTGTTGATTATTGTTTGTAAAAGTCTGTATTCACGTTTTATATGCTTTTAGGATATTTTGTAAATGTGTTATAATAAAAACATTTTTTTTATATATTAATGCCTATAAAATCCATGATTTCTCTCCATGTATCCAATCTCAGTTAATAGGATGTGACACTTTTTACCACTGTCTATACACCCACAATACCATCCTGTGGTGGTTTATTATTGTTAGTTTATCTGTCACCATAGTTCCTGCCAGTGAGAAGCTCCGTTCCAGGCAAGTTGGACAACAGTTGATGGATCCCCCCATGACTGCTAAACATGTCTTCCAACACAAAGACAGATGCCGCATCATCCTCGAGGGCCCCTGTAACTGGACTTTGCTGCAACATTCATCTGGAGGTATCTTTAGCAATAACTAGATAGACCCATGTATACGTGCACAATTCCAGCAGGACTTCTATCAGGCCCTTTGCTGATAATACTTGTTTGTACATTGGGTGTATGTACTGTTAATGATCTCTTATTTATATAAAGCTTGTATTATTTCTATACTGGTGTGCATCTATATACAATAATTACGGTTAATGTTATGTGCTGGTTGCAGTAGTTCTTCTGTTTAGATTATTGATTCATTTCTCAGGAAGGGAATCCCTCTGCTCACAGAGGCCCTGTCCTGGGTGGAATCTTTCAACCCCACTCTTCCACTTAGTGAAGATTCTGGTTCTCTTATTTATCTACAGGTTTAGCGCACTATCCTGTTTAAGGAAGGCCATTTCTTATAATCCCCCCAAACGAGGACTACAATTACAATTATTATTATTATTATTAATAATACCAATATAAACTACTCTCATATACGTATTTATGTTTGCCTGAAGTTCAGCTTTAACTTTAGGACTTAACATCATTAGATCACAAGAAGAAGAATGTTGACCACTGCTTACACTTTGCGAGTGCTGATATACAGCTATAGTGTTTCCCCAGCCCAGTGTGCCTATTGCATTTACCAGTAGTTTGTTCCCCTATGAAACAGTAAGACATGCCTGATCATAGGGGATCAGTGATTTTCTTATCTCTGATGTGCACCTGTCTATGTCACTTGTAGCTTAACAACTTGATATATTTAAATCTTAGCATGCTCATTTAAAGGTTCTTTAAGGTTCTTGCTACTACAAGGGGGTCCTGGCTGAGGGTCTGTCACCTGTCAAGCACCCCAATGCTGTCTGAAAATCTTTGCACCTAGTAGCTCATTTCAAACACCTGTGATTGGTAGGCAAGGTGTTTGGAATTCCGTAATATCTTGACATTTTAAAATTTGCAATGCTTTTCTGAATTCAGCTGATCTGTCGGAGTTTTCTAACAGTGAGCTTTATTTTGTGTGTGTTGCTAGCCTTGCATAAAGCCTTCAGTAAAACAGTTAACGTCAAACAGTACTTTGAAGTGTCTCCTTTTGTCTTGGCTAGCCAGAATACTCCTACTCCAAGTCTGTAGGGAGATGCTACCGGCAATCTTTAGAAAGGACAAAAACAAGGTTTTAAAGCAAAAATGCCTGCTAAACAAGATGGAATCTGCTTTGCCTGTGAAAGAATGAGCTGTGTATTGCTGTGCATGTCTGATAGGAGAGGATGTGTAGTGCTCTTTGTAAGTGAGGGGAGAGGTTGTGCAATGTTCTGCAGGAGCAATATGAAAGGGTACGTAATACTCTGCATAGTTAAGAGATTATGTTTTGAAAATGAGATGGAGGGGGCTCTGTATTAGGGCTACAAAGTCAGCACTTCCTTTTCCTGCTCCTGTTAACACCTCAACAATTAACAGTCTCTAAGGACTCACCATGAATCAGCATTAGGTACAGGGGGTCAAAAGTCTTTATCTGCCTTGCCAGGATCTTACTTTCTTCCACACTTAACTTTTTTGGCACTTCAATTAACAGGTTAATGGTAGGTCAAAAGGCCTTTATACATTCAATTATTTTTTAAGTCACATTGTAAACAGAAAATTTGACACAGTACACAGAGTCCCTTCCTCTAAATACGCAATATTCCAGGATAATAATGCTGCTCATAGGAGCTGTGCTAATTATCTATTCAGCACTGTATAAAAGGGATTAAATGAAAACTAGTATATGTGTTTAATATTTGTGACTATTGCATAAAATAAAGAACATGTATAAACTGTTATCCCAGTGCATGTTAATCCTCTTCCAGGTATTAACATAGTAAAAACATACTGATTGCAATATATGTGTTTCAGAAAACTCATTATAGCAATATATCCTGCTTAGGGTGGCCACCTGGATGGTATTTTACCAGCCTTTACGGTAAAAGGGTGACTTGTTGCCAATTTTTTAATAGAAAACAGATCATAAAGCTGGTATGCTTTTCCGAGAAAAGGTGGCAACCTTAAAGTACAACTGTAGATTGATATTAAAAACATCAGTTTAAACATGTAAATCATTAAAAATAAATTGCATTTTTTTATTATATAATTTAGTGTTGTCATTATATAAAAAGATAATGAATCCTTCCAGTAAATGAGCCTTTATCATACAGGGTAGTGACACGAAATTTTCTGCAGAGAAGTCGCTGAAGCGTTGTCACCCAGTGAAGTCTGCATCGCTATGTACATTGAGGAGGTTTACCAGTGTTTTATCACTAATAACCATTCCCCCTTTGCCTATCCATGCAGGCTATGAAGAGAAAAACAAGCACAACTGTAGAAGTGGTAATTAATGGTCATTCAGTCATTAGATGACTTTCCCAAACCCTTTCTAATTATTTTGAAATATTGGCAACCCATATCATAAAAAGAGAAACACATTGATTTCTCTCTCCCCATCATGTAATCAACATGTCAACTATGACATAGTGATTGCATTAGGTGGATTAATAAAACATGTTGTTCCAGCTGTCAGTGCGTTTTTTTCTTTAAACACAACATTTCATAATAAAAGTTAAAAGCTAAGCTCCAGGCAAAGAGCTCAATACACGGATAAAATTCATATATGAGAGCTGTTTTGCCCTCCAAAGGACTTTTTTTTGTCAATCCAGCCATGAGATTTGCATAACTCTGCCACACAGCACAGCCCTGCCTGGCACGGAAGGGGATCTTTTATTTCTTTGCTGCAGCTTCACTTTTACGTGTAGGTCTCCTCACTACCCACATCCTGGTAATGGACAGTGAAAGAAGTGGAGAATTAATGAGCTCATCTCTATGTCACTTTGCGCTCCTTGTGCTGTTTCTCTTTCCCCCTCTCTGAGCTCTGCTGTACAGAGACTGTAAGATTCTGATATCAAGCCCAATTCAGGTACTTACACTTCTTGTATTAAAAAAATTCATGATTTATTAATGATTAGAGCTGTATTCGTTTGTGTCTTTTATATCTGCCTGGAGTTCAACTTTAAAAATAGTAACATTCTACAGCTAAATTTGGCCTGGACATTCGCATAGCAACAAACTCTTGTCATGTAAAGGGTTTGTCTAAATTTGAAGAGAAGTCAAGGTTCCTGTGTACAGCTTGGGCCTAAGATCCAAAGTGCAGCAGCGGTGCCCAACCTTTTTGAATCCAAGGACAGGTTCCATGGCAGACAATTTTCCCAGGGCCCGGGGGGTTGGATGGATGAGTCGGGGATGCGATATTCATTGAGTCTGTCGTCAGCCCCACACCAAAACCCCCCTTTACATTACAGTTCCCCCTTTACAGTGCGGCCCCCTTTACATCAAAGTGCCCCTTTACAATAATCTAACGGGGAATGCTCTGTAAAGGGGGCACTGTAGTGTAAAGTGATAGTATCAGTGTTCCGCCTATGAAATGAGCCATCTAGGGGGGCGGGACCTTGTTACACCGCGCAACGAACAGAGACACAGCCAGCTCCATGACACACAGCGGACATCCCCGCTGTGTGTGCGTTACATCCAGGGATTTCCAGGTGAGTCTCTGTTAATGATGGGGCATAGTAAAGCTGCATTAATGGGGCACCAAAAAGCTACATTGATGGGACACAGAAAAGCTTCATTGATGGGGCACAGTAAAGCTGCATTAATGGGTCACAGTCAAGCTGCATTACTGGGGCAAAGTGAGGCTGCGGGCACAGGCACAGAGAGGCTGCGGGCACAGTGAGGCTGCGTTCACAGGCACAGTGAGGCTGCGGGCACAGTGAGGCTGTGTTCACAGGCACAGAGAGGCTGGGGGCAGAGTGAGGCTGCGTTCACAGGCACAGAGAGGCTGCATTCACAGGAACAGAGAGGCTGCGTTCACAGGCACAGAGAGGCTGCGTTCACAGGCACAGAGGGGCTGTGGGCACAGGCACAGAGGGGCTGCGGGCACAGTGAGGCTGCATTCACAGGCACAGAGAGGCTGGGGGCAGAGTGAGGCTGCGTTCACAGGCACAGAGAGGCTGCATTCACAGGAACAGAGAGGCTGCGTTCACAGGCACAAAGAGGCTGCGTTCACAGGCACAGAGGGGCTGCGGGCACAGAGAGGCTGCGGGCACAGGCACAGAGAGGCTGCGGGCACAGGCACAGAGAGGCTGCGGGCACAGGCACAGAAAGGCGGTGGGCACAGGCACAGAGAGGTGGTGGGCACAGGCACAGAGAGGCTGTGGGCACAGGCATAGACAGGCTGCGTTCACAGGCATAGAGAGGCTGCGTTCACAGGCACAGAGAGGCTGCGTTCACAGGCACAGAGAGGCTGCGGGCACAGTGAGGCTGCGTTCACGGGCGCAGTGAGGCTGCGTTCACAGGCACAAAGAGGCTGCGTTCACAGGCACAAAGAGGCTGCGGGCACAGTGAGGCTGCGTTCACGGGCACAGTGAGGCTCCATTACCGGGCAGTGAGCCTGCATTAACGGGCAGTGAGGCTGCATTAACGGGCAGTGAAGCTGCAATCATGGGCACAGTGAGGGTGCATTGATAGCAAAGTGAGGCTGCATTCATTGGCACTGTAAAGCTGCATTTGATGGGCACAGTGAGTGTGCATTACATCCAGGGGATTCCAGGTGAGTCTCTGTTGATGATGGGGCATAGTAAAGCTGCATTAATGGGGCACCAAAAAGCTACATTGATGGGGCACAGTAAAGCTGCATTAATGGGTCACAGTCAAGCTGCATTAATGAGGCACAGTGAGGCTACGGGCACAGGCACAGAGAGGCTGCGAACACTGTGAGGCTGTGTTCACAGGCACAGTGAGGCTGCGGGCACAGTAAGGCTGCGTTCACAGGCACAGAGAGGCTGCGGGCAGAGTGAGGCTGCGTTCACAGGCACAGAGAGGCTGCATTCACAGGCACAGAGAGGCTGCGGGCACAGGCACAGAGCGGCTGCGTTCACAGGCATAGATAGGCTGCGTTCACAGGCACAGAGAGGCTGCGTTCACAGGCACAGAGAGGCTGCGTTCACAGGCACAAAGAGGCTGCGGGCACAGTGAGGTTGCGTTTACGGGCACAGTGAGGCTCCATTAACGAGCAGTGAAACTGCATTAACTGGCAGTGAGGCTGCATTAACGGGCAGTGAGGCTGCAATCATGGGCACAGTGAGAGTGCATTGATGGGCACAGTGAGGCTGCATTCATTGGCACCGTAAAGCTGCATTTGATGGGCACAGTGAGGCTGCATTGATGAGCACAGTGAGGCTGCATTGATGGGCACAGTGAGGCTGCATTGATGGGCACAGTGAGGCTGCATTGATGGGCATAGTGAGGCTGCAATCATGGGCACCGTAAAGCTGCATTTGACGGGCACAGTGAGGCTGCATTTGATGGGTACTGATATGCTTTATGTTAATATTGTTAAAGTTGTTGTTATTTATTTTTGGAACTTAATTCTGCTGAAAACATTTAACAGTGTAATTTCATGAGATAATTTACAAGGGCGTGTTTAGGGGCGGACCTAGGGGTGGGGCAGGGGAGAGGTTGGGTGGGGCAACTGGTGGCGAGTAACTCTTAAGGTCTGGCTAGTGGCTCAGGACTTGAAATTTTGAGCCCTGTATTAACACAACATATAATAGATAGACACACTTTATTTTCTAGGTGTTTTGGAACCAAAAGCCCTGTGTTAAAAAGTAATTTTGTTCTAAAGATCAATTTCTACCATTATATGAGCTACCAACTTTATCTCAGATGGACCACTCAGGGTCTTCAGAGAAAACCAGCTTTCCCTGCTGGGCTGTAACCTTTCTCTGTACTGCTCCCCTAAAATGTTTTATCATTGATCACAAAAACAAGAAGATCAGGGCATGCCACGTGAAAAGTCCTTTTTCCTAAATTTGCTGTTGCTTTGTGATTGGCAACATTTGTCCATTAAGGGAAGGAGAAGAGGATGTATTTCCATCTCTTACTTTACAGACTGTCAATCACCCTTTTCCAAAGTAGCAACTGAGTGAAGGAACATCTAATCTATGACTCACATCACCCAATGCTTCTTCCTGTAATTATTTCAGAGCATTGCACCGACTGCATACCAAAATAGGCGCAATAGTATGGTGGATGGAAATAAATGCCATGCCAACTATGTTATAAAATCTGCTAAGTACAGTATGTGCTCTTCTACTGTATCAGAACAGTAACTTTAAAAATTGTACTTGAAAATGTTACAATATTAATAGAGATCCCTATACTAACTGTCATAACCTTTCCCTTTCCCCAAAGTTAATATGTTTTATACTCAGATTAGCTGAATTATTTATACAAGACAACCAAGTTACTGTTTAGCAGATGACTTTCAGAGGATGTGATAATTACCTGACTGTTAACACCTTTAGACAATCTATCTACACCAGTACCTTTAGACTATCTATCTATCTATCTGCGTCCAGTTGGATAATAGTCTATGCATGTATACATACATAGAAAATACATAAACTACGGTAAAAAAGGAATTTTAATGAATAGAATGTTGTAATTCCATTGCATCGTATTGGCAGTATAGGAATTCACTGACTTATTATCTTGAAAACAGACATATTTTTCCAACCTTCGGACTTTTCTTCAAGGTGGCATGCATCTTCATAGGTTATCCTGTATTTTTTTTCTATGGCATAATAACAGAGGTTATCCTATAGCTGAACCAGCATTTTTCATACAGGGTGTAAGAATCCCCCTCTTTGTCAGTGATTATAAATCCTTCATATTTCCTCCTTTGTCCCCAATTCTCATGCATCATTTTGATTTCCTTGTATGCCAGTGGTCAGACATGGTGTTAAAAAACACTAATATGAAACAAATAAGTATCACTTGAATATCACATCTTAGGGGAATGGACTACATTCTTAAAGTGTCACTAAACCCACATCATAAAAAAAACTATCAATAAATGCTGTATTACATGCTGTTCATACTCACTGTAAGATCAGTTTTCTGTATTCTGCAAAAAAAAACTGGTTGTTCCTGCTGCTCTTTATCTCCAAGTCCCCAATTTAGTTAGGGATTTTGCAGCTGTGGTGGCAACTCTGCACATGATCAGTTTTCAGTGATTTTCTATGCTGATCATTTCCTCCCAATCACATCTGAGCAGCCCATGTGACTATAGAGTCACACATATGGGAGCATACACAGTGGGAAATGACAGCCCACTCCCTCCCTCCTTCATGCTCACTAACCAGCTAAACACAATGGGGGTGGGATATTACGTGTAGATTAATGGAGGCTTCACCTCCCTCTTATTTTATGACACAGGCTTAAAAGGCATGTCACAGCCTGTGACTGACAGAAATCGGCTCAAACCATATTATTTCCACAAAATAATAAAGATGTGATTTCAAATATATATATATATTTGTATGTTAATTTAAAATAGTTTATTGATATTATTTTATTATTTTTACTCTGCATTCCAAAGGCTGTTTTATATTTTGAACACGTGACCAGCAGAACATATGACCAGACTAGAAGCTCCTCCTGCTTATGTTTCCCTGCAGACAAGCTGGGAAAGATCGTGGTCATGTGACAGCTGTATATCGATTCGGAAAAAGTAATTAGATAATTACAGCGCCATCATCCATATACAGAAATAGAAGAGACAATGTAAATTAAACAATGCGTGTTTAGTATCACTTTAAGATGACCAGTCACATAAAATAAATAATTTGCTAATATGGGCCTTATGAATTAAATGTAGTGTGTTCTATACAATATATTACAATGGCTTAGCAATGGTAATGCATGTTAGGGGTATTTCCTTTGCAAGTGCTGCTTGTTAACATCTTTTGGCATCCTTCCAGTGCTGTAAAGTGTTGATCAGACCACCAGCAGCAGACCAAGGCAAAGACATTAAGATCTCAGTCTGCCATTCAAGTAACTTGATGAACTATTAAGGATCCAGTCAGTGCAGTCAAACATCAAGAGGGTGGCAAAAAATGTGGATGTCCTCAAGAAATTACCAGCATGACAGGATGACTACACCTTTTTTAAATATTTACACAGACAAGATGAACACAATTCATACTGAGGATCTAAAACAATGTCCCACACAACAAACTGTGGGGATCAACAGTGGGAACAAAGTTATGGTATTTGGGGATTAAATACAAGTTGTGGAATCACAAAAAAGGGGGCAAGTCCCTCTGCAAACCACGACAACCCTTCAATGCAAAATGATTTAGGCTGATATAATCTAACCTGCATAGGATTTGCATGCTCCTACACATCAAAGAACACAGCCCCTAACTAATACTTGGAGAGATACACAGGCATAGCGGTTGAATGCATTACAAAGACAATAGTTTATTCTATGTAGCCACATTTGGAATTTAACTGCATGTAGTTAAAAAAAAAAACAACCTGAACTGCAAGGTCTGCCTAATGTTCGGTTACTATGGTAGTAATATTGTTAGCACACATATATGTGCAATATTACAAATTCTAAACTAATTACCATACTGCAATTAATAAAAAAACATTTCATGCTTCCTTTCTATAATATGTATAAATAACATTGACCAACATTTATGTTTGTGGATGTCTACTAAAAAGCAACACATTTATGGGCAAACGATAGACAGCTGAAGAGTGCGTACTCTGGAACAGAGAGTAAAATACATATATACATATATAGTACATGTAGCGGGTATTTGAATTTATGTGAGGACTTTGGTGGTGTGGGGTTCCTTGGGGCCTGCAGGTGGCGTTGTTGCCTTGGGCCGGAGTTAACTCACATCGCAAACTGTGCCTTTTTATCCTCCCCTGGAGCTGGTACAGCAGGGCGGGGAACGCGCTGTGACGCAAAAGGGAGAGGTCATAAAAGGGGTGGACGCCCTGATTTGGGAGAGAGAGTCGGAGGACGCGGCCGCACCCAGGCACCTTCAGCTTGGGTGCTGGCGTTCTGGTGTTTCAGGCCTAAGCGCACTTGGCCTAGCTGGAGCAGGGATGGAGTCCATCTTAGGCACCTTTAGCCTGGGGTGAGGTACTATGGCGGATGCCTGGGGCTCAGTACCTTCGACTGAGTTCCGCGAGGGTGGAGGAATCCGAGGGGGCCCTAACTCCTTGGGAGCCCGTGTCTGAGTTCGTGAGGACTGGTGCGCAGTAACTTCTCTGAAGAGCCCAGCGCAGCATCGCTGGTGACGGAGAGGCCTCCACTTCTCCCTTGGACGGATTTCTTCCTCTGACAGGGGCAAAGTGAGCGAAGGTAATTCACGTTCTATATTACCTAGTCAGTGGCAGTGACTATTCACCACTGGTGACAGCACAGTGGGCAGCAGCAAGGGTTGTGCCTCGATCTGTCCCCATTTTCCTAAGGAGAAAGATTGTTTTATTCTTCTTGCCAAGCAATAAAACAGAGTTGTACCTATTCACTGTGTGGAACTTGGGTTACTAAAAGCAAAGGAGTCAGGGACGAAGGACTGGACTTGACTCTAGGACACCTACACAATAGCCCAATCTTCTGGCCTTCACCTCCTAGTTACGGAGGACATGGGCCGTGGTGTGTATCATCTCTCTCTCCCAGGTACCCCTAGACAACAGCCATATGACCGATAAAGAAAGGGAGAGAGGTGAGGCCGCTACACGTAGGGGCATTGTATCCGGGATATGTGTATGGTGTCTGAAATTGAACTTTGCTGCCCGGAGGAGTTCCGAGTAGGTCGGCCATATTGGCCAACGCGCGACGAGGCAACCCATAACTGTGTAGTTCGTGGGCGGGGCAGGGGAAAAAGCCCGCAAACAAGTGCAGAAGGTAGGAGGAGTCTGGCCACGTGGAGATTCCGGCGCAGGTGGGTCAGTGCGCAATGGATCAGCAAAAAGAGAGGATGGCTTCAAGTGCTCCGTGGATTTCCGTTCCTTCCTTCGTGGATATGTCTTCTCTGGCTGCTCTGATTATGGATGCGGGGATAAGACTAAGGCCCTGGGGGCGATTGGCTCTCTTTACCTGTAGAGACATGGAAGCCCTCGATGTGATCTGTCCCGGCTGTTCGGGACTGGTGGTCCAGCTGAAGCCGTTTGGGCGCTGTGAGGTCTGCAAAGAATTCCGTTTCGAGGTGGAACCATCCTCAGAAAAGCCCCGGGCTTTCCACCTCAACTACCTCACAGGGACTGCCACTCCAGAGGGAGATATCGATGCTGGTGCGTTCCCTGTGCGCACTGATCCGGGCGAAGGGACTGCCCAAGCGGAAGTGAAAAGAGAAAAATCCGAGGATGCTGCCTCAGTCACCAGCAGCTCCCTGCTCCGGCCACCGAAGAGAAAAGTCGGCCTATTGATGGCCTCGTGTGGCCGTGGAAGAGCTTCGCCCCACTGCTTGCCTGACCTGGATGGATTCGGTAGACAACGTCCTGGACATCCCTGCTCGTTTAAAGGTCCAGGTGAGCCAGGGGTTGGGACTGTCTGTGTGGTAGAAAGTGGCGGTAGTCCACAGTCGGTAGAGGCCGTCAAGGGGGATAGTTCCGTGACTGGGAATTATCTGCCCGCTGAGTGCTACGACACCTCTGACCTGGATTCATTGTCTGACAATGGCGATGATGGGGAGATAGACGAAATCTTCCAACAGAAGGGATGGGACAAGATGAAGCTACCCTTGGCCCGTGTCACGAGGGACCTGCCCATGTCTACTGGAGAAAGTACACCCCGGGTAGAGGCCCCGGTGCCAGGGGAAGAAGCTGGTCCTCTGTCTGAAGTTCCCCTTCTGGATTCAACATCCATTTCACCTGCTCCTGTTGCGGGAGTGCAACGTCAATCACTGCGGGCTCCTAGGCCCAGGTCTACCGAGGTGGTGAGCGCACCTCGCCACCCAGAAGCGATTGTTCCACCTGGAGAGGGAGTCCGAGCTACTATGACACCTTTGTCAAGGCTGCAGCGTCTCTTTGGCCAGAAGGTTGCTCAGGAATATGGGTGGGAATACCCGTATCTGCCTCGGGAACTGCTCTATGAGGTGGAGGTCTTTCGGCAAAGATGGTATGATACCTTTGTATGGGACAAACTGAAAGTACAGCAAGCACGGCGGTACCTTTCTTGTTCACCAACGGTCACCAAGAAGTTTCAGGACTGTAAAGCTAAATGGATGCTGGGAAGACACATTCATGCGGACAAAGTGGTGATCTGCCGCAAAGAAGGAAAAAGTATTGAGTACCATGTGGAGGCTTTTGATGATCGGTTGAAGCCTATATCACTGCCTCATCCAAGGTTTTACCTGTAAGGGAAGAAAGAGACTCCCGTGTGCTTTTCTTTTCTATTCCTGGCTGAACTTTCCGGAGTGCCTTCTCTTGAACACAGGGACTGTGCCCTAGTTTTTTTTTGTATTTGGGCAGTTTACTCGTTGGAGATATGGGAGCTGTTTTTTTGTTTGTTCTCCCTCCTTCTCCTGGCACTTAAAAATAAATCAGTGACTTTGGGTCTTAGATAGTGTAGGGTCACAGAGAAAATGTTCAAGGGGAAAGTTTGCCTGGAAGTGATGAGTGTCTTGACCGCGGCACTGTCACCAGGTGGCAGTGTTGCGCAACGTTTGTTTGTTTTTTTTACATTATGCAGCACTTATTGGAGTGAGTGGGTTTCTTCTAGGATAGACCCATTCATTCCAAGCAAACACACATGTTGGTAGGATGTATGTTTCTTTTCTTTCCCTCTGCAGGAGACTCGTCTGTCAAGACTACTGAGAGTGGGTGGTTCTTAGATAGCCAGAGGGAGGAATTTAAATGTGTGAGATATTTAAAGTGTTTTATTGGAAAGTTTTATAGTTATATTGTTTTAAGTTTTCCCTTCCCCATACAGGTCTTGGCACAATTCAGGGCTAAATTGTGTAGTTGGTTTCTGGGCTGAACTTATGTCATCACTCTTGTGGGATGTGAGTTTGTACCAGACACTGGGGGACCAGTGTCAAATCACCAGGGGGAGAGTGTAGCGGGTGTTTGAATTTATGTGAGGACTCTGGTGGTGTGGGGTTCCTTGGGGCCTGCAGGTGGCGTTGTTGCCTTGGGCCGGAGTGAACTCACATCGCAAACTGTGCCTTTTTGTCCTCCCCTGGAGCTGGTACAGCGGGGCGGGGAACCCGCTGTGACGCAAAGGGAGAGGTCATAAAAGGGGTGGACGCCCTGATTTGGGAGAGAGAGTCGGAGGACGCGGCCGCACCCAGGCACCTTCAGCTTGGGTGCTGGCGTTCCGGTGTTTCAGGCCTAGGCGCACTTGGCCTAGCTGGAGCAGGGATGGAGTCCATCTCAGGCACCTTTAGCCTGGGGTGAGGTACTATGGCAGATGCCTGGGGCTCAGTACCTTCGACTGAGTTCCGTGAGGGTGGAGGAATCCGAGGGGGCTCTAACTCCTTGGGTGCCCGTGTCTGAGTTCGTGAGGACTGGTGCGCAGTAACTTCTCTGAAGAGCCCAGCGCAGCTGGTGACGGAGAGGCCTCCACTTCTCCCTTGGACAGATTTCTTCCTCTGACAGGGGCAAAGTGAGCGAAGGTAATTCACGTTCTATATTACCTAGTCAGTGGCAGTGACTATTCACCACTGGTGACAGCACAGTGGGCAGCAGCAAGAAGGGAAAGGATTGTGCCTCTATCTGTCCCCATTTTCCTAAGGAGAAAGATTGTTTTATTGCTTGGCAAGAAGAATAAAACTGAGTTGTACCTATTCACTGTATGGAACTTGGGTTACTAAAGCAAAGGAGTCAGGGACGAAGGACTGGACTTGACTCTAGGACACCTACACAAAAGCCCAATCTTCTGGCCTTCACCTCCTAGTTACGGAGGACATGGGCCGTGGTGTGTATCATCTCTCTCTCCCAGGTACCCCTAGACAACAGCCATATGACCGATAAAGAAAGGGAGAGAGGTGAGGCCGCTACATACACTATAGACCGAATGTTATCTATACAGAATCAGAATCATTATGTATTAGAAATATTATCTCCACAAGAACATATGTATGCAGGAAAACCTTATGACTGGCAAATTGGCAAATGATCACATTGACCAGTCATTTACTGTGCACATACTGAATGCAACATTGCATTGCAAAAAAGGCAGAGAGAGAGAGAGAGAGAGAGAGAGAGAGAGAGAGAGAGAGAGAGAGAGAGAGTGAGTGCACAATGATCATTTCTAGGACAGGAACATTTCTTGTAAGAGCTGTCACTCTAAGCAAGAGATTTTTGAACAATATAAACTGTCCAAAGAATCCAACTATATTAACCACTTCAATACAGGGCAGTTATACTCCCTTCCTGCCCAGACCAATTTTCAGCTTTCAGGCTGGTGACAGGTACTCCGGTACTCTGATGGGCTGATGACAGGAGCTCAGGTACTCTGATTGCTGGTGACAGGTACTCGGGTACTCTGATGGGCTGGTGACAGGTACTCGGGTACTCTGATGGGCTGGTGACAGGTGCTCTGATGGGCTGGTGACAGGTACTCGGGTACTCGGATGGACTGGTGACAGGTACTCTGATGGGCTGATGACAGGTTTCCTGGATGGGCTGGGAACAGGTACTCGGGTAGTACACTGATTGGCTGGTGACAGGTACTCGGGTAATCTGATGGGCTGGTGACAGGTACTTTGATGGGCTGGTGACAGGTCCTCTTTATTACAGGGGGGGGGGGCAATCAGTGTGTGTTGGTGTGCACTGTAAGTGGTAGCGAGTTGTTACCGCAATCTCCTCCTCACACACGATGGGAGGAGAACCCGGTAACAGCTCGTTACCGCAGTTTGTTTACATTCTGTGACTGGCTGTGAATGGACACAGCCGGTCACGTGGTAAAGAGCTTTTTTCATTGCACTTTACACTGATCTGGGATGGGCTGTGTCCCAATGGACATCCCTCATCCCCGATCGCCACACTGTGGGCCCCCGGGGGCCCGCAGGCGCGGCGAGAACAGGAGGAGGTCATATGACGCCTACCCAGGATGGGAGAGTGTTCCCGCCAGCATCATTTTACGATGGCCTGGTATGGAAGTGGTTAAAACATTTTTTTGTTTTTGAATAGAGTGGAAATGGTTGAAGCCTCGGTCTAGTTTTCTTTCATTGCTGTGTGCCTTCCTGATAGTGTCTTAGAAGAGTGGGAAGTGGTTAGAACTTCCGAAATTGTTTTATTGCTGCCTGTGCCTCTATATTCCTGCAAAAACTGGAGCCTGCACTTCTATGTGTGTCACAGAAACATAAATTAGGGCAAGATCTTCTAAAGTACATCACATAAAAAAAGAAAAAGAAAATGGTAACTCTTCCCCATTCTATCCAAAACTAGAAAGAATGTGACTGGAGTTAGTCCTTATAAGATTATTTAGTAAGACTTGTGGATTGGAATGTTTTCCATTTATTCCAACTAATAGCATAGAGATATGTCTCAGTTTCTCAGTTTACTGCCAGTGTAAGCTTGTCTAATATATACTATAGATAATGAATGAAAAAGGATCCAATTCCCCTGTGTGTTTCCAGCTAAATTAAAATGTAATTTTACCGTATAAAAGGTGCACTATGTACTGAACAGATGAACCTAGTGGTTTAGTTGGAGCCAAAGTTCACTAATAGTCTCTCCAAAATACAACTGTACTTACTAAGTAGCAGCATTCAGTATAGTGCATATATCAGACTGACAGCAGTGGTCTTACAAAGATATGCACACCATAAACTGCTACAAATTACTCCTTAAAGTACAGCTAAAGCCAAACCTTTTTTTACATTTTTGATACAGTAAGGGAGGGGTAAAACTGCTGTCATTTTTTGTGTCACATTCTCTTTATTTCCTTTCCTGCAGGCTCAATAGGAAGTGAGAGAATATCTTTCCTCTTGGTCAGGGCCGCTGATAGAAATCATGGGGCCCCGTACAGCCTACCTGGCGGGGCCCCCTTCAGCTCCACCCCTGGTCCCACCCCTGGTCGCTCCTTCAGCCCCACCCCTGGCCCCACCCCCTGGCCCAGCGACTTGACAGCGGGACATGCCAATGCCATAATGTACTGCAGAGACAGTGCCACCCATGCCATTCAGCCAATGCCATATTGTGCTGCAGACAGTGCCACCCATGCCACCAGTGGCATAATGCCATTGGCAGCATGGGTGGCACTGTCGGCAGCACATCATGGCATTGGCGGCATGGGTGGCACTGTCTGCAGCACATTACGGCATTGGCGGCATGGGTGGCACTGTCTGCAGCACATTACGGCATTGGAGGCATGGGTGGCACTGTCTCTGCAGGCAGCACGTGCGGTATGAGCCATAATGCATGTGCTACCTGCAGACAGTGGCGACCATAGCTAGATTCATGCAATGCATAAATCTATCTATTGGTGATAGAGGAATGGCAGGAGAGAGGGGGCGGCGCCCGTGCGCCCTTTATGGACGCACCACCACTGATTACATACATTAAAGGGAGTTAAATTGGTTGTAAACCCCTATAAACATTTTTTTTTTAAAACCACCTGTAAGAGAAAGGCAAAATGAGCTAATATGACTAGCATAATAGCTCATTATGCATCACTTACCTTAGATCGGGGCCCCCGAAGCTGTCCTCATCTCCCTCTTCAGCCGCAGACATCGCTGCGGCGATAGCCGGAATGTTACTTCTGGGTATCGCCGCTCCAGCCAATCACAGCGCCGCTCCGGCGCTGTGTTTGCCCGGAGCGGCTAAGACGTCACTCCGCGCATGCGCGCGGGAGCCGTCAAATTCGGCTAAGCCCAAGCATTGCTGGGACTTAGCCGAATTTGGTAATGGGATTAACCCCATGAATGCGCCGTTGTCTACTTAGACACGGAGCAATGTCATTTTTAGCAAATATTTAGGAGATATTTCTTGCACCTACAGGTAAGCCTTAATCTAGGCTTACCTGTAGGTGCAAGTTGCAAAAGTGGGTTTACAACCACTTTAAAGGGTGCTTACTAAGGCTGGAGCAGCTGTGCATGGCAACCGATCAGCTTCTAGCTTTCATTTCCAAAGATTAACCAAACAAGCTGAGGCTAGAAGCTGACTGGTTACTTTGCACAGCTGCTCCCCTCATTCTGCTTAGCAGAAAGCATATTACAACAATTGTAGGCATTTAGAATGCATTCAGTTGTCACATGACTTGGCAAAGTTACAAACACCAAAAGGACTTATTTAATAAACAGCAATGCAGAATATACAGTAATAAGTTATGATTATATGCACAAGTACAGAAGCCCATCAGATGTAGCTGATGACAATGTAAGGTACAGTTTGATTGGCTGCTATGGATAACAAGTAACAACACTTGGCACATGGCTACTTGACTAAGTAAAAAATCCTGACACTCACAAATAGTGATGAGCCGAACACCCCCGGGTTCGGTTCGCACCAGAATCCGCGAACGGACCGAAAGTTCGCACGAACTTTAGAACCCTATTAAATACAATGGATGCGAACGTTCGAAATCTAAAGTGCTAATTATAACGACTATTATGCATGTTATTGTCCTAAAAAGGGTTTGGGAACCCGGGTTCTGCACCAGGGGACATGTATCAATCCAAAAAAAAGTTTTAAAAACGGCCGTTTTTCGGGAGCAGTCATTTTAATGATGCATAAAGTGAAAAAAAAAGAAGTCAAATATTCCTTTAAATATCGTACCTGGGGGGTGTCTAAAGTATGCCTGTGAAGTGCCACGTGTTTCCCGTGTTTAGAACTGTCCCTGCACAAAATTACATTTCTAAAGGAAAAAAAGCCATTTAAAACTGCTTGCGGCTTTAATGTAATGTCTGGTCCCGGTAATATGGATGAAAATCTTTAAGAAAAAGGGAATAGCTACCCCATCACAGCCCCCCCCCCACCCCAGCCCATTACCAGCCCCTTTGGGTCTTGTATGGATATTAAGGGGAACCCCGCACACAAAATAAAAAAGGCCCTATATACTCTGAACAGCCGTATACAGGCGGTGCATACAAGACAAGGACTGTAGGTTTGTTCTTATGTAGAATCTGTTTGTAATTTTGAACAGGTACATTGTTTAAGTGTAGCTCCAGGCAAAAAATCTATTTTTAAGCTTTTTGGAAAACATAGGGAAGGGTTATCACCCCCTGTAACATTTGTTTTGCTGTCTGTGCAGTGTGCACCTGTTCAGAACAGTTCACCTCACTTTCCGTCCTAATGACAAATGTTTTTTGAAAATTTGGGGTTTTTATTGAAACAAGAATTGGTGATAAAGCATCAGTGGAGAGGAGACACTTTTTTTCCCATATTAACTCTTACAGGAGAGAATTTTCCTTCCTAGGGATAGATTTCCTCTCACTTCCTGTTGTAGCTTTCCGTTTGCAAGGAGGAGTCGTTTGTAAGTTGGATGTTTGAAAGTAGGGGCCTGCCGTATATACTCAGCTGAAATTTGCCCCTTACATGTTGGTGTTGCCACAACACTGTGAGCCCTCACAGTTACTCTTGGTGGGCGCATGAATGGGCCCTGCTGTGAATTATTAGATCAAGAATTGTAATTGCATGCCCCTGTTGAACAGGGGCTGAAAAATTGGGCCTTTGGTGGTGGTGGTGTTGACACAACACTGTAAGGCCTCACAGTTACTCTTGGTGGGCGCAGGAATGGGCCCTGCTGTGAATTATTAGATCAAGAATTGTAATTGCATGCCCCTGTTGAACAGGGGCTGAAAAATTGGGCCTTTGGTGGTGGTGGTGGTGGTGGTGTTGACACAACACTGTAAGGCCTCACAGTTACTCTTGGTGGGCGCAGGAATGGGCCCTGCTGTGAATTATTAGATCAAGAATTGTAATTACATGCCCCTGTTAAACAGGGGCAGAAAAATTGGGCCTTAGGCACTGGTGCCACAACATTGCAACCCCTCACAGATACTGTACTTGGAGCACAGCAATGAGCCCTGTTGCAAAGTATTGCATCAAAAATTGTAATTACAAGCCCCTGTTAAACAGGGGCTGAAAAATTGGGCCTTAGCCACTGGTGCTGGTGCCACGACACTGCAACCTCTCCCAGATACTCTAGTTGGAGTGCAGGAATGAGCCCTGCTGCAAAGCATTGCATAAAAAATTGTAATTACATGCCCCTGTTAAACAGGGGCTGAAAAATTGGGCCTTAGCCACTGGTGGCGGCACCCAGAAACAAAAATGTTCTTCCAAGCTATCATCATCATCAATCGGATCATTGAGGAGGAGGAGGATAGGCAGTCAACATAAAAGGACAGTCACTCAGCATCAGTCTTGAAGGGATGTGACATTTGAAAATAAATTAGTCTGTTATATCAGCTTCAGGTGTTTGGTAGCTGGTGGTGATCCAAGACTGGTTCATCTTTATGAAGGTCAGTGGATCAACAGAGTCGGTGGACAGGCGCACCCTGTGATCCGTGACAAATCCTCCAGCAGCACTGAATGTGCGTTCTAAAAGAACGCTGGATGCAGGACAGGCCAGTAGCTCAATTGCATACTGTGCAAGCTCTGGCCAGTGATCCATCCTCAAGACCCAGTAAGCCAGAGGATTTTCGGTGGGGAAGGTGTCCAAGTCTGACCTTGCCCCTAGGTATTCCTGCTGTCATGGATATGCATTAATGTCTGTCTGCCATCTTACCTTCCTCCTCATGTGTTCATCTAGAGACCAGACCTCCTTCACCTGGCTTCCTTTATAATCTCCTCCCAGCCTGACTCCACCCCAGGCCCTATCACAGAACACTATATTAACCTGTGCACTGCAAGCCTGCTTTGCTGATCAACGTGTTTGTTAGGCATTGTGTGTTTGGGTTCCTGCCTGCCGTGTGCTACGTCTGTCTCTCTGTTACGTTATTGGCTTGTCCCCGACTATCCCTGTCTGATCGTGACCCTTGACCTTCGGCTCGTTCTTCGTTATCCTTGTCTGCTTGTGGCCCCTGACCTTCAGCTTGTTATTCGGTTCTCTCTATCGTGTGCTGCTGCTTCCCCTCTTTTCCCCTTATCCTACGGGGCGTGAGCTAGGAAACTCCAGGGGCCGCGACCTGGTCCCAGCCTGCAGCGTAACATCCTCACCACTAGAGGCCCTGGAGAAGACCAGCTGGGTCTTAGACTCCGCGCCCTGGGGAATCTTGGCTCTCGCTTCCGTTAGGATCCCGGTTGTGCTCCTCTGGTCCCGCTTTCCACAACCACCCAGTTTCCTATCCGCAGAAGCCAGCCATAGGGTTCACTACCCCGCGGTGCACTCCTGTCCCCCTACGGTGTGCATCTGTCACCTGGCCACAGGTGACCCTGACAGTTTGATCAGCCATGAACCCGGCTGACATCCCGCTTCCCGCGGATGATCCATTGCAGGGCATAGTTCGCAGACTTGAGTCCCAGGAATCAAATCAGACCCAGGTGATGCGATTCCTCCAGGATCTGGCTTCTCGATTCAAGCAGCTTCAGGTCTCCTTGGGAACCCCGAATCCGCAACCCCAGGTACAACCAGAGGCTGTACCTATCGCACCAGTCGCAGCCTCACACTCACTAAGATTGCCAGCTCCGTTCCGTTTCTCTGGGGACTCCAAGGCCTGCAGGGGCTTTCTCAGCCAATGCACAATTCATTTTGAGCTTCAGCCTCAAAGCTTCCTGTCTGACCGGGCTAAGGTAGCCTATATCATTTCCCTCCTCTCCGGTGAAGCTTTGGCCTGGGCTGCCCCCCTGTGGGAGAGGAACGATCCGGTGGTTTCCAGTCTGTCCGTTTTCTTGAAGCTCTTTCGTAATATTTTCGAAGAGCCGGCTCGGGCTTCTTCAGCGGCTAGTGCTGTCTTACGTCTTCGCCAAGAATCTAGTTCAGTGGGGCAATATGCTCCGTTCCTTCCTTCGTGGATATGTCTTCTCTGGCTGCTCTGATTATGGATGCGGGGATAAGACTAAGGCCCTGGGGGCGATTGGCTCTCTTTACCTGTAGAGACATGGAAGCCCTCGATGTGATCTGTCCCGGCTGTTCGGGACTGGTGGTCCAGCTGAAGCCGTTTGGGCGCTGTGAGGTCTGCAAAGAATTCCGTTTCGAGGTGGAACCATCCTCAGAAAAGCCCCGGGCTTTCCACCTCAACTACCTCACAGGGACTGCCACTCCAGAGGGAGATATCGATGCTGGTGCGTTCCCTGTGCGCACTGATCCGGGCGAAGGGACTGCCCAAGCGGAAGTGAAAAGAGAAAAATCCGAGGATGCTGCCTCAGTCACCAGCAGCTCCCTGCTCCGGCCACCGAAGAGAAAAGTCGGCCTATTGATGGCCTCGTGTGGCCGTGGAAGAGCTTCGCCCCACTGCTTGCCTGACCTGGATGGATTCGGTAGACAACGTCCTGGACATCCCTGCTCGTTTAAAGGTCCAGGTGAGCCAGGGGTTGGGACTGTCTGTGTGGTAGAAAGTGGCGGTAGTCCACAGTCGGTAGAGGCCGTCAAGGGGGATAGTTCCGTGACTGGGAATTATCTGCCCGCTGAGTGCTACGACACCTCTGACCTGGATTCATTGTCTGACAATGGCGATGATGGGGAGATAGACGAAATCTTCCAACAGAAGGGATGGGACAAGATGAAGCTACCCTTGGCCCGTGTCACGAGGGACCTGCCCATGTCTACTGGAGAAAGTACACCCCGGGTAGAGGCCCCGGTGCCAGGGGAAGAAGCTGGTCCTCTGTCTGAAGTTCCCCTTCTGGATTCAACATCCATTTCACCTGCTCCTGTTGCGGGAGTGCAACGTCAATCACTGCGGGCTCCTAGGCCCAGGTCTACCGAGGTGGTGAGCGCACCTCGCCACCCAGAAGCGATTGTTCCACCTGGAGAGGGAGTCCGAGCTACTATGACACCTTTGTCAAGGCTGCAGCGTCTCTTTGGCCAGAAGGTTGCTCAGGAATATGGGTGGGAATACCCGTATCTGCCTCGGGAACTGCTCTATGAGGTGGAGGTCTTTCGGCAAAGATGGTATGATACCTTTGTATGGGACAAACTGAAAGTACAGCAAGCACGGCGGTACCTTTCTTGTTCACCAACGGTCACCAAGAAGTTTCAGGACTGTAAAGCTAAATGGATGCTGGGAAGACACATTCATGCGGACAAAGTGGTGATCTGCCGCAAAGAAGGAAAAAGTATTGAGTACCATGTGGAGGCTTTTGATGATCGGTTGAAGCCTATATCACTGCCTCATCCAAGGTTTTACCTGTAAGGGAAGAAAGAGACTCCCGTGTGCTTTTCTTTTCTATTCCTGGCTGAACTTTCCGGAGTGCCTTCTCTTGAACACAGGGACTGTGCCCTAGTTTTTTTTTGTATTTGGGCAGTTTACTCGTTGGAGATATGGGAGCTGTTTTTTTGTTTGTTCTCCCTCCTTCTCCTGGCACTTAAAAATAAATCAGTGACTTTGGGTCTTAGATAGTGTAGGGTCACAGAGAAAATGTTCAAGGGGAAAGTTTGCCTGGAAGTGATGAGTGTCTTGACCGCGGCACTGTCACCAGGTGGCAGTGTTGCGCAACGTTTGTTTGTTTTTTTTACATTATGCAGCACTTATTGGAGTGAGTGGGTTTCTTCTAGGATAGACCCATTCATTCCAAGCAAACACACATGTTGGTAGGATGTATGTTTCTTTTCTTTCCCTCTGCAGGAGACTCGTCTGTCAAGACTACTGAGAGTGGGTGGTTCTTAGATAGCCAGAGGGAGGAATTTAAATGTGTGAGATATTTAAAGTGTTTTATTGGAAAGTTTTATAGTTATATTGTTTTAAGTTTTCCCTTCCCCATACAGGTCTTGGCACAATTCAGGGCTAAATTGTGTAGTTGGTTTCTGGGCTGAACTTATGTCATCACTCTTGTGGGATGTGAGTTTGTACCAGACACTGGGGGACCAGTGTCAAATCACCAGGGGGAGAGTGTAGCGGGTGTTTGAATTTATGTGAGGACTCTGGTGGTGTGGGGTTCCTTGGGGCCTGCAGGTGGCGTTGTTGCCTTGGGCCGGAGTGAACTCACATCGCAAACTGTGCCTTTTTGTCCTCCCCTGGAGCTGGTACAGCGGGGCGGGGAACCCGCTGTGACGCAAAGGGAGAGGTCATAAAAGGGGTGGACGCCCTGATTTGGGAGAGAGAGTCGGAGGACGCGGCCGCACCCAGGCACCTTCAGCTTGGGTGCTGGCGTTCCGGTGTTTCAGGCCTAGGCGCACTTGGCCTAGCTGGAGCAGGGATGGAGTCCATCTCAGGCACCTTTAGCCTGGGGTGAGGTACTATGGCAGATGCCTGGGGCTCAGTACCTTCGACTGAGTTCCGTGAGGGTGGAGGAATCCGAGGGGGCTCTAACTCCTTGGGTGCCCGTGTCTGAGTTCGTGAGGACTGGTGCGCAGTAACTTCTCTGAAGAGCCCAGCGCAGCTGGTGACGGAGAGGCCTCCACTTCTCCCTTGGACAGATTTCTTCCTCTGACAGGGGCAAAGTGAGCGAAGGTAATTCACGTTCTATATTACCTAGTCAGTGGCAGTGACTATTCACCACTGGTGACAGCACAGTGGGCAGCAGCAAGAAGGGAAAGGATTGTGCCTCTATCTGTCCCCATTTTCCTAAGGAGAAAGATTGTTTTATTGCTTGGCAAGAAGAATAAAACTGAGTTGTACCTATTCACTGTATGGAACTTGGGTTACTAAAGCAAAGGAGTCAGGGACGAAGGACTGGACTTGACTCTAGGACACCTACACAAAAGCCCAATCTTCTGGCCTTCACCTCCTAGTTACGGAGGACATGGGCCGTGGTGTGTATCATCTCTCTCTCCCAGGTACCCCTAGACAACAGCCATATGACCGATAAAGAAAGGGAGAGAGGTGAGGCCGCTACATACACTATAGACCGAATGTTATCTATACAGAATCAGAATCATTATGTATTAGAAATATTATCTCCACAAGAACATATGTATGCAGGAAAACCTTATGACTGGCAAATTGGCAAATGATCACATTGACCAGTCATTTACTGTGCACATACTGAATGCAACATTGCATTGCAAAAAAGGCAGAGAGAGAGAGAGAGAGAGAGAGAGAGAGAGAGAGAGAGAGTGAGTGCACAATGATCATTTCTAGGACAGGAACATTTCTTGTAAGAGCTGTCACTCTAAGCAAGAGATTTTTGAACAATATAAACTGTCCAAAGAATCCAACTATATTAACCACTTCAATACAGGGCAGTTATACTCCCTTCCTGCCCAGACCAATTTTCAGCTTTCAGGCTGGTGACAGGTACTCCGGTACTCTGATGGGCTGATGACAGGAGCTCAGGTACTCTGATTGCTGGTGACAGGTACTCGGGTACTCTGATGGGCTGGTGACAGGTACTCGGGTACTCTGATGGGCTGGTGACAGGTGCTCTGATGGGCTGGTGACAGGTACTCGGGTACTCGGATGGACTGGTGACAGGTACTCTGATGGGCTGATGACAGGTTTCCTGGATGGGCTGGGAACAGGTACTCGGGTAGTACACTGATTGGCTGGTGACAGGTACTCGGGTAATCTGATGGGCTGGTGACAGGTACTTTGATGGGCTGGTGACAGGTCCTCTTTATTACAGGGGGGGGGGCAATCAGTGTGTGTTGGTGTGCACTGTAAGTGGTAGCGAGTTGTTACCGCAATCTCCTCCTCACACACGATGGGAGGAGAACCCGGTAACAGCTCGTTACCGCAGTTTGTTTACATTCTGTGACTGGCTGTGAATGGACACAGCCGGTCACGTGGTAAAGAGCTTTTTTCATTGCACTTTACACTGATCTGGGATGGGCTGTGTCCCAATGGACATCCCTCATCCCCGATCGCCACACTGTGGGCCCCCGGGGGCCCGCAGGCGCGGCGAGAACAGGAGGAGGTCATATGACGCCTACCCAGGATGGGAGAGTGTTCCCGCCAGCATCATTTTACGATGGCCTGGTATGGAAGTGGTTAAAACATTTTTTTGTTTTTGAATAGAGTGGAAATGGTTGAAGCCTCGGTCTAGTTTTCTTTCATTGCTGTGTGCCTTCCTGATAGTGTCTTAGAAGAGTGGGAAGTGGTTAGAACTTCCGAAATTGTTTTATTGCTGCCTGTGCCTCTATATTCCTGCAAAAACTGGAGCCTGCACTTCTATGTGTGTCACAGAAACATAAATTAGGGCAAGATCTTCTAAAGTACATCACATAAAAAAAGAAAAAGAAAATGGTAACTCTTCCCCATTCTATCCAAAACTAGAAAGAATGTGACTGGAGTTAGTCCTTATAAGATTATTTAGTAAGACTTGTGGATTGGAATGTTTTCCATTTATTCCAACTAATAGCATAGAGATATGTCTCAGTTTCTCAGTTTACTGCCAGTGTAAGCTTGTCTAATATATACTATAGATAATGAATGAAAAAGGATCCAATTCCCCTGTGTGTTTCCAGCTAAATTAAAATGTAATTTTACCGTATAAAAGGTGCACTATGTACTGAACAGATGAACCTAGTGGTTTAGTTGGAGCCAAAGTTCACTAATAGTCTCTCCAAAATACAACTGTACTTACTAAGTAGCAGCATTCAGTATAGTGCATATATCAGACTGACAGCAGTGGTCTTACAAAGATATGCACACCATAAACTGCTACAAATTACTCCTTAAAGTACAGCTAAAGCCAAACCTTTTTTTACATTTTTGATACAGTAAGGGAGGGGTAAAACTGCTGTCATTTTTTGTGTCACATTCTCTTTATTTCCTTTCCTGCAGGCTCAATAGGAAGTGAGAGAATATCTTTCCTCTTGGTCAGGGCCGCTGATAGAAATCATGGGGCCCCGTACAGCCTACCTGGCGGGGCCCCCTTCAGCTCCACCCCTGGTCCCACCCCTGGTCGCTCCTTCAGCCCCACCCCTGGCCCCACCCCCTGGCCCAGCGACTTGACAGCGGGACATGCCAATGCCATAATGTACTGCAGAGACAGTGCCACCCATGCCATTCAGCCAATGCCATATTGTGCTGCAGACAGTGCCACCCATGCCACCAGTGGCATAATGCCATTGGCAGCATGGGTGGCACTGTCGGCAGCACATCATGGCATTGGCGGCATGGGTGGCACTGTCTGCAGCACATTACGGCATTGGCGGCATGGGTGGCACTGTCTGCAGCACATTACGGCATTGGAGGCATGGGTGGCACTGTCTCTGCAGGCAGCACGTGCGGTATGAGCCATAATGCATGTGCTACCTGCAGACAGTGGCGACCATAGCTAGATTCATGCAATGCATAAATCTATCTATTGGTGATAGAGGAATGGCAGGAGAGAGGGGGCGGCGCCCGTGCGCCCTTTATGGACGCACCACCACTGATTACATACATTAAAGGGAGTTAAATTGGTTGTAAACCCCTATAAACATTTTTTTTTTAAAACCACCTGTAAGAGAAAGGCAAAATGAGCTAATATGACTAGCATAATAGCTCATTATGCATCACTTACCTTAGATCGGGGCCCCCGAAGCTGTCCTCATCTCCCTCTTCAGCCGCAGACATCGCTGCGGCGATAGCCGGAATGTTACTTCTGGGTATCGCCGCTCCAGCCAATCACAGCGCCGCTCCGGCGCTGTGTTTGCCCGGAGCGGCTAAGACGTCACTCCGCGCATGCGCGCGGGAGCCGTCAAATTCGGCTAAGCCCAAGCATTGCTGGGACTTAGCCGAATTTGGTAATGGGATTAACCCCATGAATGCGCCGTTGTCTACTTAGACACGGAGCAATGTCATTTTTAGCAAATATTTAGGAGATATTTCTTGCACCTACAGGTAAGCCTTAATCTAGGCTTACCTGTAGGTGCAAGTTGCAAAAGTGGGTTTACAACCACTTTAAAGGGTGCTTACTAAGGCTGGAGCAGCTGTGCATGGCAACCGATCAGCTTCTAGCTTTCATTTCCAAAGATTAACCAAACAAGCTGAGGCTAGAAGCTGACTGGTTACTTTGCACAGCTGCTCCCCTCATTCTGCTTAGCAGAAAGCATATTACAACAATTGTAGGCATTTAGAATGCATTCAGTTGTCACATGACTTGGCAAAGTTACAAACACCAAAAGGACTTATTTAATAAACAGCAATGCAGAATATACAGTAATAAGTTATGATTATATGCACAAGTACAGAAGCCCATCAGATGTAGCTGATGACAATGTAAGGTACAGTTTGATTGGCTGCTATGGATAACAAGTAACAACACTTGGCACATGGCTACTTGACTAAGTAAAAAATCCTGACACTCACAAATAGTGATGAGCCGAACACCCCCGGGTTCGGTTCGCACCAGAATCCGCGAACGGACCGAAAGTTCGCACGAACTTTAGAACCCTATTAAATACAATGGATGCGAACGTTCGAAATCTAAAGTGCTAATTATAACGACTATTATGCATGTTATTGTCCTAAAAAGGGTTTGGGAACCCGGGTTCTGCACCAGGGGACATGTATCAATCCAAAAAAAAGTTTTAAAAACGGCCGTTTTTCGGGAGCAGTCATTTTAATGATGCATAAAGTGAAAAAAAAAGAAGTCAAATATTCCTTTAAATATCGTACCTGGGGGGTGTCTAAAGTATGCCTGTGAAGTGCCACGTGTTTCCCGTGTTTAGAACTGTCCCTGCACAAAATTACATTTCTAAAGGAAAAAAAGCCATTTAAAACTGCTTGCGGCTTTAATGTAATGTCTGGTCCCGGTAATATGGATGAAAATCTTTAAGAAAAAGGGAATAGCTACCCCATCACAGCCCCCCCCCACCCCAGCCCATTACCAGCCCCTTTGGGTCTTGTATGGATATTAAGGGGAACCCCGCACACAAAATAAAAAAGGCCCTATATACTCTGAACAGCCGTATACAGGCGGTGCATACAAGACAAGGACTGTAGGTTTGTTCTTATGTAGAATCTGTTTGTAATTTTGAACAGGTACATTGTTTAAGTGTAGCTCCAGGCAAAAAATCTATTTTTAAGCTTTTTGGAAAACATAGGGAAGGGTTATCACCCCCTGTAACATTTGTTTTGCTGTCTGTGCAGTGTGCACCTGTTCAGAACAGTTCACCTCACTTTCCGTCCTAATGACAAATGTTTTTTGAAAATTTGGGGTTTTTATTGAAACAAGAATTGGTGATAAAGCATCAGTGGAGAGGAGACACTTTTTTTCCCATATTAACTCTTACAGGAGAGAATTTTCCTTCCTAGGGATAGATTTCCTCTCACTTCCTGTTGTAGCTTTCCGTTTGCAAGGAGGAGTCGTTTGTAAGTTGGATGTTTGAAAGTAGGGGCCTGCCGTATATACTCAGCTGAAATTTGCCCCTTACATGTTGGTGTTGCCACAACACTGTGAGCCCTCACAGTTACTCTTGGTGGGCGCATGAATGGGCCCTGCTGTGAATTATTAGATCAAGAATTGTAATTGCATGCCCCTGTTGAACAGGGGCTGAAAAATTGGGCCTTTGGTGGTGGTGGTGTTGACACAACACTGTAAGGCCTCACAGTTACTCTTGGTGGGCGCAGGAATGGGCCCTGCTGTGAATTATTAGATCAAGAATTGTAATTGCATGCCCCTGTTGAACAGGGGCTGAAAAATTGGGCCTTTGGTGGTGGTGGTGGTGGTGGTGTTGACACAACACTGTAAGGCCTCACAGTTACTCTTGGTGGGCGCAGGAATGGGCCCTGCTGTGAATTATTAGATCAAGAATTGTAATTACATGCCCCTGTTAAACAGGGGCAGAAAAATTGGGCCTTAGGCACTGGTGCCACAACATTGCAACCCCTCACAGATACTGTACTTGGAGCACAGCAATGAGCCCTGTTGCAAAGTATTGCATCAAAAATTGTAATTACAAGCCCCTGTTAAACAGGGGCTGAAAAATTGGGCCTTAGCCACTGGTGCTGGTGCCACGACACTGCAACCTCTCCCAGATACTCTAGTTGGAGTGCAGGAATGAGCCCTGCTGCAAAGCATTGCATAAAAAATTGTAATTACATGCCCCTGTTAAACAGGGGCTGAAAAATTGGGCCTTAGCCACTGGTGGCGGCACCCAGAAACAAAAATGTTCTTCCAAGCTATCATCATCATCAATCGGATCATTGAGGAGGAGGAGGATAGGCAGTCAACATAAAAGGACAGTCACTCAGCATCAGTCTTGAAGGGATGTGACATTTGAAAATAAATTAGTCTGTTATATCAGCTTCAGGTGTTTGGTAGCTGGTGGTGATCCAAGACTGGTTCATCTTTATGAAGGTCAGTGGATCAACAGAGTCGGTGGACAGGCGCACCCTGTGATCCGTGACAAATCCTCCAGCAGCACTGAATGTGCGTTCTAAAAGAACGCTGGATGCAGGACAGGCCAGTAGCTCAATTGCATACTGTGCAAGCTCTGGCCAGTGATCCATCCTCAAGACCCAGTAAGCCAGAGGATTTTCGGTGGGGAAGGTGTCCAAGTCTGACCTTGCCCCTAGGTATTCCTGCTGTCATGGATATGCATTAATGTCTGTCTGCCATCTTACCTTCCTCCTCATGTGTTCATCTAGAGACCAGACCTCCTTCACCTGGCTTCCTTTATAATCTCCTCCCAGCCTGACTCCACCCCAGGCCCTATCACAGAACACTATATTAACCTGTGCACTGCAAGCCTGCTTTGCTGATCAACGTGTTTGTTAGGCATTGTGTGTTTGGGTTCCTGCCTGCCGTGTGCTACGTCTGTCTCTCTGTTACGTTATTGGCTTGTCCCCGACTATCCCTGTCTGATCGTGACCCTTGACCTTCGGCTCGTTCTTCGTTATCCTTGTCTGCTTGTGGCCCCTGACCTTCAGCTTGTTATTCGGTTCTCTCTATCGTGTGCTGCTGCTTCCCCTCTTTTCCCCTTATCCTACGGGGCGTGAGCTAGGAAACTCCAGGGGCCGCGACCTGGTCCCAGCCTGCAGCGTAACATCCTCACCACTAGAGGCCCTGGAGAAGACCAGCTGGGTCTTAGACTCCGCGCCCTGGGGAATCTTGGCTCTCGCTTCCGTTAGGATCCCGGTTGTGCTCCTCTGGTCCCGCTTTCCACAACCACCCAGTTTCCTATCCGCAGAAGCCAGCCATAGGGTTCACTACCCCGCGGTGCACTCCTGTCCCCCTACGGTGTGCATCTGTCACCTGGCCACAGGTGACCCTGACAGTTTGATCAGCCATGAACCCGGCTGACATCCCGCTTCCCGCGGATGATCCATTGCAGGGCATAGTTCGCAGACTTGAGTCCCAGGAATCAAATCAGACCCAGGTGATGCGATTCCTCCAGGATCTGGCTTCTCGATTCAAGCAGCTTCAGGTCTCCTTGGGAACCCCGAATCCGCAACCCCAGGTACAACCAGAGGCTGTACCTATCGCACCAGTCGCAGCCTCACACTCACTAAGATTGCCAGCTCCGTTCCGTTTCTCTGGGGACTCCAAGGCCTGCAGGGGCTTTCTCAGCCAATGCACAATTCATTTTGAGCTTCAGCCTCAAAGCTTCCTGTCTGACCGGGCTAAGGTAGCCTATATCATTTCCCTCCTCTCCGGTGAAGCTTTGGCCTGGGCTGCCCCCCTGTGGGAGAGGAACGATCCGGTGGTTTCCAGTCTGTCCGTTTTCTTGAAGCTCTTTCGTAATATTTTCGAAGAGCCGGCTCGGGCTTCTTCAGCGGCTAGTGCTGTCTTACGTCTTCGCCAAGAATCTAGTTCAGTGGGGCAATATGCTCTTCAGTTCCGTATCCACACAGCTGAATTGAGCTGGAATAATGAGGCCCTGGTCGCTACCTTTTTACATGGCCTCTCTGACCGAGTGAAAGACGAATTAGCGGGAAGAGCCATTCCCGTCGGTCTGGACGATGTAATTTCATTATGCAACCAGATCGACATTCGTTTTCAAGAGAGGTCCTTAGAAAAAAGACGCCAGCACTCTCTGGGTCCTAGCCAGTCTGAGCTCCCCTCCCTTCATTCCGTGGAGCATCCTCTACCTGCTGAAGAACCTATGCAGCTGGGCCGGACCAGACTAACCCCCGAAGAACGTGCTAGGCGCAGAACTCTGGGCTTGTGCCTCTATTGTGGGGGCAAGGGTCATTTTCGTGACTTTTGCTCGCTTCTGTCCGGAGAACGTTCGGGCGTAATACATTTGGAAGGTGGAGTATTGGACCCAGAAACATCACCTTCTCGCCTGCTCTTGCCGGTGTTCCTTCATGTAGGCACTTCTCCTCAGTCAACCCTTGCATACCTGGATTCCGGGGCTGCCGGCAATTTTATGGATTGGAGAACTGCTTCTTCTATGAAGCTTACCTTTTCACCTCTCACTACCCCATTGGTAGTCTCGGCAATTGATGGCACTGTTCTCCCAGGGGGCCCTATTCGCTTCCAGACGCTACCCATTAGGATGTCGGTAGGGATTCTCCACCAGGAGTGGATATCCTTTCTTATTCTACCCAAGGCCTCTACCCCAGTTGTATTGGGCCTCCCTTGGCTACAGCTCCACTCTCCACATGTGGACTGGGTCTCTGGGCAGATCCTGGCCTGGGGTTCCTCATGTTTCTCGTCGTGTCTTCTCAAGGTGACCCCCAAGGAGAGTCTTCCGGTTGCTGCCACTTCTGTTTCTTCTGATCTTCCTGCTGCATACAGCGATTACCGGGATGTGTTCTGTAAAAAATCAGCTGAGGTGCTTCCTCCCCACAGGTCTTTTGACTGTGCTATTGATCTTGTCCCCGGAGCAACTCTACCCAGGGGTCGTACCTACCCTCTGTCCATCCCAGAGACCCAGGCCATGTCGGAGTATGTCGCAGAGAATCTGGAGAGAGGTTTCATCCGGAAATCCTCATCGCCTGCAGGGGCAGGGTTCTTTTTTGTTGCCAAAAAGGATGGTACCTTAAGACCCTGCATCGATTATCGGGGTTTAAATGCGGTTACTATTAAAAATTGATACCCCTTACCCTTAATATCTGAGCTATTCGATAGGTTGAAGGGTGCCTCCATTTTCACCAAGTTGGATCTCAGAGGCGCGTACAATCTCATTCGAATACGGGAGGGTGACGAATGGAAGACTGCATTCAACACTAGAGACGGGCATTACGAATATCTGGTGATGCCTTTTGGTCTGTGTAATGCTCCAGCCGTGTTTCAAAACTTTGTCAATGAAATCTTCAGAGATCTGCTGTACCAGTTTGTTGTCATCTATCTGGATGACATTCTGATCTTTTCTGAAAATCTGCTCGTCCACAGAAACCATGTCCGCACTGTACTTCAACGTCTTAGAGAGAACAATCTCTATGCCAAGCTGGAGAAATATTCCTTTGAATGTTCTGAGGTCCTGTTTTTGGGGTGCTTCGTCTCATGTTCGGGGCTTCGTATGGACCCTGGGAAGGTCTTGGCTATCACCAACTGGCCTCTTCCTGCTAGCCTCAAGGCCACACAGCGCTTTCTTGGCTTCACTAATTATTATAGGCAGTTCATAAGGAATTACTCTTCCATTGCCGCGCCTATTATCGCTTTGACCAAGAAGGGTGTGAATGCCAGAGACTGGCCTCCCGAAGCTGTCTCTGCATTTCACAACCTGAAACAGGCCTTTGTTTCTGGCCCCCTCTTGAGGAGACGAAATCCTGGGAATGCATTTTTTATTGAAGTGGACGCTTCCTCAATGGGGGTGGGAGCTGTGCTTCTTCAAATCTTTGAGAAGAGACGCCAACCATGTGCGTTCTTCTCCAAAAAAAATTCTCAGGCAGAGAGGAATTATGCCATCGGTGATCGGGAACTTCTCGCAATTAAATTGGCGTTAGAGGAGTGGCGTCATCTCTTGGAGGGTTCCCCTCACTCCAGAACGATCTTTACCGATCACAAGAATTTACAGTATCTACAGAATGCTAAACGTCTGAATCCTAGACAGGCCAGGTGGAGTCTCTTCTTTGCCCGTTTTAATTTCACGATTACCTACAAACCTGGTTCCTGCAACGGTCGGGCTGATGCGCTCTCTAGGTCATTTGACACTTTGGACGAGGAGTCCGCCCCTGAACCTGAGCCGATCATTCCCACCTCATGCATTGTTGCCCACTCTACCACCCTGAAGTCTAAAATTCCGCCTGGTAAGACCTTTGTCCCCACTGAGCTAAGAGCTAAGATCCTTCGTTGGGGACATGATTCCATGGTGGCAGGGCATTCTGGATTCCTCCGATCCTTCCTACTCATCAGTCGTCACTACTGGTGGCCTAATCTCCGCTCAGACGTCAAAGACTACGTTAAAGCTTGTCATGTCTGTGCTCAGTCCAAATCCTCCACACAAGCTCCTGCTGGTCTCCTCATGCCCTTGCCCATTCCTAAGGAACCCTGGGCCCATATTGGCATGGATTTTATCACCGATCTCCCACTGTCTGAGAATAATACAGTCATTTGGGTGGTAATCGATCGATTCTCCAAGATGGCTCATTTTGTTCCTCTTCCTGGTCTTCCTTCTGCCCCTGCCTTGGTTCCCATTTTCATTCGTGAAATCCTCCGCCTACATGGGGTCCCTTCTCATATTGTTTCCGACAGGGGAGTCCAATTCACGTCTCGTTTTTGGAGAGCCTTTTGCAAATCCCTCAATATTGTCTTGGATTTTTCTTCCTCTTACCATCCCCAATTCAATGGACAGACTGAGAGGGTTAATCAGGAGTTAGAGGTCTTTCTTCGCACCTTTGTGTCTTCTCACCATGACGATTGGTCCTCTCTACTCCCGTGGGCAGAATTCTCCCATAACAATCATGTGAATACCAGTTCGCAGAAGACACCCTTTTTCACAGTTTATGGAAAACACCCTCAACTTCCTCTTCCCATGATCTGTTCTCCAGACATTCCAGCTTTGGCTTCGGTTCAGGAGTCTCTCAATTCCGTTTGGGGTCACGTTCATGATTCCCTCCGGGCAGCTGCTGAAAAATTCAAAGGCTTTGCCGACCGCCGCAGGCGTAAACCGCCTTCTCTTCAGCCAGGGGACAAAGTCTGGCTCTCTACCAGGAACATCAAGCTCCGAGTTCCTTCTCTGAAGTTTGCTCCACGATTCATCGGTCCATACACGGTAACTGCTAAACTGAATCCAGTTTGTTTCAAACTCCAGATTCCTAAGAGCCTTAAAATCACTAACTCCTTTCATGTTGCTCTTCTAAAGCCTTTAGTCCTCAATAAATTCTCTCGTCCTCTCCCTACCGTGGCGCCTGTCTCTGAGGATAATCAGGAGTACGAGATCAGTCAAATTCTGGACTCCCGACTCTGTAAAGGCGTTCTTCAGTACCTCGTTCATTGGAAAGGGTTTGGTCCTGAGGAGAGGTCTTGGATCACTGCATCTGAGGTCTTTGCACCTCGTCTGTTAAAGGAGTTTCATCTGAAGTTTCCCTCTAAACCTGGGCCCAGGCGGGGAAGGGGGAGGCCTCGTAAGAGGGAGGGTACTGTCATGGATATGCATTAATGTCTGTCTGCCATCTTACCTTCCTCCTCATGTGTTCATCTAGAGACCAGACCTCCTTCACCTGGCTTCCTTTATAATCTCCTCCCAGCCTGACTCCACCCCAGGCCCTATCACAGAACACTATATTAACCTGTGCACTGCAAGCCTGCTTTGCTGATCAACGTGTTTGTTAGGCATTGTGTGTTTGGGTTCCTGCCTGCCGTGTGCTACGTCTGTCTCTCTGTTACGTTATTGGCTTGTCCCCGACTATCCCTGTCTGCTTGTGACCCTTGACCTTCGGCTCGTTCTTCGTTATCCTTGTCTGCTTGTGGCCCCTGACCTTCAGCTTGTTATTCGGTTCTCTCTATCGTGTGCTGCTGCTTCCCCTCTTTTCCCCTTATCCTACGGGGCGTGAGCTAGGAAACTCCAGGGGCCGCGACCTGGTCCCAGCCTGCAGCGTAACATCCTCACCACTAGAGGCCCTGGAGAAGACCAGCTGGGTCTTAGACTCCGCGCCCTGGGGAATCTTGGCTCTCGCTTCCGTTAGGATCCCGGTTGTGCTCCTCTGGTCCCGCTTTCCACAACCACCCAGTTTCCTATCTGCAGAAGCCAGCCATAGGGTTCACTACCCCGCGGTGCACTCCTGTCCCCCTACGGTGTGCATCTGTCACCTGGCCACAGGTGACCCTGACACCTGCACCATGTATATCAGACGCTGGCGATGGTTGCTGGAACCGATCATACCTTGGGGCTGCGGACTAAAGAATTGTCTGAACGCATCGGTCAGATGGCCACCTTCCCCACCGCTCATTCTTTGACTGACCGAAGCCTCAGCAACTCGTTGTCCAGGACCAGGAGTTTGTAACCTCCCAGTCTCTGGGAACGCATTGCACAGACCTTTCTGCAAGGCCTCCCGGAGTTGTCTCATCCTCTGCGACGGTAAGATAAGGTCCGCAACCTTACCCTTGTACCATGGATCAAGGAGAGTGGCCAGCCAGTAATGGTCCCTCTCCTTGATCCGAAGATTACGAGGATCCTTCCGCAGACTTTGCAGGATCAGGGAGGCCATGCAGCGTAGGTTAGCTGAGGCATTCGGTCCGGAGTCCACTGGTTTCTTGGGACTGTAAATCATCCCTAAAAGACTCCTCCTCCTCCTCCGCTGGGCATCCTCCTGGAGCATGTACCCAACACTGTGCTCAGGAGGACATGGTTGGTCTAGGGAAGGAGTGACTGATGATGACATTGATACCAGGGAAGAGGACGCTTTGGCAGCTGCTTTGCCAGTACCCTGAGCCTGGGTGAGAGAGGATGAGGAGGATGAGGAGGGCTTGGTCATCCACTCTACCAAGTCTTCGGCATGACGTGGCTCAACACGTCCAGCTGCCGAAAAGAAGGACAAGCGTGTCCCATGGCCACGTGCTGATGGCGATGCACCGCGTCCACGACCAGCACTGTTGTCTCTAGACACAGAGCCTGCTTGTCCTCTTTTATTGGCTCCTGACTGTCTGCCTCTCCTTGTTTGCCTTCCAGACATTCTAATGGCCTGCAGGGAAATGGGAAAACCAGCAATAAGGCCTAGCTTCAGGAGTATATTTTGCAGGAAACACTACGCCTGCTGTAGGTGCTGCATATGCCTGTTGGTGTAACACACCAGGAAAACGCAGCAATACAGGCTAACTTCAGGTGTAATATGATCAGGAGGCACACTCCGCCCGCTGTAAGTGCTGCAAATGCCTGTTGGTGTAACACACCAGGAAAAAGCAGCAATACAGGCTAACTTCAGGTGTAATATGATCAGGAGGCACACTCCGCCCGCTGTAAGTGCTGCAAATGCCTGTTGGTGTAACACCAGGAAAAAGCAGCAATACAGGCTAACTTCAGGTGTAATATGGTCAGGAGGCACACTCCGCCCGCTGTAAGTGCTGCAAATGCCTGTTGATGTAACACACCAGGAAAAAGCAGCAATACAGGCTAACTTCAGGTGTAATATGATCAGGAGGCACACTCCGCCCGCTGTAAGTGCTGCAAATTCCTGTTGGTGTAACACACCAGGAAAAAGCAGCAATACAGGCTAACTTCAGGTGTAATATGATCAGTAGGCACACTCCGCCCGCTGTAAGTGCTGCAAATGCCTGTTGGTGTAACACACCAGGAAAACACAGCAATACAGGCTAACTTCAGGTGTATAATGTGCAGGAGGCTTAGCAACAAAGACACTGACACTGTCCCCTGCCTATCCTTCTCTCTCCCTGCACACAAGGTTTAGCAAAGTATATGACACTGACACTCTCCCTGCCTATCCTTCTCTCTCCCTGCACACAAGGTTTAGCAAAGAATATACTTATGTTCGACTCGAACACCGAGCTCATCCCTACTCACAAAGCAATCTAATGCAAGTGTAATGTGCAATCCTCTGGACCTTGTTCAGATGTGTCCTGTCTATAGCAGGCACTCACCTGGGAAACTTCATAATGCTCCTCTCACCAGGAGATCACCATCTTGACTCGACTAGTACTTCTGTTCCATCAGTCACTCCCGACTCCTCTACACAGGCACAGACACCAGTGTGAGCTGCCAGCCAAGGAAGTGATTGCAGTGTCCTCCTGGGCCGCATCGCTGCACTCCCTGTCACTTCCCATCCAAGGATAAGCAGTCACAGTCACCGAGGAGGAAGGGCAAACCTATGAGGCCCCTCAGTCTGCTTTACTGCTGGCCAGTCGGGGCCCGATCCCACTGCAAAGCCAAGGCGTCCATCCTGTCAGAGACACAGCCCTGCCCCGCTCTCCACTGGGGTTGACTTGCCACATCCTCTCCTCCGCAGGCAGTAATCCAGTCTTACCAATGTGTCTGAGCCGGTGGATTACTGTCTTTGGGGCTTCCCCTGCTGAGTCCTGACAGCCTCGTCCGGCATGGCAGAGTCTGGAGAACTTTAGGCGCGGAGGAGGAAAGTTAACAAACTCCTCCTCCGCTTTGCATGCTGGGCAGAGTCGAGGCTGTGAGGTCACTGGTTGTTAGATGCCAGGCGGCCCTAGCAACCAGTGACCAGAGTCTCAGGTGGAGCTGGAGACAGAGCGAGCGCCAGCGCTACCGCGGGGTTTGCTCGCTCTGTCAATTCCATTCTGGGACCCTCTATTGTCCGATCGATGTTAAGGGACATGGCTGAAGGATTTTTTTTTTTGTTACATTAAATTATTTATCTGATGGTTGCCGGGCCCCCCTGCTGGCCTGGCCCAGTACAACAGGGCCAGTTGTACTGGCCTATCAGTGGCCCTGCTCTTGGTCAATTGTCTTGGAAACTAGTACCCCCATTGAAATATTTCCTATCTATTGCTGTTCTGGTGACAACACAAAACTTTGGATCTACTCTGACCTTCATTCTTGGTGGCCTTGGTAATCAGAACAATTAGCCCCAGTTTAACCTGAATGAGACTTTGAAATTGTGCTACTTCACGATTTAAAAGATGTCTATGCAAGTCGCACCTGAAATTGCAAGAAATAGTGCAGGAACCTTTTTTCACATCGGTGTGGCACTGCAAAGTTGGAGTCATACCGATTTGAAAAGTTCCATTGCCGACAATAGGGTGCAACTTATGATGCAATTTGGAACTGTCAAATCGCATGTCAAGTCACACTGGTGTAAACGGGGGCTTAGAGAGAGTATATCTGTCCATTAGGAACACACGGATAGCAAAAAAAACAAAAAACATTGTATTCAAATCTTTTGTGTGTGTCATTCATAAGCTATAGATGTTAGTGAGTTTCAACTTTAATAAAAACAGGAAACCATCATAACCAAAACATTTATTTTACAGGTGACCATAATAGTTATTGTTTGAGGTTGGTTGGACAAATAACTTTCCACTGACAATCTTAAAAACTGCCTTCTGAAAGGTGCATTTAGGCAAAACTGAAAATGAGGCAATTGCTTGTAACAGCTCATCTGTTCACAGCTTCTGTCTTACATCCGTAAACAATGCATGTTACAGTAACCTGGTGCTTTGGGAACACAAGGCCTTTATTAAATCTCTGCTGGGATATTTGACCCCTTATACTTAAAGAGGAAGTAAAACCTCCTTAAAAAAAAAAATACACCCTGCAAGACAAAGGCATAATGAGCTAGTATGCATAGCATACTAGCTCATTATGAAGTACTTACCTGAGATCGAAGCCCCGGCAGCCATCCTCGTTCGCCTCCTCCGTCGCCGCCATCTCTCCCGGAGTGACTTCCGGGTATCGCGGCTCCAGCACTGTGACAGGCCAGAGCCACGATGACGTCACTCCCTCGCATGGCATGGCATGATCCCATTCACTGTGCCTGTGTCTGCGCCGTCGTCGATGGCGCGCATGCGCCGTAGACATCGGTGCTGTCTTTTTCGCAAATATATCCTAAACCGTGTAGGTTTAGAGATATTTGTTTACAACCACTTTAATGTTGCAATAAACACGCATAATTTCACCTCCCAATGCTCTCCACTTGTTCCCTTAATATCCGTGCAGCCCTGGCCACCCAATGTTTCCAATAAGAAAAAAGAAAGGAGGGCGCACCGACCTAGTGCATTACCAGATAAAAACTTTATTAAAACCTATAAAAGACAAAAATGGTCCTACTCACAAACAAACTTTTCATATAGGCATTTCTGGCAATCACTCAGAGTCCCGTGACAGCTGCAACCAGGATACGGTGACCAGAGGATCGGACGGTACCCGAAAGTAGCTGAATGGTTGATGCGTTTCCGGGGCGCACCCCTTTCCTCAGAACCTAAGAAGACCGTGTGTTTCCTCCTGTTCCACCAACCCATGAAGCTGCCACTTTGGTCGTAACATTCTGGTGTTTATTTACTAAAGGCAAATCCACTTTGCACTGCACAGGGCTGGTGTAAGGACTATTTTGCGCCCTAGGCGAAACCAGCAACTTGCACCCCCCCTCCCCAAAAAAATATAAATTAATTTGAAAATTTTAGCACCAGAACGCCTGGTGGATTCAGGTGGAGGGATGGAGCCAGGTGGACAGGAGGGGGGGGGTAAAGCCAGGCGGAGGGATGGAGCCAGGTGGAAAGGAGAGGGGGTGCAGCCAGGTGGAGGGATGGAGCCAGGTGAACAGGAGAGGGGGGAGGGATAGAGTCGGGTGGACAGGAGGGGGGGGGTTTCAGCCAGGTGGAGGGATGGAGCCAGGCGGAGGTGATGGAGCCAGGTGGACAGGAGGGGGGTGGAGCCAGGTGGAAAGGAGAGGGGGGTTCAGCCAGGTGGAGGGATGGAGCCAGGTGGACAGGACGGGGGTGTAGCCAGATGGTGGGTTGGAGCCAGGTGGAGGGATGGAGCCAGGTGGAAAGGAGAGGGGGGTGCAGCCAAGTGGAGGGGGTCACACACCAGTGATAAGGTCTGGAAGTCTTCATCCCCAGCTCCCCCCCACTTAACAAGTTCTTACCTTGGGTCAATGGCACATGTCAGGCAGTGGGCAGCAGTCCCAGGATCAGGCGATAGGGTCTCCTACAGGCTGTGACTCACAGCTCCTCCAGCTCCTCCTCCATCAGATCAGTTGATCATTTGGTTCCACCCCCGGGCTCCGGCGGCTGGCCATGGGGAGACTGGGGAAGCAGGGTGGGCTGCAGTAGCAGCTTTGCTTTGGGCTTCTCGCTACTTCAGGACAAGTGACCCGGCGGCCTCGGCCCATTGTGTGTCCTATGGCCAGTTCGGACCTGTGTGGATCCATCCCGGCTGTCTCTGTGCACAATGCCGCCCGCCCTGCTCCTCCAATGGCCGCACATCACTCAGGATGGGAAGCGGGTCGGGCAGAGAGCTGACACCCACGGCTGCTGGACATCGGCATGGTCGCCCCTGGCTCCAGGGAGGGGGGGGGATCTGCCTGCACCTTCTCCTCGCCCAGCGACTCTGCAGCCAACCAGATGGAGCTGCCTCCCACACCGCACCAGCCATCACCCGCCAGGTGGGATCCCATCCTCTGGAGGGGACCCAGCGGCTGTGGTTTTGCCCCTAGGCGGCAGTGAGCTCTAGGCGGCTGCCTAGTTCGCCTAGTGGGAGCGCCGGCCCTGGCACTACAAGTGCACTGAAAGTGCACTTGGAAGTGCAGTCGCTGTATATCTGAGGGGGACATGCAAGGAAAAAAACCCCCAGCATTTTTGCTTGTACATGATTGGGTGATAAAATCAGCAGAGCTTCCCCTCATTTCAGATCTTCCCCTCAGATTTACTGTGACTGCACTTCCAAGTGCACTTGTAGTGCAGAGTGGATTTGCCTTTAGTAAAGTCCATGATATACAGTTCCTCTGGGTTTGATTTCGACCATCGACTAATTTTCAGATGAGACTTGTTGCCACTTTAGCACTGCCTTACCAAACAGGCTTTTTATCGTTGCTGTGTTGCAAACAGATCCTACCATTGTGTTGTGCACCTTACTTTGGAGTACCAGACATCCCAACCTGCAAAAACTAATTTCAGGGAGGTGGCGCTTCGCACCCGCAACCACCCCCCTCCTCGCTGCAAATTTTTTTTAAATCACTTTTTCAATATTCTTTCACAGTGCTTCTGGGGAAGGGGGTTGGGTGGGTGGTATGTGGCAGTGGATGGTGTCAGTAGTTTTTTTATTTTTAATAATTGTTTTTTTTACAATTCAACTTGTTTTAAAAAAAAATTACAATGCTATTTGGGGGGAGGGAGTTGGGGCAGTGGACAGTGTTGGTAGGGCAGGGGAGAATGGTGTCTAGTTTATTTAATTTTTTTACAATATTTTTTTTCAAATATTTTTTGGGGGGCTTTTGTGAGATGTCAGGGGTCTAAACAGACCCCTGACATCTCCCCTTTGAGACCGACAAAGGGACTGAGGACACATTCCTCAGTCCCTTTCCCAGCAATAAAGATGAATGAACAGGAGACAGAAGCTCCTGTTCATTCATAAACTGAGCAGAGTAAACACAGGGACGAGGAGGGGGGTGGAGGAGGAGGACAGGGGCGGCAGAAGAGAACACGGGGGCTGGAGGACAACACAGAACAGCAAGGAATGATCGTGCGGCGGCAGAAAACAGCTGTGGATGGCGCCTATGTCGGACCGGAACACGTAGGTGAGACACCTGGTCTCCGACCCCTCTCCAGGATAATGACCAGCTGAGCCTGAGCATCGCCGCCCCGCACCGTACCTGTCGCTTCCCACTCATTGAGGTCTGGATAGCCGCATCCATAGAACGGCCTGCTGTATGGGAAGATAACCATCGTAGCTCCGCAGCTCGCAGCATGAGATCCCTCTAGTGAGAGAAGCGCGTGTAGCAGCCCGTGGCTGAGAGGACGGCGAAACAGTGAGAGATCCGAGGGAGAGCCTAGAGTCCGGAGTACCGCCGACAGCTGGTCAATGGGAGCCTCGACCCGAAGCCAGCAACACAAAAAAAAAAAGGACATTGGTGCCCCCCACCAACACTGTTTCTGGCTGTCTCTGGCTCCTGCTAACCTCCTTTCATCTGCCAGACTGTAATGATCATCCCTCCCCACGAAGACAGCAGCGGTGAGTACTGCAAACTCATGTTGAATAGCTGTTTTTACCCTTTGAGAAACATATATCAGCATATGAACTGTATATGAACCGTAAACAAAGTAAACAGAGTAAAAGTACAGAAGACGGGCAAAAAAAATAAATAAATTAAAAACTGATGTTTTATACCTCCCTGTAAAGACTTAATTAAAGAGGGTGTGCTGAGAGTGAGCCTTAAATGGGAAGGAAGAATATCCCCCCTGTTGTTTTATTTACTATCTCGCACCCCCTTGTGAACTATCGAAGCTAAACTTTGAACTGCCATAGAGTATAATAAAAGAACAGATAACTGGACTTTGCAAGAGCAGTAAGGTACGGACCTGAACCTGAACTAAAGGCAGGCAGCAAGTATAAGAAACAGCGCAGATGGTTGGTTGCTCGTTTTTCTTTATACCTATGTGCCCGAGCAGTACTGGATTGGAATCATGTGTAGGTACTGAGTATTATAATAACTCAGACAAACTGTAACCGTAATTACTGCCTGCCGCAGGCGCAGGGAGACGCTTCAGCGGTGAAAAGACTTAGAGGGTAAGAATCCTATAAGTTTATGATAGACAGGGACACTGCAAGGGGCTCGGGAAAAGCGTCCAGCAGCAGTAAGAGCAAAGAATTTTTAAGGATCAAGCCGTACCCCTGATTGTACTAAAACATTTTGTGATCCCCCCCTGTTATACTCCAAGGGCTAAAAAATAAGTTGCTCTTGCCAGCATTTACCGTCCTGAGCTACTGCCCCCCACTGCATCTAAAGGAGGCAGTTTTTGATTTTCGCCTGGAATACAGAGGTAGTATATAGTATGTAGAATGGGTAAATCTTACTACTAGATAGTGGCGCGGCAACAAACAGCGGAGTGGAATACTGCAAAGGGGATAAAAAAAAAAAATCCCAAGGACAGCACGCAAAAAAAAAGAAACAGCATGAGCTCAAGGGGAAAGGGAGTAAGAGGGGGGGCTATCCCAAAATCACCCTGTTTAAGTCTGACCCCCAGCCCAGGTCCAATGAATAAATATGTAACCCATGGCGGAAATAGTGACAAACAGGGGGTGGAGAAGCAGCAGGGAGCGACGAGCAGCCAGACGGAGACCAAAGAGGAAAAGAAGAAAAAGGAAAAGAAAAAAGCACAAAATAAAAACTTGACAGAGACAGATACATTATCAGATTCGAGAATAGAACAGGATACCGAAGTAGAACAGGAACAGAGAAGAGAAGAGGAACAACAAAACAGGGCGTTACTACCCACAAAAATAGAAATTGAGGGGATGTTTGCTGCCCTGGAAAAATCACTAAAGGCACACATGGAGGTGATACAGGAAAATATGGGGTACTTACGCGAAAGAGTGGAGAAAGTGGAAAGGAAGACAGACAATAATGAAGCTGCCATAGGAAGATTAGAGGGAGAGATAAAGTCAATAAGGAAAGAACAACAGGAACAGGCATACAAGCGAGAGGATCAGGAGAACAGAGACAGAAGGAAAAATATAAGAATTCGGGGGGTACCGGAGTCACCCCAGCCAGAGAATCTAGCAGAATTAATACTGAAAATTTGTAACCCACTATTGGATAGAGAAATAACATCCCCTTTAAAAATAGAGAGAGCCCATAGAATAAGAAGACCAAGAGAAATACCCCAGGACAAACCGAGAGATATCATCATTCGATTTGAAAGTTGGGAGGAAAAAAATCAATTATGGAGAAACCTGAGAGGGAAGCCACCAATAAAATGGGAAGAGAGCCAAATTCAAATTTTTCAAGATTTATCTCAAGAAACGTTACAAAGAAGAAGAAATTTAAGACCATTATTGAAGATACTCCAGGAACACGAGATCCAATATAATTGGGGATTCCCAACCTGCTTGATCGGAAGGAAAAATGGTATCTCGGCAAGACTGAGATTTATAGAGGAAATACCAGAATTTTGCAAAAAGATGGAAATTCCAATGCCAGACTTAAGCTTAGGCGGGGAGAGTGGGGGAGTGGGGAGGGGGTAGGAGGGAGATGGACCCTTTTTTTTCCCCCCTCCTCCCGATGCCTATGGAAGTCCCGACTTTTATGTGCATTGATCTTCCTATGGCTGCTTCTCTTTTTTATAAGCGGGGGCGATGGGGACTGGGGGCGGGGGTTTAAGGGGGGGGATGAAACAGAGGTGGAAAGATAAGGGGAGGGGGAGGAGACCGGGACTCATCTGGACGCTCCGGCACCATCTCCCAACTAGTAAGGGAGAGGAGACCGACGGTGCCAAACAGAACGCCACCTCGGGCCAAAGTGTGCAGAAATGCCTAAAGAGGCACAAAAAGAGGGAAGGAGGGAGGGGGGAGGAGGAGGGAGGGAGAGGGGGAGAGGAAGGGGGGGAGGGAAAGGAGAAGGGAAGGGGGGAAAAAAGAAAGGGGGAGAAAAAGCCTGCACTAAGATCATGAGGTCATGGTTCTATTGGGGGGGTAGGGAGGGAGGGACGGGGGAGAGGAAGGAAAAAGGATCTGTCCATCCTAGGAAGAGAGAGGAGAGAGAAATGAAAATAGAGGAAGAAATAAAGAGAAAAAACATATGGCTGACATAAATTTTATTACATACAACATAAGAGGGCTGAATTCCCCCGAAAAAAGGCACATGACATTAAGGGAGCTCGAAAGGTATTCCGCTGAAATTGTATTTCTCCAGGAGACACATCTAGCATTAGCCTCTAACACAAAAATGTATTCGCGGGCGATTCCCACATGGTACTATGGAGATTCCCCAAATAAAAGAGCCAAAAGGAGTAGCTATAGGGATTGGAAAGAACATACATTTTATAGTAGAGGACAGAAGAGTTGACCCAGAGGGCCGGTACCTGTTTCTGAAAGGGAATCTTCAGGGAAAAAAATGTACACTAGTCAATGTATACTGTCCAAATAATCACCCCAAAAGATACCTGAATGGAATCTTAAATATTTTGATAGGTTTTAAACATGGGTATGTAATTCTTGCGGGGGATTTCAATTTCCCAATGGATCAAAGATTAGATAATACGTCTGGTGCACCGATACGAGATAGCAAACAATTAAAATTGGTCAAAAAAAAAAATCCATAACCACCAATTAATAGACCCCTGGAGAGTGGCACATCCAAGTGAAAAAGATTATACGTATTATTCATCGGTGCACGACACGTATTCAAGATTGGATTACATGCTGGTGGATCATGAGCTCTTGGAATACGTAGTGGATCCTTCGATAGGAATAAAAACAATCTCAGACCACGCCCCAGTCATGGTTAAAATAAGATTTAATAACGTTGAACAAAGAAGGGGCATGTGGAGCTTAAATGAAGATCTGCTAGATAATAAAGAAATAGGTGAGACAATATCGAAAGAAATAGAAGAATACTTCAGAATAAATAATACATCAGAAGTTAGTGTGGCAACAACCTGGGAAGCCCATAAGGCATATATAAGGGGTAAATTGATCTCCATAGGGGCGTGGAAAAAGAAGGAAAGGGACCAAAAGAGGGAAAACCTGTTAAAGGAATTATACGATTTAGAACAAAAAGATAAAAGACAACAAGATAAAGATGCACATCAAAAAATAATAATCAAGAGGGGTCAACTTAGAGATTTGATGGAACAGGAAACCAGAAAAGTATTTAAAAATGTAGCAAAAGAAAGATATAAATGGGGGAACAAGCCAGGGAAGTATCTCGCAAGAGTAGCAAAAAAGAAAAAAACTCAAATTATATAGATAAAATAAAGAACCAGGGAGGAGAGATGAAATTTAAAACATCTGAAATCGCAGAGGCGTTTAAGACATACTATAGTGCACTGTACGATATTAGAGGAAACAAGACGGTACAGGAAGGAGAAAACAGGAAATATAAAATACAGGAATACTTAGAAAAATCTAGCTTACCAAAGATAACATCAGAAAGTGCAGAGCTCCTAGAAAAACCAATCACACAGGATGAAATAAATAAAGCTCTCCAAGAAACACCAGGGGGGGAAAAGTCCAGGGCCGGATGGGTTTCAGATTAAATATTATAAGAAGTTTAAAGATCAGTTGGTCCCAGAGTTATGTAATTATTTTAATAGATTGGGGGGGCCTTAGAAATAAGAAAAGAATCTCTCCTTGCCAATATTACTATTATACCAAAAATGGGAAAAGACGGAACAATATGCTCCAACTATAGGCCCATAGCGTTATTGAATACAGACATCAAGTTATACGCAAAAATATTGGCAACGAGATTAAAAATGTTAATGCCACAATTAATTAATGTAGATCAGGCGGGCTTTGTGGCTGGGAGAGAAGGCAGAGATAACACTAGGCTTGTGCAATTCGTTTCGTAACGAATCGAAATTCGTCCGAATTTAGCAACTTTCGGACATTCGGAAGCATTCGAATTTCCGAACAGAGCAATTACGAATAAAACCAAATCCGAAATAAATTATACCGCAAAATAGCGAATGCCCGAAGGTCTTCGGCATAATTCGTTATGAAAAAAGTTACGAATGTACGAATCCATTCGAAGCACAATAACACTCACTCTGCTCTCTGCTTCTCCCTCACCATGCTGAACTCCCTCTCAAAATGGTGTACAGGGGGCGGAGGCTATAGCCGCATGAAAAAACGAAAGTAAAATACGAGATTTCGAATCCATTCGAAGCACAATTACACTCACTCTGCTCTGCTCTCTGCTTCTCCCTCACCGTGCTGAACCCTCTCAAAATGGTGTACAGGGGCGGAGCCTATAGCCACATGTAAAAAACGAAAGTAAAATACGAGATTTCGAATCGTTACAAATAACCGCTATGTATTTAGAAAAGTACAAATCCATTCGAAGCACATTAGGCATAATAGGCAGCGTCGTTGTGAGAGAGACACGGAAAATTACGAATCAACGAACCCAAAAAAAGTTACGAAAGTAGGAGTTGTGTCCAGAATCAACGAAAAACAACGTACTCTACCGAAAGTACGAATTATAAAGCAACAAAAAATTCAACAAAAAATGTCGCTTGCAAAAATACGAATGAGTCCGAACACGAAAAATCCCGTCTAGCAAAATTACGAATGATTACGAATCAACAGGACCGGAAAGAAACGAACCAAAACGGAACAAATTTTTCCGTTGTGCACAAGTCTAGATAACACCATAAGAACCCTCCTATTGATCCAGAAAAGAAAGGAGAAGAAACCCCCAGTCGTACTCATGTCGATAGACGCAGAAAAGGCGTTCGACAGAGTCGACTGGGGGTTTATGATGGACACACTCCGGCATGTAGGTCTGGGACCAAAATACTTGAAATGGGTTAAAAACTTATATACCCACCCGACAGCCAGGGTAAAGGTAAATGGGAGTGTGTCGTCAGTATTTGAGATGCGTAACGGAACGAGACAGGGGTGTCCGCTCTCACCCCTCCTGTATGTATTGGCAATGGAACCTCTGTTGCAAAAACATTCGGAATAATCACGATATAGGAGGGGTGGGAGCGGGCAGAGAGGAGCAAAAAGTGGCGCCATACTCTTATACTTAACGAAACCAAGGATTTCTCTCCCCAATGTAGTAAAGGAAATAAAAAAATACGGGGAACTTGCAAACTTTAAGATTAACCCAGTAAAGACAGTAATCCTGAACCTAGGAATAGATAAAAAAGAAGAAAGATTATTATAGAAAGAATTCCCGTTTACATGGGAAACAAAAACTTTAACATACCTAGGTATCAAAACAACAACAACATTAGAAGAACTGTACCCTGCTAATTTTATTCCACTATTAAATGAAATTAAAGCAGAATTAAAAGACATTTCAAGGAGACCGGTCGGATGGACAGGAAGGATCAACATATTAAAAATGATGATCCTCCCGAAAGTAACATACAGTTTGCAGATGCTTCCAATAGACATACCCCAATCGTTCTTTAAGGCGATCAAATCTATGATTTTGAAATACATATGGCAGGGCAAAAAGGTCAGAATAAAATATTCATTATTAACCCACGGGAAAAAAAAATGGGGGCATGGCTTTACCGGATATAAAAAGATATCATAAAGCGATAATTCTAGCCAGATTAGCAGAATGGGCATATCCACAAACAAAAAAGAAATGGGCACAAATAGAAAACACGTTAAGTATGACACACTTATATAATAATATATGGATACCACCAAAATTTAGAGCACTAGGCATAGATACACATAATATAACAAGAAAGGTATTCAAAATTTGGGACACAATGCACCGATACGAAAAGTGGAATCATAACTCTCCATTAATTTCGTTAGCAGGCACGACGTTTTTTATGCCAGGTAATGGGACACGATTAGGAAAACTAATGGGAACTGCACAATTAAAAGATATAACCGCATTAGGTAAAATAAAAACAAAACAAGATTTAATCACGAGTCAGGGATGGAGTCAGCTGAGTAACTGGGAATACACTCAATTAACACATTTAGTAAGTACTATCCCACAACCAATTAGAAACGAAAAAACATTAACTCCACTGGAAAAGATATGTAGAAAAAAAAAACCTGAGACACGGCATTTCACAGGTATACAAAATCCAAACCGAACTAGAAACAAAAGGACCATTACCCTTTATAGAAAAATGGGGGCAAGATCTGGGTATAGAAGTAGAAGAGAAGCAAATTATTGAGGCAGTGTATAGCTATGCATCGGACATAACCACAATAGAAGCAAAATTATAAAAGCATGGTACGCTGGCATTTGACGCCAGAGAGAATGAATAAAATACATCCCAATAACTCCCCACTTTGTGTGAGGGGTTGTAAGCAGGTGGGAACAAAGATGCATATGTGGTGGGAATGCCCAATTATAAAGGAGTACTGGACAGAGATTCTGGACTATATAGAAATAGTTACAGGGGAAAAAATATTACAAAACGCATGGATATGCCTATTTCATGGAACAAATAAAACAAAAAAGCAATATCAGAAAACATTAGTCCCACCATTACTTAACGCGGCAAAGGGGTTAATTCCAAGAAATTGGATATCTACAAAAAAAACGACTATTAAGGAATGGATACAACGGGTAGAGTATATCTCGGAAATGGAATATCTGAGCCAGGGAGAGCAGGGAAAAGGAGAAAATTACAGAACTACATGGGAAAAATTGAAATTTTTTAAACTGTCAGATAAATATGTACAGGGAATGATGGGAAAAGACGAGGAATAAAATAAAGTAAGATAGGAAAGGGACAGATCGGGGAGGGGGGAGGGGGGGGTAGAAGATAGGGAGGGAAAAAGATAAAAGGGAAAATGAGGAATTATGTAAAGGTATTTCTTTTTCGTACATCACGGGACACAGAGCGACATAGTCATTACTAATGGGTTATATAGATACCGTCAGGTGCTGGCACTGGCAACTTCCAAAACCGGAAGTACCCTCCCCTATATAAGCCCCTCCCATCCGGGAGCACCTCAGTTTTTTGCCAGTGTCTAAGGTGTTGGCCAAGAAGAAACATGTGTTTTTCACTGAGCTTGCGTACAGGTTCTTTTGGGCCTCAGTAAGCTATTCCGGATCCGACCAAAAAAGCTTCATAGCTAAACGGTCGGTACCCGGGCCTTGCAGAGAAGAGCAAGGTTTTGCCTGTAATGCTTCTCTTAGGAGAGCTGGACCCTGGGATCCAGAGCTCTGGTCATACCCACGACCAAGATGTTTTCTGTGCAGGGTGCTATACAGGTCCAGGGGAGTGGAATCCTTGGGAACCCGGTCCCTGAAGGTTTGATTGCAATGCCTGCCGTGATAGGTGAAGTTTGGGCTTTTGTGGACCAAACAAAGTCCTGCGGCGGGGAACAGGTAAGTGGGGGCCCCCAGGAACTTGGTTCTATTGGGGGACCCCCAAGCCTAATTTGTCTTTCTGTCTGTTACCTAATGGTATTCCCGCAAAATTCTGTGCATGCCTGTAACTACTAAAAAAATGTAATAATTTTTAAAGGTGGTCAAGAAAAAAAAAAAAAAAAAAAATTTTTTTTATATATATTTAATATATTAGACTGCGGTACCTGTGTTTGTCCACTAGAGGCCGCTGTGGAATGTTTTCTTGTCATGTGGACTAGCTTCTTCTCAGCAGAGCAAAGTCCAGGCAGATGGTGAGTTCTCTTATAGGAAACTGCTTCCTCTGCCATGTTGCAGTGTTTGTCCATCCCCCGGCCTGCGGCAAAGAGGGGCCCTGGCTCCTGTCCCTTGTTACCATATTTGAAATTAGCGCCGAAGGCGCACATGCCCGCGCGCGTGCGCGTGCCTCTATATATAGAGGTGAGCCGGGAAAGGGGGCGGAGCCTGGGGGATGACGCTCTGTGCGCGCCGCAGCGCTTCTGCGCATGTGCGGGCGTCCCAGCAGTTTTAAAAAAACCACAATATTGTAGTGAGCTGGCTATGAAGTACAGAGACAGAGCTGACAACATTTAAAGGCATACAGCAAGCGGTTGATACAGGCATCCCCTAGAAAGGCACATTAGTAGACACCAACTGTGATATAGCAGCAATTGTGCTAGACTATTCTCAGTAAAAGTGGTGTATTACGGCTGGAATACCTCAGCTTTAGGCTTAGGAATATGCCATCCAGAAGCTCCGGAACTGAATCTTCCAGGAAGCGAAGGGGGTCTCATCGGGCTCTGAGGATCTTGGGCATACTTCTGCTGCACCAGTCTCCCCTGAAGTTCAGAGGTAAGTGACCGTAGAGACCCCGCAGGGGTACTTGGTACTGTGGCTGTCCTCAGTCACCTGCTCCTGTGTATGTAACAGAGGAGGTTTTTTCCTCAGCTCTGGGAGGATTAGAGAAAGATTGTCAACATTTATCGCTGCCTCCCTGTCAGGGAAAGCACGCCCGATCTCCGTCTCCTCCTTCAGAGTGCCTGTTAGCAGAGCAACAGTCCCATACAGGGATCGACCTGCCTGAAGGGGATCAGGATGAGGTTGATTCTGTTAGAGGAATCAACAGTGGGGGAACCTTTTCTCAGCATCTCAAGCTGAAAGATTATGGGTTCAGTCTCTGACTAACATGGTCCGATCAGCATTTAAAAATGCACCTTGCGGAACCATCAACCACTACTGTATCCTCGTTGGGGTCGCTAGAAGCCCCCAGACTGTTTTTTCTTTTCCACTTCACCCTTTACTGAAAGGGCTCATTTACCAGGATTGGGAACGTCCTGAGAAAATATTTATTCCCCCAAGAGATTTCCGGTGGTCTATCCCATGGAGGATAAGTTCATCAAAAAAAAAAAAAAAAAAAATGGAAGGTCCCTACAGTGGACGCAGCCATCTCTTGTATGTATAAATCACTGACATGTCCAGTGGATAATGTCCAAATGTTCAAGAACCCAATAAAAGATTGGAGTCCTTATGAAAATCTGCTTGGTGATACAACCAGCAGTAGCAGCTATTGGGGTCTGCTAAGCAGTGAAGGATCAGTTGAAACAGGTCTTGAGGGACTTGACAGATCAGCAGGCTTTGCCCTAGCTGATCTACCTAGAGCCTTAGGCTTTGCGGTTGACGCCATAGAGGATTCAGTCCATCAGGCCTCCCGCCTTACGCTGTCTATAGTACATACGCGTAGGCTCCTATGGCTCAAAAACTGGTCTGCTGAAGCTCCCTGTAAAGAATGGCTGGTTAGCGTCCCATTTCATGGTGAACGCTTATTCAGGGAAAACCTGGACAAATATATCCAGAAAATTTCCAGCGGTAAAAATACGCTCTTGCCGGTTAAAAGCAGAGTTAGAGGTCCCTCTTTAAGAGGCCTGCTTCTCCAGTCCCTGGGGCATCGGCTGTGTAACAGTTCCGACGGCCTCCTCTGTCAAATCCCGGGGGTAAAAAACAGGGACAGTAGCAGGGTAATGAGAAACCCTGGGTCAGGGGAGGTACAAAACCTCCCCCAAAGTTAAATTCATTGAAGCCCCCACTCAGTCGGGTGGGGGGAGGACTCCAGTTGTTCGCAAGAGACCTGGCGGGACACGATCAAGACAGATAGGTGCTCTCCGCAGTAGGTTTGGGATACAGTTTGGAGTTAAAAGACTCTCCTCCTTCCCATTTTTGAGGTCAAACGTGCCAAGGGATCCCCGGAAGAGAGAGTCCCTCCTGTTGGCACTAGAACAACTATTGCTCCAAGGAGTAATTATGGAGGTCCCCTGGAAGAATGAGGGTTCGGGTTTTACTCAAACCTCTTTACAGTCCCGAAGCAAACGCGGACGGGAGGCCCATATTAATTCTAAAAGGGCTATACAAATTCCTGTATATCAGGTCTTTCCGATGGAGTCGATCCGATCGGTGGCCACTGCCCTACAAGGGGAGGGTTGGTTAGCCACGATCGACATCAAAGATGCTTATTTGCACATTCCCATCTTTCCAGTCCACCAAAAATTTCTACGCTTTGCAGTAGAAGGGCGCCATTTTCAGTTCAGAGCCTTACCCTTCGGTTTGGCCACAGCACCACGAGTGTTTACAAAAATTCTGGCCCTTTATTGGCCAATCTAAGAACACAAGGTGTAATGATAATGGCACATCTGGATGACTTGTTGCTGATAGACCACTCAGTGAAAAAACTAGGCGTGGTCGTTCACAAGACGATCAAGTATCTGGAATCTCACGGTTGGATTATCAACCGAGTCAAGTCAGCCCTAAAAACCAGTCAAAAGTCTGGAATACTTGGGGCTAAGGTTGGATTCAGGCCAGAGAAAAATATTCTTGCCTCGAGGAAAGGTTGTCTTTGAAAGATTTGATCCACTTAGTGGGTACAAAAAAGACAGCCGTCCATACGCCTGTATATGAGGCTGCTGGGAAAAATGGTGGCATCATTCGAAGCAGTACCCTACGGTCAATTCCATTCAAGGAATTTGCAAGGGGCCATACTGTCAGCCTGGAACAAAAAAATTCAGGCCTAGACTTACAATGTCCTTGTCCCCTTCCGTTCGCAAGAGCCTCCGTTGGTGGTTGGTTTCCCAGAATCTGGAAAAAAGGAAATCCTTCAGTCCGATTTCTTGGAAGGTGGTCACTACAGATGCCAGCCTTATAGGCTGGGGAGCAGTACTGGAGCAATAGTCTCTCCAGGGCAGATGGTCGGATGCAGAAAAGGCCCTGCCCATCAATCTCTTAGAGATACGAGCAGCCCGGTATGCCCTAGTAGCATGGACATCCAAACTCCAAGGGTCCCCTGTCAGAATTCAATCAGACAATGCCACAGCAGTGGCATATATCAATCATCAGGGGGGCACCAGGAGTCGTGCAGCCCAGAGGGAAGTAAATTACATCCTGAAATGGGCAGAAAAAATATGTCCCAGCCATATCTGCGGTATTCATTCCAGGAGTGGAGAATTGGAAGGCGGACTTTCTAAGTCGCCAGCAATTAGGCCCAGAGGAAGGGTCCCTTCACCCCGAGGTTTTCTGGACAATATGTCAGCGGTGGGGAACATCGGATGTAGATCTTCTAGCATCCAGATTCAACGCAAAGGGGGACAGGTTTGTCTCTCGGACAAGGGATCCCCTAGCTTGCGGCTCGGATGCCCTAGTGTTCCCTTGGGATCAGTTCAAGCTGATATATGCATTCACACCGCCACAATGGTTACCTCGATTACTCCGCAGAATCAGGGTAGAAAAGAAACCAGTGATTCTGGTGGCTCCAGCGTGGCCCCGAAGAGCGTGGTACGTGGAGATTGTAAAATGTCAGTGGGGAGTCCTTGGACTTTCCCACATCGTCCGGACCTGCTTTCGCAAGGACCGATATACCACCCTTCCTTACCAGCCCTAGGTTTGACGGCCTGGCTATTGAAGCCCACATTCTAAAAAAGAGAGGGCTCTCTAATTCTGTGGTATCTACCATGATCAATGCCAGGAAGCCGGTATCCAGGCAGATCTACTATAGAATCTGGAAGGCGTACATCGCCTGGTGTGAAGCCAAGAAATGGCATCCACGTAAGTACGTAATAGGTAGGAGTCTGGACTCCCTACAATGGGCTGTAGATAGGAAGCTTGCCTTGAGTACTATCAAGGGTCAGATTTCGGCCTTGTCAATATTTTTTCAAAGGCCCTTGGCTTCGCATTCACTAGTCAAAGCCTTTATACAAGGAGTGATGCGTATTAGTCCTCCGGTTAATATTCCCATATGTCCATGGGATCTAAACTTGGTTCTGTCGGTTCTACAGAAACAACCATTTGAACCATTACAGCATATTTCCTTGGTGCTTCTCACCAGGAAATTGATTTTTCTAGTAGCCATTTGTTCGGCTAAAAGAGTATCGGAATTAGCAGCTATGTCCTGTAAGGAGCCATATCTGGTTATCCATAAGGACAGAGTAGTGTTACGTCCTCATCCAGCCTTTCTTCCTAAGGTGGTATCGAGTTTTCATTTGAACCAAGATGTGGTTCTTCCTTCTTTTTTCCCCAAGCCTACTTCGGTAGAGGAAAAGTTATTGCATTCTTTGGATGTAGTAAGAGCAGTTAAAGCTTATCTAAAAGCCACTGCTCAGATTCGCAGAACGGATACTTTGTTTATTCTGCCGGAAGGCCCCAGAAAGGGTCAGGCAGCGTCAAAATCTACTTTAGCCAAGTGGATTCGACAGGTCATAATACAAGCCTATAGCTTGAGAAGTAGACCGCCTCCGTTCAAAGTTAGGGCGCACTCCACGAGAGCAGTTGGAACTTCATGGGCAGTGCATCACCAGGCCTCCCTGGCTCAAATCTGTAAGGCCGCAACATGGTCTTCGGTACACACGTTTACTAGGTTCTACCAGGTGGACGTTAGAAGTCAGGAGGATGTCGCCTTTGGGCGCAGTGTGTTGCAGGCCGCAAAAGATCCTCATGTCTGATAGCGCTCAGCTTATATATGGTGTATCCCCCCCCTCATTTGGCATTGCTTTAGGACATCCCATTAGTAATGACTATGTCGCTCTGTGTCCCGTGATGTACGAAAAAGAAAATAGGATTTTTATAACAGCTTACCTGTAAAATCCTTTTCTTGGAGTACATCACGGGACACAGAGCTCCCACCCCTCTTTGGGAACACTTATTGCTTTGCTACAAAACTGAGGTGCTCCCGGATGGGAGGGGCTTATATAGGGGAGGGTACTTCCGGTTTTGGAAGTTGCCAGTGCCAGCACCTGACGGTATCTATATAACCCATTAGTAATGACTATGTCGCTCTGTGTCCCGTGATGTACTCCAAGAAAAGGATTTTACAGGTAAGCTGTTATAAAAATCCTATTTTTTTGTATGGTTTTTTTTTATAACCACAGCAATGTGGGTGTATGTATTGTGAAGGACTAGCATCAAGTGTAGAGCTTGAAGGACACCGCCACTCGCTGGTTCTTCTTTTTGAGGGTTGTTTGCCCATTTTTATTAAAAGAAGTTCAAAACAAAATCAAAAGGTTTTCCCTCGCAGGGGTTTCAGTACTCCTTTTCAACAACAAAATGACATTCAGCCTCCTGGCTTATACATACAGCAGTGCTGCTCAGGCCTTCCACTTCAGGCTCTTGTCTGTCTCCTATAGACTATTCCATCTGCAACACCATCCATTTGGATAGCAGCCCCTTGCTGCTCTGACCCTCAGACCTGGGTCTCTGGCTTCCACTGTGCACACAAGCACTCTCTGACTTCTCCAGTGCACACTTGCACTCTATGGCTTCCCCAGTGCACACCTGCACTCGTCGGGAGGGTGGGGCCCAGAATGCTGGTCCTGATTCTACTATCAGGCCCACACACACCTGAACAATCAGTGTGCAGTTGAGTCTCAAAACCCGGATCCAGGACTGGGGATTTCATCCCACCCGGATCTCTAAGAAATCCCCAAGCTCCGGGTCCCAAAGTGGACTTTAGTAAATCATGAGGAAACTGAAATGCCAGTTTCCTCCCAAACAAGCAAATACCCTGGAGCCCCTCAACCTGCCTGGTTGAGAATCCTGCATCCATACACTGGTGGGGTACCACACTACCACATACCCCCCCCTCTTGTTTTGATCCAGAGGGAGAAACACCTGCACCCATCATAGTAGTTGGGACACCTCTGTGCTGGCCATCAGCCACGTAGGCCCAACCCTTTTTTCGGGTGTGCTTCCAGGTACGTCCCAGCTTGGATCTTAACAGGGTCCTATAATTCCGTATACTCTGCCTTCCCTCTCTTCTCTTTGGGTCCCTGAGCATACTCTCCTCTCTTGGGGGAACTCTGCCTACCCTGATCCTAACTTTCAGCTTACGCAAATAAGTTTTATCTTTCACCACAGGTCTTTCAGGTTCAAAAACCTCTCTCTTGTTACCCAGGGCAACCACATTGCTTTTAACAGCGCCAATCATTAAATCATATATTTTAATGTCACACTTTCCAACGTAATCAGTGCTGTCCATCTCAGTGCTCGTTAGTACCAGACCTGAGGAGGGACCACACATAGGCGAGAGATTAAATCCCCCCAGACTAAAGCCAAGTTCTACCTCACCTGTTGTCCAACACTCCATGGGTGACTGATCTAACAGATAACACTGATCTAGGCACAAACTACTTCTTTCTGATGTACACATTACATTGTTGCAGCATTCACCTATAGCACTTTTTCTCACAGTGTCTCCGGGTACTTTAACCACCTTGCGCCCGCCGTACTAGTATATACGGCTGCAAGGTGGTTGTCAAATGCCGGGAGGCCGTTATTATACGGCCTCCTCTATTTGGCCACTGGGGGGCGCGCGCACGTTCCCGGCGCTTCACTGCAATGCCGATGCGCGTGCCTGGCGGCCGCGATGTCCGCCAGGCACCCGCGATCGGCGGTTACAGAGACAAGGACATGGATCTGTGTGTGTAAACACACAGATCCATGTCCTGTCAGGGAGAGGGGACCGATGCTGTGTCCCTTGTACATAGGGACACAGATCGGTCTCCTCCCCCAGTCAGTCCCCTCCCCCCACAGTAAAAATCACTAATAGGGAACACATTTAACCCCTTCCTCGCCCCCTAGTGTTAACCCCTTCCCTGCCAGTCACATTTATACAGTAATCAGTGCATATTTATAGCACTGTTCGCTGTACAAATGTGAATGGTCCCAAATTAGTGTCAAAAGTGTCCGATGTGTCCGCCATAATGTCGCAGTCACAAAAAAAAAAAAAAAAAAAAAAATCACTGATCGCCGCCATTACTAATAAAAAAAAAAAAAAAAAAAAAAAATTATAAAAATGCCATAAAACTATCCCCTATAACTTTTGCGCAAACCAATCAAACGCTGATTGCGATTTTTTTTTACCAAAAATATGTAGAAGAATACGTATCGGCCTAAACTGAGGAAAAAAAATATTAAAAAAAATAAAAAAAAATTGGGATATTTATTATAGCAAAGTGTAAGTAATATTGCTTTTTTTTTCAAAATTGTCGCTCTATTTTTGTTTATAGCGCAAAAAATAAAAACCGCCGAGGTGATCAAATACCACCAAAAGAAAGCTCTATTTGTGCGAAAAAAAGGACGTCAATTTTGTTTGGGAGCCACGTCGCACGACCGCGCAATTGTCATTCAAAGCGTGACAGTGCTGAAAGCTGAAATTTCGCCTGGGCAGGAAGGGGGTATATGTGCCCAGTAAGGAAGTGGTTAAGTTGTACCTCTTTCTGAGTGATAGAAAGCATCTCTGCTAGTGCTGCATCTATTCTGGGCCCTTCCTTCTCATGAGATTTAGCTGCCGAGACAGTATCTGCGCCCTCTACTGACCACTGCTCAGCTGCACCTTGGAGCACACCAGCAGAGATGTTTCCAGTCACTACACCAGCCGGAGAGACCTTTGATGACTCCAACAGTTCTGAGCGCCTTCCAGGCCACTCAGTAACTGGGAGCACCCCCTTAGAGAACCTCAGAACTATTTGCCACACTGTTAACAAGCTTCCCAGCACAGCCTGTAGCACCTGGTTCCACCTATTGGTACCATGCAGCACCACCTGGTCCGACTGCAGTGGAGACACCCAAGTGTACAGTGAGGGCACTTTTACCAACTCCAGCATTTCTAATAAAGTTTTTGTCAACTCTATGCAACCAATGTCTAAATGTGTGACCTTTTTGGGAACCTTTCCCCTGTCCGAGACATGGAGGGGCTCATCCATTGCAGCTTGTGAGGTTGAGACATTTGAAGAGACCACCATCTCCTTGAAGGTACCCCTCATCCCAGCCTGTTGCTCCCCTGGAGCGCTGTCAGACACATGTCTCCTCTTCACCTCTAACGCTACACCAATGAGCCTCTGCGAGTCAACATTAGTCACATTGTCAACTTGACACTTGCCACCATTTAGTTGCTGGGCCGTGGATAACCCATCTGCCATGCCTGCGCCCAGAACCGTTCCTTCAGACTGGAGGGCATCAGCCTTTGCAGGGGCTGGCGTGCCCTTGAGCACTGGCCATTCTGCGATCCCTCCACTGGGCACAGCAGGTGGTCTGTCCACAACTCTGTCACACATCATTGCTTCGTAATTCCTTGTCACTTGGCCTAGTGTCGCAACTGCTTCCTTACACCAATCATCCAAGTCTCCTGTGGTTCCAACACTGGTGCTCCACAGCACTGCATCACCTGCTCTAGAAGGCCCAACAGGAACCTGGGATTCACTAGCCAAAACAACACACTTGTCACTTCTATCTACCTCACATTGTGACAATATTTTTTTTCTCACATCACACTGGGAGATTGCATCCTCAACCAAGGCAAGGTGCAATACCTTATTTTGAACACCTTGCTTTGGTGGCGCTACAGACACATACAGCTCTTCACTTTCAGTTTTTGCAGGCTGATCTAACCCCTTGACAACTGGGTTACACTTAGGGTGGTGGGGCTGCGCCCACACACACTCACTATGTAATACAGTCTTCCCTTGTTTCACCAGAGTAGCACCACAGCCATCCTGGAAAACCTCTGGCTCCAACACATGGAGGCCCCATGAGAGTTCCATGGACAATCCTGCGCTTCTGGTTGTCATGGGAGATATCCTACTCCCATCATTGGTAGTAAACACATTTCCAACATTTTCAGACATGACACTAAAGGAAACACATTTCTCAATGTCATGATCACCAATACCATCACATTTGCCAACAGTAACACTTTTGTCAGCATAACCAGAATTTTCACTACGTGTAGACATAACTGCTACTTTTGTGGATTGTCTATTACCCACCAAAGCCTCTGAGTGACTCCTCACAGCGCCCTCCATTTTTAAAGGGGCACCCTTTCCTACATGGGCAGCTCCAAAGTTGATCTGGGAAATGCTCGGCTCCGTCACTGCGGGCTTCTTGGAAGTCTCCCTGGGCAACCCTGCAGTACTTGTCACTAGGGAACATGGCACAAGCACTGTTTTGGTCACCCCTAACTCTATTTTCCCAGCCCCCTGCTGGACTATAGCAGGCACATGCAAAGTCCTTTCCAGTCTTTAGCCCTGCGGCTAGTTGGGCTTTATTCTGTGCCTCCCCACTGCTCTGGGTAGCACACTGCCGCAAGTCTATGTCCATTGGCACTGCGGATCTCCCCACTGGATCTACTCCCACTTCACTGGGTTCAGTACCATAAACTGGAACAGTCTTACCATTTTCAGTGGCTGGCATCATAGCCTTCACTTGAGTGCGCTGTCTCTCAGCTGCATCCATACCAGTTACTGTCTCTTTGGGGCCATATGGCGACACTGCAGCCTTTCCAGACTCTTCAGCGGTGTTCCAGAACCTTGGGCAAGTAAAGATCCCATGCCCCACTTGACCACATTCCAAGCACGGTACTGGACGCTGAAATTTAATTTCTTGGCATCTCCTCAATGCCTGGCTCTCTCCAACATGCTGTATTGGCTCCTCCGGAAGCCACTTGTCACGACCCATTGGAGGCACACCCCTTGGTCCACAGACAGCCCGACTGGCCTCCTCTGTGTTGCTATGGGCAACCACTCTCTGTCCTGGCCTTTGATCAGCCTCTCTTCTGGCATATAACACAGGCTTCTCAGACCTTTGTTTTGCTAGGTAGCTTTGCACTGGAGCCAGGGACAAAAGGCACTTGGAGACTGCATGCCCCCACTCACTGCACCGCAAACAGCGCACTTGGTTCCATGTCTTGTCAGGGTTTCCCACCCTGCATCTGCTGGACCCTGTCTCAAGCTGTGTCACTTTCACACTTTTCGCAACAGCTGCTGGTTTAACTGCAGCAGCGTTGCCAGGTGCAACAACACCCCTCTCCCAGGCATGGACATTCGGCAGCTCTCTTTTTGTATGGAAGGTTGGCTTGCCTTCCACTTTAGCTTGGTCCAATCCTGCCAGGTGTCGCTTGCACCAATCCACTGCAGATTCAAATGCTGGTGGACTCTCCACACTAGCAGTCATCTGTGCATTCATTGCACCAGGGTTGCTAGGGACAACAGCAGCCCTCTTTTCCCTTGGAAAAACTCTGTTTAGGCATGTATGGGGTTCGATCAGGCGGTAACAACCCCTCCAGCCACAGAGCTCTATCCCTCATCTCAGCCATCCTTGCTTCTTTTAGGCGTTTTGATCGCCCCATCCTTGCAGTCTTGCACACAGCAACTTGTAACAGTTCTTGGCGGAGAAAAAAAATAAAAAAAATCAGTTTGTTTCTCCTTTCACAGGTACACAACCTGCATGCAACAGTCCATCAAATAAACTTCTGTGCAATGCAGTTTGCCTGGCTGCCACACACAGCTAGCAGCAGTTCACTGCAGAGAAAAAAAAATTGACTTTTTGTTCACAGGTACACCACCTGCAACAAATTGGAGCACTGTCTCTTCAAGGCTAGTTACCTTTCGCTTGCAGGGTCTCCTCACCTGCACACACACAGATTATGCAGTCTCATGCACCAAAAACACAGTTCATATAACAGATGAACTTACTTGATTGTAGGGATCTCAGATTGTGCCAAAATCCTCCACCACTTGTGAAGGACTAGCATCAAGTGTAGAGCTTGAAGGACACCGCCACTCGCTGGTTCTTCTTTTTGAGGGTTGTTTGCCCATTTTTATTAAAAGAAGTTCAAAACAAAATCAAAAGGTTTTCCCTCGCAGGGGTTTCAGTACTCCTTTTCAACAACAAAATGACATTCAGCCTCCTGGCTTATACATACAGCAGTGCTGCTCAGGCCTTCCACTTCAGGCTCTTGTCTGTCTCCTATAGACTATTCCATCTGCAACACCATCCATTTGGATAGCAGCCCCTTGCTGCTCTGACCCTCAGACCTGGGTCTCTGGCTTCCACTGTGCACACAAGCACTCTCTGACTTCTCCAGTGCACACTTGCACTCTATGGCTTCTCCAGTGCACACTTGCACTCTATGGCTTCCCCAGTGCACACCTGCACTCGTCGGGAGGGTGGGGCCCAGAATGCTGGTCCTGATTCTACTATCAGGCCCACACACACCTGAACAATCAGTGTGCAGTTGAGTCTCAAAACCCGGATCCAGGACTGGGGATTTCATCCCACCCGGATCTCTAAGAAATCCCCAAGCTCCGGGTCCCAAAGTGGACTTTAGTAAATCATGAGGAAACTGAAATGCCAGTTTCCTCCCAAACAAGCAAATACCCTGGAGCCCCTCAACCTGCCTGGTTGAGAATCCTGCATCCATACACTGGTGGGGTACCACACTACCACAGTATGCAATAACATGTAGAATAATTTTCCAATAAAGAATAAATAATAATAAAAAAAGAAAACAGCTGTGAACACCGATCTCCTTTGTATAGCTTTTTAGCTGACAGCCGCGGGAGGGAGAGAAGGAGAAGCGGCTGGCAGCTAAAAATCTATACAAATGAGATCGGTGTTCACAGCTGCTAAAAACCGATCATTCCTGGGAGATAGCGAGGCGCTTGCGGGTGTTCGGGAGCCGCCGCAGAAATGCGGGAGTCTCCCGCACCTCGCGGGAGACTTGAGATGTCTGGACTACTGTTTAGTATTTTGTTGGATGTCTTGATGAGATCTTGTTACACGGGCTCAATCTTTCATTAAACTATGTAAATCAAAGTAGTAATCTCTGCAGAAAGTAACTTTTTGTCTGTTAGGCCAACCTGAATCCAAGATTTTTAGGTTGACAATATGGACGAGCCGAACACCCCCTGGTTCGGTTCGCACCAGAACCTGCGAACGGACCGAAAGTTTGCGCGAACGTTAGAACCCTATTAAATACAATGGACGCGAACGTTCAAAATCTAAAGTGCTAATTATAACGACTAATATGCATGTAATTGTCCTAAAAAGGGTTTTAAAAACGGCCGTTTTTCGGGAGCAGTCATTTTAATGATGCATAAAGTGAAAAAAAAAAGTGAAATATTCCTTTAAATATCTTACCTGGGGGGTGCACCTGTTCAGAACATTTCACCTCACTTTCCGTCCCAATGACAAATGTTTTTGAAAAGTGGGGTTTTTATTGAAACAAGGATTGGTGATAAAGCATCAGTAGAGAGGAGACACCTTTTTCCCATATTAACTCTTACAGGAGAGAATTTCCCTTCCTAGGGGTAGATTTCCTCTCAATTCCTGTTGTCTCCTTCCGTTTGCAAGTAGGAGTCGTTTGTAAGTTGGATGTTTGAAAGTAGGGGCCTGCCGTATACACTCTGCTGAATTTTGCCCCTTACATGTTGGTGTTGCCGCAACACTGTGAGCCCTCACAGTTACTCTTGGTGGGCGCTGGAACGCCCTGCTGTGAACTATTATATCAAGAATTGTAATTACATGCCATTGTTGAACAGTGGTAGGAAAAATTGGGCCTTTGGTGGTGGTGCTGGTGCTACAACACTGTCAGCCCTCACAGTTACTCTTGGTGGGCGCATGAATGGGCCCTACTGTAAATTATTAGATCAAGAATTGTAATTGCATGCCCCTGTTGAAGAGGGGCAGAAAAATTGGGCCTTTGGTGGTGGTGGTGGTGTTGCCACAACACTGTAAGCCCTCACAGTTACTCTTGGTGGGCGCAGGAATGGGCCCTGCAGTGAATTATTAGATCAAGAATTCAAATTACATGCCCCTATAGAACAGGGGCAGAAAAATTGGGCCTTTGGTGGTGGTGGTGGTGGTGGTGTTGCCACAACACTGTAAGCCCTCACAGTTACTCTTGGTGGGCGCAGGAATGGGCCCTGCTGTGAATTATTAGATCAAGAATTGTAATTACATGCCCCTGATGAACAGGGGCAGAAAAATTGGGCCTTAGGCACTGGTGCCACAACACTGCAACCCCTCACAGATACTGTACTTGGAGCACAGCAATAAGCCCTGTTGCAAAGTATTGCATCAAAAATTGTAATTACACGCCCCTGTTAAACAGGGGCTGAAAAATTGGGCCTTAGGCACTGGTGCCACAACACTGCAACCCCTCGCAGATACTGTACTTGGAGCACAGCAATGAGCCCTGTTGCAAAGTATTGCATCAAAAATTTTAATTACACGCCCCGGTTAAACTGGGGCTGAAAAATTGGGCCTTAGGCACTGGTGCTGGTGCCACGACACTGCAACCTCTCCCAGATACTCTAGTTGGAGTGCAGGAATGAGCCCTGCTGCAAAGCATTGCATAAAAAATTGTAATTACATGCCCCTGTTAAACAGGGGCTGAAAAATTGGGCCTTAGCCACTGGTGGCGGCACCCAGAAACAAAAATGTTCTTCCAAGCTATCATCATCAATCGGATCATTGAGGAGGAGGAGGATAGTCAGTCAACATAACAGGACAGTCACTCAGCATCAGCATAGGCAGTCTTGAAGGGATGTGACATTTCAAAATAAATTATTCTGTTACATCAGCTTCAGGTGCTTGGTAGCTGGTGGTGATCCAAGACTGGTTCATCTTTATGAAGGTCAGTCGATCAACCGAGTCGGTGGACAGGCGCACCCTGTGATCCGTGACAAAGTCTCCAGCAGCACTGAATGTGCGTTCCGAAAGAACGCTGGATGCAGAACAGGCCAGTAGCTCAATTGCATACTGTGCAAGCTCTGGCCAGTGATCCATCCTCAAGACCCAGTAAGCCAGAGGATTTTCGGTGGGAAAGGTGTCCAAGTCTGACCTTGCCCCTAGGTATTCCTGCACCATGTATATCAGACGCTGGTGATGGTTGCTGGAACCGATCATACCTTGGGGCTGCGGACTAAAATATTGTCTGAACGTATCTGTCAGACGGCCACCTTCCCCACCGCTCCTTCTTTGACCGAAGCCTCAGCAACTCGTTGTCCAGGACCAGGAGTTTGTAACCTCCCAGTCTCTGGGAACGCGTTGCACAGACCTTTCTGCAAGGCCTCCCGGAGATGTCTCATCCTCTGCTCCCTCTGCGACGGTAAGATAAGGTCCGCAACCTTACCCTTGTACCGTAAATCAAGGAGAGTGGCCAGCCAGTAATGGTCCCTCTACTTGATCCAAAGAATACGAGGATCCTTCCGCAGACTTTGCAGGATCAGGGAGGCCATGCAGCGTAGGTTAGCTGAGGCATTCGGTCCGGAGTCCTCTGGGTCACTAAGGACGACATGATCCGCAACCACCTCCTCCCAGCCACGTACAAGTCCACGGGTTTCTTGGGACTGTAAATCATCCCTAAAAGACTGCTGCTGTTGATGCTGAGTGCCAGGCTCCACCTCCATGCTGACACAATCCTCCTCATCCTCCTCCTCCTCGTCCTCTTCCTGTGCGATGGGTGGGACAGAAGGAACACTGTCTGGGTAAAGGGGGCCTTGAGAGGCAAGGAAGTCCTCCTCTTCCTGCCTCTGTTCTGCCTCAAGTGCCCTGTCCATTATTCCACGCAGCGTATGCTCCAACAGGTGGACAAGAGGTACAATGTCACTGATGCATGCACTGTCACTGCTCACCATCCTCGTGGCCTCCTCAAATGGTGCCAGGACAGTGCATGCATCCCTGATCATGCCCCACTGGCGTGGTGAAAAAAACCTGAGCTCCCCTGACCCTGTCCTGGTGCCGTAGTCGCACAGGTACTCATTGATAGCCCTCTGCTGCGTGTGCAGCCACTGCAGCTCGGCCAACGTTGAGTTCCACCTGGTGGGCATGTCACATATAAGGCGGTTCTTGGGCAGGTTCAACTCCTTTTGCAGCTCAGCCTGCCGAGCACTGGCATTATATGATCTGCGGAAATGCACACAGACTTTCCTGGCCTGCCTCAGGACATCCTGTAATCCCGGGTACCTGCCCAAGAACCGCTGCACCACCAGGTTAAGGACGTGAGCCACACAGGGCACATGGGTCAGTTGTCCCTGTCGGAGGGCAGAGAGGAGGTTGGTGCCATTGTCGCAAACCACCATTCCTGGCTTAAGCTGGCGTGGCGTCAACCACTTCTCGGCCTGCCCCTGCAGGGCTGACAGAACCTCTGCCCCAGTGTGGCTCCTGTCCCCCAAACACACCAGCACAAGCACGGCATGGCATCTTTTTGCCTGCGTACTTGCGTAGCCCCTTGAACACCTACGGAGCACCGCTGGTTCCGAGGACAAAGCACAGGAAGAGGCCATGGAGGAAGAAGAGGAGGGGGTGGAGGAGAGAGGTGTGTCACAACCAGTAGTAGCATTTTGGAGGCGTGGTGGCGGAACAACCTCCAACACTACTGCACCTTGTTCTGCATCCTTCCCAGCTGCCAAAAGAGTGACCCAGTGGGCCGTGAAAGAAAGGTAACGTTTCTGTCCATGCCTGCTGGACCATGAGTCAGCGGTAATATGCACCTTACCGCTGACTGCCCTGTCCAGCGAGGCATGGACATTGCCTTCCACATGCCGGTAGAGAGCCGGAATCGCCTCCTGTGAGAAAAAGTGGCGTTTGGGAACCTGCCACTGAGGAACTGCACATTGCACAAACTCACGGAAGGGGGGCGAGTCTACCAACTGAAAAGGCAGCAGTTGACGTGCTAGCAATTTAGCCAAGCTAGCATTCAACCTCTGGGCATGTGGATGGCTGGGAGTGAACTTCTTTCGATGGTCCAGCAGCTGGGGCAGGGAAATTTGCCTGCTACAATCGGACGTCGGTGTACTGCTAGCAGAGTGCCCGCAAGTACTTGGCTGTGACACACCTAATTCTACACCTTCATTCCTTTCAGTGCAGGTTTCAGAGAGGACTGAAGGTATAGTGGGGTTGGAGATCCCAGCTGATGAGGAGCAAGGAGAGGTCCGCTTTGTTCTTTGGTGTGCGTCTTTAAGGTACGCTTGCCAACGAGCTGCATGGCAGGTCAACATATGTCTGGTCAAGCATGTGGTGCCCAAGCGGCTGATGTTTTGGCCACGCGAGATACGCTTGAGACATATGTTGCAAATAGCAGCGGTGCAATCTGATGCACTCGACTCAAAAAAGGCCCACACCAAAGAACTTTTGGAATAACGCGCAGAGGCAGCGCCCTGCACAGGTGGAGCTCTGCGGTGTGATTCTGTCGGTGTGCTACCCTTACGCTGGCCCCCGGAGGGCATCCTGCCTCGTTGGAGATGTGCCTCCTCCTCATCCTCCTCCTCTCTCCTATCAGGCACCCACGTGGAGTCAGTGACCTCATCATCCCCTCCCTCCTCATTACTGGAGCCAATCTGGCAGTATGCTGCAGCTGCTGGAACATGACTGCCAGATTGCTGTCCTTCTTGAGCATCCCCTCTCTCTGCGCTCATGCTACTGCCTTCCTCTAGCTGGGTATCATCATCAGACCCTTCAAAACACTGGGCATCCTCCTGGAGCATGTACCCAACACTGTGCTCAAACAGTTCGGGGGACTCCTCAGGAGGACATGGTGGGTCTAGGGAAGGAGTGACTGATGATGACATTGATACGAGGGAAGAGGACGCTTTGTCAGCTGCTTTGCCAGTACCCTGAGCCTGGGTGAGAGAGGATGAGGAGGATGAGGAGGGCTAGGTCATCCACTCTACCAAGTCTTCGGCATGATGCGGCTCAACACGTCCAGCTGCCGAAAATAAGGACAAGCGTTTCCCATGGCCACGTGCTGATGACAATGCACCGAGTCCATGACCAGCACTGTTGCCCCCAGACACAGAGCCTGCTTGCCCTCTTTTATTGGCTCGTGACTGTCTGCCTCTCTTTGTTGGCCTTCCAGACATTCTAATGGCCTGCAGGGAGATGATAAAACCAGCAATACGGGGTAGCTTCAGGTGTATACTGTGCAGGAGGCACCTACACCCACTGTAACTACTTGCAGATGCCTGTCTGTGTTACACAACAGAACAACACCACGACGAGCAATAAGGGGTAGCGTATACTGTGCAGGAGGCACCTACACCCACTGTAACTGCTTGCAGATGCCTGTCTGTGTTACACAACAGAACAACACCACGACGAGCAATAAGGGGTAGCGTATACTGTGAAGGAGGCATCTACACCCACTGTAACTGTTAGCAGATGCCTGTCTGTGTTACACAACAGAACAACTCCACGAGCAATAAGGGGTAGCGTATACTGTGCAGGAGGCACCTACACCCACTGTAACTGCTTGCAGATGCCTGTCTGTGTTACACAATAGAACAACTCCACAAGCAAAAAGGGGTAGCGTATACTGTGCAGGAGGCACCTACACCCACTGTAACTGCTTGCAGATGCCTGTCTGTGTTACACAACAGAACAACACCACGACGAGCACATAGTTGCCAACAGTCCCGAATTTCCCGGGACAATCCCGAATTTGAGACCCTCGTCCCGGAAGGAGCTTGTCCCGAATGAATTCCCGGTATTTTGTGTTTGTCCCGGGAAAATCGGGAATGTTTTGGCCAAAAACAGCCGGCGGGCTACAGAAACATGGCCTCCGTCACCGCCGCGAGGTGCCTTTCCTTGTGTGTTCAGTGGAGAGGGGAGTGGCAACCAATCGGCTTCCCTGTTCAGTGTACACTTAAACCGATTGGCTCCTCCTACTCTCCACTGAACACATCGCGCCACTTGTGGAGTTTGCTCTGCGGCTGCCGTGTCGGTGTTCTTCCCTCTGAAGTGCGGTCACTGTAAGCTCTGCATCAGACACCAGTGTGCGGGGAGAGGACCCTTCGTTCTGGGATTATGTACACAGCCCAGATACTGAGAAGTGGAGAAGGATTCGGAGCGCCTGTGTGTATGGTGCCCAAAATGAGGGTACGTCATGTCTTCTTATAGGACTGAGCTCTGGGCTCATCCCAGCAATCCCAGTGTGTCCAGTCCTGTGTGCTGTCCCTGTAGGTAGGTCACGGTGGATGATGTCCCCATCCAGAGATCTCTATGATCATCATCCCCATGTAATGTGGGTTATAGTGTGCTGTGTCCTCCTGGTGACATATGACCTGTCTGCTGTCCTAGGTATGCAGGGATGTCGGTGTTATTACAGCCCGGGCCAGCGATGTATGTACAAGGGGGGGGGGGGCAACTATGCACAGGGGGTGTATTAACTATGTACAGTGGGGGTATGTACAGGGGGGGTATTAGGTATGTACAGGGGGGGTATTAACTATGTACAGGGGGGGTATTAACTATGTACGGGGGGTATTAACTATGTACAGTGGGGGTATGTACAGGGAGGGTATTAACTATGTACAGTGGGGGTATGTACAGGGGGCGGTAGTAACTATGTACAGTGGGGGTATGTACAGGGGGTGGTAGTAACTATGTACAGTGGGGGTATGTACAGGGGGCAGTAGTAACTATGTACAGTGGGGGTATGTATAGGGGGCGGTAGTAACTATGTACAGGTAGTATCTATGTACAGGGGGGTAACGGGGGTGTTACTATGTACAGGGGGGGGTAACTATGGCTCTGCTTGGGACACTGATGCAAGGACTGAGGCTGGGTACACTGGTGTAAGGACTGAGGCTCCGCTGGGGGCACCTGATGTAAGGAGGGACTCTGCTGGGGGCACCTGGTGGCAGGCGATGTGGCAGGTGACATGCTTAAGGGTCCCACTGATTCGGCATTATGGGGAGTTGAATGATTTCATTTTATATTACAATGTAATAATAGAAATAATGCGCTTCAATCACCCTGACACCATAACAAACATGGTGTCGGGATGATTGAAGCGCCAACAGGTGTTTTGGAGTATACTTATCTGCCAATTTTGTTACACATTTCTATTGTGGTGTAGGATCTGTCTTCTTTCTTTCTATTTCTTTCTCTCTCTTTCTCTCACCTCGGACTGTAGCCACACCCCTGTGAACCACGCCCATTTAAGCCACACCCACTATCGTGCATTTTCCATTTTCAGCATGACACGCCTACAAACGAATGCCCCGCCCCCTAATTATAGCAAGGCTCCGCCTCAATACAAAAAAAGTGTCCCAGATGTTTTTTTTGCAATGTTGGCAACTATGCGAGCAATAAGGGGTAGCGTATACTGTGCAGGAGGCACCTACCTCCACTGTAACTGTTAGCAGATGCCTGTCTGTGTTACACAACAGAACAACATCACGACGAGCAATAAGGGGTAGCGTATACTGTGCAGGAGGCACCTACACCCACTGTAACTGCTTGCAGATGCCTGTCTGTGTTACACAACAGAACAACACCACAACGAGCAATAAGGGGTAGCGTATACTGTGCAGGAGGCACCTACACCCACTGTAACTATTAGCAGATGCCTGTCTGTGTTACACAACAGAACAACTCCACAAGCAATAAGGGGTAGCGTATACTATGCAGGAGGCACCTACACCCAGTGTAACTGATTGCAGATGCCTGTCTGTGTTACACAACAGAACAACACCACGACGAGCAATAAGGGGTAGCTTCAGGTGTATACTGTGCAGGAGGTTTAGCAAAGAATATCACTGACACTGTCCCTGCCTATCCTTCTCTGTCCCTGCATGCCAACACACTGTAAATGCACAAGGTTTCAAAGGATGTCACTGACACTCTCCCTGCCTATCCTTCTCTGTCCCTGCACGCCAACACACTGTAAATGCACAAGGTTTCAAAGGATGTCACTGACACTCTCCCTGCCTATCCTTCTCTGTCCCTGCACGCCAACAGACTGTAAATGCACAAGGTTTCAAAGGATGTCACTGACACTCTCCCTGCCTATCCTTCTCTGTCCCTGCACGCCAACAGACTGTAAATGCACAAGGTTTCAAAGGATGTCACTGACACTCTCCCTGCCTATCCTTCTCTGTCCCTGCACGCCAACACCCTGTAAATGCACAAGGTTTCAAAGGATGTCACTGACACTCTCCCTGCTTATCCTTCTCTGTCCCTGCACGCCAACAGTCTGTAAATGCACAAGGTTTCAAAGGATGTCAAAAACACTGTCCCTGCCTATCCTTCTCTGTCCCTGCACGCCAACACACTACACAAGGCCACCGCGCTAGCGGCCTTTTATAGTGTGGGGCGTGTACTAAACCCCCCTGAGCTATGATTGGCCACAGGCATCCTGCCTGTGGCCAATTATGGCTCTCCTCGCTGCCGGCGCTGTGATTGGCCAAGCATGCGGTGTCATAGTGCATGCTTGGCCAATCATCAGCCAACAATGCACTGCGATGCCGCAGTGAATTATGGGCCGTGACGCGCCACTCGCATTTTGGCGCAAACGGCCCATAACGTTCGATCTTCGTCGAGCGACCGAACAGCCGATGTTCGAGTCGAACGTGTGTTCGACTCGAACACGAAGCTCATCCCTAGTTGACAATAACCTATGTTTTTAAATATGTATGTAGCGGGTGTCAAATTTAGTGGGGTGTATCTGGGCGATAGATGGCCCAGATACATTGATTTTTAGGGATTTATGGAAACTTTAGAGTGTGGGAGGTATGAATGGTGTCATGTTCCCTGCGGTCCCTAGGTGGCGCTGGGGGTTGAACTGCCATTCTAGAGCCTTTTGTGTCCTCTCGCGGCAGTAGTATGGCGGGGCGGGGAACCCGCCGTGCCTGCTGGGAGAGGATATAAAAGGGGGCGGACATCTTGCGCACGAGGTCCATTCCCCAGGCACCTTCAGCCTGGGGTGAGGTACTTTACAAGGAGGCCTGGGGCCCAGTACCTTCGACTGGGTCCCGCGAGGGCGAAGCATTCCTAAGGTGCCCCCGGTATTGGGTGCCTGAATCCAGGGCGTAAGGGACCGGAGAGGTGACCTCCCCGAAGAGCCAGCGCAGCATTTGCTGGTGACGGTGGAGGCCTCTGGTGACCGTCCGGATGGATGTGTTCCTCTGACAGGGGTCGTTTGTTCTAAAGGAGGTAGTTCATGTTCTCATGGTCTGTGGCAGAGACCCATCTTCATCAGGTCAGTGGCAGGCCTCATCCAAGGCCTGTGGCAGAGGCCTCAACGTTCACCCAGGTCAGTGGCAGGGACCAAATTCACAGTCGGTGGCAGCGACTGTGCGCCAAGCCTGTTTGCACTAAATGGAACAGGAGAAACTTTATTCATTGTGTTGTGCCTGGACCTACTCCTTCCCACACCCTGTCTGTTCTTTTAAAGTTCAACCAGCCTACCTATTGGTCAAAGCAATAAAACAGAGTTGGACTTTTATTGGTGTGGAACTCGTGTTACTGGAAGCTAAGTGTCCCTGTCAGTGACAGTGGCAACCATCCTCCATAGGAGAAGCTCAGGCTCCGGCCTAAAACGCAGACCCGAAGGTAAATGGTTTAGCTCAAATCTCTGCATACTACATCAGAGAGCCGAGCTGGTGGTGTGCATCTTTCCCCCTTCTCCCAGATACCCCTAGACGAGTAAAACCAGCCATAAAGAGAGGGGAGAAGGTGGGGGAAGACCGCTACACGTAAAACTTTACTTTCTGAGAAAGCTGAGTGTCTGTTATTCCTCCAGCCCTTTGACAATACCCTTTCTGTTGTAGCAATCCTCCTACAAAGTCCCCACAATACCTTTTGATCCTGCTAATGAACTCCACCTAACAGCTTCTTGGTGACAACAATGCTGCAATGCTCCTGAATTCAAATCAGAGTTACTATGTTCATGTAGGCTATGCTTGCTTGAAAATGCTTGTCAACCAGCACCAGGCCATAACTATTCATGTGTACTGCTTTCTGGATTGGCAGTACTGCTTCTGTTTTGCCGAAACTCTCCCACTGTGAGCTGCAGTGTCTGGGAAGGAGAGCAGGGGAGACTCAAATGAAGTGGGATTCGGCTCAGGGGAGGTAAGGAAGTTTTTTTTTTATACTTTATGAGACTTGTGAATCAGATTTGGTACTTGTTTAGACTGCCATACAGGAGCCTTTAATTGTACTTTAAAGTAGAACAAGGGCAAGCTTTGTGAAAAAGGCGGTATGTATACTCAGTTATTATCTTTACTCAGGTGTGATGTTATAATGTTTTTGCACATATGTTTTATCTGTGATTCAGTAAAGGCTAAATTGCTCCAGGAATACTTATTACCTACATACCGTACATATATTTCTCTTTTTTTTCTCCTTTTAAGGTTCTATATAAAATAGATATGTATGACTCATCACTGAATCTCCATCTGTCAAAGTTTCCAAATCTATTTCTCACTTACTATGAGATTTAGTTTAATATCTAATAATTTAATATTTCTCTAGAAAATAATATTGGGAAAATTGGTAAGTGTTGCTTTTAACCACTTCCCTACCGCCCATAGTCATATGATGTCCACAGATGGGATCTCCCATCCTGGGTGGACGTCATATGACGTCCTCGGCTTTGAGGGGGGATATCTGAATGATGCCTGCAGCTAGAGGCATCATTCAGATATCCTTTTCTTGTGCCGGCGATTCTGCGCACCATAAGAATGATCATAGCGGCGGTTCCACCGCTTGATCGTTCTTATAGGCGGCGGTGCTTCTCTGGGCTCTCCCGTGCCATCGGGGACCCGGAGAGAATCGTCCGGCGCCGGTGGTGGGTCACGTGACGAGCATAGAGATGACTGGTGACCAGATGGTCACCAGTCATCTCTATGATCGTCGGAGGCCCGGGCGCAATGTGAAACTCAGCACAGGGATGGTGGAAACCCTCATAATGGGCACAGCAGGTGTACAGACGTGGGAACTCAGCACAGGGATGGTAGGATACTGCCATTCTGCTCCTTTTCAGTGAGGTGTGCGGTTGCTAGTTCCTTTGCTCCTGTGCTTCCAGAGACCAGGGGCTAGAGTTGCTTATCTGCCCCAGGAAGGATGCTGGATCCTGGGGAGGACCCTGGCGGGGCCCCCCTGGATAGGCCTGTGGAAGATTCTGGGCCTAGCCAAAGGAGAGATGAGTCCTTATCTGCCTTTAGACAGAGGACTGTCAGCAAACTAAAAAGGATTGAGAATGAAGAGGAGAAGTTGATGGTTTTGAGGGCTGAGTTCAGGAAGAAAAAGCAGATCTGTGCAAAAGCGTACAGTTAGAAAAGACCGGCTTTGAAGCCTGAGTTGAAGGACCGGGAACAAGCTGTGAGGAAGCAGAAGGATTTGGTGAGTTCTCTGAAGGAGAATAGCGGAATTTTTAAAGAAAAATATAAGAATGAAGAGCGATTTAATCGCATGAGGAGAGGAGCCGCTTCCTGCATGGAGGGTGAGGAGACCAGTGAGGAGATGCAGGAACAGACAGACTCAGCAGAGAGTGAGAAAGTGGGCCCGGAGGATGAGCCCAGCTCTTCAACACCTCAGACATCTGCTGAGCCCTCAATGGTGGAGGCCTCTGTCCCCTTCACACCACAGCAATGTGGAACATCTCAGGAAGGTGAAGGTTCTGGCTTGCTGGAGTTCATCACCAAGCTGGAATCCCCTTTGGATGCGGCTTCCCCGGATCGTGATGATAAGATGGACACCATTCCTAGTCCTGTGAAGGACAAACCTGTGGCAAGAGCAAGATCCACCATAAAATCTGCAGCAGCTGGGGGGAAGTCCGATCCCACCGTCAGCTATAACATTGTAAAGATAACAACCTAGCAAGCAGGTACAGTGTGTGTGCAGGATGGTGGGGTGAACTTTATTGGTGACAATGGGCTTGCTGGGGGTTGTAGTACTATGGGCAGTCAGCCCAATCCCATAGACAATGTACAACATACAATGCAGTCTCATTTACCTGTTCAAAACAAAGCTTCAGCTGAAAATGCTGAGAGCAATAGTCAGCTTCTGAGGGAAGAATCTGCAGAGAGGTCCATGGACAATACAGAGGCTTTTCCTGGACCAGGCGCAGCGGCTGTTTCTGTGAATGGTGGAGGAGATGCTGGGTGCAGTAGTGCCACAACTCTCCAGGAGTCTGCAGTGGACAGGATTGGAGCTGTGTGCTCAGAGCAGAGGGCGGGTCCTGCCTCTGCTAATTCAGTGACTGCTATCCCAGCTGAATCAGACTCTCTGCCAGCAGCTTTGAATGTGTCCAAGGACAAGATTGCAAATACTGGGGGTGTTAAAAAAACTTATGCTGGTATTGCTGCTACAGGATCTGGGAAGGGGGAGCAAGCAGAGAAGGAATATGGGAATGTTTTGTCTTCCTCCCTGTTTAAAAGAAGAATGTTGTGCAGTTAAAATGGGAGGGCGGTGGAATTCCCCCACATAGGAGGGTGGTGGTGGATAAAATCCTGCAGATGGGGTTTACGCCGTAGATATCTTCGCCCTGATCAGTCCGGCAGGTTCCTATGAATATGATTTGTCCTTTATCCGTCCGGAGTCTTTGGACATATTTTGGGAAAAATATGAGCACGTGTGTAGGGGCCTGCCGGACTGGAAAGGGCTCATCCCCAAGCTTGTATCCCGCCAGCCACTCATTAAAATGGTGACAATTCTTGTCCGTAATGAGTCCATACCACAGGGGGATTTATGTGTTTGGTTGAGGAGGTATGGAGACGTCCTGAGCCCCCTAAAAAAGATTTTGGATGATCGGGGAATATGGACGGGGGGGTGGTCTGTACAGCTAAAATTAAAAGTCATTGACAATGTCGTCCAGCATCTGCCATCCTCAGCTTTCCTGGGGAGGGACAGGCTGACCATCTTTTATCCAGGCCAGCCAAAGCTGTGCAACAAATGTGGAATCAAATGACATTTTGCATCCTCCTGTCCAGTGATGAAGTGCTCTCTGTGTCAGGAGGAAGGACATTTGGCCAAGGACTGTAATATTATAAGGTGTAATCTGTGCAATGCGGTGGGACATCCTTACAGTCAGTGTCCTGAGGCAATGCACAACAAGCCTGAGCTCATGAGATAGTTCTTCCGCCTGGACATGGAGGATGCTCAGAGCTCAGCAGCTGGAGTGCCTGTGAGTCCATCTGAGTCTGTGCCAACACCCAATGTGTCTGTGTCTCCCCAGTCTGTGGTGCCCCAGTCTGTGCCAACACCCAATGTGTCTGTGTCTCCCCAGTCTGTGGTGCCCCAGTCTGTGCGTTTACCTAGTGTGCCAGTGTCTTCCCAGTCTGTAGGTAAGGTCTCAGTTGCAGAGAATGTGTCCAATCCTTCTGTGTCTGTGTCTTCTAAAATTACAGAGGCAGCAAGAGGTGCTGAGGCAGGTGCATCAAGTGCGGTGCCAGTCCCCCTCCCTCAACGCTGCAGGGTTCCTGTTAAGGATCGTGGGGTGCAGAGGAGTGGATTGGGGAGGATGGTGAAGAGGCTGGCCTAGTAGTAGATAAGGGAAGGGAGTGTGGGGGGGAGGGGGGTGAAGGGGAGGATAGGTGTGGGGAGGCTGTTGACTCTGGTTTGTCTAAGGATGATATGGAGTGGTTGGAGGATAAAAGGAGGAGGGGCAAAAGGAAGGAAAAAAAAGGGGGTACAGTTACCTTAAGTCCTAAGTATTTGCCTTTGGCGAATAAATTTAAGGTACTGTCTGATGATGATGGTGATGATAATCATGATGATGATGATGAATGGGACTCATTCAGTTCAGCATCCTCTATGGATGATGAGTGCCAGGGTGCAACAAAGCGCGCTGGTTCTCCAGGGAGAGGGAGTAGTCAGGCTAAGAAACGGCTGCCTCAACTACCCTAATGGCAGTTCCCACTCCGTTAAAAGTGACAACCATTAATGTTGCCAGCTTAAGATCAGTAAGTGCTCGTCATATGGCCTTATTTTTGCTCAGCGAGTTTGATGCTGACATTTTGTTTTTGCAAGAGACCCATCTGAGTAGTCTGGCTGATATACATCTGGCAAAGAAGGAGTGGAGACGTGGTCCCTCATTTTGGTCTCTTGCGGCCGAGCCTTACAGCGGGGATGCAGCCTTTTTTTCTGGTATGGTAACGTGCCGGCGGGAAATTGAGGTAGAGATAGGGAGATGCATGGTCTTGGACGTCTCTGTGAAGGGGCAGGACCTGCGCCTGATTAACATCTATGGTCCCCAGACGAAGTGGGACAGGAAATGCCTCTTTACAAAGATTAAGCCTTTTCTTTTTACTGCCCCCATATGAGTTATGCAAAGTGGGTGTATGGGGCATTCCAGACTCGTCGGGATTATGATTTGGAAACACTTTTTCTAGTTAGTCTAGTAGTCCGTTATTTCACGTGGAGTGCACGGTGTCAGGTATCCTTACGGGGTAAAATCCTCCCTGTCGAAGTTGTGGTGCAGGACATTCTGGGTGAGGTTGGGAAGATTCAGGGTCTTGAGAAAGACAGGTGGCAGCAGGAGGCCTGGATGAGGGCATGGAGGAATATCAGGACTCTTTAGCTGCTGCCTGTTGATCTCGGGGTGTGCGACATTTCTTTCTGTCCTTGCTTCACTCCCCTAGATTTTCAGATCAAATATATTTTTGATAAAAGGCTACATGCATGACGGTGATGTTCCTTATGCCCCGTACACATGATCCGAATATCGTACGACAGATCGTACGACTTTTTTCGCTTAATAGTCGCAAGTAAAATTAAATAGGTTATTAAAGTCACGAAAATTCTCGTACGACAGAAAAAAAAATCGGAAGTGATGTCATATGTTGTAATGTATTTGTATTGTATTTTCGGACGACAACTGTACTGACTAAATGAAAATCGTACGATTTGTTATCGTACGAGGAAAATTTTCGTGCATGTCTGATAAAATAATATCGGATGAACTGTCATGATCGGCTCTCGAAGCTGTGTACTAACGATCCGATTATCGTACGATTCTTCCTCGGACGACATTTTTCGTACGATATTTGGATTGTGTGTATGGGGCTTTAGTCTGGCTCTCTCATAGGGATTATGTTGTGCGCAATTTGGTTTGCACAGTTTATTTTGTTCTTGTTCTTTCTGTTTTGTATAGTCCCTTTCAATTATTTTGTAAATATGTTTTATTTATTTATTATGGTTTTATTGTATATAAGTTGTTGTTTGTTAGATTTTCAATAAACAAAATGAACCCTCATAATGGGCACAGTAGGTGTACAGACCCAGGAACTCAGTACAGGGATGGTGGGAATTCTCATAATGGACACAGCAGGTGTACAGACCCGGGAACTCAGCACAGGGATGGTGGGAACCCTCATAATGGGCACAGCAGGAGTACAGACCCGGGAACTCAGCACAGGGATAGTGGGAACCCTCATAATGGGCGGATAAAATCAACTAATTCTACCCAACAACGTCCCCCCTATGCTTCAGAGGGTGACCCTCACAAGGTTCCCTATTACACACATTCTGGGACTGCATTCACCTTAAATCTACATGGCAAAAAGCAAATAACAAAATAGAACAAATAACAGGTAGAAAAATAATGCTAACACCACAAATATGCCTCCTTTTCTCTCCTATACCAGATATTCCCATAGCTCATTCCAGGCTAATACACACATTATTCAGCTCCATTCACTGGGCCATAGCATTCAATTGGCGCTCTACCACTGTGCCTTGGACTCAAGTTATGAACCGCATGCTGTCCATCAAGTTATCAGAACATATCCACCACACATTATTTGACACTATGCACATTTACGGAAAAAAATGGAAACCTTGGGAACTATCCTTGCTAGAATGATGCATTATAGTAATGTCAAGTATTATATATATATATTTGTAATTCCCCTCATTGTGCTGTTGCTCATCTTTATATGTGTGTCACATTCCTTATACTTATGATTACCACTATATAATTAACGTGTATTGAGACTTTTTTCTACAATAAACCGTGGACCTTGAAGAAGGGGACATACCCCGAAAGCTTGTCCTGAAAAATTCTATGTTAGTGCAAATAAAAAAAGTATCACGGACAGTACTTAATTTTCTCTGTCATAATTGCACTAATACGGCTACAATTACGTCATGTAAACAAAAAAAGAAAGTAAATGAGTTGCCAGTTTAGTGATACACTAGCATACCACTGCAATACAGTATCCAGTCACAGAGGTACCTATAAGTTAAATTGTGTAATACTCATGTTTTTATAGTGACCATGGTTATGTTCTGTAAATAATGTATGACTCTAAAGCCGCGTACACACGATTGGTTTTACCGGTGAAAACAGTCCGATGGATTTTTTTCATCGGAGAAAACCGATCGTGTATGGGCCCCATCCGCCTTTTTTCCATCGGTGTCAAAAAATAGAACATGTTTTACATTTTTCCGATAGATAAAAAACTGATAGCAAATTCCGATTGTCTGTGGGCAAGTCCATCGGTTAAAATACCCACGCATGCTCAGAATCAAGTCGACGCATGCTCAGAAGCATTGAACTTCATTTTTCTCGGCTCATCGGAGTATTTTACGTCACCGCATTTGGAGCGGTCAGTTTTTTGACTGATGGTGTGTAGGCAAGACTGATGGCAGTCATCTTCATCGGTTTTCCGATGGAAAAATCCATCGGTTTAAAAACCATAGGAAATCCGATCGTGTGTACAGGGCTTTAGTCATATTCGTCATACATAATTTGGTGGGAGTGTAACTGTCCGCCTGTCGCTTTAAATCTTTGTTCAGCACTGACTGGCAGGTGGAACCTTTATTGCCTTACTTTTGTTCCCTTGGGGAATGTTTTAATCACCAGACACTTCCTCCTTCCTCTAGTTTGAGAGAAAGGAGGCCCTCATTTGTTCCAGCATTTACAGGCAATCTAGAAGTACCTTGTGGGAAGGTGATGGTTTATGGAAGTTTTCTAAAGTTTAAAGTTTACACCCCTTGGCAAGCGGAGCAAGGTAATGCCGTAAAGGTGCATTGTCATTGTCAGTATATATGTTTTTACGCATAAATTGTGTCCATGCTGTTAGTTAAAAGATATGCTGTAGACAATCCACATGTTTGAACATATAGTCATGTTTCTTTAGATGTTTAATGTTTAATGTTAATTTAGATATATGTGTATAGATAATTGAACACCACTTTGTAACTCCACATTTGTAATTCTGTTGAAACCCCCTTTTTGGTGATCTCTGTAAACTAATTATTGTATGTATTTTACAGTTTTCACTGTGCAAATGGTACTTATGGTGCTTATGGTGTTTAAGGAGTTAAAAGATTAACCTCTGTGGTGTTCAACCTTAATGCACACCTTTGAGGCAAAAGAAATAAAAGTACTGCACCCGTCAGAAGCTCTCCTCTCGTTATTTACTCAAAGCCAATGGGGCCGCTACAAAACCTCATTTGCCATGTAGTGGCCCACCCCATTAATTTGTTCAGATCTTCTTGCAAGGTTTCCACATCCTGCAGAGATGTTATTGCCCTGCTTAGCTTAGTGTCGTCCACAAATACAGAGATTAAGCTGTGTACCCCATCCTCCAGATCGTTTATGAACAAATTAAACAGGATTGGTCACAGCACAGAACCCTGGGGGACCCCACTTCCCACCTCAGGACATTCCAAGCATTCCCCATTTATCACCACCCTCAAAATTTTCCCCTGTAGACAGTTTTCAATCCATGTACTCACCCTATGGTCCATGCCAATGGACCTTACTTTGTACAGTAAAAGTTTATGAAGAACTGTGTCAAATGCTTTTGCAAAATTCAGATACACCATGTCTACGGGCCTTTCTTTATCTAGATGGCAGTTCACCTCCTCATAGAATGTTAATAGATTGGTTTCGGAAGAACGATTCTTCATGAATCCTTGCTGATTACTGCTAATGATTCAGTTTTCATTACTAAAATCTTGTATATAGTGCCTTATCATCTCCTCCAAGAGCTTGCATACTATTGATGCTAGGCTAACTGGTCTGTAATTCCCAGGAATGTATTTTGGCCCTTTTTTAAATATTGGTGCTACATTAGCATTTCTCCAATCAGCTGGTACCATTCCAGTCAGTAGACTATCAGTAAAAATTAGGAACAATGGTCTTGCAATTACTTGACTGAGTTCCCTACGTACCCTTGGGTGCAAGCCATCTGGTCCCGGTGATTTATTAATGTTAAGTTTCCCAAGTCTATTTCTAATTCTGAGCTCTGTTAGCCATGAGGGTGCTTCCTGTGATGTGTCATGAGGACAAACACTGCAGCTTTGGTTACTAAAGCCCCCCCGATTCCGTTGTAAAGACTGAGGAGAAGAATAAATTCAATTCCTTTGCCATCTCCCCATCCTTTGTAACCAGATGTCCTTCCTCATTCTTTATGGGGCCAATATGGTCTGTCCTCCCTTTTTTACTGTTTATATACTTAAATAATTTCTTGTGATTTATTTTGCTCTCCTCCGCTATGTGTCTTTCGTGTTCTATCTTAGCCGCCCTAATTGCACCCTTACATATCTTGTTGCATTATTTTGTAAAGTCTGAATGCTGATGATGATCCCTTAGCCTTGTATTTTTTGAAGGCCCTCTCCTTTGCTTTTCTATGCATTTTTACATTAGAGTTAAGCCATCCCAATGGGATGCACTGGCTAATGCCCTTATTTAATATGCTCTTAAAGCAAACCCATCTCTCCTCCGTGTTCTTTGTTTGTAAGATTTTATCCCAGATTATATCTTCTAGTAAGGTTCATAGTTTAGGGAAGTTGGCTCTTGTGAAATTCAGTATCTTTGTGTTCCCCTTGTGTTTCTTATTTGTGTGATATACACTTATACTGAAGCCAATTGACCTGTGATCGCTATTTCCTAAATTGCCCCATATTTCCACATCCGTGATCAGGTCTGTATTGTTGGTAATCTGTAGATCTAGTAAAGCCATGTTTCTAATTGGTGCATCTACCATCTGACCCATGAAATTGTCCTGCAAGACATTTAGGAACTGGCGAGCCTTAGACAAATGCATGATTCCCTCCGCCCAGTCTATATCTGGATAATTAAAATCCCCCATTATGATAACACTTCCCATCCTTGCTGCTAATCCAAATTGTTAGGAGGTCCATCTCCCCCTCCTCCCTCAGGTTAGGGGGCCTATAGCATACTCCCAGTATTATTTTCTCCTTAGCTTCATCCCTTTGGAGCTCTACCCACACAGTTTCTTGGACAGATTCTAACCTAGAGCTGCAAGACAAGAGTGTAGAAATACTGTAGAAATCAATCCAGAAAAAGTTTTATTGTTTGAGCATGATCAAAAACCTTGCAAACCTTCAGCTCTGCATCATTAATGCCCCCCCCCCCCCCCCCCGATTCTGCAAAACTATTGTGAAAACAGTAAAAATTAGATTATACTGTATTTTTCTCAGGTTTGCTTTAATAGTGGTTCTCTGACAATTGTTTTGCAAATTCTGTGTGACAACAGAGTAGTAATTTTTATTTACCATACATCTATTAAATATCAGCAAGATGAACCTTAGTACATGTAGCATTTTAGTAGATAGTCAGGCCATTCTACAGACTTACCTCATGGTGACAGGCACCCTCTTCAATCAACCACCAAATTTCAGTTCAGCAGCCTGGTGACTGAACAGAAGCCAGTATAATGGGTCTTTTATTCCAAATCTTATTAGCCAATCTGCCCAGAGATTGTACTCCAGCCCTAAGTCTTCTGGTTTGCATGTGTGTACGAGGAAACCACACTGAGTCTTCAAACTAATAAGTCTCAGCTCCAGAAAGGAACCTTCCTATCACTAAGGTTGCAACAGAGTGGCTGATGCTACAAGCTGCTAGTGCTGGTGGCCTATTTTCTGTAGGAATAAAGTTACATAGTTAGTCAGGTTGAAAGAAGACACAAGTCCATCTAGTTCAACCATAAAAATAAATAGATAAAAAATAAAATAAAATCCAATTCCTTCCTGATCCCAGAGAGGCAATTGGATTTTCCCTGGATCAACTTTACCTATGAAGCCCTGTACACACGATTGGATATCCTATGGATTTTCGTCCGATGGATTATTTTCATCAGACAAACCGATCGTGTATGGGACCCATCGGTCTTTTTTTCCATCGGTTTTTAAAAATAGAACATGTTTTAAATTTTTCCGATGGATAAAAAACCGATCGAAAACTCAGATCGTCTATGGGCAAGTCCATCGGATAAAAAACACACGCATGCTCAGAATCAAGTCGACGCATGCTCAGAAGCATTGAACTTAATTTTTCTCGGCTCATCGGAATGTTTTACGTCACCGCGTTTGGAACGGTCGGTTTTTTGACTGATGGTGTGTGGGCAAGACTGATGGAAAACAGTTTCATTGGATATCTGATGGACAAATCCATCGGACGAAAATCCATAGGATATCCGATCGTGTGTACAGGGCTTGAATGTTAGTACCCAGTTATATTGTATACATTTAGGAAAGAATCCAGGCCTTTCTTAAAGTAATCTACTGAGCTGGCCAGAACCACCTCTGGAGGGAGTCTATTTCACATTTTCACAGCTCTTAAGTAGGGATGAGCTCGGTGTTCGAGTCGAACATAAGTTTGACTCGAACATCGGCTGTTCGACCGTTCGGCGAACATCGAACGATTTGGGCCGTTCGCACCAAATTCGAGTGACGCGAACGGCCCACAATACACTGCGCCATCGCAGTGCAATCCCGGCGCTGTGATTGGCCAGCATGCACTGTGACCCCGCATGCTTGGCCAATCACAGCGCCGGCAGCTAGGAGAGCCATAATTGGCCACAGGCAGGTTGCCTGTGGCCAATTATAGCTCAGGGGGTTTAGCACACGCCCCACACTATAAAAGGCCGCCAGCACGGCGGCCTTGTGTAGTGTGTTCCGGCGCAGGGAAAGAGTTACATAGGCAGGGACAGTGTCAGTGCTATTTTTACCTCAAACTTGTGTGTAGGGAGAGAGAAGGATAGGCAGGGAGAGTGTCAGTGTCATATTCTTTGCTAAACCTTGTGTGCAGGGAGAGAGAAGGATAGGCAGGGGACAGTGTCAGTGTCACATTCTTTGCTAAACCTTGTGTGCAGGGAGAGAGAAGGATAGACAGGGGACAGTGTCAGTGTCATATTCTTTACTAAACCTTGTGTGCAGGGAGAGAGAAGGATAGCAGGGAGAGTGTCAGTGTCATATTCTTTGCTAAACCTTGTGTGCAGGGAGAGAGAAGGATAGGCAGGGGACAGTGTCAGTGTCATATTCTTTACTAAACCTTGTGTGCAGGGAGAGAGAAGGATAGCAGGGAGAGTGTCAGTGTCATATACTTTGATAAACCTTGTGTGCAGGGAGAGAGAAGGATAGGCAGGGGACAGTGTCAGTGTCATTGTTGCTAAGCCTCCTGCACATTATACACCTGAAGTTAGCCCGTATTGCTGCTTTTTCCTGGTGTGTTACACCAACAGGCATTTGCAGCACTTACAGCGGGCGGAGTGTGCCTCCTGATCATATTACACCTGAAGTTAGCCTGTATTGCTGCTTTTTCCTGGTGTGTTACACCAACAGGCATTTGCAGCACTTACAGCGGGCGGAGTGTGCCTCCTGATCATATTACACCTGAAGTTAGCCTGTATTGCTGCTTTTTCCTGGTGTGTTACACCAACAGGCAGTTGCAGCACTTACAGCGGGCGGAGTGTGCCTCCTGATCATATTACACCTGAAGTTAGCCTGTATTGCTGCTTTTTCCTGGTGTGTTACATCAACAGGCATTTGCAGCACTTACAGCGGGCGGAGTGTGCCTCCTGATCATATTACACCTGAAGTTAGCCTGTATTGCTGCTTTTTCCTGGTGTGTTACACCAACAGGCATTTGCAGCACTTACAGCGGGCGGAGTGTGCCTCCGGATCATATTACACCTGAAGTTAGCCTGTATTGCTGCGTTTTCCTGGTGTGTTACACCAACAGGCATTTGCAGCACCTACAGCAGGCGTAGTGTGATTCCTGCAAAATATACTCCTGAAGCTAGGCCTTATTGCTGGTTTTCCCATTTCCCTGCAGGCCATTAGAATGTCTGGAAGGCAAACAAGGAGAGGCAGACAGTCAGGAGCCAATAAAAGAGGGCAAGCAGGCTCTGTGTCTAGAAACAACAGTGCTGGTCGTGGATGCGGTGCATCGCCATCAGCACGTGGCCATGGGACACGCTTGTCCTTCTTTTCGGCAGCTGGACGTGTTGAGCCGCATCATGCCGAAGACTTGGTAGAGTGGATGACCAAGCCCTCCTCATCCTCCTCATCCTCTCTCACCCAGGCTCAGGGTACTGGCAAAGCAGCTGCCAAAGCGTCCTCTTCCCTGGTATCAATGTCATCATCAGTCACTCCTTCCCTAGAGTAACTATGTCCTCCTGAGGAGTCCCCCGAACTGTTTGAGCACAGTGTTGGGTACATGCTCCAGGAGGATGCCCAGCGTTTCAAATGGTCTGATGATGATACCCAGCTAGAGGAAGGTAGTAGCGTGAGAGCAGAGAGAGGGGATGCTCAAGAAGGACACCAATCTGGCAGTCATGTTCCAGCAGCTGCAGCATACTGCCAGATTGGCTCCAGTGATGAGGAGGGAGGGGATGATGAGGTCACTGACTCCATATGGGTGCCTAATAGGAGAGAGGAGGAGGAGGAGGATGAGGAGGAGGCACATTTCCAATGAGGCAGGATGCCCTCGGGGGGCCAGCGTAAGGGCAGCACACAGACGGAATCACACCGCAGAGCTCCGCCTGTGCAGGGTGCTGCCTCTGCCCGTTATTCAAAAAGTTCTTTGGTGTGGGCCTTTTTTGAGTCGAGTGCATCAGATCGCACTGCTGCTGTTTGCAACATATGTCTCAAGCGTATATCGCATGGCCAAAACATCACCCGCTTGGGCACCACATGCTTGACCAGACATATGTTGACCTGCCATGCAGCTCGTTGGCAAGCCTACCTTAAAGACCCACACCAAAGAACAAAACGGACCTCTAGTTGCACCGCATCAGCTGGGATATCCAACCCCACTATACCTTCAGTCCTCTCTGAAACCTGCACTGAGAGGAATGAAGGTGTAGAATTAGGTGTGTCACAGCCAAGTACTTGCGGGCACTCTGCTAGCACTACACCGACGTCCGATTCTAGCAGGCAAATTTCCCTGCCCCAGCTGTTGGACCGTCGAAAGAAGTTCACTCCCAGCCATCCACATGCCCAGCGGTTGAATGCTAGCTTGGCTAAATTGCTAGCGCTTCAACTGCTGCCTTTTCAGTTGGTAGACTCGGCCCCCTTCCGTGAGTTTGTGCAATGTGCGGTTTCTCAGTGGCAGGTTCCCAAACGCCACTTTTTTCTCACGGAAGGCGATTCCGGCTCTCTACCGGCATGTGGAAGGCAATGTCTTGGCCTCGCTGGACAGGGCGGTCAGCGGTAAGGTGCATATTACCGCTGACTCATGGTCCAGCAGGCATGGACAGGGACGTTACCTTTCTTTCACGGCCCATTGGGTCACTCTTTTGGCAGCTGGGAAGGACGCAGGACAAGGTGCAGTAGTGTTGGAGGTTGTTCCACCGCCACGCCTCCAAAATGCTACTACTGGTTGTGACACACCTCTCTCCTCCACCCCCTCCTCTTCTTCTTCCTCCATGGCCTCTTCCTGTGCTTTGTCCTCTGAACCAGCGGTGCTCCGTAGGCGTTCAAGGGGCTACGCAAGTACGCAGGCAAAAAGATGCCATGCCGTGCTTGCGCTGGTGTGTTTGGGGGACAGGAGCCACACTGGGGCAGAGGTTCTGTCTGCTCTGCAGGGGCAGGCCGAGAGGTGGTTGACGCCACGCCAGCTTAAGCCAGGAATGGTAGTTTGCGACAATGGCACCATCCTCCTCTCCGCTCTCCGACAGGGACAACTGACCCATGTGCCCTGTGTGGCTCACGTCCTTAACCTGGTGGTGCAGCGGTTCTTGGGCAGGTACCCGGGCTTACAGGATGTCCTGAGGCAGGCCAGGAAAGTCTGTGTGCATTTCCGCAGATCTTATAATGCCAGTGCTCGCCTGGCTGAGCTGTAAAAGGAGTTGAACCTGCCCAAGAACCGCCTTATATGTGACATGCCCACCAGGTGGAACTCAACGTTGGCCATGCTGCAGCAGCTGCACACGCAGCAGAGGGCCATCAATGAGTACCTGTGTGACTACGGCACCAGGACAGGGTCAGGGGAGGTCAGGTTTTTTTCACCACGCCAGTGGGGCATGATCAGGGATGCATGCACTGTCCTGGCACCATTTGAGGAGGCCATGAGGATGGTGAGCAGTGACAGTGCATGCATCAGTGACACTGTACCTCTTGTCCACCTGTTGGAACATACGCTGCATGGAATAATGGACAGGGCACTTGAGGCAGAACAGAGGCAGGAAGAGGAGGACTTCCTTGCCTCTCAAGGCCCCCTTTACCCAGACAGTGTTCCTTCTGTCCCACCCATCGCACAGGAAGAAGAGGAGGAGGAGGAGGAGGATTGTGTCAGCATGGAGGTGGAGCCTGGCACTCAGCATCATCAGCAGCAGTCTTTTAGGGATGATTTACAGTCCCAAGAAACCAGTGGACTTGTACGTGGCTGGGAGGAGGTGGCTGCGGATCATGTCGTCCTTAGTGACCCAGAGGACTCCGGACCGAATGCCTCAGCTAACCTACGCTGCATGGCCTCCCTGATCCTGCAAAGTCTGCGGAAGGATACTCGTATTCTTCGGATCAAGGAGAGGGACCATTACTGGCTGGCCACTCTCCTTGATCCACGGTACAAGGGTAAGGTTGCGGACCTTATCTTACCTTCGCAGAGGGAGCAGAGGATGAGACAACTCCGGGAGGCCTTGCAGAAAGGTCTGTGCAACGCGTTCCCAGAGACTGGGAGGTTACAAACTCCTGGTCCTGGACAACGAGTTGCTGAGGCTTCGGTCAGTCAAAGAAGGAGCGGTGGGGAAGGTGGCCGTCTGACCGATGCGTTCAGACAATTCTTTAGTCCGCAGCCCCAAGGTATGATCGGTTCCAGCAACCATCGCCAGCGTCTGATATACATGGTGCAGGAATACCTAGGGGCAAGATCAGACTTGGACACCTTCCCCACCGAAAATCCTCTGGCTTACTGGGTCTTGAGGATGGATCACTGGCCAGAGCTTGCACAGTATGCAATTGAGCTACTGGCCTGTCCTGGATCCAGCGTTCTTTCAGAACGCACATTCAGTGCTGCTGGAGGATTTGTCACGGATCACAGGGTGCGCCTGTCCACCGACTCTGTTGATCGACTGACCTTCATAAAGATGAACCAGTCTTGGATCACCACCAGCTACCAAACACCTGAAGCTGATATAACAGACTAATTTATTTTCAAATGTCACATCCCTTCAAGACTGATGCTGAGAGACTGTCCTGTTATGTTGACTGACTATCCTCCTCCTCCTCAATGATCCGATTGATGATGATAGCTTGGAAGAACATTTTTGTTTCTGGGTGCCGCCACCAGTGGCTAAGGCCCAATTTTTCAGCCCCTGTTTAACAGGGGCATGTAATTACAATTTTTTATGCAATGCTATGCAGCAGGGCTCATTCCTGCACTCCAACTAGAGTATCTGGGAGAGGTTGAAGTGTCGTGGCACCAGCACCAGTGGCTAAGGCCCAATTTTTCAGCCCCTGTTTAACAGGGGCGTGTTATTACAATTTTTTATGCAATGCTTTGCAGCATGACTCATTCCTGCACTCCAACTAGAGTACCTGGGACAGGTTGCAGTGTCGTGGCACCAGCACCAGTGGCTAAGGCCCAATTTTTCAGCCCCTGTTTAACAGGGGCGTGTAATTACAATTTTTGATGCAATACTTTGCAACAGGGCTCATTGCTGTGCTCCAAGTACAGTATCTGTGAGGGGTTGCAGTGCTGTGGCACCAGTGCCTAAGGCCCAATTTTTCTGCCCCTGTTTAACAGGGGCATGTAATTACAATTCTTGATCTAATAATTCACAGCAGGGCCCATTCCTGCGCCCACCAAGAGTAACTGTGAGGCCTTACAGTGTTGTGTCAACACCACCACCACCACCACCAAAGGCCCAATTTTTCAGCCCCTGTTCAACAGGGGCAAGCAATTACAATTCTTGATCTAATAATTCACAGCAGGGCCCATTCCTGCGCCCACCAAGAGTAACTGTGAGGCCTTACAGTGTTGTGTCAACACCACCACCACCACCACCAAAGGCCCAATTTTTCAGCCCCTGTTCAACAGGGGCATGCAATTACAATTCTTGATCTAATAATTCACAGCAGGGCCCATTCATGCGCCCACCAAGAGTAACGGTGAGGGCTCACAGTGTTGTGGCAACACCAACATGTAAGGGGCAAATTTCAGCTGAGTATATACGGCAGGCCCCTACTTTCAAACATCCAACTTACAAACGACTCCTCCTTGCAAACGGAAGGATACAACAGGAAGTGAGAGGAAATCTACCCCTAGGAAGGCAAATTCTCTCCTGTAAGAGTTAATATGGGAAAAAAAGTGTCTCCTCTCCACTGATGCTTTATCACCAATTCTTGTTTCAATAAAAACCGCAAATTTTCGAAAAACATTTGTCATTAGGACGGAAAGTGAGGTGAACTGTTCTGAACAGGTGCACACTGCACAGACAGCAAAACAAATGTTACAGGGGTGATAACCCTTCCCTATGTTTTCCAAAAAGCTTAAAAATAGATTTTTTGGCTGGAGCTACACTTAAACAATGTACCTGTTCAAAATTATAAACAGATTCTACATAAGAACAAACCTACAGTCCCTGTCTTGTATGCACTGCCTGTATACGGCTGTTCAGAGTATATAGGGCCTTTTTTATTTTGTGTGCGGGGTTCCCCTTAATATCCATACAAGACCCAAAGGGGCTGGTAATGGGTTGGGGTAGGGGGGGGGCTGTGATGGGGTAGCTATGCCATTTTTCTTAAAGATTTTCATCCATATTACCGGGACCAGACATTACATTAAAGCCGCAAGCAGTTTTAAATGGCTTTTTTTCCTTTAGAAATGTAATTTTGTGCAGGGACAGTTCTAAACACGGGAAACACGTGGCACTTCACAGGCATACTTTAGACACCCCCCAGGTACGATATTTAAAGGAATATTTGACTTTTTTTTTTCACTTTATGCATCATTAAAATGACTGCTCCCGAAAAACTGACGTTTTTTAAAACTTTTTTTTTGGATTGATACATGTCCCCTGGTGCAGAACCCGGGTTCCCAAACCCTTTTTAGGACAATAACATGCATAATAGTCGTTATAATTAGCACTTTAGATTTCGAACGTTCGCATCCATTGTATTTAATAGGGTTCTAAAGTTCGTGCAAACTTTCGGTCCGTTCGCGGGTTCTGGTGCGAACCAAACCCGGGGGTGTTCGGCTCATCACTTCTCTTAAGCCTCGTACACACGACCGAGTTTCTCGTCGTTAAAAACACGTTGTTTTTCTCGACGAGATTCTTGTTAACCTTGACGAGTTTCTCGTCAAGCTTTCCATGCGTACACACTGACAATTCCAAATCTCGTCGTTGTTCTGCGCGGTCACGTACAGCACATACGACGGCAGTATAAAGGGGAAGATCGATTTCAATGGCGCCACCCCTTGGGCTGCTTTTGCTGATCTCGTGTTACTGTGTGTGAAGTAAAAGTTTGGGAAGAGACGATTCGCGCTTTTCAGTCTTCGTGCTTTCAGTTCGTTTTAGCGTGACGAATGTGCTATCTCCTTTACGAAGACTTGTTTTACCAGAAGATGCGCTCCCGTCTCATACTTGATTCTGAGCATGCGCGCTTTTTGAAGAGTCGTAAAAGCATACACACGAACCATTTTCTTGTCGCAAAATAGGCCGATGAGAAACACGACGAGAAAATCTAGAATCCGGACGAGAAAATAGAGAGCAGGTTCTCTATTTTTCTCGTCGAGATTCACGGCAGTTTTCTCATCGTAAAACCATACACACGAATGGTTTTCTCGACAATAAAGCTCTCTCTGCACTTTTCTTGTCGGTTTTGGACGAGAAACTCGGTCGTGTGTACGAGGCTTAACTGTGAAAAACCTTCTCTGTATTTGGAGCCAAAATCTCTTTTCCTCTAGGCATAAAGAGTGCCCCCTTGTCCTCTGTGTTGACTGTAAAGTGAACAACTCAACACCAAGTTTACTATATAGACCCCTTATATATTTGTACATGTTGATCATATTCCCCCTTAATCTCCTCTTCTCAAGAGAGAATACATTCAGTTCCTCTAATCCTTCCTTGCAGCTGAGTTCCTCCATGCCTCTGATCAGTTTGGTTGCCCTTCTCTGCACTTTCTCCAGTTCCCCGATATCCCTTTGGAGAACTGGTGCTCAAAACTGAACTGCATATCTCAGATGAGGTCTTACTAATGATTTGTACAGCGGCAAAATTATATCTCTCTCTGGAGTCCATAACTCTCTTAATATAAGAAAGGACTTTGCTCGCTTTGGAAACCGCAGCTTGGCATTGCATGCTATTATTGAGCTTATGATTTAACAAAACCCCCAGATCCTTCTCCACTACAGATCTCCCCAGTTATACTCCCCTAGTATGTATGATGAATGCATATTCTTAGCGCCCAAGTGCATAACTTTACATTTATGAACATTAAACCTCATCTGCCACATAGTCGCCTAATTGGACAGTGCATTGAGGTTGGCTCGTAAATTGGAGATATCCTGTAAGGACGTTATTTCACTGCATAGTTTGGTGTCATCTGCAAAGACTGAAATGGTACTTCTAATCCCAGACCCTATATTATTTATAAAGATATTAAAAAGTAAGGGTCCCAACACTGAACCTTGGGGTACATCACTGATAACCTTAGACCATTCAGAGTATCAATCATTAACCACTACTCTCTGAATTAGGTCTTTTAGCCAGTTTTCTATCCGTTTAGAAACTGATCTTTCTAAGCCTGTAGACTTTACCTTACACATTAGTCGTGTGTGGGGAACTCTATCGAACACTTTTGCAAAATCCAAGTATACCACGTCCACAGCCACCCCTCTGTCCAAGGTTTTACTTACCTCCTCATAAAAAGAAAACAGATTTGTTTGACAACTTCTGTCTTTCATGAATCCATGCTGTCTGTTGCTTAAAATATTTTTTTCCAGCAAGAACTCATCTATGTAATCTTTTATTAAACTCTCCAATATCTTCCCGACTATAGAAGTTAAACCAACAGGTCTATAGTTACTTGGTAAAGACTTTGATACCTTCTTAAATATAGGCAGGCACCACATTGGACCTACGCCAACACCAATCCAGTGGTACTATTCCAGTCATTAATGAGTCCCTAAAAATTAGATACAATGGCTTTGAAATGACAGAGCTCAATTTTTTTAGGATCCGTGGGTGGATGTCTCTGGTCCAGGTGCTTTATCCACCTTTATTCTGTCTAAATATTTCTGGTCCATATCTCTTTTGAGCCATTGTGGATCATTTGGGGCTGTGTCAATACCATTCCCATTATGGACTTGAGCTCCCCCATGCTCCTTTGTATACACAGAACTGAAGAATGTATTTAATAAATTTGCCTTCTCTTTGTCCCCAGTTACCCACACTATTAATATACAGTGCCTTGCAAAATTATTCACCCCCTTGGACTTTTTTCGTGTTTTGTTGCCTCACAACCTGGAATTAACATGGATTGTTTGAGGATTTGCATCATTTAACTTACAGAACATGCCCACAAATTTTAAGAATTTTTTTATTGTGAAGCAAACAACAAATAGGACAAAATAACAGAAAAAGTCAATGTGCATAACTATTCATCCCCTTAAATACTTTGTATAGCCCCCTTTTGTGGCTATCACAGCTCCAAGTCACTTTGGATAAGTCTCTATGAGCTTGCCACATCTTACAACTGGGATTCTTGTCCATTCCTCCTTGCAAAACTGCTCCAGCTCCTTCAAGTTGGATGGTTTGCGCTTGTGAACAGCAATCTTGAAGTCTGACCACAGATTTTCTATTGGATTGAGGTCTGGGCTTTGACTGGGCCATTCCAACACATTTACATGTTTCCCCTTAAACCACTCAAGTGTTGCTTTAGCAGTGTGTTTGGGGTCATTATCCTGCTTGAAGGGGAACCTCTGTCCTAGCCTCAAATCACACAGAGAGTGTTACAGGTTTTGCTCAAGAATATCCCTGTCTTTAGCACCATTTATCTTTCCCTCAACTCTGACCAGTTTCCCAGTCCTGACTGCTAAAAAACATCCCCACAGCAGGATGCTGCCACCACCATGCTTCACTGTGGGGATGGTGTTCTTTGGGTGATTTGATGTGTTGGGTTTGCGCCAGACATAGTATTTTTTTTGATGGCCAAATAGTACAATTTTAGTCTCATCAGACCAGAGCACCTTCCTCCATGCATTTTGGGAGTCTCCCACATGCCTTTTCGCAAACTCAAAACGTGCCATTTTGTTTTTTGCTGAAAGTAATGGCTTTCTTCTGGCCACTCTGCCATAAAGCCCAACTCTATGGAGCGTACGGCTTCTTGTCATCGTATGTACAGATACTCCAGTCTCTGCTGTGGAACTCTGCAGCTCCTCCAGGGTTACCTTAGGTCTCTGTGCTGCCTCTCTTTAATAATGTCCTCCTTGCCTGGTCCATGAGTTTTGGTGTGCGGCCGTCTCTTGGCAGGTTTGCTGTTGTGCCATGTTCTTTCCATTTGGTTATGATAGATTTGATGGTGCTTCTAGGGATCAGCAAAGATTTGGATTTTTTTTATAACCTAACCCTGACTTGTACTTCTCAACAACATTGTCCTTTACTTGTTTGGAGAGTTCCTTGGTCTTCATGGCAGTGTTTGGTTAGTGGTGCCTCTTGCTTAGGTGTTGCAGTCTCTGGGGCCTTTCAAAAAGGTGTTTATATGTAATGACAGATCATGTGACACTTAGATTGCACACAGATTGACATCATTTCACTAATTATGTGACTTCTGAAGGTAATTGGTTGCACCAGAGCTTTTTATGGGCTTCATAACAAAGGGTGTAAATACATGCGACAATAGTGTTCCTTGATTTTTATATTTTTTAAAAGCTCTTTTCTTTGTTTATAGCTTTTTTAAATTTGGCTATGAGCCACAAAGGTTTTATTTTTAGCCTTCTAAACGTAATGCCCATGGGAATATACTTTGCAGTGAGTTCACAAACGGTCTTTTTGAAGATTTCCCATTTCTGTTCTGTGTTCATGAATGCCAATATTACCTCCCAGTCTAAGTCTTGGAGAGCAGCCCTCTTTCATGGAAAATTTGCTCTCTTAAAGTTAGGTGTTTTTATCTTTCCCATATGTGTTTTTTGCTTACAGCTAACATCAAATGAAATCATGTTATGGTCACTGCTACCCAGATGTTCCTTTATATGAACATTAGTAACAAGCTCTGCATGGTTTGAGCTTACCAGGTCCAACAGAGCATGATTCCTAGTTGGGGCATCAATAAACTGGACCATAAAATAGTCCTGTAATAGGTTTATAATTTTTTTTCCCTTTAACTGTTCCAGCAGTGCCATTACTCCAGTCAATTTCCGGGTGGTTTAAATCCCGCATTATTATCACCGTCCCAGCCCTTGCAGCTCTTTCCATTTGTGTAAGGAGCTGAGTCTCCACCTCCTCATTAACATTGGGTGGTCTATAACAAACTCCAATGATTAACTTTGAACTACGCACATCTGTATGCAGTTCCACAAAAAATTATTCAGTCACATCACACTCTCCATTAATTAAGTCCTCATTCACACTCGCTTTGAGATCACTTCTCACATAGATACAGACCCCGCCACCTTTCCTTTTTACCCTGTCTCTACAAAAGAGTGTGTAGCGCCCTGGGGTTTAGTCAAATTCTCTGTCAGGGGTAGCTACCGTAGTTAAATTCTTAAAGATCCATTAATTTCTCCCTAAGTTTGGCCTTGTTGTGCTGTGAAAGGGAAATGATTGCCTATTTCATCTAATGATGGACTCATGCACATATATTTCAGGACTGTTACTGATCAAAGTATGTCTGAAGTTTATAGTTCTATACTGCTGATGAATGGGGTGGCATTCATACAGAGAATGGGGCCTGCTTTCAAAAATGTAAATAATGTAGACATATATAGGATGTTCTCACGTTTCATGCTGCCCTCGGCTGAGGACCAGTTTAAATCACTGTGCACATATCGCACAATGCTGTTATAGGATAGGATGCTTTTGCATTGTTTGTTTTCTCTCTTTCAGGTGTTGCTGAGTCAGTGCGGCTTCCCTGGCCAAGGAGAGATAGGGATCTAGCCGGATAACAACACTAACCATTTGTATATTGTTACAACTGTATATATTAGATAGTCAGGGAGCAATGCTATTGCCTTACTGCCTTTAAAGTGTAAATAATCATTTTTAATATCTAAATGTCATACGTGACTAACTAGTTCATGTTCGATAATATTTATTCATGTGGTACGCAACATACATTTGTTATCTTGTTATACTGTTCCTTTCCTGTTTTCCCTACCCATCCCAGTTTTGCCAGGACATCCGCTCTCAGGCTTGGGAGCTCAAATTGTTTTGAAAACTCCAAGATGTAGTTTCTTGGACAGGGGAGGATATAGCACCCTGAGGTTTAGTCAGAGGTAGCTACCATGGTCGGGCAATTGGTGGTACTAGATATGAGAAGGACAACTCAAGGTCAGGTTATGGGTATATGGGGTATCTCAGCCAATGGGCAGGGGTTTTCTTGAATCCCTTGGCCTGCTGGGAGAGCCTATATATTTGGGTGGAGTCAGGTGATCTATGTTCTGTGCCTGCCAGACTGCCGTCTGGGTGGACATGTGTTGTCTGCCCCGGGCTGCTAGGCTGGAGATTGGGCCTATCCTGGGAGCATCTGGCTGCCAGGCTGTGTGAGGGCCAACCAGAAGTAAGGGGGCAGCGTAGGGTTGGGACTGCGGCTTGCAGTCAAACCAAAAGTGATGGTTCTGCCGGCCGGAAAACCCATCGTAGTCGGAGGTAGAAAGGAAGCTATCGCCACTAAGGGACCAACCACCTTTACCAGGGACCACAGTGAGTAACTGAAGAAAGTACCGGAGCAACATTCTCACCTAACGGGCACGGTGAGGAATCGGGAAACTTCAGGCGGTGATCAAGTCAGGGACCCAACCAGCAGAGGTGACGCTTGCAGAGCAGCCTGGTGTGGCAAGCTTTGGACCGAGGCGGTCAGTAGGGGTGAAGCTTAAAGGTATCTGAAGTGCCAAGCTAGGGACCTAGCAGGGAAGCGTGGGTGATGCTTGATGGAGATACCACCGCAAAAGCCTTGAGGAGCTCATGGGATTCAGAGTCAGTAAATCAGAGAGTCCAGTGAGAGACTAGGAGCTTAAGGGGCTGAAGAACTACAAGTAGAAGTTGTAGTAAAGCTGAGAGAACTGTTAAGTTTGAATTAGGAACTGTTAAGTACTGTAGCTATAGGGGACCGCAAACCTGCACGTGCAGAATTGGCACCTTGCTGGGGCCTTTCCCTGTACGGCTGTCCTCCTATTGAAGCCCTGTAGTCTGCCTATTGAACTTGCAACTACTCAAGGGTGTCCTGGCCCTAACCCTCTTTCCCTTGCAAAATATAAAAGGACTGTTAAAATAAATAAAAACTTCTTTTGCATCCAAGAAGTGTCTGGCGCCCAATGACTTTCACCACCTTTGCACCCACTATGCCTCACAACCCACTACATATTGAAAGATGTCAGCGGTCTATGGCCTCAAAGGTTCTCATTAGACTGGAAGAGGTTAGAGATTCTGCTACAAGTGCATAGCCAGGAATATTAATAGCCCAGTCATGTGAGGAATGAAGCCAAGTTTCAGCAATAACGATTACATCATAGCTCTCCTCGTGCACCAGAGCTTCCAACTCATCTATTTTGCTTGGCAGACTTCTGACATTGGTGAACAAACACTTTAATGCATTATTACATTTTGCTCTGGTGTTTTGCATATCTCTTTTAGTGGCACTATAATTTCCAATGGTTATTTGCAACATGAGAACTTTGTCACCTGCCATAAACCTCCCGTATCTACTGTATCCCCATTCCACCCTCCATTAATGTCTGACCCCTTTTTGTTGTATCAGTGAATATTGTTTTCTTCCTTTGTTTCTCCTGGCTTTATTTTTGATTTTGAATTGCCCACTTACCTACTTACCCTATAAATGGTGGTTATGGTTCTATTTTTTCCCTGCTATTACTACTGCTGACTCTCCTATCACCCTCTATCACCTGCTCCCTGTTGGCTATCCATTTCTCTGGTCCCTCCCCCCATCACCTAGTTTAAAAGCCCCTCCAGCTTTGTGGCTATCTTACTTCCCAATAGAGCACCATTAAGGTGCAGCCCATCCTTACTAAAGAGTCGGTAACCGACTGAGAAGTCAGCCCAATTCTCCAGGAACCCAAATCCCTCTTTCCTGCACCAGTTCCTCAGCCACTTGTTTAGTTCCCTAAGCTCCTGCTGCCTCTCTGGTGTGGCTCGAGGTACAGGTAGTATTTCAGAGAAAACTACCATGGAGGTCCTTTTTCTCAATCTCTTCCCTAAGTCCCTAAAATCTTTTTTAGGACTCTCCACCTACCTCTCACTTGGTCATTGGTACCAGCGTGTATCATGACTGCTCGGTCCTCCCCAGCCCCTCCCAATAATCTGTCCACCCGACTTGTGATGTGCCGAACCTGAGAGCCGGTGAACAACCCACTGTTCGGCACCCCGGATCTTTCTGACAGATTGCCCTCTGTGTCCTCCTAATAATTGAGTCTCCCACTACCAGCACTTGTCTGACCTTACCTTACCTGTATCACCGCTCCCCTCCTTACTGGAGCCATCACTTCCCTGGCGGCTAGGGGAGGGCGCCTCCTCCAGCACTGCCAACCCTAAGCTTGTATCCCCATCATCATGCAACTTGGCATATTTGTTGGGGTGTATCAACTCAGGACTGGCCTACCTAGCACTCTTCCCTCTACCCCTCCTCCTTTCTGTCACCCAACTACCTGCCTCTGGTTCCTGTGCTTCCATCTCTCCAATCTCCTCTAGGCTGGCCCCTGCCAGCACTTGCTGGATAATGTCCAAGCTCCTCTTCAGGTAGCTAAAGCTTCTCAGTGTTGCTACTTGATTCTCCAGATCCAGAACCTGGGCTTCCAGAGAAACAATTTGCTCACATCTCGCACTATGCGCCCTTGATTGGATCATTAAGGAACGCATACATGGTGCAGGATGTGCACTGAGTGGCATCACCAGTCCTGTTGGACATTTTACCCTCTATTCTATTGGGGAGATTAAGCAAGACTAACTATTTATAGCCTACCCTATTTGTAGCCATCTACTCCTAGTGCACCCACAATACACAGGCGCTCACAGCACACGGGCGTTCACACTACACAGGGACTCACACTACACAGGGACTCACACCACACAGGGACTCACACCACTCACAATACCAGGTGCTCACAACACTCACATACACAGGTACTCACAAAACTCACAATACACAGGTACTCACAAAACTCACAACACACAGGTATTTTACAATACTCACAATACTCAGGTACTCACAATACACAAGTGCTCACAATACACAGATACTCACAATACACACAACACACAGGTACTCACACTACACAGGTACTCACACTACACAGGTACTCACACTACACAGGTACTCACATACACTGTCAGTCAGTCAGATTGAATGTGTCTCTCTCTGCGTTGAGTCCTTACCAGCTGACTTGTTTATACAAATCATCTAATACTAACAGCACACATCACAGATGATACAACATATTAAAAACACTTTGAACCCTTTGTGTTTCCTGATACATCTTACAATCTTTCCTTTTTTTAAACCAACTTCACTTGAAAATCAAGCCTTCTCTGTCCAGCATAAAATGCATCATAAGGCATTAGAAGTTAAAAATATAAAAAGCACAGAAGATTAATATAGGAAAAAGTTTATTAATCTGAAATTAAACAGCGGTGATAACGTAATTCCCAAAATATTGTGCGTATGTTTTCTTCCAAGTTGTTTGGTATTGCTATGGATGGAAAAATGAGCAGTCTTAGGATTTCCCATTTACTGTTTCATATTCAGTGTTGTTTAGAGCCATCTCCTCAGCATATTTGGTCACCTCATCTTCATGATCAGTTCTGAGGAGGAAAAAATATTAAATTGAAAATGTAATCCCAAAAACATCATCACAGTGATGGGCAACTGGAGCACATTGCAGAGACTCCCAAAACATGCACAGTGTATCTTAAAGCAAATTTTAACGTGTGCTGCTTTTTTTTTTTGCATAGTTACAGTGGTCTACCTTGGACCAATGCAAATATGCATGCGCCATACCTGTGGATGTGGATAATCACTTTAGTAGTCACTGGGTGCCGTGCCAAGCAGCTGCCCAGCTACATAGTGAACACAAGGGGTTGCCACCATTTACAGACTGTCTTGCACTTCTCTCAATATATGCAAAGCATTCTCTGACTGGGCGAGGTGGGGATTGCTATGCTACAGCCCCACCTCTCCACCTTTCCCAATCAGAGAACTGCACCCTGCAGGCTTAAGGAAAGAAACCCATCTATCCATTGATCCATGATAAACAGCATGGATAGAGAAATATAAGGTGTCGGATATTATATGCAGTAACCGCTGCTCTAATCCCTGCTAAATACCTGAACAGTGTTTGTATCTCATTGAATGCAAGCACTGTTCAGCTGAGAATGTTTGGACCAATTTCTTAAAATAAAATAAAATAATTTGAAAAATGCAGCTCAATTTTTACCAGTTTTAGCAGGAATTGACCAAAATTCGAGCAGTGTATTGCCAGCTTAAGATAATTTGAATGATACCACTAACAAACCAAAAAATAGGATTTTTGTACTCACCGTAAAATCCCTTTCTCTGTAGTTCACTGACTGACACAGCACCCACCCCTCCTATGTTTTACGTTATACTGCTTGTTGACGTACTGAGGCTGCAAGGTGCAGGCTGGGGGGTTGTTACTGAAGGGACCGCCCCTTGGGCGGAACTAGAAAGTTCTGTTTTTTTGTACATGTTAACATGTTCTGCCTAGTCCTCTCCTGAAGGTGGCGTAACAACCCGATGATCTAAAGTAAAGGAGCTGTGTCAGTCAGTGAACGTAAGAGAAATACCTGTGACAGTGCTGCCTGCCCCACACTCCCACTCTCTCTTTTCTCTTTTAAAGGGACACTAAAGGCTCATGTTTTTTCACCTTAATGCATCCTATGCATTAAGGTGAAAAAACATCCGACAATACTGGCCCCCCCAGCCCCCCCCGTTTTACTTACCTGAGCCTGTTCACCTGTTGCGCTCGCCCCCGACGTCCTCGTCACCGCTCAGCCTGGTCGTTGATTGGCTAGAGTGGAGGGATTGAAAGCAGTGCAGCCATTGGCTCGCGCTGCTTTCAATTACATCCAATGATGCGGCGCGCCAGGGGGGCGGGGCCGAGAGATGCAGTAAGTGGCTTGCCACCATGCTCGCTCGCTCGAAAATGAAGGTGTTCAGTTCTTGCGGGAAGGAGCCGAGACAGCCGCCGAGGGACCCTAGAAGACCAGATTCGGGGCCACTCTGTGCAAAACGAGCTGCACAGTGGAGGTAAGTATAACATGTTTGTTATTTAAAAAAAAGAAAAAATTCTCTTTACAACCCCTTTAAGTCCAGTGCCATTTATATAAATTATATATTGGCTTCTTCCTTCCTCAACAACAGCCTTTCCATATGTGACATGTAAAAATTACCCAAAATCCATTAGTGTTCATTAGGGATGAGCTGTACATAACTGGGTACAGTTCTGGGTTGGCTAGGCAAACTATTGACATTTTGGTGCTATATCCTAACCCCATTGATGTCAATATGAGCTGAATGGTAAAAAAACAGTAATGGGCATTTTCCAGGCAAATTATAAATATTTGAAAAAAAAAAAGTGTGGTGGGGAGCCATAATTTTATTAAATGCTTAACCGCTTGCCGACCAGCCACCGCCAGTAGCTGTACACCGGCCCTTTAAGCAGGGATAGCAGATGCTTGCGTGCTGCACTGCGGGGGTGCCGATGCGTGTGGTCAGCGGTCGCGGCACGAGAGCCAGAACAGGGGCATGTGTGTGTAAGCACACAAATCCCTGTTCTGTGAGGAGAGACAGATGGTGTGTTCCTACTAGCTAAGAACAACGATCTGTCATCTCCTCTAGTCCGTCCCATCCCCCTACAGTTAGAGCACACATGAGGGAACACAGTTAACCCCTTGATCGCCCCCTAGTGTTAACCCCTTCCCTGCCAGTGACATTTATTCTGATCGCTGTATAATTGTCAATGGTCCCAAAAATGTGTCAAAAGTGTCCGATCTGTCTGCCATAATGTCGCAGTCCCGATAAAAATTGCTGATCACCGCCATTACTAATAAAAAAATAATGATAGTAAAAATGCCATAAATCTTTCCGCTATTTTGTAGACGCTATAACTTTTGCACAAACCAATCAATATACGCTTATTGCGATTTTTATTACCAAAAATATGTATGTAGCAAGGTGTCCCTTTTTGCACGTAGCTAATGGACTACAGTTTGTGATTAAGAAGGAACATAGCTCCCTCCGGTGTTCAATTGTTATATTGCTTCAACTTGTTCCTTTTAATTACATTGGAACATTGCATTATGGACCTTGAAGTACAGGGAGATAAGAGACTCCATTGCCTTTGGTGTTAAACAGACTACACTACCCACAGTGCTACTGTGCTACCAGAGTGCATTGCAGCCAGCACAGCACTCTGGGAGAGGCTTTTTAAAGGGGGAGGAGGGCGACATCCGGTCTCTTGGGACGCGATCTTCAATCAAGGAAGAAGCCTGTGCTGGGGCCTGCTACCAGGGTGCATAGGCCTGAGAAGCCTGGGCCTCTAGTCGCCAGAGCGGATCGCCTAGCCTGAGAGGGATCCTTTTCGCCGTGTCCGACTTACATTCCACAGCAACCAGAGTCGCCCATCCACCCACACCTTGTGACGGCTGCGTGGAGGACCAGGGACTGCAAGTTGCAGAGAGGCCGAGAACCGAGACACTACAGGCGGAACATGCCGGAGAGGCGAAGCCTCATTGGGTGAGAGGGCACCTGCCCAACGATATAAGTAACTGTTTCGCAGGAGGGTGGATCTGATATACTCAATATTACTGTTTGGAAGTTAACACGCCAAGTGCAGAGACACATTGCAGCTTACAGTGACATTGCATTGAAAGGATTGGCGCTTGTGCGCCAGCACGTTATATACACTGTGAATATTTGTTTTCTTCATACCAGTTGGATTACAAACTATTAATGTGCACCAATTAAAGCTAGCGAAGACTGCTATTAACCGGAAGGAACACTTACAAGACTCAGTTTGTTTGTTTGAACTAAAGCAGTAGGACACGTATATGGGAATTGCCTGCTAGAGGGAGCCAAAGAGCATATAGACTCATTTACTTATATACAAAGCTGTTTATGCTAGTTTGTATAGTCATTGTTATTACTGAGAGCTGGGTAAGGCCTGGTGGAGAGATACTCCAGTGCTGATCTTATTGCATTGGGGAAATCCCTCCACTGCGTACTTACTTAGGTCTTATTTCAGCTCATATTGTTTAAACCTGTGATTAAATTCCATGCCATTGACTCTTACAGGGCCCTGTATGAAGTCAACTGTAATTTGTTTAACTTTGCTTCATCTTCTTTTACCAAGTAAATGCTTTATCTTTGGTTAAACTACACTTGTGTGGAATCTTGTCTGTTACAGTTGGGACAGGTAACCAGCATAAGGTTACAATATTTTACTGTATTATCATTACTGTATGATATCATTGTGGTTCCCAAATACCAGTGGGTTCCACAATTATTGTGTTGTCCAGTTGTGCCAAGGGAGGGTTTGAGCCAAACTTCTGGGGTTGATAGGCAGAGCGTAGACCCAAAACAAACCAGCAGCTCCTACGGGGGTAGTGCTACATGTAGAAGAATACATATTGGCCTAAACTGAGGAAAAAATATGCTTTTTTTAAAAAGATTGGGGATATTTATTATAGCAAAAAGTACAAAATATTGTGTTTTTTTTTTCAAAATTGTTTTTAAGTACATTTTGCATATTAGAACTCCCAAAGCTTTGGGGATCCTGGAGAGTTCTACAAGGCATTTCACAATTTCACAAGCCCAGAGCAGCTGTTATACTGTAGGGATAGTAAGTAACTGCATTAACCACTTGCCGCCCGCCCTATAACAGATTGACGGCGGCAAAGTGGTTTCAAAATCCTGACTGGACGTCATATGACGTCCTCAGGATTTTGAGCTGCTGCGCGCCCCCGGGGGCGTGCATCGCGGCGAACGTTGCTGCAGGATGACGGAGATGACGGAGACTCTTTACCACGTGATCAGCCGTGTCCAATCACGGCTGATCACGATGTAAACAGGAAAAGCCGGTCATCGGCTTTTCCTCACTTGCGTCTGTCAGACGCGAGTAGAGGAGAGCCGATCGGCTGCTCCTCTGACAGGGGGGGGGTTTGTGCTGATCCATTATCAGCGCAGCCCC